>JAWHQI010000110.1:2079375-3386250 GCA_033032865.1 Dactylorhiza incarnata | reverse complement strand
TTCTCGTCATTCACGGAGGAGTGGGCGGGGGTGCAGAGAGCCCATCCTCCCTCGCACGCCTACGTAGAGAGTTGGCCTCATCTTCGACCCGCACCACGGAAGGCGTCGGGAACCCCTACAATGATGCGGTGGTGATAAAGGCCTCCATTGAAAACATCATGGTTCACCGGGTTCTCATTGACTCCGGGAGTTCGGTGAACGTACTATACAAGCGCGCTTTTGAGCGGATGCGCTTGGACCCCAACACGTTGATCCCCCCAGAGTGCCCTCAATTCGACTCATTCGGAGATAGGTGGGAAGCCGAAGGAATTGTGATATTGCCCGTCACGTTGGGCGATGATCGGGGAAAGTACACGAGGATGACGAGGTTTCATGTCTTCGACGGCCCAGACCATTACAATGCCATCTTCGGTCGACCCCTGTTGAACGATTTTCAAGCCGTCGTCTACACGTACAACCTTACAATCCAATTTCCGGCGGATGAGCGACAAGTTATCATTCAAGGAGACGTCGTCAGTGCTAGGGAGTGTTATCTTCGTGCCGTGGGCGCCTTAGAGGATTCCGCACAAAGCAAAGAAGGGGAGTCGAGGAACTGAAGTAATTGCTACAAAAACTGATGAAAATGATGCCTTAAACAGGGACCTCTAACTGGGGAAGTGCCTTTACTTGTTTTTTTATATCTTTTGAAGTTTCCTTTCTTTTGTTCCACCACACTATGTTTTGTGAAACTGATCATATATAAGAATTGGTATCATGCATTAAGTTTACAATGAGCTGGTTTCCTCTTGGAATCCGCTTTCGCGTTGATATCCGCCTTCGCTCTTCCCAATAAAATGCTAGTATAATTTCTGGTGCAACCAACCCAACAAGAGGGATTTCGCTAGCCATACCCAGACTTAGGCTCCGTTTGTTTGGGCATTTTCCCTCCATCTCCGTTGGGAGAAAAACGCCAACACGCCAACGCTCAAAATAGTAGTTTTGGTAAACCTTCATTCTCCATTCTCAACGCTCCAAAATGTCATTTTTGACCTTCAGCACCACCGCAACCCCCTCCCTCCATTCCCACCGGTCCAGTCCCAACAGAGCTCCATTCCCACCACCCAAACAAACAAACAAACAAACCCTTAGATTGCTCATTGAACAGAACCACACTTAACTTACTAGAGGCCTTAGAACTTCTGAAACAACCCTAAAATGTACCGCACATGTTTCTATTTGAGCATCAAGTATAATTAGATAAATATGAAGCATGGATTTGAAAACATGAGTAATATTCGAGCAAGCGAGCTCTATTGCGCTTCTTCCACTTCCTCTCAAACATAGGTTTAGAATCGGTTCCGGGGAACACCCATCTGGCAACGTTGCACTCCCACGAGGAGCCTACAAGCGTCGGATAGTACGGGTGCCAGCTGCAATCTCTCATCGTGGAGCCTCCCAGGCCGAGTCTTGCAACCTGGGCTCCGGTCACCTGAAAATGTTTAGACCACAAGCTTAAATTTCATGAACCATCAGTTACTCAACAGTTACGGCGGTTCTTCGTAGGCCTATCAAAGAGAATCGAGCATGTGCGCACTGCGTCGCATTGATACCAACCAAAAGAAAGTCCAAAATGTGATATCAAAGTTGATTGAAGTTTCTCTATACTGATGGATTTAGTTTTCCTCTACATAAACAGCCCCGATAACAATTCCAACACAAAATAATAAAGTTTTAAAAAACTGTGATCGTTAACCGCAACCCGCTTTTAGCTATCCACATCTCAAAATTGCCATTAAAAAAAGCATTCCCTCTTCATATTTTTACTTGAATTCAGTCCCTAAATTTTATGGGCCAACTGAAATAGGTCCTAAAAACCATCCTAATGGGAATTTTTTTATACAGCAAATGTTAAAAATAAATAAACAATCCATTAAATAAATACCTAAATGCTGATGACAAATGAGGGTGACATTATTAATTTAACCAGTATAAACCAAGGTTGTCAGGAACGAGATTCTAAGTAGGATCGTTATGCCGGTTGGATCGGATCGGATCGTAAGATCCTACTACATCATAAAGTAAGACTTAAAATATGAACTGGAATTTGATATCATACAATTAAACAAATAATCAATACCAAAAACTATAGAAAGTATGGAGTTCTGCAAGTTCTGAAAGTATGCAATTCTGTATAAATTATGCAAGTTCTGAAAGTATGCAGTTCTTTATAAATTATGCAAGAATGAAACGGTATACAATCAATTTTTACAGTCAGGGAGGGAGATCGATCTGAACCACATTTTAGCAATAATTATACTTTATTACTCAATTAATTTGAAGTATTATCCCATTTCAGTGAAACTGAAGCAGAACAAGGAACTGACAATTTTCCTATCATAAGTTTGACGAATTAAACAAGTGAAACTAAAGCAAAACAAGGAACTGATAACCCAAACTCATTATGAACTATGTGATTTATGGATGCAAATCAATATAACCGAACATTCATTTATTGAACTGCAGCCAAGCTACTACAGTTAGGATGCAGTTCACATGGAACTGCAGCCAAGTAACTTCAACTAGGATGCAGTTCACGAGCTGCAGTTCAACTGGGATGCATTCATACATACTCTGCCGGGAAATTATCAAAGAGAAGAAACAATTTTCAAAAAATATGTCCAGGATTAGCACCTGATGAATCCAGTAGAAGCACACAACCAAGAATCATAAAGACATTTCTAATGTAACTACTCTGTACTCCGTAGACGCTTGAGGAATAGAAGATACCTTTGTGGAGCGTGAAGCTAGCTGTGGAGTGTCAAGGTGCTGCCGTCGGTGGAGTGGAGAACTGCTCTGTCGACGCCAAAATTAGTCAGAGAGCAGGAGATTTGTTCACTGGAGAGAGCGGGATTTGTTCGCCGGAGAGAGCAGAAGATTTGTTCTCCGGATGGCCGGAGAGAGCACAACGCTGTCGAAGCACGTAGCGGCAGGGAAGAGAATAGGGTTAGACGCAGAGAAGAGGAGGGTTAGATGCGAGAGGTGGACCGCGGAAATAAAACAGGCGAGGGCTTTTTTATTTACGCACGGACTGCTCGGATCGCGCATGGATCGAGATCTTAGCGATCCTACGATCCAACGCGCGATCCTACGTGCGCTCCGTAGGAATTCGATCCCATTTGCGACCCAGATCGATTTTAAATTTCCGGATCGTAGGATCGTGCGATCCTACGATCCGGGACAACCTTGCATAAACATATTCTATATCATCTTGTAAATTATTATTATTTAAATAAATCTCTTGAGCCGGCTCGTAGACTTTTGAATATTCATATTTAGGCTCTATTTACCATTTAGCACCGCGGATAATCCCCGTTCGCAGACGCCATTGAACGGCTCGGTCATTGTCGAGGGATGCGGCCGGCTTGATTATTCTTCTCTCTATTGCAATAGAGAGAAGAAGATGATGACGGGGTTAAACGAAGACCGGATGAATTCCTTGGTGGGAAGAGCAAGATGCGTTGGCGAGTCCGTAGCTTTCTCATCCATTCAACTGGGAGCTTTGAAATGGTTTTACCAAGGAAATAGCTTTCTCATCCATTCACCTTCTCATTTCATGTCAAACAACATCATTTGTAGCCTACTCAAACAATTTTTTGAGAAATTAGTACTCTGTGAAACCATCATCTGCAGTAGACTGGAGCTTTGAAATGAAACCATCATCTGCGTAGCACTATGTGAAACCATATCAGCCTAGACTGGAGCCTCTAGATTCGGAATGGAGTTGTCTTCCTGCAATGGCGAACTGGAATGGAGTTGCGAAGCTTGACCGGCGGACTGAATGGAGGTCGCGAAGCTGGAATGGATTTGAAATTTAAGCTTGTGGCCTATCGTTCTTGCAATGAAAAATGTGACATTAAGTCTGCTGAAATTGAGAGAGCTGAAAATGAAGGCTGATGAGGCTGTATATCTGAGACTGCAGCTTAAGGATTTAATGAAAAGCAAGCAGAAGTTTGATGAGTTAATGTGCAACCACCTACAGCTAGATCTTAATGAGCTCACTAGAGAGGTGTGAAAATGAGAACGCATATAGATTATTTGACTGCTGAGAAGCTTCACTTGAGAAACATATTGAAACTTCACGGGGAGAGCTCGAAGATGTCCAGAGAACACTGATGGCTTCAGTGAATACTTCTTGATCATTCCTTTCTGAGTTGAAGAAGACCGCCGCAGAGGCAGTGGGGCATGAGGGAGCCCAAGATAAGTGCATTAGAGGCCATCCTCCAGGAGAGATTCTCATTATTCACGGAGGAGTGGGCGGGGACGCAGAGAGACCATCCTCCCTCACACGCCTACGGAGAGAGGTGGCCTCGTCTTCGACCAGCACCACGGAAGGCGTCGGGAACCCCTACAATGATGCGGTGGTGATAAAGGCCTCCATTGAAAACTTCATAGTTCACCGGGCTCTCCTAAATGCCATTTGACCGTTTGTATAGTCTCCATTTGGAACCATCAATCCCTTAAATGTTGCTTTTATGTCTGATTCCTATAGCAGGGAGGGAGCTCCAATTCAAAAACACTTTTTTATTCCGTCTCCAACCGCTCCATCTGCAACCGCCACCGCCCACCCAAACAAACCCTAAATTAGAAAATCACAATTATGCTTGAAAAAGCGATACAATGTCTCATTCTCTCACGAGTGGTAAGACAAACCACTCTTGCTCCTTAAATGTGGTGCAACGAGTCATATTCCATCAGGAGGGTTAAGCCGAATAGCTCCTACTTTAAAATATAAAAAAATTTGTTCTCAATAAGGGTGGATCATTGTGAAGGTAAATTTCGAGGCTAGAAGCCTAGAACGTGAGAAACGTCGCAGTGTCCTTATTCTCTCACGAGGGTACGAGAAAGTGAGACACGTGTCTATGATGATCTCATTTATAACACATCCTTTTTTATTTTAGGACTACGGATCTTGCGAGAGCAGCTCCGTGCTTGATTCGGATTGTATCATGTAGCTATTCAATTTAATATATTGCTTAAACCTTTGCGAGAGAACAGAGATGAGATTTAAAATTCTTTATATATTACTTTCGGAATTGATATTTTATTTATAAAAGATTATCAAGGATGATGAAGATATTATCTTGAAGGAATTTGGGCTCAGGTATGCATGGGTTGAAGAATGTGTGAATTTTCTTCTGTATTTGACTTGTTGATTTCTGTGCAAATGCTGGGAACGACTGTCAGACCTGTGAGAAATAATCTAATGTAATTGATTAAGGCTCCGTTTGATACAGTGGTGGCGGTTATGAACGCGGTGATAAAACCGTCATTCATGAACGCCCACCTATTGAAGAAGAAGATGCAGGAAGGAAGATTTATCCAGGGAAAGCTGAAAATAAAATACTCGTTTTTTTGTTCTAGCTACAGACGTTGGGAACGGGATCCTCTCCAGTTGGGATGAACTGGATACTATCCAGTTCATCATCCAACGGCGGATGATTAATGATCGCAAATGTCACCTCACCAACTCAGCTCGCCAGCAAAGTTCTCGCCAGCTCACCAATGTCATTTCGCCGTCTGTTTCGGCGAGCTCAAATCAGGCCCGCGAACTGGATAGTATCCAAGAGATACATATTAAAAGACATCCATATCTAAGCTCTAGATTATGTGTTGTCATTTCGTCTGCTAGCTGGTTTTTAGTGTTGCAGTAGATCAGCACAATCTCCTTTTCTTTAACTAATTCCGTCTACTAGAGTCTCTAGTGTTGTGAAAAACAGGATTCTTGCTAATGGAGTATCTTCCCTTCTCAATTCTTTAAGTAGATGTTTCCGCCGCACTTCTTCCCCGTCGGCTTCACCAATCGCCAAATACTCCGCTGCTGCGGATGATAGAGCAATGCTTTTTCTTATCTGAAATACAAAGCCATTTGTGCTTTTGCGGTCGACCTAGTCGCTATCTGAGTACCCAATTATCTTCTCTTCTTCTTATTCCCCCTTTCTTAAGTATCACATCATATGTTTTACGGCTTTCATATGAGCAGTACTTGGCTCATTCAAGAACCCGGAGGCGATGCTCACAGAGTGTTTGATATCGGGCTTGCTGCTAGTTAAGTAGATAAGCGACCCAACAATACTTCAACATCTCTTTATTGACTTTCTCTTCTCCATCCTCACAGAGTGTTTGTATGGCTAGATGTTGATAGCATTCAGACCGAGCTTGTTCGTGCAGACTTGGATGACATGTTGTAGCTTTCTTTTCCTTTTTGGTTTTTAATTTCATGCTATATGCACTTTTAAAAAAAAACACAAAAAAACACGAAGTGCTCAGCTTAGAAGAGGTCGTCTCTGAGTCTGATGATCTTCTATCATCTTTTGAAATTGCAGGCGGAGTGAGATCCTCGTCCTCAATCTTGTAGGTAGACCGTATGTACAAAGTTCTAAAATTTTAGATGTACAAAAATGATTTGAATATATATTATATAATAATTTTAAATTTTAGAGGTACAAAAATGATCTAAATATTAATTATTTATTTTCTGATATTTCTTCCCATCAGCCAGTAAATAAAGATGATTGTTAACCGCAACCCAATTTTAGCTATCCACACCCAAGAATTTCAAAAAACACATATTTGTTCTTCGTTTAACAGTTGAACCTCAGCCCAAGCCGTTAGAGAGAGAGAGAGAGAGAGAGAGAGAGAGAGAGAGTTGAACGGAGGTGGGACCGAGGAGGACCTTGACGCTCATGGGCACACCCACATGGATTGTCGTCATCGCCTGCTCCATCATCATCTTCATCTCCCTCCTCTTCGAGTGAGAAAGAACCAGAAACCCCTCTTCGAAGCTCTTTAGAAAAATGAAAGGAGGTATACGATGAATTGCCAATTCACTTCGTCCCTTTTCTGTCGTAACGATTTTGGTGATTGAAGGATTTTAGGGCTTCACAGTATTGATGGCGATGGACTTCATTTTGCCGCTGCTTGTGGTGTCACAGGGCGCGATTCAGAAGATCTGCATTCCGACAAGCTACAGTCGACATTTGAGTCCCTGCAAGGCCCATGATTTGGTCGGTGGAGGCGTAGTGGGAGGCGACGTTGTCGTCCACCTCCGCAATGGGGAGGGCGTATTGGGACATGTTGTAGAGGAGCGAATGGGGAGGCTAGGTGGACAACGGGGTGCAATAAGCCAATATCAGGTTGCAGATAAATATTTTAAATTTTTTTATTGCTATTAAAAAAAATGAGGTGCACCGAGCCAAAATTGCACCTAAAAAAAGGGAATTTATATAGGCAGCCCGTGTTTGGCTATTGGCAGCCCGAAAAAACCCGAAAAAAAACATTAAAATACTCTAAAAACCTCTCTAATAGCAGCCCTAGGTTTTCGGTATTGCCCTCCCTCCCGATTTTCTTTTCCGCCCGACTCGCACAACGTCGTTCCGCTCGGTAGCCGCCATTCCCCGCCGTCGGCCGCCGGAAACCGCCGGAGAAGAAGGCTAGAACGCCGGCGAACTCCTCTGGGTGGTCCATTGGTCCTCATTTTGCAGTTGGCTGTTCGATTCTCCTCAAGAAAAACCCTAAATCTGGTATAATATCTCCTCATTTTGATTTTGTTCCTCCTACTAAATTATATTTCTCATCTTCCTTATCATATGGAGAGAGAATGGATATATTTTTGGACTTTTCATCTTCCTCATGTTTGTTGTTTTTGTTGGTTTGCTATTGATTTTTTTTATGGTTTTATCTTGAGGTTCGAATGATGAAAAACTGAATTGCCCTAGATTAAAATGATGAAAAACTGAATTTTTGGTAGTCAAAATGATGAAAAACTGAATTTTTTTCATGGTTTGAAACGGTATTGGGTCAAAATGATGAAAGATTGATGGACTGCTTATTAAAAATACTACTTATTAATCGACTGCTTATTTTGTATAATAACAATGGATTTCAAATATGTTTAATAAATTTTTTTGGGCTGCCAATAGCATTAGTAAAAATTGTGCTACAAATAGCATTTTGTCGAACTGCTATTATCTTCGGGCTGCAAATAGCTAAACACGCGCTGCGTATATAAATTCCAGTAGTACATCCTCTCCCACTTCAAAACCCTAACTCCAATCTCTAGTCGCAAAATCTCAAAATCGTCCGCCTCCGTCTTTCCCTCATGATCAAGAAGAGGAACGTTACTCCGGCGGCGGCCGGAGGCCAACTTCCGGCGAATGACATTTCGTTAGAAGGCCCTGCCCAGCCCCTGCCAGCCCTAAATTACCTCCTCGTGAGGGAGAAAGACAGGCTTAGATCCTTGGTACACGCATTTGCTCAGAAGTTCACCTCAATCGCCGCAGAGGCCGAGCAGAAGGAAGAGGATAGGAGAAGAGAAGAACTATTGCAGTCTTTCACTCACGATATGGAAAGATGCCTCGAAGCGAACAGCAATTTGGTGAAGTTAGTGAGAGATATGGAGGAGATGAAGTGCCGAAAGAAGAAAGAAGTAGAGCTTCTGAATGCTGAGAATAAAACATTTGCCTCGAAGATTTCCGCTCTGGAAGAAGAGGGGAAGAAGAGAGAAGAATCACTGCAATCCGTCACCCGTGATATGGTTTTAACGAAGACCTCCCTCCAAGTGAAGGAAGATTTGGTGGTGAGATTAGTTAGAGAGTTGGAGGAGGTGAAGAGCCGAAAGGAGAAAGAACTGGAGTTTTTGACTGCTGAGAATAACTCACTTGCCTCAAAGATCTTTGCGTTGGAAGAAGGCCATCGTTGTTGCTCGAAGCAAATAGGAGACCGGTTGAGGGATGAAGTTTTGGATGAGCGGAAGGAGGAGAATTCGACATTGGTTGCAGGTTCTGAAGAAATTGAGAAGAGCGATGCGATGGAGGAGAAGGATCTTGAAAGCGCTCAAATTGACGAGCTTGTTGAGCTAAAGAAGCAGAGGTCGCAATTGTTGGCGAAGCATGACATTGCCTGTGGCAGCGTCGCATTCACTCAACTGAAAATCGCTGTGTTGAAGAGTAAAATGGCAAGGAAGAACATAGTTGATACGAAGAGAGCCGAATACGAGATTCAAATGAGTAACTTGGTGGGAAAATTGGCGAAGCATAAATCTTCTGAAAGAAGAATTGGAGATGCCTATCGTTCTTGCAATGAAAAATGTGACATTAAGGCAGCTGAAATTGCTTCTACGCAGAGAGAGCTGAAAATGAACGCTGGTGAAGCTGTAGATTTGAGACTGCAGCTTAAGGAGTTAATGAAAAGCAAGCAGAAGTTTGAGTTAATGTGCACCCAACTGCAGCTAGATCTTAATGGGCTCACTAGAGAGAATGTGAAAATGAGAACGCATACAGATTATTTGACTGCTGAGAAAGCTTCACTTGAGAAACATCTTGAAACTTCACAGAAAGAGCTCGAAGATGTCCAGAGAACACTGATGACTTCATGGTTTACCGGGTTCTCATTGACTCGGGGAGTTCGGTGAACGTACTATACAAGCGCGCCTTCGAGCGGATGCGCTTGGACCCCAACACGTTGATCCCCCCAGAGTGCCCTCAATTCGACTCATTCGGAGATAGGTGGGAAGCCGAAGGAATTGTGATATTGCCCGTCACGTTGGGCGATGATCGGGGAAAGTACACGAGGATGACGAGGTTTCATGTTTTCGACGGCCCAGACCATACAATGCCATCTTCGGTCGACCCCTGTTGAACGACTTTCAAGCCGTCGTCTGCACGTACAACCTTACAATCCAATTTCCGGCGGATGAACGACAAGTTATCATTCGAGGAGACGTCGTCAGTGCTAGGGAGTGTTATCTTCGTGCCGTGGGCGCCTTTGAGGATTCCACACAAAGCAAAGAAGGGGAGTCGAGGAACTGAAGGAATTGCTACAAAAGCTGATGAAAATTATGCCTTAAACAGGGACCTCTAACTGGGGAAGTGCCTTTACTTGTCTTTTTATGTCTTTTGAAGGTTCCTTTCTTTTGTTCCACCACACTATGTTTTGTGAAACTGATCATATATAAGAATTGGCATCTTGCATTAAGTTTACAATGAGCTGGTTCCCTCTTGGAATCTGCTTTCACGTTGATATCCGCCTTCGCTCTTCCCAATAAAATGCTAGTATAATTTTTGGTGCAACCAGCCCAACAAGAGGGATTTCGCTAGCCATACCCAGACTTAGGCTCCGTTTGTTTGGGCGTTTTCCCTCCATCTCCGTTGGGAGAAAAACGCCAACGCTCAAAATAGTCATTTTGGTAAACCTTCATTCTCCATTCTCAACGCTCCAAAATGTCTTTTTTGACCTTTAGCACCACCGCAACCCCCTCCCTCCATTCCCACCGGTCCAGTCCCAACAGAGCTCCATTCCCACCGCCCAAACAAACAAACAAACCCTTAGATTGCTCATTGAACATAACCACACTTAACTTACTAGAGGCCTTAGAACTTCTGAAACAACCCTAAAATGTACAGCACATGTTTCTATTTGAGCATCAAGTATAATTAGATAAATATGAAGCATGGATTTGAAAACATGAGTAATATTCGAGCAAGCGAGCTCTATTGCGCTTCTTCCACTTCCTCTCGAACATAGGTTTAGAATCGGTGCCGGGGAACACCCGTCTGGCAACGTTGCACTCCCACGAGGAGCCTACGAGCGTCGGATAGTGCGGGTGCCAGCTGCAATCTCTCACCGTGGAGCCGCCCAGGCCGAGTCTTGCAACCTGGGCTCCGGTCACCTGAAAATGTTTATACCACAAGCTTAAATTTCATGAACCATCAGTTACTCAACAATTACGGCGGAGAATCGAGCATGTGCGCACTGCGGCGCATTGATAGTTGATACCAACCAAAAGAAAGTCCAAAATGTGTTATCAAAGTTGATTGAACATCATAATTATTCTCTATACTGATGGCACGGGCGGACCCAGCTGAAGACACGGTAGGGCAAGTGCCCGACCATGTTTTTTCGCGAATTCCTCCTAGGGCAAGAGACGGTGCTTCTTCTTCTTCGCGATTTGGGGTCGGCGCACCTGGGATTTAGTTTTCCTCTACATAAACAGCCCCAATAACAATTCCAACACAAAATAATAAAGTTTTAAGAAACGGCAATCGTTAACCGCAGCTCGCTTTTAGTTATCCGCAACTCAAAATTACCATTAAAAAAAGCATCCCCTCTTCTTATTTTTACATGAATTCAGTCCCTAAATTTTATGGGCCAACTGAAATAGGTCCTAAAACCTTTTTATCTCACTTTCGTATGCATTGTTAACACAAACCATGCTTATGAGAATTTTTCTATACAACAAATAAAAGGGCAGCCCGGCGCACAAAGCATCCCCGTGCAGCGAGGGTCCGGGGAAGGGTCCCACCACAATGGTGAAATGTAGTCAAACCTTATTGTTAGAACATATAAAAGCCCATGTATAGAAAGCCCATGTATAAATGCCTTTTTGACCCTTTCCTCCTTAGGCTCCTTTAGTCCCACATTGCCTATCCTCTTTTCTTCCTTTCTCCCTTGTCCTGTTTAAGGACTTATTCTTCTTGTATTAAGTTAGAGAACATAATTAGTGGTTGAATATTCCAAAGAGTGGTCTCCAACTCTGTTCTTCTACATGGTATCAGAGATAGATTACGATCCTGTTATTTCCGGTTGATGCTTTGCTCCCGACAGCCACCTCTCCCACTCAGCAGCCCCCTCTCCCACTCGCCAGCCCCCTCTCCCACTCGCCAGCCCCCTCTCCCACTCGGAAACCCCCCTCTCTCACTCGCCAGCCCCCTCTCCCACTCGTCAGCCCACTCTCCCACTCGGCAGCCCCCTCTCCCACTCGCCAGCCACCTCTCCCACTCGCCAACCCCCCCTCTCCCACTCGACAGCCAGCCCTCTCTCTCACTCACCAGCCCCCTCTCCCACTCGGCATCCCACTCTCCCACTCGCCATCCCCCTCTCCCACTCTACAGCCACCTCTCCCACTCGCCAACCCCCCCTCTCCCACTCGACAACCCCCTCTCCCACTCGCCAACCCCCTCTCTCACCACCAACTCCCCTCTAGCCAGCCTCCCCACTCGCCGGCTCCCTTTAGCCAGCTCCCTCTCCGCAATGGGCACTGTTGCTGCCCCCACTTCATCCACTCTTCCGGCTCTTGCTACCCCCCCCCCCCCCCCCCCCCCCCCCTCCCGTTTCTGATCCTCGGGATGAACTCAGGATTACTACCATCTCCCTTGCCGGGAAGAAGAACTTTGTGGAATGGGTTCATTCCGTTCGTTGGGTCTTTCAGACTAAAGGTCTCCTTCACCATCTTACCCGCAAACCTTCTACTGACCCTACCGAGACTTGGCTTCACGATGATGGCCGCGTCCAATCTTGGCTTCTGAATTCCATGGAGGGTGAACCGTACCGGATGGCTATGTATCAAGACACTGCCAAAACTATGTGGAATGAGCTTCATTCCCTATACTCTGGAAAAGATAGTCTCCAACACCTGTTTGACATCTTTCTTGGTCTATGACCCCGGGCCCGATGAGGATCTTACCTCTTATGTTGCCCAGTCCAAGACTCTTGTGGAGGCCTGGATACAACATCAACCCTCTACTCTGGACCTCACAACTCAACGGGCTCAGAAGGAAGCTGTTGGTATTGCCTTAATGATGGTTTGCGTTCCTCCTCATCTCCATAGTGTTCGAGAAAACATCCTCTCCTCTCCTACGATACCCTCTCTCTCAGATGTTTGCTCCATGCTGCTTAAGGTGACGCCACCTACTACCCTTCCGACCCCGTCTCCTGTGCTCCTTCATCACAGTTCAGATAACAAACCCCCACCTGTTCCCTCTTGAGGTGGCCGCTCTAATACACGAGGGAGTGGTCGTGACAACCGTCATCGCCCTAAAGGTCCGAACACCGGTCAGTGCACCTTTTGTGGCCGGGAGGGTCACACTGAAGCAGTATGTTATAGGAAACATGGGTTTCCACCACAACATGGTTCCTCCCTACCCCATGCCTTCACTGCCCGTGAGACTGCCTCTACTCCCCCTGACATTGATGCCCTAAGGGGAGAACTGCAGCAGCTGCGTGGTCTGCTGCCCCTGTCATCTTCCTCTGGTTCTTCTGTCTCCCATACAGGTATCTCCTGTTTCACCCATAGCCCCTCCTGGATTTTGGATTCCGGTGCAACCAATCACATAACTCCTCAGAAGCCGGCTCTGTATTTGGACTCTCCGTGTCCAAAGTTTATTACCGTGGCCAATGGAGACTACTCCTGTTGCCGGTTGTGGCGATATGATGCTTACTCCAACTATCCCATTGAAATATGTTCTTCATGTTCCAGGCTCTCACTTTAATCTGCTTTCTGTCAGTCGTCTCACCAATGATAATGATTGTCTCGTTACTTTTTCTTCCTCTACTTTTCTTATGCAGGATCGCCAGATTCGGAATATCATTGGTAGCGGGCGGCTGTCTAACGGGCTCTATATCTTGGATCCACCTGCTCCTGCACTATCTTCCATTAGGTCTGTTGACTGACACCGTCGCCTTGGTCCTGCTCCTCTTCCAATCCTTCAGAAGGCTCTGTCGGACTATCGTTTCTCCTCTTTCGATTGTGAATCTTATATTTATGGAGAACAACATCGCTCTGTTTTTCCTCCTAGTTGTATTCGAAGTATTGCCCCATTTGATTTAGTGCATTCTGATATTTGAGGACCTTACAAAACTCCAAGTCTTTTTGGTTATCGTTACTTCGTTACTTTTATTGATGACTACTCGCGCATGACATGGTTATATATGATGCATGATCGCTCTGAACTCCTGTCTATTTTTCGTTCCTTTGTCGCTGAAACCACCACCCAATTTTCTCGCAACATTAAAATACTTCGCTCTGACAATGCCCGTGAATATAGTAGTCATGACTTCCAACAGTTCTGCAGGTCTATGGGGACTATTCACCAAACCTCCTGTTCTTATATGTCGCAACAAAATGGCGTCGCTGAACGAAAGAATCGCCACCTTCTCGAAGTGGCCCGATCTCTCCTTTTTCAGATGCACGTCCCTACTTACTACTAGAATTTTGCTATCTCCATTGCATGCTACCTTATCAACCGCATACTCTCCTCGGTCCTCAACTTCTCCACCCCCTTTCTCTCTCTTTTTCCCTGAGCACGAACCATTTCCCTTAACTCCACGGGTCTTTGACTGTATTACGGTGCTCGGGGAGGAAACCGGCGAGGGGGAGGACCGGTGGAGGCAAGGGAGAAGAAGAGGAGAGAAAGAGAGGAATAGGGAGCAGCCCTAATTTCAGATTTAATCCAGCATGCCAAATAACATACAAACACCCCCTTATATAGAGCAGGGGTGCCAATAGCCAAAGTTCGGAACTAAAAGGAAATACAAAATACAGCGAAATAAAATACTCTGGCGATCAAGATAAAGTACTCCTGCGATCATTCCCCTGTCGGGTTTGTCTTCCTGCGCGTGTACACCCTCCACGGTGGCTCCTCATCGGGCGTGTCCGTAACAATACCGCCGTCTGGGAAATTTGCCTTGTCCTCAAGGCAATAGTCTGCAAACTGACGGCGAAAATCCTCCCGCGGTAGCCATGTAGCCTCTGAGTCGGGGTGATCGACCCACGCAACGAGGATCTCCTCGGAAGTGGGGTCTCCGGCCATCGGGCAACGACGATCCAGGATCCGGGCTGGGTAGAAGGACGGCTCCTACCCCGGAGCCGGAGGCGTCACACTCTACCAGGAAGGGCCGAGTGAAATCCGGCATGGCCAACACCGGGCCCTGGACCAGGGCCTGCTGGAGGGCGGAGAAAGCGGCAGCGGCCGCGGTCGACCACTGGAAGGGGCCCTCTGCGGACTTCGTCAGAAGCTGGGTGAGGGGCCGCGCTAACGCCCCGTATCCCTGAATGAAGCGACGGTAGTATCCGGTCAGCCCGAGGAAACCCCGAACGTCGCGGAGCGAGCGGGGTGTCGGCCAGTGGAGCACCGCTGAAATCTTGTCCTCGTCCATGGCGACCCCGTGGGCCGAAATAGTGTGGCCCAAGTAGCTGACCTCCGTCACTCCAAAGGAGCACTTCTTCGGATGGAGCCGAAGGTGATGTTCGCGGATGGTGGAGAGAGTCTGGCGAACGTGACGGAGGTGATCCTGCCATGAAGAGCTGTAGACCAAAATGTCATCAAAAAAAACAAGAATGTGTCGTCGAAGTACCGCCCGGAAGATGTTGTTCATCGTGGCCTGGAAGGTGGCCGGGGCGTTGGTCAGGCCGAAAGGCATAACCAGGAACTCGTAGTGGCCGTCGTGCGTCCTGAACGCCGTCTTCGCAATGTCGGCAGGCCGGACCCGAATCTGATGGTACCCGGCTCGGAGGTCCAGCTTGGTGAAGAAGAGTGCGCCATGGAGCTCGTCTAGAAGCTCCTGAATCACCGGGATCGGATATTTGTCGGGGACGGTGGACTTGTTGAGCTCGCGATAGTCCACGCAGAAGCGCCAACTGCCGTCCTTCTTCCGAACCAGGAGGACGGGGCTGGAGAAAGGGCTAGCACTGGGCCGAATGAGGCCCCCCATCAGCATCTCGTGTACAAGCCGCTCGATCTCATCCTTCTGCACATGGCCATAGCGGTAGGGTCGAACTGACACAGCCGCGGTGCCGGGCTGAAGGGGAATGGCGTGGTCCGTCGGCCGAGCCGGCGGCAGGCCGGTCGGGGTGTCGAAGACGTCGGCGAACTCGGAGAGGAGCTCCTGCAAGTCCGCACTCAGTGGCGGAGTAGGAGGTGGCGGGGCAGACAAAGGCCACAGCCAGGCGGAGAAGTCGACGTCGGCGGTATGCTGAAGGACCCGGAAGGAGACCGGCGTGCGGAGTAAGGCCGAGTCCCCCACCAGGCTGCAGGCACGGCCCCCCTGGAGGAACTGCATCGTCATACGCGCCCAATTGACGCGCACGTCACCGAGTGTGCGGAGCCAGGCCACGCCCAAGATGGCGTCAATTCCGCCGAGGCCAAAGGCATAGAAGTCCGCTGTCACCGTACAAGAGCCCACCGAGAGGGAAAGGTCGTGGCAGCACCCCTGAGTCGATCGGCGGCGGCCATCCCCGAGGCAAACGGTGAACTCCGGGGAAGGAGTGAGCGGAAGCTGGAGCTGGTGGGCGAGCTGGGTAGACAAGAAATTGTGACTCGCGCCACTGTCCACCATCACGACAATGGGGCGGGTCTGCAGCTGCCCCATCAGCTTCATGGTCTGAGGGCCCGAAATGCCCCCCACAGAAAAACATGGTAACTCCAGGCGTCCACAAGTCGCCGGTGTGGGGTCCGCGACCACGTCGTCCTCCGAGATCTCGAGGGCCTCAAAATCCGCAGCGGTAATCTCTGAGTCGAAATCGCCGATGATGGCGTGAAACTCCTTGACAGGGCATACATGCGTCGGGGAGTAGGGCTGGCGACAGCGGAAACAGAGGCCCTTGCGACGAAGGTCATCCAGGGTTGAGTTGGAGATGTGCTGGTGAGGGGGTCGGCCAGGCCGAGGGCCCCCGTGAGGCGGCCGAGAGGGGGCCGGGGCAGCAGGAGGTCGCCAAGGTGGCCGCGGTGGAGGGGGGCTGC
The DNA here is from genome assembly GCA_033032865.1 of Dactylorhiza incarnata. Classification (NCBI taxonomy): domain Eukaryota; kingdom Viridiplantae; phylum Streptophyta; class Magnoliopsida; order Asparagales; family Orchidaceae; genus Dactylorhiza; species Dactylorhiza incarnata. The sequence continues at coordinate 3,369,697 of JAWHQI010000110.1, read as the reverse complement.
TCGCACTAGCGGAGGCCCGAGGTCCCAGGTCGGCCTCGACCAAACGAGCCATGTCAAGAGCGTCCGCGACCGTGCGCGGATGGTGCGTGCGAAGGCGGGAGCGGATATGGGGAAGGAGGCCCTGCATGAAGAACCCCAGGTAGTGATCGGGCGGAAGGCCCGGAACATGAGCCACCAGAGCGACGAACTCGTCGATGTAGTCATCCAGTCCTGCCGTCTGTCGAACGCCGCATAGGCGCTCGATGGCAGATCCCGAGGAGCGAGGGTCGTAGCGGCGGATCATCTCCTGCTTGAGGTCAGGCCAGGAGATGAGCGGATTGGTCTGACGGAGCCATCGGGCCCAATGGAGGGCCGAGCCGTCCAGACCGACCACGACAGTGGACACCTTGTCCAATTCTGGCGTGAGGTTGAGATCGAAGTACTGTTCGGCCTTGGCGATCCATCCTAAGGGGTCGACGCCCGTGAAAGAGGGAATGTCGAGGGCGAGAGCGGACCGGCTCGGAAGGGCCGGCGGAGGAGCGGCGGCGCGGGGAATGGCCGGTGCAGCACCCAGGAGGGAGCCGCCCTCGGCGGAGGAGGACGAAGCCGGGGCGACGGGGGCGGCGGAAGCATGGAGGGAATCGATCTTGGAGTGGAGGGAGAGAAGAGATTCATGCATGGTGGCGATGAGGTGATCGTGGGCCTCCACGCGGCGGGAGAGGGCATCGGCGGAGGCATCCGCCGCTGGAGGGTCGGAGGAACGAGTGTTGGGGGCCATCGGTGAAGAGGGGGGGCACGGAACGGCGCTAGGGCAGGGCGGCGGTGGCCGGCTGCTGAAACGGGACAGCGCGGGGAAGGCGGGCGGAGCGGGATGCGGGAGCTGCGGGAGTTGCGGGAGTTGCGGAAGTGGCAGGTAGCAGGATGCGGGAGTTGCTGGAGTTGCGGGATGCGGGAGTTGCGGGAGTTGCGGGAGGTGCGGGATGCGGGAGTTGCGGAAACGGGAGATGCGGGAGTTGCGGGATACGGAAGTTGCAGGTAGCGGAAAGCGGGAGTCGTCGGGTAGCGGGAAGCGGTCGGATTAGGTTTAGTGGGATCGGGGTTCGGAGGTAGCAGGTGTAGCGGGATGGACGGAAGAGGAAAAACAACGCAGACGCAGTAAGGTCGTAGGGACGCTCCGGCGGCGAGGAAGGCAGGCGGAGCGGCAGGTCGGACCAAATATTACGGTGCTCGGGGAGGAAACCGGCGAGGGGGAGGACCGGTGGAGGCAAGGGAGAAGAAGAGGAGAGAAAGAGAGGAATAGGGAGCAGCCCTAATTTCAGATTTAATCCAGCATGCCAAATAACATACAAACACCCCCTTATATAGAGCAGGGGTGCCAATAGCCAAAGTTCGGAACTAAAAGGAAATACAAAATACAGCGAAATAAAATACTCTGGCGATCAAGATAAAGTACTCCTGCGATCATTCCCCTGTCGGGTTTGTCTTCCTGCGCGTGTACACCCTCCACGGTGGCTCCTCATCGGGCGTGTCCGTAACAGACTGCGTCTGCTTCGTCCATCATCTTGGACCTCCTATTGACAAATTATCCCCACGTGCAACTCGCTCCATGTTCGTTGGGTACTCACGGACAAAAAAATGCTACGTTTGTTATTCTCCCTCTACTCGAAAACTGACTACGTATGTGGACGTCACTTTCTTTGAACAACAGTCCTTTCATGACACCGCCCCCATGACACCGTCTTCCCCTCGTGATCTCCCACGTCCTGTCGTTCCTTCCACATCCCCGTTACCACCACTTCTACCAACACCTCCTCCTCTCCGTGTCTATTCTCGTCGCTCCCCTCGAAATAGTACCTCACAACAGCCCCTGCCAACCACAGATGCTCCACTGCTTGCTGATCCTCCCGCACCTTCCACCGCGCATCCTCTTTCCAACTATGTCTCCTTACACCGGCTGTCTCCTGACTTGCGGAGGTTTGCGGCTTCTTTGTCCTATATTTCCCTTCCCTCTTCTGTGCAGGAAGCTCTTCAACATCCCGGGTGGCGGGCCGCCATGGATGAAGAAATGACAGCTCTCTGGGCGAGCAACACATGGGACCTTGTTCCCCTTCCTCCTGACCAGTCCCTGGTTAGCTGCAAGTGGATCTTCACTGTCAAATATCATCCCGATGGTCGAGTTGATCGCCTTAAGGCTCGTCTTGTCGCTCGTGGATTCACTCAACAACATGATATTGATTATGAGGAAACCTTCTCTCCGGTTGCCAAGCTCAACACTGTTCGTCTGCTCATATCTCTTGCGGTCTATCGACATTGGCCGCTACACCAGCTTGACATCAAGAATGTCTTTCTCAATGGTGATCTGCTGGAAACAGTTTATATGCAACAACCTCCTGGTTCTGCAACCACGGGGGAGTCCCTAGTATGTCACCTGAAGAAATCTTTATACGGCCTTAAACAGTCTCCTCGGGCGTGGTTTGAGAAATTTAGTGGAGTGGTTCGTGAGTGTGGCTTTACCCAAAGCTCAACAGATTTCTCATTGTTTACCCGTCGACGTCCCTCCGGAACTGTTATTCTCTTTGTCTATGTTGATGACATTCTTGTCACGGGAGATGACCTTGCTGACATTGTTCACATCAAGAAGCATCTTCCCTCTCAATTTCACAACAAGGACCTAGGTCGGCTACGGTATTTCCTAGGGATTGAGATCGCTCGACGACCGGATGGTTTGGTTCTCTCTCAGCGGAAATATTGTCTTAATCTCCTCCATGATGCTGGCTACTCGGGGTGTAAACATGTGGACACACCCATGGATACAAACCATCAACTGAGTTCTCACGGATCGAAATTTGATATGCTCCTTCCTAATCCAGATTACTATCGACGCCTCGTGTGCAAGCTTATCTACCTGACTGTCACACGTCCAGATATCTCCTTTGCGGTTGGTGTGGTCAGTCGCTTCATGCATGCTCCCCGGACTTCCCACCTTCAGGCCGTCGAACGGATTCTCAGATACTTAAAGAATGCTCCTGGACAAGGCCTGGTATACAATCCTTCCACCTCTCTATCCCTTGTGGCATACATATATTATGATGCTGATTATGCTGGATCTCTCGATGATCGTCGCTCGACCAGCGGTTACTGCGCTTACTTTGGTGGAAATCTAGTTACATGGCGAAGCAAGAAGCAAACGGTGGTTGCTCGCTCCTCCGTTGAAGCTGAGTATCGTTCCATGGCCGCTGCCGTCTCTGAACTCAACTGGCTTGAGAGTCTCCTCACTGATTTAGGAGTCCAGCTTCCGGCTCCGGCAATACTCTTTTGTGATAGTCAAGCGACTATACATATTGCTGAAAATCCAGTGTCCCACGAACACACCAAACATATCGAGGTTGACTGTAACTTTGTCCGGGAAAAGGTTCGACTTTAGAAAGTTTGTCTTCGTCATGTTCCTGCTGCTGATCAAGTCTCTGATGTTCTTACAAAAGCTCTACCTCGCTCTCTGTACCAGAAGTCCCTTTCCAAGCTTGGTGCCTACGACTTGTATGCTCCATCTTGCGGGGGAGTGTTAGAACATATAAAAGCCCATATATAGAAAACCCATGTATTAAGGCCCTTTTGGCCATTTCCTCCTTAGGCTCCTTTAGTCCCACATTACCTATCCTCTTTTCTTCCTTTCTCTCTTGTCCTATTTAATGACTTATTCTTCTTGTATTAAGTTTGAGAACATATTTAGTGGTTGTATATTCCAAAGAGTGGTCTCCAACTCTGTTCTTCTACACTTATGTTAAAAAAAAATTTAAACAATCCATGAAATAAATACATAAAAGTTGATGACAAATGACAGTGACATTATTAATTTAAGGGTCTTTATATTGGCAGCCCGCGAATGCCTATTTGTAGCCCATTTATAATAGCTGCCCGAGAAGTCGATATTGGCAGCCCGATAGATATTGACAACCCAAATTTAAAAAAAAAATTAGAGCATAAGAAATCAAATTTAATTAACAATAACAGTCCATAGCCCATAGTAACTTTAACAAATAACATGATAATCTTTGAAGGATTTATATGTTCTCAACAAAATCTACAAAAAAAGATAGGACAAAAGAGTGTTGCTTCACTAAATGCACACCCCTGCAAATGCAAAGTCAACAAATTATTGTAAATTTTATGCAATTTTATGACAGCTAGATATACCAGTATTGTTAAGGAACTAACCATTTTTTGCATAGTAATAAGCCCTTTTTATGCCGCTTCAAAAGTAACAAAATATTTTGCAATCTTCATGTTTTTAGGAAAATAATATAAAATAAAGTCCATAGTTTTTTTCAATCACAATTTTCTATTCATCTACTAAATCGGCCAAAATTCAAGTTGTTGTTAAAGATCAACTTTAACACAAATACGTGCATACGCCACCCGACACCAAGTACTCGTGAAGGAGCCAAGACCATCAGGTGGAGCCGAATCAGCCGCCCAGGGACCAAAACCAGCACCCAGATTCGGTGGGACATTTTCATGAACACTTGGCGGGCGTTGGAAATCCATAGCTGTGCGTCTCCATTCCCCATCTTTGTCTTTCTTGACGAATTTCCCCTTTGCTTTAATATTCACAGAGGAAGGAGCAGCACAGGAAATCGAAGCAGCTGCTTGCACAATCATAGCAACATCTTTATCAGATAAAAATGGATGATTATGAATACCTGTGGCAATCCTAAAAATGCTTTCTCTCTGTTATTAATTCTGCGTCGAAAGAGAAATAAATTTGAATCATCAAGTTTACGTTTTAACTATTTGGGAAAACAGAGCCTACCTGAAAACACGCCCAACAATGAATCCGAATAGAATCATCACTGAATTCACAAGAGAAAGCAAGGAAGAACTAGTAACAGTGGCAATCCTTCTGTATATACTCCCATCAGCTGCCTTTTTATCAAGCAAACCTATATGATTATCAACAGATAGGTTTGCTTGATAAAAAGGCAGCTGATGGGAGTATATACAGAAGGATTGCCACTTTTACTAGTTCTTCCTTGCTTTCTCTTGTAAATTCAGTGATGATTCTATTCGGATTCATTGTTGGGCGTGTTTCAAAAAGTACTTAGCCCCGATGCTGACCTGCTGACCAGGCTCCCACCAAGCTAGCAGGACCGAGGATCGCTCAGTGGCAGGAAGGTTTCAAAAAGTACTTAGCCCCGATGCTGGCCCGCTGACCAGGCTCCCACCAAGCTGGCAGGACCGAGAATCGCTCGGTGGCAGGAAGGTTTCAAAAAATATTTAGCCCCGATGCTGGCCCGCTGACCAGGCCCCCACCAAGCTGGCAGGGTCGAAGATTGCTTGGTGGCAGGAAGGTTTCAAAAAAGTACTTATCCCCGATGCTGGCCCGCTGACCAGGCTCCCACCAAGCTGGCAGGACCGATGATCGCTCGGTGGCAGGAAGATTTCAAAAAGTACTTAGCCCCGATGTTGGCCCGCTGACCAGGCTCCCACCAAGCTGGCAGGACCGAGGATCGCTCGGTGGAAGGAAGGTTTCAAAAAGTACTTAGCCTCGATGCTGACTCGCTAACTAGGGTCCTACCAAGCTGGCAGGGCCGATGATCGCTTGGTGGCAGGAAGGTTTCAAAAAGTACTTAGCCCCGATGCTTGCCCGCTGACCAGGCTCCTACCAAGCTGGCAGGGCCGAGGATCGCTCGGTGGCAGGAAGGTTTCAAAAAAGTACTTAGCCCCGATGATATAGTTGGCTTGGTGTAGACCCGACGGTCAGGATCTCACATAGCTGGCAAAGGACGGGCATCACTCAGGAATGGGTAAACATCACAGGAAGGAAATAAAGGAAGGGGCGAGTGAACTTCAACATTTATTTGCCGACCGAGATCTCACTCACTCGCCAATATAGTACAGCTCGGCGAGTGGGAAGCGAGTCTCGCGCGAGTAGTGGTGAGGTCTGTAGTTCGGTTTAAGGCGAATTTAACAGGCGAGTGCTGGCTTCATCGGGCACTCGCCCGGATGTGAAAGGATAGCAGGCGAGTGCTGGCTCCATCAGACACTCGCCCGGAGGTGTAAGAGAAGCAGGGGAGTGCTGGCTCCATCAGGTACTCACCCGGAGGTGTAAGAGAAGCAGGGGAGTGCTGGCTCCATCAGGCACTCGCCCGTAGGTAAAAGAGAAGCAGACGAGTGCTGGCTTCATCAGGCACTCGCCCCGAGGTGAAAGGATAGCAAGCAAGGGAGTGCTGGCTCCATTAGGCACTCGCCCGGAGGTGTAAGAGAAGCAAGGGAGTGCTGGCTCCATCAGACACTCGCCCGAAGGTGTAAGGGAAGCAGGGGAGTGCCGGCTCCATCAGGCACTCGCCCAAAGTAGCATGTGCTCTAGCTCTAATCTCTCCGAACCACGGGTTCTCCATTATTTTTTCCGACCTCGTGCCGAGTCCGAAAAAAGCGGGGATTGTGTATAACCCGTAATTCATCGAGGTCAAAGATGATCAGGGGGGCTTGAGAGATCTCGCCCACTTGGAGCGAGTAGAGAGGATCTCCCAGGAGTAAAGAGGATCTTGCAGGAAGCTGGCTCGACAAAGTCTCGGCAGGGCCCTCGAAGCGGGTAAGGCGAGGAGGACCAGGAATCTCAATCGCGAGTAGCGAGCAATGACGGCGAAGCGCGTGTTAAGAACCGTTAGGGGGTGCGCCTAGACAGAGCGAGCCGGGAGTGGTCTCGAAAATCCAGACTGGCGAGACGAGTGGAGGCTCGCCTCCACTCGCTAGAAGAGATCTCGCGGCCCAGCTCGCGGAAAGACTGGCGAGTGGCGCCCTCACGGGTCACTCGCAAGAGGAGATCTCGCGGGCCCAGCTCGCAGCGAGGCTGGCGAGTGGCACCCTCACGGGCCACTCGCCCAGCAGGGGCCTACAGGTGAATTTACCCTGATACCCTTGGCGGGCTGCCAATAGCCCTTCAAAACAGCGGAGTTTGGCTGTTAGCAGACCATTTTGGGGTGCGTATAACAAAATCAAAAGGCGGAATTGCGCTATTTGCAGACCAGACTTGAAAGGCTATAAATAGACCCTTTGGGGCACCTTTGGAGAGCATTCCAGATCTTGTGCTTCTCCTTAGGACGCCTTCGGTCAGCTCCTTCAGCTCTCCAAGGTGCCCCGACTTCAGTTTTGGCTTAGGAGGGGAAGCGCTCTAAAGATCTTCCGGGTGTGTGGTGGGACCTCCACGTTGTAGCCAATGGTATGTGCCTAGCTCCAAGTCTTCGGTCAGATTCCTCCGTGGGCTCAGTAGGTGCTAGCTGCCCCCCCCCCCCCCCCCCCCCCCCCCCCCCCCCCCCCCCCCCCCCCCCCCCCTTTCAGGGGTCCGAACTCCTCGTTGGACCGGTTGCCGGTTTCAACAATGAGCCTAAGCGTACTTGCTCTTTTCATCCTATGAGCCTAAGCACTCTCGCTCTCATCTCCTCAGAGCATAAGCGAACCCTCGAAGCTACGAGTAAATGTCAAGGAAAAGATACAGATGTAAACACATCGGGCCAACATATACAAAAATTATCTTTCCTTTCATATATACATATGTATGTGTATACATCTGTGAGAAAGAACAAAGAGGTCGCCCAAAAATGGACCTTGACAAATAATACCTCGCCCCGCCCAGCCGAGATGGTCACCTGTCATATGTTGGCAATGCAACCCTAGAACAACACGACTGGGAAGAGACGCTTCCAGAAGGCTATCCCAAACCTCGCCGATGAAAGGTTTCACATCTGGACCCGCCGACCGAGCCACCGCTACGAACAAGCGAGGTTAGATCCCAGTCAAGGCCAGCATCGAGGTCTAAGTCTATATAGAGCTCGCTAGACGAGGATTCGCCAAGCTTCCCGGTTCTCCTCAGACAAGAGGCTATCTGCTTACTGCCATCCTCAACCAATACTCGCTTCATGGAGCGAAGTTCCGCTCGCGTATAGCTCAGGGTCTCCTCTTTCAAAGAAGACCCCAGAGCGCGCGAGCTAGTGGTCCGCGATCACGCGGTGGCGTGTTAGAGTTTTAAGAACTCAACCTCATCTCAAAGGTCCTTGTTCTTTTGCCCCCAATATGGAGATCTCGGTCGCGACGAACACCCCGACTGACTGCAAAGAAAAAAAAACAAGTTAGGATTCGAGTTCGCAAACAAGGCCCAAGTAGAGAGGCAAGATGAAATTACCTCAACCACTCTGTGCACCGCCTTAGCCTGGCAGACCTCGGCGAGCTTTTCTTCGGCCACGACCAGCTTCCCGGCGGTCTCCGCCAACTCGCCCTTGACCCCAACCAATTGCTTGGCAGTCTCAGCTTGCTTTCGCGTGCCCTCCGCGCACTCCTCAGTTGTCTTCTCAACGGAGACTAGGGCCTCTTTGGTTTAGTGCAATGCTTTCCAATATCGTAGGTACCGCCTCGCCAATGAGTTGGTGAGCTCGGCGTTCCTCAGCACTGCGCACGGAGACTGCCACAGAAGGTATCACGACGAAGCCTTAGCAAGACGTTCGACGTCATCCCGTCGGTAGATGGCATACAACACGTTGTATGCGTCGTTAGTGGGGTCATCATCCCTTGCCCAGGAGGGTAGGAAAGTGCTAACAGTCATCCGATTCTACTTGACGTCCCACACGAGCATCAACTCGCCAAGAATGTCCATGACGTTGCCCCCGCGCCCATAGTTGAAATGAAACTCGGGGTCATCATCGGTCTCTTGGTCCTCTGGAGTCCCAGGGGCCTCAAGGTCCTCAGGGTCCAAGCCAATAGGTAACAAAGCCACGATGAGGTCACGGTGGACTATCTCCTTCACCCCTCGCTTCTTAGATGGCCTCGCAGGCTCTGGCTCTGAGCCCATAGGTTTCTTGCCCTTAGTATTGCTTGACTCATCTTCATGAATATCGATCTGCTCGCCATAAACGATGCGGAGGATTAGTCTATATTTCAGGTCGCTGAAATAAAGGCGAGGTCCCCAGTGCTTGTCATACACGCACATGGATCAACATAAGCGAGCACGTCGACACACTGCCGCAGCTGGACGACGTCCATCAGTCTTTGGTAGAGTGGGAGATAAAGGCTTTTTGAGCTCTTTGGGATGTGAGGCGACTTGAAGTAGGTTTCCTCCCTCTGAATTGGTTCAAAGGGTACCAAACCAAATGGACCTCACACGATCGCAAATTTAAAGTTCCGTTTGTGAATTTTATTCTGAATCTCCTTCACCTTAACGGAGAGTCCGCTGAAATATGCGACCCCTTCACTAGTCGCCTTCGGGGAGAAAAGGTTACAGAAGATAATGAAGTCAGAGATAACGCCGGCCTCGTGCAAGAAGCAGATAAGCGCCATCATGGCCCCGACCCCGTTCGGATTAAACTGGGCGGGAATGAGGCCATAATGGTTGAGGATCAGCCTAACCTCCGACCAGAAAGGGATGCGAAGTCCCATCTCAAAGTGCGCCAAGGGGATGACGACCTCGTTACATAGTAACGAGTTGAGGTGCTCATCAAGACCAGCTTCGCGAGCAGAGAACCATTCAGGCAGTTGTTGAAGGACATTAGCTTAGCAAACATACAGAAACTTGAGATTTAGACAAAGTAGAGAAAACAAAGGAGGAGGAGAAACGGAAGCATTCATAGTCTTAATCAAAAACGATTACACGAGCAGAATTTATATAGCAATCCTGGAACATTCATGAAAGGAAGATTACATATAAGCGCTTTTATTATATTGCATTTTCCATGCTAATGATGCTTTGAATTCTTAAGCTTGATTAATGCAGCCCATTAAGTGACGCCGGTTCAGCCTCCAATACCCCTCCTTGAACCGGGGGCCCAAGCTTTAAGTCATCTCTGAGCTTGGCGAATCAAGCTCTTCCCAGCGGTTTGGTAAAGATATCTGCGACCTGCTCCTCAGTCCCACAGAAAGAGATCTGAACTTCTCCGTCTTCTACCTTCTCTCTAATAAAGTGATGTTTGATTTCTATGTGTTTACTCTTGTTGTGAAAGACAGTTTTTCGAAAGGGCAATAATTGATACGTTGTCGCACTTCAGCTGGATCGGTGGTGATTTTTCTTCAGTTATTTCTCCAATCATTCTCTTGAATCAAATCCCTTCACAAATGGCAGTACTCAAGGCCATATACTCTGCTTTAGTTGTTGATAAAGCCACCGTTTGTTGTTTCCTGGCACTCCAAGCTATAGGGCTGGATCCGAGAAAGAATATGAAGCCTCCTGTACTTCTTCTATCATCCAGCGACCCACCCCAATCTGTATCGCTGTAGCCGGTGAGGACTGGGTTGAGGTCCTGGTTGAAGTGAAGACCCAAACTCGTTGTCCCTTGTATGTATCGAAGAATTCTTTTTGCTGCATTTAGATGGACCTTGGAGGGTGAACTGACGAATCTGGATGCCAGATTTACAGCATGCTCCAAGTCTGGTCTGGTGTGAGTAAGATAGATCAAAGATCCGACTAGGATTTGATAGTGCTCCTCATCTACCTCCTCATCTCCTTCTTGCAATTTACTTAATTTCTCACCAGTGGGCATAGGGGTCATGCAGGGATTGCATTCAAACATGTTGAATTTTGTTAGCAGTTCACTTGCGTATAGTTCTTGTGAGACAAAGATGTGCCCTGGTCTTTGCTGAACCTGCAAGCCAAGAAAGAATTTCAGGGGGCCCATATCAGTCATTTCATACCTGGACTCCATTTTCTTCTTGAACGCCTTAATTGAATCTTCTGAGCTTTCTGTAATGAGCAGATCATTAACATAGAGGCAAATGATGAGATCAATTAGCACTCTAGTCTTCTTAATAAACAAGGATGGTTCATGTTTGCTGGCAGTGAATCCTTCTTCGATGAAGAATGAGGTAATGTTAGAGTGCCATGCCCTTGGGGCCTGCTTAAGACCATACAATGTTTTGTGGAGGCGGTATACATACTCTTCTTTTCCTTTCTTCTTGAACCCCTCTGGCTGCTCAACATAAGTTTCTTCATTCAGGACTCCATTTAGGAAAGCAGATTTAACGTCTAGGTGATAGATTGGGAATTTATGGTTGGCAGCAAATGCCAAGATTACTCTGATGGTTTCCATGCGTGCCACAGGAGCAAAGGTTTCATCGAAATCTCTACCAAAGTGTTTGCTGTACCCCTTAGCAACAATTCTGGCTTTGTGTTTGATAGGTTGTCCTGCTTCATTGCATTTTAATTTGTACACCCATTTCAAGCCAATAACATTCTTTTGATTTGGACGAGGTACCAAAGTCCAAGTCTTGTTCTTTTCGACCAGACCAATCTCTTCTTGCATTGCCTGTTGCCATTCACTAGTAGCAGCTGCATCTGCAAATGAAGTTGGAGTATTGTGGAAAAAAGCCGAGTTAGTATTTTCGTATATTTCGACAATGGACCTCATTTTTCTGGGTGGTGATGACTCAAGGAGGGGATCATTGTCAGATTGGATTTGCACTTCATCATTTGTAGGTTGCAATTCTTCCTCCAAGTGATCCTCTGGTGGTTCCTGGAAGGTGTACACAGGTGACACAACCGATCCACTAGGGGAGATGATCTTGTCTCCATTGTCTGATACCCAAGCCCAAGCTTTATCTTCATGAAAAATTACGTCCCTTGATACAATCAGCTGCTGTGATATAGGGTCAAATAACCTATATGATTTTCTATTTTCACTATAACCAGTGAATATGCATTTTATGCTCGTTTTATCTAGCTTGTCTCTCTTCTCCTTTAGGATGTGGGCAAAGGCTATGCATCCAAAAGTCCTCAAATGTCCTAACTTTGGTTTCTTTCCAAACAATTTCTCATATGGTGTGATCTTTTTCAGAATTTTAGTAGGACTTCTGTTTAGAAGGTAGACGACAGTGCTGGCAGCTTCTGCCCAGAACTGTTTTGGGAGGTTTTGATGCAGGAGGAGGGACCTAGCCATTTCTACTATGGTTCTATTCCTCCTCTCCACCACACCGTTCTGCTGTGGTGATCCAGGGACGGTGAACTCATGTTTGATCCCATGAATCTTACAAAAATGTTTGAAAGTGTGGGAGGTAAATTCTCCACCGTTTTTATATTCAAGTCTAGCTTCTTTTCTATTTCTCTCTTGAATTCAATAAACAAAGAGAGAGCTTCAGATTTTTGTTCCAAGAAATAGATCCAGACATACCTTGTAAAGTCATCTATGAGTAAGAAGAAGAACCTCTTGCCTCCTTGGGACAATGTTGATGCCGATCCCCAGAGATCACAATGAACAAGCTCCAAAGGCTGTGAGCTTTGCTGTTGGGATGGGAGGAAAGGTTGTCTGTGAGATTTCCCAAGAGCACATGTGTCACATTGGCGTTGATGAGCCTGAATTTGGATTTGAGGAAGGTCTGATGCTAGACTTTCTTCAAATAGTTGCTTCATGGAATTGTAGTTGAGATGCCCCATTCGATAGTGCCATAGTCTTGCCAGATCAGGACAGTAGCTCACAGAAGTTGAGAAAGCCGTCTGATCTGGTGTTGTTAAGTCGATTGGGAAAACATTATTTTTGTCATTTTGGTAGAGGCAATGCTTTTATGTAGTGGATCATAGATGGTGCAAGCATTTGAATCAAAGACAAAGCTGTACCTTTTTGTCACGAAATGCCCAACACTCAATAAGTTTTGAGCCAGGGAGGGAACATATTGGACGTCCTGGAGAGTCTGTTGGTTCCCATCAGGATGGCTGATTGTGATGCTGCCCTTGCCTTCAATTTCTTTACACTTACCATCCCCCAAGTACACTTTTGATTTAAAGGATTCATCTGTCCTCAAACATAGTTATGTCATGAGTCATATGGCTGGAGCATCCTAAATCAATGTACCACTGGGTAGACTTTTCTGGTTTTGCAGCTCCCATACATCTGGTTAGCAACATTCTTTCTTCTAACCCTTTTGGTTCTTCAGCAAACTTTGCTTCATCCTTTTCTTTGTTCTTAAACCAGCAGTCTTTGTCAAAGTGTGTTGGTTTTCGACAACGCTTGCATTTGTAAAAACATTTTGAGGTGCATGATTGTTTTTCTTACAAAGATTGCAGAAGACAGGGTTATCTTGTGACGGCCCTTCAAATGTTTTTACAGAGTTTTTGCGCTGAACATTTTGATTACCCGAATTCCAGGGTCCTCCTTTCATTTTGCTGCTGCCGTAGGTTTTATTCTTCCTGTCCTGAGTCTGCTTTCCAAAGTTCATTTTCATTTGGAGAGCATGATCCAGGGTTGGTAAATACCTTTTCATCCTCTCCTCATGGGATTGGATCTTGCTTACAAGAATGGCAATGGAGAGAGCTTCAACATCATTGCTCTCTTCAATGGCTGCTGCAACATGCTCATAGGTCTTTGGCAGGCTTCTTAGAATCTTCAACACAATCTCAGAGTCTGGGATTGGTGCCCCTAGATTGTTGAGTTGGTTTGTTAGATTCGTTATTCTGGGTAAGTAATCGATAATCTTCTCACCATCTTTCATGTTTAAATCATCAAATTCCCTTCTCAGATTTTAACGACGGATAGAGATCACCTTCTTGTCTCCTTGATAACATTATTTGAGAATGTCCCAAGCAGCCTTTGCAGTCTTGGCTCCCATTATCCGCGGGAAGATATTGCTGGCGACGACATTTTGGATGATGTGCCGAGTCAAGGAGTTTTTCTTTTTATCCCCCTTTGACACACTTGCTTCACCTCCTGTTGTCCCTTTCTCCTTCCCGTCGGCAGCAGACCCATTTGTTACGATCTCCCACAGGTCCTGAGAGTCGAAGAAGGTCTCCATTTTTATGGCCTTGCTCATACATGTCCCCATTGAAAATAGGAGCTGAGTGATGTGAGAGTTGAGCCGGAGTGGTAGATGATGAGCCCGCCGTCGCCGGCCAGATACTGTCGTGCTTGGCAATAGGGGCGGAGCCCCGTGCCTGTCACTCGTATATATATACTAAAAAAACACAAACTTCTCTAGCTTACTTCTAACGAAGTAACCTGCACATCAGTGAACTCAGTAATAACGGAAAACATGTCGTCCATTGGCGAGAACATAAGGCGAGCAGAAAAACTAAACACGTATCGTTAAACACGATAAATTAGTTCAACAAGGGCTATATCATACATCATGTCAATAAAAAGTACAAATTAGAATAAAGGAGGGCGAGTTCTTCAAGCGCCACGGCCGAGATCGCGGAGTTCGTCACACGAGATATGCGTAGTCCACCAACTGACTTCGCAATCAGCTCGCAACTCCTCCCGAGCCTTGTGGAGACTCTCCATATGGTGGCAGATGATCTCTTCTGTGTGCCGCATGTGGCCAGTCTTCCTTGCTAAGTCCCCAGGAAGGCCCGCGCTCCTTGAAAGTTGATGTAAGTCACTCTCCGGCTGTCGCACCTTGTGCTCCACCTCGGCCATCCAAACCTCTAAACTCTGGATGTCGAAGTATTTGCGCTCGGCATTTTCATGAGCAATAAAAATAGAGTGGTGTTAAGTGCAGACCGAATTTGGCTATGTGCAAACTTGAAAAAAATTTAAAAAGTTTAATTTCTTGTATTCAAAAAAATTTTCGGTGCAGACCCAACAATGTCTTGGCTCAAATGTAAATCCCCTCACTACTTCCTGTTGCCATCGCCGCCACCAATACTGCCGCCGTCAACGCCATCGTTGCCGCTGCCAACGCCATCGTCGCCAACGCCATCGTCGTCGCCGCCAACTCCAACGCCATCGTCGCTTCCGCCAACGCCATTGTCGTCGCCGCCAACTCCAACGCCATCGTCGTCGCCGCCATCTCCAACGCCATCGTTGCCTCCGCCATTGTCGCCGCCACCAACGTCATCGTCGCCGCCGCCAATGCCAATTTGGTTTGACATTAAAAGTCTCGGTCAGTCTGTCATTAACCTTGAGCTGTCATTAACGAAAGTAGGTTTGCCCATATCACCACCCTATTTTAAATAATAAGAATTTGATAGTCTGGGTAACAAAATTCCTATAGGGGCATTACCATGCACGCAATGCAAAGGGGATGAGGTAAATTATGTTGATCACATTTCTTATTTCCCCCATGACTGAACAGAGTACTTCGAGGCGGTTTAGAGAAGTGAGAAGTTATGGTCTGTACTTAAATTTTATTGGTTTGCACATAGCCAAAATTGATCTGCACTTATAATTACTCTAAAAATAAGGCAAATAAGGGAAAATGGGTAAAAATCTGATTTCACGAGCAATAAAAATGGGGGCAGGAAGTAATTTCTAAATAAGTAATAACACACACATCAACTCAAGCTCTGTTTGGCGCGGCTGCAACGACTGGAGAAGCAGTGGGGGGAAGCAGTGGTGGAATAATCAGCTGTTCTGCAGAGTGGTGGCTGAATCTGTGAATCTGTTTGGAAGAACAGCTGTTGCAGTGCTGTTTCAAACGGAGAAACTGTTAATCTGTTTGGCAAAACAGCTGTGAATCTGTTTGGAAAAACTAGGAAGGAGAAGAACTAGCATTTCCATAAACCCTAAACAAGTAATAACCAAAAATGGCTGCTGGGAAGAACTGGGAAGGGGAAGACAAACCTTGGAGCTTCTTCGGCCGCAGAGACGAACTGGGAGGAGGAAGAGGAGGAGGGGCCGCTGAGATGTTGTCGTCGACAATTGATGAGGACGACGAAGGGCCGCTAGCGGGAAGAACTGGGAGGAGGAAGATGAGGCGAGGCCGCTGAGAGGAAGAAGGGGCAGCTGCGGTTGTCGTCGACGAGGACGAGCCGATGAGAGGAACTGGAAGGTGATTCGAGGAGGAAGGACCGCTCGGAGAGGAATCCCGCAGATCGTCGCTCTAGGCTGCGGGAATCGCGACCGATTCGCGATCCAGGAGTCGTGAAAAATAATCACGACTCCCGAATCGCTGTTTTAGGGCTATTTCCACGGTGGCTGTTTCCACTGCAGGGGGTTGTTTTTTCTGTTTGGCGGGGCGATTTAAGAAGTTGCGGCATGCAGCTCTCAAAATGCCCCGCCAAACATATTCTCAATAACACTACAAGAAATCACATTGGCAGCGTTTTTTTACACCTTCATCGACGTTTTTTAAACGCGTCCAATGTTATCGCAACGTTTTTATAAAGCCGCGAAGTCGTTGCGGTATAAATCGTCGCCGTTATTTTCACGACTTTTCTATACAAGTGATTCAAACATTAGCCGCTTTTTTATTACAAACTTAGCCAACACCGGCCACGTTTTGTTAAAAAAGGGTAATTATATTGACAGCCCTTATTTGGCTATTGGCACACCAATTTCTACGAGTTATTATGCGCCTTCTGAAAATACGTCTTGTACATGCATTTTTATGAAAAGTGTTCAACACGAAAATTGTAGATCTCGTCGAGATCTACAACTTTCGTGCTGAACACTTTTCCTAAAAATGCATGTACAAAGCATATTTTCAAAAATTCGTCAAAAATTTGCTATAATTACGATCAGGGCGACAATACGCCTTGTGCGTACATTTTTAGGAAAAGTGTTCAACACGAAAGTTGTAGATCTCGTCGATATCTACAACTTTCGTGTTGAACACTTTTCCTTAAAATGCATGTACAAGACGTATTTTTAGAAGGCGCATAATAACTCGTAGAAATTGGTGTGCCAATAGCCAAATAAGGGCTGCCAATATAATTCGTCAAAAGACGTGGCCAATAGTTGCTACTTTTGTCTATTAAAACGACGGCAATAAATTTTTTTTAATAATAATAAAAATAAATTAATTTACTGGAACATTTAACTAAAAGGAAAAAAGAATGAAAAAAATTATGGGCGCGGCTATTAGCACCGCAGTTTTGGCTAGGCGCACCGCATTTTCTCCTATTTTTTGTGCCTTTTGGTACATGCATTTTTAGGAAAATTGTCCAACATGAAAATTGTAGATTTCGACGAGATCTACAACTTTCGTGTTGAACAATTTTCCTAAAAATGCATGTATAAGACGTATTTCCAAAAGACGCGAAATCTGGGCGTATTTCCAAAGTACGCATTGTACATGCATTTTTAGGAAAAGTGTTCAACACGAAAGTTGTAGATCTTTGACAATTTTCGTAAAAATGCATGTACAAGATGTATTTCTAAAAGGCGCAAAAAATTAGGAGAAAGTGCGATGCGTCTAGCCAAAACTGCGGTGCTAATAGCAGCGCCCAAAATTATTGGCGAGAACCAAAATTGTTGTGGATGGTTTATCCATAGCAATTTTGATGATTTATATAAATATAAGATTAAATCTCTCTCTACACCGTCTTATGTATTGAATAGCATATGGTCGGTTTGGGAGGGCTTTTTAGAAAGGAGAAAGAGTGGTGACAAAAGGATGGTAGAAAAAAATACTTTTGAAATAGACAAAAAACGTCTATTGCAAAAGAAGATCTGTTTGGGTGAACTCCTTTTGCAGAGATTTTCAAAAATAAGAAGCATTTTAATTACACAGGATTTCAAAAATGAGAAGCATTTTAAATCTGCAGTTTTGCAACAAGTCAACTTCATGTTTCATCAAATTACACAGGATTCCTCAAATGAAAAAAATAATGAAAAAAATATACACATGTAAATGAAGCTTCTGGCGTCCATAAAATTAAACAGGATCTCCAGATTCTTCCCTCCAATTAACGAGATCACAATCACTGAAACATCATCATGATAGCGCCTTCGATCCCCTTGAGCTGCCTTCAGCAATTCATGGAAGTCCATTCCTGCATGCATTAGAAGCATATAAAAATCAATATTACTGCAGGCTGAAGTCTCCAGTTTCTCCAACCTCTGCCAATATTTCAATGATTATAACAGGCTTACCCGCCGTCAACTTGTTTGAACGAGTTCACGAGCTCGTTTCTTACATGGGGCAGATCGCCGAAAGATATATCCTTGTTATGGGAAATCTAGAACTGGTTGGTAGAGGAAGATGGTCCATTGAGAATTGAGTTTCCTTGATTGTTCTTCCACTTGGTTAGCATGCTGGACGCAGATAAAAGCTGGAGATAGAAGTAAATGCATCACATTACTAACCAGTAAGATCAAGCATATAATATACTTAGTTTCATAGAGTACTTCTCCATAATCCATACTGACCTTCAGTTCACTTATGATTTAATCTAAGTTTCAATGAAGAACAGAAGAAGTAGGAAATTTCTGTAGGTTCATTTCTACTGAAATGCAAAATGATGGAGACAACTTCTGTACCTGTCTTTACAAGAACCGGACAAAAAACAAATATTAGCAGCTCAACAAAAACGTCATTGCCATAGCAAACATTTTATGCTTAAAACTAGTTTCTTTTCTTGGTAACGGTAGTAACATTTGTCATGCCAAACATACATTCTATGACAATGACGTTTTTGTCCAAACTCACAGGAGCAAATAAGCCGAGCCAAACGAAGCCTATTAATCTTGATAAAATGTCATAAATTGTTTGTTTATTCAGTGCCTTTAACCAAAAAAGAAAAGAAGAAAGGCATGTTTCTTTGAATGTTACATAATAATTGCAGATTGAACATAATGTCAATTAATCAATGATACTAATGACTGAAATAGAGTATAAGTAGTAAATAATTAACTTCTTTGAGATACATAAAGTACTCAGTTCAATTCCAATCATTATTCGTTTATGCCGAGTGTTGCATGAGCTTTACTAATGTACGTCATTTGGAACAACTTTCGTTCAAATAACCTAACGGCTCTATATGGCTCGGCTGAAGTGCTGGCAAAAATAGTAGTATAAAATTGCGGTAGGAAAATGAGAAAATTGTTTGGAAGTACTCCGCTTTTAGTGATTTTCAGAACCGAGAAATAGTAGTATTTATTTGAGGGAATAGCTGTGAGGTGGTTGTTTAAAAAAAATAACGGAATTGCCTCTTGTTCTTCGACATGAAAAGGTAATGCACTTGAAATATAATTGAGATTGAACCCAAAAGCATGTAAAAACACTGGAGCACAAAGATAGTATAGCATAAATGTGGACTATCACGGTTTTAACAGAACCTAACATGAACAAATCAGATCATAGAGATGCGTCGGCTGATCATGTATAACAAAGCTACAACCAACATAGCGGAGCGTAGAGATAGATTAGAGTAGCAGAAATACCAACAAATCAAGATTACTAATACTAAAAGCATAGCCTTAACAAAGTGCATGCAAACAGGTGAGTTATAGGGGAGAGGCTTTCGTAGCTCGGTCGGTCAGCAGCATGAGGATTCCGTGGCGTGAAGAGGAGAGGATTCCGTCGCGTGAAGAGGAGTGGATTTCGTCGGTCGATTGGTGGAACGAGAAAGAGTTTTTAGGGTTAGAAGATCTGCACGACGCGTGAAGTGGAGAGGATTTTGAAATTAAAAAACCCGATTAAAGGCTTCGGCGGCGTGTTTATAAAAGCACGGCCAAAGATCAGGGTATTTGTGATGCTTTGTAAAATAAAAAAACGTCGCTGAAACTGCTCGAAATTTATTTTCCCCTCCCACGAATCAGCCCTTACCGCCTAGGGATGGGGGAAATTTATCAGCCACATTTTTTTTGGGATAAACATCATGAATAATAAATTAAACGGCTACATTTTCCAAAATGTCGCGAAAAAAGCGCATGTAAAACCCAAATGTTGTAGTGTAAGTATTTCATTCAACACCATACAGGAGTGTATTGATATAGTGCAAGCTGCTGCTGCAGCAGTTTTTAAATGGCCATGATAACGAAGTTATTGATATTATGCAAGTGAATGAAAGCAAAAAAAAGAAGATGAGAAGTGGAAAAAAAATATATTTGTTTGAAAGTATTCTAAATTTATCTATGTTTGAAAGAAAAAGAACATAAGAAGGACATTCAAAACTTGGGCAAGCCCATGCTTTGTTGGTGATGTGATCCAACTGGGCACTGGGCTGCTCGCAGGGCTATCTCACCCAGGATCCATAGCCAGCCCCAGCCGACTACACTAGGGTCGTGACCCATACACCCCAACCCTTCTCCCCGGGCCGGACAGGCTGCTCACAGGGCCACGGCCCAGGATCCATAGCTGCCGACGAAGGGCGGGATGTTGAGGCTGGGGCTCGATACCCAGACCTCCTAGACAGGAAGAAGGAATCTCTTCCTGAGAACCTATCACCAACTGAGCCCATGCTTTGTTGGTGGTACTTACGATTATTAAAGGATACATCAATCAGTAAAAAAAAATGAAGGAAAGAGCAAAATAAGCATGAAATATTCATTTTGTTCTTTGGTTTTTAGATTTTCAAGCATAGGCTAGTCGGTGTTGAGGTAGGAGGATAGAGATAAATGAACAGAGGCGGTGGTAATTAAATTAAGGAAAAAAAAAAGATAGATTGGATCATGTTCTTCGGTTTTCTTCAGAGCAGCTTCTTCCCTTCATCTTCTTCCCCGCAGACCTGATGACACAGTAGATATGAAGAAAATGGATGACAATGGCGGTGCTTCTCTGGTGATGAGCCTAGAATGTAATTGAAGTGCGGCTTACTTTTACCAGTGCTGAAGAATGTAAGTAATTATCCAAATGCGTCTCTAGCTAATAATGCATTTCTTCCCCACTTTGAATGGGAATCAGCAGCAGGGTGATTCGTGAAGGTGGAGATTGAGACAGTCCCCGCTTGCACCGTCTATTCCGTCCCCACGGGCACACCCCATATAACACCTGCAGCGCGGCCTTCGTCACACGCCATTACGGCTTCGTTTGGCTTGATTAGGGCGGGGAGCTGGGTAGCCGGCGGGCTTCATCGATAAGGGTTGCGATCTGGTATTTGTCAACGTAAGCGCTCGACGCCGTGAGAGGCGTTGGAGGAGACGATGATCGGGAGGAAGCTGCGTCTGGGAGGAATGATCGGGATGAAGGCGGCCGGCACGGCGGAGGATGCTTTGGAGGGATGAAGGCGTAATAAATCATTTTTGGGGGCATTTTGGGCGTGATTTTGTGCCTGGGGCTATTTTGGAGCAGACTTTTTTGGGGGCATGTTGGGAATGAGAGGGGGCATTTTGGGATCAACTTTACCGGAACATTTTGGGAAGAACTTTCCGGCAGGGACATTTTGGGAAGAAATTTCCCGAGCGGGTATTTTGGGCACAACTTTTCGCTGCAGGCGTTTGGAGAGCCATTTCTCGAGGTTGAAGGAGAGCAATTACTTCCATGTCGTTCGCCTCTGTGGGGGGCCTGGAGAAAGATTGTTAACCTGCAGCTGTTTCAGCCGAATCAAATGAAAACTCAACCTACAAAATCCAGTCCAAGGAAAATGGCGATCTTACTGTCCGCCGCACGCTCCTTCTCCGCGGCACGCTCCCGCCGCACGCACTTTCGCAGCACGCTACTTCCGCGTCTCTCAATCAGCTCCTCCATCATCTCCACCTCCGACAGATTTTCCTCCGCCTCAATCGCTCCTTCGCCGCTCTCGCCCTCCACCGCCAAGTTCCGTCTCCTCAAAGAGTACGACCCCGACAAAGCTCTCTCCATCATTTCCTCCGTGCTCAAGCCCTCTTCCTCTCCGGCCTCCAGCCGCTACGCCGTCGTTCTTACTGTCCGCCTCCTTGCTGCTGCCCGTCGATTCGCCGATGTCAAATCCCTGCTTGAGTCCCGCAAATCTGATCCAGTAGCCTCCCAGGAGTCCTTTCTCACCACCATCATTATCGCCTACTGCTCTGCCGGCATGCTCGACAACGTCATTTCCACCTTCAACGACATTCACTGCCTCCGCTTTGCCCCGCCCACCACCTTATCCTTCAACGCCCTCCTAACCTCCGCCTTACGCGCCAAGAAGCACCGCAAGGTTTCCAAACTCTTCTCCGAGCTCTCCGAGACACACTCCACTCCACGGATACGGTTTCCTACAGTGTCCTCGTCAAGTCCTTACGCCTTTCCGGAAAGGTGGCCAAGGCTTTTGAGATTCTCAAAGTGATGGGCGAGAAGGGCATCGAGGTCTCAAATTCCATCTACACATCCCTCCTTGATTAACTTTACAAGAGAGGGGAGTCAAAAAAGGCAGAGGAGCTCTGCAATGAGATGGTGGAGAGAGGATGCAAACTGGATTTACCCGCATATAATGTGAAGATCATGAATCAAGCCCTCCCTGGGAGCCCCGAGGATGTGCTCGAGTCCATTTCAAACTTGGAGGCCGCCGTTTTGAAGCCGGACACGATCACCTATAATTATCTCATGACTTGCTATTCCAGGTGTGAGCGATTTGACAATATTCACGAGGTTTACAAAGGTTTGAAGAAGATGGGTTGCATGCCGAATGCAACAACCTTCAACCTCATGTTAAATTTATTGCGTGAAAAAGGAGATTTTGATAGTGGCTTTGATGTCTTCAAGGATAGTTTGAAACATAATAAGATTCCTAATTTCCAGACACCGAGGCCTTTTGTCGTGGGTCTGGCAAAAAATTCCAAGGTGGAGGAGGCTAAAATGGTGATCGGTGCGGTGAGGAGGATGTTCCCCGATAATTTGGTAGGCCGTTGGAAGGTGGTTGAGGAGGAGCTTGTGCTGAATACCGATGAACTCGCTTCTTGTCAAGTTGAGATGCTGAATGCTTGAAGCGATGAAATTCAGTTCAAATGTTTTATCAGGGTGATCGATTGGTGCAGCACTATCACACATGTAAGTTGCCGAACCAAGATTTTTCTGTATTAAATGTTCTCTCCACCTAAAGACGTACATGATTTTGTTCGTGTTCAACAAATTTTCCATGTCATTTCTGTTGATTTTTCTTGGGATTGTTGCATGATTAGAACGTTAGGTTAGGAATGCGCCCCGTTTTCTTCCTCCTTGAGGATCACATTGACATTCTTCATCTTACTTTTGCGCTTGTTTAGAGTTATCATACTTGAGCAATTTGATGATTATTAGAATAATTAATGATGATTGTTATTTTTGCTTTTGTTATTACTTATTTTAGTCTTTAGATAGTTTGTCATCTACTTGTTGGTAGATTTGGCCAATCTCTAGATCTATTTGAAATATGATTTAATGTTGTCCACAGAATGATTATTAAAATAATACCAAATCAAACGGATAGGAACTACTAGGGCAACTAGAGAAAAAGAGAACTAGTAAGGGAGAAGACGGCTAGGGTTTGCTAGAAAGAGAAAATACCTGAAATTAATTATGCATGAGAACCAAAAGAGGGGGAAAGAGTATTTAAGTGAACCTCTCCCCCTAGGGGCCGGCCGGCCCCATGTGAGGGCTGAACCGGTGCGGTTCAGCCTTCCTCCTCTTATTTAATTAATGGCGGACTGAACCGGTGCGGTTCAGCCCGGTCTTTCCCGGTGCTCCTTTTGGTCTTCTGGCGTATTTGATTCCTCGAAAGCGCATGTCGTCCGGGGGCATAACATTCCCCTCCCTATCAAGAGGCAGCTTGTCCTCAAGCTGAAAGTCTGGAAAGAACTCCCGGAACTCCAGTAAATCCACCCATGTGTTGTGGGCCTCGAACAAATCCTTCCACTTGACCAGAACCTCTGAACGGTATTCCGTGTCATGTCTCTTCCAGCGGGACAACAGTATATCCTCGGGACTGGGGCGTAGCTCGCCAGTCGTAGTAGCCTCGGGGAGGAAGGGGGTCACAGTCAGCCGTGAACATAAAGCCCGATCGGGCCGGCCTGGACCGGGCCCGATCGGGCTTTTTCCTGCATCGGGCCGGGCCGGCCCGGTCCTCCCTTGGAATCGGGCCGGCCCGGGCCGGCCCGGTTTTTTCTTTTTTTTAATTAATTTTTTTTTTATTTTTTTATTTTTATAAATAATAAATAATAAATAATGAAATTTTGAACAAATAAAATTGAACAATTTGAACGAAAAATTTGGAATAAAAAATTTTATTAATATTGAAAATTTGGAACAAAAAATTTAAAATATTACAAAATTTAAGTCGTACATTTGTACAAAATACAAAATTGAAAATACAAACCTATAAAAGCTATGATTCTTATAAAATTTAATTAAAAAATTTACATATTTTAAAAAAAGTACATTTAGATTGGACTGCGGATTTAATCATCCTGTAGATTCAAGTTCAACGCGTCCATTTCGTCTTCTATCTCCTCCGAGCTATCCTCCAATGTTGTTATGTGTTGCTTCCTCTTTAAGCTGTCCAAGTAGTCCTTGTAGCATATGCAAACCTCCAGCGAATCTTCGTTAAGCCGGCTCCTCCGCTCGTTCAAAACCCTGTCACTAAGAGAAAAAGCGGACTCCGAAGCTACTGTACTAGCTTGGACAGTTAATAAATCACGTTAAGCCATGTTGCCATGATGAGCCTAACGGCTCTAATAAGAGCCGTTAGGCTCAATCGGGCCTAGCCCGAGACCGGATCGGGCTTTGCCCGGCCCGGTCTCGGGCTAGCCCGATTATCGGGCTTTACCCGGCCCGGACCGGGCCGGGTACCGGCTCCAAACCGGGGCCTTGTAAGGGCCCCGGGTAAGTGCTCGGCCCGGTTCGGGCCTGAACCGGGCCTGAACCGGCCCGGGCTTGACCGGGCCTTGACCAGGCCGGGCTCGGGCCGGCCCGTCAGGCCCGGTTTTTTTGTTCAGGACTAGTCACAGTGACCGCCGCTCCCAGCTTCTTCTTCAGCAGCGACACATGGAACGTGAGATGAATTCTGGACCCCTCAGGAAGAGCGAGAGTGTAAGCAACCGGTCCTACCCGATGAGTGATGCGGAACGGGCCATAGAACCGGGGGGCTAACTTCTGATTGGCCCGACGAGCAACTGAAAGCTGTATGTACGGTTGGAGACGGAGAAAGACCTCGTCCCCTATTTGAAACGTCCGCTCCGTCCGGTGTTTGTCATCCTGTAATTTCATCCGGTCTTGGGCGGCACGGAGATTGTCCCGCAGGAGGACCAAGGTCTGATCTCTGTCCCGTAGAGCTCGATCCACTGCCGGAAGAGCTGTGCTACCCGGCTCGTAGGACCGGAGAGAAGGTGGTGGTCGCCCGTAGACAACCTCGAACGGAGTGATCCTGCTGGCTGTGTGAAACGACGTGTTATAGCAATACTCCGCCCAATGTAACCATCGTGTCCAAGAACGGGGCTCATCCATGACGAAACAACGGAGGTATGTCTCTACCCCCCGATTGAGGACCTCGGTCTGACCATCTGTCTGCGGGTGGTGCGCCGTGCTCATACGCAATCGGGTACCCTGCATCCGAAACAGCTCCTGCCAGAAATTGCTAATAAATACCGGATCGCGGTCGGAGATGATCGAACTCGGAAGACCATGTAGACGAACCACCTCCCGGGCAAAAAGATCGGCAACTGTCTCCGCGGAGTACGGGTGGCTAAGGGCGAGAAAGTGGCCGTATTTGGACAGCTTGTCCATGACGACCAAGATCACGGTCTTGCCCTGCGACCGGGGCAACCCGTCGATGAAGTCCATCGAGACCGTCTCCCAAATGTGCTGAGGAATCTCCAAGGGCGTTAGCATCCCTGCAGGTGAGGTCGTCTCGTACTTCTGGCGCTGGCACACGTCACACTGCTGTACGAAACGCTGAGCATCTCTGCGTAATCCCTTCCAAAAAACATTGGCTCGTAGCCGCTGTAGGGTACGGAGCACCCCAGCATGGCCTCCGGTCGGGGACGAGTGGAACTCCTGTAACATGATCTCCTTCCAGGTAGAAGAAGCGGGAATGACCACCCTTCCGTGGTAGTACAAGTGTCCGCCAACCAGCTGGTAACCTGGAGGAGTTGGTTGGCCCTGGGACAAGGCCTCCACAATCGGTTGGAGCTCTGGGTCCGCAGCGACCTCCCTCTGAATGTCATCAAGGGACTCAATCAGTGGCCCTGAAAGGTGGAAGATGGTGCTCTCCGGTAGGCGGGACAGGGCGTCGGCCACCAAGTTCTCCTTGCCCTGTTTGTACACGATCTCATAATCATACCCCAACAACTTAGTCAGCCACTTCTGTTGGAGAGGGGATGCTAGCCTCTGATCCAAGAAGTGCTTCAGGCTCTGGTGATCAGTGCGGACTTTAAAATGGTGGCCCAGCAGGTATGGGCGCCACAGCGTCACGGCATGTAAGATCGCCAGCATCTCTTTCTCGTACGTGGAGAGGCCGAGGGTCCGAGGTGCCAAAGCCTTGCTGAAATAAGCCAACGGCCTCCCCTCCTGCATCAAAACCGCCCCAATGCCAACGCCGGAGGCGTCCGTCTCCAAGGTGAACTCCTTGGTGAAATCCGGCAGGGCGAGCACCGGCGTGGTCGTCATAGCTTCCTTGAGAGCGGAGAAGGCCCGCTCGGCTTCATCATGCCAGGTAAAGGACTCCTTGTGGAGGAGCTGGGTAAGAGGGCGTGCCAGCTTACCATAGTCCTTCACAAACCTCCGGTAGTATCCAGTCAGGCCCAGAAAGCCTCGTAGTGCCCGCACTGTAGTGGGCCGCGGCCACTCCACCATGCTCTCGATCTTCTTGGGGTCCGCCCTGACCCCCTGGGCCGAAACCAAATGGCCCAAGTACTCCACCTCTGGTTGCCCAAACGAGCACTTCGACAGCTTAGCGTAGAACTGATGCTGCCGCAGGATAGTAAGAACCTGTGCCACGTGCTCGATGTGCTCCTCCCACGTCCGACTGTAGATCAGGATATCATCGAAGAAAATGAGCACCGATCGCCGAAGAAGCGGCCGAAAGGTCTCATTCATCACCGCCTGGAAGGTCGATGGGGCATTGGAGAGCCCAAAGGGCATCACCAAGAACTCATAATGCCCATCGTGCGTGCGAAACGCGGTCTTGTGGATGTCTTCCGTCTTCATTCGTATCTGGTGATAGCCGGACCGAAGGTCCAGCTTGGTAAACAAGCTCGCCCCATGCAACTCGTCCAAAAGCTCCTTTATCATCGGAATCGGAAACTTATCCTTGATCGTGGAATCATTCAAATTGCGGTAGTCCACGCAGAAACGCCATGAACCGTCCTTCTTCTTCACCAAGATGATAGGGGAGGAGAAGGCGCTGGTGCTCGGCCGTATGATTCCGGTCGCCAACATCTCTTTCACACTCCTCTCGATCTCGGCCTTCTGGATGTACGGGTACCGGTAGGGCCTGACGTTTGGGGGAGCAGCCCCCTCTTTCAGCTGTATGCCATGATCCCTGAATCTGGGCGGGGGAAGGCCCCGAGGCTCCCAGAATACATCCTCGAACTGGGACAACAGTGTCTGTATCTCCTCTGGAATGTCTGGGGAGGTTTCGCCCAACGCCTCCACCCCCACCACCATGGCCATTGGAGAGCCCTGCTCCTCCAACAGCTGTAAGCTCCTCACAGAAATCTCCTTCAGAGGAGAGGACCGAATGCCCTGCAAGCAGTAGTCCTTCCCCTGCTGGGTGAACTCCATCGTCAGCCGCACCCAGTCGGTGGTCACCCTCTGTAACTGCCGCAACCACTGGACCCCCAACACCATGTCCGAGCCTCTGATCGGAAGCAAGTACATGTCCGTATGGCACAAGTAGCTCTGCACGCGGATTTCCACCCCCTTCATCACGCCCTCGCACTTCAGCTTGCTTCCATCTGCTACCATCACCTGGAACGCCGCCTCCCTATCAATAGCATGCCCCACCTTCGAAGCCACGGCCGGGTTGATGAAATTGTGGGTACTCCCACTGTCCACCAGAATGGTCACTCGCTCATTGCCGATCCGGCCTGTGAAACGGAGAGTCACCGAGGCTGATCCCCCCTGCATGGCCTGTATAGAAACCCCAAACTCTGTCAGGTCGAGTGCCTCAGCGTCGACACTCTCCAGTGGATCCTCCTCCTCTCTCAGCATAAACACCTGAATTTTCTGGCAGTTGTGTCCCCGTGTGTATTTCTCATCACAATTAAAGCACATGCCCTTCTCCTTCCGAGCCTGCATCTCCGGCCAAGTCAACTTAGTCACCGTGGGACGAGTGGGAGGTAGCTGATCTTTTCGTCCCGCTGCGGGAGCCGCGGGTGGCCGGGTCGTCGTCCGGTTCCGCTGCCTGTTGTAACGCTCCTCCTGTATCCGCGCGATGCTAATAGCATGGCTCAGACTGCGCGGCAAGTACGCGTGATCCTCGTCGCGTAAGTAGTCCTTCAGACCCGAGATGAAGCAGCTCAACAACGTCTGCTCTCCCCAGGTGACCCGGTTGGCCAGCTTCTCGAACTCCGTCCGGTACTCCGTGACTGTGCCCCGTTGGCGGAGTTTCTGAAGGCTGGCCTCCACGTCCTCGTACTCCAGTGGTCCGAATCTAGCCGAGAAAGCCTCTATGAACTCGGCCCAAGGAGCGTGGGTGCGCCCCCGCAAAAACCATTGTGTCCACTGGTACGCGTCCTCCTCTAGATGGAAGGCCGCCAACTGTACCCACTGAGCCGTTGAAACCTCCTGATATCTGAAGAACAGCTCGGCCTTTTGGATCCACTCGAGCGCGTCGCCTCCCCGGAACTTCGGAAAGTTCATCCGAGTCAGCTTGGGTTGCATGTAAGGTCGCTGAAATGCCCCACCCAAGCCGCCTCCATTTTGGCCCAAAGGCCCGTGTTGCTCATGATCTCCTTGAAGTCCTCCGTGATTCCACCCCGGGGGCCTCCCCGGCCCCATATTGGCCGGTCCATATCCTCCGTTCGGAGCGTTCGCGGGTTGGGGAGGAAAAAATTCCGTTGCGCCTCCGAGAGGAACTGCATTCGCCCCGGTTGGGCGAAACAGCCCGAATCCTTGGTGTTGCGGCCTCCAGGGTTGTCCTGCATGCTGTCCGGGTCCAAACGGGGCTCCTCCAACCTGTCCGGAGCCCCCTCCATGTCGCAGCAAGCCGCCGGGTCCCTGCAGGGGCTGTTCGAAACCCCAGTGAGCCGCTGCACCTCCGCCGACCCCCCAGGGGGCTGCTGCTCCTCCGACGACACCCCAGGGGCCGCCTGCGGCCTCCGTCGGCCTACTGGAGCCAGACCGGAGTGGCTCTGGTATCTCCCGACCTCCCGGCTCTCTGCCGCACAGCCCCGAGCCGTCCTGATGCCCGCCTGGTATTCCGCCTGTCCGGAATGGGGCCCCGCTTCCTCGAGCGGCTTCCAGCGGGTCTCCCGCTCCCGATCCGGAACCGGACGCCCTAGACGGAAGCCCTCCGCTATTCCTCGCTCCCGTGCTGCCCTCATTTGGCGTATTGGCTGCCTCGGTGTCGGATCCATCGCCGTTCACAGCCTTTCCTTTCAGATTTTGCAAAAGGAGAGATTTCAACTCCTCCATCCTCGTCTCGAAGCGTTCCTCCAGATTTTGTTGCGAGTTCTTCACGCTTGCTTCGATTGCCGCTACGGAATCCGTCAAGGTGACGTAGTTCTCCTCGATGGCGGCCAAGCGCGCCATTTCCGCCTCCGTACGTGTCACCATGGTCGCAGGAAGGAGGCTCTGATACCAAATGATAGGAACTACTAGGGCAACTAGAGAAAAAGAGAACTAGTAAGGGAGAAGACGGCTAGGGTTTGCTAGAAAGAGAAAATACCTGAAAATAATTATGCATGAGAACCAAAAGAGGGGGGAAAGAGTATTTAAGTGAACCTCTCCCCCTAGGGGCCGGCCGGCCCCATGTGAGGGCTGAACCGGTGCGGTTCAGCCCTCCTCCTCTTATTTAATTAATGGCGGGCTGAACCGGGTGGTTCAGCCCGGTCTTTCCCGGCGCTCCTTTTGGTCTTCTGGCGTATTTGATTCCTCGAAAGCGCATGTCGTCCGGGGGCATAACACAAACCTACTTATGTACCATCACGCTTGAGATGTTAGACGATCCTAAATAGTAACAGGGATAGTGGAGCTTTTCTGCGGAGCTGAAGACGGGATGCTCTGGCGAGACTTAACAAATCATTCTATCTGGGGTTTTAGGGGAAGAGGCGAGAGACAAATTTTTTATTGCCATTCCATAGACTTAAGATTCGGTAAATAGAAGTTGCATGAAATCACAATTTGCAACTAGGTTCGTATACTCCGACTATTCACGAAAATACCAAAAGACAAAACTAACCAAAATAACATTTGTAAATTGAGCTTGTCCGCAAGCCAAATTAAGGATACGACGTGGTGATTTCATCCTGACGTTTTTCTGGTCCCGCATTAGCTTCTTCCCCGCAATCATTCATTTCAATCAAAAATCATTTCTTAAAATGATGGTTTGGGATCTATGCTTCATCATAGTTGAAGAAAAATCCACTTTCTCATCAATCGATCATTTCTTATATCGACAGTTATTTGATGATATTGGGTGAAGATGATTCCTTCAATGTACTTCCTCTTCTAGGGCGGGAATTGTTAATTTGCGAGTATATTTTCCCATTAACAGGCAATCATGATCTTCTGCCTGCGATGTTTCGATCCATCTGTAGTTGCTTGTCATATATGCGTGCTAAGTTCATTGCTGGAACTCAACGTCTAGTCATATTTTCTATTGGAGACCCGTTATAAGAAACTCTTTTTCAGAATCAATCTATGAGAGATACGTAAGGTTCAAATCTCATCAAATTCAAATGTCCGTGCCTTCACGCACTTTTTTGCGCCTTTGGAGAATACAAGTGCGATCGAATGAGATTTCTATTGTAATATTTTATTTTTCAATATAAAGAAAGAAAAAACCTAATAACTAAACAACTTTTAAATGATTTAGTATTTGCGAAATAAAATCGATCGTTGAGCCTTCGATATAGTGCAAGCGACCTCATTGATCTCATTTCTTAAGAGACAAAGATGATAACAATGAATGGTTGATGAGTGGAATGTCTAAAGAATCTGATCAAGTTGATGAATTATTTGATAATAATTATTTAAAATGAAATTTTGTTGTGACTTACCCTCGTCTGGCGCGCCCTTGGCTCCCTGCGCCTTGAGCCTATGTTGCAGGATCACTTTGCGCCTTGACGCGCCTTGAGCCCTTAACAACTATACAATCAAGGAATACTTAAAAATGTGTTGTGCCTACTAGGTGAAATGAAGCGAGTACAATTCATTCAGATTAATATGTTTGCTGATTTATAAAAAAATGCTCGTAGATCACTAATCGATTTTCCTTCCTAATAGATCTTCTTTACCATCAAACAAAATAAAATCCAATATGTGGGAACACTACCTCCTTCTGTTTCTACTCCAATAGTTCATCCTTGTAGTGTTGGGGTGCTCAACATGGTCGGACAAGCGCCCCAATGACCTCCTCCCAGGCCTTGTTGGCCTTAGTATTATTTCGCTCCCAGTCACACAAAATTACAAAGCATTGAGTTAGGGAGACACCGTCTAACGCGCGCCCACTAACAACACTATACTATAACCTCGTCAATTCCTAGAGAAAATATCCACCATGTCGTCAATTTTGAAGAATTCAAGCTTAGCATTCTTGCAATTAGAATACATATATAACAAATGGAATCAACTTCCCATGCATGTTACGATGCTGCTTCCCAATGATTATTTTCTACTTGCTATATAAATTTTTATTGCAATAGAGAAAGGGGAATTTTGTGTGGCTAAATAAGATTTTAATTGGTGCAAGGATGGAGATCAACTGAGTTCTCAGATAAGAGGTGGGCCTTCCATTATGCTCTGCCACCATTTTCACATAGTAAGATTCAGTTGTTATTACATGAAGAATTCTATGTTCAACAAGATCCACTTATTTCAGTTGTTGAGGAATCTATTGTCGTACTTCCTTAGACTTTGTTGTTGCTTACTTCCGAAGTAGGTTGCATTTCTATCCTTCGAGACACTTCTTTTCACATTCTACCTCCTTAATGGCCCTGCTTTGTAATGATGAATAATAGGTTGTATTATTTGTATAACTCGACCTCTGTGTCGTTTTGCATTTGCAACCAAATAAGCAAAAGTGCAAAATAGTCGCTAATCGCATTTTGATGTGATCTTCAATGATCAGTTTTTTTTGTACCTACCTTATCAAAGATGGTGGTCACAACTCCTCAAGTGGGTTGTCACCTGCTGTCAAACTCACAACTTTCTCCTTAAGCATTATTAGTATGAAAAGATCTGACTAAGTTGGTTGACGGGCCCTAGGATTGATTCTCATTAGTACTCGTAGCAACTCGTTCCCTCTTTTCATTATTCTTTTTTGAACTTCTTTGTGAAGAGTTTTGAGTGAACCTACCAATATTATCTTTGGTGAGATCTTAAATTAATAATGATCACAAATTGTTGAGGTTCGCAATAGTTATTTCTATAGGCTTATATTACTTTGGGTGCACTATCAGTTTTATAATACAGAGTACTTCGCTATTTTTCTCTCTCCAAGATCATACTTAAATGATTTGCCTAGCTTAGAACTGATAGGAATAATGAATCAATCTATACTCAACAATAGTGTCTACATATATATACACTGAAGAGGGTGATCTCAACACCCAGAGGTGAGCCTAAGAAGGTCTACCACCAGAATATATAATACAATACATCTAACACCCTCCTCAATCTCACGGGGGTTCATACACCGAGAGTTTGGATAATAGATAAACATGTTGGAATCGAGTCTGAAGCTTAGTCATCAAGTCTGCAAGCTGCTGCTTAGAAGGAACAAAAGAAGGAGCAAGAGTGCCCCGACTAGACTGCTCACGAAGGAAGAAAGCACCCACCCCGGTGCTTGGAAAGAAAATGCTTCACCGGATTCAAGGTGATCTGAATGACACCGGTGTTATCACAGTGGAGTAGAGTGGGATCCGGAGAAGAAACACCGAGATCCTCAAGGAGCCAACAGAGCCAAATAATGTCCTCAGTAGTAGTAGTCATGGCACGCGTCTCAGCCTCAGTACTGGAGCGAAAAACCCCTGCCTGCTTCTTGGACTTCCAGACAATAAGTGAAGTACCCAAGAACAGACAGAAACCAGTGACAGATCGGCGGTCAACAGGATCACTGGCCCAAGTAGCATCCGAGTAAGCACGAAGCTGCAGAGAACTGCTACTGGAGTAGAAGAGACCACGTGAAGTCGTCGCCCGGAAATAACGCAAGAGCCGCAGTAGGTGACCATAATGCACAAAAGTAGGCGCACTAATAAACTGACTCAACACATGAACAACATGAGCAATGTCCGGCCGAGTAATAGTAAGGTAGACAAGACTCCCAACAAGGTGACGATAGCGAGTAGGGTCAGAGAGAGAAACTCCATCATCTGGTCGTAGCTGATGGTGAAGCTCCATAGGGGTGTCAACAGTGCGAGAGTCAGAAAGCAGCTCGGGCTAAGAGATCTGATGTGTAACGCTGCTGAGAGAGCTGAAAACCACGGTTTGTAGATGATCTCAAGGCCTAAGAAGTAGCTCAGTTGTCCAAGGTCAGTCATCTGAAACTGCCACTGAAGATGATCTTTGACGAAAGTAACATGAGAAGGATCATCACCAGTAGTGATCATATCATCCACATAAAGTAGTAAAAGAGTCCGGCCACGAGAGGAGGAGTGCACAAACAGAGTTGGATCATGAGGGCTCGGTTGAAAACCAACGCCTGTAATGGCGGAGCTGAAACGTGCAAACCACGCGCGGTGCGCCTGCTTGAGCCCGTAAAGAGCTCGCCTCAGAGGACAGACAAGTCCTAAAGGAGAGGAGAGACCGGGAGGAGGGAGCATGTAAACCTCCTGCTGAAGGCCGCCGTGAAGAAAGACATTCTTCACGTCGAGCTGAAACAGAGACCAGTGGCGAACAACTGCAACTGCAATAAGAGTGCAGATCGTAGTCATGTGAGCGACTGAAGCAAAAGTCTCATCATAGTCCCGTCCCTGCTCCTGCTGAAAACCACGAGCCACGAGCCGAGCCTTGTACCTCTCTACAGAACCATCTGAGCGAGTCTTGACCTTGAAGACCCACTTGCAAGTAATAGGAACATCAACAGGGGGAAGAGAAACAAACTCCCAAGTACAAGTGTGCTCAAGGGCCTTTAGCTCAGCAGACATAGCAGTCTGCCACTCAGGTTTCTGGGCAGCCTCACGATAGGAAGTCGACTCTGGAGTACCACAGGCGGTAGCAGGAAGGGCAGGCAGGTCCCGAGGTAGTGTAGCGAGACTGAGGCGGTCGGGAGGACGTCTCTCACGAGGTGGGTTGCGACGTGCAGGAGGATCATCCATAGGGACACCACTGGAGGAGACCGACACTGTGTTGGGGGGCACTGAAGGCGAGGGAACAAGAGGGGGACGACGAGTGTAGTGATGTGGAAGGGGAACGACGAGCGTATCGGAGGAAGAGGTGGGTGACAGAGAGGAGGAGGTGGGAGGAGAGACCGGAGAGGCCGGTGGCACTGAGAGAGGAGGAGGACAAACCGGTGGAGAGAATGGGACATGAGGTGGTAAGAGTGAGAAACTGCACATCAGAGGGGGTCACAGATGAGTGCGAGGTCGGGGGGACAGAGGATGACGCCGACGGTGGCGGACCAAGCCTTGTAATTCCGCCCATCGAGGGTGACATCAGCCTTTTGAAGGAAGCCGGAGGAGTGAGAGGAGGCCATCGAGGCTGCGGGGCAGCCAGAGAAGGATCAGCAAGGGATCGGGAGCGGCAGCCGGAGAAGACGATCTGGACGGGCTCGATCGGGATCTGGAAAAGACGAGCGGCGAGCGGGATCTGGAGAAGACGAGTGGGATCTAGAGAAGATGATCTGGCTAGACGATTTGGACGGGCGTGAAGCAACGACGCTCTGGAGAAGACGATCTGGCGAGCGGGATACGAGCGGGATCTGGAGAAGACGATCTGGACGGGCGTGAAGCAGCGACGCTCTGGAGAAGACGATCTGGCGAGCGGGATCTGGAGAAGACGATCGATCGGAAGCTGGAAGCAAGAGGCGGAAGCGGGGATCGGGAAGACTAGAGCGTGAAAACCTAATGCTCTGATACCATGATAGGAATAATGAATCAATGCTATACTCAACAATAGTGTCTACATATATATACACTGAAGAGGGTGATCCCAGCACCCAGAGGTGAGCCTAAGAAGGTCTACCACCAGAATATATAATACAATACATCTAACAAGAACTTGGATTCATTATCACTTCATCTATCGATCTTTTTCATTTCCCATGGGATAGAATTCTTATTAGAATAACGACTTGTCATCCAAGTGTCATGTGGGCATTCGGCATTCCGTCATGGGTGCATAGTGGTTGAGCTTGAGGCAGGTGACACGTAGAGCTCAAAATAGATCTCCAATTGGGCAATCCATGGCCTGATAATGAGCGTTCATGGTGCTTCTATAAGATGTTATGTTGATATCAACCTCTTATTTCAAGTTTTTGACCCATCTTGTCTTCACAAAGGTGCAAGTTTGTCCTCCTTATCTTCCAAACCAGCTTGCACCTTCATAATTTTTGGCATTTTATGGTTATAGGAATGTAGGTTTCTCATTTATGCGAGGATGTTGTTCTGCTTGATGCCAATTCATATGTAGGCAACGCATGCTGCCCATGTCAAGTGATTTTCAACTTGGTACAACCTGACCATTATTTATGCTCTTATAGTTTGATTCCAGACACCCTGAGAAATCACATGGCTTGATTTCACTTTTTAGATGTAGGCTTTGTTTGGCTGAGCCGGGCTGGAGCTCGGTTCTCCAGCTCGGAACCGCGCAGTGTATTGCGATTTTGGCTGCTCCGAACGCCGCCCACAGAGCATGCGTTTGACGAGTGTTCCGGCCGCCGCTGCGCTGGAACCAGACTACTCCGCCAAATGCCGCCATAATCGCTTGCAACAGGTCAGTCCACGGTGGAGTTACTGAGCAGAATTTTGGTGACTTGACCCTTCTTTGACAAGATCCTTTTAGATCTCCTTGTTTGCTTTCTTTATCAGATCAATGCTAGGAAGCAGCCGCATTGCAACTGTTGCTGTTGCATCATATCCTTTGAAGCACATAGACTCCACATGTTGGTGTTAGATAAGGACACTGTTACGGATATGCACGACGAGGCGTGGACATGGAGGGTTTACAAGCGTTGGGAACCGACGTCGGTGGAGAAGGCGGGCCCGGTTGGTGTCAACGGGGAGAAGCCGGCTATGGCAAGCGCCGAGAATATTTAAAATTAAATATGTTGCTACGTTTGTTTTATTTCCTATTTAATATGTCACTTTAGATAATCCATTCTATCAAATCTAGGAGCTTTCCCAATATGCAAATTCTTGAAACTACTGCCAATACTTTAGTACTGGTTACTGGACAAAGCAATGAAAATGAATCAATTTCACAAGAATATAGTTGGCATGGATGTATAATGACAATATGAGATTCATTTTTTTTATAGCAATAGGGTAAGCACATTGAAAAAAAAAGTAAAAACAGCCTCATCTTTAGACTCTAATATGAGATAACAAAACCCTCATTATTTGATCAGACAGAGAATTTTATTCAAGCATAGGCAAAATTTCCAAATTATATCTACCAAAAGTTAGAATTCATAAACAAAATCGTGCAATGAAAAATAAACATTAAATGTGGCACCTCTTCACTTCATGTTCATCATGCTCCTTGCTTACACTAGACGTAAAAGGTCTTGCGGACTTGAATGAGTACTTAGAAATTTATTACCAGGAAGTAGATGAATGGCTAGAACAACAAAGAAAATCTTGGATGAAAATAAAAAAAAACTACAGGATGGACTACATAGGATAAATGCAATCGATAAATTCTCACTTGCACCTATAGTTACTTCATGGACATACAACAATAGTAGAGGTCCAAGGCATGTTTGAAAATAGTTTTGAAACCTAGACCATCCATGTATATTGGAGATTCTATAAACAAGAGCATGTGGGTACCCAAAAGAAAGATGAGGCACACCTCAAACACAAATGCTATTTCTACTTTGAACACCACATTTTGTGCATCAAAATGGTGGAAAACCCATCATTCCATAGAAGAAACTAGAAAAGCATGCTGACATGTTTGGGTACCAAAAAGGACTATTACAGACTCACTAGGTTATTTGCTTATCTAAATCTCTTGTGAGAACTTTGCAAGATTTCTAAGAGTAGGACACAACAATGGTGAAATATTATACTAAATGTCTTTTCTCTACTTGCGCAAAGTATTTTACTAAATTTTTTTCCTTTTCTTGATGTGTTTTTACTTTTGTTGTTGCTAAGTATGTACAAATTTTTTGTCTTATATAATGCATCACTTGAACATATTATAGAAGATATTTACATGAAACTAAAACTCTGCAAGAACTAAGAACATTTATTAAATTAAAATACAATTACTAGTTATTACAAAAGATCATTATTTGTACATATGAATATCATTGATTATTGTCTAAATGATTTAAAACTATCTTAGTAATGCAAAAAAAAAAGAATTTGGGGTCTCACATTCATCATCGTTGGGACACTCTATAGATGCATCATAACAATCACCTTCTAAACCCTTCTTTTTCTGAGTTCCATTTACTCACACAAGTCATGACGTGGGTTTGACTGTGAACATGCTATCTTTACCGTATGCTCTAACATGTGATCCAAGCCCCCTATAGTCCAGATCAGACCTCCCAAAACCCTGCTATGCCCATCATGTCGTATCCATAAACATTGCATTTCATCCCTAAAATCATACACACTGGACCCTATGATGCAACTACCGCCTCAATAGATCTGGGGAACATCATTTATTGTCTAGTTTATGGTGACAGAATTTAGGATACTTTATTTCCTATAAATTTTGTTGAGTACACACATGAAATAAACAAAACTATCAAAACTGAATCAAGGATGGGTACATACAGCTGATGGATGAAGCCCCCTAAGAGCTGTGTACAAGGATTGCTTGCCCACAGGAATACCCATTCCCTGTATAAATTCTCAAACAGTTTTGTATAAGAAAAGCTTTTATGCAAATCACGATGATTAGGTAAATTTCAATGATGATTGGGTAAATTTCAATGATAAAGAGCAGCCCGGTGCACAAAGCATCCCCATGTAGCGAGAGTCCGGGGAAGGGTCCCACCACAAGGGTGAAATGTAGGCAAACCTTACCTTGCATTTTGCA
This sequence comes from Dactylorhiza incarnata, assembly GCA_033032865.1. Lineage (NCBI taxonomy): Eukaryota > Viridiplantae > Streptophyta > Magnoliopsida > Asparagales > Orchidaceae > Dactylorhiza > Dactylorhiza incarnata. Next base: position 3,331,840 of record JAWHQI010000110.1, on the reverse strand, counting down.
AGAGGCTGCTTCCAGGACTCGAACCCGTGACCTGAAGGTCACACGGCGACACCTTAACCGGTGCGCCATGGCTCCCCTTCAGGTAAATTTCAAACATTCTATACAACATAAATATATGTTCATATAAGAATGTATATGCATAATTCAGCCTCTAGGAGCTCTTGATGCAATTTTGTGTAGGTAGTGAACACAAATGATCAAAACATAAATATATTTGATTTATAATACAAGACATGTACAAAATAACGACAAGAACTAGTTTGCGCTATCTCAAACATATTTTTTATCATTAAAAAGGGTTAATTATCGTAACCACCCCTCAGAGTTTACAAGGACTTCCCCTTTATGTTTCAAAATCCTCCCCTTTGGCTTTATCCCTGCATAGTCTGGTTTTCTTGTTGTAGAAAGGAAGCAGATCAAGAGCAAAAAAAATATAAAAGAAATTAAAGAGGAATATATATGAACGCACTAATCTTAGCTTTGATGATTAGTTATGGAATAGTTTATGGAGGAGATAAACTTATATTCAAATCAATAGCAAGTAAATGGGAGACAAGTTGCTTAAGTGATTGCACGAACTAGAGTTAACAACTCATCCAACAACCACTGAAAATGAATAAAGAATAAAGATTTATAAAGATGCCTGATACATACAAGGGAAAAAAAGATACCTTCATTGCCCCGTTTGTAGCAATTGCACTTAATGATCACTGCCAAAAATGTGCAAGCTCCATAGAAAGAAACCAGCAAAAGTGAATCCCCAATGCCATGGTTACTACTCTATATATGTATGTATGTTTGCATCTATGGAATCTCCCATTCCTAACATGGGTGTTGGTGACATCACTATCATTTTGCAAGACCAACTTCAAATTCAACTTCCGTTGGAGTCACCTAAATAATATATCCATTGTTCTACTCTTTTAACTTGATAGATGGCTCATCGATTAGAACATGTCGTTAATGAAAAATAAACACCAAGACACGTTGCTTTGGATATATTTTGAAAGCATCTTCTTTATTATTACAAAAAGATAAAGACTAAATGTTGATCCTTAATGTAAATTTAATGTGATTAAAAAAAGTAGTCACTGCACAATAAAATATTAGTTAGAATTCTGCAATACATCAATATCAAATTATCAACTGAGGGACCAGATCGTCGTCAGACAAGAAGAAGTAAAGAGAAGGATGTCCAAACATTTTGATAAACACGTTAGAGTGAATCAGTTCGTTGTGGGAGATTTCGTCATGAAAAAGGTAGATGCGTCGGGCGGAATGGATTCAGTGGGAAAGCTCAACTCGAACTGGGAAAGTTCTTTTATTATCAGGAAAGTGCTCAAGAACGATGCCTTAAGCCCTCGAGACGTCCTTTCAGAGGAGCGCTCTGTCTCCGAACACTCATAACCCCACTGGATGGCCTTAGCGGAGGAAAAGATCTACGAGTGCTTTATGCCCAACTGGTCCACGACAACCTCTGGCGGTAGACTCCTTAGGTCGAGTAATGGATGCCACGATCTCCTTAGATGTCTTTTCAAAGCGCTCTGTCTCCGGACACCCATAACCCCACTGGACGATTCTAGCGAAGGAAAGCTCCACTGCCCCATTATGACCAATCGGTCCATCTAAACCCCCGACTTTTGACTACTTAAGTCGGGATTGGCAAATCATTGGCAGAATGTTATTCGTACTAAGGGATATCCATATTCCGCTCTTTGCAATAAAATATTCCCCATATTGGGGGGGGGGGGGGGGGTACTAGTTGTCTAACCGCACTTAGCAGTATTATCTCCAGCACTTAGGAAACTGATCATATCTGAGCTAAATATTATGTGGTGCGGACACTCGTATAGAGGTCGCACGGAGTGTTATATCTCTCAATGTTCATGATATCAGGATGAGCATGGCATTAACAACTACATAATGCGGTCACTCGCGAAGAGGTTGCACACTGTTTGGGCACTCTTGCATTGGCTTTCGCATAATCGATAATAATATTGGCAGGCAGGCGCCTCTTCAGTAGTCGCATGGGTTTTCAGATATTCTTAACTTATCGTCCCTTTGGTATTCTAAGTCGTTGATAACTCTAATGTGTGGTCACCCGTATAGGGGACGCACACACTCTGAATCTTATCGAATACGGGAGTTCACATTTTAATCGCAAGGCCTTCTGCACTCTCTACTATGACGGGCGAACACTCATACTGAATCCGCACCGGGTTATCTGATATGCTATATAAAGACATCAAAACTCTATGTGCGGATAGTCGTCATGACACCGGACTCTAATTTCTGAATTTGTTTATGTCATCTCGGCAGATTCGTAACAACATGCGGTCATTAATAATGGTAACCACTCAACCTAGCACTTGTTTTTCTCGATATTAAACTGAGTTTCTCATTGTCTTCACTCAAGCAAGGCGCGGTTGCCGCTCAGTAACCGCGTGGGTCATATCTATGCAAGTGGGATCGTTTGACATTAGTATCATCAATGACCCTTACATCAACTGGATATCAAGAATGCTTTTCTAAATGGTGACCTACAAGAAACAGTCTACATGCAACAGCCTCCCGGGTTTGAGACCACGGGGGAGTCTCGAGTTTGTCACCTTAAGAAGTCAATTTATGGTCTCAAACAATCCCCTCGGGCATGGTTCGACAAGTTCAGTAAGGTTGTTCGGGAAGTTGGCTTTACTCGCAGCTCGGCAGACTTCTCTCCGTTCACTCGACATCGAACAACAAGAACGGTTCTTCTGTTGCTATATGTTGATGACATCCTAATCACTGGAGATGATTCAAACAAGCGGTCAAACAACACTTTAGCTCCGTTTTCAAACAAAAAATTTAGGGAACCTTCGATACTTCCTTGGTCTTGAGATTGCGAGACGCCCTGATGGACTTGTCCTCTCTCAACGGAAGTACTGTCTCGATCTTCTTCAGGATGCTGGCTACTCTGGATGCAAGCCGATTAATACTCCTATGGATGCCAATCAAAAGATGTGTGCGCATGCTTCTGATGATGATCTTCCTCTTTCAAATCCTGAATACTACCGACAACTTGTTGGAAAACGGATTTACCTAACGGTCACGAGACCAGATATATCCTTTGCAGTTGGGGTTGTCAACCGATTTATGCATTCCCCTCGGATGTCTCATCTTCAAGCCATCGAACACATCCTGATATATCTGAAAAACAGCCCCTGGTCAAGGGCTGCTATACAAAACCTCATCCTCTATTCCAACTTTGGTTGCGTACTCTGATGCAGATTATGCTAGTTCCCTGGATGATCGACGCTCTGCCAGTGGATTTTGTACCTACTTTGGATGTCACCTTGTTACCTGGCGTAGTAAGAAACAAGTTGTGGTTGCTCGATCTTCAGCTGAAGCGGAGTACCGTTCGATGAGATCAGTTGTCTCTGAGCTTACATGTCTTGAAAGTCTCCTCGCTGATCTAGGAATAAAACTTCCTTCACTAGCTATCTTACTATGTGATAGTCAAGCCGCTCGCTATACACATAGCCAAGAACCCAGTTTTCCACGAAAGAACGAAATACATTGAAGTGGACTGTCACTTTATCAGGGAGAAAGTTCAAATGAAGAAGCTAGAATTAAAGCATGTTCCGGGTACTGACCAAGTTGCTGATATTCTCACCAAGGCCCTACCAAGTGTAGGAAATATAATCTCAGCAGTCAGCCACCCATTCCTCTTTCTGAACAATGCAGAAATCCCAGCCCGTAAGTTAACCTGCAGGAAGAAGAAAACATTTCAGCAAAGCTTACTGAAGATCGCAGCCAGCTCCAGAACAAAGCTCTCTCCATTGAGCCCTGTGCCAAATAAAGCCTTACCGGGAAGAGCCCCTCCTTCTCTTTTATCTTATCATGTGGTATTCCTGTTTTGCCCCTGCCTTATATATAAAAGGCAGAGTTGGATTCTGTTTTGCTGTGCATGTAAGGAGGAAGAGATTTCCCTCTCCTATCTTTGTTATATATGCAGTTTATATGAAATGAAGCTCCCAGTAGTACCGTATACTTTCCCCCCATTGTTTCTCCATCTTCTTAATTTGTTTTTCCTACATGGTATCAGAGACAGGTTGTAATCTTCTATCCACCATCAGAAATATTACAAGTGTAGCATCTGTGTGAGCATGTTGTTTTTGTTTCCATTCCTCATATTGCTTCATCTAGTAATTCCTCTCAAAACTTTCTCTACTCCCTTAGTGGGGTGCCTATTCTTGAAGGAGAAGCATATGACTTTTGGCATGTGCAAATGCGAACCCTCTTTATATCTCAAGGGTTATGGGACTTACTTCAATAGGGGTATACCCAACCTTCCACCACAAATCCTCTTACATCATGGGATGCTGGCCAAGTAAAGGAGTATGCAGAAAATTTTAAAAGAGATGTTAAAGCCCTTTTTTACATCCAACAAGGAGTAGCAAAGAGTATATTTCCAAGGATCATGGGTGCCATCACAGCAAAGGATGCTTGAGACTCTCTCAAAAATGATTTTCTGGCTCAGCAAAGGTAATTTCTATCAAACTACAAAACTTATGGCAGGAGTTTGACATCCTTGTCACGAGAGAGGATGAGAATGCTCACAAATACTTCTGTAGGATTACCTCTCTCATAAACCAAATAAGAAGTTATGGAGACACTATTGAAGAAAAGATCCTCCTAAAATTTTTAAAAACACTCACACAAAAGTATGCTTTTATTGTTGTCATTGAAGAATCCAAGGATGTGAATTAGTTGACCCTACCTGACCTATTAGGGTCCCTTCAATCTCATGAAGAAAGACTCGAGAGATATGAACATCAATCTCTAGAACAAGCCTTTCAAAGTAAAGCTCACATTAAAAACGGAGATGACTCCTATCAATCAAAAGTAAGGGAGGATAAGGTTAAACAAAATCATCATCCCACACTGTTTTGTATCCTTTGCAAAATGATCAATCATGAGGCACAAGATTGCTTCTATAAGTGTAAGAGATGCAAGAACCCAACCCATCTTAATAAGGATTGTTGGTCAAAGCATAAAACCGAGTATAGACCTAAAGAGGAGGCTCATTACACTGAGCAAGATGAAGAAGATTTTGTATTCTACTCATGCGATAGCAATGGTGAAGTGATAAGTGATATATGGTACCTTGATAGTGTCTGTTCCAATCATATGACAAACAACAAGAAAGCCTTCATCTTTCTAAATGAGAATGAAAGATCTCAAGTGATATTTGGAGATGGTACCTCAAAAGCAATACAAAACAAATGAACTATTGTTGTAAGAACTAAGAATGGACACATATAAACACGTTGTTGATGTGCAATATGTTCCTGAATTAGCCCAAAATCTCCTCAGTGTAGGGCAACTTCTTAAAAAGGGTTATAAGCTTGTGTTTGATGACCTATAATGCATCATATCTAATAAAGACACATCCCAAATAGTGGCAAGAGTTAGGATGTCTAACAAAAAAGTCTTCCCCCTAAATCTACCTCAGGAAAACAGGAGTATGAAATCTACTGAAGCATCAGACATCATTAAATGGCACCAAAGATATGAGCATTTAAATTTACAAGATTTACAAGAACTACAATCCAAAAATCTTGTAAGTGGTCTACCAAAAATAAGTAAAGTTGATAAGATATGTGAAAATTGTGCTTTGTGTAAAATACATAAACTGCCACATCCTGCCTCCACCTCACCAAAGACCTCTGGGCCCTTACAACTCATATATGCCGACATTTGGGGGCCATCTAGGACTCCCTCCATTTCTGGTAAAGTCTACTACTTACTCATAGTCGATGACTTCACATGTGGATCTTCTGCCTAACCCATAAATCTGATGCATTTTCAAAATTCAGAACATTTAAACTACAGGTTGAGAATGAAACCAATCAGAAAATAAGAGCCCTAAGGACTGATAGAGAGGGAGAGTTCATGAGTAATGAATTTACCTCTTACTGCCAAGATCAAGAAATTAGAAGGGAACTTACCGTCAAAAATACCCCACAACAAAATGGAATAGCTGAAAGAAGAAACATGACCATCGTTGAAATGGTGCGCTGCATGCTCCTGGAGAAAAATCTTCCAAAAGAATATTGGGCAGAGGTTGCCAATACTGCTGTTTACCTTCTAAACAGGGCTCCATGTCGTGCCCTTAAACATTCTACCCCTTATCAAGCCTGGACTAACCTACAACCTTCAGTTGAGCACCTTAAAATCTTTGGTAGCATCACCTTCAGCTTGGAACCTCATAAAAACAAAGATTTAGGGTACAACAATGAGTGTAAAGCCTATCTGGTATTCAATCCTGTTACAAAAAAGATGTTGATTACCAGAGATGTTATAGTAGATGAATGCAGCTAGGGGTGCAACTCGGATCGGTTCGGTTCGGTTTCACCCAAAACCAAGAACCGACCCTATATGTTCGGTTCCAAACTTTTGGAACCGGAACCGACCCATGGTCCTAAAGTATAGAACCAGATCCGAACCGTTTTCTTCGGTTCGGTTCCGGTTCGGTTCTCGGTTCTACCTGTCTCAAAATAATTAAAAAAATGGCTCTTCAAACTCATGATTCTTTGTAATACATTATCAATGTCTCAAAATAATTGAATAAGGACTCTTTATAATATTAAAGTCATAGAACTACACAAGTACAACAACTATTTTCTTTAGCAATACGACTATATTCTCAATTATTTTCGCGTATTAAGCAGTGTGACTATAATCGTTGTCTCAAAAAAAATTAGCATTGATAGTCGGTTCTCGGGTCGGTTCTGGGTACCCGACCCTTGGAACCAGGAACCGAACCGAATTGTCGGTTCTGGTATTATGAGAACCAGACCCGAACCGAACCTATTTGGAACCGACCCAAACCATTCGGTTCGGTTCCGGTACGGTTCTCGGTTCTTCGGTTATTTTTGCACACCCCTAAATGCATCCACTGGAACTGGGATGTGGCTCGGGATCAAAACTTCTCTCTGGCGATTACAGCTGACCTCATTGAAGAAAAGGAGGAGGACCAGCTTCCATCCATTCCAGAGGAACAACACCACCAAATCTTGCCAATGGAACAGGACATCCCTTCTGTTTACAGCTTTCAAGACTCATCATCTTCGTCACAAAGGTATAGAACTCTTACTGATCTCTTTAAAACATGTCATCTTGCCTTCCTTGCTGTAAAACCTGTCAACTACTCAGAAGCTATCAAAAATCAAAATTGGAAATCTTCCATGGATGATGAGATTCAAATGATCACCAAGAATGATACATGGGAGCTAGCTGATCTACCCCCTCATAAGAAGGCCAGTGGACTAAAATGGTTATTCAAGGTAAAATATACTTAACATGGGCAAATCTCAAAATACAAAGCCAGGTTAGTTGCAAAAGGTTGTTCCCAAAAAGCTGGAATTAATTATTTTGATACATTTGCTCCCGTGGCAAGATTTGAATCTATAAGGATCCTTCTTGCAATTGCTGCCCAAAACAACTATCTAATCTACCAAATGGACGTAAAATCGGCATTCCTCAATGGAACTATTGAAGGAGAAATTTTTGTTCAACAACCAGAAAGATACGACATTTCAGAACAGAAAGAAAAGTCTACAAACTTAAAAAGGCCTTATATGGGCTCAAGCAAGCCCCACGTGCATGGAATCAAAAGATTGATTCCAATTTAATCAATTATGGCTTCTCTAAAAACTTAAGTGAGCCAGCAATGTATGTGAAGAAAGAAGACGGAGGGAAGTATGTAATTATGTGTCTATACGTTGATGATATTCTAATTACCTGTTTTTCCTACACCAAGTACCCTATTTTATCAGTTCCAGTCCAAGCTGGGTGCCTACGACTTGTACACTCCAGCTTGCGGGGGAGTATTAGAAAAGTCCATGTAAGGGCCCATATTGGGGACCATTTATTTTCTTTACTTTAGTCTCACACCGTGTATAAGGGACTCCTATCGTTCTCTCCCTCCTATATATATGTATTCATACTTGTAATTGATTATTGAGAAAGTATATACAAGGTTCTGTATTTATCAACAGATATTAACAAGTTGTATCCAGAACTCATCAATTTTTGCCTCTGCCTCCAACCAGACACGTGATATAGACAGAAAATCCAGATTCTTTCGATCTCTGCGTAATTTCTCCAGCAGTCATCGAAGGAACATTACTTGGATCAGCAAGTCGAGTTTTTCTAGACATTGTTAAAAATTAAAGTGAAATTGTGTGTATATATTCATACTTTATATTAGGAGGTTCATCGCCTTCCCACTCCCAGTAGACGCATGGTGCTCATATCCAACTTGACGGATGTCGAGTCTGCATTTCCAGCGCATGTCGACATTCTCCATTCTTAACACTTAGGTCAGCCAAAATTTTAAATGTCGGATGTCGGGTACATATCAGATTGGGTTTTTAAAAGTCGGATGTCGGATGTCGGAGACATGTCGGGGACATTTGAAAATGTCGGGTTTCAAAATTAAAACATAAATTATTAGTAAGTATAATATAACTATGCATCTATCATGTTTTTATGCATCTAACATAATATATTACTATTTGTTTTATAAGCTCTTTTTTATTATTTATATTGGCAAACAGTTACAGTTGCAAGAATTGAATAGTTGGAATGCATTTTCAATTTTTACTAGTTCAATAGCACTATAGTAGACCGCATATGGTTTAATTCTGAAGCTCAAATTGCTCCTAAAGAATGATGAGTATGTTTGATGCGGTTCTAGACTATTTCTGTTAACCACAAAGTTTTATTCTATTACTTTGACAAATTCTTAAAAACTCTCCGGGTAACAAATGTTCTGTTGTATAATCTCTAATGCTAATACATGTTAAATTATTCAATAATAATTGAGCTTTAGTATTGTTCATGCTATTGCAAGTGGAAGCATAAGTTACAGAACGTGGAAAATCCAAAAATGTATTTTGATTTTATGTCTAAGCAGTTAGATATTGTTCATCCAAAGCTACAAACATAAGTACACAATTATATTATTTATTTTTCTATAATGCTGTCATTATGACATTAACATTTTGTAGGGCATAAATTTTTAAGAAGTATTAAGAAGGCTTGATCATGCATCAAACATGAAAATATGACAAAATATCAAAATATCGGTCGCATAACAAAATATCGGATCGGCCGATAAGTCGGAATATTTCCGATTTATCGGCCGATATTATTAAAAACGATTTTTTAATGTAAAATTTAAAATCTATATTGGTTTCTTCCCAAATCAGACATGTCGGCCGACTTGTCGGCCGACATTTAAAACATTGGGGGTCAGCCTTCTAACCTCTCTACGTTCGGTGCCTCATCCATGTCGACGTTTGCGTATGGCGTGTAAAATGGAGTTGCCTAGTTTTTTTTAGATCCAGAAGTAAGGTAGGTTCCTTCCCTTCCTCCTGTTCGCTGGTTCCTACCCTCTTCCAAATTCTGCTCTAGTTGATTATTCCGCTCCAGTTGATTCTCTCCTCTCCCTGTTTTGGTTCCCTGTTGAAGAGAAAGAAGAAGCAGTTTTTTTTCAAGAAACTTCCAACCCTGGTTTGAAGCTGCATCTGTAGCAAGATGTATGAGTTTTGTTTCTCGTATTTGATTTCCCTTATATTGTAAGCATACAACACGATTCATACCTCTCAGTTTGATTTTGTGGTTTGTGGATATGTGGTGTAGCAATCAGTTAAACCTTCTATTTCTAAGTATTTTGGTTTGTTTTTCATATTTGTGTTCTTCTCTGGATTGGCTAGTGCATCCTTGGGGGTGCAATATTTGTACATGATATCAGAGCTACACAGATTTTAGTGGTGCTTCCTAAGTTCTTTTGGAGGATAACGATATACCGAAATGAAAAGTGGCAGAGGTTTTACTAGAGAACTTGAGATTGAGTTGATCACATAGACAAACTACAAGAAGTGGAAGTTGTGTATGTTGAGCTATTTGTTGGGAGAAGATTTATGGGAGGTCGTTGGCGGAGATGCGCAAGAAGAGGTGGTTGCAACTTGCAACCAAGAACAACGGTCCGACGGTTAAGACATGGAAGAAGTTAAATGCGAAGGTCGAGTTTACACTCAAACGAGCAATATCTCCAGACTTGTTTGATCACATTATTAAGTGCAGATCGGCTTCAGTAATTTGGGCATCCCTGTATAGGTTGTTTAACAAGAAGAATTAGGTTATAGATCTTGGAAAATGAGTTGGCGAAAGCTAATCAGGAGGAGTTGTCGATTCAGTGTTCTTTTTGAAGATGAAGAACCTATTGCGCGGAGATATCGGCGTTGGATCTGGATGAGCCGATCTCAGAGGCCAAGTTGAAGCGTCATCATTCGAGGGTTGCGGAAGGAGTATATTTCCTTTATCACTTCGGTGTAGGGATGAACTACTCAACCGTGCTTGTTGGAGTTGGAAAACTTGTTGGCTTCCCATGAAATCCTTGCAAGACAGATGACTGGTTGCTCTATCTCAGGGGGAGAGAGTGAGGTATTATTCTCAGGGAAGAAGAACTAGGGCATGAGGAAGAAGAAGAATGTACCTCATATCCGGGGGATGAAGTCAAATATTATCCTATAAATAATGGAAGGCAGAAGGGGCTCAAATGCTTCAGGTGCAACAGACTGAGTCACTTCAAGAGAGACCGCAAGGTCAACCTAAAGACGGAGCACGTAACAGAGAAAGGAGAGAGATCCAAGGATGAAGACGGATGAGGGATTTGTTTCTTGGCAGAGATGGAGGCGACGCCGATGGATGTCTTGACCTTCATAAACTTTCAGGATGATTGGATTGTTGACTCCGGGTGCGATCATCACCTCACCGGAGATGAGTCGAAGTTCTCCTCCCTTTAAGCTTATGAAGGAAATGATGCAATCGTGACAACAGATGATTCAATACATGCAGTGGAGAAGGAGGGAACCGCTACTCCAAACAGTGATGTGACTGCACTCAAGTTGAAGAGTGTATCACTTGCCAGGGCTGAAGAAAAACCTCTTCTCGGTGACCAATGCGGTGGATGCAGGGTCCACGTTTTGTTTTGGCCAAAGGGGGTAAATTTTTTGAAGAACCTCTCTTTGGTGAAGGCTGATGTTACTCACACCGGGTGGCGTGTGAAGGATTTTTTGTGCTATCTACAAACTCATATGTGAACAAGATGACGACCAATGATAGTGCAGTAATTTGACATGAAAGATTGCGGCATGTTGGGATGGAGAAGTTGAAGGCTATGGTAGCAAATGGCCTGTTAAGAGGCTTGTCTAACTTGTCTTCTTTTGGAGATGACCATGTTTGTGAGGGGTGTTTATTTGGGAAAACACATCGCCTCCAATTTAAAAAGTCCCTTTCCACGTGCAAGGCGCTGTTGGAGTGCATCCACAACGAATTGATTGATTCGTGTGCCACACCCACATACTCGGGGAACAAGTATATGCTGGTGTTCGTGGATGACTTCTCATGATACACGTGGGTGCATTTCGTGAAGGATAAATTAGAGGTTTTGGGGAAATTTGTAGAGTTTAAGGAGCGGGTTGAAGGGGTGCTGAATTTGAGAATCAAGAAGTTGAGGACAGACAATGGAGGAGAGTTCACTTCCACGTAGTTCTCCACTTTCTGCATGAAGCGTGCTAGTGCCGGTTGCATGCGAAGGGCATACCTAAGGCTTTATGGGCAGAGGGAATGGCCTGTCCCACGCATGCGATCAACAAGTTACTGTTGAGACCCAACGACTTGATGTCTCCACATGAGATGATGTTTGGAGAAATGTCGAGTGTGAAGCACCTATGGGTGTTTGGTGTTACTTGCTTTGTGCACATTCTGAATTCTCTCAGAACCAAGTTGGATGCGAAAATACAAAAATGCATATTCATTGAGTATGATGAGCAGAGGAAGAGGTGGAAGTGCATGAATTTGTAGACATATCGGTTTATCGTTTCTCGTGATGTGGTATTCGACAAGCTGACGTATCAAGGTGCTTATAGCATGACTTCAGAGGAGAGCGAAGGAGGAGGAAGAGATAAGAGTCATTGATGACTCTTTGGTGGAGTTACCTATATCTCCAGGTGCTCCGGCTCCATCAGACTCCGATTTATGAGCTTTTGGTCATAGAAGCAGGGGAGCGACGCTCCAAGTTATACTGACAGGGGAGCTGATGTAGAGGATGTTGTTGGAGCAATGAAGAGTGGTTTGTCTTTGTGGAGGTCAAGAGGACAATCGTCCCACCGACTCGGTACAAGGAAACTAATCTTGTTAGTATGTGTTCGATCGAGCTTCTTTGCATGACCTCTTGACGAACGAGAGCCGTCATGTTTTGAAGAAGTTACTGGCGTGAAGGAGCGGGAGGATGCCACGGATGAGGGGATGCTTGTCCTTAAGAAGAATGAGACTTGAAATCTAGTGCCCAAGATAGGTGGTGTCACTTCGGTCTCGTGCCGTACATGGTCATGAAAAAGGCGGATGGCGATGTGGAGCGGTACAAGGCTCGCCTTGTAGCTCGGGGATTTTCACAGCAGTACGGGGAGAATTGTGAAGAGTCATTCAGTCTTGTGGCGGAGATGCGGGTGTTGATTGCGCTGGTGGCTTGCCAAGGTTGGAGATTATGACAACTCGACGTGAAGAATGTTTTTCTTTACATCGAAATTGACAAGAATATTTGTATGGAGCAACCACCAGAGAATGCATCTGAGTCACATCCAGGGCATATGTGCAAGCTGAAGAAGCCCTTTACGAATTGAAGCATGCGCCTCGGGCTTGGTACGGGAAGATTGCAGAGTATTTGCAACTCTGTGGGTACTACACATCATATTATGATTCGAGTCTGTTTGTGAAGAAGGGTGGACTTCATGTTCTCATGCAGCTGTATGTCGACGATACGACCGTGACCGGAAATGATGACGGAGAGGTGGCAATGCTTAGGGCGGAGCTATCTATCCATTTTGAGATGAAGGATTTGGGGGAGTTGCATCATTTCCTTGGCTTGGAAGTGTGGAGGAAGAAGAGCAGATTGCTTGTGTGCCAAAACGCTTATGCGGAGCGAATCATGGAGAGATTTAGCATGAAGGAAAGAAAGAGCAGCTCTACTCCACTTGAAGTTGGGTTGAAGCTTTCATCGGGATGAAGGTAGTATATCCTATCAGATCTTAAGCCTTTCCGGGCTCTGGTGGGAAGTTTGATCTTTTTCACGATTATAAGGCCGGATATCTCGTTTGCAGTTGTCCGTGTAAGTCGGTACATGCAAGAACCTAGGAAGCCTCATCTGGAGGTGGCGAATGAAATTCTGAAGTATTTTCAGACAACCCTGGACCTGGGGTTGTTGTATGAAAGGGACACATGTTTCAATTTACACAGATTCTGACTATGGTGGAGATTCAAACAATCAGAAGTTGACGTTGGAGTGTCTTCATGTGCGGTTCAGCGGTGATTTCGTGGTGTAATAAGAAGCTTGATTCTGTGTCCATCTCCACCGTTGAGGCATAGTACAAAGCGTCGTCTTTGGCGGCTCAGGAGTGAATTTGGTTGTGCAGGCTAGTGTAGGATGTTTTATGAAAAAGCAAAGAGTCCTACTTTGCTCCGCATGGACAATGAAAGTGTTAAAACTTGTCACAAATCTTGTTTGTCATCCGCGGACAATGTATATTGAGATCGAGCATGATTTTATACTAGAGGAGGTGTCGATGGATCTCTAGTTGTGGGGTACGTTCGAAGCCAAGACAATGTCTCCGACATCTTCACAAAGTCTCTATCTAAGGGGCTGTTTGAGCACCTTCACGGGTTGCTCGGACTCGTATCCCGATTTCACATTAAGGGGGAATGTTAAAAAATAAAGTGAAATGGTGTGTATATATTCATACTTTGTATTAGAAGGATCATCGCCTTCCCAGTCCTAGTCGACGCTTGGTGCTCATCTCCAAGTCGACGCACACCGACTTCGCATTTCCAGCACACAGTCGACATTCTCCCTTCTCTATGCTTAAGTCCCGCCTTCAACTTCTCGAGGTTCGGTGCTTGATGCTTGCGTATGGTGTATAGAATGGAGTCGCCTAGGTTTTTATTTTTAAAGATCCAGAAACAGCCGTAGGTTCCTTCCCTTCCTCCTGCTCGCTGGTTCCTATCCTCTTCCGGAGGCCGCAAAAAGAAGATTCCATTCCAGTTGATTATTCCGCTCCAGTTGATTCTCTCCTCTCCCTGTTTTGGTTCCCTGTTGAAGAGAAAGAAGATGTTTTTTTTCAAGAAACCGCTAGCCCTGGTTTGAAGCCGCATCTGTAGCAAGATGTATGATGTTATCTCTCATATTTGATTTCCCTTGTATTGTAAGCATACAAGGCGGTTCATACCTCTCGGTTTGATTCTGTGGTTTGTGGATTTGTGGTGTAGTAATCAGTTAAACCCTCTATTCAGAGTATTTTGGGTTTGCTTTTTCATTTGTGTTCTTCTGTGGATTGGCTTGTGCATCCTTGTGGGGGTGTGATTTCTTTAGAGATATGGTGTGAATTCATCTTCAAAGCATGATACTTAATATGCAGATTCTTCTTGCAATGGAAGCTAAACCGCATGGCATCATTCAGCCTTCCATGAGATTTTCTTCTGCCGTGATTAGAAGTAGACATTTTTCTGTACTGAAGGGAGATGAGAAGCACAATAGTATGCAGAGCTCTATCCTTTCATCAATCCTAACACTAGTAGTTTTCAGAAGAATGTAATCTAACAAGAAGTGCATGTTTCTTATTTCCTCTTTTGCATTTGCCTAATCCCACCCTGGTCGGGCCTCATTCTGGTAGAATGAATCCGACTGAATATTAATAAAATATTCATAATAAACACTCGCTCTCTCATCAATCCCGCGCCCGTTCAGTTTTCTCCCGCACTCACTCTCTTTCGCACTCACTCACTCTCTCTCTCTCAGCACATCGCTAGGGTTCCTTCCGGCGCCGCCTCCTCCATCGACTCTGGCTAGATTCCAACTGCTCTCCGGAGCGCGTTCTCCCATCCGGATTCTCACGGCACAAGAGATCCTGGGACTCGAGATTCATCTCCGCTTGGTATTCATCTTCTCCGCCATTATCTTGTATCAATGTCTCCATTTACGGCGTAGTGTTGCCCAAGGAAGGAGAGTGTATATCTTCTTTGCGGAGAACCCTTGGATCTCCGCGGAGAACCCTAAACCTTTCTCTGCGGAGAACCGTTGGATCCCCGCGGAGAACCTTTGGATCTCCATGGAGATCTCTTGGGTTCTCCGCGGAGACCATTGGATTTCCGAGGAGCGGAGCCAGGTCTCCACGGAGAACCCAAGAGATTTCCGTGGAGATCTATTGGGTTCTCCACGGAGAACCACTGGATCTCCGCGAAGAACCGTTGGATCTCCGCGGAGATCTATTGGGTTCTCCGCGCGGATCTCCGCGGAGAACCAGTGGTTCTCCGTGGAGAACCCAATAGATCTCCACGAAGATCTCTTGGGTTGCTTGAGATTGTCTTCTGAAAACATCCTCAATGCCTTAAACATAGTAGAAAGAACTACATCTTCATTCATTTTCAAGTGGTCACTCTTCATTGCCAAACCTTGGAGATCAGTAATAAAGAACTCTCGAAAATGACACATGCTTGGTAATCATGAATGATGCTCTCATTCACCTCTACTGGACATATCTATTCATAATATAAAACATATATGAGATAGTTATGATGCTTAAAAACAAAGCTAACAGTGATGAATGATGTCAAAAATATGAAATTAAAAAGTCATTCAAAAAACTATCTCATAACCATTGGGAGAACTATTCCCAGCCATGCATTTGTGGCAAGCAATCTGGCTATTAATGGGGGAACTCCACCATGGAGTTCCAACATGAACTCCAGGGGATCCGGATCCGTTGTGTATACTCTCCTCCTTTCTACTAATCTTAATTTTGGTTATAATCACCAGATTGTCTGTCTGTTCGTCATTGATTGCAATGAATGGTATTGACCTTCTGCTGTGGGACATTGCGAAAACGCAACGATCAGTAGAGACCCTCTCTCATCGCTGCCCTGAAATTCCACTAGAATCAATTCCGACGCAAACACCTTCATTCTATTCGTCGGCATTTGACCGCCCCACTAGTGAGCCGTGCATTTGTGGCAAGCAATCTGTCACGTTGAACAAATTTCAGGAGGATTGGATTCAGATCCAACTGAAAATGATGGAGGATGGCATGCGCCCTCCTATCCGAATCAATCCGCTCGTGCCACTGTGGAACAAGCGTCCTGACCTGAATGCGTATTTGTTGAAACCGTTGTTCGTGATCGATCCAGAACGGCAGTAAGACGTCAATGTGACAGCGGGTGCATGCCCATCTTGCAACAAAGTCGGGTTTTTTCCCGCAAGCAATTCAGTGCCCCGCGAGTTGTCGATTGCATCGACACCACTGCATTTTCTATCAGTGCTCGATACGTGTTCAAGAAGTCGAACACCTCTGGCGGCTGTGGTGCCACGTTCCATGTCATGGACGAGGCCAAAACCGAGAAGTTGATCCCGACACCCATCGTCCTTAACTATCCTGTGCAGTTGTTCGAACAGAGCGAGCACGACGCGGTCTTGTTCAAATGGCTTACGACTTGTACACGTCCCGTTCCGGCATTGCTGATGCCGCCAAGGTGATTCGTTGTACCCGAACGACTCAATACATTCGTCAAGCCGCACTATATCATGGTCACGTGACGTGGTATTTGGATGTGTGCTTATGAGATGCAGCACTCAGGCAAACGTCATCGCAGCAGGATCCGACAGTGTTCCCTGATTTTCCATTGTTTTTTCAGCATTGCAACGGGTACAATGACACTCTCGGTCCAGTGGAATCAACGCTGACACTCCTAGTTAACGACTGCATTGCTCGCCAACTTTCGTTCTTCAACCGAATGGAAGGCGCCATAACCGGGACTCATCTCTCGGCCTAAGTTATCAAGGCGCGTGCCTAGGCGCGCCTGAGGCGCTGGGCGCACCGGACTCACCCCGTTGCGCCCCAGCAAGGCTTAGGCGGGCGATGTGCCTGAGGCGCCGGGCGCACCGGGCGCACCCCGTTGCGCCCCAGCAAGGCTTCAGCGAATTGGGCGCCCAATTCACAGAAATTCAGCGAATAGGGCGCCCAATTCGCAGAAATTCAGCGAATTGGGGGCCCAATTCGCATAAATTCAGCGATTTGGGCGCCCAAATTCGCTGAAATTCAGCGATTTGGGCGCCCCATTCGCTGAAATTCAGCGATTTGGGCCCCCCATTCGCTGAAATTCAGCGATTTGGGCCCACCATTCGCTGAAATTCAGCGAATTTGGGGGCCCAATTCGCAGAAATTCAGCGAATTAGGGGCCCCATTCGCAGAAATTCAGCGAATTGGGCGCCCCATTCGCAGAAATTCAGCGAATTGGGGGCCCAATTCGCTGAAATTCAGCTAATTGGGTGCCCAATTCGCTGATTTTCCGCGAATTGGGCGTCCAATTAACTGATTTTATTTTTTCACCATTTTTGTGCCTCACGTGCCTCAGGCGCGCGCCTGCGCCTAAGCTCCAGGCTCCCTTTGCGCCTCGGTGCGCCTTGCGCCTTTAATAACTTAGCTTTCGTCTGACCATCATCACAACGTGTCGGGACGCATGAAATTGACGGATAAGTTCAATGGCAGGAAATTTTCCCACGTTGATAGATTGCACTCCGTCATGAACGAGCGCCTACAAATTCTCTCTCATCAATTCACAACGACGACGGGCAATGCAGAGCCGCGATTTGTTGCTCGGAGTTTGCAGAACCGGTACAACGCTTACGGTATTGATACTTCGCTGCTCATCATATACCTTGACAAGTGCTGCGATGATCGGGAATGGCTACAAGACTTCGACAACGTCTTTGTTCTCCTTGACAATCATCACCTGATCACGAGGTACAAGGACAATTCGAACGACACAGATCGTGCTCGCCAGGAACAATTTATGGCTGTCGTGGCTGAAATCATTGTTGGCAATAGACATGCTTCAATGCGGGAAGACTCCATCATTGAGGCTGAATTGGATGCATTGTTGGATCGAATTAAAAAGTGGGAAATCGAAAATGATGTGTCACCTTCGAAGCGCATTGTGACCACCAAACTTCTAGCTTGCCACGAGGCACAGAAAAAGCACATCAGAAATTGCTTAACGCCGCCAGCAGGCGCGTCGAACACCGTCGTCGATCGCTTCTTTCGTTCGACTCTACGTCGTGGATCGGGGAAGAACGAAAACTTATGGCTCAAGGCCGAGCCATTTGCCCGGAGACTATGTCCCTGGATGGAGGGATCTTGCTGCTTCATGTCGTGGTCGCTTAAATCAACTTTCGCGGCGAACTCCAATTTGATCCTCGCTGGGCGTATTTGCCAATCTCGGGTATGCATATCATTCTCACTCAGTATCTCACACTGCTTTCGACAGATGGCATTACTCCCTCTCTTACGTCTCTGTCCACAATGTTTCATATGTTGTCTCTCTCGATTGATGATTGTGACAGCGAATTTGGATTGACGGAAGCGTTTGGACAATCTCTTCCTCAACTGCCAGAAATTATTGTCGGGCAACTGGAATCCATTGGAATGATCGTCGAATCAATAGCAGATAATGTAATTTGGTCGAGCCACACGTTCAATGTGATTGTGAAGGATGCACTTGATGTTGCCGCAACTGTTGTGGAGAGGGCTCACGATAATCATCACATAGTTGGAGAAGACGAAGCTACACCGCGGCATCATACTGATCTGAACCATATCGAAGACGTCGATATAAGCATCACGCCCCATTCCATTCAGTCCAGTCGCAAGCGCCGAAAACCCGGACTAACATCGCATGGGCAAAGCTCTTCATCAAATCACCATAAGAAATCTCGCAGCCTCAACGCATTGAGCAATGAACGTCAATCGACATTACAATGGCTTAATCTCTGGGAAGCTGTGATGAGCACTTCACCAATGATCAACCCCTTCGAACGGCGCTTACTCCGAACGGTTGCTCTCAAATTTCTTCAGCCCAATGAACTGTTGGATCTGAAAGATTTTCCCATTGAATCCTTGCATATTCCACAATTGCATCGAATATGGTATGTTCTTGTCTCGGCTTTGCATAACACAAATTTCGCTTTCAAACGGTTCATTCGGCCGAAATCAGAACAAGTTCTTAAACAACACTTGGAGGATATGGTTGCCCAAGCTCGATTCAGATTGCCCATTCAACGAGCAACGCCCAAACGCAGCATCATTACTGCCCTGAATCAGGCTGCGTCATTGATTGCTCTAATGCAGGCGCGCCGTGATGATAGTTTCATGCAGTTGGAAGAGACTGTTACCACAACAATAACTCGAACCGTCACCTTGACAACAGGCGCCGATCACAGTTCAAGTCAACCACGTGCAACAGATCTGTAAGCCGCGCCCGAACAAGTAATTGAAGGATCAATGGACGATATCATTGATCGACATGTTCAAAAAGAGATTAATGCTGGGCATGCCGGCAACATCACTGGACCAAAGTGGTCGCCCCAGCTTACGCCCGCATTGTTGCGCGTCGTGAGGATCTAGTTCAGATGACCCACAGGGAGATTCAAAATCGTTGGGAGTATCTTGGACGTCTCAAAAGGGAAAAGGGCATCAACCTCATCGACAATATCAGGTCGTCAGTACAGTTTGCAGTCGCATACCGAAGCGCAGAAGGAGCTCGGTGATCAAGACTCCCTCAACATTCCACCGTCGCCACTTGTTACACAACCATTGCCAGCCGAAACTCCGACCACCCAGAATTCAACTCAACCAGCATCTTCTGCAGTCATCACGACGACGGAGGAACATGCTGCGGGCAGCTCGTCCGCTGTCAGCGAGATTGGTTTCTGTCCTCCATTCATGGTCAATCAACAATTGTCTACTTTGAATCAGATAATGGAGGCCATCGTCCCCACCCCATCTACAGTGGAGTCGTTTTTCCAATCGGAGAAGGAGCTGCTCAATTACTTGCTAACTAGTCCAGCAGAGCGCTCCCATGTGAAATCGACGACTGGTGATCAAACGTCTTGGAAGAGCCTGGCCAAGCGTTTCTTGTACTGGGCGCGATTCGCACGGGTGTTGGGGATGAGCCAGTTTCGGGTTCGATCCGATGTGCAGCTCAAGCAAAAGATGAAGGATAATAACAAGAAAAAGAGCTTGCAACAGTCTGTGTGAACCCCGGACAGACATGTATTTTATTGTTTATATATATCCGAGAATAGCGACCTCAACTACGCCAGTAGCACATTTTTATCTCCGCGGAGAACCTCTTGGATATCCGCGTTGAGCCAAATGGCTCTCCTCGGAGAGCCAAAAGGATCTCCGCGGAGAGCCAAATGACTCTCCGCGGAGAGCCAAATGGGTCTCCGCAGAGATCCTTTTGGCCCTCCGCGGAGATCCTTTGGGCTCTCCGCGGAGACCTTTATAGTGGATTTTCATATCTTCTTACACATGCATATCTATGATTTATTGTAACAATCGTTTATAATTTTGAAAGATCTATGGGGTAGAAGAAAATTCATTTTCTGAGCTCGATGTGCTATTTGTCGGCTTTTGTGGGCCAAACGTCAGCCATTCTTGAACGAATGGAGGAGAGTCAAAAGAAGCTGCTGATGGATGCCAACATCTGACATATTTTTCATGCACCGAAGATGCCGTAGAACACTCCCCTCCTATACAGTCTGCTCAACTGGTACGACATCGAGAATGACGTCTATTGGATCGAGGGAGCTTACCTTCTCCCCCAATGACGTGGCGTTGATACTGGGTTTGCCCAACCATGGGGAGGAAGTCATCCCGACTTCCAAGCCTTCTGGAGCTCTCACTAAGACCGAATTGAAGACGGAGCTTCAGGCGATGGAGAAGGGGTCGTCCCCTGTGACGACTAACTTATTGGTTTTGCACCTTCTGTGCAATTACTTCTTCCCCTCGAGCGCGGAGAGGATGTCAAAGTTCTTTGAGGAGGTCTCTAGCTTGGAGAACTTCCAGAAGTTCAATTGGCCTGAAGCCATCCATACCTTCCTAATGAGGTCGTTCAAGGTGATGGTGGAGAAGCTGCCACCAGTTTCAGAAGAAGGCCAACTGCAACAGAGGCCAAAGTCCTCATTGTTATACATCTATGGATGCACCCATGTTCTCGTTGTAAGTATCTATTGTACAACCCGTATTCGCCGAGTGGGTCCCTCAAGACCACTGGCGAGATTCAGGTCAGTCAGACCATTCGCCCAGGCTGAGACAGGTGGTAAGACCCCCGGGCAAATAGGGGCGAGCCGTGTGCAGTAAGGAGAAATCAGCGAGTGGCATCCTTACAGACCACTCGCCCAGTCAAGCGAGAGTTCGGCGAGTGGTCCCCTCATGGACCACTCGCCCCCAAGGGCTTTAGGAGGAAATGACCGTGATGCCCCTTATGGGCTGCAAATAGCCCTTCAGAACAGCGGAGTTAGGCTATTAGCAGACCAATTTGGGGTGCGGTTAATAAAATTAAAAGGCGGATTCATGTTATTTGCAGACCAGCCTAGAAAAATCTATAAATAGACCCTTAAGGGCACCTTGGAGGAGACCCCGGGATTTTTTGAGAGTCCTCTCCTCTAGGCTAGTCTTGGTTGGCTGCTAGTGCCCTCCAAGGTGCCCGGCTGAGCTTTGGTTTGGGAGGGGAAGCTCTCTAAGATCTTCCGGGCGTGTGGCGGGACCTCCTCGCTACAGCCTTGGGTCTGTTCCTATTTTTCTCATCCACAGGTCAGAGAGTTTAGTGAGGGAGAAGTAAGCACCGGTTACACCCCCCAGTGGGTCCGAACTCAGGAAACCGGTTGCCGGTTTCAACATTTTTGGTGCGGTGAGCGTGGACCGTAGCCGGTGAAGGAAAATCTCAAGCTAGGTTGGATGACAGGAGATGGGGGAAATGGTTCTGACTCGGGCCACTCGCAGTCACCAGCGACAGGGGAGTGGCTGGAGATGTTCGAAAAGCTCAAGCGAGAAGCCCTGCAGACGGTTCTCGCAGGAAGAAGCGAGTGCGAGACGCCGGCAGTCCCCGTGGTTCCGCCCCAGCAGATCGGCGAGAATGCTCCGGGGCAGCGACCTGGGAAGGAAGTGCCAGCGGAAGGAAGCGCGCGAGATCTCCCCGGGCGGCAGCTATTCAGCAGCCCGGCGAGTGCGGAGGTCTGCGAGTTGGCCCCGCGCGAGAGGACCACACGCCGAGCAGGGGAAGGGAGCCCTTTTTGCGAGATGATCCTCTCGGCCCCAGTGCCGGAGGGGTTCCGAGGGCCGGAGATGTCCTATTATACTGGCAAGGACGACCCAGTCGTGCACCTGCAATGGTTTGAGGACATGGTTTCAATTCTGCCCATGACGGATGCCTTTCAGTGCCGACTCTTCGCGACCACTTTGAAGGAGAAAGCTAGGGACTGGTTCCACCAGCTCCCCGTAGGTTCCATCTACGCGTTCGACGATCTGCGCCGGAGCTTCCGGCTATGCTTCTCGACGTCAAAGAAGAGAAAGAAGGATGCGGAGGCTCTCTTCAAGATCAGGCAAAGGGAGGGGGAATCACTGGCACACTATGTGGACAGGTTCCAAGAGGAGATACACCTCGTGTAGGAGGTGTCGGGGTTCGCCCTCAAGATGACATTCATCGTAGGGTTGCGAGATGAGTTCTTCAAGATGGACCTGAAGAGAAGGGCTCCTCTCTCCTTTGAGGAGCTGATGGAGCGAGCAGCGGAGGAGATAGAAGGGGAGGCGGCCAACCCAAAATTCTACAAGAGGTTGGCAAAGATGAGCGAGCCTGAGGTGAGGCAGCAAGAAGGAAGAAGGCGAGAAGAACCCAGGGGTCAGGGGTTCGAAAGACCGCCTCGGAATTGGAGGTATCAAGAGCCCAACAACAGGTTGGGCTGGAGGCACCAGGAAGGACCAGCGAGAGGTCAGGAAGGGGGGTACCAAGGAAGAGAGGCGGGGGGAATAAATCCGGGGTGGAGGCAAGGCCCCAGACCCCCTCACCCCCCAATGGAGCAAGCTATGACAGTAGGCCGAGGAAGAGGAGGTAGAGGAGCCAGAGGAGGGAGAGGAAGAGCAGGAAGGGGGGACAGGGCGGCGTTGCCCTATTGTAACTTTCACCAGGAAGAAGGTCACGCGACCGCCACCTGCCCAGAATTCTTGGAGATGAGAGGGAGAGGTCAGTCACGGCGGCAGCAGGCCAGGATCGAGGAAGTGCTCCCAGAGGCGGAAGAGGACCGATGCGAGGACAGGGCGGATACAGGAGCCAGGGGGGAATCGGGGTGATCCATGGTGGGGTTGGGATAGAGGCCTCACGCAAGAGGAGCTTCCAGACAATGTTCCGGAGAGACGTCGCGTCAACTTCCCAGACCCCACCCCCCACAGAGAAGCTCATCTTCTCCTCGGAAGATATGCCCGATTATGAGGACCCGTTCTGCGACGCCCTGGTGATCCAGACGGCGATAGAAAACTTCACGGTCTCACGGATCCTGGTGGACAATGGGAGCTCGGTGAATGTTATCTTCAAGAAGGCTTTTGATGCGATGGAGGTGGAGAAGAAGAGGGTGCAGGCCTCTGATGGGCCGCTGTTCGGTTTCTCAGGAGAAAGGAAGGAGGTTGAGGGAGGCGTCGGCCTCCAGGTGACATTAGGAGGGGTCCCGAGGAACTGCCGGTTCGTCATCGTTGACGCTCCGAGCAGCTACAACGCCATATTCGGACGCCCCCTCATCAGTGCCTTCCGATGTGTGCCCTCATCATACCACCAGTGCTTGAAGTTCCATAGTGGAGGAGTCCAGATCCGAATCCGGGGAGATGCAAAGGTGGCCAGGCAGTGCTACGTGACTGCCGTCAACACCATCTCTTGGATGGCGGAGGCTGAGAAGATGGATGAAGAGATGAGGAGGCCGGAGGGGCCAGGAGAAGGAGTGGAGAAGAGGGGAGAAGAGGAAGAGGGCAGTGCCCGAGGAAAGGAGATGGAGGTAGCTCAGGAGGAGCAGGCCGAACCAATGGAGGAGGAAGGTGCGGCAGAGGAGGAGGCCCGGGTAGAAGGGCGAGAAGCGAAGGGCAGATGGGAAGAGCCGGCCCGGCTTGAGGCGGCAGAGGAAGTAGTGGAGATGGAGGTTATCACCCAGGAAGGAAGGGTGGAGAAGGTGCGTGTCAGCGGGGGCCTCGGCCCGGAGGACAGAGTAAGGATGCTGGAGTGCATCCAGAAGAACGTGGACATCTTCGCATGGAGCGCGGCAGACATGCCAGGCATCGAGGCGGACGTGGCTTGCCATCGTCTCAACCTTGAGCCAGGAGCTCGCCCCATCCGACAGAAGAGGAGGACCTTCGCCAACAAGCTCGAAGAACCGATCCGCGAGGAGGTGGCCAAGCTCCTCGAAGCAGGTTTTGTATCGGAGATCCAGTATCCAGGCTGGGTCTCCAATGTCGTCACGGTAAAAAAGGACGATGGTCGCTGGCGTATGTGTATTGACTTTTCTTTGTTAAACAAAGCCTGCCCTAAGGATTGTTATCCCCTGCCTCGGATCGACGCGCTGGTTGACTCAGCCGTCGGTTTTTCTGTGATGAGTTTTTTGGATGCTTTTTCAGGTTATCACCAGATCAGGATGCACCCCCCGGATATCAAAGATGTCTCGTTCATCACCCGGGAGGGGTGCTACTGCTATAAGATGATGCCCTTTGGGCTAAAAAATGCAGGAGCAACCTACCAGAAAATGATGGATCGGATTTTTAAGGAGCAAAGAGGAAGGAACTTGGAGGTTTACGTAGATGACCTCATGGTGAAGAGCAAGAGCGTGAGCGTTCATCTCCAAGACCTCGAGGAAACCTTCGCCACCCTACGCAAGTACAAGATGCGCCTGAACCCCCTGAAGTGTGTGTTCGGGGCCAGCAAGGGGAAGTTCCTGGGACACCTTCTCACCCCTTCGGGGGTAGAGCCTAACCCGGACAAGGTCAAAGCCATCATGGAGTTGGGATCGCCTCGGAATGCCAAGGAGGTCCAGCGCTTGACGGGAAAGCTCGCGGGGTTGAGCAGGTTTCTCTCCCGGGCCGGGGAGAAATGCTCCCCCTTCTTCAAAACATTACGGGGCAACCGGAAATTCGAGTGGACAAAAGAATGCGAGGAGGCCTTCCAGGCCTTGAAGAGCCAGCTCACCCAGGCTCCGCTACTCCAGGGTCCCAAGGAGGGGGAGGACCTAGCCTTGTACCTCGGAGTCGGGACCGAGGCCGTGAGCTCCGTCCTGGTCCGGGAAGAAGGCAAGAAACAGCTGCCTATCTACTACGTAAGTAGGGTCTTGAGGGAGGCGGAACTCAGGTACCCTATTTTAGAGAAGCTGGCCTTCGCTCTGGTCGTCGCGGCAAGAAAGCTCAGGCCATACTTCCAGGCCCATTCAATTCAAGTGGTGACTGATCACCCCCTTCGCCAGATCTTCGAAGGGGTAGAGCACTCGGGGAGACTCGCGAAGTGGTCGATAGAGTTAAGTGAGTTTAATATCACCTTCGTCCCTCGACTATCCATGAAGGCACAGGTAGTGGCAGATTTCATGGCAGATTATGTGGCCGAGACGGAGGAGGATCAAGCCCCTCGTCATGTTCCGTGGAAGTTGCTGGTTGACGGGGCCTCGGGCAAAAATTCTCTCGGAGGAGGGGTGGTGCTGGAGAGCCCCCACGGGATGAAGATCGAACAGACGCTCGTAATACATTTCCCAATCACCAACAACCAGGCGAAGTATGAGGCGGTGATCGCCGGCCTGCGTCTGGCTCAGGAATTGGGAGTCCATGACGTGGAGGTCCTCACCGACTCAATGGTAATAGCCTCTCAGATCAAAGGAGAGTTCGAGGCAAGGGAACCTACACTCATGAGATACTTAGCCAAAGTGAGGAGCCTCATTGGAGCGTTCAAGACTTTCTCCATCAGGCACATCCCTCGGGAGGAGAGCACCCCAGCGGATCGCTTGGCCAAGGCCGGTCCCCGAGCCGGAGGAACCCTGACAGACCTGTTCCATCCTTCGATCGAGGAAGGGGAACTCATGGAAATAGAGCAGCGGCCCTCTTGGAAGGATCCCTTCGTTACCTTCCTTGCAACAGGGAAATTCCCGGAGGAGGTTCCTGACCAAAGGCGCTTCCGGTACAAGTCCGCCTACTACGTGCTCCATGAGGGGGATTTGTATCGAAAAACTCTCTCGGGTCTCCTGGCCCGATGCATCTCAGAAGATGAAGTCCCGAGGATCTTGGAAGAAGTTCACTCCGGCGAGTGTGACAGCCACTCGGGGAGCAGGATGTTGGAGGCAAGGATAATGAGGCAGAGGTACTTTTGGCCGACCTTGAGTAGAGATGCGGCGGCCTTCGCTAAGAAATGCCAGAAGTGCCAGATGTTCGCCCCGCTTCAGCTCTTGCCTGCTCAGAGGCTAAGGAGTATCACGGCGCCCTGGCCATTCGCCATATGGGGGATGGATCTGGTAGGACCCTTCCCCCAGGCCAGTGGGCAGAGGAGATTCCTCTTGGTCATGATCGACTACTTCTCGAAGTGGTTGGAAGTCAAGGCGCTGGCCAAGGTCACCTCCCAGGTGGTCCGCAACTTCATATGGGGGGAGATCATCTGTCGACATGGGCTTCCGCAGGCCATCGTCACAGATAATGGCCCGCAATTTACCAGCGAGGAGTTCATCAGTTTCTGTGGCCAGTTGGGGATAGACCTCAGGTTTGCATCCGTCCACCATCCCAGGAGCAACGGGCAGGTGGAGGCGGCAAACAAGATTATCGTGAACTTGCTCAAGAAGAAGGTGGAAAATCTTAGGGGCAATTGGGTGGAGCAGCTCCCCTCGGTCCTGTGGGCTTTAAGGACTACCCCCAACACCGCAACGGGAGAGACCCCTTTCAAGCTCTCTCACGGCTGCGAGGCCGTCATCCCCATAGAGTTCGAAGTCATGACGCCACGGGTAAAGGCCGCCACGAATGGAGAGGAAGATTGGAGAGCTGGGAACGAAGAGGAGTTGCGGCTCTCCCTCGACCTCATCGAAGAAGCCCGGGATCTGGTAGCCATTCGCCAAGAAGAGGTCAAGCGGCGGATGGCCAAGTAATTCGACAAGCACATCAGGGTCAAGCAATTCGAAAAGGGAGACCTAGTACTCAAAAAGGTCGACGCGGCTGGAAGGTCTGCCGCAGTGGGAAAGCTTAATCCCAACTGGGAAGGTCCCTATGTCGTGGAAGAGGCGCTAAAGTCTGGGGGATACCGCCTTCAGAATGTGGAGGGCCAACCCCTCAGTCACACATGGAGTGGTGACGATCTCAAACGCTTATATCCCTAAAAACTATGTAATGCTAATGTTTTTGAAATGAGAATATTCTGTTTAACCTGTATGTGTGAAAATGATGCTACAACTTGTGGGGAAACCTCGAAGGTTCCAGAAGATAGCCCCGAGCAGACCCGCTGTCCAGGCTTTCATCTAGCTGGCAGGTCCGAAGGCTCACTCGGTGGCAGGTTCTAAGTTTGTGGGAAGATGGCCCCGAGCAGACCCGCTGTCCAGGCTTTCATCTAGCTGACAGGTCCGAAGGCTCACTCGGTGGCAGGTTCTAAGTTTGTGGAAAGATGGCCCCGAGCAGACCCGCTGTCCAGGCTTTCATCTAGCTGGCAGGTCCGAAGGCTCACTCGGTGGCAGGTTCTAAGTTTGTGGGAAGATGGCCCCGAACAGACCCGCTGTCCAGGCTTTCATCTAGCTGGCAGGTCCGAAGGCTCACTCGGTGGCAGATTCTAAGTTTGTGGAAAGATGGCCCCGAGCAGACCCGCTGTCCAGGCTTTCATCTAGCTGGCAGGTCCAAAGGCTCACTCGGTGGCAGGTTCTAAGTTTGTGGGAAGATGGCCCCGAGCAGACCCGTTGTCCAGGCTTTCATCTAGCTGACAGGTCCGAAGGCTCACTCTGTGGCAGGTTCTAAGTTTGTGGGAAGATGGCCTCGAGCAGACCCGCTGTCCAGGCTCTCACCTAGCTGGCAGGGCCGAAGGCTCACTCGGTGGCAGGTTCCATGCTTCAAAGGTTGGCCCCGAGCAGACCCGCTGTCCAGGCTCTCACCTAGCTGGCAGGGCCGAAGGCTCACTCGGTGGTAGGTTCCGTGCTTCAAAGGTTGGCCCCGAGCAGACCCGCTGACCAGGCTCTCACCTAGCTGGCAGGGCCGAAGGCTCACTCGGTGGCAGGCCCACACCTAGCTGGTGAGGTAGGAAGGGAAAGGCTTAAAAATGAGGAATTGAAGTAAGGCAAAGTCAAACCCCGAGAGGGCAAATGATACAAGCCTAGGACAGCATTCGGCCGACGGTTGCGCAGCGATCACGCTTCCGTTCGAAGGGTCGCGGGAGGCCATTCAAACCCGACAAACACACTAGCGCGGTAACGACCCCGACGAAAGTCAGCGGAAACACCTAAGCCTCTTAGCGAGAGCGCCAAGGTCGGACTCGCGCAACGCAAAAAGCAAAAAACAACACACGAAGCGAGAAGTCCAGTCTCCCCACCTAGTGCCGATTCATACGAAAACCCCCCGATCTGAGCGAACGGATGGCAGGGGCAAGACAGTCCATGATTCCTTCGGTACTCGGCGAGTGCTCGACGCGACTACGCAACGTTGTGCCACCCTAGCGAGCCTGGCGGGAAACAGAAGCAAAACGATTGCGCAATGATCAATAAAATCTATCACTTAGACAAAATGGGGAAAAAAGGCCCCGAATATATCCACCGGGCGAGCCAACAAAAGCTCTCGCAAAAAATTATCACAAGAATAATTGTTCATCAAAAAGGTTAGCAAGCTCTCGCCCTCATTTGTGAGAAGGGCTGCCGCTCTCATCCGAGCCCAGGGAGATGACTTCATCATTCGGGGGAAAGTCCTCGCCGTCCGGGAAAGGTACTGGGAGGAAAATGTCCGGCACGACCTGGTGCGCCAACAGCGTCTCGGCCCCCTCCTTCAGGTACCCGCCGTCGAGAAGGGCCTGCAGCGTATGCTCCGCAGCAGCCTGGGCACTCTCCTGCATCAGTTCCTCGAAATCGAAATTCGAGTAGGAGTGCCTTTTGCTTCCTTCGCCAAGGGCCTGAGCGGAATCCGCCTGCAGGCGCCGGATGTCCTCCTTCAACCCCCGATTCTCCTCGTCCAAACCCGCCACTCGAACGCGCAACATCTCGGCACTGGTGGTGTCCTGCGGAGAGAAGAATAGTCAGAAAGGTGGGAGAGTGCAGTGGTTAGCAAGTCCAAGGGAGAGATCATACCTCCCGGATGGGGCGACTAGCGAGTAGGGCCTCGGCGGCATCCAACTTCTCTCTCAATGCTTGGGCCTCCGCTGAGGCACTCGCCCGATTCGCGTCCACCTCGCTGAGGCTTCGCGCGAGGTTGATGCTCCGACGAGAGGACATGTGCGCGAGCTCAAGCGCTCGAAGGAGAGCCCGCGCTGTCTCGTGGGCTAGCACCTGGGTGTTCTCGGCGTCGAACACCTCGGCGTCGTCACGGCCGTATAGGGCGTAGGCTAAAGCGAAGGCCTCGCCGCTGGCGACATCGGTCTCGATCCACGATGGATGAAGGGTCGAGAGGGATACCCGGTTGTTGTTCCGGTCCCACTTAACAAGGGGAGCTCCCACTGGATCCACGAGTTTTTCGCCATTCGAAAAATTACGGTGATCTCTCGGCAGGGGCCCTGAAGAGGTTCCCGCGGGGGGAACAGAGGTCCTCGTCCGAACGTTCGCCCCCGGAATCTCGCCCGGGGCTTCCTTCCCTTTTGAGGTCAGGGTGGCCTTGTCCTTCGACGATGGGGGGACCTTCCCCTTCTTCGAGGAGGAGGGGAGCGCGGCCGAGTCCGACTTTCGCTTATGGCCACTGGTCTTGGAAGGAGCCAAGTCCTCTCGACAGGCATCGGCGGCAGCACGCGCGGAGGACAGCGAATGCCCCAGAGCCGCTCCGGCAGGGCGCGGAGGGTTCAGCGGGAAGTCACGAACACCTGTAATCAGAGAAGAGCGCTCGGTAATTAAGGCGAGAAGGAGGGAGAGTAAAGTCGTGCGAAGACTGCCCCAGCCTACCTTCACCTGGCGGAATGGGCGGGAGCGAATCCACATTCCTCCGGAGGTGGATGGCGTCCATGCCCTGCTCTAGGATAAACTGGTGGAGCTTAAACTCATGACCGCCCAGTGATGGGGGCCGAAAGGTCGACTCCTCCTGCACCGACGCGTAGAGAACATTCCCAAAGTTCCCGCTAACGAACACGAACCGGCGAAGCCAGTCATGGTTCTTGTTGGCGAGACCGGCCACCTTCAGAGGATTTTGGCCCGAGAAGAAGGAGGTTCCGTGCTTCGCGCGGAAGGTGAAGAGTTTGCGGAAGACGGGGAGGCTGAACTCGATCCCTTCTTCCCGAAGATAGCATGCGAACCCCACCAGCATGGCGATGGAGTTCGGGTTGAGCTGGGCGGGAACAACTCCGAAGTATCGGAGCGTCTGGCGGACTTCCGACCAAATAGGGAGGCGGAACCCCACCTCGAAGTGCTCTAGCGGGATGGCGAGGGTCCCGGGAGAGAAGGAATTGATGCGATCACCGGGTTCCGGACGGGTCGCGGTGAATTCCCCCGGGATGTAGTTCGCGATGGTGGTCAGGAGAGCCTCCTCGGTGAGGTCGCAGTGGTCGAAATCGTGGTCTGCGAAAGCGCTGACGCATTTGCCCCTTCCATCCGGTTCACCGCCCATCTCACAAAGGTTGAGTGGAGGAGCTCGCGCGAAGGTAAAAGGTGCGAAAGCAGTCGGCGGATGAGGAAGATGGAGGCGGGATAAGGCGTAATAAATAAAGTTGGTGAGAGCCTATTTATAGAAAAGCATGAAAAAGTAATCATTTCCTCGGGCGGCGGGTGAGGCGATGGTGACGGCACTACCCCGACGCCTCGGAATCCGAGCCGGCCTGTTTTCGCCCAAGCGTTTTCAAGGATTCGGCGAATGATCTTTCCTCAGAATACCGCATGGTTGGAAGTTAGCTTAGTTAGGCGGAAAGCAAGGCAAGGCGTTAACCCACAGCGGAAACGAAAGAAATATAAGAAAGTAAAAGGCGAGATCAAGAGTAAAGCCATCATCCGCAGAAATCAGAAAATTATTACAGAACCAAAGTCTTGCAGAGTTTCCCGAAGGAGTTGAGAGGAAAAGCAGGAAGGGGAGGGGGTCGGCGGGCTAATGCTCCAGCCAATGCCACCGACCCCGACCTCGAGTATCAACAACCGGAGGCACCCTCGGGTTGTAGTACGCGGTCATCGCGGTAATCTCCTGGTTGGCTAGGTGCAGCTGGTCCCTCGCCCGCGCAGCATGCCTCCCGGGAGAAAGCTCCCCACCCTCAGCACCCAAGCGTTCCACCTCAGCGAGAAGGCGAGCGTAATCCCGTCGGAGGACTTTGAGCTCGCGAACGGTCTCCATTCGCTGACCGTCCAGCTGACCAGCGAATTCCCGCTGCATGAAGATGAGCTTCCCCAGCACTTCCTTCATTCGCTCCTTCATGGTATGAACATCGGTGGGGTCTCCCAGAAAATCCTCAAGCTCTCCGGGTGAAGGGGGTGGCGAGACCATCCCTTCCCCGCCGTCGTATAACCCCATGGGGGAGGCCTTCCGGTGACCTGCGAAAACGAAGACCTTTCGCTTCAACAATAGGGGATAAAATCAGGGCAAGTCCAAGAAGGCTACCTACCTGGTACGGGCTCGTGCTGCCTAGGGGGGCGGGACGTCGAGGGATTCACCTCAAAGATGCTGGCCGTGGGATGAAGAGACTTACCTTTCCCTGGTCGGAGGGGTTCCGGATTAATGGCAGGAATGGCAGCCTGATTAGGGGTCGGAGGGGCGCGACCATGGTCCATCGCCGGTGAGCCCCCGCGCCCGTTCGCAAACGTAGGGGTTCCCGGGCGAAAGGGAGAGCGGAGAGGAGTAAGGGTCAATCCCGCGGTGTCCGAGACGGGAGCTGCGGAAAGCAGCAATTAGAACCAAGGAACAGCAAGAGCGTTCACAGTACGCGAGACGCTACCTGTTTGAAGTCGGGTCCCCCCAGGAAGGATGGAAGAAGAGAGATTGAGGGCCGGCGAGGTTCTCATATCGGCAGGCGGAGGAGGCACGGTTTTCAGCAGGGCGACACCACGGCTCTCCTCGGTATCCAGCGCCTCCTGCGAATGGTCCCACGCCATCGGGAAATGTTATCTCGAGGAATAGCGAAGAGGTAATGTGAAATGAAAGTACCTGCATTCGGAGGTCGGGGGAAGGGGGGACGGCTGAATGGGGAGACTTCGAAGCGGAACCTCCCTCCTCCCGACCCCGACGGACGGCCAGGGCTCTCCTGGAGCGAAAAGGAGCACTGGGATCCCTTCTCGAGATGAGCCAGGGAGCGAACCGGGCAGCCTTGGGGGGATCCTTTCCCGGGGCCGTTGCAAGCAAGTCTACCTTTGACGGCGAGACCGATTTAGATGATGGATCCATGGGAACCCTTCGAAATAGCAAAAAGTTGGAGCGCGGGAGGAAACACTGCAGCAGGAAAGAAGGCTTTTGGAGGAATGACTCGGGCCCGAGATATATATATATATATAAGGTAGAAGTGGGACCCACAGGAAGATTCTGTCCAGGTTAGCAGACACTCATCGAATACTGGGTTGGACTGTTCTTTCCGAGCGGAGGAGCCGCTCGCAAAGAGCGGGGATTGTGTACAACCTGTATTCGCCGAGTGGGTCCCTCAAGACCACTGGCGAGATCCAGGTCAGTCAGACCATTCGCCCAGGCTGAGACAGGTGGTAAGACCCCCGGGCAAATAGGGGCGAGCCGTGGGCAGGAAGGAGAAATCAGCGAGTGGCATCCTTACGGACCACTCGCCCGGAAGTGTGGGCATTCGTCCAGTCCATTCGCCCAGTCAAGCGAGAGTTCGGCGAGTGGTCCCCTCATGGACCACTCGCCCCCAAGGGCTTTAGGAGGAAATGACCGTGATGCCCCTTATGGGCTGCAAATAGCCCTTCAGAACAGCGGAGTTAGGCTATTAGCAGACCAATTTGGGGTGCGGTTAATAAAATTAAAAGGCGGATTCATGTTATTTGCAGACCAGCCTAGAAAAATCTATAAATAGACCCTTAAGGGCACCTTGGAGGAGACCCCGGGATTTTTGGAGAGTCCTCTCCTCTAGGCTAGTCTTGGTTGGCTACTAGTGCCCTCCAAGGTGTCCGGCTGAGCTTTGGTTTGGGAGGGGAAGCCCTCTAAGATCTTCCGGGCGTGTGGCGGGACCTCCTCGCTACAGTCTTGGGTCTGTTCCTATTTTTCTCATCCACAGGTCAGAGAGTTTAGTGAGGGAGAAGTAAGCACGGGTTACACCCCCCAGTGGGTCCGAACTCAGGAAACTGGTTGCCGGTTTCAACATCTATATTTTTAATTCTTAAAATGAATTTTGGTTCATATGTTCTAAACTATTAATTATTCATATAGATTTGGTTCCTCGAGCACACCACCAGCATCGCTCCGCACTATCTGACATTGAGGCCTCGACTATTAAGGTTGTCGGAGAAGGTCTCATTTACATTGAAAGAGTTGGGGGTCACTGTTCCATTTATCTTGGATGAGCAGGTAAATAATTTACTTTATTCGATTAACTACTAATGTTGAACTATCCAATACAATGGTTGTATTTCTTCTTTATAGGTGTTGGAAGTACTCGAAGACATAACACCAGAGGAGAAGCTGTTATGTTCAGAGCTGACAGCACAAAAGACACCGCCACCTCCCCCATCTAAGAGAAAATCAATAAGTCTGACTTCTAGGGCAGGAAAAAAAGTGAAGTTTGCATCACCACCTCCCCCATCGTCGCCACCTCCCTCATCATCATCACCTCCCCCACCACCTAGCACATCATCACCTCCCCCACCACCTAGCACACCATCTCTCCCTCCTGTAAAGTTTTGGATAGATTTACAACATAGGATTTTAGATCAATTTGCATTATTAGATAGCAAGATAAATAGTTTCGTAGGAACCTTTAATAATAGGCTTGAAAGATTAGACAATAAAGTGGATAGAGTACATAGTGATTTAATTACTTTTAGTCACGGTGTATGTGACAGTCTTGATGCAATGAGTGTCGATATAAACACACTCCTTCATCGATCCTCGTCATCATCTAGCCCTAGTAGCTCTAGATTTCCCACCCACCGCACCTCTCCCACCCCCACTACCTCTCACGATAAGTTGGGCGAGTTGCGCAGACTGGCAGACAAAAATGCTTATGTTTAGAGCTCAGATCTGTGCAGAAATCTTTAAATATTTTGTGGATGATTGATGTAAATTAAGAAACATTATTCTTGTACATTTAAAATTTTTGTCTATAATAACAATTGTTCCATGGATGAATAACGTTTTCAAATGGGTCGAAATGCACATAATAATAGGTTTAAATGAACTTCCCCCCACCCCCCACCCTTTTTTTTTTGCTTCATCAAACAGGTTATTTACCTTCACTTGCCCTTGCTTTACTGTGAGGAGGAATTGTCTGTAGCATATAAATGCACGATAGAATTTTATGCACAGACACTTCAACCGTTTAGTGCAATTGTTGGATTCCACTGTTTCTGGCCGCGCTGTTTGGGGCGGCGGATCAAGAAGCCGCACCGGTGTCGTGGCCCGGAGCAGGGCCTTGATGCCCAGGTATGAAGCTGATCATGGAGGCTCAGCTGGTTTTATCCTGAGTGGAAGCAAAGCTGCAAATTAGAATTGTTATCAAATTATGCCTGTTACCGCTCCCGAATGCCTTTGTGTTCTCTTTCCTTCTTTTTTGTGTTATTAAAAGAAAAGCAGATCATTAGTGGTATTGATCAGCCCCCATGGGATCCCGCGAGAAAAAAAAAAGAGTGTGCAGAGCAAAATCAGCTATGCATGAATTTAAAAAAGCCAGGGAACAACAACTGCTGGCCATAGAATCCCCGACGCCCCTGGTGTTGGCTGTTTGGCATTGCGGTGGGGACTAAAAGGCTCTGTTTGGCATGTCGTGAACACCTATGATCTGCACATTCTTATATTCTTAAAAAGTGTTTATGAAGTAGCAACCATGTGGTATATAGTTGGAACATCAACATTACATATCAAAGCCTAGCAAACATTGATTGGATTTGTACACAAAGGCAGCCAGCCATCTTCCCCTCATTACCTACAGCATTGAATTACAAACATCGAGTTCCAAGAAGTATATATAGCTTTAGCAAAGCAAGCAATTCTAACTATCTGGTAGCTTTTTGCTGTGAGAGCCGCGCGTACGAGAAGAAATTAACATATATATATATAGAGAGAGAGAGAGATCAAAAGATAGGTTGCAAACTCCCAGAGAGGTTCCTCTAATTAACCCTTATTATTATTTATTATGGCAAAAAATTTGAAAATCATTTTTTAAATTTTATTGTTATCAATTTTTATTTTGCCCAAAATATCAGCCTCTCAATGTATGTTTTTTTTTCAAAAATAGTTCTCAATTGTTTTTTGGGCATGAAAAACAGTCTCTTTAACTCTTTAAATTAGAAATCACTTCTAATTTTTTACTTCAGTTATAAAAATGATGAATTCTGTTATTCAAGTATAATTATTTTAAATAAAATTTAATTTGTAGCCATAGTTAAGTATATTATTTCATTAAAATAATTTAATTCTGTTGCCCAAAACATTATTTTATTAAAATATAATTATTTTAAATAAAATTTAATTTGTAGACATAATTAAGTATATCAATTAAAACAAAGTTGAACTAAAACTCAAAAACACCATTAATAAAAAACAAGAGGTTAGTTTAAATTAATTCAGTAAAATCTAAAAACATGTGATTTCTTTTAATTAGTAACTGACTTCGAATTTAAATCTAGTTTTAATTATTTTTAAGAGTTGAGGGAATAATTTCATGCAAAATATCAAAGACTGATTTATAAAACTAATATTGAAAATTAAAGGCTAATAATTGCCTGCTATTTTATTATTCCATGTTTGCCTATTATTATTACTATTATCACCATTTTTTTATTGCATTGCTCAAGGATAAGTCTGACAGATTATTGGTAAAACCTAAGTTCTAAACAAATTGATGACCAACTAAACGAGAAATATTTATGTACGTGTGACCCTGCGAGAGTATGATCCATGTATCAACGGTGTAGATTATTTGCGAAAATATGACCGTATTTATGTAACACGGTCATATTGAGAAGTGGTCGTATTTTAGTCAATCATGCGCAAAAATTCGTGCTGGTGAAAGTATACGGCGGGATCGGGGGCAGTGCACGGTGATCTAAGGCGCGTTACACGCACCAACATTTTTTTCAAAGTCTAACTGACATGTCATTAGAGTTCCATCTGTTGAATATTATAAAGTTAGAATATAAATATCTACATAACGCGCACAGTTTATAAAACCCTAGGTTTTAAATAAAAATTTGAAGATGAGGAAAGTCAACTGAGATGGCATCCGCACACCAAAGCACGTTGTCTGTGCAGTGGACAATCGTTTGGCTCGGATGCTTGTTCTCTTACCAGGAGTAAGAAAAATATTAGAACAATGGGGCCCACTCGGAGAAATTGCGACTCGAAAATTGATTTTCGCGTCGGCCTTCGCCCTGCCGATAAAATGCTGGCATAATTTCAGGTGCGGTCAGCCGAACACGACGGATTTTGCCTGCCATACCCAAAACTAAGATGCACGGCATCAGGTATAATTGGATAAATATGAAGCATGGATTTGAAAATATGAAGAATATTCGAGCGAGCTCGAGCGAGCGAGCTCTATTGCAGCGCGCCCTCATTTCGCCTGCGCTTCTTCCACTTCATCTCGAACTTAGGTTTAGAATCAGTGCCTGGGAACTCCCATCTGGCAACGATGCAGTCCCACGAGGAGCCGACAAGCGTCGGATAGTGCGGGTGCCAGCTGCAATCTCTCACCGTGGAGCCGCCCAGGTCGAGTCTCGCAACCTGAGCTCCGGTCACCTGAAAAAGTTTAGACAAACTTATATTTCATGAACCATCAGTTACACCAGTTCTTCCTAGCCAGATCAAAGAGAATCGAGCACGTGCGCACTGCCTCGCATTGATACCCAAAAAAACAGCCCTAATAACAATTCCAACACAAAATAATTAAGTTTAAAAAAGAGAGATCTTTAACCGCAGCCCTCTTTTAGCTATCCGCACCCCTAAAATCCCCCACCCCAAAACAAACTCTTATTATTTCCTATTAACATGTCTTTGCTCGCAACCGAACCGAAACCGTCATCCACATTCCTCCCGAAGCGCGATACCCGCATGCCCCCTAGCCTAGTTGCCCCGATTGCCTGGGTCACAATCTCGGCCTCCAACCCCGGCACGTCTGCCTTCTTCCGGGGCCGGCACGCCTGATCGAATTCAAAGCAGCTCGAGCGCGACTTCGCCGGACTCGAGTGTGAAGGAGAACAGTTTTTTCAGCGGGGATCAGGAGCCCTCTTCCGCCCTCTTATTCTACAACAGGCTAGCCATGGAAGCCAGCCCGAACCAGGTGTTTTTAAGTCCTACAATGGTGAAAGATACTCATGCGGATGCTGGAGTGCTATTTGAAATTCCACATTCTTTAAACAGCTCTACAGAGAGGAGAGAGAAAGATGGTTTTTAATCAGAGAATGGAAGAGAAACTTATGCTAGAGGGATACACTGGCATTGAGTATGTTAATAGCAATGATGGCTCACAATTCCTGAAAGGGAGGCAAAATTTTTAAGTCCGCATCCCGGACTCCAGGATGGTCTCCACGGAGATCGTTTTCGATCTCTGTGGAGATAGAAACGGGTTCACCACTCAGTGTACGGTTTTTTATTTTTAATCTCCTCCATTCAAATGCGGGTCCAGACAGAGATCTTGAAATGATACCCAGACCGAAAAATCTCCGGAAAGGGAGAGCTCAGTCAAAGAACAATTCTAATTCTTACAAATGCTATGTTGCAAGTTCTTAGAAATGTGGATTTTTGTTGTTGGAAGGAAACTTTATATTGATATTTGTTATATTTTGGTTGCCCAATGGAAAAGTAATGGTTCAATTTTTTTTTTCTGTAAAACTTTTTAGGTTGCGGTTAACCAAAAGCCCCTTCGAGGTAGTCTTTTGAGCTCGATTTGGGGCAGTTGTGACGTTTGAGTGTTGGCGATGTAAAACTGTGGTGGTAAACACAGCGGTGGTGATTTCTCAGTGCTTGAATATTT
Organism: Dactylorhiza incarnata; assembly: GCA_033032865.1. Classification (NCBI taxonomy): domain Eukaryota; kingdom Viridiplantae; phylum Streptophyta; class Magnoliopsida; order Asparagales; family Orchidaceae; genus Dactylorhiza; species Dactylorhiza incarnata. Next base: position 3,293,635 of record JAWHQI010000110.1, on the reverse strand, counting down.
AGCTTTAGTGATAGTTTTTTGGCCCAAATTTCACCTTTTGGGTCTCGACATTCATGATGGCTAATGTTTGACCGCACTGCATGATTGCGGTGCAGTTTCGGCCTAAAACATCGTTATGAGAAGATAACTTTTGTTACCACACTTACCCAAAATCTACTTGAGTTTTTAATAACTGTGTTCACAACCGCCACCGCTCTCCCAAACAGGAACAAATCATCAAGCATACTAGACAGTACAGACTTAGGGGAATGATATTATATTCCATGAGCCATATAATTGTCAAACAAAAAGAAGATTATGTGAATAAAGGGTAGGGAATAACATACCACTTCATAAATGTAAACGCATCCATCATGGGATCCTGTGTAAATATACTTCTGACCAGTGCTGCATGTGTCAAAGAATGAAAATATTCAACATCTTTCAGATTAAGAAAAAAAATAGATTTGCAAAGCAGAAAATCCATCGTTATGGGCAGCAACAATCTTTCACAAAACAAATCAACTATATAATAAAACATAATCGACCAACTCAGGACCCTTTGAAGGACTTTTCGGAGTCAAAAAAAATTCTCGGAAATTCCAAAAACCTTGTCCCTGAAACTCTCGAAAACGTTTCGGATACTCCGAATATGCAAGAGTATTGTTGTGAATAGAAGTTTGAGTGCTCTCCCCTTTCCACCATATACTTGTGTGTGTGTGCATATAATTCCGCTGCTAGAGAAGAGGTGAAGATTGTCTTAGCTATTGCAAAGGGCGCAAAAAAGGAGTTAATGCCACACGGATCAAGGTTTGAGCACAGGTCCAGTGTTATGTCTGTGCCAATATGCTCTAAATCGCTACAAAATTACGTAAATTGTGATGATGATACAAAGAATGACACATGGAAGAGTGTTAGATGATTAGTGATGAGTGTCAATAGATTACATACTTCCATTCACAATTCAAATCTATGCTAAGGTACAATTATAAACGTTGTCTTCGTTCATTATATGACATGTGAAATATGATGATTGAAAAAATAAAGATGTGAATGCAGCACGTCTTAATGTTACTTTATATTTACATTTATGAAAATGTATAATAAAGTATCTTGTATTCCGTCCTGGTCCTCGTGCAACATAAAGGTTAAGCAATATATAAAAACACCAATCAAATGGTGCCAGCAAGCTAGGCCGAATCTCCGGAATGCCGCACCAAATATGAAAAATGCTTTAGGTTTTAAACACATAATCTACGAAAGGAGGCTATACTCACTTGTGGGACGGGGAGAAGTGGCATCGAATCAAAGTGCATAGCACGGAATGGCCTCTGTAGGTGGCGACAGACTGATCTTTTGGATGTTTCCAGCTCTTTGCTTTTGTTGGGTATGCCATGTATCTGTAGTCCCAATGCGGGCCTCGTCTCTTGAAACTGAGGATATTTATTGATGTAAATATTAGCTGCAGTGATGGTAACCATTACGAAAATTTCATAGAAATAGTAACTGTCGCTGGTAAAAAGAGATGCTGAAATATATGAAGATTTCAGGTGTTTTTTAATCAAGTGAGCTGTTCAGCATCAGATCAACATTGCAAGCATGAAGTAATGAATAAGGTATTCTTTCAAAATCAGTTGAATTAGTAACTGTTAGAAAAGCCCATGTAAAGGCCCATATTGGAGCCTCTTTTCTTGTTTCTCTCTCTCTTCTCTTTAGTCTCACATCATGTATAAAGATTTACTCTCTCTTTTTCCCTCCTATATATATGTATTCATACATTGTATTTTACACACAGAAAGGAATATACAAGTTTTGGCTCTTCTCTACATGGTATCAGAGCCATCGGTCCAAAATTTGTGGTCTCTTTTTTGTGACCGCCCCCCCCCCCCCCCCCCCCTCCCTCTTAGCGAGCTCTTGCGATTTCTTTTGCGGTCTCCTCTTTTTGTGACCGCCACACCCCACCCGGCTGCCAGAACTGCTTCCAGGCCTCCTCCTTGGCCCTCTTATAGCCTTCTCACCTCTGACTTGTGGGCCCCGCCTCTCCCGATCTCTCTTTGATCGCAGCGGTCTCACAAGCGATCTCCTCGAAGCCTCCCGCAGCCTTCTCCTGCTTCTCCTGCAATCTCCTACGACGATCTCCCAAGCTCCTCCTGATCGATCTCTGTCGAGCGCCTCCCGCAGACTCCCGAGCTCCTCCTGGTCGATCTCCTGCCGGTCTCCTGTTCGCCAGATCTCTGTCGAGCTCCTTCTGTGATCTCCAGATCGATCTCCCACGGCGATCTCCTCCTGCTCGATCTCCCGAGCTCCTCCTGATCGATCTCTGTCGAGCGCCTCCCACAGCCTCCCGAGCTCCTCCTGATCGATCTCCTGTTCGCCGGATCCCTCTCTGATCACGCGATCTCCTAATCAGCCTCCTGCCCAGCGGTCTCCTGTTCGCAGGATCACTGCCTAGCGGTCTCCATTGGACTGCCGAGCTCCTTGAGGTCGTGCGAGCTCCTCCCTGCAGTCTGCCCTCCAGCGACCTCCAGCAGCGATCTCCTTCAAGCGGTCTCCAGCAGCGAGCTCCTCTTTAGCAGTGATCCTCTCAGCCTTGCCGATCTCTCTGAAATGGGATCCTCCAGTGATCAGACCGTGCATCCAGAAGGACAGACAGCTACCTCTCCTGCAGCCAGCTTGCTTCCCACTCCTGAACTGCGCGACGAACTAAGAATCACCACCATCTCCCTAATTGGGAAGAAAAACTTCGTCGAGTGGGTGCACTCTGTCCGACGTGTTCTTCAGTCCAAGGGACTTTCGTCTCATCTCACTAGGGACCCCCCTTCTGTTCCTACTGATGACTGGCTGCGTAACAATGGACGGGTTCAGACATGGCTTCTCAACTCACTGGATGGCGAACCTTACCGCATGGCCATGTATCACGAGACGGCCAAGGCAATGTGGGAGGAACTCCATTCCTTATACTCCGGCAAGGACAGCCTTCAACACTTGTATGACATCATTACCGAGCTTCAAAACCTTGACACTGGCGGGGCGGCTGACTTAACCTCCTTTGTTGCTCGGGCCAAGACTCTCGCAGAAGCTTGGATACAACATCAACCCTCTACTACGGATCTAGCAGCTCAGCGGGCTCAAAAAGAGGTTGTGTGTATTGCCATGATGATGGCGCGTGTCCCGCTTCACCTTCAGAGTATTCGGGCACAGATCCTCTCATCGGCCACAACCTCATCATTATCAGATGTGTGTTCTATGTTGCTCAAAGTGTCACCACCTCCGGATACTATTGGACCTCCCTCACCGGTCCTTCTCCAGCACTCGTCTGCACCATTATTACCTCTCCCGCCCACTACTCGTGGAGGACGGACAGGCTCCCGAGGCGGGGGTCGCGGAGGCCGACCACGTCCATTGTAAATGCCCATTGTAAATGCCCATACTCTGTTTTTTTTAGTGCCACACCTCTAATTTTGGTTTGAGTTCTCCCCCTTGCGTGTTAAGGTTAGATATTTTGGAAATAATATTCTCTCCATTTTCTCAACTATATCAAGAAATATTTTTTGAGAGGGAGGCCTAGCATAGGAAAAAAATATTGCTTCAAGAAAAGCATGACATATGAAATCCTGTGTAGCTATGTACTTGCTGCCCCAGATTGGTATATGTACTGTCTTCTCTCTCAATTTCATGGCCTTTGCTTGCCTCATAGAAAAGCACCGTTTATTAGTTTCTGTAGAAAAAGAAGCCAACCTTGTATATATCTTCTCATATATGTATAAAATACAGGAGTAGATACAAATATATAGGAAGAGAGAAGGAGAAGGAAACCAATACAGGAGATGTGGGACTAAAGGAGAAAGAGAGAAATGGGCCCAAAGATGGGCCTTACATATGGGCTAAATTATATTGTTTCTAACACTCCCCCGCAAGCTGGAGCGTACAGGTCATAGGCACCAAGCTTGGACAAGAACTGATGGTACATTTTCCGCGGTAAGGCCTTGGTGAGAACGTCAGCTACTTGTCCAGAAGTAGGAACATGCTCAAGCATTAGCATCTTTGATTGAACCTTTTCTCGAACGAAGTGACAGTCAACTTCAATATGTTTAGGCTTCATTTGGTTCGGCGGTGGCGGATGCAGACGGCGGGTCCAAACGGAGCATTGGAACCGGAGGGGGGAGGCGGGGTTCGAAACGCTCCATTTAGGTGCCTTTTCCTCTGTCGGCGGGTGCAAACGGAGCAAACGCCACCGGCGCCCGTTTGTTTACCCTCCGTCCGGCGGCGTTTGCTCCAAACGGAGGAAGCGAAACGCCCAACCAAACAAAGCCTTAGTCCGCTCATGGAACACAGGATTCTTTGCAATATGGATTGCAGCTTGATTGTCACAAAACAAGGTTGAAGGAGAGGATAAAGTAACTCCCAAATCCATCAGAAGACTTTCAAGCCAGGTTAGTTCAGATACGACAGCCTCCATTGCCCGGTACTCAGCCCCAGCAGACGAGCGAGCAACCACCGATTGCCTCTTACTCCGCCAAGTGATAAGATTTCCTCCAAAATAAGTACAAAAAACAGTAGTAGATCGACGATCATCTAGCGAGCCCGCGTAATCCGCATCAGAGTATGCAATAAGAGAAAGGGAGGAAGATGGCTTGTACACAAGTCCTTGTCCGGGAGAAGTCTTCAGATACCTGAGAATGCGTTCAACTGCCTGAAGGTGAGAAACCCGTGGGGTATGCATAAACCGGCTGACCACTCCAACAGCAAATGAGATATCTGGTCTTGTAACAGTTAAGTATATTAGTTTTCCCACAAGACGTCGATAGTACTCCGGATTTGGAAGTAGAGAGTTGGACTCAGAACCTTGAGCACATAACTTGTGGTTGACCTCCATCGGGGTCTCCGCGGGTTTGCACCCTGAGAGGCCAGCATCGTGCAGAAGGTCGATGCAATACTTACGCTGAGATAGGATAAGGCCATCAGGTCGTCGGGCTACCTCTAGGCCAAGAAAATACCGAAGGTTGCTCAGATCTTTGATTTGGAAGACAGATTTTAAGTGTTGTTTAACATGTTGTATTCCAGCGGAGTCATCCCCAGTGATCAAAATATCATCCACATACACCAAAAGTATTAAAGTTCATGTGGCTTGGTGACGTGTAAAAAGAGAGAAGTCTGCAGAACTCCGTTTGAAACCAACCTCATGAACGACCTTGCTGAATTTCTCAAACCATGCCCGAGGAGACTATTTGAGACCATAAATAGACTTCCGAAGAAGACAAACACGAGAATCCCCCGTGGTCTTAAACCCGGGCGGTTGATGCATGTAAACGGTTTCAAGAAGGTCACCATTTAAAAAACATTTTTGATGTCAAGTTGATGGAGGGGCCACTGGCGATGAACAGTCAAGGAGAGCAGAACTTGAACCAAGTTTAGTTTGGCAACAGGGGAGAAAGTTTCTTCATAATCAAGGCCGTATTGTTGAGTGAAATCCCGTGCCACAAGCCGAGCTTTCAAGCGATCAATCGTGTCGTCTACCGCATGCTTAATTGTAAAAATCCATTTGCAGCTTACGCAGCTATGGCCAGAAGGAAGGGAGACAAGATCCCAAGTCCGATTACCCCATAGGGCAGTCATTTCTTAGTCCATGGCAGCACGCCACCCGGGATGCTGGAGAGCTTCCTGCACTGAGTTAGGTATAGAAATAGAGGAGAGAGAGAGAGAGAGAGAGAGAGAGAGAGAGAGAGAGAGAGAGAGAGAGAGCAAAGGTGAGAAGAGGTGGGGAAAGCCGATGAAATGACACATAATTGGCCAAGGGATGAGTCGTCGAGGGAGATGCTGAATCAACAATCCGTGAGAGCACTCCAGGAGAGGGAAGCTGCGGTCGGGCATCAGGATGTGGAGAACGACGCGTGTAGACCTGAACGATAGGTGGTTTAGGAGGAAGGGATGGTGTTGTAGGTGGTAGAGGCGCAGGAGGAGTAGGAAGAAGGGGTGGAAGCGGGGATGTAACTGGAACAGTGGGTCGAGGTAGAGGAGGAGGAAGGATGGGATCCATAGGACTGGTGTGATATGGTTGGTCTTCATGAAAAGAGACATCAGCAAACACAACCACCTTACCAGTTGTAGGATAGACGCAGACATATCCCTTCTGAGTGCGGGAGTAGCCAACAAACATCGCTTTGGTAGCACGAGGGGCGAGCTTGTCATGCGGAGGACCAAGGTGATGGACATAACATGTACATCCGAACACGCGAGGTGTGAGAGAGAAGAGAGCTTGGGAAGGATAAATGAGAGTGACGGGGGCAACAAAGTTAAGGATGGACGAGGGCATGCGATTGATGAGGTGACAAGCAGTGGAAACCGCAAAGTTCCAATAGAGAGGAGGAACCTGCATTTGAATCATGAGGGATCGGGCAACGTCAAGGAGGTGGCGATTTTTCCGTTCCGCAACACCATTCTGATGAGAGGCGTAGGCACACGAAGTCTGATGAATGATGCCAAATTCGGAGCACAAATGTGAGAACGTGCGACCTGCATACTCGCGAGCATTATCAGTACGAAGAATCTTTACACACGTGGAAAACTGAGTGCGAATTTCTGTAAGAAAAGTGCGGAGCGTCATCGTGAGTTCAGTACGATCATGAAGTAAGTACTACCAAGTAACGCGCGAGTGGTCATCAATAAAGGTTACAAAGTAGCGATAACCAAACCTACTAGGGATCTTATAAGGTCCCCAGATATCTGAATGCACTAAAGAAAAAGGAGCATCGCTCCGAGTACAAGAAGAATTAAAAGATACACAATGACAAGATGTTGTTTACCGAAGATACATGATTCACAAAAAAACTCTTGAAGAGGAACAGATGGAAGAGCCTTCTTGAGAATCGGGAGAGGAGCATGCCCAAGACGACGATGTCAAGCAGTGGAAGAGATAGTGGTGAGAGCCGGTGGAGGAACATCAAGAAGATATAGCCCGTTAGACAGCCGCACTCTACCAAGAATATTATGCGTTAGCCGATCCTGCACAACAAAGGAAGAGCGTGAGAATGTGACAGAACAATCAAGGTCCTGTGTCAGACGGCTAACAGAAAGGAGATTAAAAGGGGATCCTAGAACATGAAGAACCGAGGATAAGGAGAGAGAAGGAGTAAGTGATAGATTAGCCGCTCCAGCAACCGGCGTCGTTTCACCATTAGCCACAGTGATGAATTGGGGATAAGCAGAATCCATGTATTGAGCCGGCTTCTGTGGAGAGAGATGATGCGTGGCACCCGAATCCACAATCCAGGAAGAGCTGTGTGAGAGACAAGATATACCTTCATTTGAGATCGAGGCCACGGAACCAGAGGAGCGACTAACCACCCCTTGAAGCTGATGAAGTTGAGCGCACAGAGCAGCAATATCCGTGGTGGAGGGAGGTGCAGGAGTAGCCGAAGCAGCAAGATAAGGAGGAAGTCCATGCTTGCGGTAGCACATGGCCTCCAAATGACCATCCCTGCTACAGTAAGAACACTTGTAGAGAGAACGGCCACCACGACCCCGTCCCCGAGACTAACGCCCGCCACGAGTCGGGGGGCCACGAGTAGAAGAAGCGAGAGTGGCTACTGGGTGTTGAAGGAGAGCTGGAGCATCAGGAGGAGGGGTAACCTTCAGGAGCATCGAGCAAACGTCCGAGAAGGACGGAGTAACCACGGAAGAGAGGATATGGGCTCGAACACTATGAAGATGTGGTGGAACCCGGGCCATCATCATAGCAATCCTGACGGCTTCTTTCTGCTGACGTTGAACAAGTAAATCAGTGGTGGGGGGCTGATGTTGAAGCCAGGCCTCCACAAGAGTCTTAGCCCGAGCAACAAACGAGGTTAAGTCACCATTAGCACAAGGGTCGAGCGACTGAAGATCAGTAAAAATGTCAAACAAGTGCTGAAGACTGTCCCTCCCCGAATAGAGAGAGTGAAGATCTGTCCACATAGCTTGAGCGGTCTCGTGATACATGACCATTCGGTACGGCTCAGTGTCCAGAGAATTGAGAAGCCACGATTGGATACGACCATCGTCACGAATCCATTCATCAGTGGGTGCAGTGGGAGGAGGCCTTGTCAGGCGATGAAGAAGACCTTTAGTTTGTAAAACACGCCGAACTGAGTGAACCCACTCCACAAAATTTTGTTTACCACGAAGAGAAATAGTGGTAATATGGAGTTCATCACGAAGCTCAAGAGGAGAAACACGAGAATGACTGGGAAGAGTAGTAGAATCGGAGGCAGTTGGTGAATCAGAGGCCATTAGAACAGACCAAAGCTAGGCGGTTAAGCACGCGGCAAGAGAAGAGACCGCAGCGGATAAGATAAACGCGGCAAAGAGAAGGGGAGCAGCGGACAACAAAGAACGCAGAGGTCGCAGCGACTGGAAAAGGGCGCGGCGACAAGAGAAACATGCATCCCGCGACAAGAGAAGCTGCTGCTGCTGGACTTGCCGGGAGAGAGCAGCCGGCGGATAGCAGAGGTCGCTGAGATCGCAGTAGGCAGGACTTGCAGCTAGAAGCAAGATGCGACAAAGCTCGGCGGATAGCTGCGATTGCGGCAAGTTGCGACTGCGATTGCGGCAAGTTGCGACTGCGATTGCGGCAAGTTGCGACTGCGATTGCGGCAAGTTGCGACTGCGATTGCGGCAAGTTGCGACTGCGATTGCGGCAAGTTGCGACTGCGATTGCGGCAAGGACTTGCGGCAAGGATAGAAGTTGGCGGACTGCTGCGAGCGAAGAGGTCTAGAAGAAGGACTGCAAAGAGGAGAGACCGCGGAGATCGCGGGAAGAAAGGAAGACTACGGCGAGTAGAGGAGAAGATGGGGCCCACTGTCAGAGGAGAAGAGAACTATAAAAGTAGGGAGGATGAGGAGGGAAGGGAGAACACCAGGTGACGCACAGGAGAACTGCGGTTAGAAAAGGTCTAGCCGCCAATGATGGTGCGGGTAGAAATTTCTATCCGCCTGAGAAGGCAAGCACGAGCACGATCAAAAAAAAAAATTTTGGGATCGGATGGCTCTGATACCACGTAGAAAAAGGAGCCAACCTTGAGAAATGGGCCCAAAGATGGGCCTTACATATGGGCTAAATTATATTGTTTCTAACAGTTTCTAAGAGCCAGAGTATGCAGCGAAATGATGAGATCAACCGAAAATGAAACAAAGATAAATATTAGAACCTTTGCATCCAACATAAACTCAATTTATTGCATGTGTAGGGGCCCAAGATCTAGATTAAGTGCATGACTATATATGAGTTACAAATAAGTGAGATTATATCTCAATGTAGGGTCTTTGGCCTCCGGTACCTGAACTTTATAATTATGGTGATCATTGGACTTAGAATGCTTTGATACCAATATTAGAACTTATTACAAGGAAACATGAGTTCCCAAAGTGAGACTAATTGCTAAACAATCACGAACTTAAAATGGAGATTCCTCAAGTTGTTGTCGAATCCTCAAGGCACAATGCTAACTCCTCAAAATATGAAGAAGATGACGCGATTACTCATGCATGCATGCATGAAAGAAAAAATTCCCTGAAAATAACTCATTTTTTTTAAATTATTTATTTATTCCTCTTTAACCTAAATTTATAATAAAAGATCCTACAAGACTGACCCACAATCAAACTTATTCTAAAAGATTGACAACCCCCAAACAAAAAAGAACTAATGCCTATATACAATTTATTAAAAAAAGCAAAAAAGGTTGTAAATAAATATAATGGCTCAAAAAAGGCACAAGAATGAATTGAAAACTAGTGAAGATCTCTATTATGTGATTTGATCCTTTGAATTTGATGATGGGAATCACAAGCATCGGACAGAGCAAGCCCATTAGGAACCATGCACTAGGTTGTACCTCATCTTAGAGAATAGTAGCACCATCAACCAAATTCCTTAAGCACAATTTTTTTTAATTTTAGTGTCTTTTTCTTTTATTTTTTGTTGTGTTTTATTATGTTTTTTGGTCAATGAAATGTTTGGGCAATCTGAGAGCTGCACTCTATTGGCTTTAGGTAGTTGGGTTGGAACTTAGAACTCCTTTAAATAGAAGTGATATGGGCCACATGAGGCATTAAGTGGTTTTCAAAAATCCCGAATTGCGCGGTCATGTGGTTCAATGCCAAGTCGATCGTGATTCCTTGCTTCTTGGTGCCGAAATCAGGAGTTCACCCCACCCCAGCTGCTAGCAAACCACCCTCTCCGGTTGCTGCAATCTACACCATCTCCCCTAATACTAGCCGTAGTCTCCTCCATCTACTACAGCCACTGCAACTCCCTCCTCCAACTACCATAGCATCCGCAACCCTTTTATATCCGTTGCATCATCCGTCGGTTACAATCACCGCACCTCCATCTCCAACAACTGCAAAAAACCTCTAACTCCTACGGCAACAAAATCAATCCTAACTCCTGCAGCCGCAGCCAAGTCCTTCCCCTCCAGCGTCAACCACAGCCACACCCTGTCACCCTCCACCCCTTACAGCATCCACCTCCTCCTTCCCCATACATTCCTACCATCCAAAGCAACCCACTGAGACCACCATGTATTTTTATTTCTCGTATTTTATCTTTTCGTGTACGTTAATTTATTCACATAGCATGTGCCCTAGTTGAAGGGTATTACGGACATATTGTGGAACTTTTCCCTCTCACTATATATGGGGGGGGGGGGGGGGGGGGGGGGGGGGGGATTGAAAGGTAGCATGAATTAAACCATAAATCTCTCCCTCTCTCAACTTCTCAAGCTAGGGCTAGGGTTGAGCAAGATTCCCCACTTCCTCTCTCGGTCGAGCTCGGCTCCCGTTGTATCCTCCGTTATTGGGAAGACTAGGTCAAGGAAGGGTTGAGACGATCCACACCAAGGTTTCTCTCTCAAGACCGCACACCCGCTCACAACCAGAAGGTCATAACAACCCCCGCCTTCAATCCCCCTGCAAGTCCACTGACTCCTCTTACGCCACGACCGCATTCCTCCAAACACTCTTTTCACAGAGAGACCATTGCTTCGTGAGTTTTATTGTTAGTTTCATTTTTTGTATCGTACGGGATCTACCTTTATTTCTTAGAATTATTCAGTTCTTACCGTTTGCATCTTTTTTTATTATATGTGCAAAGTTTATTCGTAGTGTGTTTACTTTTTGGCCCTCTCGTTAATGTGTGATTATTATTTGAAATAATTGCAATCAAGTGTAACTATTGCGTAAGTTTTAAAACTATCTTAGACAATTAATTGCATGTCAAGTAATAATGTATGTTGATTCATATAGGTGTAATTCATTAGGGTTAAATTAGTTGTTACATCATTATACAGAATTTGGTCAGCGTCTCCCCCATTGTCTTATCCTAAAACATTTCACCTATATGAAATGATGAGCTTATTTGAGCTAGCTACTGATGTGAGTTGAAATATATTATTCAAGTCGGTGTTTAAGTCTTTTTTGTAACGCTATATATATCCCCATTAGAGGATGAATACTATGCTTGATTATTCTTCCTATTCTAACTTGGTATCAGAGCGATCTCGCGTGCCCTAGCCGACTCGCTCTCGCTCTCGCTTCCGCCGCACGCTCCGCTCCTCGCTTCCGCTTCCGCACCCCGAGCGGAGCCCGCTCCTCGCTCTCGCTTCCGCCCCCGAGCGCAGCCCGCTTCCGCAAGATCTTCTCCCCGTCGGTCTTCCCTGCTCCGGGCGCCTCCTTCTCCGTCCGTTTGAGAGTCGACCGGTCCTCTTCCTCCTTCTCCGTCCGTTTTATGCCGCCCTAGGCTACTGCCGTCGATGCCAGGGTCGGCACTGATGCCTCCTGCCGCAGCCTCCTCCTGCCGCTGCTTCTCCCGCTACTGATGATCCTTATCTGGCGCTGCATCTCCGGCACCTGCTGCCCTCGCAGCAATCCTGACGAATCTACGCTGCTATGCCCTAGCGTCTTGCCGCCGTCTTGCCGCTGTCTTGTCCTCCTCTCTCTGTTTCCGCTGCTGTCACTCCTGCTGATCCTTGCGTGGCGTTTCTCTGTTTATTGGCAGCCCTCCTCTTGCTCTTATGGGGGATTCTACGGGTTCTTCGCCACCTGTGAGTGAGATTATGCCAGCGATGGGTGACCCGCAGCGGACCCATGGCCACTCGGGCTCTTTGAAGATCACCACCGTTCCCTTGGACGGAACGAACTATCTGGAATGGTCTCGTGCTGCTCAACATGTGATCCGCAGCCATCAGATGTTTGGCTATATTGATGGCTCTATTCGGGAGCCCGCCAAGACTGACCCTACGTGGCGGCGCTGGGACTCTGAAAATTCCCTTGTTGTTTCGTGGCTCCTTCATTCCATGTCCCCCAAGGTATATCGGAGTTACATGCTTCTGGACTCGGCATATGATATCTGGACCCGGGCAAAAGACACGTACTCGCAGATTGGGAGTTCCACTCAGATCTATGAACTTACCCGTCGCATTCTGGAGCTTAGACAGGGATCTCTGACTGTGTCTGCTTACTTCTCGGAGTCTGAACGCCTCTACCAGGAGCTGGACTTCTTTGAGCATTTCACGGCTTCCTGCACGGCCGACGCCGTGAAGCTTCAGGAGAAGGAGAACCGTTACCGCTTGCATGTCTTTCTGATGGGGCTTAACATGGAATCTGATACTGTCCGGACGCACGTCTTGCATCGTTCACCCCTTCCGTCCCTACGGGAAGCGTTCAGCATGGTCCTTGGTGATGACGATCGCCGCCGATCCCTCAGCACGCCTGCTCCTGCAGTGGATCGGTCTGCCTTTACTAGTGTTGGTGGTGTTAGTCGAGGAGGTTCCACCAATACCAGCACGATTCCCACGTGTGATTACTGTGGTCGTCGGGGACATGCTCGGGATGCATGCTTCAAGCTGCATCCTCATCTTGCTCCTTCTAGTCGTGGTCGTGGTCGTGGCCGTGGTCACGGTCGTGGAGGCTACCGTCAGACCGGGACTCGTCCTCAGGATGCTGCTTTCTCTACGGATGTGTATGATGAGGGTTTCTCTACTGCTCCCGGCCAGCTTACTTCTCAGGAGTTGGATGCCTTCCGCCGCCTGCTTCACTCTCAGTCCGATCCGTCCCAGGCGGCCTCTGCTTCTATTGCCTCTATTGCCATGCCGAGTGCTCCTACTGCTACTGCTTCCTCGTCCGAGTGGGTACTTGATTCTGGTGCCACCCATCACATGACCGGCTCTTCCTCAGGTTTTCACTCTTACTCTCCTTTGTCTGGTAAGGACAAAGTTATGTCTGCAAATGGCCTGCTGACCCCTATTGCTGGCAAAGGCCAGATCCTTTGTTCTCCTACTATTTCTTTACCTTCTGTTCTTCATGTTCCTTCATTTCCTCGCAATTTACTCTCCATTAGTAATATTACCCGCTCTCTCAATTGTTCTGTAACCTTTTTTCCTGACTCCTGTGTTTTTCAGGAACTGGGTACGAAGCGGAGCATTGGCAGTGGTAGGGAACGCGGTGGCCTGTATTACTTGGATGTGACCTCCTCCCAGGCCCTCTCGAGTTCTGCTGTTACTTCTGAGGATGTTCGTCGCTGGCACCTCCGGCTTGGACATCCCTCACCTCTTTATCTTCAGAAACTATTTCCCGCTTTCTCTCCTGTTTTAAATACCTTTGTTTGTAATGTTTGTGATGAGTCTAAGCATGTGCGTCATAGTTCATCGCATTTATCCTCTCCTTGTACTACTCCGTTTGATGTTATTCATTCTGACGTTTGGGGTCCGTCCCCAGTTTCATCTATTTTTGGTTTTCGATGGTTTGTCACCTTTATTGATGGTTTTTCCCGCACATGTTGGGTTTATCTATTGAAGAAAAAAAGTGAAGTTTTTTCCTGTTTTCAACTCTTCCATAAAATGATTCAGACCCAATTTCACGGGGTTGTCCGTGTTTTGCGTAGTGATAATGGGGGTGAATATGATGATCGCGGTGCGTTTGGCACATATCTCAAAGATCACGGTATTATCCACCAAACGACGTGTGTTCACACCTCAACTCAAAATGGTGTTGCCGAACGAAAAAACCGGCACCTCCTGGATATGGCCCGTTGCCTCCTGGGTACTATGCATCTCCCCAAATCTTTTTGGGCAGATGCGATTCTTACCGCTACTCACCTTATCAATCGGCTTCCTTCACGTATCTTAGACTATGCTACCCCCCTCGCTCGTCTGTCCACCATGGCTACGGTCTATACTTCGCATCTGTCCCCCCGTGTTTTTGGTTGTGTGTGCTTCGTCCACGTTCATGTACCCCACCGTGACAAACTGGATCCTCGTGCCATTCGTTGTGTGTTCGTCGGATACTCCTCCACTACGAAGGGGTATCGATGCTTCCACCCGCCTTCCGGTCGTCTCTACTGCACTATGGATGTCACCTTTCGCGAAGGGGAATCCTATTTTCTGTCCTCGACTCACTCTGTTCGTCAGGGGGAGAGCTTTGTAGATCTTTCCCTTCCTGATCTTCCCCTTCCTGTTCACCCGGTTCCCTCTCTACCTCAGCTTCCACCATCGCTTCCTCTACCTGAGCAAGGACCCCCTATTCCTATTCCTTCTCCGGATGTTCCCCTATCTCCTTTCCCTCATGTGTATCACCGGCGCTCCTCACGTATACAGGCTCCTACGTCCCTGCTTCCACCCGTGCCTGCTTCGGCCTCAGATTCTGATGATGCGGATTTGGATGTTCCGCTGGCTCAGTTACGAGATAAGTTTGCTTCTACTAAACACCCTATTTCTAACCATGTGACATATCATCATCTTTCTCCTGGCCACCAGTTTTTTATCGCTTCCCTTTCATCTGTCGTTATTCCTAAGACTTGGCAGGAAGCTCTGGGCATTCTGGTTTGGGCTCAGGCTATGAAAGAAGAGATGGCTGCCTTGGACAAGAATCACACTTGGGATGTCACTCCTCTTCCACATGGTAAGAAAGCCGTTGGCTCTAGATGGGTTTTTTCCGTCAAGCAAAATGAAGACGGGAAAGTTGAACGGTATAAGGCTCGGTTGGTCGCCCGTGGGTACACTCAGACTCAGGGAGTTGATTACCAGGAGACTTTTGCTCCAGTGGCTAAGATGGATTCTATTCGGGTCCTTCTGTCTGTCGCCGCTATCTTGGGATGGGACCTCCACCAGTTAGATGTCAAGAACGCTTTTCTCCATGGCGATCTTGAAGAAGAGGTGTATATGACATTTCCTCCTGGATTTGTGAGAGATGGAGGGAAGCCCCTTGTTTGCAAGTTACTGAAATCCTTATATGGATTAAAGCAGTCACCCAGAGCGTGGTTTGGCAGATTTCTCAAGGCTATGCTCAAGTTTGGGTATAAACAGGCGCAGTCAGACCACACCATGTTCATTCAGAGACGTGATCAGAGTATTGTGGTTCTCATTGTCTATGTGGACGATATTGTTATCACCGGTAATAATGCGAGTGAGATTGCCAATCTCAAGTCCCTCTTGGCCAAGGAATTTGAGGTGAAAGACTTGGGAAAGTTACGATACTTTCTGGGAATAGAGGTTACTAGATCTGATCAGGGCATCTTCATATCTCAGCGGAAGTATGTCCTGGACTTGCTTCAAGAGACCGGGATGCTTGGGTGTGTTCCTGCGAACACCCCTATGGAGGAGAATCGTGGGATCTGTGACGACGGTGACAGTGACAGCGTTGAGGCCACCCGCTATCAGAGATTAGTTGGGAAACTGATTTATCTATCCCATACTCGTCCTGATATCACATATGCTGTGGGTATTTTGAGTAGGTATATGCACGCTCCTCGGGTCAGACATCAGCAGGCAGTGTATCGCCTCCTACGATACCTTAAGAAGGCCCCAGGACGGGGACTTCTGTTCTCAAAAAATGACCACTTGAAAATAGAGGTTTACACGGATGCCGATTGGGCTGGCTGCCGTGACGATCGAAAATCCACTACTGGTTATTGTTTGTTCGTTGGAGGAAATCTCGTGACATGGAGGAGCAAGAAGCAGCACGTTGTGGCCAGATCTAGTGCCGAAGCTGAGTACCGTGCAATGTCACTTGGAATGTGTGAGGGACTATGGCTATGTACTGTCCTTCAAGACTTGGGTCTTCCCAGAACTTCTCCTTTCTCCTTGTTCTGCGACAACAAGGCTGCTATCAGTATAGCCCACAATCCGGTTCAACATGACAGGACCAAGCATGTTGAGGTGGACCGTCACTTCATCAAGGATCACTTGAACAAAAAAAACGTGGTTACTCCATTCATCAGTTCAAGAGATCAACTGGCCGATGTGTTCACTAAAAGCTTGGGAAGTGACATTTTCACGGATGACATCAGAAAACTGGGAATGACGGATATCTACCATCCGACTTGAGGGGGAGAGTTGAAATATATTATTCAAGTCGGTGTTTAAGTCTTTTTTGTAACGCTATATATATCCCCATTAGAGGATGAATACTATGCTTGATTATTCTTCCTATTCTAACTATGTGTGCCTCATGAGCAGGAGAAGAAAGGCTAGAGAAGAGATGAGAAGATGTGAGTGCATGCATTTGCTTTCATAAAAACAAGTATATTGAAATATACTGTATTTCTACCGATATACACTCCAGCATGAAATCCTATTATGCTAAACTAATATAATTCAAATAAAACTTAAAAATATCTTGCGTCGTCATGAGGTGTCATCATGATAAAACAACAAGCGAAAAATGCACATGGTAGTATTAGTTTGACCAGCAGAAGGCCTCAGATCCCATTACTAGGATTTTTTTAGTGAAATACCGAGACTTTAACGCATAAAAATGAAAACAAAGACACTGAACAACAGTGCACCTACTATTCAGGTTTGGAGGACATTCTCCGGATATCCCACAATTTGGTAGTCTGGTCTTTTCCATTTGAAATGAAGTAACGGCCATCTCCCCTGCTGTCAATAAATGTAATTCCTTCTATATGACCTGATAAGTTCCCTGCTGCTTTGCTATCAGAAGTGGAGCAACGCCTGTCCCAAATCTGAAGATTACAAAGATTAATCAAAATTGGGGGAATAAAGATATATCAATATGTAAGTAGACTACGTCCGCATACTAAAGTACTGCATTGAAATTTTATGGTCACACTAAAAATGTAAACTAGTAAAACATGATTAAAAGGGCGGCCCGGTGCACAACGCATCTCTGCGCAGCGAGGGTCTGAAATGTAAGCAAACCTTAACCTGCATTTTTGCAGTAAAACATGATTGATGCAAAAAACAATTGATATCGAGCAGGTGAAAACAGTTAGTTATAAAAGTTGACGAAAATTAAAATCATTAACCAACAAAATAAACCAAAAAACTGTGTACTTAGAGAGAGCATGTTTATCTAATTGTGGCATTGTTGAAATTAAGAAGGGAGAAAAATAAAATGTGTTTTATTCTTCCACAAAGAGATAATATATAGGACCTACCCTGACTCATAAAACTCAAACGACAATGTGAGACTAAACTCATACATCACTAAAGACACTAATACATTGACCAAAATAAACTGAAATGCGATAATTCCAACACTCCCCTCAAGTTGGACGGGAAACCTCCAGCTTGAAAACATCATGTAAAGGTAATGGAGGTATGCTAAGTGGGTTGAAACATCAGACTGGTCATCGGGGAAAATTCGTTGGGGATAATCCGCATAAAGAGCGGTCTCACACGACACGGTCCCGCACGACACAAACCCACACGACACAACCCAATGAAATACAGACGGGCCACCGACGATACTCCCACACGATACAACCTGTCGGAATACATGTCAACCAACAAAGATCATTACCACATACCAATGAAAAAAGAAATTTGGGGAGACGCAAATAACACAATACATAAGCCTGGAGGGCTATGTGGGACTAAGGCGAGAGTCGGGAAATACCATCCGAGTCGCCTTCGTCCCAAGCACTCTCCCTCACGTGGGACACACGTGCATGCATGCATAACAAGACCATACAAAGCAAATACTAACAACCAAACAAAGAAACTTAAAGAAACATAAGAAAAACGACCAAAAAACATCACAAGACTTCAACATCGGCTAGAGATCAACACCCCGGAAGGGGTCGCAGCGGCTGAAATTGATAGAAACAAGAGGTGCATCGGTTGGAGTCAACAGGATCTGGAGCAGTCGATGGGAATATCGCGGAAACACTGACAGCAGTTGGAATCAGTTATTGTAGACCAGAATGGTAACGGGATCCCTAGCATGAACGTTAGATGGGGACGACAATAGGAACGGCATCTCCGACGGGAACGATATCGTCGATAGGGCTAGCAGGCTCGAAGAGAACATCTTCTGCGCATGCAGTGAGCAGATCGAGCGAGAAAGAGATGTAGAAGAGCAGAGGATCGACCTCACCAGACGGGATCTGTGGTTGGTCAGCGAAGTCGTCGATGTAGTCTTCCACGAGAGCAGTAAGCGAGCGGAAGCAGCAAGTGATGTCGTCGTCCACGGGAGCACATGCCTTCGTTGATGACCACCTGAAGGGTCGACGCCGAGATCAGAAGCAGCGGAGGAGCTCGACGATGGAAGCGGCTTACAGGAGAAAGAGATGGGAGCGCAGCGGAAGGGGGATCCGCGAGGAGAATTGTCTCACAGGCGCACAAAGGCACGCGGGAGCGGAAGCGGATTAGGGAGGAAACATTTTCCTGCTCTGATACCATGTTGAAATTAAGAAGGGAGAAATACAAGGGGTAATATATAGGGCTTACAAGGACTCATAAAACCTAATGACAATGTGGGACTAAACTCATACATTACTAAAGACACTAATACATTGACCTAAATAAACTGAAATACGTAACTCCAACATGACATTGTCTTATTGCAACATTGAAGACGACTCGTTCAACTTCGGAACAAACCTCTCAATCCAAGAACCCCTCTTGGGATAGGAAGCTATTCATATCTAAGGAACTATCAATTAAGATTAGCCAATTAGTTTAGTATTAAGTCTACAAGTACCAATAAATATTTAATGATCAACGTTAGAATCTAATAATTTAATTGAGTTTAGATGGCTATGGTTTTGTTTGGCAGGGCGGTAGCGGTCATGAAAGCGGTGGATAAGAACCGTCGTTCGTGAATGTCTGACCTCACCTAAGAAACTTCATTCACTTTTATGTTCAAAATTAGTTTTCCTTTTTTGGTGGCGGTCATAACCGTTGCCATGCCAAACATACATTTTATGATGATGACGTTTTTGTCCAAACTAACGAAGCAAAAACACCGTGCTAAATGGAGACTATGTTTTGGGGATTTATATTGAAATTTTGTTACTATCACTCAATACGTATAGTATGTCATCTGCTTTTACGATGAAATTTCATTTCCAATAGTAAACTTTAGAGGGAGAATAACTAGTTTTTGGTACTGCTATGAGGCAGGTACAGATAATCTTTTTCTCCATTGGTCATGTAGAAACATAGGTTTTACAAAATGACACATAAAGAAGACTATTGTTTTGCCCAAAAAAATAATTATCTAAATACAATCACTCCCTAAGTCTATGACATGATTATCAAGTGTTATGGTTGATTGTTATGGGATCTATTTATTATTATTATTTATTTCCATATATGCTTTTATTTTGTCATAAGAGAGGCGTCCTTATATGACGCATGATTTGTGTCGTGTCCTTTTTAGTCGTGTGTCCAAGTTTGTCGGTATTTCCTTTAGTGTTATTTCCTTTTTGGTGTCGATTGTAACTCCTATTTAAAGGACCTAATGGGTCGTGTATCGGTATGCAAGAAATAAAGTCTATTCCTTCCTCTAAAATTGTGAGATATTGGTAGCTCTCTCCTCCAACGAGCAAGCCCCGCTTAGGCAGCCACGGTTCCGGCTCCACGGTATCCTCCTCCGCCGTCGTCATCATCGCCACCGACTAGGCCCGTAACAACTTGGTATCAGAGGCAAACTTCTCCTCGTCGGCCAAATCCCACATCGTGCCGGCTCCGTCCCAGGTTGGGTCCCGGTCTGCGGACGCACACCCACATCGTGCCGCCTCCGTCCAATCAACTGCGCATCCAGTATCGTCGCATCTTCAACCGTCGGTGTCTCCAACATCTGGATCGTCAAAGCCAACCGACGACGTCTCCACCAGCGTCTACTTCCATCGTCGAAGCCAGCAGTCGGCGTCTCCGTCTCCGTCCAATCCGCGATAGAAGGCAACCGCGACAGCCAGCAGTCGGCGTCTCCGTCTCCGTCTCCGTCCAATCCGCGACAGACGCAACATACGCCAACCGCGACAGCCAGCAAACCGCATATATTTCCATTTTAGTTCCGATTCAATCGTCGAAACCAGACGACGCCTCCGACTCTGTCCAATCCGCGACAGACGCGCACGCCTTAAGGTTTTGTGGATCGGCCGCACCGTGGAGCTGCAATAGGGATTAATTTCTTCCTATTCTGACCGGGCCCCGTTAATTAACTCATTTTTCCTATTCGGGCCTGCTGAAACCTTCCATCTAGAGCCGCATCAAGCCCAATCTCTGCTCATTCTTAATTCAGGTCATTATTTCGAACTATTGGAGTATTTTTTTCTTCCATCATTGGGAGACGACGTGGATCTCGCGGAACCTCTCAAACACCCGCCTCCAATCAATTTAGTCGCCCCGTCACCCGCTCCTTATCCCGTGCTAACTCCATCCACAATATGGGAGACTCGCAAGATTTTACGGCGGCACTCCAGGACGTGCTGCAGAAGGTTATGACCGCCATGGAAGCACGCTTTCGGGACACCGAAACACGGCATCGGGACGACATGGCCACTATCACTGCCAGACTTAATGAGCTGACCGCCTCCCTTCCCGTTGTTACGACTCCACCCACGGATCACGCCAGCAGCAGTCAAGTTCCGCCACCGCCGCTCATTCGCCATGAACCACCACCACAGACACTTTTACGCCCTGAAGCGGCTATTCTGCCACGTTATACCCATTTGGAATTCCGCACATACTATGGGAAAACTGGTCCCTTGGGCTGGCTCACCCGGTGCGAACAATTCTTTGGCCATCAACAAACTCCGACAGCTGAACGACTCCCTTTGGCCTCCTTCCACCTTCTCGACTCGGCCTTGCTTTGGGCCACTCGTCTCCTCACTGATCAGCCGGGCCTAACATGGGACGACTTCAAGCGATTTTGCAACCTGCGCTTCGGCCCTCCCATCCGCAGCAACCCCCTGGGTGCCCTCACAACACTACGCCAGACAGGATCCGTGGACGACTATCTGGACCAGTTTCAACTTCTACTGGCACACGTCACGCTTTCCCCAGAGATGCAGGTGGGCATCTTCACCGCCGTACTTGGTGAACGCCTGAGACTTGATGTCGAATTTGAGGCTCCTCCAAACTTAGTAACTGCTATGAGTCTAGCCAGGCTATGTGACCGTCGTCTCCAACTGGCACAGGAGGCATAACCACCCGCCAACATGAGCATTCCGCAAGACCGCACCGAGGGACATTCAGCCCCACCAGTTCGTCGACTATCTCAGGCCGATATGATGAAACGACGCGCACAGGGTTTATGGTACAACTGCGACGAACAGTACACTCGCGGCCACAGGTGCAAACGGCTTTTCTATCTACAAGTCGAGGACTCTGATGATGAAGGCGTTGGCTAATGGCAACCAGTGTATCGATCTATCTCGAGCTTGAGGTCAAGCTCTTTTCCAAGGGCGGGAGAGATGTTATGGGATCTATTTATTATTATTATTTATTTCCATATATGCTTTTATTTTGTCATAGGAGAGGCGTCCTTATATGACGCATGATTTGTGTCGTGTCCTTTTTAGTCGTGTGTCCAAGTTTGTCGGTATTTTTTTTAGTGTTATTTCCTTTTTTGTGTCGATTGTAAGTCCTATTTAAAGGACCTAATGGGTCGTGTATCGGTATGCAAGAAATAAAGTCTATTTCCTTCCTCTAAAATTGTGAGATATTGGTAGCTCTCTCCTCCAACGAGCAAGCCCCGCTTAGGCAGCCGCGGTTCCGGCTCCACGGTATCCTCCTCCGTCGTCGTCATCATCGCCACCGACTAGGCCCGTAACATTGATTTATACAACATACTTGGTTAAAAGAATTACTACATTATTAGTGTTCTCTTTTTTATTCTTTTTCCACTTTTCTCAGTTGGTGTAGCTTTACTTTACTATGACATATGCATTCATCTTGACTACTTTATTTATGCTCATCATTGTCTACTTCTAACATGTTGCTATTTTTCTGAAAAGGTATTTATATTTTCTATCCTTCTTTGTTTGCTACAGATTATTAGAACTAAAAGCTCATACAATTATTTTTAGGCGGTTGTTATTCGCAAACCGCGTTTTTCTATTCGCAGCTCTAAAGGAAGTCATTTTTGTTATTCACAGATATTTTTGTTATCCATAGATTAGTAAAAAAATTTACAAAAAAAGAACTTTGGTCGTCCTTCCTTACCACAGGGAGAGAGTAACCCTAGCCATCTAAATCTTCCCAAACAAACCGAAATCACATTAACAACAAAGAAATCGTCTTTCTTCCTCAACACGGTCGTCACATTCATTTTATGAATCACGATCCGTGCACACATTGAAGTGCTCAGAAGGTCGCCGGAGATGTTCCTTCGTTGTCGGGCCCTGCTCAGGAGAACGAAGACATCGACTGCTCGAGTTTAAAATTGGTCTGCGGATAACAATTTGTAAACTCAAATAAAGTTGGAAAAAGTTGTTCTGCGGATAGACATTTATGGTCTGCAAATAACAATTGCCTTAATTTAATGTCCTTTTTCTGGTAGAATGGTGTACTTTTAAAGCATAAATTTGGACTTCAAGATTCTTTTCGATTTTCAGATCTTCATTACTAACTTATGCCATTATGATATTTGTTGATGTTAGTGCAGATTGATGTTATAAACATTTCATTTGACTTAATAATATTGAAGGTAACTAATGTTAAAATTACAAGGGGTACAGAAAAATATACAGCGATGAAATTCAAATTAATTAAAGTGCATTCTCTGTTAGTACTGTGCTTTAAAGGGAAAAAACATTTGTCATCATTATAAGCATCATGCTATAAAGCATTGTTTCTTATATCAGTAAACCAGCTAAGCCAAAAGATGGGACGAAACATATACACATCCAGAACACTAACAAAGAATATTATATACAGTCATAAGAAAGCACCTTACAGATACTATCATCACCTCCTGAATATAAGATATTTCCAGTTTCATCCGCAAATGCCACTGTGTTCACATCATACTGAAAAAAACGAAAAAAAATTACAAATAAAAAAAGTTCCAAAGGTTATATGCTATATTTTAATTTATGTATACAGTAACTTTGCATTCATAGCATAAATATGAGGGTGTAAATCCTCTTGAATCATAATAAGGAAAATACTAATAGAACATTAACTTTATTTTCAAATTTAACTTATTTCAAAAAAAAAAATTGATCTCCCTATATTATATCGACTTTTGTTGGAAAGTTGTAAAACTAGTATGCATGGCTTGAGCATCTCTATGAGCTAGCACTACAGCATAAGCAGGCTCCAGAAAAGGTTTAAAAAAACTTCGCAAACTTTTGCAGCATGCGGAATTACGAGGAAATCATTTTGAAAATCTATTTTGATAATTTTCTTTAAGAGGTCCTTGGTTTCTTACTAGTTTTCCTATAACAAAGGGGCAGCCCAGTGCACAAAGTATCCCCATGCAGCGAGGGTCCGGGGAAGGGTCCCACCACAAGGGTGAAATGTAGGCAAACCTTACCTTGCATTTTTACAAGAGGCTGCTTCTAGGACTCGAACCCGTGACCTCAAGGTCACACGGCAACACCTCAACCGGTGCACCAAGGCTCCCTACCTAAAGCTACTTTGAGTCTATATCAGATGTTTTCCTACAACATCTGTATAAATTTCAAGCTACTTTGAAGGTGCGGGATACCTCCTAGATAAAGCTGAGGGGTAACATGTGTCTCTTACATGCTCTATCAGACATCAAATGCCTACAAGGATATTGCCTTGTTTTAAATAGTGATTCTAGCATAAAACATGTTGAATAGTGATTTTACTTTTTCGGTTCTCCCTACCATACAAACACGAAAACTACAGCTTATATAAAAAGATTTTTATTATTACTCTTGTCTCTTGAAACGAATACAAGTGAAATCCACTTATTAAAATGATTATCTATAATCCATAATTTTTCTTGGAAAACCCAGTTAACATTTCGTAAATACATGTGCCATATTTTTTGCTGTACCAAGTGAGCATCAAAACGTGATTTCAATCTATTTGCTTCAAGATCATAAATGTGTATGGAGTCATAACTGCTTCCAGCCACAAGTTCTCGACCATCACTTGAAAATTTTACAGAAAATATCCCAAAAGCTTCTTCCTCTCCAACTGCGGAGAAGTCTAAGCCATCATGAACCTCCTGCAAGTGAAAGGAACAATGGTAAGAACAAAATCAAGCATGCAAACAATGAAACAAAACTCTCTAAGAATGCATTCCAAAATCACAATATTCCAAGGTATTAGTGCCTCATCAGGTAATTCCTTCTAGAGAACAATCCAAAGTCAGACTCCAAACATCCGTAAGGAACTGGTAAAATCCCATCCAAAACCTCAATTTAAATTTTCAACTTAACAACACACAAAGGGGCTTGGTAGTTGGCTAACATAAGAATGCATTCGCTATATGAACCTGAAATTCAATGGCCAACCCAAAATAGCCCGGCATGAAAAAGTGCAAGGGAAATTTCCACGCACAACTATACATCTGATAGTTCTATAAATTAGTAAACTTTTTCTAAGAATTATGCTTCCTACTATATTGTTCATTTAGATGGATCGCATGACAAAATTATTTGCGCTGGAAATTATTATGATGTGTAATATCTATATTAGTATGTGTCTATTTTTGTAATTATCCATCTACTATTTATCATTATGTGTCCCCTAATAAAGAAGGAAATAGAAAAGAAAGATGGTGCTCTGTGAATCGGAGAAAGTTGGGGAACAAAACATGCATCCCTTTTAATTTTAGGGTGTTAAAAATCTCCTTCATTCTTCATTTCCCATTCCTCCGTCGTTGTGTTATCATTGGGTCTCTTCATTGACAATCCTTGATGAGAGTGAAGTATTATGTTGCATGTATTAGTGTCGAGACAAATTGACGCAGGACGAATCTATAGGTGGAGGACTTGCGATGCCTTAACCCTAGACGCAATGCAAGCGGACACGTGATGAATGCAATAGACTGACGACAACCCTCAAGCAAAGATGTGGATGAACACGTGCACACAATCCAATGAATTAACGAAAGCTAACCCTAATGTGAAGAACATGCAATGATTCAATCATGAAAGTTGCATAACTAACTAAACAATGTTAATTTTAAAATACTCGCGCATATAACCTCAATTAACACAAACATCCAAGATTAGTAATTTGCGACTATTACAGAATAAATTGAGGGTGCGCTAGAATTAAATGCAAGACGATTAAGTAACACGCATCTAAATAAAGAGCATAATCAAATTAAAGAGAACCACATACTATTAGCAATAAAGATGACATTCGTACACAGAGTGAAGAAATGGAAAATAAATGTGAAACTCAGCAAGTAGAAGGTCATCGGCGCGAGGAAATCCGGTGGTTGCAGATGTGATGCAAGCGCTCCAGAAGGATTACTGTTGTTGAACGGGGGCTGCAGGGAGAGGGAGGGGCTGTTTTATGGCTGTGAGGGATGGTAGTGTTGGGATTTTGAGGTAGAGGTAAGGGGGAAGCGTCGGCGGCTGCAAGGTGGAGGTCGGTGGGATGTGGGTGGTTAACGGTGGCTTGGGGCGGAGGGGATGGAGGTGTCTGTCCAGGGATTGGAACGTCTAGATGGAGGCTCTCCAAGGGTTGGAAGGCCTGGATGGGAGGATGAAGGGAGAAGTGGGGTCGGTCTGAGGTTCTGAAAGCAATACGGGTGGTGGCAGGATGCTGGAAGCTAAGAACTGGCGACGTCAAGGTGCTGGGAGGACGGGGTAGCAGCGACGGCCTCAAATATGGCATGGAAAGAGAGAATGAAGGGAGTAATGGGGTCGGCCAGAGGTGCTGGAGGCAATACAGGTGGTTGCGGGCGTTGGAAGCGAAAAACTGGTAACATCGGGTGTTGGAAGCCAAGGAATAGCAGCGTCGGGATGCTGGGAGCATGGGAAAGCGGTGGACAAGGGGGCGTCGACACCCCCTGGAGACGGGAACACACCGCAAGAGAGGATCAAGCGCTTCTCCTGAAAACCTACAACTCCCGATAAATCCCTTCTCTCGGCTGTTGGGGATGGTATAAAAAGGTGTGGTGGAGAGGGGATTAGGTTAACTAAATCCAATGGTCATGATTACCTGATGGGTAATTTAGCTTAACTCTCTAAATACAACTAAAAATAAAAGGAAAATACATAATAATATGAAAAATCGAGCAGGACGCGATTACGATCTCCGATCGACAATCCGACGATCCAAAAATGGCAATAATGATGAATCGGACAATGTGTCACGATCGATCTCCATCACAAATTGTATATCTTTTACAAGCAGATGCAGTCATAAGCCTTTGTCTTTGTCACTATCATTGCAACTGCAATTATTCTATCGCAAATGTCGACTCATTTCTCTTTCGTAAGACATGTCATCGTTTTTCAACTTACCTTCTTTGTTATGGGCATAATCTTCGCTCCTCTTCCAATCTCAGTCGTTCCAGCTACAGGAGATGGCTAAAGCATTTACTCAAGGAGTTTAGAATAAGAGGTAGTGTGTCATGAGGTTGTATTATGGTACATGCATTTTATTAAGAGTTTTTATGTATTTTAATTACGAGTATTTATGTTATCAGAAGTAGTATATCAAGCATCGGTAATTAGTAATTCAGAGTCTTCATGTAGAAGCACATGTTAGACCTTTTTTGCATTTCTCTTGTAAGTCTATAAATAGACCATTTGGGTCATAAATGAAGATCAAGCAAGAAGTTATTTCTATTCCTCGCTAAAGTGCTCTCATAGTTTGGGTTAAGGGTGTTGGAGTTCCGCGTTGAGCGCCATCTCCAGTAGCCATGACAACGCTTTGTTTATGTTCACCGGCTTTTCTCCTGCTTCTGATCACACTGAGAGAGCCAAAGTGCACTCTCCTCTATGGTTGAGACCCTCAACTCCCCTCTAGCAGCAGAGTCATCGTCCCCAAAGATTCAACGATCCATCCAATGTATCTTTTACGAACATGCATCTCTCTGTTCAGATCGAGACACGGATCGAAATCGAGGTTCGATCTCTGACCTCTTGCGTGATCTACTTCCATCCTTCAATCTATTTCCTTAGTCGCAGATGCCTACAACAGTTGTCGTAGCCAAGATATGATCATCACCCTCGTTTTCATTGTTCCCAGTAGGTCTCAGCAGTATCCACATGAAACATTAAGCATCATCGACGCCTCAGCAACCACAAACTCAGAGATCGTCGACCTTCCATGCACAACCATTAGGCCTCCTCAAACTTCAATAGAGTCGTCGTCTGTTTCAACGAGATTGGCAGCCGAAAGGAATCGCGTCTTCCAGCCCAGTTACGTAGTGTAATGACCCGGCCCACACCCTTAGGGGCCACGCACGCTACCGGGCTGCAGCCCAAGCACCCCAAATCCTCTTCGCGCCTATTTCTCAGCAGCGCCGCATTATTGAGGCCGGGTCTCGAACCTACAACCCCCTTGATAAGGAGTTTTCAAACCACTCCTCATCACCAATTGAGCTGAATTGGTGATGAGGAGCTCAATTGGTGATGATGAGTGGTTTGAAAACTCCTTAACAAGGGGGTTGCGGGTTCGAGACCCGGCCTCAACAATGCGCCGCTGCTGAGAAATAGGCGCGGAGAGGCTTTGGGGTGCTTGGGCTGCAGCCCGGTAGCGTACCTACGTGGCCCCTAAGGGGGAGGGCCGGGTCATTACAAAAAAAAAGTGCACAATTTCGGGGCGTTACACATAGCCCCACCACTCCCGGAAGCAAATAAACGTGTCTTCGGTCCCAACAGTCGTCCCTTGCACCCAATACAACGCACAGTTGATGATCTGCAAGCCTTTGTCCCTTGAGCCCCACGCTAACTGTTCTTAGCAGGCCGTTCTTTATCAAGTTGCATGTCTTTCTCTTCCATCGAGAAGCAGCTTTCAGAATCCGAGCACCGCAAACCCTTTCCCATCAGTCACCCAAGAATTCTTTTCAAGCCCAGCAGAAATAATAATGTCAGTTTATTAAGTAATTAATTCATTTCTTATTTGATTAATTCATTGATTACATAATTCACTCAGTATGAAGGCAAATCCTAACAATCAAGATGACATTCGTGAGATATTCTAAATGATGCGTGCAGAAATCCCCAAGAACATGTGAGAAATCCGCATCTCCACAACAACGAATCTAGTGGCACTTGCACGACGCTCTGTCAAGATTGGCAAACTCTCATTGCTCGGCCCGATCGGAGGCCCAATCTGATCAGAGCACGGAGAATACCACACTGCAACACCATCAACCCTCAGTGTCTCCATCCAATTGCTTCCTCCTAAGCCGCAAAATCCGACAGCTTAGACTCCATAGAACAGACATTAGCCATCACTCTCAGTTGCCACTCCTCACTGTCTACCCCCAAGGTCTGCATCCCATGTTCCCCTACACATGGACTTCCTTGATAGAGTTGTCTAGTCCGCCAATACCAACCACAAATCCTGCTGAAGCACCGGCAACCAATGTTATGGGCCCTTTGTTATTCCCACAACAGGGTTGCAGCCCGCACACCCCCAACCAGTTCTCCGCACTCATATTTCACGCGGTAGGTTGTTGAGACCGGGTCTTTAACCCTTTACCTCCTTGATGATAAGTCCTTTCTTTGACTCTCATCACCAACTGAGTTGTTATTGGGAGGGGCTTGAGGCAAGGAAAAGATGCGACAGACGGTTCGATAGCACGGCAGGGCACGAGTTAGGCGTGCAGAGCGGCAGATGACTTGATAACGAGAATGGGGCGGATGCTAGGAAGGAGACCAACGGCGGCTATGTGCGGCGATGGCGCCGACTGGTCACGGAGTCTCCCGTGCGTCGATCTACGTATCTGGCGTGGACGACGCGGAAGAAGAAACAACGACAGATGGATGGAGTGACGTCGTCTTCGAAGAAGCAGAAAAGTTGCACGGCGGAAGAGGAACAACGACTGCTCGATGCAGGCGACGAGATCGATCTGAAGGCCAGTCGTGGTGGAATTGAGTAGATCCCGTTGGAGATGAAGAAGAAACGACGACATGGGCCGGGACCAAGGTGAGGCTTGGCGTTGCGGAAGGATAGCGGCTGAAGGACAGCAGAAGACCGAGGT
This sequence comes from Dactylorhiza incarnata, assembly GCA_033032865.1. Classification (NCBI taxonomy): domain Eukaryota; kingdom Viridiplantae; phylum Streptophyta; class Magnoliopsida; order Asparagales; family Orchidaceae; genus Dactylorhiza; species Dactylorhiza incarnata. The sequence goes on along the minus strand of JAWHQI010000110.1, from coordinate 3,264,274 downwards.
AGATGTCACGCAGAGGTTGAAGGTAGCGGTTGTGGTGTCGTGGAAGGCTACGGGATTTGATGTCGTGGCTGGACGGAGGAAAAAGGAAGGCTCAGGTTGCTAGACTTAAGAGAATCGAGCGATGGCGTGAGGAAGAGGACCGAGAGCTCTAATACCAAAGTTGTTATGGGCCTAATCGGAGGTTGCCGGAGGAGTGGCCGGAGGTGGAGATGACGGTGGCGGAGATACTACGGAGCCTTGACTGCGGCTTCCTAAGCGGGGTTTGCTCGTTAGAGGAGGGAGCTACCAAGATCTCACATTTAAGACAGAGGATTAGAACTCTTTCATTGCTTCTGATATAAACTCTTAAGGGTCTATTTATAGGACCCCCAGGTGACAAACCCGTAATTACATCAAACATTAAAATATTAAAGATAAATCTACGACGCGATTAGACTTGACTCGATACAATATGATTACAACAACCCATTAAAATATTCAAGATAAACATACGATGCGACTTGACTTCAAATATAATAATAAAAATAATATAATATGACTAGATATATTAGAATACTAAGGCGGGGCACGTTGCCCATAACAACCCTTCCCACATCATAGTCCTTTTTCACTCGATATGTGGGCATTTTTAGGCAAGGAGAATATTGATGATGGGAGCATTTGCAGGACTTCAACTCCTAGTGAACATGTAACAACCGTAATTTAATACGGAAAACTAAATTTTGGTCGCAGGGCTCGATCTCGAGCAAGGTTGACCAAGCCAGCGTCGGATCGAGGTATATTTCTTTACGATCAATGGTTGCGCGTTAATAAATGTGTTCACAAAAGTTTTTGGGATGTTGTCGACGCATTTTTAATATTTTATGCGAGGGCGTAGCGCGTAGACTTAGGAGCTAGTAAGGTTTGGCAATTTTTGAAATACGATATAAGATATAAAAATTGCTTTCCTAAGATTTTAAGTCATTTCCTTCTTTTCCCCTCTTCAGTTCACGGATCAAATGAGAAGTAACCGCAGGCCACGTTTTCCCCTTCATAACCGACGTTTAGGGCTCACGCGCCTGTTGGAAACCGATCAAATAGAGGCGTAAGCGTTCCCCCTCAGCAAAGAATAAACCGCCGCTCGCTTCTTCCCTCGCAGACGGCACTCGCGACCTTCTCCCTTCTCGATCTTCTCCGCCAGAGCCAAAGGCTCGGCCGCCCCAGCCGACGGTTCCTGACGGCTCGGCATCACCCGTCCCTTCCAGAAACCCTCGTCGCCGCTCTCTCTCTCTCTTTCTCGTGGAGATCCGTCGATCCCTCCTTCCTCGGCAGCCCTGCGGATCGACGACAGTAAAAGTCGATCTTGTCGGGGGCTTGGTTCGTCACTTCAGAGAAGGTAAAATCTGCCCTTGTCAGTACAGCCAACCTCGCATTCTTCCGGCATTCAGGATGTAGCATCATTTTTTATGTGTCCTCTGTTTCGAATTCAGGAATTGAAACCGTCGACCCCTCCCCTTCAACCCTAGATATCGACAGTGGTAATTTCTGGCTCGCCTGGAGTTCCTCTCGCTTCGAGGAGTTGTCCAGTAGCTTGAGGCTTCCTCTTTCCCCAAATCGGAGGGAAATCTCTGATCCTATAAGGTTCTCGTCTCATTTTTGTAAGTTAATTTCAGATTGTAAGCCTTTCATGTCATTTCCCTTTAGTTGTAGCAATTAGTTATCCGTCGTCATATAATTCTTTGACGCTTTTAGGTTCATCTGAAATATTCTAATTTGCAACGTGAATCTTAGAAGTTGGGAAATAAATGTAATTATGGTTATGTGTTCTCAAAATTTAAGGCTTGAGTCCACGTAGATCGGAGGGAGTCGAGCGTTGCGGAGTAATTTAAAAGGAACCATGCCGCCGCGTCTTGTGTACGAACGTCGCAATACTACGGTAAGAAATTATATTCTTTTTAGTTAGACATATCAACTAGTTATATGCAAAGATTGTATCCTCGAATAGTAGGAGAAAAATTTATAATGTTATGCAACCATGTTTATCTAGACATCAACATTCAACCTGTTGATGAAATGCGACATATAACTAGTCAGTTGAACCAATTTAAAATCCAATAGGTAACAGAAAATTTTATTAGGAGGCATAATTGAGATTTTCTCCTTCGTGATAGATAGAGGCGCACTATCTTACTCATAGGACATAGTAGACCTTATGAGCCTCAATTGCAGGGAGACGTTTTCTCCATTTAGAAATTCAGAAGATGCGAGTCTATATCCGTGGGACACTAGAATCTCGGCGTTCGTTAGTTGGGACTCGGATCGATAGAATGCGCATAAACAGATTCTCAACATACGACAAAAGATTAGAAGTGGGAATATGGATAACCATTCCTTCCGGACTCGAATAATTATGCATAAGCTGTTTAGAAATTAAAACATACATTTATAAATTAGAACAGACATTCTTCTTAAGCACAATGTTTTTGAAAAGTATGCATAGTATAACAGTAAATATTTTTCCATAGCATGAACATATTATTTTAAAAAGTATGCACACATGTTTCTTCCAAATATTTTTAGTGTCACTAAGAAGAATAGTCTGTCTTACTCTCCAGTTGGGCTGACCCATTTTGGGGCTTATTATTACAAGGGTCACAGGTGGGGTATTGCGCCTATGATGAGTGTGTTTGCCGAAGTTCCCCTTTATAGTTTGTTTTCATTTAGTAGTTTTTCCCTCAGTACTGTTTTTTTATTTGGGCATGTATCCGGATTCTCTAACGTTTCTTTGTATCAGACTATGTATAGGTTTTCAGTATATCAAGCTTTTTGACTCTTTCAATTTTAGTGGCTCTGTGAATTCAAGATTTGAGGTACACTTTTAACCCCTTAGCTTCTTTTACTGCTTCCGTTGTAAGTACTATTTTAGCATTCTTCATGTATCCTGCTATGTACCATTTTTATTACCGCTACTTGGTTTGCTTCTTATCAAGGGGCCCGGCCGGACTACTGATTTGTGGTAAAACTAAGTTGGGGTGTTACTGAAGATATCTTGATAAAAGGTCTAAGCAAGTTAAGCTTTGAAAAATAAATTATGTAATATTATTAAATGATAGTGTTTAATGAGCATAGCAATCACTATACATATATAATTTGTGATTTGTTAAAGCACAAAACCTTAAATTGTGATGTGAAATGGTGATTGATAGCGTGTTGGTCCATTCAATTGATGATGCTCCCTTTTCGGTTCAATATGATGTGGGAGAGAAAGATGCATTTTCTTTATTGTGTGTATCAATGCATTTGCGGATGGATTGTGTGATAGGCGTGTTTGATTATGAATGTGTGGCTGAGATTTTTAGGCCAATGCAAATATGTGATTTCTTGTGAGGATGGAAACCCTAAAACTTGATAACATTTTGTATTTATGTTGTATGGTGGGAAACTATTTCCTCCATGGCAGGTGGAAGCACCACCCTTAAGTTGCGGAGTGTAGGTGCCACTGCAATGAGGATCCATGTATCAGCCCCATGTTGTTACTCAAGTTTTTTCAGCACACCAATGGTTGTTTAATACACTGCATGATCGATAATCTTGAGGAAGTCGGAAGTCACATGTTAAGTGAACTGACAAAAGTAAGATGGAAAAATGAAGAAAAATAGAAGATGACTCCAATAATGTATGAGATGCAATGCTATGAAAAATAAGTAATGAAAAATATGTAATGAAAAATATGTAATGAAAAATATGTAATGACTTATTTTACCAATTAGATTGCACCAGATCAATATGTGTCATCATGTTTTTTGTAGCTTTCTTGACTTGAACATAATCCTGTAGCCTACGGGTGCAACTCGGGTCGGTTCAGATCGGTTCCACCCAAAACCAAGAACGATCCATATAGGTTGGGTTCCGACTTTTCGCAACCGAAACCGCCCCATGTACCCAAGCTATATAACCAGATCCAAACCGAAATACTCGGTTCGGTTCCGGTTTGGTTCTCGGCTCCACTCACGCGTAATAATATTTGTCATATAAACTTGTGTATTATTAAACATTCCTAACTATTTTATTCATTTAAGCAAATAATAAACACAAAATATCACTTATAAAGAAAATAATATGATCAAACAATTGTATGTTTAGAAGAGCAAAAAAATTCATACATAATCTTCTTCAATTTGCACTAACAAACTCTTAGAAGAGAAAAAAACACATACAATGGCGTGAACTAATTTTTGAATACTACACAATCAGGCTCATATTAAAAAGATTGTGGATTTGTAAGAAGGGTGAAACATTTAGGTTTAACTTAACCTAGACTATTTTAGAAGGCTCATATTGAATGAAATAAGGATCGGTCGACTCCTATATTTCGGATACATAATTTCAATAAGTCAGTTCTCGGGTCGGTTCTGGGTACCCAAATATAAGAACCGAGAACCGAACCGCGCGGTCGGTTCTGAAAAATCTGGACCCAGAATCGAACCAAGACCCAGGAGAACCAACCCGACCCGCTCGGTTCGGTTCCGATCCGGTTCTCAATTCTTCGGCTATTTTTGCAGTATAGTCTGATGTATTAAAGAAAATAAGATACTTAAAATTAGAGTTTTGAACACACACCAATACATTAAACCTTTTCAGATAGGTTATGGTGTTAAGAAGAATAAGGCATGAAAGGAATAACCAAGGTGTGATTCTAAGTTCCAGTTTAACTGTGTTGAATTTTGAGATGAAACTGTCTGAAATGAAAGTTTACACTAATGGTGACTATATAAACGTTTAGGCGTGTTGTATGCTTGTTGAATAACTTGTGTAATTTTGGTTAAATTTAATTGTTTTGACAGCATTGATATAAATTGTTATAATTGTCATATCTTATTAATTAAATATAAAATATGAAATTGCGCTCATACATTTATTATGCTCACAAGCATTTTGTGAATCAGGTTGGGCTTAACAACATCAAAGTAATTTATTTGGCTCAGTTTGGCACAGCTTTTTGAGAGTCAGCCTCAAAGGTCAAGCCAAACAACAAAAATAGAAGTTGAAGCTTTTCCTGACGCGGGTGGGGGACCTGCAGCAAAGAAAGAGCTGCGTCTGTAGCCCTTTTTTCAGCGTGCAGCCCCTTTTCAATAAAGAGGGATGCAAATGCAGCACTTTTTAAATAAAAAAATTTTGAAAAAATTATATATTATTTATATATATATTTAGTTTATAAACAATATGTATAATTAGTTTATAAATAATATGTATAATTAGTTTATAAATAATATGTATAATTAGTTTATAAATAATATATTCATTATAATTTGTTTATAAATAATATATTTTTATTAAAATCATATTATTTTTATAATATATTGTTTTTATTATAAGAAGCAATTAGTTTATAAATAATATTTGTTTACGTTATTATTTTTATTATAACTATTTTTTTATAATTAGTTTATAAATAATATACTATTTTATTAGAAGTATATTATTTTTATAATATATTTGTTTATTATAACTATTTTATTATAATTAATTTATTAAAAAAATTATAAACATTTCTTTCATACATTACTGCAAACACTTCTTCCATACAATTTCACTAATTTTTCCACCACATTACAAAACAACAATTTTCTCACCACTAATTTTCATCATTGTTTCTCTCATCGCTGCAGCCAAGCCACACAGAGCCTTATTATGCTCACAAACATTTTGCGAGTTAGGCTGGCTTTAACATGTAAGTAATCTATTTGCATATTACACTTGAGATTATTTTTTAACTTCAGTATACTAAAGAAAGTGAACTTACAGTAACATTAGCATGTGATTCCTTCATGGAACTCCCCAAATCAACAATATGAACAGTAGCTGACATGCTAGCATAAGCCTGCAATAGAAAGTGACAACTTTTTAGGAATCATAATGCATCTTTAATTAATTTAAATGGTAATAATTCATGCCCATCCATCTCATATCAAGAAACTAACCGTTGAAAATAACTATGAGAAAGAATGATAAATAGGCCTTGAAAAAAAACATGTTTTGAACTACCACAGGCACCAATGCTAATGCATGATGCCACCATAGATAGGGAAAGGTCGCAACCAAAACATGATTTATTCTAAAATAAACATTTCATATGGCAAGGAACATCAACCAACTTTGCAATTGACAGAGAATGATGTAGCACAGAAAATAGGATTGCTATTAGAGTCAATGCCTACTGAATAGTAAGCAAGCCCAAGTAGAATTGAACTGAAATTATTTATCTTTCTTCAACTAACTTTTAGAAACCCAGATCATTCAAATTTTTTTGATTCAAACCAACTAGATATCAATTCTAGTTAGAATAGAAATAAGCCCCTTTATCTTAAATTAGGAACCGAGCAAGTCCAACCACCACCATTTTTTCTTGTAGAAAAGAACGAAAAATAAGGAAATAAAAGAAATATTTTTTTATTTCATTTCATCCTCGCTTAATACATACAAGTATTTGTACACTTATATACGAAGAGAAGGAGGAGAATTAATCTCATTCTAAGATGTGGGACTAAAGACTAAGGAGAAAGTGAGCTCTAGATGGGCCTTGCTATTTGGGTTTTGTACATAGGTTATTCAACACTCCTCCGCAAGCTGGAGCATACAGATTGTAGGCACTAAGCTTGGACAGAAACTGATAATATAGCGGACGTGGTAAGGCCTTAGTGAGAATATCAGTCATTTGCCCCGCAGCAGGGACATGTTTTAATTCCAGTTTCTTCAATTGAACCTTCTCCCAAATGAAGTGACGGTCGACTTCGATGTGTTTGGTACGTTCATGAAATACGAGATTCTTGGCAATATGTATGGCAGCTTGATTGTCGCAGTAAAGAGTAGCCGGTGAAGAAAGTTTCACACCAAGGTCACTTAGAAGGCTTTCCAACCAGGTGAGCTCGGACACAACAGAGGACTTGAACGATACTCAGCTTCTGTTGATAAGCGAACAACCACAGACAGCTTCTTGTTGCGCCAGGTGATAAGGTGTCCATCAAAGTATGTACAAAATCCACTTGTGAAACGACGATCATCCATGGAGCCAGCATAGTCAGAATCAGAAAAGGCAATAAGAGATAAGGGGGATGACGAAGACTTGTATACAAGTCCTTGTCCAGGAGTAGTCTTTAAGTATCGAAGGATGCGCTCAACTTCCTGGAGATGAGAGGTTCGTGGAGCATGCATGAATCGACTGAAGACTCCAACAACAAAGGATATATCAGGTCTTGTAACTGTCAGATAGATTAACTTCCCTACAAGACGTCGATAATACTTTGGGTTTGGAAGAAGTAGATCGGAGTCTAAGGAATGAGCGCAGAGCTTGTGATTGACATCCATAGGAGTGTCAGCAGGCTTGCATCCAGAGTAGCCAGCATCATGAAGGAAGGCAAGATTGTATTTCCGTTGAGATAGAACAAGTCCATCAGGACGCCGAGCTACCTCGAGACCGAAGAAGTATCAAAGATTTCCCAAATCTTTAGTTTAAAAGGCAGAGGTCAGGTGTTGCTTGATCATGTGTATCCCTGTGGTATCATCACCTGTGATCAAGATATCATCGACATAGACCAACAGAATTACTGTGCCAGTCGGACGATGTCGAGTAAATAGAGAGAAGTCGGCTGAGCTTTGAGTGAACTCAACACCACGAATAACCTGACAGAACTTATCAAACCGTGCACGAGAAGACTGTTTGAGACCATTGATAGATTTTTTGAGATGACATACAAGGGACTCCCCCGTGGTCTCAAAACCGGGAGGTTGTTGCATGTAGACAGTCTCCAGAAGATCGCCATTGAGAAACGCATTTTTGACATCTAATTGATGCAACTGCCAAAGTCGATGAACAACAAGGGAGATCAGGACCCGAACAGAATACAGCTTCGCGACAGGCGAGAAGATTTCATCATAATCAAGGTCTTGTTGTTGTGTGAAACCACGAGCCACAAGGCGAGCCTTAAGTCGTTAAATTTCCCCATCCTGACCATGTTTGACGGTAAAGACCCACTCACACCCCACACAAGGTTGGTCAGGTGGAAGGGGATAAGTTTCCAAGTCTGAATTTCATTTCCTCATCCAGGCTGTCCGCCACCCCGGATGTTGAAGAGCCTCTTGTAAAGTGTTAGGGGTGGAGATAGACATCAAAGAAGATGAAAATTTGTGAAGTACCGAAAAGAGGTGATGGATGGACGCATAATTCTCCAGAGGATGAACAGTTGATGCGGGTGACGGATCTTCAGGCCGCGGGATAGCAGTTGGAGAAGGTAATTGTATGAGGACATCGGAACGAGGAGGACGGCGAGTGTACACACGAAGAAGATGCGGTTTGCCCGAGGACGGCGAGTGTACACGAAGAAAAGGCGGTTTGGAGGGGGCAGGATTTGACGGTCAGATTATGGGTGGTATAGGAGAGGTAACAAGGGCAGTCGGGCGTGGTAGTGTTGTAGTTGTTGGAGAGGTTGGGTGGGAAGAGTGAAAAGGCTGATATTCAAGAAAGGTCACATCAGCAGATGTAACAACCTTGTGATCATCGGGAGAGTAGCATACATACCCCTTTTGAGTGCGAGAGTAACCAACGAACATATATTTTTTCGCACGAGAAGCAAGCTTGTCGGTTGCGGGGCCAAGGCAGTGGACATAGTAGTTACAGTCAAAGACGCAATGAGTAACAGTAAAGGGGGTGTGGAGGGAAACAAAAGACTGAAGGGAGTCGCAAAGTCGAGAATGGAGGAGGCCGTGCGATTGATGGGTAGCAAGCGGTAGAAACCGTGAAATGCCAATAGAGCTAGGGAACCTGCATTTGAAACATAAGTGAGCGAGCAACCTCTAGAAGGTGACGATTCTTGCGTTCAGCTACACCATTTTGTTGGGGTGTATAAGCGCATGAGGTTTGATGGAGGATGTCGAACTCAGTACATAGATTATTAAACTCATGACTAGTGTATTCACGTGTATTGTCGGTGCGAATTGTTTTAATGGAGCTTGAGAAGTGTGCAAGAGTTTCAGCAATAAAAGCATGAAACACACGAGGGAGTTCAGAACGATCATGAAGTAGATACAATCATGTCATGCAAGAGTAATCATCAATAAAAGTAAGAAAATAGCAGTAACCAGAAACACTAGCTGTTTTATATGGACCTCAAATATCAAAATGAACTAAAGTAAAAGGAGCATCGCTCCAAGTACAATGAGGGATAAAAGAAGAACAATGTTGTTTTCCCAAAATACAAGATTCACAAGTAAAGCCGGTGATGGGAAGATCGGGAAGAGCTTTCTTGAGAATTCGGAGAGGAGCATGCCCAAGGCGCCGATGTCAATCAACAGTGGTTACGGAGGAGAGAATTGTTGGAGGAACATGGAGAATGTAGAGCCCGTTGGACAATTTCCCTTCACCAATGATATTCTGCGTTTGTCGATCCTGCACAACAAAAGAAGATGAAGAGAAGGTTACAATACAGTCAAGGTCTTAAATAAGCGGACTAACAGAAAGAAGGTTGAAAGGAGAGCGTGGAACATGAAAAACCGAGCGAAGGGAGATAGATGGAGTGAGGGACACATCAGCAGAACCAGAAACTGGGGTGGTGGCACCATTGGCCACGATAATGAACTTGGGATGCACCGAATCCAAGTACTACAGTGGTTTCTGCGGAGTAATATGGTGGGTGGCATCATAGTCCACAATCCAAGTGGAGTCATGGGAGAGACGAGATACCTTCGTTGGAGATAGATGCAACAGAGCCAGAGGAACGACTGATCATCCCCTGCAGATGTTGAAGTTGTGTGCGCAGGGCATCAATGTCGGTGCTGGTGGTGGAAGTCGTTGCGGCTGCAACGGAGGTATGTTGTTGTGGGGGCATACCATGCTTACGGAAGCAAGTGGCCTCAAAATGACCAACCCGGCCACAGTGAGAGCAGTTCTCAGAAAAACTCAGTTCTCATAAAAGTTTGGGGAGAGCACGTGCTTGGCTTGTCGGGCCTTTTTTGCACCCGTATATATACGATTTCAGTTAAATCTTAATTAAGGAATGCATTCTTAAAATTAAGTTGATGCAACTATCAATGACAATGAATAGTCAAAGAGATTAATACTCGAACCGTATTGAGCTTGGCCGCGGGAGAAATGTCTCCTCAGTCAATACCATATTGTTGAGTGAATTCTCGGGCAACAAGACATGTCTTCAAGCACTCGACAGAACAATCCATAATGTTTATAACAATGAACACCCATTTACAACCAACACGAGACATCCATGGGGAAGTGCATTAACTCCCAAGTTCCATTGTCCTATGAGGCATGTATCTCTCCATAAACCTGTCACCCTGGATGTTGTAGAGCCTCATATACAAAAGAAGGGGTGGAAACAAACGTCAAGGAACAAGCAAACCTCTGCATTGGAGGAAATAAACTATATAATGGAACATAAAAAGGAAGCAGGTGAGCAATACAGGAGCGTGTATCTTTACAGAGAGCGATGAGCAGATCATTGGAGCGTGTATCTTTACAGAGAGCGATGAGCAGATCATTGAAACTAGGAGAAGCATCAATAATTAGGGGGATTCTGGCGAATATGACGACGAGTGTAAACCTGCAATGGGAAGGCGGAGATTATGATAGTAAAACAAAGATAGGTGTAAATCAAGTGGTGTTGCTGGTGGAATAGAACGGAAAAAGAAAGTTTGATCCTCGAGGAATGTAACATCCGCAAATGTCACGACCTTCCGATCAGTCAAAGAGTAATATGCATACCCCATCTGAGTCCAAGACTAACCAACAAAAATAAACTTGGTAGCATGTGGCGCCAACTTATCCATCGGAGGACCAACAAGATGAACAAAGCACATTGTCATAGGCTGCTAGATCAAGGCGCAATTGTGATCATCAATACGCATGCGGACGACATGTTCAACCACATTATGGAGTGGCAAGATTTCGAAGGCATCGAAGGCTTGGGTGTGGGAACCCATGGCACAAGTATGACTCTATACTCAAGACGTGCATGCACAAGGAGAACATGACATGGATAAAGCCTTACACACAAGATTACCGAATGGATATCGTGGGATCTTGGCTTTGTGACAACAACCGTGTGGTAGAGCATGGAGGACATGGATGGCACGAAGATGGAATGGAACTGGGCCAAGAGTTGGCAAAGGATATGCACGACAAGGGTGTCACATACACTAGCAAAGAAAGAGGTCATCAATAGCCATGACATATGGGGCGAAGTCTTAATGCAAAGACTTAGGGCCTGTTTGGGACAACTTTTTTCCTCCTTTTCGTTTTATGAAAAAAGCCACCGTGATGTGTGCTGCGTTTGTTTTCTCTACCAGTGGAAAACGCCGTTGGCCAAGGAGTTATTTCGCCTTTTTTAAAAAAGTCAAGCCTCCCTTCCTTTTTGCAACTTCTCTGCCGCTCGCGATTCTTCCCCGATAGTATGTCGTGCTCCCGATTCGCCTAGCGGCGTTCTTCCTTTCTCCTTCCCGATCTCGTTCTTCCCTTCTCCTTCCCGATCTCGTTCTTCCCTTCTCCTTCCCGATCTCGTTCTTCTCTTGTCCTTCCCGATCTCGTTCTTCCCGGAAGATCTGGTAGGGCTCATCTTCTCGCCGACAGAAGCGCTTGCGGGTAGGGCTCATCTTCTCGCCGACAGAGCTCGAATCTGCTGTTAGAGAAACTCGGATCTGGTAGGGTTCATCTTCTCGCTGACAGAAGCTCTTGTTGCCGACAGAAGCTCTTGTTGCCAACAGAAGCTCTTGCTAGTAGGGCTCATCTTCTCTCCGGCAAAGCTCGAATCTGTTGTTCCAGAGCTTCTAGAGAAACCCCTGTTTCAGATCCAGTAGGTGCTCGATTCGTTCATCTTCAGAGGTATTCCATAGCTCGATTTCAGAGGTATTCCATAGCTCGATTCATTCATCTTCTCCATTTTTTATTTCTCGCAATTTCTGAATATCATTTTCTCATGTCCAGTATATTTCTCATTCCAGATATCTCGGCTTCTCCTTTCATTCAAATTTTTGGATTGCAAATTTCAGCTCTACGGAGTTATTGGTGGTATGCTTTCATATCTTTTAAGCTTTTATCACTCCATGTATTTTAGGTTTTTTTTTGTGTGGTGTTTTATTGTGTATGTGTTGAATGTGTGTTGTGTTGTGTATAAGGTGATTATGTGATGTGTGTTTTGTTGTGTATGTGTTGAATGGTGTATATGGTGAATGTGTGTTTGTGTTGTGTATTGTATATGTGTTGTATATGTGTTGAATGTGTGTTGTGTTGTGTTGTGTTTGTGGTGATTGTGTGATGTGTGTTTTGTTGTGTATGTGTTGAATGGTGTATGTGGTGAATGTGTTTGTGTTGTGTATTGTGTATGTGTTGAATGTGTGTTGTGTATGTGGTGATTGTGTGATGTGTGTTTTGTTGTGTATGTGTTGAATGGTGTATGTGGTGAATGTGTGTTTGTGTTGTGTATTGTGTATGTGTTGAATGTGTGTTGTGTTGTGTATGTGGTGATTGTGTGATGTGTGTTTTGTTGTGTATGTGTTGAATGGTGTATGTGGTGAATGTGTGGTTGTGTTTTGTATTGTGTATGTGTTGAATGTGTGTAGTGTTGTGTATGTGGTGATTGTGTGATGCATCCTTCGTCGCATCCTAAGTCATGCATTTTATTTTTCGGCTTTTATTTACTATCATCTATTTCTTTTCGCACATCTGCTTTTATTTAAAAATGTTCGGCTCGTCGGGTTGACCATCCGACGAGACTTTGAATAAATAGGTCCGGTATTTTCTAATCGTTAGGACGTAACGGGCAAGCTTAAATTATTTAAACGTATAAATTTAAAATTTGAATTCAAAATAGCATATTTAAAAGATGAGAGAAGAATAGGAAATATTAAAGTTAGAAACAAATTCGAAATCTTGTGACACTCTTGAAAATAAAATGTGGAATCAATTTTGTTGGAAAAAGAATTATGAGGCAAAAGAATTTGGAAAGAAATATGAAGGAGATAAGTAATTGGGGGAAAGAATTCCTTGAATGAATTTTTAAAATCTCCCCTCTATTTAATGACTCCCTGTGTAAAGGGAAAGGTAGATCGAACAGCAGGAATTAATTTCTAAATTAATTCATGCATTGCCGATAATCCCCCGCCCCCTTTCTTCATCCCGCGCCACCGCCCTTGCCGCTGTGCCATTCGACTCGACGACTCATTTTGCCACTACCGTCCTCCATCGACGACGACGCATCTACTGCTGCCGTCCTCCTTCGACGACGACGCATCCACCGCTTCCGTCCTCCCTCGACGACGACGTATCTACCGCTGTCGTTCTCCTTCGACGACGACTCAGTCGGATTCGCCGCCCTAGTTCCGTTCTGCCGTAGGCGACTCAAACAAATCTGCGGGTGGTTTCATCACCTCACTCAGGCGCCATCCCGACTCCTCCCCCTTTGTCGATTGATGTCGACTCCAGCCAATCCAACTTCCAGTAATCGGCCGGCTTCAACTGATCCTCCATGCCGACGAATACGAAATTGGACTACTAGATCTCCTGTGGTATTTTCATCCCCTCCTTGCTCCGTTATTTAGATTTAAATTTATGCATCAACTTAAATAATTAAGAGCTTGCCCCGAACGTTCAAACGCTTGAATTACCATTATTCATAAATTATTATTTGTGTGCATTTACTTGTGGTCGTACGGATCTCGCGGCGGTTTAAACTGTTAAACACTCAAGGGCTTTCTTTCAAACAACGATTAACCGTTATTGTGAAGTTTGTTGTTAGAGAGGTGATCCCGCGCGCAAAGCTTCGATTTTGGTCACTCGACCCGACTAAAAATTAAAATTTCATGTGACTTTAAAATCATAATTTTATTTTTATAATAAAATAAAAATATTTCTTTGATTAAAATAAATAACTTGAAAACCCTAAATCCGGTTTACATTAGTTTGGTATCAGAGGGGGTTCGATTCGCTCCTATCGCGGATCGGTCGATCCGGTATAAAAATAAATAATTTAAACTTTTTTGTTTTTAAAAATAAAATAAAATATACATCATCAACATTTCTTATTATTATTATCTTTAAAAAAAATGGGTTCCCTTTGTTTTAAAAGGATTTAAAACAATTTTTGGCGATTAAAAAAAAGGGTATTTCAAATGGAGAAGGTGACCGATCATTTAGAAACTAATATAAGGTTGGAGAATACAACAACAACAGCAACAAAACCCATATAGTCCCCAATCATTGGGGGTATGGAGAAACTAATATAAAGGGTATTTCAAAAGGTTGGAGAATAATATGAAAAAATTAAACCTTCGAATTAAAAAATTATCTGAAATGGTAGCTTCGCTCCCTAACATAAATCACTTATTGCAAGAAGAGAACACTCATCCTAAAGACTTTGAGCACACACACCCGAGTGATTTTGATGGACGTTTAGGGCCCGAAGATTGTCTAGATTGGTGTCATACTATGGAATGCTCTATGAGAACTAATCAAATACCTTTGAGCACGCAAATCGAGTATGTGACCCGTAGACTTAAGGGACCCGCGCTAGATTGGTGGAAGCAACTCGAACGCATGAGAGATAAATTATGGTTGCCTCCAATCACTACTTGGGTTGACCTTAAAATGGAGTTGCGTAAACACTTTGTCTCCCCCGACTACCTCCGAACTTTATATCATAAATTTCAAAATCTACAACAAAGAGGTTTGTCGGTCGATGAGTACACTAGTAAATTTATAGTCCTTCAATCTAGACTAGGTATTCAAGAGGGTGAAGAGATGATCGTATCCCGTTACCTGCACGGGCTACACTACTCCATTAGGAGTCAACCAAAGCTGCAACGTTATCGCAATTTAGAAGAAGTTTCTAGTATGGCTCATAGGGTGGAATCTGAGTCTTCAGATAGACCCCGCTCTAGTCTCGTCATTACCCCCACTTTTAAAGGCATAGATTCCCCTAGTATTACCACTCACATGAACACACTATACCAATTTAGCTCCACAGTTAAAATCCCTCCAGTCGAAGAGACTCTTCCTGTGCCCCAGCTCCAGAAAGAAGAGATTCTTCTTCCTATTTATGACATACCGATTGAAGTAGCGACTCCACTTGCACACACTGAATCACCAACTATAGTCACTGATTTCCTTCTCGAGCCCCTGTTCCGGGAGGAGTTGACCAGTGATGAACCCCTCGTCTTAGGTGACATAAGCTTAAACTATGTATGTCTTAAGTCTCCGAGCCCACCACACTCATCAACACTTGAGCCTATTGGCATTCACCCATCTGTTGCACTATTGTCGCCACCATATATTGATTTCGTATTTGGAGAACATCACTTTACGTTATTACGTCATTTTATAAATATAAATCTTTTTGGAAATAATTATTATTGTCGAATTATCAATATATTCAAAAAAAATCATGTTTTAAGGATAATCCGAACTCCAAAAAATTTCACTCCCAATAAGGACACACGCTTTAAAGGATTTATTTGGAAACTCCTAAATGATCAAATTGGAGACAATTATAAATTTTGTAGTGTCAAGATAAATATGAGTGGATTTGTGAAATTACAACAAGATATTAACTATTTTATGTCGTATTTTTGGAGCGTGCCTAGGGGTCGAAAGGACACCAAACTCGAGTATAGTAGCACATATCACTTTTTAATCGATGAACTGACTAAAACCGTTAATAAGAGTTTGGAGAATTTTCTTAGGTGTTTAATCGAGGCGAATCCAAAGCAATGGGATCTTGTACCTCCACAAGCAAAGTTCACTTGTAATAATTCTAGAAACCACTCCCTTAATATATCTCCTTACGAGATTTTCTATGCGTTGCCCCGCCCACCTGACCACCATCATCTTTCATTCCACGAACGTATTTCTTTCGATGCGCAAGCTCATATTAACTATTTAAAAGAACTGCATAAATTTACTGCTAATATTTTGCGAGCAACCTTTGAACATTACAAACTCACGGTCGGTCGTTATCGCCGTGAGTTGTACTTTTCAAAGGGAAGTCAGGTGATTGTTTATTGCAAGAGGTTGGGTCTAGTTCATGTTCTGCAGCGCATTGGGCCACCAGTTGAGCCACCAGTCGAGGCTCCGGATATTCCACCTGATCTAGCACCAGCGACGATGTCAGATCTCTCCATCACCAGTTTTTGTGAAGTCTCGTCAGGGTCGAGCTTTTTCAACCCCGAGAGAATTGATGCATCCTTCGTCGCATCCTAAGTCATGCATTTTATTTTTCAGCTTTTATTTACTATCATGTATTTCTTTTCGCACATCTGCTTTTATTTAAGTTAGAAACAAATTCGAAATCTTGTGACACTCTTGGAAATAAAATGTGGAATCAATTTTGTTGGAAAAAGAATTATGAGGCAAAAGAATTTGGAAAGAAATATGAAGGAGATAAGTAATTGGGGGAAAGAATTCCTTGAATTGAATTTTTAAAATCTCCTCTCTATTTAATGACTCCCTGTGTAAAGGGAAAGGTAGATCGGACAGCAGGAATTAATTTCTAAATTAATTCATGCATTGCTGATAATCCCCCGCCCCCTTTCTTCATCCCGCGCCACCGCCCCTGCCGCTGTGCCATTCGACTCAACGACTCATTTTGCCACTACCGTCCTCCATCGACGACGACGCATCTACTGCTGCCGTCCTCCTTCGACGACGACGCATCCACCGCTTCCGTCCTCCCTCGACGACGACGTATCTACCGCTGCCGTTCTCCTTCGACGACGACTCAGTCGGATTCGCCGCCCTAGTTCCGTTCTGCCGTAGGCGACTCCAACAAATTTGCGGGTGGTTTCATCACCTCACTCTGGCGCCATCCCGACTCCTCCCCCTTTGTCGATTGATGTCGACTCCAGCCAATCCAACTTCCAGTAATCGGTCGGCTTCAACTGATCCTTCATGCCGACGAATACGAAATTGGACTACTAGATCTCCTGTGGTATTTTCATCCCCTCCTTGCTCCGCTATTTAGATTTAAATTTATGCATCTTAAATAATTAAGAGCTTGCCCCGAACGTTCAAACGCTTGAATTACCGTTATTCATAAATTATTATTTGTGTGCATTTGCTTGTGGTCGTACGGATCTCGCGGCGGTTTAAACTGTTAAACACTCAAGGGCTTTCTTTCAAACAACGATTAACGGTTATTGTGAAGTTTGTTGTTAGAGAGGTGATCTCGCGCGCAAAGCTTCGATTTTGGTCACTCGACCTGACTAAAAATTAAAATTTCATGTGACTTTAAAATCATAATTTTATTTTTATATTAAAATAAAAATATTTCTTTGATTAAAATAAATAACTTGAAAACCCTAAATCCGGTTTACATCATTGTGTGATGTGTGTTTTGTTGTGTATGTGTTGAATGGTGTATGTGGTGAATGTGTGTTTGTGTTGTGTATTGTGTATGTGTTGAATGTGTGTTGTGTTATGTATGTGGTGATTGTGTGATGTGTGTTTTGTTGTGTATGTGTTGAATGGTGTATATGGTGAATGTGTGTTTGTGTTGTGTATTGTGTATGTGTTGAATGTGTGTTGTGTTGTGTTGTGTATGTGGTGATTATGTGATGTGTGTTTTGTTGTGAATGTGTTGAATGGTATATGTGGTGAATGTGTGTTTGTGTTGTGTATTGTGTATGTGATGTGTATTGTGTATGTGATGAATGTGTTGTGTTGTGTATGTGGTGATTGTGTGATGTGTGTTTTGTTGTGTATGTATTGAATGGTGTATGTGTTGAATGTGTGTTTGTGTTGTATATTGTGTATGTGGTGAATGTGTGTTTGTGTTGTGTATTGTGTATGTGTTGAATGTGTGTTTGTGTTGTGTATTGTGTATGTGTTGAATGTGTGTTTGTGTTGTGTGTTGTGTTGTGTTGAATGTGTGTTGAATGTGTGTTGTGTTGTGTATTGTGTATGTGTTGAATGTGTGTTGTGTATGTGGTGTGGTGTGTTGTGTATGTGGTGAATTGTGTATGCTATCTGATGCAGTGGTAGTCCGCCGATAGATGCACACTCCTAAATGCGACTCTTGGAGAGTAATATGGACTAGGGTGCACGTGTGTACATGAAGCAATTGCAAATTAAGATCTACTAGCAAATAATTCTTACAAAGCTTTAGGCGCAACCACACAATCAAGAATAAATATTAATGCTCAGAAACAATCCAGATCAACCATCGAAAGAGGTGCAAATCGGCTGAAGTGCGCCGGTAAAGGTCCCGCAAATCGCTCGCAAGCAACACAATAGCATATAAAATATCATCCACCACAATAAGTCAACAAGAAGTCCAATAAAAAAACACCAATATACCTTGGATTGCTCCTGCACGAGGCGGCTTGACGTAGAGGGGAGATCCGCGGTGAGCGTGCCTCCGTCTGGAATGGTGGTTCCACGGAATGGTAGGGGGGGTGCGGGCTGTGGAGGCCGGGGAAACGGAGTAGGGCAGGGGAGGCGGAGCAGGGAGGGGTGCTGTCGGGTTGTTACGGGGAGAAGAAGAAGGGGCGGAGGCGGAGCAGGGAGGGGTGCTGTCGGCTGTTACGGGGAGAAGAAGAAGGGGCGGAGGCGGAGCAGGGAGGGGCGCTGTCGGGGCTTACGGTTCGGTGGCAGGCGGAGCAGGGAGGGGTGCTGTCGGGCTGTTACGGGGAGAAGAAGAAGAAGGGGCGGAGGCGGAGCAGGGAGGGCGATGTCGGGGCTTACGGTTCGGCGGCAGGCGGGATGTGGAAACAGCGGCAGTAGAGGGGGGGGGGGGGGGGGGGGTACGAGCACAGGAAGCGGGATCTCCAACCTAGACCGGACGGCTGCTCTAGGGCAACTCTCCAATCTCCCCTTTTACATCAAAACCCCTCTATTTATAGGAGGAATGCAGGAATTAAACTTAAATAAAATTAGGGCTCCCGATCGGACGGCCGCAAGTGTCCGAGCCGATCGGGGCTAAGCGCAGCATAAAAATAATAAAGTTATATATGGATTCAACTCGGAACGACCCTCCGCGCGCATCCGCGGACTCGGATCGCCCAACCGGGTCGCCGATCACCGCCTCCTGCGGGAATAAACATGCGCGTGCGACCGTACGCCATCAACTCCCCCCGACTTGAAAGCACTCATCTCCGGTGAGTGAAGATGATCGTACTCTCGGCGAAGGTCAGGGGCGAGTCTCTCGAGCTCCTCAGCAGAAATCCATGCGTCGTCAGAAGCTGGGTGGGCATGCCAATGAACCAAGTACCGTAGGACCATCGAGCCGCCCGTCGCTGTGAAGTCATGACCAACGATCTGTAACGCGTCTCCAATGGGTGCAGGCGACTGTCGTATCAAAGTATCTCCATCAGAATGCTGTGCAGCTGGGCCGGCCGGTCGAGAGGGGGGATCCGCCAAACTGTGCTCTACCACCGGCGACTGCCTGGGTAGGATGGGTGTAGTGGCACTGGGTGGGTGAGGGTCGAACTGTGGCTCAGTGGGGGGTGAGGAATAGGGGTCCTCGTACACTCGCTCCTCAAAGTATGGGGTCAGGTCTTCTACATTGAACACTCGGTGAATCCCCATTGTGGGTGGTATGTCAACCTCATATGCATTCGCGCCGACCCGTCGAGTGACTGTATAGGGACCCATCCGACGAGCACTTAACTTCTTCGCTGCCCCCTGGGGGAGCCTCTCAGGTCGAAGGCGTATCATAACTTGCTCCCCAACATCAAATACCTGCTCCCTCCTGTGCCGATCGGCTTGAGCCTTGTAGATATCATTATTGGTTGCGATCTTTCTTCGAATTGCTTCATGTAGTGTGTGTATATGCTGAATGAATGACTCGGCGGACTCGCTAGGCCTAGCTTCTAACGGGACATCCACTAAGTCAACAGGTTTCCTAGGCTCGTAACCTAACATGACGTGGAATGGACTCAATCCTGTGGTCCTGTTAACCGAGCTATTGTATGCAAACTCCGCTATGGGCAAGACCGAGTCCCAAGAGGCAGGACTATCCCCAACGAGACAACGCAACAAGGTCCCTAGACTACGGTTGACAACCTCTGTCTGTCCATCCGTCTGTGGGTGATAAGTGGTGGAAAACTTCAGTGTCGTACCAGTCTTCTTCCACAACGTTTTCCAAAAATAACTCATAAAACGAACGTCGCGGTCGGAGACGATAGACGTGGGTAACCCATGATACTTGAATACCTCCGTGAAGAACAGGGCCGCCACGTGGGGGGCGTCGTATGTCCTATGACATGGAATAAAGTGGATCATCTTCGAGAAGCGGTCTACAACGACAAAGATCGAATCAAACTTCCGCGACGTGCGCGGAAGTCCTAGAACGAAATCCAGGCTAATGTCCGCCCAAGGTTTGTGGGGGATGGGCAGAGGGGTGTACAGGCCCGTAGACTGTCGAGAACCCTTGGCTGTCTGGCAAGTGCGGCAATGACGAACGATCCGCGTAACATCCCTCTTCAGGCCAGGCCAGAAGAATCGGTCCTCCACTAACGCAATCGTCTTGTCGCGCCCGAAGTGTCCCGCGGCGTTGCCCGCATGTAACTCCCAGACAAGGAAATTCCGCAGAGACGTCTGAGGCACGCAGAGACGTGACTCAAAGAACAGATAACCCTCCGAAATGAGGAAACCCTCACGGGGCTCGGGGGGGTCCCTCGACAACGCGGAGTAAATGTCGCCAAAATCAGGGCACTCGGGATAATCATGGCGGATCCGCTCGAATCCCTCCACTCGCGCGCTCATGGTATGAAGAATGGTGACCCGGCGACTCAACGCATCTGCCGGCTTGTTCTCAGCACCAGCTCGGTGCTTGAGAACATAGTGGTACTCCTGCATGAACTCCACCCATTTCGCGTGACGGTGTCCTAACTTCTTCTGCGAATCTAGATATCGCAGGGCCTGATGATCCGAATACAGGACGAACTCCTTATGTAGGAGATAGTGACGCCAATATCGGAGCGCCTGTACAACGGCATAGAACTCTCGATCGTAATTGGAATACCTCTGTCGGGCCTCATTGAGCTTCTCGCTGAAGTACGCGACTGGATGACCCTCCTGGCTCAGCACTCCACCAATACCTACCCCAGAAGCGTCACATGCGACCTCAAATGCCTTGGAAAAATCTGGGAGGCGCAAAACCGGTGCTGACGAGAGTCTCTCCTTAATGTCTTCAAATGCTCTGGTAGCCGCGGGAGTCCAAACGAAGTCGCCCTTGCGAAGGCAACTCGTAATAGGGGCCATAATCAAGCTAAACCCACAGACAAACCTCCGGTAGAAGGTGGCCAGTCCATGGAAGCTCTGTGCCTCGTGATTGTTGGCCGGAACGGGCCACTCACGAATCGATTTGACCTTATCAGGGTCAACCGAGATGCCGGACTGAGATACAATATATCCGAGAAAATGGACCGACGTGGACAGGAACGAACACTTCTTCAGGTTAACATATAGATGTTCCTTCCGAAGTGTTGAAACCAGCAACTGGTCTCTTGAGTTCGGACCTACTGGGGGTGTAGCCGATGCTTATTTCTCCCTCACTAGACTCTCTTGACGGTGGATGTTGGAAGCGGAATAGACCCAAGGCTGAAGCGAGGAGGTCCCGCCACACACCCGGAAGATCTTAGAGAGCTTCCCCTCCCAAACCAAAGCTCAACCGGGCACCTTGGAGGGCACTGGCCGCCAACCAAAACTAACCTAGAGGAGAGGATTCTCTAAAATCGGATCTCCTCCAAGGTGCCCTTAAGGGTCTATTTATAGTTTTCCTAGGCTGGTCTGTAAATAGCCTGAATCCGCCTTTTAATTCTACTAACAGCACCCCAAATTGGTCTGCTAATAGCCTAACTCCGCTGTTCCGAAGGGCTATTTGCAGCCCACCAGGGGTATTATGGTCATTTTCCCCTCACACCCATTTGGGCGAATGGTCTGTGAGGGCACCATTCGCTGGGCACCCGCCTAGCTGGGCGAATGCCCACGCTTCTGGGCGAGTGGTCCGTGAGGGCACCACTCGCCTAGCGCCTTCTCTCCTACAGCTTACCCCCACCAACCCGGGGGCATTTTTACCTTCCTTAGCCTGGGCGAGTGACCCGGCGAATGATCCGGACGACCCAGGTTTCGCCAGTTGGCTAGGGGGGGCCCACTCGGCGAATACGGGTTGTACACAATCCCCGCTCTTTACGAGCGGTTCCTGCGGTCGTAAAGAACAGTCCAACCCTGTATTCGGTGAGTGCCTGCTGACTGGATCCATAAGATTCCGTGGGTCCCACCGCCACCTTATATATATACCCTCATGTCAGGTTTCTCTGGACCATTCTCTCATCTTGGCTCGGAGTTTCTCCACTTCCTAATGTCTTTCCACAAACCTTCTGCGAAACCCCTCTCGCGAGAGATGATCGACCTCCTAGTTGCGGCCCAAGCTGCGACTGCCCCCAGGGCATCCAAATTTGCTCCCTGGCTAATGTCTAAACGGGATCCGAGCGCCCCCTATGTCTCGCGTCGAGCCAAGACGATTCGGCTGAATCGTCAGAGAGGCGAGACTGCTTCGGAGTCTCCGGCGGATACTCCACCAGTGAACACGCTGGCGGATGCCCTTCCGGACCCCGCGGTGCTGGTATGAGGATTCTTCCTGTCTCCATTTAGTTCCTGTCCCTTACCCTGCGCTTATTCCGACCATTCGCAGGGGGCTTTGGTACCTGAGGACGGCCATGGGGCCGTTTTGAGCAGTGCGGTGGTGCCACCTCCCGCGGACGAGGTACCTCCTCCCGATCTGGATCTTGCTCCTCCGCCTCCTCCTGGGGAGACTGTACCCCAATCCCGTGAGTTGTGAACCTTCCCGCTTTTTTCTTTTAGGTTGTCGGCTACTAATCATTACCTTTTCGCAGCCCTCAACCCTGACGTCCCGCTGCGGGACTCCATTCCTCCCAGCCCCCCTGCTCAGGTGAACCCCTCTGTCACCGCGAATGAACGGAGGGTCTCCCCTGAGCGAGAGCTGGATCAGCATCTCCGTGCTGATGACCGTGCGGATGCTCCGGCTCCTTCTTCACAGCCTTACCGTCCAGGAAAGGGAAAGGTCTTACCTCCCGCCTGGCTGTTTGGGACGCACCCTCATTCGTCTCGTCCTTCGGGTCACCCGGACCCCATCCCAGGTCAGTTCACTCACCCGCCTCTATCGTACTCGCATATTTTATCACCACTAACCTAGTTGTGATTCCGCAGGCTATCGAGAAGCCTCCCCCCTCGACTCCTACTACGAGGGGGGAGAGGGGATGCTCTCGCCTCTCCCCTCTCCGGGGGATCTCGCTGACTTCCTGGGTGATTCCTCGGATCACGCGACCCTGAAGGATCGGATCTCGGAGGTCCTGGGGAAGCTCATCCATATCCAGCGAAACGTAGCCGGCCAGGTGGACGACGTGCGGCTGAGAGTCGCGCGTGAGTTGAAGGACCTTCGACGAAGTCACTCGCATCTTCTCGCGGAGGTGGAGCGGCTAGGGGGTGAGGGAGAGGAGTTGTCTCCTGAAAGGCATGCTGCGCGATCCCGGGATCAACTCCACCTTGCTTCCCAGGAAATCACCAGTATACTCGCTTATTACCGCCCGCGAATGCCCATGGAAGCTGGGTCGCGAAAGCGAGGTCGGTGGATCTGGGAGGAGATCTGACCTACCCAACGTCCACCCCTCTTATTGTTTTCTTTTCTTACTTTATGCTGCGAATGTTGAACGTTATTTTTCTGTAATAATTTCTCTATACTTTGCGAATGCTTCTTTATTTGTTTTTCGTATCTCATAGCTTTGCTTGGGTATTGCCGAGTGACAACTTATAGCCGGATGCTCTTCCAACCTCGTTGCGTAGCCGCGGAATGAATAGACATAGGGCATTTGTCATTAATGGGCGAGAGGGACCGGCTCGAGCTTCGAGGTGTCGGGAGGGCGCGATGGCTATCCGCACACCCGAGGTCTCGAAAGTGCAAACGCCGTTTAGTCCCTCTATAAATAGGTCTTTCAACCACCGTATAAATACCTAACCATCCGGTCTCTTTCCTTGCGCTAGCACTCGCGCTTCTTCCTTATCTGTTGCTCCTCTTTCCTTCTTTACTCGCAAAAATGGGTGGCGATGCGGAAGGCAGGGCC
Organism: Dactylorhiza incarnata; assembly: GCA_033032865.1. NCBI lineage: Eukaryota > Viridiplantae > Streptophyta > Magnoliopsida > Asparagales > Orchidaceae > Dactylorhiza > Dactylorhiza incarnata. The sequence goes on along the minus strand of JAWHQI010000110.1, from coordinate 3,240,157 downwards.
AAGTGCGTCAGCGCATTCGCCAACCACGTCTTTGATTCCTGCGACCTCTCTGAGGAGGCCTACCTGACTGCCGTCGCCGACTACGTCCCGCCGGGTTTCGAGGCGCGAAAGCCCAGGCCGGATGAGCGCCTGAATTCCATCTCGCCTTGTGCTCTCGCGATCCCGCTAGAGCACTTCGAGGTGGGGTTTCGCCTCCCGATCTGGCCGGAACTCCGCCAGACCTTCAGGTACTACGGGGTCGTGCCTGGCCAGCTTAACCCCAACTCCATCGCTATGTTGGTTGGGTACGCGAGCTACCTGCGAGAGGAGGGAATCGAGTTCTCGCTGCCCGTCTTCCGCAAGCTCTATACCTTCCGCTGCACCCACGGTATCTCGTTCTTCTCGGGACTGAGCCCCCTAAAGCACTACGGGCTCCCGAACAAGAACCATGACTGGGTTCGCCGCTTTATTTTCGTAAGCGGGAACTTGGGGAACACTCTTCTTGCGCCGGTGCAGGAGGAGGAGTCAACCTTCCGCCCCCCGACCCTAGGGGGGCACGAGGCCAAACTTCACCAATACATCCTGGAGCACGGGATGGATCTCGTCCACCTCCGGCGAAACGTCAACTCGCTTCCACCCATTCCGCAGGGTGAGGGTAAGTGTTCGAGACTTCATTCGCTTTCGCTTCGTGATTTTTACATCATTCGCTAGAACCATTGGCTATATTATGCAGGTGTGCGCCACTTCCCCCTTCATCCGCCGCGGCCCTCCGGATCTACCCTCTCTCTCGCACAGGCCGCCGCGGATGCCTGTCGGGAGGAACCTTCTTCCTCCAAGCCTGGCGGAAAGAAGCGCAAGCCAGCGGTGCTGACCTCTTCCTCTTCCAAGAAGCCCAAAAACCCCCCCTCCGCCAAGGGGAAGGGGGTCCTGGACGAGACCCTCGGGGCGGATGCTCAGATCCAAGCCCTGGGGACGAGTGCGCCAGGAGAGACCACCCCTCGCGCGGGACTGTCGCTGCCGCCGCCCCCACTTCCCAGGGACCATCGGAACTTCCCCAGCGGCGAGAAGTACAGGGACCCCTCAGGGGCTCCCCTAGTTAAGTGGGACAGGAATGCTAACCGGGTCTCGCTCTCCACCCTCCATCCGTCGTGGATAGAGAGCGATCTCGCCAGCGGCGAGGCTTACGCCATCGCGTATGCCCTCTATGGCCGAGAAGACGCCGAAGTCTATGATGCCGAGACGACCCAGATTCTCGCTCATGAGAGTGCCAGGGCCATGCTGCGGGCGTTCGAGCTCGCGCACATGTCTTCGCGCCGGAGCATCAAACTGGCGCGGGACTTGGCGGCGGTTGAGGAGCCCCGGTCCGTTGCTTCTACTGAGGCGATGGAGCTTAGGACTAAGCTGGCGGCTGCGGAGACTCTTCTCGCCAACCGCCCTGTCGCAGAGGTATGTTTTCTCCTTTCCCGCGAGTGACTTGTTGCCGATTGACAACTTTATTCTTACTACCCTTGTTATTAATTTCAGGATACCACGGTTGCCGAGATGCTCCGCGCTCGGGTGGCCGGCCTTGAGGATGAAATCCGTCTGGCCAAAGCCGAAGTCCAGCGATTGCGAGAGGCTGGTGCGTCAGCACTCGACCCGGGGAGCGGGGGCCATTTTTATCCCCATCACGAGTTGGAGCAGCTGATGCAAGAGAACGCGCAGAATGCCGTCAAGCATGCGCTGCAGGTGCTGCGGCGAGCGGGATACCTGAAGGCGGAAGCCGAATGCCTTTCCGCTCGCCAAGTCGTCCCCGAGCTTTACATTCCAATCCCCTTTCCTGAGGACGACCACGTCGAGCCGCGAGAAGACGCCCTCATCCCAGACTCTGGCGAGAGCGACGGATCTTCAAGCGAGAAATCTGCTGATCCTTGAGAAGGGCCTCCTGTATTTTCTCTTTTTGCCTTTATCATTTTGACTGTAATCTTGAACGGGCGAGTGCCTTTAAAAGATGTATATATTGACTACAATTTGTGTTATTCTAAGCTTTCCTCTCATTCGCCGCTATACCTCGTTAGGCTCATTAGGACGTTGATTCTTCTTATTCGCCGCCACACCTCGTTAGGCTCATTAGGACGTTAGGTCGTGATGCGACTGTCTTGGCCACCCCGCGAATGCTCGAAGATGACTTAGGTCGGTCGTTCCCCTTCGATCTCTCGCTACCAAGTGAACCTTACCATTCGCGTATCACGGGGTTTCGCTTAGGTAGTCAAGAGAGTGGGGCGTGATCCTCTCTCCGGCACGTGGTCTATGCGAATGCTCTTGAGATCATCTCTTGAGAACTTAGAACCTGCCACCGGGTGAGCCTTCGGACCTGCCAGCTAGATGAGAGCCTGGACAGCGGGTCTGCTTGGGGCCAACCTCTTGAACATAGAACCTGCCACCGAGTGAGCCTTCGGACCTGCCAGCTAGATGAGAGCCTGGACAGCGGGTCTGCTCGGGGCCAACCTCTGGAACATAGAACCTGCCACCGAGTGAGCCTTCGGACCTGCCAGCTAGATGAGAGCCTGGACAGCGGGTCTGCTCGGGGCCAACCTCTTGAACATAGAACCTGCCATCGAGTGAGCCTTCGGACCTGCCAGCTAGATGAGAGCCTGGACAGCGGGTCTGCTCGGGGCCAACCTCTGGAACAAAGAACCTGCCACCGAGTGAGCCTTCGGACCTGCCAGCTAGATGAGAGCCTGGACAGCGGGTCTGCTCGGGGCCAACCTCTGGAACATAGAACCTGCCACCGAGTGAGCCTTCGGACCTGCCAGCTAGATGAGAGCCTGGACAGCGGGTCTGCTCGGGGCCAACCTCTTGAACATAGAACCTGCCACCGAGTGAGCCTTCGGACCTGCCAGCTAGATGAGAGCCTGGACAGCGGGTCTGCTCGAGGCCAACCTCTTGAACATAGAACCTGCCACCGAGTGAGCCTTCGGACCTGCCAGCTAGATGAGAGCCTGGACAGCGGGTCTGCTCGGGGCCAACCTCTTGAACATAGAACCTGCCACCGAGTGAGCCTTCGGACCTGCCAGCTAGATGAGAGCCTGGACAGCGGGTCTGCTCGGGGCCAACCTCTTGAACATAGAACCTGCCACCGAGTGAGCCTTCGGACCTGCCAGCTAGATGAGAGCCTGGACAGCGGGTCTGCTCGGGGCCAACCTCTTGAACATAGAACCTGCCACCGAGTGAGCCTTCGGACCTGCCAGCTAGATGAGAGCCTGGACAGCGGGTCTGCTCGGGGCCAACCTCTTGAACATAGAACCTGCCACCGAGTGAGCCTTCGGACCTGCCAGCTAGATGAGAGCCTGGACAGCGGGTCTGCTCGGGGCCAACCTCTTGAACATAGAACCTGCCACCGAGTGAGCCTTCGGACCTGCCAGCTAGATGAGAGTCTGGACAGCGGGTCTGCTCGGGGCCAACCTCTTGAACATAGAACCTGCCACCGAGTGAGCCTTCGGACCTGCCAGCTAGATGAGAGCCTGGACAGCGGGTCTGCTCGGGGCCAACCTCTTGAACATAGAACCTGCCACCGAGTGAGCCTTCGGACCTGCCAGCTAGATGAGAGCCTGGACAGCGGGTCTGCTCGGGGCCAACCTCTGGAACATCCAGGGTCTCTCCTGCGAGCTGTAGCATCATTTTCATACACATAGTTTAAACAAAATGTTTTCATTCAAAAAACCATCATTATTACATGGTACTAAGGATAAAAACGTTTAAGGTCGTCGCCGCTCCATGTGTGGCTGAGGGGTTGGCCCTCCACATTCTGAAGGCGATACCCCCCGGACTTTAGTGCCTCTTCCACGACATAGGGGCCTTCCCAGTTGGGGTTAAGTTTTCCCACCGCGGCGGACCTCCCAGCCGCGTCGACCTTCTTGAGTACCAGATCTCCCTTCTCGAACTGCTTGATCCTGACGTGCCTGTCGAAATACTTGGCCATCCGCCGCTTGACCTCTTCTTGATGAATGGCTGCTCGGTCCCGAGCTTCTTCGATGAGGTCGAGGGAGAGCCGCAACTCCTCCTCGTTCTCGGCTCTCCAATCTTCCTCACCATTTGTGGCGACCTTCACCCGTGGTGTCATAACCTCGAACTCTATGGGGATGACGGCCTCGCAACCGTGAGAGAGCTTGAAAGGGGTCTCTCCCGTGACGGTGTTGGGGGTGGTTCTTAAAGCCCAAAGGACCGAGGGGAGCTGCTCCACCCAATTGCCCTTGAGATTTTCCACCTTCTTTTTGAGCAAGTTCACGATGACCTTGTTCGCCGCCTCCACCTGCCCGTTGCTCCTGGGATGGTGAACGGATGCAAACCTAAGGTCTATTCCCAACTGGCCACAGAAGCCGATGAATTCCTCGCTTGCGAACTGCGGTCCATTATCCGTGACTATGGCCTGCGGAAGCCCATGTCGACAAATGATCTCCCCCCATACGAAGTTGCGGATTACCTGGGAGGTGACCTTAGCCAACGCCTTGACCTCCAACCACTTTGTGAAGTAGTCAATCATGACTAGGAGAAATCTCCTCTGTCCACTAGCCTGGGGGAAGGGTCCTACCAGATCCATTCCCCATATGGCGAATGGCCAGGGCGCCATGATACTCTTGAGCCTCTGAGCTGGCATGAGCTGAAGCGGGGCGAACATTTGGCACTTCTGGCATTTCTTGGCGAAGACTGCCGCGTCTTTACCTAGGGTTGGCCAGAAGTACCCCTGCCTTATTATCCTTGCTTCCAGCATCCAGCTCCCCGAGTGGCTGCCGCACTCGCCGGAGTGAACTTCTTCCAAGATCTTTGGGACCTCTTCCTCCGAGATGCATCGGGCCAGGAGGCCTGAGAGGGCCTTTCGATACAAGTCACCCTCATGGAGCACGTAGTAGGCAGACTTATACCGGAAGCGCCTCTGGTCCAGAACTTCTTCCGGAAATTTTCCCGTTGCAAGGAAGGTGACGAAGGGATCCTTCCAGGAGGGCCGCTGTTCTACTTCCATGAGCTCTCCCTCTTCAATCGAAGGACGGAATAGGTCCGTCAGGGTCCCTCCGGCTCGAGGACCAGATTTTGCCAACCGATCGGCCGGGGTGCTCTCCTCTCGAGGGACATGCCGGATGGAGAAAGTTTTGAACGTCCCCACGAGACCTTTGACTTTTGCTAAGTACTTCATGAGCACAGGTTCGCTTGTTTCGAACTCTCCCCTTATCTGATAAGCTATTATCATGGAGTCAGTGAGGACCTCCACGTCATGGACCCCGAGCTCCCGGGCCAACCGCAGACCGGCGATTACAGCCTCATACTCCGCCTGGTTGTTGGTGATTGGGAAGTGTATCACTAGTGTCTGCTCTATCTTTACTCCGTGGGGACTCTCCAGCACCACCCCTCCTCCGAGAGAATTCTTGCCTGAAGCCCCGTCCACCAGCAGCTTCCACGGAATGTGACGAGGGGCTCCGTCTTCTTTCATCCCGGCCACGAAATCTGTCATGAAATCAGCCACCACCTGCGCCTTCATAGATAATCGAGGGACAAAGGTAATGTTGAATTCACTTAGCTCGATTGACCATTTTGCGAGTCTTCCTGAGTGCTCCACTCCTTCGAAGATCTGACGAAGAGGATGGTCCGTCACTACTTGGATCGAATGGGCCTGGAAGTATGGCCTGAGCTTCCTCGCTGCGATGACCAGGGCAAAGGCCAACTTCTCTAAAATTGGGTACCTGAGCTCCGCTTCCCTCAGGACCCTGCTTACGTAGTAGACTGGCAGCTGCTTCTTGCCTTCTTCCCGAACCAGGACGGAGCTTACGGCCTCCGCCCCGACCCCGAGATATAGATGTAGATCCTCCCCCTCTTTGGGACTTTGCAGTAGCGGAGCCTTGGTGAGTTGGCTCTTCAAGGCCTGAAAGGCCTCCTCGCATTCTCTCGTCCACTCAAACTTCTGATTGCCTCGTAGCGCTTTGAAGAAGGGGGAGCATTTTTCCCCGGCCCGGGAGAGAAACCTGTTCAGCCCGGCGAGTCTTCCGGTCAAGCGCTGAACTTCCTTGGCGTTCCGTGGCGACCCCAGCTCCATTATGGCCCTAACCTTGTCCGGGTTAGGTTCTACCCCCCAGGGGGTGAGAAGGTGCCCCAGGAACTTCCCTTTGCTGGCCCCGAACACACACTTCAGGGGGTTCAGGCGCATCTTGTACTTGCGTAGGGTGGCGAAGGTCTCCTCGAGGTCCCGGATGTGAGAGCTCACACACTTGCTCTTTATCATAAGGTCATCCACGTAGACCTCCAGGTTCCTTCCCCTTTGCTTCTTAAATACCCGATCCATCATCTTCTGGTAGGTTGCTCCTGCGTTTTTCAGCCCGAAGGGCATCATCTTATAACAGTAGCATCCCTCCCTGGTGATGAACGAGACATCTCTGACGTCCGGGGGGTGCATTCTTATTTGGTGATAACCTGAAAAAGCATCCAAAAAACTCATCACAGAAAAACCGACGGCTGAGTCAACCAGCGCGTCGATCCGAGGCAAGGGATAACAATCCTTAGGGCAGGCCTTATTTAACAATGAAAAGTCCACACACATACGCCAGCGGCCATCGGCCTTTTTTACCATTACGACATTGGAGACCCAGCCTGGATACTGGATCTCCGTTACAAAACCTGCTTCGAGGAGTTTCGCCACCTCCTCGCGGATCGGTCCTTCAAGCTTGTCAGTTATAGTCCTTCTCTTCTGCCGGATGGGGCGGGCTTCTGGATCGAGATTGAGACGATGGCAAGCCACGTCCGCCTCGATGCCTGGCATGTCCGCTGCGCTCCATGCGAAGATGTCCACGTTCTTCTGGATGCACTCCAGCATCCTTCTCTGGTCTTCCAGGCCGAGGCCCCCGCTGATCCGCACCTTCTCCACCCTTCCTGCCTGGGTGGTAACCTCCATCTCTATCACCTCTTCTGCCGCCTCGAGCCGGGTTGGCTCTTCCCACTGGCCTTTTGCTTCTCGCCTCTCTTCCCGGGCCTTTTCCCCTGCAGCTCCTTCCACCTCCACCGGCTCGACCTCCTGCTCTTTCCGAGCGACCTCCAACAACTCGACCTCTTGCTCCTCACGAGAGACCTCCAACAACTCGACCTCCTGCTCCTCACGAGCGACCTCCAACAACTCGACCTCCTGCTCCTCACGAGCGACCTCCATATTCTCCTCTCGGGCATCGCCCTCTCCCCCTACTTCTCTCTTCTCCACTTCTTCTCCTGGCCCCTCCGGCCTCGCCATCTCTGCATCCATCTTCTCGGCATCCGCCATCCATGAAATGGTGTTGACGGCAGTCACGTAGCACTGCCTCGCCACCTTAGCATCTCCTCGGACGCGGATCTGGACTCCTCCACTATGGAGCTTTAAGCACTGATGGTACGATGAGGGCACGCACCGGAAGGCACTGATGAGGGGTCGTCCGAAGATGGCGTTATAGCTGCTCGGAGCGTCCACAATGACGAACCGGCAGTTTCTTGGGACTCCTCCTAGCGTCACCTGGAGACCTACGCCTCCCTCGACCTCCTTCCGCTCCCCCGAGAAACCAAACAGTGGTCCGTCGGAGGCCTGCACCCTCTTCTTCTCTACCTCCATCGCGTCGAAAGCCTTTTTGAAGATCACATTCAACAAGCTCCCGTTGTCCACCAGGATCCGGGAGACCGTGAAGTTTTCTATCGCCGTCTGGATCACCAGGGCGTCGCAGAATGGGTCTTCGTAATCTGGCATATCTTCTGAGGAGAAGGTGAGCTTCTCAGAGGGGGGTGGGGTCTGGGAAGTCGACGCGACGTCCCTTCGGAACATGGCCTGGAAGCTTCTCTTGCGAGAGGCCTCTATCCCAACCCCACCGTGAATCACCCCGATTCCCCCCCTGGTTCCTGTATCTGCCCTATCCTCACACCGGTCCTCTTCTGCCTCTGGGAGCACTTCCTCAATTCTGGCCTGCTGCCGCCATGGCTGTCCTCTTTCCCTCATCTCCAAGAACTCTGGGCAGGTGGCGATCGCGTGACCTTCTTCCTGATGAAAGTCACAGTAAGGCAACGCCACCCTGTCCTTTCTTCCCGCTCTTCCTCTTCCTCCTCTTGCTCCTCTACCTCTTCTCCCTCGGCCCACCGCCATGGCTTGCTCCCTCGGGGGGTGAGGGGGTGAGGGGGTCTGGGACCCTGCCTCCACCCCTGATTCACTCCTCCTGCCTCCCTTCCTTGGTACCTTTCATCCTGACCTCGCGCTGGTCCTTCCTGGTTCCTCCAGCCCAACCTGTTGTTGGGTTCTTGGTTCCTCCAAACCCGAGGTGGTCTTTCGAACCCCTGGCCCCTGGGCTCCTCTCGCCTTCTTCCCTCTGGCTGCCTCGCCTCGGGCTCGCTCATCCTCGCCAACCTTTTGTAGAATTCGGGGTTGGCTGCCTCCCCTTCAATCTCCTCCGCGGCTCTCTCCATCAACTCCTCGAAGGATACAGGAGGTCTTCTCTTCAGGTCCATCTTGAAGAACCCCTCTCGCAGCCCTACGATGAATGCCATCTGGAGGGCGAATCCCGGCACCTCCTGCACTAGGTGTATCTCCTCCTGGAACCTGTCCACGTACTTGGCCAGGGATTCCCCCTCCCTTTGTCTGATCTTGAAGAGAGCCTCCGCATCCTTCTTCCTCTTTTTTGACGTCGAGAAACGCAGTCGGAAGCTTCGGCGCAGATCATCGAACGCGTAGATGGAACCTGTGGGAAGTTGGTGGAACCAGTCCCTTGCTTTCTCCTTCAGGGTGGTCGCGAAGAGCCGGCATTGAAAAGAATCCGACATGGGAAGAATTGATGTCATGTCCTCGAACCACTGCAGGTGCACAACTGGATCCTCCTTGCCGGTGTAGTAGGACATCTCCGGCCCACGAAACCCTTCTGGCACTGGGGCCGAGAGGATCATCTCGCAAAAGGGGCTCCCTTCCCCTGCTCGGCAAGTGGTCCTCTCGCGCGGGACCAACTCACACACCTCAGCACTCGCCGGACTGCTGAACAGCTGTCGTCCGGGGAGATCTCGCGCGCTTCCTTCTGCTGGCACCTCCTTCCCCGGCCGCTGCCCCGGTGCGTTCTCGCCAATCTGCAAAGGCGGGACCACTGGGACCGCCGGGGTCTCGCACTCGGTCCTTGCTGCGAGAACTGTCTGCAGAACCTCTCGCTTGAACTTCTCAAACATTTCCAGCCACTCCCCTGCCGCTGGTGGCTGCGAGTGACCTGAATCAGAACCATTTCCTCCATCTCCCGTCATTGAAACTAGCTTGGGATTTTCTTTCACCGGCTACGGTCCACGCTCACCGCACCAAAAATGTTGAAACCAGCAACTGGTCTCTTGAGTTCGGACCCACTGGGGGTGTAGGCGATGCTTATTTCTCCCTCACTAGACTCTCTTGACGGTGGATGTTGGAAGCGGAATAGACCCAAGGCTGAAGCGAGGAGGTCCCGCCACACACCCGGAAGATCTTAGAGAGCTTCCCCTCCCAAACCAAAGCTCAACCGGGCACCTTGGAGGGCACTGGCCGCCAACCAAAACTAGCCTAGAGGAGAGGATTCTCTAAAATCGGATCTCCTCCAAGGTGCCCTTAAGGGTCTATTTATAGTTTTCCTAGGCTGGTCTGTAAATAACCTGAATCCGCCTTTTAATTCTACTAACAGCACCCCAAATTGGTCTGCTAATAGCCTAACTCCGCTGTTCCGAAGGGCTATTTGCAGCCCACCAGGGGTATTATGGTCATTTTCCCCTCACACCCATTTGGGCGAATGGTCCGTGAGGGCACCATTCGCTGGGCACCCGCCTGGCTGGGCGAATGCCCACGCTTCTGGGCGAGTGGTCCGTGAGGGCACCACTCGCCTAGCGCCTTCTCTCCTACAGCTTACCCCCACCAACCCGGGGGCATTTTTACCTTCCTTAGCCTGGGCGAGTGACCCGGCGAATGATCCGGACGACCCAGGTTTCGCCAGTTGGCTGGGGGGGCCCACTCGGCGAATACGGGTTGTACACGAAGGAGGTCGAATACTAAACGAATGTGACCCAGGTGCTCCGTGCGTCCCTGACTATAAATCAGTATGTCATCGAAGTACACCACGAGGAACTTGCCCATGTAGGGCCAGAGAATCTGTGTCATCACCCTCATAAATGTGCTCGGCGCGTTCGAGAGTCCGAACGGCATAACTAACCATTCGTATAGGCCATCTTTTGTTTTAAAAGACGTCTTCCACTCATCACCCTCCCGGACTCTAATCTGATGGTACCCGCTCCTCAAGTCGATCTTCGTAAAGACCTGGGCGCCAGCCATCGCATCGAGGAGGTCATCAAGGCGGGGGATCGGGAAGCGGTATTTCACCGTAATCTTATTGATGGCGCGACTATCGATACACATGCGCCAGCTCCCATCCTGCTTCGGGGTAAGAAGGGCAGGAACGGCACACGGGCTCAGGCTCTCTCGAATAAATTTCTTCCGCAGAAGATCGTCCACCTGTCGCTTCAGCTCAGCATGCTCAGTCGGATTCAACCGATAGTGGGGAAGGTTGGGCAAAGATGCCCCTGGGATCAGGTCTATAGCGTGTTGGATATCTCTCATAGGGGGAAGCTCGTCGGGGAGCTCCTCCGGCATAATGTCAGTGTACTCGTCCAGCAGGCGACGGATATCCGGATCTACACTCTCAAGATCAGTGGTGGGGTCAGAGGCCACGGCGGCTACCACTACGTACATCATCCCCAAGTCTAAACTCTCTCGAAGAAAATCACTCTTCCTCAAAATGTGTATGGGCCTGGAGGACCCGGCACTAATAGACGACTCAACCTGGCCCTTGGGTGGGTCCCTGGGCTGGGTCGGGGTGAGGGTGATCTTCCGCCCCTTGTCAAAGAAGACGCACGTGTTGGAACGGCCATAACACGTGGCTTCGCGATCGTACAACCAGGGGCGGCCTAACAGGACATGTGCGACGTCCATCGGGATGACGTCGCACCACACTTTGTCCTCAACGGACGCTAAACGAATCGGCACAAGACATCTCTGCGTGACCTGGATGGCAGACTTGTCCACCCAGTGGACGCGGTATGGGTGGGGATGTGGCTCGGCAGCTAGCTGCATCCTTTCTAAGCCTTTCTTCGCCACAATGTTCACGCAACTACCGCTGTCTATGGCAAGCTTGCAGGGTCCGCCCGCACTCTGAAAATATGTATAGAATATCGATGTGCGGCGCCAATCCTCCTCGGAACGAGGGTGTGCAGGAGGCGACGGATGACGCCCAGTCTTAATGATCTCTCTGCGTCGCTCTCCCAACCGTCCCCCACCTCTGCTGTGATCTCCTCGACCACAACCTCATCTAACTCAGCGCTCTCCTCGCCATCGTCCTCGATCAACAGGTTCCTCGTAGGGCATTGAGCAGCAAGGTGTCCTCTGCCCAAACATCGAAAAACCTGGCCAGGCCCGGCCCTAGGGGCAGCCGGAACCAAAACCTTCCCCTTCGCATCCGTGGTGGTGCGAGGCGGGGCATCGGGGCGGTGTGTGGTTTGCCTCGATCCCGGGAGGCGCAGATAGCTCTCATACTCAAGCGCGAGCTGGAATACCTGCTCGACCGTCTCTATGCGGTGTGGGATGAGCTCTCTCCGAATCTCAGCCCTAAGCCCAGCTCTAAACTTAGATGCGGTCACGATAGGCTCCTCCCAAATGTCGCTCCTCACTATCAACTCGTCGAATCGTGTCATATATTCGGCAACGGATAGCGATCCCTGCCGTAACGCATGGAGTTGGTCAAGAAGCTGATCTCGATAAGAGTCGGGGAGGTACTTGTCCCTCAATCGTTGTTTCATCTCCGCCCACCTAGTGATGGGATAGTACCCATCTCTCTCCAGAGATCTCTCTACGCTGAGCCAGAACATTTTTGCCTGGCCAATCAGTTTCATCTTAGCGAACCGAACTCGCCGCTCATCCTGCATCTCGTACCAGTCAAAGAAATGATCCATATCTAGGAGCCAGTCACTAAAGGCCTTCGGGTCTAGATGACCGTCGAAGGTGGGAGCATCAATTCGAAGACGCCGAATGAGATCGTCCTCTACCGGGGTACGCTCCCGACGGGGCTCCACATAGTCGTCATATGGCTCTTCGAGATCGTACTCGTGTCGCGCGGGTGGTCCGCGACCACGGCGGGCCGACGGCGGACGGGGCTCGTATGGTGGCCTAGGGTGACGACGATAATCAAATGCAGGCTCGGGGGTCCGTCTCCGAGGAGCGGAGTCCCGACGATAATCATATGCCGGCTCAGGAGTCCGTCTCCGAGGAGCTGGGTCCCGACGTGGTATCTCTCGTACACGTCGGTCAAGAGGAGGAGAAGCATCCCGTGGATCATCCAAGGGTTCCTCATAACGTGGTGCAGGGTCCCGATGTGGTATCTCTCTCGCTCGTCGATTACGTGGGAGAGGAGCATCCCGTGGGTCCTCCAAGGGTTCCTCATAACGTGGTGCAGGTGTCGGACCTCTAGGGGACCCTATCTGATCGACTCTAGTGTTGACCCTAGCGATGTCGTTCTTAATGGTGGTGAATTGTTCCAGGACTAAGTGCTGAAACTCGGCGGTCGTCATGTCCGAATTCGAACTGGCGGCCCGATCGTCGGTGTTATTCTGAACAGACATTGATTTTCTATAGACCCTACCACTACGGAGCATGCAATGAAATTCGTAACCTAGCTTTGATACCAAATGATGCAGTGGTAGTCCGCCGATAGATGCAGACACTCCTAAATGCGACTCTTAGAGAGTAATATGGACTAGGGTGCACGTGTGTACATGAAGCAATTGCAAATTAAGATCTACTAGCAAATAATTCTTACAAAGCTTTAGGCGCAACCACACAATCAAGAGTAAATATTAATGCTCAGAAACAATCCAGATCAACCAACGAAAGAGGTGCAAATCGGCTGAAGTGCGCCGGTAAAGGTCCCGCAAATCGCTCGCAAGCAACACAATAGCATATAAAATATCATCCACCACAATAAGTCAACAAGAAGTCCAATAAAAAAAAACACCAATATACCTTGGATTGCTCCTGCACGAGGCGGCTTGACGTAGAGGGGAGATCCGCGGCGAGCGTGCCTCCGTCTGGAATGGTGGTTCCACGGAATGGTAGGGGGGGTGCGGGCTGTGGAGGCCGGGGAAACGGAGTAGGGCAGGGGAGGCGGAGCAGGGAGGGGTGTTGTCGGGTTGTTACGGGGAGAAGAAGAAGGGGCCGAGGCGGAGCAGGGAGGGGTGTTGTCGGCTGTTACGGGGAGAAGAAGGGGCGGAGGCGGAGCAGGGAGGGGCGCTGTCGGGGCTTACGGTTCGGTGGCAGGCGGAGCAGGGAGGGGTGCTGTCAGGCTGTTACGGGGAGAAGAAGAAGGGCCGGAGGCGGAGCAGGGAGGGCGTTGTCGGGGCTTACGGTTCGGCGGCAGGTGGGATGTGGAAACAGCGGCAGTAGAGGGGAGGGGGGGTACGAGCACAGGAAGCGGGATCTCCAACCTAGACCGGACGGCTGCTCTAGGGCAACTCTCCAATCTCCCTTTTTACATCAAAACCCCTCTATTTATAGGAGGAATGCAGGAATTAAACTTAAATAAAATTAGGGCTCCCGATCGGACGGCCGCAAGTGTCCGAGCCGATCGGGGCTAAGCGCAGCATAAAAATAATAAAGTTATATATGGATTCAACTCGGAACGACCCTCCGGGCGCATCCGCGGACTCGGATCGCCCAACCGAGTCGCCGATCACCGCCTCCTGCGGGAATAAACATGCGCGTGCGACCGTACGCCATCACTATCTAGTATCATTGTGATGATTTTATTAATTTTTCGTTATGTTCAGTCCTGCATAATGGGTAAACACAGAGAAGGGGGAATTCTGCAACCTGGGAAATGAATGATGTGATGTTTTTTTATGACTTATGCATAAAAGAAATTGAGTTGGGGAACAGACCAACAACTCATTTTAGCAAAGAGGGATGAAATAATCTGGTGAATAAGTATCGTGAACGAACGGGAAAGTCATATGACCAAAAACAAATGGAAAATAAGTGAGACCAGCTAAAAAGAGAATGGAAAGTTTGGCGAGAGTTGAAACGGGGAGAAACTGGTTTGGGTTGGAATCCCTCACGAAAAACTATCAACGCTTCTGATGAATGGTGGGACGAAAGACTGAAGGTAATTTAATTCTTTTGACGTTTGTCTCGCTATTACTTTTTGAGTTAATTATATTATCATTAATTTGATATATATTCTTAGGTGGTCGCTACTGCAAAGAAGTTTCGGTACTCAGGTATAGCTCCAGAGTTGGAGGAAAAGCTAGACAAGATGTTCAGCAAAGTGGTTGCTACGGGAGATCTTGCATGGGCACCAAGTTCACGAAACCTGGTGCATGAATCTGTTGATGAACGTGACATGTCCGATGATGGTGACAGTCGAGTTGTTGAAGATTTATCTCCTAATACAACAGACACGGGAGTGGACACTACCTCCACTCGACCTTCTAGCTCATCGGAAGTTAGGAAGAAAATAAAAGAAAAGGGCAAGAAGAAGATTGCTGGAAGAAAGCGAGCAATGAGTTCCACAATGGAGGACATAGCAGAGACATCTCGTATAATAGGTCGTGTTATGATGGAACCTCCAAAAGTACAAATCACCTCTGCATTGTTTACCATTCCAGAAGCACTCGGAGAGCTTGAAAAATATCCAGAGATTACGGGGGACTTTGACTTCTATGACTACTGCACGATGTTTCTCAGAGATAAGAGCAACATGGAAACATTCATGAGTATTCCGGAGACGCTCAAAGTTACGTGGCTAAAGGCGCGATATACACAAAATTCACAATAGGGGTCAGATGGTTGTAGTTATCTGCGGAACATGAATGTGGTTGTATCTTTGTTTGTGGATCTGTTTATTTTATCATTATGTAAAACAGCTTGAGAAAATGGTATTAATGTTATCTGATTATTATTATTGCTTCATGTGGTTGTATCTTGGTATGTGGATACTGTTGCCTGATTTTTTTTACTCCATTGGCTTCTAATTCAAGAAAATGATATTAATGTTGTTATTAATACTCTTGCTTCTTTTTTGTACTGATGTTTGAAGTTATATAATTAATCTGTTATGATTTTATTTATCTATTTGCACAGTTATATAATGTCCTCCGATAATTCAGATAGCTCCAATGAGGAAATTCAAGAAAGAGTGATAGTTTTGGTCAATCAAACTAGAAACGTTTTAGCTTACCATCAACAGACACCGGTTGCATGTATGGTGCACAGTTGGTGTTCATTATCCAGTAATAATCCATGCATGACAATACACCAATCAGGTGATAAATGGATTGGAGAATTGTTAAATGGGCATCCCACTAGAATTTACGATAACTTACGGATGTCAAAGAGGATATTTCTTGATCTACTTCAGGTACTTGAACAACGTTATGGGCTACGCGGTTCAACGAGAACTACCTCACGAGAAGTTCTCGCACTGACATTGTACATTTTAGCACAAAATGAATCAATGAGGCTAACAAAGGAAAGATTTCAACACTCAACGGAAACAATATGTAGATATTTTTCAGTGAGAATAGCTGCCCTGAAAAAGCTATCATCTGATATTATAGTGCCAACAGATGAAAATTTCAGTGAAATTCCACATCAAATAATAAATGATGCTCGATACATGCCATATTTTGAGAATTGCATTGGAGCAATAGATGGAACACATATTGGTGCACGGGTTCCACCTGAAATACAAGCTGCGCACATTGGACGTCATGGTATGCCAAGCCAAAATATTATGGCAGTATGTGACTTCAACATGTGTTTCACATTTGTGCTGGCTGGATGGGAGGGTTCGTGGTGGAGACCAGCCCCGATCAGGTCGACGTAAAAGTACCCGACGCCGCACCCGACCGGACCACTATCAGCCCCGAGTCTACCATTTTTATTTGTGTCACTTTTGGCCTTTATAATTTGTGTATTTGCATTTTTTTATGTGTGGATATATATAATACTTATAAGTAAATATACTTATATATATGAAGTCTAACCTAAGAGCCAGCCGGTCCGTCTTCCACCTCCCCGATCAAAGTCGCGCGGCTTTCTTCCCGGTTCTGTAAAACCCGCAGGTGAGGGCTCGCAGCCAGCAATGGATTCCGCCATTTCCGGCCTCAAACCAAGCGAGATTCACGCTCAATCTCTCGCCGACGCCGCACCCCACGAGCCACTCTCCCGGGCAGTTTTCTGCACGCGACCACTTCGTCCACGTCCAAGCTCCGCCATGGCTGCTCATGGAGGTTACCTGTTTTTTCTTTTTCCCTTTTCGAAACCCTATAAATAGGGATTTGCTATATTTTTAAGGGGGTTGAAGTTGGTTGTTGTTTTGGTGAATCCCGTCAAAGAAGACGATGAATAGCGAAGTGAATGTTGAAATTAAGAAATTGTTGCGTTGTTCATCTCCTGCTGGAGAGTTGAGTTAGTGAATATCTTGATTTAGTGTAATGGTAATCCCATGTGAGAGTGTGAGGATGAACATGTGATGTTATGGAGTGATTGATTATTGAAGTTGTTGAGAGTTGTGATTTCCTATTTAGGAATAGTCGATTGATGAAAGTTTTGTTTTTGGACTGCTTTTTTTTGGAAGATGATGAACAGTAGCTTTAATATTACTGTCTCAGCCTTAGACTTATTGAAGGAAAACCGTGAACTGTGTGAAAGGTGAGTGAATTTTGGCTCTTGTGATCGAGATTTCGTGGATCCACCTTGGGTGTGAGAGCGAGTGAGAAGTTAGGTTGTTTAGTTGTGGCCTCCTTACACTAGTGAATGTTTGAGATTCCGTGGAACCACCTTCGTGTGAGAGTGAGCGAATTTTCTCCGTGGTGCCCGTGTGCGACAGCGGCCGACCTCGGAGCGGGAGATCGAAGATGACGAGGAATTCCTCGCGAGATCGCCGTCGACTTCGGTCGCGGAAAGACACCTCTTTCCGTGGGTAGCTTGTTTCTTCCTCCTCCTTTGTGTGCATCTATATTTCCTTTTTTAGGTTATTAGATTCATTGTGGGTTTTCGCCCGGATTTTGTCAGTGAACGCTACGTCGAAAACTTCAAACGGAAACGTATTTGGAGTTCACGATTTCCGTTTGCTACAACAAGAGGAACGGAACGAAAGTTGCGAACTTCCCTCCCCGGATTTAGAATTGAATCATATTTCAAGAAAATTCATTTTAAACAAAATAGTAATTTTATGCTTTACAAAACTCTAGTTGCTTAATTTCTTAAAGTTCGTGCATGTCCGCTCAAATTTCAATTTTTAAATTGCATGCACTTAGGAATTCCTAGAAATAGCCGACAGGCGCGCAAACCCTACGCGCCGTCCTGCATCAGTTCGACTCATGACAGTCGTATTTTTCAGCGTGCACTCATGGAACCAAGTTATAATTTTCATTTCCGCCTACAGGTATAATTTTAAATATGAAATTATAGTTATTTAAAATAGAATATTAATTGTTGTTTTTAAATTTTAGGAAAATATTACTTGGTTGATGTTGGATATCCACTGCAACAAGGGTTCTTAAAGCCATATTCAGATACATGATATCATTTACCAGACTTTGCGCGTGGAAATCGTCCTATACAAAAAGAAAAGAAATATTCAACCATGCGCATTCATCACTGTGTGGCGTCATAGAACGGACATTCGGTGTTTGGAAGAAAAAGTGGGTTATACTAAGTGATGCATCCTGCGGCGCATCAAGTTTTATTTACGCATTTTATTTACTCCATGTACTTTTGTTTACGCATCAACTTGTGATTTACGGCTTATCGGTCTGACCACCCGATAAGACGCTTAATAATGGTCCAGTAATTTTAAGAGTTAGGACATTAGCAGCAAGCCCAAAATTACGCAGGAGACACATAAATTATTTAAAATTAATAATAAATTTCAAAATTCTTTTAACCCCCAAAATCCTCCATAAAGAAATTCCAAATTTTGGTTGCCTACATTTAGAAATCCAACCCAAAGATTGTCTTAAAATTCCAAATGTAGAATGCCACCTTTAGAAAGTCCTCATTTGGAATTCTTCCATCAAAATAATAAACTTCCTCCTTTAAAACAGTCGGCTGAAGAGGAATAGGGCAGGTGGAATCGTGGAGAACGAAAATCTCGTTCTTCTATGAAACCGGCCGAACCCCGATCCCCTTCCCCTCCAGCGCCGACGACTACCTCCGCCGTTCTTTCCTCCAGTGTCGACAGCCGCGTCCGACTCCGTCCTCCTCTCCTTGTCTCTAGGCGTGAGGCCCGCTCCGGCAGCCCTCGACTGGCGTCGACAGCGACCGCCATCTTCCGCCAGATCGCCGCAAGCCGCTAGCCCGCTACACGTACCAACATCGAGTCTTGGATCTGGCACCGCCTCGAATCAATTGACGTCGACCTCGGCATATCCTTCGTCGATCGGTTGTCTCAACCCTCCCCGTGACCTTTGGATTTGGGAAAGATCTATCCTTCCCTCGGTAACTATCTAGTATCCCCGCTCCGTTGAATTAGCCTAAATTTGTGTTCTCCTAACTAATCTGTGGGCTTGCCGTGCGTTTTTACTGCTAAATTACTGTTTTATATTTTTTTATTTCATAAGTTAGTATTTGCGGTCTGCTTGTGGTGGAAAATATTCTAACGTAGAAGATTCGAGTCCATACGAGTTCCAAAAGAGATCGAACCGAGCGAAATTACGAATCTCTTAAAGTTCAAAGTGACGAGTAGGATTTTGCGCGCGAACTTAATTTGGTCACTCGACCGATGTCATATTTCTTTTAATTTCAAAAAAAATGTAAAAGTTAATTTATTTTTTAAAACCGCACACCGGTTTACATCACTAAGGGACATGCCTCAATATAGTTTAGCAAAGCAACGTGATATTGTCATAGCAACCATGACTTTGCATAACTATATTCGTAGGCATGCATCTCGTTCTGATCCAGACTTCTTGGCCTGCGATGATGACGAAAACTTATTATATCCTGAGGCACATGTAATTAGAGAAAATCATACACCGACCACTAATGTAACATTAAATGCAGATCGTGTTAGAGGTGTGCGAGTGGGTGTTCAGGAAATGATTCCATTGCGTGACCGCATTGCAGAACAGTTGTATCAAGCTAATACGTAGTTTGTCTATTTTAGATTCTTGTCTTTCAATGTAATATCAACTTTTATTTCTAATGAATGAAGTACCATTATGGTTTTATAATTATTTTAAAAAAATTGCTTTACAACAAATATTTCTACATTTTGCTAAAAAAGTCACCGCAACGGAGATTTGCCAACAGTTTATAAAGTGTTTCTCCTTTCTGAAAAGCTCTGCAAAAGGAGTTCACCCAAACAGATCTCCTTTTGCAAAAGATATTTTCCAAAAGCACCGTTTCCTACCATCTTTTTGCCACCACTCCTCCTTTCTGAAAAGCCCTCCCAAACAGACCCTTAATAGAAAGATATGACAATACAAAATGGAGAAAAGAACCATGGCGTGAAAATCTAACATGCAAGTTCGGCATTGGGATGACAAATGATGAATCAATATGATATAGATTGCATCAAGCGAAGGATCATATTACAAGGCATATGGGTATGTCTTGCAATAAGTCTATGCATGTGCGAAGGAAGTTAGCACAATGTATAAGACTTACTCTTGGAAGAAATATTTCATGGTGAAGAAGATTGTGGAAGTCTCCAAAAGATTGGAGAGAAATCTTGAAGATGGCAGAAGATTCTAGAATGATATGGAGTCTTCTAAAAGATTCTAGAGTGATGTATAATACTCTAGAATATTGTAGAATTATGTAAAGATCTCTCGAATATTCTAGAAGTGTGTGGAACCTTCTAGATAACTTTAGGTGAGTGTAGAGACATCTAAAATGGTGTGCAGTTCTATAGAAGTTGGAGTAATCTAGAATTGTATAGAGTACTCTTGAATGTTGTAGATTAGTTTGGAGGCTTGTACATAGCCATGATATGTGTAGAATAATATAGAAGAATCCAGAGTAGAAGATTTCTAGAGTCTTTTCATTGTTGGAGGGAAGCCCTTTGGAGGCTATAAAAGGGGGAGAGAAGCCCTTTGGAGGCTATAAAAGGGGGATGGATTTTCATTTGCAGAATCATCCAAGGAATTCAAGAGTACAAGCAATTCAGAGTTCTTTACTCTCTCTCTCTCTATCTCTTGTTCTCTCATTCAAGTGCTCTCATACTTTTTTTACCACAACTAGTGTTGAAGGAGGTTGACTTAGCTAGTTGCGAAGGGGCACAAAAAGGAGCTAAGGCCACACGCGACATTGTTAAGGGGACAAGTCTGTGACAGTTGGTATCAGAGATAGGTTCCCTTAAGTTCGTGGTTCGTGCTGCTAAGGAGTAAGATGGCTTTGAAGGGGAACAACAACGCTCGCATTGTTGATGAGCGCGGCATAACGGTCAAGGAGCATAAGGGAATGAAGAAAGCCAAGAAAATTGAGAGGCGCATGGCGGAGGCAAAAAGGAGACACTGGATTGGAGGAACACCAAGCATGGGGGGTGAGTTCATGTGGATCAACACCCCATTCAGCAGTTTGCTGGAACAAGAGTCCATGGGGATGGACTTCCCAAGGAGATGATGGACGATCATACTACCAAAGCTAGCAACGATCAACTGATCCGGAAGGAGACAGTCCCAGCCAAGTTGGAAAGCACTGATGAAGAGCTTGAAGAGCTTGAAGAACTTGAACAATGCTACGATGAGGAGACTACACAAGATGATTTTGAGAATGAAGTTCCCCAGCTGCCTGGAATGGTTGTGCCAATGATGATGCTGAGTCGGAGAGCCAAGAGGAGGTGGCTCAAGTTTTGGATGATGATGAGGTCATGGGATACCATGTAATAGATCCTTTAGAAGAACTCAACATCGAGCATAAGCAAGATGTGGAGTTAAGTTGCCAAGGGGGCAACACTTTCGTGGAGGAAGAATTGGTGATATGTAACGTGGAGCAAGGTATGGATCTTGTTGAACAAGAGTCATCTCTCTATGAAGTTTGTTGAAACTGAGAAACATATTGTTTAAGAACAAATCTACAAGTTATTGAAGTTCGTACTGATTCTTCCTGTAGCTATTGCAAGTGTCGAAAGAGTATTCTCGGACATGAATTATGTCAAGAACAGATTGCGCAATAGTATGGGCGATCAAATATTGAATGATTGTCTGGTTACCTTCATTGAAAGAGACGCATTTCTGAAAGTTTGCGATGATGATGTGATCGATCGTTTTCAAAAAATGAAGACTCATCGTGGACAATTGTAATTATTTTCGGGTATTTTGTAAATTTCAATTAAGACATTTATATGTAATTGTGTAGGACTTTATAATGTCAAACAATTTTCATTTTCTATATTATGTCATTTAAAATTTTTTATTTGTGCATTCTCATTTCAAAATTTCTGGATCCGCCGCTGAATGAATGTATGGATGGATGGATACATGAATGCATGTATGGATGTATGCATGAATGCATGTATGGATGTATGCATGAATGTATATATGGATGTATGTATGCAAGCATATATATATATATACATATATATGTATATATAATAATTACGAAAAACTTTTCTCCAAGTTCTCATAAATACAAAGACCTCCCCTCTATCTTTCAAAATTACCAAAATCTCATCTAAGTTTACATTGATAACATATATACAAACACACACACATATACGCGCGCGCGCACACACATATATATACACACGAGTGACGGTGCACGGGAGGCCCGTGTATTCAAAGACAGTATCCCAGACGTGAGAGTGTCCCAGCGTGACGGCACTCCGGCCACTCGCAGCCCCCGAGCACACGCTTGCAGTCCCCTACACGACTGCCCTCGGGGGCAGTGGGCGGAGCGTGCAGCGGATCGGGAGGAGAGTGGTTCGTGAATGGGTTGTCGGCTTACGGCTGCAGATGGGGTCGGGGTCAAAGGGGGATCGAGAGTTTGCAAGCTGGGGAGGGATTTTTATGGGAGGTTTTTTTTTTTTTATTTTAAATCAATGGTTGTGATTCATTGAGGGCTTCACCATTACACCATTAAGAGGATATCTATATATATATAGAGAGAGAGAGAGATACGAGTGACAGTGCACGGGGGGGGCCCTGTGAGGCCAACGACAGTACCCCGCCCATGAGAGTGCTCTGGTGCGATGACACTCCCGTCACTCGCAGCCCCCGAGCGCACGATTGCAGTCCCCAGCACGATTGCACTCAGGGGACGGGGACGACGGTAGGCAGAGCGTGCGGCGAATCGGGAGGAGAGAGGATCGTGAATGGGTTGTCAGCTCGCGACTGGAGAGGGGGCGGGGTTGAAGGGGGATCGAGAGTGGGTTGCAGGCTGGGATGTTTTTTTAGGAGGTTTTTTTTAGTTTAAATCAATGGTTGTGATTCATTTGACACCATAACACTATTAAGAGGATATCCTTATATATATATATATATATACACACACACGAGTGACAGACACAGTGCGTGACGCCCCCTCTGCGGCCAACAACAGTACCCCAAGTCCCCGACAGTGCCTACGCATGTGCTCGCCTATTCTTGGCCACACGAATCCCGGGTGCACGCAGTAGTGTCGCTATGCGAAAAGCCCGTGCACCTGAGAGAGAGCATGCGAGGACGGGCGGAGGCACTGTCGTGGTCGAGGTACTGAAGCGGACGCACGGGGTCCTCCCGTGCTCTGACACTCATATATATCTATACTATATTAAAAGAGAAAATACTATTTGGTGAAACATTCATAATACCAATTACGCTCCTACTCTTTTTGCTTAATGATTTAGATAATTCTCAACAAAATTCAAATCATTCTGAAATTAAAACCTATTAATGTAATTTTGATGTCCGCCCGCCAAACGTTACTGCCCACTTAATGTTGTCGCCTGCCGAAAGTTGTCAAGGATAGGGCCGAACCCCGACCCCGTGCCTCTCACTAGTATGTATGTATGTATATATATATAACTTCCGTTACACCTTATCCAAAAGGGCATGTAGGGCAGTCGGTTTATCTTTTAGTATCTACAAGAAATTTTGTTTATTTATAGGCTTGAGTTTTGTTGTATGGCTAGATTACTCAGTATTATTTAACACCTCAAAAGTATAGTATGACATACTTGCATAACCAGAGAAAGACGAGCTTATTATACTCTTGACATAATGATCGTTGTAATAAAAATGCTGAAACTGAAGATAATTAAATTTTTCTTGGAGAACACCGAATAATAGTCTAAGGAAATGCTATCACATTCAAATATGATAAGATAACTGATAAAAGAAAAAACTTACCAGATGGCGTTTATTAGGTGAAAGTGACGTATCCGTAATCGTCCAATGTAAGCTTTTCGCAGTAATATTTTTCTGCACCTTCCAATAATTATCCACATCATATACTCTAATATCACTTCCCTGAGAAATATAATTATGCAATAATATTTAAAAGAAGTTCAGTTACCAACTTATCATATGCTGTTAAGTTCAAACTTTACAAAATACGAAGTGCACATAAAATGGTTTGCAGGAAGATCATAAAACCTGAAATCCTGCAATTAGAAGTGAACCATCATCAGAGAACTGGGATACATATGCTCGTGAATCTGTACGATCAATACACCAAGGTCCATTGACTGGCAAATACCGCCCAAGGGCATGAGAACAATCAGATAAGGCAAACTTCCCCAAAGCTTCTCTCCCCGATAACATCCTAACTATCGGGACAGGTATTTTTTGTCTAGGATATGTTGCCTTCCGAATGTTTTCAGTAGGTTCTGATCTAAGCTTAGTAAGCTGAGAGATCTCATCATCAATGGTGAAACCTTCATCCAGGATCTTAACATTATTCTTCTCTTTACGCATCTTGAACCATCCATTAGCTACTGTTACCCAAAAGCATAAACGAGTAATTAGATACAAGAATACGAATCTCTTATAAGAGATTAACAAAGCAATGAATTTATGCATTTTAACTAATGAGTGATTAGTTACAAGAATATGAATCTCTTATAAGCGATAGGCACTTTTAAGTTTTAACTATAACGTAAACGCACAGTCATTCATAACAAAAAATGCTACAAAACTTTGATGTGCCAATAGTTTGAAGTACTATGCTTTGAATTGCATAAAGCAGTGGTAGAAGCCAAAGTTCATTCCTTAGCGCGCAATTTGAAATAGGACAATTCTAGGAGTTCTTACAGAAAACTCAATTGAATTCCAAACAAAGAAAATCGGAAAGATAGTACGGAACTTCTCTGTTTCTTAATGCCACGCATCAAGAATAGGAGAAGGTCTCACGGTATTCAGAAAAGCTCTACATTTTTGGTCACACCACGATAACGGACAAACTACTCAACAAATCCCATCAAACACCAACGAGAGCGTCCTTCCAGCCCATGGTGACCCTAGCTACCTTGGTCAGTTTATCCTCGATGTTCCAAACGAACTTGTGCCCGGAGTGGGGATGTGGTAACCTGTGTATGAAATCCATAATTATATCCTCGAACTCCATTCTAACACGGGCAGTGGCTGTGGTAGTTCTCGAAAGACTTTTGCACTTGTCCTTCACCGGGCATCACAACACTTATGACGTCTTTCCTTATTCCGGGGAAATATACATTCTGTAATACACCATTTTTCCGGTGACTACATTTCTCATTTGTGTGGGTATGTAGCGACTCTATAAAAACTTCTCTACCCAATCAGCTTCTTACTCCTTCAAGTATGTCTGAGTAATCAATCAACCAAATCAACTTTATGATTTTATTCAATTCTTATCATTTAATGGGACTCGGGATCAATCATCAATGGAAGTGGCAAAAAAAAAAAAAGTGGATAAGGAAAAGTACAATGAAGAATAATAGAAGACGAATCACAGGTTGGGCAATTAAACTAGGAGAAAGATGAAGAAGAAATATTCCAAAGTCAACTAGGAGACAAATGACCCACCATACAATGTGTTACGCGCGCGCGTGCAACTTACTATTGATTTTGTATTTTTAATTATATGCATTAGGGTAAATGGTATGTGAGCCCCCCCCCCCCCCCCCCCCCCCCCCCATATAAGGAGGTGGCTTGGGAGTGTTAGCATTATCTATGATGTTTAGGTTTGAAATCTCTCATTTTGAGAGGGGCTTCTAGGAGGAACCATCCTCCTGAGGTTTGGCACGAGTATACCTCGTGATTGTATCAAGTCTATTTCGTTTATTGCAAGTGTTTCTCGCAGCAGGTAACACAATGTCACAAATATAGAATCATGGAAATAGAAGTGTCAAATGGGTATTGGAAATCAGATAGTAGATCCACCCAGCTTACCACCAGCCGAAATTCTCAATTCTTATAATTATAATTGCAGGGTCCAACCAGTGTATGCCTGACATTCCTAACTTTGCGAATAGATAATAAATAAAATATTTATTACATTAGGGGATTTTGAGTTTTTAATCTAGACATGAGTTGGAGGCTTGCAAAGGTGATGCAGGACGGCGCGTAGGGTTTGCGCGTTTGTCGACTATTTCTAGAAAACCCTAAATGCATGCAATTAAAAAAATTAAAATTTGAGCGGGCGTTGCACGACTTTAAGAAATTAAGCAACTAGATTTTTATAAAGCACAAAATTACTATTTTGTTTAAAATGAATTTTCTTGAAAAATGATTCAATTCTAAATCCGGGGAAGGAAATTCGCAACTTTCGTTCCGTTCCCCTTGTCATAGCAAACGGAAATCGTGAACTCCAAATACGTTTCCGTTTGGAGTTTTCAACGTAGCGTTTGCTGACCAAACCCGGGCGAAAACCCAACAACGAATCTAATAACCTAAAGAGACAATATAGACGCACACAAGGAGAAGGAAGAAGCAGGTTACCCACGGAAAGAGGCGTCTTTCCGCAACCGAAGTCGACGGCGATCCCGCGAGGAATTCCTTATCACCTTCGATCTCCCGCTCCAAGGTCGGTCGCTATCGCAGACGGCACCAAGGAGAAATTCGCTCACTCTCACACTCAGGAGTGGATCTACGAAATCGCATTCACTCAACTACTAAGGAAACCACAAACCTAACAACACAATTTCTTTCACGGTTGCCGACCGCACAACGATCTAGCCTAATACTTCACTAATTTCCTTGCAACTGTTTTAGGAAACTAAACAACAAGCGCCATTTCTCTCAACGGGAAGCCAAACAGTCGCAGCTAACACTCAATATTACCAACAACGAGACTCCAAGAGATGAAAGCATATCACCCACAATCGTTTTCAACAGCAACATTTATCAAATCTATCAATTGTTCATCATCTCTCCAACTCCTAAATAGGAAACAGTAGACAAACAACAATCTCACAATAGCCAGACTCTTCTCACGGAAGCAAAACACAGCAATCAATATTCATCAACATTCAGTCTCCCACAAACACAAAATACAAATCCCCTTATAGGGCTTCACGAACAGACAAACAAAAAACAGAAAAATAAACAGCGATTTCTAAAAACAGCAACCATGATCCTCTTAATGGGCAAAACCGCAGGCACTGGAGCTTACATGGAGGAGATCGTGGCCAGATGGAGGAGAACGATGGAGCTAGCGAGCTTCATGGGTAGTTGCAGATGGCATCGTGTGAGAGCTTCTCTAGGTGTGGCGCCAAGTCGGGGAGGTGCGAGCGAATGGTCGAGCGTGAATCTCGCTTGGTTTGAGGCCGGAAATGGTGGAATCCATTGCCGTGGATGCGAGCCCTAACCTGCGGGTTTCACAGAACCGGGAAGAAAGTCGTGCGACTTTGATCGGGGAGGTGGAAGACAGACCGACTGGGGAATGTTGAACCGGCTCTTAGGTTAGATATCATATATATATATATATATATATATTTCCAAACAATAAAATGGAATAGATTCGTAGACCGGGTCGGCCAAAAGTGAATAAAATGATAGACTCGGGGTTGATAGTGGTCCGGTCGGGAGCGGCGTCGGGTACTTTTACGTCGACCTGATCGGGGCTGGTCTCCACCAAAAGGTTTCCTGCGATGAAAAATTATGATTGTAGTACGCGGTGGCATTTTCCATAAATACGTGAAACCTAATTTTATTCTTAAGATTTTATAATATATAAAGGCGGCTTTGGGTCACGGTTCTTTTTTATCCTCATTCAGCCGCATGCCGCTAGGAAGAGCTTCTGATCCCAGCGCTTCTCTCGGTCGTAACCGACGCCATCTAGAGCTTCTCTTTCTTTCGTAGACTGGGGCGTACACGGCGCCGTCCCGTTCATCATCTAGAGCGCTCACAAAGAGCCGCCCAACCTGCATGATCTCTCTGTCGATTCCTTCCTTTCGATCGCAGCCGACTAGAGGTTTCTGTGTTGGTCTTGTCGTCCACAAAACAGAGGATCGAATCTTTGTTCCTACCGGTAATCCATTCTCTTCTGACCGGCAGGACTAACCTTACGGTATTTTTGTGTTTTCCAAGTGTTCTACCATTGTTGGAACAAGGGATCTTGGGGCGGATCGGAGGAGAGGTTTGTTGTCAATCGTAGAAGAACACTTCGTGTTTTTCAGAGTAACCTAGAAGGGTCATGCCGCCACACCCCATTTCCGAACATCGTAACGCCGAAGTAAGAAATTTACTTTTTCTTAGTTAGACATATCACAAGTGAGTAGCACTAGATCTAGATATGCGTGAGCCTACATGTAGATATAGAATTTGTTGCATCGCATATTTGATTAATTACGATAAATGTATGTGATAATGATCTTCTTGAACTTATTAGGTGAATGTTTATGAAATAAACTATATCACATGAGTATGTTAGAAACTATGAAAAATCATTATGTAGATTGATGTGTATTGGAAGATGCAACCACAACACAACATAGAATATAACTAAGAATTAAATGATATTCTCGTAGACTAGTAGGCATATACGGATGTCACTGCTAGTTGGACATGTCGACTACTATACGTATAGATCATTAGGGGGCATCAGAGGTGTTTTCTCACATGATTGATGTGCACGCATCATCATACTCATAGGTCACAATAGGTCATATGAGCCTCAAATATTAGGCTGATGACCCACTTCTCCATGTATGTAAACAGTTTGATCTGAGTCTGTATTCCACTTTAGGGACGCATCAAAGCACTTTCAGTTTCCACCGGAGACTCAAATCACAAGATGTGTTTTGGTAAACTATGAAATTAAAATCGAGAAGAACATGAATTTGAACGTTCTCTGTAATACATAAAAACTCAGAATTTAGGTACCTTCACTGAATTTAAGACCATAACCCGAAAACATATTTTTAGGTGTGAAAATGTAATTTATATTATTACTTTTGTTTTATGAAAAACATGCATAGTACCATGTTTAGATATCATATTCCCTAACTTCAGATGGTGCATATTTAAATCATCATGCATGTTTTAATATTTTTATTTTAGTGTCACTAGGAGGAAGAGTCTCTCTTACTCGTCAGTGAGCTGATCCAGTCTTCGGACTTTTTCTTACGGGGGATACAGGTCAGAAGATTCGCTTAGGATGAGCTTCTGAGAGTTTTATGCAGTTTTTGTTTTTGTTTTTTCTCTTAGAACATTGTATTTGTTTTGGATTGACTATTTATTTAGTATGATTTCAGTTGTATCATAATTCACCTTAGATTCTATTATTCAAATTTGATTTTATTTACTTTTTAATTGGCTCAATGATTCAGATATTAAGGTATTTTTTTTACCCTAACTCCGGTCTTTATTTATGTTGTATATTTCAGTTATATTTACTGTCTCTCTGTAACTGTGCGTATTTTATTATTGTTGCTTTATTTTCTTCATATCACGAGTACCAACCAGACATTTGAAATATTGTTAAACTAGGTAGGGATCTTACACCACCAATCATCTTCCTCAAGTTGAGATCTTATCATATGAGAAGAGGATCCTGATTTTGAAAATCATGATGTACAAGTAGAGGCAACTCAGAGATTCAGAGGAAAAGAAAGTGATATATTGAAAGTGATGTTTGTGATTATTGAAGGAAGTGATCATAATATCCTTTGAGATATCCAAAGGAGGCATGGTAGGTAGAATTAGATCATAATGAAGAGTAGGGGTGTGCACGAAAAACCGAAAAACTGCTCAAGCCGACTGAACTGCCCAAATCAAACTGAATCCACACTAAACTACTCGGTCCAGTGCAGGGTCGACTTTTTTTAGAATAACCGCACCCCTTTCGTTTAGTGCGGTTTTTTATTTTTAAAACTGATGAAATTGCACTTAACTAAGCATCTCCGTTATGCCATGATTTTAGTTTTTATGCATTTTATTTATTTTCATGTTGTTTATTTGAAACTAGAGAATTACTTGCACACAAAAATTGAATTTAGGCCATCATCCTTGTCTGCTAAGAGAGTTCTTCTATCAGTTTCCTCTCTAAAATTGCCTTCAAATAGAACATCCCATAGCCCACTGATCGAGTTGGCCAATGTTGCGTTTCTTTTATCTGAAGCATACACCTACAACCAGAATGCAAAATTGGTTAAGAAAATGTTTTTAAAAAGTATAAATAAACTCAAAAATGTGCAATACTTATGAAACAAACAAAAAATATATTATAGTTAGTACGATAATTACAAAAGTGTGCCTTTACAAAATTTAAACCGAAACCGGCCCTAAAATCCACTTCAAACCACCCCGATTATTGAACTGAATCAATCAGTTTAGGTTTGGTTCGATTTAGGAAAAAATAACCGACACTTTCCAGTTTGTGCCTAAGCCGACCAAAACTGAACCGCTTGCACATGAAGAGCAATGGAAGGGTACTTATCATTCAGGAGGATCTTGCTCCAGTTGTAGCAAGTCAATGTACACCACCACAACGTCGACGGCTTCTTCGACCAACCCCTATAGCAGTGGCCAAGACAAATTGATGAGTAATGGAAGTAGGATGAGGTGAAAGCTCATTGATGTGAAGGACCAAAGATTGTACTGTCTGCCATCGACCTAGGTTGAAACATATAGACTAGATGTAAGTAGGAGATGAGTCTGGCAACAATAATTATGCCAAAGTCTAAGTAACTCTTCTCATTATTTCTCTTTGTGATATTATACCCTTAGATTTCTATATCATTCTACTGAAGAGAACTAAGAATAGAGAGGGTAAAGATGTGAGACACTACTTCTCCAAAGAAGACAAATCAAGGGAAGTCCCATGCATTTGTTGGAGAATCTTAAAACATGACTGTGAAGGAAATGGAAGGTTCAAGAATATTGAGTAGCCAGATAGGCACAGCATAAATAGATTTTTATCATTCCGAAAACAAAATGATCATCGTCGGCTGGAGGAGAAGCATCAAGATGGCGAAGCTTGTTGTGAGATTTAATAAGCAAGCAAAATGCACTCATATGAGATAGTTGGTTATTACACTTGATGGTGGTACAAAGGTATAGGTGGGATTTGAATCAAAAGGTTGAGACGATGAATGAATGATAGAGATCTTAAGGGTTATCTCAGGTAATGGAGAAGTGGGGAGTGTCATGCCTGCGGTTGCGAACAAAAACCGACCGAGGACATCAATTCCTTGCACTTTAAGTGCATACTACACTTTAAGAATCATATAACAATAAAAAGGTGGGCAATGTCCTTTTTGGTACAATTCTTAAGTTCTTGGACTCCAAAGTGATTAAGTGTCAACTACCGAATATGGTCAGAAATACTTTTGGATGTAGAGTAACCTCAGAAATCACTTATAGCCCAATCAGATAGGTGAAAGACAGCCAAGACAATCTACATATTTCCAATAACTATTGTAAGTTAGCCTTTAAGTAGAATTTTGAGAAAAATACTAAAACTTTTATGCTAAATATTAACTAGAATTGTGTTCCTTGCGCTTAAGTATGTTTACACGCAACATTGCACAATACAATGGTCATCGTATTCAGTGAGTTTTAAGCATCGTCGATTGTTCATGTAACCCTTTTATCTTACAATCATCTACTTCAGCAGCTATGCTTCAGAGCTTGAGAGAATAGGCTTCACAAATAACACCTAGAATGCCAACCAAATCATACGCCTATACACATACCCATTCAATATCTTCCTCGAGGCAGGAATCCATTTAATGCGAAATTAAGTATACTTACAATTTTAGGTTTCCACGCTGTATTTGAACTTAGTTTCCATTAAATTAGTGTTAGAAATCCTTCTGAAGAAGACAAGTAAAGAAGATCGGAATCCCGGTATGAATGAACAAATGCACTTCAAAAACAGCATTCGAAACAAGATGAGGGGTATAAACCGAAGTGATACCTCAGAGACGTTGTTGGAATTAGGGTTTCGAGACTCTCTCGCTCTAGGAAGATCGGGAGGAAGTCTTCGCGCGCAGGCTGAACACGGAGGAGAACATATAGCGCCAGTCTCCTCTTATATGACGGAACCCATTGTGTGGAGACACGTGTACTTCAAAATTAAGACCACAATTTCGCACGTGTTCGGTGGAAGGCGTGGAATTTGTGTGCAAAAAATATCCAAAGAACTTAAAATCGGATCGAAATCGAATCAAATCGGGCGGTTCTGGTCGGTTCCTAGTTCGGCCGGCACGGGTATGGTTCCTAAAAAAATAGAACCGGTAGTTCGGTATGGTTCTCGGTTCTGACAGTCGGGTACCCAAGAACCAACCTAAACCGAATATATAGGTTTATTTATTAATTTTAATTTTAATTTTATAACTCAGCGTGGTCCATTACTTGGTACACATATATGATTTCATAGCCTTGAAATTATATTTTTATACTTATAGTTTTATAGCCTTAAATTTCTGATTTATTACAATATCTATAACTTATAATTTTATAAGTTAATAACTTATATTACTATATTAGAGAGTTCAGCTTTCTCATTTATGTGCAGTAAACTAAGTAATTTATTTTCGAGTGAATTATTGTATTCATGTCATACTTGTTTGAATATTAAACTATCGATATCCAACTTATTTA
Source organism: Dactylorhiza incarnata (assembly GCA_033032865.1). NCBI lineage: Eukaryota > Viridiplantae > Streptophyta > Magnoliopsida > Asparagales > Orchidaceae > Dactylorhiza > Dactylorhiza incarnata. Next base: position 3,208,156 of record JAWHQI010000110.1, on the reverse strand, counting down.
ATGGTGACATACTTATTGCTTCAAATCGAGAACCGAACCGAACTGAACGGTTCGGTTCCGGTTCCATACAATAGGACTGTGGGTCGTTTCCGGTTTCAAAATTTTGGAACCGAACATATATGGGTTGGTTCTTGGTTTTGGATAGAACCGAACCGATCTGAGTTGCACCCGTAGTTAGACTAGAGGCCTCCTAAACCCTAGAGATTTTTTGGTCCGGGTCTGTGTTCTTAAAAAATTGTTTGGGATCATGTTGGAGATTGGAAGTCTGTAGGATTATTCAAAAATAGTATAGTTCGTGAATAATTCGGGATTCGATTCGTGAAGATTCGAATAAAATTTGTATTTTTCGAATTCGAATTTAAAAAGTTTTCGAATATAAATCCAGATAATTATACCCTTATTCGAAAGATTCGCGAATAGATTGTGAACGGTAAAATATATAATTAAATAAAATTTACATATGTAATTAAATATTATATATAATTATATTTAAACATTATATATAATTAAACGTTATAAAATTCAAATTTGATTCTGAAATCGAACACAAATTCGAATCCAATATTTCATGACGAATTTGAATCTGAGTCCGACGTCGAATATTCGAACGAATCCGACGTTGAATCTCTGCATTCTATGTCAAATTTGAATTCGATTGAAGAGTTATTCGTTTCGTGAACACCTCTAGGAGTCGAAGGGTTTTAGAGTACTTTTAGTGTTTAGGTAGCCCTAGGCCTCAAGTTTAAAAGGGATTCCTTGCATCTCTTTTGAAAAGAAAGTGAAAACCCCTAATATGGTTGTGGACGTAAGGAGATTGTCGAACCACGTAAATTCCAATATTTTGTGCTTGTTTCTTGTCATTTTTTCATCATTTTCAATCTTCTTTCCAAAGAGATCAATCAGAAACGCATAAGCTATTTTTTGTCCATTTAAATAGCCTCCGTCTCAAACCAACGATGCCTCACAAAGTTGTTTTATGTCTGATACGAACCACGGGGGAGCTTCATTCAAGAACAATGATTTTACCTTTATCTCCTAACGCTCCATCTCCAACCGCAACCACTCGCCCAAACAGACCCTTAATCAAGATCTCATGTATTTCTATTAGTGATGAATTTTGTTAATTTTTGCGAGGATATTTCAACCATTTTGAATTTTCTTTCACAATTTATTATTTGGCATACACCGGAGAGGATGTGTAAAAAAAAATTATTTTTATTATCAAAATTCATTTGCAAAAAATAAAAGATAATATATATGCGGGTTATAGAAATAATAGGCATGTTTGGCAAGACAGTTATTAAGACCGACAGAAAAATAGTTTTGAACATAAAAGGGAATGAAGTTACTTAGGACGTTCACAAACGACAATTCATAAGCACTGTGTTCACGACCGTCGCCCAACTCTTCTGATCAAAACTATTTTTATACACTATTATAGTATTATATATTTTACTCCCAATTTTATTTAAAACAACAATAATTAAAATGAAGCATGTTGGGGTGACAGGAACAATGTGTTCGCGCAACATATTTGGCCCTGTGAATTTGGACAAAAATGTCACCGTAATACAATGTGTTAAGCGTTACAACGTTTATGACCACCAAGAAAAAACTAATTTTAAACATAAAAGTAGAAGAAGTTCCTTAAGTGAGGACGCGCAACGGTTCATAATCACCATACTCACAACCGCCACCATTGTGTGACAGTAAAGATTTTTGGGTCCGGGTCCGGGTCTAGGTCCCGGACCCAAATTTATTTGGGACCGGACCATCTCATATAGACATATATCATTTTCAACTAAGGCGGGACATCTCGCCAGTGACATCTCGACTAGCTTACTGTTGTCCCCGAGATATCACCGGCGAGATGTCCCGCCTTAGTTGAAAAGGGTATCTGAGATGTCGGGAACCCAAAAAATCAAGTGTGCAGACAGGGTTTTCAGCAAAGCACTGAAAAAAAACAATTATTTGGAGCATAAATTTGGATGATAAACTACATGAGGCAACCTTGTTAAAACATAAAATTACAAACATTAGGGTTTTGAGCAAGATCGATCGACAAAAACACGCACAATAAGTATTCATAAACAAATTCTTAGCAGGTCATAACGAAAAAGATGAGACTGAAAAATCACAAGCAAGCAATACGAAACAGTTCGGAGCAAAAACCATTTCCTACACAACTGGCTACTGCAAAGAAATATTTAATCTGCAGTTCCTAAGACTCTTAAGAACTTTCTAGAAACTTATACCGCTCAAACATACTTCAGAAGAACATGATCTGACCTCCGCTCGAACACTTCGATCAGCACGTCAAAATCAGCTCGGGCTGTGCGAACAATCAGGAAAGGAACGAATCAGACTTCAATGTTTGTTAAGGGCGGCGTCCTGGTAAAAAGACAATTTAAGCTCACCTGTAAGAGCGCGACCTCGACAGGTGCCGAACATTTGTCTCGGGACTCAGGGATCGTTTCAGCCCTTTGTATTCGCCATCATCGCCCGGTGGAGTGCGGGATTTTGGCGGAGAGTAGTAATCGCCCCTCCTGGTCCTATCACGGCCTCTGCTTTATATATTACGAATAATATACACAGAATCAATGGAGAGAAAATAAGCACCTATCATAAACTTTCATGATGAAACCAGATTATCCATAGAACAGCAGCAAATGCAAATGAAACAGTACATAACAACAAGATTTTAACCAAAAAAAAAACAGGCATATGGGAGAATTTTACAAGATTATAGAACATCATTCGGAGGTCGAAATACTTCACGTTTCTTCGTATTCAGAATCTACGTAATGGGAACATTAATGTTACCTGAATAGTTGCATACGAACAAATTTACGATAGTTTCTTTGATCCAAACACTTGCGAGCTCTCTTTGCCTCGTCTTTCATAGACCAATTCCTTTATTTTGAACAAATGTATGATAGCAATGGAGAATAAACTTCCATACTCTAGCATAAAGGTGCTTTTGACCTCCCAGTCTTTTTGCAGGTCACCACATTCCTTTATCTTTTGTAACTATAGGCTTTAATTTCTTTGTAACTGGATGGTATACAAAAGCAAGATAAATAAATTCAATATTGAAATGGGAAATAAATTTTTTTTACATTAGGGCATCTGTTGATCTGTCTAGCAAACCATGTGATCGTAAGGGGGATTATGTCGGTGAAGAATGCGGATGAAGATTCATCGACAATGAACACTTCGTGCATAGCTTCAAAAGATGGGAAACTAAGGCAAAAACTTTGGGCCTCTCTATCACTTTAACTCTTTACAAATCCATTCATTCTTTATCTTTTTATTTCAAAATAATGATCTGCATGAGCAATACCGCCGAGTTAATCGGATCAGTTTTAACATCGATCTGAAAAGCAGGAGACAAGCACCACATGCATAATAATCCTAAATATAACTCTGAGCTTCAAAAGAAATTACAAAAAAAAAAACTAACAATGGGGTATTCCCATCGATCTGAAAAGCAGGAGACAAGCACCACATGCATAATAATCCTAAATATAACTCTGAGCTTCAAAAGAAATTACAAAAAAAAAACTAACAATGGGGTATTCCCAACTCCTGTAAGAAATTATCAAAAAAACCTGATACAGCATACAAGGATTGCAAGTATGTTAATAAGTTTCAACCTGACAACATCAAGATATTAAGAAATAAAAAATGAAAATTAAACCAAGTAAAACCTAAGATGGATGTTGCATTTGAATAAAAAAGCTCATAGTAAGTTTTTAAATGGTAACAGATAGCCTGTTTTCTTTGACGGTGCGTTCATTTGGCAGGTTTCAGAGGAAGGAATTCGTTTTGGGTATATCAAAACCAATCTTTGTTCGTTTCGTGTTCTCGATCGGTTTGGGGAGGGAGGTTTTGGACCAAAACCAATTTGCGTGTTCGTTTGGGACTTTTTATGGACGGGATTGGCTTTCGCCCAAAACCATTGGTTTTGGGTCTTTAAAAATCAGTCTATCCCCAAAACCCACCTAATTTGGTGGGTTTTGCTACATGCACAATCGCCTTAATCACCGGCCCGATCGTCTTCCTCCCATCGTCTTCCCCCCATGTGGTCATTCATGCCTCCCCGGTCGTCTTCCTCCCCGATCGTCTTCCTCCCCGATCGTCTTCCTCCCCGAGCCTTGGAGCGACCATTTATGCCTCTCGGTTTTCCATTAATCTTTTGCGAGTTTTACGAAAGAATGGGATCCGGAAGATTCGAATGCAGGGAAGACTTCCTATGATGCTGTTGCAAAAACCTTCTGAGCCCGATTTCAATGTCGAGGAACTTTAACACAGACCCCAGCTTTTGTGCTTCTTGACGTTGTTTTTATTTAAGGATCCAAATGCTCTTTGATGAAATTAGCAAGTAGCTTTTTTATGTCTTTTTACTCATTTTTCTTTTACATTACTAACCATTGGTGTCCAAGCCAGGATGATACTGTATTCTGAAACTTGTAAATAATAATGAAATAATTAGCAAGCGACTTTTTTATCTAAATTTTATTTATTCTTATTAATTCATTCCTTTCAAATATCCCATGAAATTCTAACGATGGATTATGTTCTCCATTGCTGGAAAACTAAAATATAGTCTGTAAAATTGCAGCTGAAAGAGGAATCTATAAAAAAAATCATTTTTCAAAACCTTCCTGCAAAACACAAAAAATTTGATTTTGGACCAAAATCAAAACCTATGTATTTTTTGTTTTGGACCAAAACCAAAACCCTCCGTGGGAAACCCGCGAAACGAACGCCCCCTGAAGGTTATTGATGAGCATGAATCGAATCCAAGATAATTCACTGAGCAATCAAAATAAAAATCACAAGGGATTCATAAAGGGTCGGGATTCATAAAGGGCTATTGGAAAGGGCATTGAACAAAGAATCGTCCATAGATAATCAAACTACCGCATGCTCTGGGATGAGATGAAGTGTTCGGAAATGGTTGAGGTAGTTGAATAGGACAATCATTATGACTATAGCCTTTGGTAGATTTATCAAAGAAGAAAATGATTTATTTGATAGTATGGATGATTGGTTACGGAGGAACTCGGGTGCAGGACGGTCCTATTTGAAAGTGGTTGTGCCGACACACTAATGTAAACCAACGTGCATGTGCGGAACGAAAGCGATCACGCTCAACCTACATGATGCATGCATGTTTTAAAATATTAGCCGGAATTAAACTTTAGCAATAGACTTATACCCGGCTAAGCAAAGTAACACAATGTTCACAATGATTTTCACGCGCGTAAGCAAGTAAACACATTTTTTTCACAAGTGGTGCTTTCAACTACAAATTTTACACGAATAAGTTTTATAGAAATTATGAAAATGAAACAAAGCACCGACAAATCCTAATTCCACTAACAAATATGAGATATCATCATAATAATTAATACAAAAAAAACAATACCAAAACAACTAACATAGCAATAGAGATTCGACGGCGATGGTAGGCGTGGCTCCACAAGACGAGCGTAATGACTGTAGTGGAAGGGAGAACTTGTAGATGGATGTGGCAGCTTTGAGGGAGGTTCCACGACAAATGAAACAGGAGGAAGAGGGTTTGCGGTTTTGTTGTAGAAGAGAGGGATGGCGGTCAAAATAGGGGTGGGAGGTGACTTTGAAGGTGGTTCGACGACAGTGACAAGCAAGAGGGATAGAAATACGGTGACTGGGAAGGAGCCGCAGAGATCTGCGCCTAGTAATGGTGGTTCCACAATGAAAGGGAGGGGGAGGAAGAAGAACAGTGGAGGAGGAAGTCGACTGCTGTGCGAGAGGAGATCGACTGTTAGGCGAGAGGAGGTTGACGGTTGTGCGAGAGTAGGTCGACTGGATTTGTTGGACGACGTCAATTAGGGTTGACGAGACTATCGTGCGGCTCGTCGATGGAGGAGAACGGAACGAATGGAATCGTGAGGCTCGAGCGGAGAGGACAAACAGAAGAGTAGTCGGCTGGTTCTGGAAATATTTTAGCAGTTACTGGGCGGGATCAAAGGGTTGAAATCACCGAAGAACTGTTGCGGCTTGTGCGACCGGGAAGGAGGAAGTTGTCTCTTGCGGTGGAGCCGAACGGCGCAGAGGGCTCACTGCTCAACTGCGGCTACAGGAGATGGATACGCAACTGGGGAAGTTCAAACCGTCGAGGATGGAGGTGATGAACAGGGCTTTGACGAGGATGAAGGAGATGTATAGGGAAATGGCGGTTTCCTCCTTCGTGGATGAAAAAGTCGTGGGTTATGAGAGGGAACAGTGATGGGTTTACCGGATTTAGGAAAATAACTAAGAAAAGAAACGGGAAAATGAAAAGTAAATTGAGGCTTCACACCCCGGGGCTCGCGACGTCGCACCACGAATGATTGTCAGATCTAGATTCACTCACAAACTCAACAATGAAATCAAAATCAGAACACCCGCCCCTATTTAAAACGAGAGGGGCAGTTGGGTACCCGGCGTGAACGGCTATGATAGTCTGTCACGCCCGATGTCCTAAAACACTAAATACAAGCCCAAAAAAATAAAAATAAAAAATACATTTAAAATGTAAAACGACGCCCTGAACGCGCTCGCGGTCTCGGATCGCCGATCCGATCAACACATCTCCGACATATCTGCAAACGGGTCCCACAGAGTGGTGACCCAATCTCCTCCGATCACGAACATGCGGCCGATCCCCATCAAACTGTTTCGTGATTGTAGGCTGGTCCGGCCTATTGCTCTTTCCTTGTGCTTATTTCGCTTTAGGGGGGTTGGTTCATAGGTACAACTTTTGTAACTTTATGGTATACCCGTGGGTTGGCTAGTTCCTATTTGGAAGGTTTTAATTTCTTAACGGTTGCGGTTTCTACTCCTGCTAATAGTTTAGCACATTCTTTGTTGCTAACCCTAGACCAAATGGTGTGTATACCTACTATTGCATTTCATTGTGTGACTAAAAGCAAATTAATACAAAATGACAAACATGAAAATCTTAGTATTAGGCCATGATTCATATATATATATATAGATAGAGAGAGAGAGAGAGAGGAACGCAATCAAAACAAAAATACCATCATATATACTGTAAATTATACATAAAAATACAACCATAGAAAGAACTCCGAACCTCGAATCGTGCCTTGGTGATGGGGAAGGCGAATAGGCTGCAAAAGAAAAATAATAAACATGAACATATGCATCAATAATAAATAGGATTAGGAGCTCATCATTAACAACTACAAGAAAGAAGATATATAAAAGAATAAAAACATCCTAGGTTCCATAGTGGCATCTATTCGAAAACTGACAGCGATAACGTTGTCTAGGAGATCTTGGAGGAGAACGTCCTCTGTCGTTGAATCTTCCACTGCAGGAGCAAAAAATGGATAAATTATTATTTCATTCGACTAGGACAGTCCCATGCAGAAGAACAAAAATGAACAGAGACCTTATCCGAGCACTCGTTCGCATATCCTGTGGTGTTTTTCTATTTTCTTCAGCAAATACGATTGAAATTTCACGTCCACCAATAAGTTGATGATTCATCTGGAGCTTAGCTTCAGCTGCATCCTCAGGATACCGGAACTTAACAAAGCCAAAACCCCTTGGCTCCCTGAGAAAACAAAAACGTAAGATTATAGGCAGCAGAGAAGAGGGGTTATGAGAAAAATAGAGTTTAGGCCATCAAAATTAAGTTCAACTAAAAATACATAAGAAAGATCATATATGTAGCAACTACCAAAGACTATGTAAAAAATATCAAGTTAAAAAAATAGGTATCAACATATCAAACAATAATTGTAGTGCTTACTAATTGATAAATGGTTTCATCACGTTTTTTGCAATTCAAAACTAGTAATATGTTAATATCTAGTTTGCCCATTGTATTTCCGGTGTTACTTCCATTAATCATATATCATTGCCATATCAGTGCATTTTCCTCACAACGAGCTAATCAAAATAAGACGGGCTCTGTTTGTTTGGGCATTTTTTCTTCTTTGCATTATTCAAAGATCTCAAACACTATTTTTTGTCCGTTTGAATAGTCTCCATATGAAACCATTGATCCCTCAAAACTTCATTTTACGTATGATTTCAACTGCAGGGAAGGAGCTGCATTCAAGAAGATTGCTTTAACTTTATCTTCAGTTGCTCCATTTTCGACTGCCATCACCCACCCAAACAGGCTCATATACTCAAATACAAATAGGGTCTCCTGCCGTTGGACATACAGCTGATTCAGAAGTTGGTTCCTATAATATGCGGGGAGACACTTATCCTTCAATCTCTGCTTCATACCAATCCATCGAGTGATTGGATAATATCTCTCTATACGTATATCGTCCACTTTAAACTCATTCAGTAAATCTTCCCTTTCCCATGAAGCTTTATCATGGCAAACCGAACACAGCGCTCATCAGTCATCTCATATCAGTCAAAATAGTGATCCATGTCCAGAAGTCAATCACTAAAAGCCTTCGGGTCCAGCTGACCATCGAAGGAAGGAATCGATAAGAATGTGATGCAACCTGAGTCGTCTTTTATTTTATTTTTATTTCCCGCATTTTTTGTATCGTGCATGTTTATTTCTTTTATTTTCACGCATGTTTATTTCTTTTATTTTCGCTCATGTTATTAGCATTATATGTTTTGTGTATGTGTTATTAGCACTAAAAGCCATTGGATCCAGGCGTCCAGCTGACCATCGAGGGAAGATATCAATAAGAATGTGATGCAACCTGATTCGCCTCTTATTTTATTTTTATTTCCTGTAATTTTTTGTACCGCGCATGTTTATTTATTTTATTTTCACGCATGTTATTAGCGTCATATGCTTTTCGCATGTTATTAGACTTTGTTTGGCGGGGCGTTTTGGGAGTGGGTGCCGCGGTTTTTGGCACCACCCCGCCAAACGTGTTTTTTGGGAAGACAGTCTAGGTCGTTGCCGCTCCAGAATCGCGATATTAGGCGTTTCTGGAGTCGCGGAAAATTATCGCGACTCCAAAAATTGTGCGTCTCCCCCCGCTCATTTCTCGTCGCCCTAGAGAAACCTTCAGCAACTGAAACCCACGCACGATCCCACGGCCCTCCTTCTCCGGCGATAGGCCACCGCCGACCACCCTTCTCCGGCGACAGGCCTCCCTCAACACACAACGAGCCTTCTCCTCCATTGCAGGTACAGCACATTGCTTCCCTATTTTTGATCTTCCCGATTTTCTTTCAAAAAAGCTGAGATCAAAAAAAATTTCCCTATTTGTGCTCTCCCCGCCATTATCCACTGGCAAAATTGTTGAGCTTGATTTTTTTCTCCGGATTTTTGATCTCCCCATCATTCTCCTCTTGTGAGAGTTGTTGTTTTTTCAGACTTATGCTCTCCCCTCAGGTTTTTTAGGCCGCTAGATTTCCAGATTTCTTCATTTGAAACAGCACTGCAAACGTTGTTTTTCTAAACAATTTCACAGATTCAACCATCACTCTGCAAAACAGCTGATTATTCCACCACTGCTTACCCCCACTGCTTCTTCAGTCAGAGCTGAGCCAAACTGAGCTTAGTGCACGCCCGTGTGTTTTTGCGCGTGTCACTTGTACACATTTTTTTGGCTGATTGGCATGACTGACTAATAAGACAATGAATGAAAAGGTCTGTCAATTTAAGTTAAGTGATAATTAGGGCAAGCTTAAGAAGATATATTAAAAAATACACATGAAGTATTTTATCTTATTATTAAAAATTCTAGAATTAAATATTTTTATGTATAAAATATTTCATTTAATTTCAGGATTATTTAATAGTGGAGGAATTCCTATAGTTTTAATCAAAGCCCCGTTCATAACTTGAAATCCAAGAGCCAAGTTCATAAACCCCTCGTTAACCCCCTCTTTAATTTCATTAACCCCATCTTTATTTTCATTAACCCCTAAATCTAATAAAAGTAACCGGACCCTCCTATTGAAAAGAGCTTGGAGGGAAATCAAGAAACAGAGTAAAACTCTTTGTTTTCCGGTTACCTAGCCCGAACAACCTCCCTCACGCGTAGCTGCTCCAGTTTCCAGCCCCTGTCGACCGTTCTGCTCAATCCTCCACCGCCGCTAGGAGGCTCATCGGTCCCATGCGATCCCTCCTCCGCCAATCTTCGGTCAAATCAATGAGCCCTAGCCCGACGCATCATGTCCTGGTCGTTCACAGGTGCCATCAATGACCTCAGCGCCCCTCCATGCTTCCATTTTATCAGCGACCAAGAGCTCCAGGCCCTCTGCCCGCTCCGTCCAACCTCTGTTGAGTCAACCCCAACCACTTGACTCAGGTGAGCCTCTTTATGTGGCCTCTGCTCATGCTATTCCTCCTCCCAAACAGTCCAAACCTACTCCCCCCCCCCCCCCTCAAACCAGATCCATCTTGACCCAAGATTCCAAATCGGCTTCCATTTTACTACATATGTGAGGCTATGGTATACCCATCTATCTCCTCTTGCTCTAAATACGTTAATTTAACTTTATGCTTAATTTTACTTGGTTCTTAGATTTCAGAGTTTGTCTTAGTCATTGCTTGCATGTTTGTCGTTAATTAGAAACCTTGTTTGCTCTCGCATTTTCATTTCATTATATACATGTGGAATATTAAAATCATATTAATTCAACGTTCAATTATTAGATGTTAATGCACGTTTGCAACCCTAGTTCGGTTAACGACCATTCTTATCTTGGCGTCAAGGCGTACCAAGGCGAGCCCCGACCGCCTTGACGCTTTGGCGACAAGGCGGACGCCTAGGCGACATTAAGGCGAGCAAATGCTAGGCGACATTTAAATTTTTTTTTAAAACAAATGAAGAATATAGACAGCGGTTATTTTAATAACCGCTGTCTATAGTCACTGGCAGGGGACTATAGACAGCGGTTATTGAAATAACCGCTGTCTATAGTCCCCTGCCAGTGACTATAGACAGCGATTATTAAAATAACCGTTGTCTATATTCACTTGACAGTGAATATAGACAGCGGTTATTTCAATAACCACTGTCTATAGTCCCCTGTCAGTGACTATAGACAGCGGTTATTAAAATAACCATTGTCTATAGTCCCAGTTTTTTTTTTAAGTCTGAAAGAGAATTTTCAACACTCCCAGAACTCCAGAAGTCATTCAGCATTCAGATACACAGTTTTTTTTCATTCAGCACATTGAGGAATAGTGGGCCTAGTGGCATGAACAATCAGTCAATCACACATTCAGAATCAAATAGAAATAACATTCAGATTTCAGAATCAATATATATAATGTCAAATTGACAATCACAAGATTCACAACCATTTCACTCAATACCAAAATGTTATCATCATACACTGATACACAGTAGCAATGTAGCATTAATAATTTTTTAGATCAAATAGAATCATCATCTAGTAAATCGTCATTGGCATTGCATGAGCTTAGTTGGTTTGAGGTACTCGTCATTTGCCCGTAATTATCAACAAGATCTTCATCATCATTTGCAACGCTAAAATGATCTAGAACTTCATCCCCTTCAGCTACTAGTTCAAGATTAGCTTGAGCACCACTTCGTAAATTTCGAGCCCCAGTCCCAATAGCTCTCTCTACAGCTTCCCATGTGAGATCATCATCATCATAAACTAAAGCTTCCTCCGGTTTGTTCATCATCCACTCACTACTCCAATCTAGCTCATCAAGCACTAAAGGGTTGTAATTTCTTCCTTTTTCACGTCTTTCTTGGAATCGTGCTTGTAGATGACAATTGTATTGAATGTATACAAGATCATTAAGCCTTTGATGCTCCAATCTATTTCTTTTCTTTGTGTGAATCTGAATCAAGATAGTTGCAAACTTGTTATTTGTTAGTGGATAAAACAAGTTCAATTTTAAATTAAATTTTTGTATACTTACAAACTCAAAAGTACTCCAGTTGCGCTCACAACTATAAGAAGAACAACATAAGCCAAGTATGCGCAATGCTACCTTTGTAAGGTCAACATTCGGTCCTCCATGTGCACCCCACCAATCCACTATTTATTTAAGACAAATAAATTAGTATAACATATAAGTAGTTTAAGAAAAAATAAAAACGTAATCAATACTCACTTGGATTTAAGGTGGTTCGTTGCCTAATAGTCATAGGCTTTCCAAAACTATTTCAAGATGCTTTATAGTTAGTGTCTTGCTCTGCAATCTTGTCTTGCAATTGTTGATCGGGCACTAGTCTTGCAATAACATCATTGAAAGCATCTTGAAATTTCCAAGTATCATCGGGATGTTTTTCCACATATTCAAAATATTTGTTTGGATTTAGAAACAAAGCCGCTCTATACAAATGTTGCTCCATTTGATTTGTCCACCTATTTTGAACAATGTCAATAATTTTTTTATATAATCTTTCTTTATTATCAAAATGATCTTTGATCTTTTGTTTGGCTTCTTCCATTGCCACATATACTTCAGGCATAGCTGGCATTTCATCACCATCTACTAATCGCAACACGGTTATTAGTGGCTTTCCTCCTATTAGGCAATCTCTTACTCCATTCCAAAAAACAGTTGAAAGTATTGCTGCAACAACTTATTTTCCGGCTTCGGTTTTTGCCAGATTAGCAGCATTCCATGAAGGCGACACAAAGAATTTTAATCGCTTATGGCAATTTCGCTCGCGTAGCATAATTTTAATCGGTCTCAAAACTTATTATTTAAAATCAATAGCGAGATTTCAGTTTACATCAGTTTGGTATCAGATGGAACTATTTTTTATGTAAACGATTTTTCTATAAAAACACAGACAAACAATAGTGATAAACTCCCTTTTAACAATGATCAATTCCCGAACGAGTGTTCGAACTTTGGCCAAAGAAAACGTAGCATTTGTTAATTTAATTAGAAGATTAGCAAGCAAACTAGTAAGCAATAAACTTTAACTACCATAACGGCTTTGAAATAAGAACCTGCAAACGAACTATGGAGAATAATAGGAAGCAAAATAACGTCAATGGGAACGAAAAATTAGTGAGCAATCTTTAAATTTGATCACTTAAAGTTTTTAGTATAAAATTATGATAAATGAATTTGAGCGAGAGTTTACCATGATTGAGATTTCCCCGACACCCGCGACTCAATATCAGATTTTAATCTAGGGTTGACAACGATTGTGCGGCAATGAGGGAAGGTCAGTTGGATTTATGTGAAGGGAAGGGGCATTGATTGTCTGTTAGGAGGATCCGATGGTACAGGGATCGACTGTGGAGGTTGGCTTTGTGGCTAGGAACGGTTCTGGTTTTCGGACAGAGTTCAGTAAGGGAGCTCGGTGAGAGCTAGGTCTTCAGGTAAGGAACGAGGTATGCTACGGTGAGGGAAGATGGGGCAGTTAGGGCTTCAGGTGGGTAAAATGTAGAGTAATCGGGAACGACAGAGGAAGATGAACAGTTACGGCTCGAGAAATTCGTAGACACAGGCACTAGGGAGGCTTTCGGGTTATGCTTGAACGGGGGCACTGGGAGCTTGGATGGCTACGACTAGAGGGCCCTAGACTCGCCGGAAGAAGACCGGGAGTGGTTTGGATGTTGATCTACCTTTAGGAAGGTACACCAACGTCGTTCGAGCCTCTGGTAAGGATCGTCGATGGACTAAATCGCGGTGCTGGCGACTCCGGTCGGAAATTTATATTGGAGTTCAAATAATAGCAAAATCAAATATAAATCCTCGACAGTCAATTTTCAATGACAACCCAAAACCAAAATAAACTATCACATTATTTGACTCTTGAGCAGAGAAACTACCCTGCCTCATTCACTTGGTTGCCCTAATGCCTGCAAGAACATATAATGTGCTTGCCAGAAACACGTCGGTAGAGTCGTCGAAGGATGGTCGGAAGCGGGGATGATGATGGTGCATGATACTGTGGAGCCGAAACCATGACTCCCTAGGCGGGGTGTGCTCAGAAAGAAGGAGAGATACCAAAATCTATTGAAGATAAATGAAATAGAACTTGATACTTGGATGTCATTCGACTAGCCCAAGGGGCCTTTAAATAAGATATACATGGGTACATATGTCCGGTTACCTAGCCCGAACAACCTCCCTCACGCGTAGCTGCTCCAGTTTCCAGCCCCTGTCGACCGTTCTGCTCAATCCTCCACCGACGCTAAGAAGCTCATCGGTCCCCTGCGATCCCTCCTCCGCCAATCTTCGGTCAAATCAATGAGCCCTAGCCTGATGCATCACGTCCTCGTCGTTCACAGGTGTCATCAATGACCTCAGCCCCCCTCCAAGCTTCCATTTTATCAGCGACCAAGAGCTCCAGACCCTCTCCCCGCTCCGTCCAACCTCTGTTGAGTCAACCCCAACCACTTGACTCAGGTGAGCCTCTTTATGTGGCCTCTGCTCATGCTATTCCTCCTCCCAAACAGTTCAAACCTACCCCCCCCCCCCTCAAACCAGATCCATCTTGACCCAAGATTCCAAATCACCTTCCATTTTACTACATATGTGAGGCTATGGTATACCCATTTATCTCCTCTTGCTCTAAATACGTTAATTTAACTTTATGCTTAATTTTACTTGGTTCTTAGATTTCAGAGTTTGTCTTAGTCATTGCTTGCATGTTTGTCGTTAATTAGAAATCTTGTTTGCTCTCGCATTTTCATTTCATTATGCATGTGGAATGTTAAATCATATTAATTCAACGTTCAATTGTTAGATGTTAATGCATGTTTGCAACCCTAGTTCGGTTAACAACTGGATTGCTTATGGCAATTTCGCTAGCGTCGCATAATTTTAATCAGTCTCAAAACTTATTATTTAAAATCAATAGCGAGATTTCAGTTTACATCAGTTTGGTATCTGATGGAACTATTTTTTATGTAAATGATTTTTCTATAAAAACATGGACAAACAATAGTGATAAACTCGCTTTTAACAATGATCAATTCCCGAACGAGTGTTCGAACTTTGGCCAAAGAAAACGTAGCATTTGTTAATTTAATTAGAAGATTAGCAAGCAAACTGGTAAGCAATAAACTTTAACTACCACAACGGCTTTGAAATAAGAACCTGCAAACGAACTATGGAGAATAATAGGAAGCAAAATAACGGGGAACGAAAAATTAGCGAGCAATCTTTAAATTTGATCGCTTAAAGTTCTTAGCATAAAATTATGATAAATGAATTTGAGCGAGAGTTTACCTTGATTGAGATTTCTCCGACACCCGCGACTCAATATCACATTTTAATCTAGGGTTGACAACGATTGTGCGGCAATGAGGGAAGGTCAGTTGGATTTATGTGGAGGGAAGGGGCATTGATTGACTGTTAGGAGGATCGGATGGTATAGGGATCGATTGTGGAGGTTGGCTTTGTGGCTGGGAACGGTTCTGGTTTTCGGACAGAGTTCAGTAAGGGAGCTCGGTGAGAGCTAGGTCTTCAGGTAAGGAACGGGGTATGATACGGTGAGGGAAGATGGGGCAGTTAGGGCTTCAGGTGGGTAAAATGTAGAGTAATCGGGAACGGCAGAGGAAGATGAACAGTTACGGCTCGGGAAATTCGTAGACACAGGCACTAGGGAGGCTTTCGGGTTATGCTTGAACGGGGGCACTGGGAGCTCGGATGGCTACGACTAGAGGGCCCTAGACTCGCCGGAAGAAGACCGGGAGTGGTTCGGATGTCGATCTACCTTCAGAAAGGTACACCAACGTCGTTCGAGCCTCTGGTAAGGATCGTCGATGGACTAAAAAGTGGTGCTGGCGACTCCTGTCGGAAGCTGATATTGGAGTTCAAATAATAGCAAAATCAAATCTAAATCCTCGACAGTCAATTTTCAATGACAACCCAAAACCAAAATAAACTATCACATAATTTGACTCTTGAGCACAGAAACTACCCTGCCTCATTCACTTGGTTGCCCTAATGCCTGCAAGAACATGTTATGCGTTTGCCAGAAACACGCGGTAGAGTCGTCGGAGGATGGTCGGAAGCGGGGATGATGATGGTGCATGATACTGTGGAGCTGAAACCATGACTCCCTAGGCGGGGTGTGCTCAGAAAGAAGGAGAGATACCAAAATCAATTGAAGATAAATGAAATAGAACTTGACACTTGGATGTCATTCGACTAGCCCAAGGGACCTTTAAATAAGATATACAATGGGTATATATGTCATTAAGTCACCAACCTTGGACTACAACATAAAAGACAAATACAAGTATAAATATACAACATAAATAGACAACATAAAGACAAAAGTGCTAGGATTGCAGACCATATTAAATTTAACCAACAAGGATCATGTTGTCCCCACTAACGTTTCTCGCCAAGGATAGAAGGTCAGGTGCCCATGTAACAGGTAAAGGCTAAGTAAATGTATTTCAACCAACATTTTATTAGATTACAAATTTGTTCATGTCTATGTAACTTTTGCTAGGTCAAAGAATGGATAAATGGATATAAAAATGGATAAGCAGACAATTTCTTCAAACAACAAAGAATTAACTCAAATTCAAAACTACATTTACAAATTTACTTGATAACTAGGGTGAAATAACTTTTCCCCAAATATAAAAAAGCTAGATGAATAGATATCAATCATTCCAGAGCAACCCAAATCCTCATAGTTCATGTTATGAATATGCTATTCCTCAGGTCAAAGACTGGATGAATGGAAACAGCAATAGATAAGAAAACAATTCCTTCACGAAACAAAATTATCTCAAATTCATGAATTTAAAGATAAAAATAAGATAAAATGAACAAGTTCTTCTAAAACTCTAACCTACTTTTACTTGAGAACTAGGGTTTAAAATAACTCTTCCCCAAGTTTTTAATAGTTAAATGAACAGATATCAATCATTCCACTGCAGTCCAGATCCTCATAATAGTCTAGTGCCCAAATATCTGTTTGAGCTAATAATTAGATCACAGTGCTATTATTACGTAATGATGGATGCCTTTAATATAAGGCGCTGCTTCATAGGCATGTTAGGCTTAAAATAGTGTACACTATTACTGGTAAACAATTACAAGATTAAGAATCTTTAATCAAGGTAACCATTAGATAACAACTTAAACGAGATCAGACCAATTTGTGATCTCAAATAAAATAAGGTCAAGAGAGCAAAAGATTTAACCCAAAAATCCTTTTAAATATATAAAATAAAATGAGCAGGCACAAATAAACATGTTTAACATCAAAACCAACCCGGTGTAATAGTTCTTTGGCAGATAAACATCTTTCACAGGACCAAAACGCTCAAACGGTATTCTTAGATCTTCCGGCCTGCAACAGTTATGAAGATGAATTAAAACCAGGCTACAGCATCTATTCATGTATCATAAAGATTGAAAATATAGCATTACGACTTACAGTCATGTGTGAGTTCAACTTTTTATGTGATCAATTAAACCGGCCAGTCACTTTCAATTTTTAAAGCATTTGTCACTTATATTTTTTCTCTTAAATAATCATTTTATCTTTTTTTCCTAGTTTTGACACATTCATTTTAGCATTCTCATTTATATAACACCCGATTTTGATATCAATGACAAAAAAGAATCATAAACTACAAAATCATTTGTTTATCTCAGTGACCCAACCCTCGACAAAAGCAAACATGAAACCTGAAACAAAAGAAAGTATAGCTAACATATGTAATAGTATAACAGAGGGTGCAGAAAACAGTTAATGAAGTAGAAAAATAAATATTAGCAACTTTTTGGAAAACGAAAGGAACAAGAGAATCATCTAATGTGAGGATATCTTGGCCCATTAAAATAACAGGTAGATCTCTCTTCCGAGCTTTTTTTTATGGTTGTGTTTCTTGTTGTCATGATTACTTTAGCTCCTGTTAATAATAGTTGGGCTTCAAGGTAGTTTTATTTATGTTAAATTATACTCTGCTTCTAATCATTTTGTGTTTGTAAGGATAACTCTAATCATTTGTTAGGGAAGTAGGTTATTAGCAGTCCTCCGCTGTAGTAGAGATCATTGGGTTGTAATAAGAATGTGATTACATATACTCATGAGATTTTAAATATTTATTTCCAGGCATGCAAAATAAAAAAAAATTCAAAGGTGGATGCTTGAATACTGAAGAGAATAGTATTCACTCAACAATTTTGATATTCTCTTTCGTTTTCTTTCCATTTAGTACTTGATGTATCCCTCAATTTGGTGATAAGAATTTCTATCATGAATCAAAATCAGATCTAATAAAAATTCTAACAAAAAATAAGTATGTTTACAACAAATTAATCTCATATCTTAGGAAATTTTGACTTGAGTCCCCTGAGATTCCTTTTATATTCTCCTTTTCATTTCACTGGCTTCCCACTATCTCAACCTCATTCATATGATTAACATTTCGAAGATATAGTAAATTATCATAATCTCAATGTCCTTGAGTTTTCCTCCTTTACACTGTCTCTTGTAAAGAAACAGCGTTTACTCTTTCTCTAATCACCATGTCCGCCAATTCTCTGGTATCATCGTTTATGGACCCAAAATTTCATAGAACATATCTAATCCTTATATTGGACATACACTAGCTTGTCTTTTACCACAAAGGGCTAATTTATGGCAATTGATGATGACATGCTAGCATACCCTTGCATATTTTCAACACAAACAGATTAGGTCACACTGTGTCACTTGAAAAAAGTGCACAACAACAACAACAACAACAACAGAACCCATATAGTCCCCAATCATTGGGGGTATGGGCGGGGGAAGATTGGAAACAGACCTAACCTTTGGCCCTATGCCCAAAGTGGCTTCTCTCAGAGGAGAAAGACCGAACCTTTGACAATAGATGCACAAAGTGGCTGCTCACAGATTACCACTGAAATAGTGGCCCCCTATACCGTCACGTTTGCTGCGGAATCATGCCCTCAAATCAAAGCCAAAGACATCAGAGAGGGCAGACTCAAGAATCCATTTTGATTTATGTGCACATAACCATGCTTCCTTCATTCAGCATCCAGAGCATTGGTCTTGCACAATCACTAGAAAAATTCAAATTTAGACTTGTTTCATTTTTTAATGAAACAGTATTCAACTTAACCATACACGAGTGTCCCACTCTCTTCTATCTCAAAAAATCCCTTTATCTCAGATTCTCAATAGATTTATCTTACTCCGCATATGCTCCACCAATTACCTAATCGAAAATGGAAGAATGAAAAAATGGCTGCCATTGGAAGACTTTTATTACCTTGGATGATGGCATGGGTATCAATGCTTCACCAACGCCAAAACCTTATCCATCATCAAAAGAGCTATCTATTTTTGTTTTGTTCCAAGTGTGATAAGCATCAATACCTTATAAATAGGAAAAGACTACCATCCTTAAGAGACATTTATCCACACAATTATAACTTGTCTTATTTCCAATAATGCAGTATTGATTAGCATATCAAAACCATCCACCCTAAACTCCACCAAGTAGCATAAATCAAATTTTCATAAAACTCATGATGTTGATCAAGCATCAAGCATGTAAAAATAACACCCTGGAAATTCGAGAGATATAGAGGGGCCTACAATTTCAATAAAAAAATTTCTGAGACCACGCACACAAGCACAGTTTTTGGTTAATTATATATACTATAAATTGCTTGCATATCGTGTTTGGTTAATTATAAAATCTGTACAAAAAATGCTGGCATTAGATCATTATGATGTTAGGTTTTAGATCAATATAACTAGTGTATATCTTGCATTAGATGAGCATAATTAGTAACTGCGTTGAGATGGATTTTCCATATAAATTTATTATAATATTGCATCCCTATAATATATCAACCCCAAACTCTCCCCCAAACTCTCCCCCAAAAGCACACAGCACGACCCTCTCCAAAGCACCACACCACCAAAATTACATGGCATTCTCTCCTCCCTAGCCCTAAGTAAACACAATGCACCCCACCATGTGCCTCCTAATGTCTCTTCTTTAAATTCCATTAAAAAAGTACCTCAATAGCCTTACTCCGGCGCTCTTTAACTTTCTCATCATTGAACTCAACATAAGAAATCAAAGTATGTACCACTTCTATTTCCTTCCATAATTAACGTTCACTTTGTTTGCATCTCAAGCAGTGTTAACCATTTAACCTTAATGCTTCTCAAACACATATAAATGGACAGGCCAAAACCATCAGGTTCCCTTACCAAATCAAGAAATAATATTAGACCAACCCCACAATATGTGCACAGTGCAGTACAGTTGACATTGGGTTAAGGAAAATAAAATTGACTAACACTATAAGATATTAAAATCTTCTTCCTCTAAGAGGTACAAGCACATCAATATATATACCCTTATAGGTCATGGTCATGTTTTAGATGGTAAAAACAATATAAGGTTACATGAGACGATGAAACAAGTTATTCAAATTCTTGATGCTCCCACAACAAAACAATCTGAAATAGCACTTTAAGATAATCATTCAAAATACTTGTTTACATTTGCGAACAACAACAAAATTGAGATCCCATCAACACAAAACATTTTTCCCCTAATTCAAGTAATTAGACTATAAAACAGAGGTAATGGTAATATATTTGATTCTCATTCACTTTCTTGGTCATGATAATATTTAAACTTCTTAAAACTGTCAAGCATTACATTTACTAGTTACTATAAATAATTACAGTAAATTCACTTCTTTAAAACATTATGCTCATATGATATATAAATGTACATGACATAAATTGTAAACCCAATAATTATATTGTACGCATGAACCCTCTTCATGCCTAACTAGAAGTCAGGCACGAGGCTACCTGTTGCTTTTAATTGCGAGCGGGTTCCAACTTCCAAGTTCCACCCGTCCGTGAACGCTCGCGAAATGTTAATAGTAAAAACAATTTGGCTAAAAATCTAGCCAATCAAAATAATAATACACAGATTTTTAACTTTAAAATCTATACAAAAAACAATTCAACTAAAAACATAAATAAAAATAGGCTAAATATTCATTTCAGTCTCAAAGGTTTGGGCACTTAAAGATTTCAATCCCAAAAAATTTTATTTTACTATTACAGTCCCTAAACTTTTTGTCTTTAAGTTTTTAGTCCCTAAAACTATTTTCCATCCAGTTCTAACGGAACACGGTAGCACGGGTCTTAGGTTTTCCGACATGTTCAGATTAAAGGGGCCCAGATGTTAAATACAAAGAATGACTATAAATTTCAACAGAGGAAGAAAAAACATAGAGTGTGTATTCTCTGTTGACAAACACCAAGTATTCTTGCGCCTGCCGGAAGCCGGAGAAAGATTTGAAGCTATCCTGAAGTTGTCAACAAAGGAAGAAAGAAGCATAGTGAGGCAGCCGCCAACGGAGGGAAAAAAGTATAGATTTCTTAGGAACATGTTGGTCATTCTGGGACACTGTCAATGTTGTTCAAGGCGCGCCTAAGACTCAAGGCTCGCCAGGTTCAGAGGTTTGCGCATTTGTGCGCCTTTTTTGCTCCTTTGGAGTATAAAAGGCACGCCTTAGTAGATTTTTTTTGTAAAAAAAAAATTCACAAAATAAAGAAATAAATTATGTAAGAACTCACTAATTTTTTCATGATCTTAGGTTTGTGAAACATAATTGAGCATCGAGACTTAGATATGACGCAAATGACAACATTGATTCTATTTTTTAAAAGATATAAATGATATTGATGAATGATTAATGAGTAGAATAGATGAAGAATCTGATCAAGAAGGTGAAATGATGTTTGATGTTAATTATTTAAAATGGATGTGATAGCGTCTTGCACTCGTCAGGCATGCACCTGCGCCTTGAGCCTTGCGCCTGGGCACCAAGACCCCTTTGCACCTTGGTGCGCCTTGTGCCTTTAATAACTAAGGACTCTATTGATGAATCTGTCTTTTGTTTTTATCAATAGAGGAAGAAAAACTTAGGATAATTACTCAGTTTTATGTTTTCGTTTCAAGAACTTTGGGGATAATGTCGGAGAGAAGAAGAGCAATGTGACGGACTGACGGTATTTCATCAAAATCCTTGATGGGAATGTGTCGATCACCGCCGCTTTCTTCACATTAGCAAAATCGCTGGATGTTGTAGTTGCAGTTGAGCAGAATGGTCTTGCCATATGTGCTCTTGACAACGGAAAGTTTGCAAAGGGCAGTGAGGTCGAAAGCTTGCACGCTACCTCAGGCGGTGTCGACATTAATGTGATTCACGACCTTAAGAATGGTCTCGGGTGTGTCAGTGGCAAGGCTATGGCCATGTTGGAGGTCGTCGAGGATCTACTGGCAGCTGACGACAGGAGGAAGAAAAATGATGGCCATGTTCTAGAACGTGCAGAGTTCCAGCAGGCTGATTTGACCCGGGCTGTCATGTTCCGTTAGAAAATGATGGAAAATAGTTTTAGGGACTAAAAACTCAAAGATAGCAAAGTTTGGGGACTTAAATCCTAAATTCAAAAAATTGGGACTGAAATCTAAAAGTGCATAAACCTTTGGGATTGAAATGAGTATTTATTAAAAATAGTAAAATTAAAAAACTAAAAATTGAAAAATTATGCGAATGTGTGCCCATCCTATCTCTCTCTGCCTCTCTCGCTCCTCCTTTTCCTATGCTAGAAGCCAAAAAAAACACAAAAGGGTGCCACATCTCTCCCTCTCTCTCCTCTCTCCCCACCCTCTCTCCAATGCCTCCCTCTCTCTTTCCACCCTCCCACGCCTTTTTACTTTTCTCTCACCCGCAACCCCTCCCCCCACCCACATATTTTAATTGCACACTAGGTAATAGGTATAAGAGTCTTGCGGAAATAAATTTCATCTTCACCCACTCTCAGGAGAAATAATTCTATCCAGAATTAAGGCAAGGTTGACACATGATTCTTTTTTGGCTTTACGCATTGGAGAGAAGAACATTATTGAGGTGGTAAAATGATGCGAACATCAATTTTAATAAATGTTGTCATGTGATGTTAACTAACTCATGAAATAGGGTGGAATATTTACAAGTAATGTTGATGTTTTCCCAACAGATTTATTTTGAGTCGCATGCATGAACTACGAACACAAACTTACATCATTGATGTATTCCAAATTCCCAAAATTATATTTTATTAAAAATGTGATCTTATAAATTTTGCGGCGCAAACGGGAAACATGCGATGTTTAACCTAGGGATTGCAAACGCGCATAAATATTAGAATTCTCTCGCATTCAACGATACGCAAATTCATCCACATGCATAAGATGAAGAAAAGGAGATTACGAGATCAAGCAAGAATTAAAATTAACGATAAACATGTAAAATAATAACTAAAGCAAACTCTGTAATTTAAGTTCAAATAAATACCAAGTATAAAAAAATTCTAACAAAAATGAGCAAGGAGATGAGTTAGGAGATATACCAGAAGCCTGAGAAGCAACAAATCAGGGTTTCCACAGAAAGGCTACAGGAATAGCATTATCAACACAAGTTTCTAGCTGATAATAGGACCCGCTTGTGTCCCGGGTCTGCTTGGAGGAGGTCAGGCTTCAACAAAAAAGAGGAAGTTGATGCTCTGGGAAGCTGCTACGAGTCCGGGGAAGACAAGCGCAAGGACTGCTTGGGTAGTCGAGCAGTCTAGGAGTCTGACGGCCAGAACTGACGGATCTGGGAGGTTTGCCATTTGGAAAGAGCTGCGGTAGAGGGGCTCGTCGGGCGGAGGTGTGTTGGAGCAGAGGTCGTTGGAGCTCAAGGAGGACTCCGTCGGCGGCGGCGAGGCGGGAGGAAGGAGAAGCAAGCAGTAAAGCTCGTTGGAATGAGGGAACCGAAGAAGACAAACAGTCTCGTCGATTCCTTCTTTTTCCAGTCTGATTGACGTAGAAGGAGGCTAGGAATAAATAGGGCAAGGTTAGATTAATTCTCATTAAATGATAACTATGGAATTTCGGGGGGGGGGGGGGGGGGGGGGGGGGGGGGGGGGGGGGGGGGGGGGTTGTGTTTGTTTTAATAAAGCGAAATAGGAAGTTTTATTGTTGATGGGAAGAGTCGGCTGCCATATATTTAAGTGGGGGGGGTCAAAGTTTTAGAAAGAGAAATCGGTATGGAGTAGTTAATGAAATAAAAGGGAATTAATTCTAGAGAACTCCTTTGGTATTCCCTAAATATTATAATCCTCAATTATAATTTCTAAAATTAATGTCTTTAATTTCAGAAATTAAAGTACATTTTCAAATATTAATAAATTATATTTTCATAGCTTGCCCTAATTATCACTTAGCCTAATTTGACGGACCTTTACATTCATGGACTTATTGGTCGGTCACGCCAATAAGTCGAACAAGAGCACGCGAGCGCGATACATGACATAAGCGCGCTAGTAGCATGTGCGGAATTTAAAGAAACAACCACAAAAATAAAAGAAACAGGAGCGAAGACATGCTCGACACAAATGCAAATACAATTGCAGAAACTAACATAAGGATACAACTCAGGTTGCATCAATCATCCTATAAAATTAGGTAGTAAAACTAATAAAGCAAGGGTAAACGAGACCCTTTTCCTATCCATATCTTTCCTCTCATCGTTTACTCATTTATATGCACACAAAAATTATTGTACTCATGTACCCCTTTCCAACTTTTGATAATAGTAGTGAAAAAAGAAAAACTATATGCCTATCAATTTCCTCTGGATTACCGTACTATATTGGTAGCTAACCAGGCAGGCAGAGAGCAATACTAATAACTACTGTTGATCAATTTTGCAAGACGCATGAAATGCAAAAACAAACACACCATCTTCATCTACCCTAGTCAAGGCATTCTTGAAAGCCCGATCTTTAGGGGGAAAACTGTTATTCTTATGGAGCCTTAGGGCAGAACTTGATAGTGGATTTTTTCTCTTGTGGTGTGGCTCCGTGGTTTTCCCCGCAAGGGTTTTCCACCTAAATCTGTGTTCCACTTTCCTACAATTTGTCTTACTTTGTTTGTGATCGTTCTTCATAATTTTTGCTGTGTGTTTGGGGTGGATTTAAGGTTGAATCCATAACAAAAACTGGTGGTAAAAGTTGTTTATCAAGGGTAGACCTCCGCAGATAAGAGGGTTTCTTGTGTCAGATTCCAGTAGGTTTCTAGAAATTAAATAAAAAACAGGAAGTAATTGATTAAACCCTAACACTAGGGAGAAAACAAGAGGAGCGCAAATAAAAATGGATTTCGTATCCCTGGGAATGTTAGGAGAAGTGAGAGAACGGGTGGCGTGGGAAAGACAATAAACCTTGCATCAAGAGAGATGTTGCGGATAAGGAGGCCCGAGGGCGGGCCACGCCGGTCGCGGAAGCTGCGACTTGGCGCACCGCGGAAGCGATCGCGGGGATCGTCGTAGCGCTTCCGGCGAGGGGGGCTACGGCTGTAGCGGCGGGGACTGTAGCTTCTGCTCCGACTACGGTACCTTCCCATTTCGTGGATAACTGCGGCGAGAATAGCGGCGGGATAATCAACGAAAGCGAGAAAGATGAGCAGCGGCGTCAATTAGGTTTGGCATAGATATATAATACTTACGATTAGTAGCGCCGTGCCTACAAATTTTTATTTTAGACTAATATAAATTAAATAAATGAGTGAAACGGTGTCTACTGCCAATCATGACAATATCTTAAGTGTAATTATATTTGCAGGCCCTATATGAATATTTGCAGCCCATTTTTTACGAGTTATTATGCGCCTTTTGAAAATACTCTTTGTTATGTGCATTTTTAAGAAAAGTGTTCAACATGAAAGTTGTAGATCTCGTCGAAATCTACAACTTTGATGTTGAACACTTTTCCTAAAAATGCACCTAACATTGCGTATTTTCAAAAGGCGCGAAAAATTTCACAATAGTCTCGCGCCTTTTGAAAATACGCAATGTTAGGTGCATTTTTAGGAAAAGTGTTCAACATCAAAGTTGTAGATTTCGACGAGATCTACAACTTTCATGTTGAACACTTTTCCTAAAAATGCACCTAACAAAGAGTATTTTCAAAAGGCGCGTAATAACTCGTAAAAATTGGGCTGCAAATATGCATATAGGGCCTGCAAATATAACCACCCTATCTTAATTGTGATAGTGTACGGGGGCCCAAATGCCTAGCGCAATAGTACTCCGGTCATGACATTGCCCCGGTGCGATTGCGCTCCCGCCGCTCGCAAAACCCCGAGTGCCCGCTCATTGCTCTTTTTTTCTTGTGCATGAGGGTTGCGAGCGATGGGAAGAGCACGTCTTTTTAGGGTGTTATTATTAGCAAACCTGAAATGGCTTTTAGCAAACCAAAAACTATACATTTTAGTTTTTTTTTTGTCTTTTTTTTTTTGCTTTTAGCAAACCACGTGGGAAAAGACAACGGTTGATGCGTTTAAGGAGTACGTGTACACTACAATGGCTCTCCTCTCCCTTTCTCTTCCTCCCTATCTTCTAAATCCATCCAATATCACTCTGCCGCCCGAAATAATTCCGGCGTTGTAGCCGTCCTCCAACTCTCTCGCAAATTTTGAAGAATACTGGAAGTGTTGGAGATATGCAAACCCTCTGTTTTAAACAGAGGCAGCATGCAAGAGGTGGTACATGTGTGAAGCTTAGGATCGAAGCAAGCTCTCCAATGGCAGTAGCAGGAAAAGATCGGTCTAAGTGGCGGCAGTCCAGAAGGTTGGCAATAATGGCGGTTTGTATAAATGCATGTGGTCGAAGCAAAGATAAACGCCCGTAGCAGGATATTGGAGATTTCTCTAGAGCTTGGTAGGAAGCAAATAAGTGGCATCATCTCAATGGGTATAAGGTCGGTTGACAGAGACAAGCTAGGCAAGGCAACCCGAACAGTAACATGAACAAGAAGAAGTAACTTTAATGATGGCAATTGGAGAATTTTGCAGCATCCGTTGAACGGGTCAATTATAAATTCGTAGGAGGGTATTTTCAGGCAATTAAAAACTCGTTGTCAGTGACGTGCGAGCCGATTTACAGGCAATTACATTTTTATTGATAGTTTGCTAATAACCAATTGATTTTCAAATAGCCATTTTTGAATTTCATGGTTTGCTAGTAGTAATGATTTGCTAAAAACGAAAATGGATTTGCTAATAACAGCCATTTTTTATTGTAAATAATAGATTTTGTCTACATATATAAATTAAAGAAATTTAAATTTTGATAATAAAAATGAGTAAAATAGAAAAATTGAATGTTTCACGAAAGAATGTTTTTTTTTTTCTTTTTAATATAGCATAGCGTATTTTAGATAAAATAACACACAAAATTAATATAATTTCTAAAGATTTTGAAATAAGTAAGGAGTACAATGAGAAACGTGATTTTTTCACCGAATGGTATTTTTTATATACGAGTGACAGTGCACGAACCCTCTGAGAGTGTCGTCGTGTGAAGCACGTGCGCCGAGAGCCGACTGTTGAAGCCTGGAAATTCCTGGCTCCAAAATTCAGACCAACGCAGCTGGAGGCTACTCGCCCAGCAGTCCAACGAGACGACTTGACTGGCAACGACGAAGAAGCTAGAAGAGCAACAAACAGGACCCCAGGTGTTGCGGCAGGGAGGTCTCACCACGTACCCGGAAGCTCAAAGGAGTCTTCCCCTCCAAAACCAAAAATGGTCGAGCTTGGTACAAGGAAGACACCAACTTGGCTAGTACCGGGAAGTAGCGGCCAAGGTCGACGGGTCTGAAAATTTGAACGAGGGGGGTTCCAAAAGCTCAAGTTCAGGTGTCAATCCAAGTACCCCTGGGGTCCTATTTATAGGAAAACCAAGGGGTAGGGGGGTTTTTATAGCCCACCCCCTGCCCGGCGACTAGCGACATTGAGGCGATCTCCCCGGGAAATGGGCGAGTATCACCTATGGTCGCCCACCTTTTGGCGAGTATCCGGGCTACTCGCACGAGTGCACCCCTACTCGCCTAGGCCTTCTTCTGCTCCTGCGCTCGACGAACTCTTGAAGGCTGATTTTGTCTTGGTGTCTCGAACTGTTGACTTCTGTGTTGACCTTTTGACATTGATTTCTGCCTACGTGGCTTTGAGTGGGTCCTACCCTCGGAGAATATGGGTTGTACACAATCCCCGCTCTTTGCGAGTAACGCAGTTGCTCGGAAAGAATCATCAAACCCCTATTCGACGAGCTGCTTTGGCGAGTATTAGGAAATACTCGGTGGTCGCCTGGTTGGCTCCCGGACTCTGTATATAGAGGGGGAGGGGTCTCTGATGGCACAGACTTTCTGATCTCGCTAAAAGATGTCGCGCAATTATGCCGAGGAAGCTGCTGCTGCAATGGCCGACCTTGTGAGCATGTTCGATGCTCCTTTGCTACCTCCTCGCGTTGATGTCGACCTTGAAGCCTTCCTCGCTTATAGGAAGAGGAAGTGTCTTGATAAAAAGAAGAAGAAGAAATCGGAGAAGTGAAGAGGACGACTGCTTCGGAGGATGTCGCCGATCCTCTAGTTGACCAACGTCGGCAACTGCTTGACGACTTAGGTCTTTCTCGCGAGGGCGACTCGCCTGTGACTGATCCTCCTGCTGCAGATGTCGCTGTGGGGGGCGAGTACGGCGGGGACCTCGGCCCCGAATCCACCGGATGTCGCACCTGTGTGAGGTGATGTTACTGACTCGCCATCTTTTGGTTTAGTTTGTTGCTTTCAACATTGTTAGCGAGGTTCTGACGCTTTCTGATACTCGCAGATTCGTCGATCGCAAATGCTCAGGAGGAGCCTTTGAACGTGCCGCCTTTGCGATCATCTCCGATGATCTCGCTTGGAGCTGGGGATGGGTCGCGTCGTGGCGGCTCAGTTCGGATCCTCCACAGCTCCCTTTTGGAGAAGAGGTCGTCGAGCGAGCAGAGGGCTCCCTCGGCGAGCAGCGCACCTCCACCGCCACCGCCTTCTCAAGAACCGGAGCTAGCGAGCAACCAGCAGCTGCCTGTGTGTGGGCTTCCGCCACCTCCTCCGTTCCCTCCTCCTGCCGAGATTCAGGGAGATCAGCGCCCCTCGTCCTCTGATGTTCTTCCAACGAACCTGGGAGAATCCTCCCGCCGAGGCGGGGCTAGGGTTTCTTCGGGTTTCTTCGCTCCAAGGGGAGGAGGGCGACCAGTAGATGGTCGCGGCCGAGGAGACGTTTCTTGCGGCCGAGAACAAACGGGTGGGAATCAATCCATCCGGCGAGGTGCCGGTCATCATAGCTCCTCTCCTCACCGAAGAAGGAGCCCCCCTCCTCGGCGATCTCGCAGTCCTCCTCGTGGCCCGAGGAATGATAGTCGTCGCCCGGGTAACTTAGCGGCTGATCTGCGTGTTTTGCGGGATTCACTCTTTAATACTCGCTACTAAAGTCTTTTGCTCTCTTGTCTTCTTTTCAGCTCGCGCTCAAACTCCTGTGGGAGCTTTGATTTATGGAGTCGGCCTGCCTTCTCGCGAGTACCAAGAGAGGGCTACTCGCGCTATCTTAGATCTGGAGGCGAAGATAGAGCGTCTGGCGATATGCGAGCCTCGTCGTCGCTTGACTGACATGGAGTCGCGGGTTGAACGCTGAGCGGTCGTCAAGCCTCATCGTCGACTGACTGAGCTGGAGGCGCGAGTATCTCGGCTGGAGGAACTCGATACTTGCCTAACCGGCGTGGAATCTCGCCTGCGAATCGCAAATGACCTGGAGCGCCGGGTCGCTAGGTTGGATCATCGTCAGCAGCTTCATCACGACGAGCTCGTTGGGATGCGCGCGAGCATGGGCTCGGTCGGACGCTTGGCGAGGATTGAAGATCAACTTCGTCAGGGCGAGGATGTGATGACCCTGGCCTTCGAGCATTTCAAGCGTGCTCGCAGCATGGGCTGGGTCGGGCGACATCCGCAACCTCCTGAAGCCCAGGCGAACCTCCAAGGCCCCTAGTAGATGTCTTCTGTTTATTTGTTCTATGGTCGCCCCTTTTGGCGAGTATCTTGTAATTTAAACAATATTTGAATAATTTTATTTGCGAGTATATAAAACTCGCCCTTCATTTACTTTTCGCTTGCTTGACTGTTGTGATGCTTGATATTTTCACTCTCTGCTTTTTGCGGTCTTTTTGCGAGTAGTGGTTGAATGTCGCTCCTAGTTGGCGAGCTTCCTTGTATCTTTGTGCAGGCCCCCGCTTGCTGAGTGATGATGATTTGACGTGCGTCTGTGGCTTTTGGCGACTTTCCTTGCTATTCTCCATCCTATACTCGTACTCGCGGCAGTGTACGCAACAAGACAAGTATCCCCGACTACTATAAATAGGGGGTGAGTACGTATTTATTACGCTTTCTGGCGATCTTCTTGTTATTGTTAGCGAGTATCCTCCTATTGCTTCCTTTCTCGCCTCATTTGATACTCGCTCCTTCTCCTCTTCTAGAATGAATGACAAGGCGGCTATTCGGCGTGTGAATCACGCCAAGAACTTCGGGGCGACTACCTTCAAGAAACCAATCCTTCGGCCGCAGGACTTGAAGGAATTTTGCGCCAAGTATTTGTCGCCTGGGTATGTCGCCTGGCTCCCCCGCGAGGATGAGCGACTGAACTCATTCTTGACGACCGAGCTGGTGTTCCCCACTCGCCACTTCGAGGTCGGCCTGCGACTACCCCTTTGGACGGAGTTTTGTCAAATCCTCCGCTTCTTTGGAATTGTCCCCGCCCAGATCAACCCTAACGGGGTGGCGATGATCGTTGGATTCTTGTGCTTCCTGTGAGAACAAAAGATCGCCTTCGATCTTTCTGTCTTCCGGCGAGTATTCCACTCCAACGCTACTGGCGAGGGCGTTGTCTTCTTATGCAGCCATGTCTGCACGCTGACCGGTACGGCGAACAAGAACCACCGTTGGGGTGAGCGACTAGTCGTCATAAGTGGCGACTTTCCAGTTATCCCCACCTCATCCTTCCAGCCGGCGGAAAGCCCCTTTCTGACTCCTTACCTGAAGGAGACGAGGGAGAAGCTGCTTGACAGCTTTAGGGTTCGTCGCCTGGATGTCCTCGTCTGGAGGAAGCGAGTAGACGAGCTCGCTGAAGTGTTCGCAGGCGAAGGTAGTCTTCTGAGCGAGTATTTGCGCATACTCACTTTTTGTCTTCAACTGACGACTAATACCTTGTGTTTCGTTCTGTTGCAGCTACTCGCTCCTTGCCGAGCGAGCTTCTTCCGCTAGCGCCGAAGGCGGAGGCTTCCACCCTGATCGACTCGTCGCTGGGTGGCGATGAGCAGGAGGTCGCCGGTGATGATGTTGGGCCTTCTAGGAAGCGGAAGGCGAAGTCGAAGTCCAGCGAGCCTGCGAGAAGAAAAGAGGTCGCCAAGAGGGACCTGAGTGCGAAGGCAAATACTTCGGAGGCTGGCGAGCCCAGCGGCCATCCGCACTTTGGTGAAGGCATTCGAAGCGAGGATGCCTATGGTCGCCCTCTGGTGTCCTGGGCTGAGCGAGCTCATGAAGTAACATTGAGCACCAACCTCCCCGCCTGGTCGGAGGATTGGGAGGATACGGGCGAGGCGTTCGACGTAATGTTCACCCTCTATAGTCGCGCCGATGTCGAGGCCCTGCAAGAGGTCTCGGCCGAGTATTTAGCTCACCAGAGCTCGCGAGCCTACCTGCGAGCTGCCGAGCTCGGCCATGCAGCGTCGAGGCGGCTGCTGGATTATGAGCAGGTGATGAAAGTGCAGGCGAAGAAGCTCATCGCCTTGGGGCTGGAAGCCACCAAGTGGAAAGATCGTGAGGTACTCACTCGTCGCATTTCTGGTTTCTGGGATAGTCGTCTTTTGCGCCGATCGATGCTTGTTTAACCGCTGTCTTTACTTGTACAGGCCGCCGAGGTGGAAATGGCGAAGAAGGTATCTCAGCTGGAGTAGGAGCTGGAAGATACTCGGCATACCTTGGAGGTCGCCCAAGTTCGTATCGCCGAGTTGGAAACTTGGCCTGCCGAGCAGCAACCCTCGGCGGTGGGCCCCTCCAGGGTAGGTAAGCAGATAAGGATGCACGGCGACGAGATGCCGCACGTCCGTCGGGAGATCGCGAGGGCGACCGAAAAAGTCGTCCTGAGTAAGTTGAAAGCCGAAGGTATACTGAAGTCGAAGGCGATGAACTTGATTGTGCTGGACCTAGAGCTGTCACGGTTCCAGTTCGGTTCTGGTTCTACTAAAACCGTGAACCGAACCGCTAAGGTAACAGTTCTTCAAATTAGAACCAAAACCGTATTTGGTTTGACCGGTTCCGATTCTGGTTCCGGTTCCAGTATAATTTTTGGAACCATCGTGTTAACGGTTCCGGTTACGGTTCAACAAGAACCAAAACCAAACCGACCACTAACGGTTCGGTCCGGTTCCAATCGATTCCAACTAGAACTAAAACCAAACTTGACGAATGAATGTGAGAGGTTAAAAATAAAAAACCAGAGGGGAAAAGTATACCCGTTTGGTTTTTTTGCAAGAGGGACTTCGAAGTCTGAGGCCTGAGCGCAGGAATTTCGTGTTACACCAAGGGAGAGTACTTTTTGTATAATATATAGCAAATCGGGCTGAAAGTTAAAAATTGAAACCGCAAAACCATAAAATTGCACCAGCCCGTGCCGATTTTAAAAATTCAAAGATCACGATCGTTTAATGCTGATGCAATGTTCATGTTGCTGAAGATCACGATTCAACATAGGGTAAAGAACTTTGAATTGTTGCTCTTGAAATTTTATTTTACAATTAAAATTTTGTTTGAAAAATATATTAGTTAATTCAATTTAACTAATTTATCAGCTATAATTAGATTTGTCTTTCATGATTACTATTAAATTGTAGTTGTATATTCTTTATATTTTTAAAACAAAATATTTCAGAAAAATATGTGAGAAATTGAAAATACATTATATGACTGTATGAAAATCGAAAGTACACCGCAAAAACAAATTCCAAATCGCACCAATGTCAAACCACACGACACGAATTTGGTGTGGTGCGATTTTGTTCAGTCCAAAATCGACCCCTTTTGTTGCGAATGCAGTTTGAGTTCAAACCGCACCAGTTTCATCCATAATAGTAAGTATAGATATTATAGATATATTATACATCCACACAAGTTTCATCCATAATAATATTAATAATAATTATAATTATAATAAACGGGTTGTGGTTTGGTTCTGCTTCGGTCCGGTTCGGATCGGTTCTAAAAATCTTGAAACCGCGTGAGACTTATATATAGCGGTTCCGGTTCCGGTTCCGGTCCGGATAATAAAATGAAAGAACCACACCCGGACCAATGTTGTTCACGGTTCCAAAATTCAAACCGGAACCCAAATAATTCGGGAACGGTTCGGTCCGGTACTTTGCGGTTCCGGTTCGGTTCCGGTTTGGATTACGGTTTTCGGTTTTAAGTGACAGCTTTAGCTGGACTGGACCTCATCCCGGCGCTACTCGCCGAAGAGTCCAACTCTCCTATGCGAGATCTTCCATCCTCATCCACCGATTCCGAAGATGATGATTCTGAGGGCGAGGGTGATGATGGCGAAGATGTCGACGTAGATGGCGAGGACGATGACGATGATGATGCATAGTCGCCGATCTTTTGTTGATAGTTGTACATAATTTTTTAAGATGTAATTATCAAAAGTTGATGTAATACAAATTTTTGTGCTCGCCTGACTTTTGTTCTTCTTGTTTTCTTGTTTACGTGTCGAGTAGTCTTCTAGGCTTGAGACGAGATTGAGTGCTCGATAGGCTCATAGGTACGGGCGAGATTGAGTGTTGCGGTCGACGATCATACCTTACTCGCACTTGCATACTCGTATTTCATATCTTGTTCGCACCTGCATACTCGCACGTATAGTCGCATACGCATACTCGCCGTCTTCAAGGAAAACTTTGCTGGAGCCAATCTGTGGAGGGTCTTCAGAGAAGGTCCTGGGGGACAAATGCTCCTAAAGCCCTCTTTTGTACATGATGAAAGACTATCAGGATGCTTGTAGTAATAATGGACTCTAGGATGAGAAGAGTGGAGGATAACCATGGGGATGGTCCTAGGGGACACAACATCCCGAGGTCTTCATCTTACTCGGGTGTTGCTGAAGGATGATGTCAAGTTGGAACTGACAGTCGGGCAGGTCCCGTGGGACACACCTTCCCGAGGCCTCCATCCTACTTGGATGCTGAATGCTAACCAATAGGGAATGACAGTCGGGGAGGTCCAAGGGGACACACCATTCCGAGGCCTCCATCCTATTGCGCTTGCTGAAGGATGACGTCAAGTAGGGACTGACAGTCGGGCAGGTCCCGTGGGACACACCATCCCGAGGTCTCCATCCTACTGTATTGTTGATACTGTTTCGACGAACTTTCTCGTGACATACTCAACAATCAGAGGGGATTAAACACACAAACTCAAATGATTGGACAGGGTTATTAGAAACAAAGTGCTATGCCGCGAGCTTTCTACTCTTTGAGGATTTGCGACACATTTATTCAAGGGTCCCTTAAGAGGTTAAGTAGATCATCCTATCGTCGAGCTAGGAGGTTGGCGTCACGGCTTCTTCCTGATAATCCCTCCAGTCGGATGAGAGATGCGGTCGGAGGGAACCGTGGCCAACATGCAAGGGGGGAGCTGATCTCGACCGTCAATGCAGAGGCTTGGTCTTAGGGGAACGCACTACCGAGGCACCGTCCCATCATCCGTTCTGGATCTTACGAGAATCAAGTCGGAGGCCCGTTTCCCCACCCGACGCGGAGGTCGGCTTTACCAGCTTTCCTTCTTTCTTTTTAGATAGTTGTTGTCGATAGGAGCAAGAATCTCTCGTCATTCCCTTTTCAGGGAGGTGAGGAATTTATTAATAAACAATTAATTTACAGGAGAGGGATGTACACGTTCCTGCTCATGGATAAAACCTTTTCAGGTCATCGCCGCTCCAGGTATTTCCCAATAGCTCCCCTTCGTGATTTTGCAGGCGATATCCTCCTGTTGCAAGTGGTTCATGGATGATGAAAGGTCCCTCCCAATTTGGGTTGAGCTTTCCAACGGCTGCCGATCTTCCTGCCGCGTCCACCTTCTTCAGGACTAGATCACCCGCTTGGAAGTGTTTGAGGCGAACGTGTTTATCGAAATGCTTCGTCATTCGACGCTTGATCTCCTCTTGTCGGGTTGAGGCTAAGTCTCGGAGTTCTTCAATATAGTCGAGGGAGAGCTTCTGAGCTTCCTCATTCTCCAGACGCCACTCTTCGTCTCCGTCCTCGGCTGCGATCACCCTCGGACTTCTGACCTCGAACTCTAGTGGAATGAGCGCTTCCGACCCATGAGAGAGTTTGAACAGGGTTTCCCCCGTGGCCGAGCTAGGAGTGGTTCTCAAAGCCCACAACACCGAGGGGAGCTATTCTGCCCAATTACCTCTTAGGTTCTCGATTTTTTTCTTCAGCAGGTTGATGATCAGCTTGTTGGCGGCCTCCACTTGTCCGTTGCTCCTTGCATGATGTACTGACGCAAACCGAAGATCAGTTCCAAGTTGCCTGCAAAAATCTTCCAGCTCCAAGCTGGCGAATTGAGGACCGTTGTCGGTGATGATGGTGAGAGGGATCTCGAACCTGCAGACGATCTCTTCCCAGATGAAGTTCTTTACGACTTGAGAGGTGGTCTTGGCCAGAGCTTTGGCCTCGATCCACTTGGAGAAGTAGTCGATCATGACGAGAACGAACTTCCTCTGGCCACTAGCCGAGGGAAAGGGACCTATCAAATCCATCCCCCAGATAGCGAACGGCCAAGGGGCGGTGATCGAGCGAAGTTGTTGGGCTGGCTGCAACTGAAGGGGGGCAAACAACTGACACTTTTGACATTTCTTTGAGAAGACCTCCGCATCCTTGCGGATAGTGGGCCAGAAGTAGCCATGCCTCAAGATCCTTTGTTCTAAAGTGCGAGTCCCAGAATGGCTTCCGCACTCTCCCGAGTGGATCTCTTCCAACACTCGAGGTACTTTGTCATCAGGGACACATCTAGCCAGAGGGCCCGAGATGGTCTTGCGATATAGCTCCCCATTCTGCAACAAATAGTATGCCGCCTTGTATCGAAACTTCCTTTGATCCCCATCCTCCGTGAGGAGCTGCCCGGTAGATAGAAACGCTATGAACGGATCCATCCACGAGGGGCGTTGCTCGATCTCCATCATCTCTCCTTCCACGATGGACGATCAGAACAATTCAGTGATGATCCCTCCAGCCCTTGGCCCATACTTGGCCAGACGATCTGCTGCCGAGTTCTCCTCTTTCGGTACATGCTCAACGAAGAAAGATTGAAAGCCGCCAATCAATCATTTCACCTTGGCAAGATACCTTTGCAGAATAGTGTCGCGCACTTTGAACTCTCCCCGAATCTGCGACGCGGCCACCATTGAATCAGTGAAGACCCTGATATTTTGGATGCCCAGCTCCTTTGCGAGACGCAAGCATGCTATTATGGCCTCGTACTCTGCCTGGTTATTCATGACGGGGAAGAGGATCTCGACGGCCTGCTCGATCCTAGTTCCCTGTGGGCTGACAAGAACGATGCCCACTCCCACAGAGCTCTTGCCTGAAGCTCCGTCCACAAACATCTTCCAAGGGATGGGAGTGGATGCCTCCTCTCCTGGCTCCGCCTCTACCGAGAAGTTGGCTAAGAAGTCTGCCACCGCCTGCGCTTTGATCGCCACCCGGGGCGAGAAGGAAATGTCGAACTCACTGAGTTCTACCGACCATTTCGCCAGCCTTCCTGAATGCTCCACCCCTTCCAAGATATTTCGGAGGGGATGGTCAGTCACGACCCGGATAAAGTGAGCTTGAAAATAAGGCTGAAGCTTTCGTTCCGACACCACCAAGGCGAAGGCAAGCTTCTCCAAGATTGGGTACTTTAGCTCAGCCTTCTTGAGGACTTGACTAACATAGTAAGCAAGGAGCTGCTTCTTTCCTTCTTCCCGGACCATCACCGAGGTTACTACTTCCACTCCTACTCCCAAGTAGATGAGTAGGTCTTCGCCTTCCTTCGGGCTCTGAAGGAGAGGTGTCTGGGTCAACTGCTCCTTCAGCTTACCGAACGTCTTCTCGCAGTCGTCGGACCAAACGAAGCTCTCACTTTTCCGGAGCGACTTGAAAAATGGAGAGCACTTCTCCCCTGCCTTTGACAGAAAGTGGCTAAGACCCGCCAACCTTCCTGTCAGCCTTTGAACTTCTTTCATCGTCTTCGGCGAGGTCATCTCCAAGATCGCCTTAACCTTGTCAGGGTTCGGCTTCACTCCCTCTGGGGTGATGAGATGTCCCATAAACTTTCCTCTTCTAGCCCCGAACACGCACTTTGCCGGATTG
Source organism: Dactylorhiza incarnata (assembly GCA_033032865.1). Taxonomy (NCBI): domain Eukaryota; kingdom Viridiplantae; phylum Streptophyta; class Magnoliopsida; order Asparagales; family Orchidaceae; genus Dactylorhiza; species Dactylorhiza incarnata. The sequence goes on along the minus strand of JAWHQI010000110.1, from coordinate 3,170,898 downwards.
AGACTCATCTTGAACTTCCTTAGTGTTTCGAAGGTCTCCACCAGATCAGCCACATGCTCCCTAATGCTATTGCTCTTAATCAAGAGGTCGTCCACGTATACCTCCAGGTTCCTCCCCTTCTGCTTTTTAAACACGTGGTCCATCATCCGCTGGTAGGTTGCTCCTGCATTCTTTAGCCCAAAAGGCGTCATCTTGTAACTGTAGCATCCATCACCTGTGATGAAGGAAACATCGCGACAATCGGGAGGATACATCCGAATCTGATGATATTCTGAAAACGCATCAAGGAAGCTCATTACAGAAAAACCGATGGCTGAATCAACCAGCGCATCGATTAGAGGCAAGGGATAACAATCCTTCGGGCAGCTTTTATTCATCAAAGATAAATCTACACACATCCTCCAGCTACCCCCAACTTTTTTGACCATTACAATATTTGAGACCCCAGCCTGGGTACTGGATCTCTGACACAAAACCCGCATCCAGCAGCTTCTTCACTTCCTCACGGATAGGTCTGACCAACATGATGTCACTTGACCTCTTCATTTGGCGGACGGGCTTCACCGTGGGGTCGAGATTGAGGTGGTGACAAGCAACCTCTGGGTCGATCCCGGGCATCTCAGCAACACTCCAAGCAAAGATGTCGACGTTATCTTGCAGGCACGTCGCCATCTCCATCTTCTCGCTGACCTTCAATGATCCTCCGATCTTCAGCAATTCAGGTACTCCTGCTGCGGAGAGTGCCTCATGTTGTCCTTTCGAACTCCTCTGAGTTAGCCATCCAGTTGATGGTGCTGACCGAGCTAAGGTAGCACTCGCGGGCGGCTCTTAGATCGCTCATGATCCTCACCTGGACGTCCCCTGACAGTGTTCGAGGCACTAATGGTAGGAGGATGGAACGGCCCTGAAGGTGTTGAGAAGTGGCCTCCCGAAGATGACCTTGTAGCAACTCGGGGCGTCAACGATGACGAAACGACATTGGAGAGGGGTGTCACCGAGAGTTACAAGGAGATCTACTCCTCCTTCCACCTCTTTCTTCTCCCCGGAGAAGCCAAAGAGGGGACCATCCGGCGCCCGGACTCTTGCTGCTCCGACGCCCAGCCCGTCGAATGTCTCCTTGAAGACGACGTTCACGGAACTGCCGTTATCGATCAGAATTCGATCAACGGTGAAGTCCTCCATGACAACTTGAATCACGAGGGCATTATGGAAGGGATTCTCATTCCCCAACATGTCCTCCTCTGAGAAGGTGATCTCCTCCAACGGGGGCGGTGCTTGCGATGTCAAAGCGATGCTCCTTCGATAGATCTGATGAAGACTCCCCGCCTTGCGGGAAGCTCCCACCCCTGATCCCCCGTGAATCACACCGACTCATATGCCTCCCTGGACGAGGTCTCCTCGACCTCCGTAGTCGACGCGATCTTCGTTTCTCCTTCGGCCGACGGCTTGAACTGTCGGCGGCTCGACAGGGGCTTCAATCCTCCGCTGCTCCCCTCCTACTTCTCTTGCTGCCAACCTTCTCATGGCTTCCCAAAAGTCTTGGCAAGCCATCGTGCCATGCCCTTCCCCCTGATGGAGGTCACAATAGAGGGGGATCTCCTCTACCCGCGACCTCCTCTGCTTCCGGTTCTTTCGATCTTGCCGATTGCCGCGCCGGGCAACCGCCATCGCTTCATCCCTTCTCCTTTCCTGACGTCCCTCCGGTCTGTCGAAGCGTCTTCTCTCCGGGGATCTCCTTCCCTATTCCTGACGCTGAGACCCTCTGGCTGGCTTCCAGGGTGGCCGGTTAACGGGGACTTGGTAGCGCCTCTCCTCCTCCCGACGCTCTGGGGCTACGATGAGCCTCCTCTCATCATTTCTTCTTGGCTCCTCCCTCCTGGGCTCTTTTTTCCTTCTCTCTTCCCTGCTCATTCCTTCTGGCTTCCGCCTCTCTGCCCTCCTAGGCTCTTCCTTTCTCCTCCTCTCGGGGGTCTTCTTCTCTTCCTCCTCATCTTCCTTGGTCACTCGGGTGAGCCTGGCTAGGAAGCCGCGGTTGGAAGCCTCACCTTGGACGAATTGGTTGGCCCTCTCGATGAGATTGTCATAGGAGTAGGGAGGGATACTACCGAGCTCCAACTTGAAGAGGCATTCACGAAGGCCGAAAGTCAGGCTCAGCTGCAAGGTGCGACCATCCACCTCCTGGATGTCCAACACCTCCTCCTGGAAGTGATCGATATAGTCCCCCAACGTTTCCTTTGCCCCCTGCACCAAATGAAAAAGGGTTGTGGCCTCCTTCTTCAGCTTCTTGGCCGTGGCGAACCGCATGGTCAGCCCCCGGCACAAGTCCTCGAAGCAGTAGATGGAACCTGCTAGCAACTGGTGGAACCAGTCTCAGGCTTTCCCCCGGAAGGTGATCGCGAACAGCCTACACTTGAAGGCATCGGACATGGTTTGGATGGAGGCTACATCCTCGAACCACTGGATGTGTCAGATAGGGTCATCCCTCCCCGAGTAGTAGTTCATCGCGGGGTCTCTAAACCCCTCCGGCACTGGCGCAACAATGATCTCCTCACAGAATGGGCTCCTCCCCCCCAATCTGGTGACGACCTTCATCTTGGCGAGTATCGCCCCCGTACTCGCTAACCTGGCGAGTACCGAAGTACCTCGCCTACTCCGCCTGCTCGCGGAATCGGGTTCCGCCTGCTCCTTGCGAGATCGGCGGGTAGAACTGCGACCTCCTTGGTCGCTCCAGCTCCGCTTCATACTCCTTCCCTGCTCGCTGAGGGTGAGCACCTTCTTCGATCAAGATCGGACGATGAGGCGAGGTCGTCGTTCCTTCCATGCGAGGTTGAAGAGCTGCTCGCATGGATCCTTCTATTCGCCGCGCGAATTCCTCGAAGACTGCCAATGTTACAAACTCGCCGCCACCGGACGAGTTCCCCACCACCTTAGTATGGTCGCCAAGTACAACCATCTCGCCTTTCTACCAAACTTTCTTCCTCTAGCTACGATCCACGCTCACCGCACCAAAGTGTTGAAGCCTGGAAATTCCTGGCTCCAAAATTCGGACCAATGCAGCCAGAGGCTACTCGCCCAGCAGTCCAACGAGATGACTTGGCTAGCAACGACGAAGAAGCTAGAAGAGCAACAAATAGGACCCCAGGTGTTGTGGCCTGGAGGTCCCACCACGTACCCGGAAGCTCAAGGGAGTCTTTCCCTCCAAAACCAAAAATGGCCGAGCTTGGTACAAGGAAGGCACTGACTTGGCCTTTTGACCTTTTGACCTTGACTTCTGTGTTGACCTTTTGACCTTGACTTCTGCCTACGTGGCTTTGAGTGAGTCCTACCCTCGGAGAATATTGGTTGTACACTGACGTTCACGAGCAAACATACTGTCATGATCAAAATACTGTCGCGGATGAATAGAGGATCCTCGTGCACTAATCTAATGCATGTTAATCTATATTAGCATCTATATATGTAAATTCTTGTATATGTAGTTGATATGCACCCATAAATTTATAGAAACTTCAGGGGTGCGATTAGCCAAAGCTCCAACATGGGAAAGTGGAAGTAGTGGAGTCAAGATCAACCCCATGATCAAGGGAGTGGGGAAGAGAGGAAGAAACCGCTGCAACCATCGCGCGACGTCGCCCACGCATGTAATTACCAAGGCCGCACCCCGATATTGTCGGGTGCGGCCAAAGCCGCGCAGCCGCACCCCACTAAGGGGGCGCGGCGAAAGTCGCACCCCCATAGGGGGCGTGGCCAAAGCCGCACCCCCATAAGGGGCGCGACCAAGGACCACTCCTCCTAAAGAAGTAAGAAAAAAAGGATGTCGGGGAAGAATCTGCTCACCTATAGAAGTAAGAAAAAAAGGAGGTTTAAGCCCGAAGAAAGGGTGAGTGGAAAAAGGAAAAATTAGGGGAAGGAGAAAGCACTGTCCCCGGCGACACATAGGCGAGTCGGTCAATGTTACTCAGCAAGTATTCGACTTCGAAGCCCACACCCGTAAGGTACTCATACAACTCGACCGCCTCGCCATCCACGCGAGGTGCTTTGCATATTTTCTCGGGCCTCTGAATAGGCGAATAGGGGATCCTTCCGAGACCACCATGAACAAAAACAAACTTGTCGTTTCAGTGATAGACCCTATTCAAGGTTTCGCTCACCTTGACATGCGCACCGGTGAGAAAACATACTTCGTCGGTGTTTGCCTGAAAAATGAATACCTTCCGGAAGACTGTCAAGCTAAACTCAATCCCCTCCTCGCGCAAATAACAAGCGAAGACATTTAACATGGAGACCCCGTTCGAGTTGAATTGCGCGGGGACAATCCCAAAATACCCGAGGAATTGTCTCACCTCAGGCCAAAGGGGGGGGGGGGAGTTTGACCTCAAAGGAAGAAAGGGGAAACACAAACCAGTCTTCATAGAAGGTGTTGATAGCCTCGCCCTCTGCTGGGCGACGAGACACAAGTCCTTCGGGAAAATAGGAGTTCTCAAAGGCAAGGAACTCCTCCTCTAACACCCTCCCATCAGGGAAGGGATGTTCAAAGAAGTTCATCGCACATTGCTCTAGCTCATTCCTACTGAGAGACGAGCGGCTGGGAGCCATCTCAAAGAGTAAAGAAAGGAGAGTGAGAGTAAAAAATAGAGAGAGAGAGAGGGCGAGCAAGGAAACCGATGAAGTAAGAAGACGGTGATTGGACCATATGGTCCACTCGCCCGCCCGCCAAAGGAGGGTGCGCGTGGACCATGTGGTCCACTCACTCCCCCCCCCCCCCCCCCCCCCAAAAAAAAAGGAGGGGGAGAGTGGACCGTGGTCCACTCGCCTGCACCCCAGGCAAAGAGGGGGGAGTGGACCGCTTGGTCCACTCCCCCGCCCCCAGGTAGGGGGGCGAGTTGACCCCTTGTATCACACTCGCCCCACTTGTTTGGCATGATGCAAGTGCATATGAGAGCCGCGCTTTGCAATCAAGATTTTGGATTTGGATCGCGGATAGTGTTTTTAAGCAGCAGAACTTGGCTATTGACAGACCATTTTGACTATCCGAAGATCAATTTCAGGAAAGCTATAAATAGACCCTCATGGGCACCTTAAAGAGGGATCTTAATTTGGGTATTGGAAGAGAGAGAGAGAAAGAGTTTTGCCTTCCAAAGTGCCCAACTCAACTTTGGTTTGGGAGGGAAAGATCTTTTAGATCTTTCTGGTTAATGGTGGGACCTCCTCGTTACAGCCCACGGGATTTATTTTGTCTAAGTCCATAACAGAGAGAGAGAGAGAGAGAGAGAGAGAGAGAGAGAGACTCTTTGTCTCTAAGTGACCGGTCTTGCGCTCTCATTCAAGAGGAGTAAGGGAAAGCTACATACCCGTTTCGAATTGTTTGATCCGGATTTCAGGGTTTCAACAAGCAGGGTCAGTCAACCTGGCATATACATATCATTTCATACAAACAAAGTTCCATACAATTTAAGTACCAACTGTGACGTCGGCGACGAGGTATGAATGTTTATTTGTAATGTTATATTATATTATGTACAAATGTGTGCTTCAACGCGACGAGAATAGGAAGGAAACAAATATACAATATACGTATTAAGTAATTGAATGTGTTCATTAATGTTAATAAGACATCAAATAATCTAAATGGCTATACATTGGCTGTCCAAAATATTAAATAAGTAAGAGGGCTGAAATGAAGAGAAAGCATCAAATAAAAGGAAAGGGGTTGTTAATAACACTTTGGGCTGCGATTAGCAAGTTTACCGGCTCAATTCAGTGTGACTCACGCCAATATATGTGTGCGTGTCACGTAGGGAGGTATTCAGGTTTCGTAAAAAGGGAGAAATCAAAAACCTGATACCTCATTTCCTCTCCCAGCCTCTGCGAGCCCGACGACAGACAGACGGAAGCCGCTCGACGCCTTTGCCTCCCGAGAGCTCAAATCTCCTCCAATCTTCGTGATTTCTCCTTCCGTAGAGAGGTAATCCCTTCCTCTTCACTCCTCTGTAGTCATATGTGAAGTTTTGCATGGATTTGAAGTATCACATTTCTAGGGTTTGAGTTATTTAGGCCGTTTTCAATTCCTTTTCATGTCAAAAGATTCTGAAAGGGATTATTATGCGGTTATTGGTGTTAGTCCATGATTTCAAGTGATAGGAATGAAACCCTAATTGAGATATTTCGATTTCAGCAATTTTAAACCTTCCTAATGATGGAAAAGTGCTCCTCCTATGTTCTAGCCCTTATTTGGAGCAAAACCCCTTCCTCAAAAAGTAGGGCAGCAATGTGTAAGTGTGATTTGATGTCTTTTACACCATTGAACGTAAGAGTAGGCTTGCGGGTGTTGTTCCTTTGCTTATTTAGTACAAAACTCTGCAAGTCAATTTAGGGCAGCCACCTTAAAGTCTTACTTGACTTAATGAGGTCAAGTGAAAACCACCTAAGATGTAAAATAATATAAAAGATTGCTCTTATAGGTGATGGCATCCCAAAAAGGCGGGAATCAAAATGACGATTTCGGGAGGGACCCACGCAAAGGGAAAGCTCCGGTGAGTTCTTATTTTCATAATATCAGTTAGTTAATTTGATTACACTACTGTTGTTACAATTGTTTAAATTATACTCGTTATACAATTTAGAGACAAGTTAAATGCGTAAGGAAGTCTCCTAAGTGATAATAAGAAAGAAAACAATGAAAGAACTATTAATGCATCGATGCAAAGTGAAATGGGCCATGTTCAGGATGTACCCAATAGTGGAGGTGGGGTGAATGTCCTCCCATATGAAAGTAAACGTGCGAATATGAAAAGGCATGTTTCAAGCATTTATATGTGTGTGAATATGAAAAGGCACTCAGATAAATAAAGCAATGTATCCTGATCAGTGCCCAATAAAGAAGGTAAAATACGGAATTATCCAATATGTAGGGTAACAAAAAAGAATAAGTAAATACGAAATGAACATAAAGTATGTACATTGAATAAGATTCAAGAAAAGAAAAGAATGCCTAATTAACTCATCGTCAAATTATACAAAGGAAAATAAGAAATCGCTTAGTCCTTTGACTAATTGTAAAATAAAATAAAACAGGTCACGGAAGAGGCCAAACCAGTTCCAAGTAAACCATGCACTCCATGTTCTCCGAGGCAGGAGAAGAAATATCGCCTTTGGGTTGAAGCCGCTACAACAGTGTTCGAGGTGATGGATGCTCATCGGGAAAAGTGCAGAGACCCTGAGTTTCCTCATGAAGACTTTCAGTTTTATTTTAAGTGGGGTCAGTTTGTTAGTCGTTGGACAGAGTTGTAATATACTGTTATGAGTCGGTCTGGTTGTACTTTTGTTGCTATAGTTTTGTGATAAGCCCTTCTTTTATATGTAGACATGTTGGGCTATCTTCAGTTTGTATAACTTTTTGATGTGAAATAAATAAAAATGTCTCTATTTTTCCTGCACTTTCCCTTTTACTTTGTCATAAATTTTATTTTAGTTGAAATGTTTTCACTTGACGTCTCTGATGATAAATAAATGGAAAGAGAAATGTTCTTGTGGCGGTAGCCAATAGTAAGGGGCCGTTACAAAATTGGTATCAGAGCCAGGTTTGAAACTTTCGGTGTGACATGAGTATTGAAGGTGAAATGTAAGGAGATTAGTAGTAAGTATAATATGTAAGAAGAATTGGTTCACTCGCTAAAAGTGTCTTCCTCTTTCAGGAACCGTCTCGAACGTATTTAAGTAGAAGGCAAAGGGAAGAGCTTGATCGTGAACAAAGTAACATGCCAGAAGAATGTCAACAGTCTGGTTGGTCAAATCCTCCTCTCGCTGACGTTATCCAAGCACTGGCAGATGCTATTCGTATGGGTACAAATACACCACAACCACCACAATTGTCTGTGGATATGTATTTGAAGCAATTCTTAGACATGAGGCCTCCAGTCTTTCGGGGTGGATTGTCACCGATGGAAACCGAAGACTGGATTCAGAAAATTAAATTGACGTTTGATGCAATGCGATGTCCGGAAGAACGAAGGATTGATCTGGCAGTTTTTCTGTTGGAAGGAGAGGCAAGTAGATGGTGGAATAGTGTAAAGCAAGGATAGTTTACTGGTCGGGAAAATGCTGAGATCCTCTGGGATGAATTCCTAGAAGAATTCATCGACTGGTTCATTCCACCGTCCGAGAAACAAATGTTGCAAGAAAGGTTCCTTCGCTTAATCCAGGGTCCTCGTTCGGTAATTCAGTATGAAACCGAGTTCACCCAATTAGCATATTATGCCGGTGACATTATTACGACTGAGCGACAATGTTGTTTTCACTTTCAATTAGGCTTGCGAGACGATGTACGGGTGCATCTTCTTTCACAAAGAATTCAAAATTTTAATGAACTGGTGGAAACAGCCAAATTGATTGAAAGGGACGTTGAGAGTACCCAAAGAAGACATGATTTCCAGAAGAAAAGAGCTGCAGAAGGGCAGAATGTGGACTTTTCACGAAATAGTGGAGGTCCTAATTGGAAGAAGAAGAAAAGTGGTCCCCTAGCGCAAACCCGTCCAGAAGGTGGAGCTAGTAGCAGTGGTGCCAAGCCTATTTGCCAAAAGTGTGGGAAAGCCCATTTTGGCGAATGTCTGAAAGGATTGGGAGTATGCTTTAAATGCCAGCGGCCCGGGCATCGTAAGCAAGATTGCCCATTGTGGAAATCAGCTCCCGAAGGAAGTGTCAGAGGGGGTCCTAGTCAAGTACCGACCCTGCATTATATTGATACCCCTAGTCGAGTTGAGAAAGGAAAGGGTTTTGAATCGATAGTATCTGTTCCGGCTTTGGAATTCAAAGAAGAGAGTCAAATTCAGCCTCGAGTTTTTAATCTGAGTCAGCAGGAGGCAAAGGCAGATGATACTGTGATTACAGGTATGATCTATTCACAAAATCATCTGTTAAAGGTATTGTTCGATACAGGTGCAAGCCATTATTTTATATCTTCGTCGACACTAAAAGATATAACGATGGAACCATATCAATCCACTAATGAATTGAGAGTCAAAATGCCAAATAATACCGAGATGACTACACGGCTTAGGTGTACGGTATGATTGACAATGGGACATAAACTGGTAGAAGCAGATGTTGCAGTCTTACCTCTATCTGAGTTTGATATCATTTTGGGGATGGACTGGCTAGCGAAGCATGAGCCGTTATTGATTGTAAGAAAAAAGAAATCGCACTGAAATTACCAGATCAGACGAAATGTGTATTTAAAGGGATGAGTGAAGTCTCAAAAATTTTCATATCATCATTAAAGGCAAGCAAGAAAATAAAGAAAAGCTGTGAAGCAATATTAGTAATGATTAAAGGAAATAACACAGTGACATGCGAGCCAAAGGCAGTACCTGTGGTGTGTGATTTCCTCGAAGTATTCCCGGATGAGTTACCAGGAATACCGCCTCCAAGAGAAATTGAGTTTACTATCCCTCTGATTGAAAGAGTTGCCCCAGTAGCGAAAGCACCGTATCGTATGGCTCCTAAAGAGTTAGCAGAATTGAAAAGTCAACTACAGGAATTATTGGACAAAAATTTTATACGACCAAGTACGTCACCCTGGGGAGCTCCAGTGCTTTTTGTCAAAAAGAAAGATGGATCGTTACGCTTGTGTGTGGATTATCGGGAATTAAATAAGTTAACAATCCAAAATCAGTATCCACTACCTCGCATTGACGATTTATTTGATCAGTTAGTGAGTGCGAAAGTCTTTTCCAAGATTGACCTCAGATCGGGTTATCATCAACTGAGGATTAAGGAAGAAGATGTCTACAAAACTGCATTTAGCACCAGATACAGACATTTTGAGTTCGTAGTGATGCCTTTTGGACTGACAAATGCGCCAACAGTTTTTATGGATTTAATGAACGGGGTGTTCAAGGAATTTCTTGATACGTTCGTTATAGTATTTATCGATGATATCCTTATTTATTCCAAAGATAAGAGTGAACACGTAGAACATTTGCAAATCGTGTTGCAAACGCTGAAACAACACGCCTTATATGCAAAATTTTTGAAATGTGAATTTTGGCTGAATAAAGTCTCATTCTTGGGTCATGTGGTGACTGAGCATGGGTTGTCTGTAGACCCAGTAAAGATAGAAGCAATTATGAATTGGCCAAGACCAATTTCTGTAACTGAAATCCGAAGTTTCCTTGGTTTAGCGGGCTATTATAGGAAATTTGTCAAAGATTTCTCGAAGATTGCTTTACCACTTACAAAGTTAACTCGCAAAAATGTTCCGTTTTGTTGGACTGAAGAATGTCAGGCTGCATTTGATGCATTAAAAGACAGGTTAACAACAGCGCCAATCTTGGTAATGTCATTTGGCACAGAAGGGTTCCAAATTTATAGTGATGCATCTCTTAAGGGCCTTGGTTGTGTGTTAATGCAAAAGGGTAAAGTGATAGCTTATGCTTCGAGACAGTTAAAAGATCCCTAACGAAATTACCCGACGCATGACTTGGAATTAGCAGCAGTTGTTTTTGCACTAAAAATTTGGCGACACTATTTGTATGGCGCTCAATGTGAAATTTTCACAGATCATAAAAGCCTAAAGTATATTTTCTCCCAAAAAGAAATCAACCTCCGACAAAGATGATGGTTGGAATTAATTAAAGACTACGATGTAGATATTAAATACCATCCAGGTAAAGCCAACGTCGTAGCTGATGCATTAAGCAAGAAGAGTTTAGCCTCCATGATCGTGCCGCTAACAGAGCAGAAAGGCTTGTTGCGAGAAATGCAAAAGTTAGAATTGCTTACTTGTATTACCACCTCCCAAACTCGAGTACAACTCTATCAGATGTTGGCAGAGCAGCCAATTAAAGCACAAGTCAAGAAAGCGATGGATCAAGATCCTCTGTTTGTGAAATTTCTCGAAAAAAGTAAGAGGTGGGCAGTCAACTGCTTTCTTAGAAGATGATGGACTATTGTTTATGAATGGTAGATTGTGTATTTCCGATGTTAAAACACTCCGAGCAGAGATACTTTATGAAGCACACAACACAACCTACTCGGTTCATCCTGGAAGAACAAAAATGTATCACGACCTAAAGCAAGAATTTTGGTGGCCAGGGATGAAAACGGATGTAATTAAATATATTGTCAAATGCCACACTTGTCAAGTTGTAAAAGCAGAACATCAAAAGCCTGGCGGATATTTACAACCCTTACCTATTCCTGAGTGGAAGTGGGATGATATAGCTATGGACTTTGTTATGAGATTACCGAGGAGTAAACCTGGAAACAATGGTATTTGGGTGATTATTGATCGACTCACAAAAGTGACACATTTTATTCCCATGAAGAAAGACGGACCAGTATATTGATGTTATTGTTAAATACCATGGAATTCCCCGATCTATAATCTCTGATAGAGATGTGCGTTTTACATCTGATACTTGGAAGTTAGTACAGAAAAAGTTGGGAACCAGATTATTGTATAGTACTGCTTTTCACCCGCAAACAGATGGTCAATCAGAACGAACCATTCAGATGTTAGAAGACCTCTTGAGAATGGTCGTACTCGATCTAAGAGGATCATGGGAAAAATACCTATCCTTAGGGGAATTCTCGTATAATAATAGTTATCAATCAAGTATCCAGATGACACCATTTGAAGCTTTGTATGGGCGGAAGTGCCGAACTCCTCTAAGCTGGGCCGAAGATGGTGAGCAAAAGTTATTTAAAAAGGAGAAAGTAGATAAAATGTATGATAAAATCTCAATTGTTCGAGAAAGGTTGAAAATAGCTCAAGACAGACAACAAAAGTATTACAACGCCAGACATCGAAGAGTAGAATTTAATGTGGGTGACATGGTCTGTCTGAAGATAAAACCTTTCAAGGGAGTTTCACGAATTCTGCGAATTGGAAAGCTTAGTCCAAGGTATGTGGGGTCATTCCCAATCATTGAAAAAATTGGAGAGGTGGCCTATCGCTTGGCCTTATCTGGTAATCTTCAGAATCTTCATGACGTATTTCACGTGTCTTCCCTGCGGAAATATATAGCTGAACCTGATACAATCATTCCTTCTGAGCACATCCGAATTGAATCGGACCTATGAAGCCCAACTGAGCCATACAAGATTGTCGATTGGAAAACTAAACAACTCCGAAACCGAGATGTTCGTTTCGTTAAAGTTTGGTGGAAAGGGCATACTGAGCATGAGGCAACTTGGGAAAAAGAAGAAGTAATGAGAGATCTCTTCCCTCAACTCTTTGATGTAGATTCAAATTGAAGATTTCCGCGGACGAAAATCCAATAAGGAGGGGAGAATTGTGACGCCGGCGACGAGGTACGAATGTTTATTTGTAATGTTATATTATATTATGTACAAATGTGTGATTCGACGCGACGAGAATAGGAAGGAAACAAATATACAATATACGTATTAAGTAATTGAATATGTTCATTAATGTTAATAAGACATCAAATAATCTAAATGGTTATACATAGGCTGTCCAAAATATTAAATAAGTAAGAGGGCTGAAATGAAGAGAAAGCATCAAAAAAAGGAAAGGGGCTGTTAATAGCACTTTGGGCTGCGATTAGCAAGTTTACCGGCTCAATTCAGCGTGACTCACGCCAATATATGTGTGCGTGTCACGTAGAGAGGTATTCAGGTTTCGTAAAAAGGGCGAAAGCAAAAACCCGATACCTCATTTCCTCTCCCAGCCTCTGCGAGCCCGCGACAGACGGACGAAAGCCGCTCGACGCCCTTGCCTCCCGAGAGCTCAAATCTCCTCCAATCTTCGTGATTTCTCCTTCTGTAGAGAGGTAATCCCTTCCTCTTCACTCCTCTGTAGTCATATGTGAAGTTTTGCATGGATTTGAAGTATCACATTTCTAGGGTTTGAGTTATTTAGGCCGTTTTCAATTCCTTTTCATGTCAAAAGTTTCTGAAAGAGATTATTATGTGGTTATTGGTGTTAGTCCATGATTTCAAGTGATAGGAATGAAACCCTAGTTGGTATATTTCGATTTCAGCAATTTTAAACCTTCCTAATGATGGAAAAGTGCTCCTCCTATGTTCTAGCCCTTATTTGGAGCAAAACCCCTTCCTCAAAAAGTAGGGCAGCAATGTGTAAGTGTGATTTGATGTCTTTTACACCATTGAACGTAAGAGTAGGCTTGCGGGTGTTGTTCCTTTGCTTATTTAGTACAAAACTCTGCAAGTCAATTTAGGTCAGCCACCTTAAAAGTCTTACTTGACCTAATGAGGTCAAGTGAAAACCACCTAAGATGTAAAATAATATAAAAGATTGCTCTTATAGGTGATGGCATCCCAAAAAGGCGGGAATCGAAATGACGATTCCGGGAGGGACCCACGCAAAGGGAAAGCTCCGGTGAGTTTTATTTTCATAATGTCAGTTAGTTAATTTGATTACACTACTGTTGTTACAGTTGTTTAAATTATACTCGTTATACAATTTAGAGACAAGTTAAATGCGTAAGGAAGTCTCCTAAGTGATAATAAGAAAGAAAACAATGAAAGAACTATTAATGCATCGATGCAATGTGAAATGGGCCATGTTCAGGATGTACCCAATAGTGGAGGTGGGGTGAATGTCCCCCCATATGAAAGTAAACGTGCGAATATGAAAATGCATGTTTCAAGCATTTATATGTGTGCGAATATGAGGCACTCAGATAAATAAAGCAATGTATCATGATCAGTGCCCAATAAAGAAGATAAAATACGGATGTTGAAACCAGTAACCCAGTTTCAGCGTTCGAAAGGGGGTTGCGACTAACCCTTACTTGACCTAAGCCTAGACCCTTGACCGGTTACTAGGAACTAGGAGACTTGGCCTTGATGACAACCGGAGTCTAGAGACAGACTCTTTAAGCTTCAGCGTGGAGGTCCCACCGCACACCCGGAAGCCCACTCGGAATTTCCCTCCCAAGCCAATGCTGAGCCTGGGCACCTTGGAGGGCACTAAGAACCACCTCACTGTCAGTTGAAGGATGACAGGGGAGGGGGGTGCTCACTCACAAGACACACGCAAGGGGGGGGGGGGGGGTAGTGACCAACCCTTTCCAAGGTGCCCATGAGGGTCTATTTATGAATGTTGAAACCAGTTTCCCGGTTTCAGCGTTCGAAAGGGGGTTGCGACTAACTCTTACTTGACCTAAGCCTTGACTCTTGACCGGTCACTAAGAACTAAGAGACTCGGACTTGGTAACAACTGGAGTCTAGGAACAGACCCCTTAAGCTTCAGCGTGGAGGTCCCACCGCACACCCGGAAGCCCACTCGGAACTTCCCCTCCCAAGCCAATGCTGAGCCCGGGCACCTTGGAGGGCACTAAGAACCACCTCACTGTCAGCTGAAGGATGACAGGGGAGGGGGGGGGGGGTGCTCGCTCACAAGACACACACAGGGGGGGGGGTAGTGACCAACCCTTCCCAAGGTGCCCATGGGGGTCTATTTATAGACTTTCCCAAAAATGGACTGCGGATAGCCAAGATCCTGCTATCCGCAGTCCAACCATGACCACGAACGATCAACGCATGAGGGGGGCGAGTGGGACTCGAGATGCCCACTTCCCCCCACACGGGAGGCCATACCGGCCTCCCCCCAATGTGCCGGGCGAGTGGGAGAATTCCTCCCACTCGCCCAAAGGGGGTGGCGAGTGGGAGGAGGGCCCCCTCCCACTCGCCCCCAAGGTGGTCGGCGAGTGGGAGTGCCTCTCCCACTCGCCTGGCGAGTGGGAGGGTCCCTCCCACTCGCCCGGGTGAGTGGGAGAGATCCTCCCACTCCCACCACAAAGGGCCGGTGAGTGGGAGGGTCCCTCCCACTCACCCAAAGGTGATTGGCGAGTGGGAGGCTCCTCCCACTCGCCCGAAGGGAGTCGGGGGAGCGGGTGCTCCCCCCGCTTCCCCCGCGGCCTCTCTTTGCCTTGATCGGTCTCGACCGCTTATGCATGGTTGTTTTGCCCGTCTCGACCACCTTCACTGTCTCGGCCTCATCCGGGTCGGGTCACACCGACTCGGAAAATATGAGGGTTGTACACAATCCCCGCTCTTTTCGAGCTTGTCTCAAGCTCGGAAAGAAAGTCCAACCCACCTATTTGATGGGTAGGTGGGACCTGAGGGGGATCCGCGAAGGGATCGACCTGCCAACGGGATACCCCTGCCGAGTCCTTCGGCTGAACCTGACTTGAGGCGGAAGGAGAACCTTTCTCCACTAGACACCCCTCCTGTGAGCCGAGCTCAACAGGAGGTGGAGAAAGCTCAACACCTTTAGGTCGAATTGATCTTAACCTTGGGTGGAGAAAAACTCAACACCTCTAGTTGAGCTGAACTCGACCTGAAGTGGGAGGCGGGAACTCCATACCTACAGGGGAACCGAGCTCACCTGGTGGGGGAGGGACTCAACACCTAACGGGGAGCCGAGCTCACCTGGAGGTGGAAGAACTCAACACCTAACAGGGAGCCGAGCTCACCTGGAGGTGGAGGAACTCAACGCCTACCAGGGAGCCGAGCTCACCTGGAGGGGGAGGAACTCAACGACTAACAGGGAGCCGAGCTCACCTGGAGGTGGAGGAACTCAACACCGAACAGGGAGCCGAGCTCACCTGGAGGTGGAGGAACTCAACACCCAACAGGGAGCTGAGCTCACCTGGAGGTGGAGGAACTCAACACCGAACAGGGAGCCGAGATCACCTGGAGGTGGAGGGACTCAACACCCAACAGGGAGCCGAGCTCACCTGGAGGTGGAGGAACTCAACACCTAATAGGGAGCCGAGCTCACCTGGAGGTGGAGGGACTTAACACCTGATCAGGGAGCCGAGCTCACCTGGAGGTGGAGGAACTCAACACCTAACAGGGAGCCGAGCTCACCTGGAGGTGGAGGAACTCAACACCAAACAGGGAGCCAAGCTCACCTGGGGGTCTAGGAACTCAACACCCAACAGGGAGCCGAGCTCACCCGGAGGTGGAGGAACTCAACACCTAACAGGGAGCCGAGCTCACCTGGAGGTGGAGGGACTCAACACCCAACAGGGAGGCGAGCTCACCTGGAGGTGGAGGAACTTAACACCTGATCAGGGAGCCGAGCTCACCTGGAGGTGGAGGAACTCAGCACCTCACAGGGAGCCGAGCTCACCTGGAGGTGGAGGAACTCAACACCTAACAGGGAGCCGAGCTCACCTGGAGGTGGAGGGACTCCACACCTAACAGGGAGCCGAGCTCACCTGGAGGTGGAGGGACTCAACACCTAACAGGGAGCCGAGCTCACCTAGAGGTGGAGGAACTCAACACCTAACAGGGAGCCGAGCTCACCCGGAGGTGGAAGAACTCAACACCTAACAGGGAGCCGAGCTCACCTGGAGGTGGAGGAACTCAACACCCAACAGGGAGCCGAGCTCACCTGGAGGTATAGGAACTCAACACCTAACAGGGAGCCGAGCTCACCTGGAGGTGGAGGGACTCAACACCTAATCAGGGAGCCGAGCTCACCTAGAGGTGGAGGAACTCAACACCTAACAGGGAGCCGAGCTCACCTGGAGGTGGAAGAACTCAATACCTAACAGGGAGCCGAGCTCACCTGGAGGTGGAGGAACTCAACACCCAACAGGGAGCCGAGCTCACCTGGAGGTGGAGGAACTCAACACCTAACAGGGAGCCGAGCTCACCTGGAGGTGGAGGGACTCAACACCGAATCAGGGAGCCGAGCTCACCTGGAGGTGGAGGAAACTCCATACCTAACATGGAGCCGAGCTCACCTGGAGGTGGAGGAACTCAACACCTAACAGGGAGCTGAGCTTACCTGGAGGTGGAGGAACTCAACACTTAACGGGGAGCCGAGCTCACCTGGAGGTGGAGGAACTCAACACCTAACAGGGAGCCGAGCTCACCTGGAGGTGGAGGAAACTCCATACCTAACATGGAGCCGAGCTCACCTGGAGGTGGAGGAACTCAACACCTAACAGGGAGCCGAGCTGACCTGGAGGTGGAGGAACTCAACACCTAACAGGGAGCCGAGCTCACCTGGAGGTGGAGGAACTCAACACCTAACAGGGAGCCGACCTCACCTGGAGGTGGAGGGACTCAACACCTAACAGGGAGCCGAGCTCACCTGGAGGTGGAGGAACTCAACACCGAACAGGGAGCCGAGCTCACCTGGAGGTGGAGGGACTCAACACCCAACAGGGAGCCGAGCTCACCTGGAGGTGGAGGAACTCAACACCTAACAGGGAGCCGAGCTCACCTGGAGGTGGAGGGACTGAACACCCAACAGGGAGCCGAGCTCACCTGGAAGTGGAGGAACTCAACACCTAACAGGGAGCCGAGCTCACCTGGAGGTGGAGGAACTCAACACCTACCAGGGAGCCGAGCTCACCTGGAGGGGGAGGAACTCAACGACTAACAGGGAGCCGAGCTCACCTGGAGGTGGAGGAACTCAACACCGAACAGGGAGCCGAGCTCACCTAGAGGTGGAGGAACTCAACACCTACCAGGGAGCCGAGCTCACCTGGAGGGGAGGAACTCAACGACTAACAGGGAGCCGAGCTCACCTGGAGGTGGAGGAACTCAACACCGAACAGGGAGCCGAGCTGACCTGGAGGTGGAGGAACTCAACACCTAACAGGGAGCCGAGCTCACCTGGAGTTGGAGGGACTCAACACCCAACAGGGAGCCGAGCTCACCTGGAGGTGGAGGAACTCAACACCTAACAGGGAGCCGAGCTCACCTGGAGGTGGAGGGACTTAATACCTGATCAGGGAGTCGAGCTCACTTGGAGGTGGAGGGACTCAACACCTACCAGGGAGCCGAGCTCACCTGGAGGTGGAGGAACTCAACACCTAACAGGCAGCTGACCTCACCTGGAGGTGGAGGGACTCAACACCTAACAAGGAGTCGAGCTCACCTGGAGGTGGAGGAACTCAACACCTAACAGGGAGCCGAGCTCACCTGGAGGTGGAGGGACTCGACACCTAACAGGGAGTCGAGCTCACCTGGAGGTGGAGGAACTCAACACCTAACAGGGAGCCGACCTCACCTGGAGGTGGAGGGACTCAACACCTAACAGGGAGCCGAGCTCACCTGGAGGTGGAGGAACTCAACACCTAACATGGAGCCGAGCTCACCTGGAGGTGGAGGAACTCAACACCTAACAGGGAGCCGAGCTGACCTGGAGGTGGAGGAACTCAACACCTAACAGGGAGCCGAGCTCACCTGGAGGTGGAGGAACTCAACACCTAACAGGGAGCCGACCTCACCTGGAGGTGGAGGGACTCAACACCTAACAGGGAGCCGAGCTCACCTGGAGGTGGAGGAACTCAACACCGAACAGGGAGCCGAGCTCACCTGGAGGTGGAGGGACTCAACACCGAACAGGGAGCCGAGCTGACCTGGAGGTGGAGGAACTCAACACCTAACAGGGAGCCGAGCTCACCTGGAGTTGGAGGGACTCAACACCCAACATGGAGCCGAGCTCACCTGGAGGTGGAGGAACTCAACACCTAACAGGGAGCCGAGCTCACCTGGAGGTGGAGGGACTTAATACCTGATCAGGGAGTCGAGCTCACTTGGAGGTGGAGGGACTCAACACCTACCAGGGAGCCGAGCTCACCTGGAGGTGGAGGAACTCAACACCTAACAGGGAGCCGACCTCACCTGGAGGTGGAGGGACTCAACACCTAACAAGGAGTCGAGCTCACCTGGAGGTGGAGGAACTCAACACCTAACAGGGAGCCGAGCTCACCTGGAGGTGGAGGGACTCGACACCTAACAGGGAGCCGAGCTCACCTGGAGGCGGAGGAACTCCACACCTAACAGGGAGCCGAGCTCACCTGGAGGTGGAGGGACTCAACACCTAACAGGGAGCCGAGCTCACCTGGAGGTGGAGGAACTTGACACATCCTCAGACCGGCTTCTCCTCTTGGAGCCTTATCAACCCAAACGAATCTACGCGACGAGCCACCCTGCGACCGGCATCAACAAGCCCGGGCGAGTGGTCTCCAGTCGAGGACTCGACTTAGAACGAATCTACCCGATGATCCACCCAGCGACTAGTATCAACAAGCCCGGGCGAGTGGTCTCCAGTCGAGGACTCGACTTAGAACGAATCTACCCGACGAGCCACCCAGCGACCGTCATCAACAAGCCCGGGCGAGTGGTCTCCAGTCGAGGACTCGACTTAGAACGAATCTACCCGACGAGCCACCCAGCGACCGACATCAACAAGCCCGGGCGAGTGGTCTCCAGTCAAGGACTCGACTTAGAACGAATCTACCCTACGAGCCACCCAGCTACCGACATCAATAAGCCCGGGCGAGTGGTCTCCAGTCGAGGACTCGACTTAGAACGAAGCTACCCGACGAGCCACCCAGCGACCGGCATCAACAAGCCCGGGCGAGTGGTCTCCAGTCGAGGACTCGACTTAGAACGAATCTACCCGACGAGCCACCCAGCGACCGACATCAACAAGCCCGGGCGAGTGGTCTCCAGTCGAGGACTCGACTTAGAACGAATCTACCCGACGAGCCACCCAGCGACCGGCATCAACAAGCCCGGGCGAGTGGTCTCCAGTCGAGGACTCGACTTAGAATGAATCTACCCGACGAACCACCCAGCGACCGGCATCAACAAGCCCGGGCGAGTGGTCTCCAGTCGAGGACTCGACTTAGAACGAATCTACCCGACGAGCCACCCAGCGACCGGCATCAACAAGCCCGGACGAGTGGTCTCCAGTCGAGGACTCGACCTAGGTGCTATCTTTAACTACTTTTGATATATTACAAATAGATTACATACCATTACAATGCGCTTCCTTGCGCTTACTCGGCCACATGCACCTTGGCCTTCTCATTCATCACTTCCTCCATCTCCTCAGCTTCCTCCTGGTCCTTCCGGGTATAGCTGTCTCCTCTCTGTCGAGGTTCTTCTTCCTTTCCTTACCTCCAGAAACTCTGGGCATGTGGCTGTCGCGTGGCCCTCCTGCTGATGGAAGTCACAGTACGACAATGCCATCATCCTTGCTTCCTTCCCTGCGCGACCCCTCTTTTTATTTCCTCTTTTTCGGCCAATCGTCATGGTTTGCAGGGGGTGGGGTTGCAATGGCCTTGTGTCCGGCTGCCTCCCCGCTGGGTTGAGTCATCCCTCCTCCCCCTGAAAGTTTTCTCTCCCTTGGAAATGGCCTCTTCCTTGGCCTCGAGGGGGTCCTCCTAGCGGCCTCCAGGTCGGTAGGGCGACTGGTGGTTGAAACTCCCAGCCTTGCTCCTGCCCGACGGGGGGTCCCTGGTCCCCCTGACTCCTCATCTCCTCCTTCCTTCTTCCTCCATGCTCTTTCCTTTCTTCCTCTGCTACCTGGGCTAACCTCGCCACAAACTCCTGGTTGGTGGCCTCGCACTCAATCTCCCGATCAGCGCGCTTCATCAGCTCTTCGAAAGACAAGGGAGGGTCTCGAGTCAGACTCATCCTGAACAGCCCCTGCTGCAGCCCGAGGGTGAAGGCTAGCTGCAGGGTGTGCCCGGGCACCTCGACAACGAGAGGACCTCCCCCTGGAACCTATCCATATAGTCGGCCAGCGTCTCCCCTGGCTTCTGCCTGACTGCAAACAGGGCCTCTACCCCCTTCCTCCTCTTCTTCGAGGTAGAGAACCTTAGCAAGAAACTTTGCCGCAAATCATCGAAACGGTAGATGGTCCCTCCCGGGAGCTGGTGGAACCAATCTCTCGCCTTTCCCTGGAATGTGACGGCGAAGAGCCTACACTTGAACGCATCCGACATCTGCCTGATCGAGGACATGTCCTCGAACCACTGAAGATGCTGGAGAGGATCGCTATCCCCCTCGTAGTAGGACATGGCAGGGTCGCGAAACCCATCCGGAACGGGGGCTGACATGACCAGCTCGCAGAAAGGGCTTCTCCATTCTTCTTGGTTGGGGGGAGGCATTCCCATCACCTCCCCGCCGGGGCAGCTGGTCCGGGGCGAGCTGTTGAAGAGCATTCGTGCCTGGAGGCTCAAACCCTCCTCCGAGGCTGGCTCCTTCCCTTGCTGACTGCTTCTTCCTACTTCCATCAGGGGCAGTGAGGGGATCCTAGGTGCAAGTGGTGTTGAGCACTCGCCGCGAGCGGAGGGTGCGGCCTGCATGAACTCCAGGATCCTCTTGCTGAATTCGTCGAAATCGCTCTTCTTCACATACTCGCAAGGCGGAGGCGGGTCTCCCAACTCATCGCTTCCAGCCATGAGACTTGACTCAGGGTTTTCCGAACTAGTCGCTTCCACGCTCACCGCACCAGAATGTTGAAACCAGTAACCCGGTTTCAGCGTTCGAAAGGGGGATGCGACTAACCCTTACTTGACCTAAGCCTAGACCCTTGACCGGTTACTAGGAACTAGGAGACTTGACCTTGATGACAACCGGAGTCTAGAGACAGACCCTTTAAGCTTCAGCGTGGAGGTCCACTGCACACCCGGAAGCCCACTTGGAACTTCCCCTCCCAAGCCAATGCTGAGCCTGGGCACCTTGGAGGGCACTAAGAACCACCTCATTGTCAGCTGAAGGATGACAGCGGGGGGGGGGGGGGCAGTGACCAACCCTTCCCAAGGTGCCCATGGGGGTCTATTTATGAATGTTGAAACCAGTTTCCCGATTTCAGCGTTCGAAAGGGGGTTGCGACTAACTCTTACTTGACCTAAGCCTTGACTCTTGACCGGTCACTAAGAACTAAGAGACTCGGACTTAGTAACAACTGGAGTCTAGGAACAGACCCCTTAAGCTTCAGCGTGGAGGTCCCACCGCACACCCGGAAGCCCACTCAGAACTTCCCCTCCCAAGCCAATGCTGAGCGTGGGCACCTTGGAGGGCACTAAGAACCACCTCACTGTCAGCTGAAGGATGATAGGGGAGGGGGGGGGGGGGGGGTGCTCGCTCACAAGACACACGCAAGGGGGGGGGGGGGGTAGTGACCAACCCTTCCCAAGGTGCCCATGGAGGTCTATTTATAGACTTTCCCAAAAATGGACTGCGGATAGCTAAGATCCTGCTATCCGCAGTCCAACCATGACCACGAACGATCAACGCATGAGGGGGGCGAGTGGGACACGAGATGCCCACTTCCCCCCACACGGGAGGCCATACCGGCCTCCCCCCAATGTGCCGGGCGAGTGGGAGAATTCCTCCCACTCGCCCAAAGGGGGTGGCGAGTGGGAGGGCCCCCTCCCACTCGCCCCCAAGGTGGCCGGCGAGTGGGAGTGCCTCTCCCACTCGCCTGGCGAGTGGGAGGGTCCCTCCCACTCGCCCGGGTGAGTGGGAGAGATCCTCCCACTCCCACCACAAAGGGCCGGTGAGTGGGAGGGTCCCTCCCACTCACCCAAAGGTGATTGGCGAGTGGGAGGCTCCTCCCACTCGTCCGAAGGGAGTCGGGGGAGCGGGTGCTCCCCCCGCTTCCCCCGCGGCCTCTCTTTGCCTTGATCGGTCTCGACCGCTTATGCGTGGTTGTTTTGCCCATCTCGACCACCTTCACTGTCTCGGCCTCATCCGGGTCGGGTCACACCGACTCGAAAAATATGAGGGTTGTACAACAGAATTACCCAATATGTAATAGGGTAACAGAAAAGAATAAGTACATACGAAATGAACATAAGGTATGTACATTGAATAAGATTCAAGGAAAGAAAAGAATGCCTAATTAAATCATCGTCAAATTATACAAAGGAAAATAAGAAATCGCTTAGTCCTTTGACTAATTGTAAAATAAAATAAAACAAGTCACGGAAGAGGCCAAACCAGTTCCAAGTAAACCATGCACTCCATGTTCTCCGAGGCAGGAGAAGAAATATCGCCTTTGGGTCGAAGCCGCTACAGCAGTGTTCGAGGTGATGGATGTTCATCGGGAAAAGTGCAGAGACCCTGAGTGTCCTCATGAAGACTTTCAGTTTTATTTTAAGTAGAGTCAGTTTGTTAGTCGTTGTGCAGAGTTGTAATATACTGTTATGAGTCGGCCTGGTTGTACTTTTGTTGCTATACTTTTGTGATAAGTCTTTCTTTTATATGTAGACATGTTGGGCTATCTTCAGTTTGTATAACTTTTTGATGTGAAATAAATAAAAATGTTCTTGTTTTTCCTGCACTTTCCCTTTTTACTTTGTCATAAATTTTATTTTAGCTGAAATGTTTGTACCTGGCGCCTCTGATGATAAATAAATGAAAAAAAGAAATGTTTTGTGGCGGTAGCCAATAGTAAGGGGCCGTTACACCAACTGAGGGATGCGATCAACCCGTTACACTACCCACTCAGGATAACTAATTCTCACATATCTGTCAATCCATTATCATGTCAATTTTGTTGTGTATATACATACATATTGATTTAAGTACGACGCTCATCGATTTAGGTGGCCTAACCTGTTCCCACACCTAAACAAGAATTTGGGACTACTCACCTCCTATACACCAATTTTTGGGTAGAATCAACAATGTCCTTGGAAGATATCATGTTGTGATTAATTATTATCGTAATCATTGATGTCACCGGAGCTTGGTTCGACGATTCTACCCTAAATCTGAATGATGTAAACAATCAAGTTGATTTTGTCTCCATCGTAAGTCTCCACCACAAGCTTCATTAATTAATTTCTTCTCACGATTGTCAATTATTTCATCACACGATTCATCGTCGATCTTCATTGCCTGATCCACCGTTATTTCGCCAGACAATCCAACAACGATCTCCATCAAACGAACCACTGTTATTCTCGTCACATGATTCATCGTTATTATCCATCGCGATCCACCGTTGCTTTAATTGTGTGATTCGTCGTTATTTTCTATCGCGTGGTTTAATATTATTTTGCAACGCATAATCGTCGTTATTTCAATCGCGCGATTCAATATTATTTTTCACTGCGCGGTAATCGTTATTCCGACCGTACGATTCAATATTATTCTCCCCCGAAAGTCATTGTTATTTTGATACCACAATTCGATATTAATTACGACCGTATGATTCGAGCCTTGAGACTCGCGGAGAGGAGCCGTGAAGACCCAACTTAAGTGATCCACGACCACCCCGAGCACAAATACGCTTGGGTGTCCATGGGCCGCCGAAAAACTAAGGTCTTTGTCGGGGGGGGGGGGGGGTGTACACTTTGGAAATTATAATCTATGCTCGAGTGGAGTTGAGGAAGTACTCACCGGGTGTCCAAGTATGCTACCCAATTGTCATGGAGACAGAATTTGTCTGTACCTCCCATCCATAGTCGGAACTCACCGGATCAGATTTGTCACTGGATGTGGTGGTTTGTCGAGACTTATAAAGTGCTAAAGTTGGAGTTGTTGTCTGTAGGGGAAGTCGTCGAATCTAGGGTTATAGTCATCCTTGGAGAAGGGGGCTGTTTTTGGCCTTTGGAAAGTGAAAGTTCTTAGGTAAAACCTCTCGGTTAGAGGAAAAATCGACGGAAGGGAAAGTAGTCGTTGGTTTGGTGTTGGAGAACTCGCTGAAAAGTGAGAGAGAGATGGAGCTCTCGGTTAGGAGTGGAGGCTTGGCAACAAATGAGTTGGGCGACAGTTTGGTGTTGAAACTCGCCAGAGTGATTAGGTGGAGCTCGCATCTCTCCGGGAACAGAAGATTTTCCCAGTGTAATCGTTGGAGAGAGGAAATCTGGGCAACGGTTTGAAGTGTGGTGGTCGGTTTGAGGTCTTGCTCGCCGGAGAAGGAATCTGGGCGACTGTTTTATGTTGGAGTCGACCTTGGAGAGGGAGAGAGACGAATGAGGTTGCAGCTCGTTGGAGAGGGTCATCGACCGGAGGAGCTCGTCGAAGGAAGGACATCGTAGAGAAGCTTGATCTCGTCATTTTCGTCGGGTTACTGCAAGGGTGCATGAAGACGGCGATCATGAAGGTAAGTCTTAAAACCCAATTTAATATAGTACTTATATTAATAAATACTAGGTCTAACAATTAGGAGATCTGCCAAATATTTCATTCAAACGCTCGTAAATTGTGTTAAGGGACTCGAAATTTGTCTTGGATGGTCCTATTACGACTATCTTGGCGATACACACCTACCGAAATGATCTGAGGTCAATTCCGAGTTCGTTTGCTCATTTTTCGCTTCCCGGAACATTTACGGCCTATTTGGCTTGATCGTCGAAAATCCTTCTAACAATGTCATAATTGCTTACAGATGACTCTGTTAGACTCGTATTTATCGTTACGAGTCTAATGAAATCGATTGATATTAATTCCCAAGTCATTTGCTCGATTTAACTTTTTAGATGATTACGATACTTTAAAATCACGTCTACACGACAAATTCTTCGATACACAATGGAAATGAGTGCGGCTAACTCCGTTGGACTCGTGTTGACTTTATGAGTCTAACAAAATCAACTGAGGTTGATTCTGAGGTCATTTCTTAACTCATGAGAAACCGGTGGATTTAGGTAATAGTCGAGTAATGAGTCACTCAAACTCATCTACATCGCTCACGAGAGTCAATTGAATCAGCTAGACTCTTAGATGGTTCAATTGAAAAGAGAGATGTTACAATACACACACACACACACACACACACACACACACACACACACACACACACACACACAATCAATGAGGCACGAGATTATGTCGGTGCATGACTGCCTTAATTGTGAATAGTCTCCGCCCGTCTATGAAAGGTTTGAGTCTCGTGTGCACCCATAGTAACAACTAATAGACTTTGCTCGTGTGTGCGAGCATCACCCATACACGTGCAAAAAAAGGCAGAGCCTGAAAGCCTAGCCCGGGTTTGTCAGGTTAAACCATGTTAGGCTTGGGCCTCGTCATACCCGAACCCTTATATTCCCATATTTTAGTTGTGGGCTTGCTTAGGTCCCAACTAGGCACTTATGAGCCTGACATCATGCATGCCCTAGCTTTAAATGTTGGGCAGATGCCCAACACTTATTGTTTGTTTGACATCCCAACAAAAAGTGATGAACGGTCAAAAATTACTAATAGGTTGGGCCCAACAACCCAGCAGGACCCGTGCTGAAAGGTGGGTCTGGGCAGCTACGACATGCTTAAAAGAATATGAACATTGAATATATAAATCCATATAATTAATTTAAATACAGTCTCCACCCGTCTGTGAAAGCTTTGAGTCTCGTGCGCACCCACAATAGTAGCTAACAGACTCTACTCGTGTGCTCGAGCATCACCCGTGCACGTGCACAAAAGCCTGAACTTGAAATCCCATCCCGAGTTTGCCAGGTTAAAGCCACATTGAGCTTGGGTCTAGTTAGGCACGAGCCCTAACATTCCCCATATTTAAGTCGGGACTTTGACTAGGTCCCAACCGGGCCCTTATGAGCCCGGTGACAGGAGCGGACAAACTTTTGTGTTGGGCAGATGCCCAACACTTATTGTTGAGCGAACGTCCAACACTTATTGTTGGGTCTCCAGTTCAACAATAAGTGATGAGTGACAGTTCAACAATAAGTGATCAGCGACAGTCCAACAATTACTAATGGATGGGCTCAACAATCTGGCTGGATCCAAGCTGGAAGGTGGGCCTACGCCCAGCTCGAGGATGGCAAAAGCCAGTCCTAGGTCTGGACTTGGCCACATTAAGTCCAAGTCTGACAAGCCTGGATCTGACCAAGTGTGAGGACCCTGACCACAGCCTGGCGCACCAGCGCTGCCTTTCGTCCCAGGCCCCCACATGGGCCGCAACCCATGCCACCCCAACCCCTCTCCGCGCCCCTTCGGCCACGGCGGGTTGTTGGAGACCGCAGTCTCCCTTTGACGAGAAGTGATCCAGTTAAGCGCCTCTACGTGGACTTCCCAGCAGCTCAATTGGTGATGAGAAGTGAAAGAACTCTATAGTTAAGCGTGCTCAGATGAGAGCAATTCCGGGATGGGTGACCTCCTGGGAAGTCCACGTAGATGCGCTTAACTGGATCACTTCTCGTCAAAGGGAGACTGCGGTCTCCAACAAAACCCGCCGTGGCCGAAGGGGCGCGGAGAGGGGTTGGGGCGCCAGGCTGTGGTCAGGGTCTTCACATTAAAAGTGCAAACTCGAACGGGCTACGTCCGTTCTCGATGCGTCGCTGCGGGCTTCGCCCGTAACCAAGCGGGCTTCGCCCGTAACCAAGCGGGCTTCGCCCACTTGACATTCAAGCGGGGTTCGCCCGTTCTCGATGCGGCGCTGCGGCCTTCGGCCGCATTCAGGCGGGCTTCGCCCGCCCTCTCCCGCCCCCTCGGCGGGCTTCGCCCGCCCCGCCCCCAACAGTTATTTAAAATTTTATTTATTAAATTATTTAATTACTTATTAAAATATATAAAAAAAACGAAATAATAATCGAAATTAAGAAACGAAAAAAAATGTAATTTCAAAAGATAGAGGGCTGCAGGCTGTAATTATGCAAACTCCCATGGGGTAATTACCCAGACCATAAATATATGGCAATATATATATATATAACAAAATAAAAAATCTAAATTAAAAAATGAAATAAAAAAAATTTCCGTCTTCCGCTTTCGCCCGCGCCTTCAGGTTTTCACCACGCCGCCGCCGCCGGAGCCGCCTGCTGCGTGATCGGACCCTACCTGGAGCTTCGCCGGCCTCCGACGAACTCGCCGCCGGTTGTCCGGCGGCGAGCAAGCGGTGGCCCTGCCCGTGGGCCTTAAACTGGTGCTTACGGGCAGGGCCGCCGGCGGCGGTGGCCCTGCCCGCTCGCCGTCGGACAACCGGCGGCGAGTTCGTCGGAGGCCGGCGAAGCTCCATGTGGGGTCCGGTCAGGCAGCAGGCGGCTCCGGCGGCGGCGGCGTGGTGAAGCCTTGAGGCGCGGGTGGGCGGATGAAAGCATCGGGATTTCTTCTTTTTGGCAGAAGCTGTTTTTGGAGGAATCAGCTATTAGCAGCCCTCCCCCCTTGAATCAGACAGCCAGTATATGAAGATGCTTGATCGGACGGTCCAGATGAGATTCTTGGTGTGCTTCCAAATATGCATATTGATTTATATAATAAAGATATATATATATATATATATATATATATATTCTGTTACAGCTAAAAATGATTTGAATTTGAAAAAATAATCGAATATTTGTTAACACGTGAAATTAGAAAAATATAAATAAAATGGAATTTTGTCATTTAAAAAGAAGACGGTGGATTCTAGTATTCTACAGTGTTCAACAAGTTCCACCTAGGGTTATTGAAAGCTCACCTCCGAGTTTCGGACCAGTGAGCGGATTCGACGAGTCATGGAAGCGCAAAAGCTTGGTTGAAATCTCTCCGGCCGTCAGCGCGACTCCTCCGCTTAGGCTGGGTTCACGCTGCTGGTTTCCGGGATTTCCTGAAGGGTCAGCCCTCTGAGTAGGGATGGAGTAAGCTTCGATTATCACTTATACTCGATTATGTACTTGTCATGAGATCGGAACTTACCGAAGTAGCAGAACTAGGGTTTACTTGCAGTATCTTCCGAACACATCCTTGTGCCTTTTTGGGTAAGGTTTGCTCGTCTCGAGTTTGCAGTCCGTCGGATCTTGGTTCCCATCTATTGTGTTTTCATTTAGGGATATTTGATCGCTTTGGTTGTAGCTCACTTTTCACGTTTCAACTTCCTTTCGAAGAAAACAAAAGGAAAAAACCCATCATGATTGCTGCTTGATGCCATTCTTTTGTTATTTTTTGATGCATTTCGAGATGACTGACGTCTTTGTTGACAAATTGAGTGTAGCATTGATATAAGCAATTATTACAATTAACGAGAGACTGCTTCAAATGTCAGTTAGTAGTAAGGAAAGGTAGAATAGTCTATTTATCTGAACATTTACCCATGAATACCTATGGGAACTCTGATTAAAGCACTTTGAATGTAATTTACTTGCTAGTTAGTTTATTCCCATTATGTTAGAAATCTGTTGAGTTATCGTCCATCGAAGACTTTCCTCCTGTTAGAACTCCGAAAAATTTCCTATG
Source organism: Dactylorhiza incarnata (assembly GCA_033032865.1). NCBI lineage: Eukaryota > Viridiplantae > Streptophyta > Magnoliopsida > Asparagales > Orchidaceae > Dactylorhiza > Dactylorhiza incarnata. The sequence goes on along the minus strand of JAWHQI010000110.1, from coordinate 3,141,963 downwards.
AAGACTCTCTGACGATTATCTGCAAGAAGATGAGCATATCAAGTGGCATCAACATTTTTAGCAAAGCTTTAGTGCGTAATAATGTTGCTCTCTCAACATATGAGAAAAATCTTCTAGCAATCATGTTAGCTGTTTGAAAATGGAAACATCATTTGTAAATAGTAAGTAACCATTTTTTTATCAGGATTGATCATCATGGTTTGAAATTCCTACTAGAACAGTGGATTACATGTTAGGGTTATGGTGGAAACTTAGGGTAAGAACGCTGGGTCGTTTCCCCTTCTATATATCCATTAAGCCTTGACTTCTATATATATAAGAGGGTCCACTACTAAAGAAAAACACATAACAAACATAAATAGAATAAATCATTCCGCCGCTGTGATTGAATCGCGTGCACGCCGTTTGTAAACCATTGCGTATTGCTAGCCAGGGATGGGATCTCTCGTGCTCGTATCAACACCTCCGGTTTTCAGAATGACCTTGCCCTCAAAGTCGAAGTCTGGGAACTGTGACTTGACCTCCTCCTCCAGGATCCACGTAGCTTCCTCTACAGGTAGACCCCTCTACTGGATGAGGACCTGTCATACTTGCTGACCCTGAATTTCCTCGACGCGAGATCCTAGCACCGCATCAGGCTCGTAGCGAGGAATGGACTTGATCATCAATCCCTCGGGTAGGGTGGCTCGGAGGGGGTGATCTCCAAACACCCTCTTGAGCTAGGAAACATGAAAGAACGGATGAATGCGGCAGTTGGGAGGCAGCTGTAGGTGATAGGCCGCCTCTCCTACCTTCTTCAGGATCAGGAAGGGGCCAAAACAACAGATATATATCTTGGGATGTAGGATATCATCTAAGGAACTCTGACGGTGGCTCCGCAATTTGACGAACACCTTCTCGCACGGTGAGAAGACCACATCACGACGGTGTCGGTTGGCTTGCTGGACCATGCGCTGCTGAGCGCGGAGAAGATGATGCTTCAGCTGGCGGAGGACCTCGCCGCGATCTTTGAGATCGGTGTCCAAGGCTCGCACTTGGCACTCCCCAGGTAGACTGAACAAAAGCTTTTGGGGCGGTTTCCCATAGACCACCTCAAAGGGGGTCGTGCCCGCAGAGGACTGGTAGGATGTGTTGTACCACAGTTCCGCCCACACGATCCACTGTGTCCAATGGCGGGTCTGCTCGGTAGCAAAACAATGCAAGTATGTGCCGACACATCGGTTGAAGACCTCTGTTTTCCTGTTGGTCTGGGGATGGTGGGCCGTGCTAAACCGCATCTTAGTGACTTGTAGACGAAACATCTCCTGCCAGAAAGCACTCATAAATACCGAATTGCGATCACTGACGATGGAACATAGAAACCTGTGTAAAGATCTGGGCGACAAAGCTGGCCGTGTAGGGTTTCTTGATGGGTATGAAGTGCCCATACTTGGAGAGACGGTCCACCACGACAAAGGAGACAGTCATAGCTCTAAGAGCGGGGAAGTCGAGTGATAAGTCCATTGCGACGTCCTCCCACACTATCGGGAACCGAAGGGGTTGGAGCAGCCCGGCCAGGGCGAGAGTCTTGTACTTGGCCTTCTGACATGTTAGGCACTTGGCAACGAACTGTTGCACTACCCACATCATGCCCCAGTACAAGGTGGCGACCAATCACCGATAGGTAAGGTATGCGCCCGAGTGTCCTGCTGTAGAGGTGGCATGAAACTCATGGAGGAGACGAGGAATCCATGATGATGAATCTGCGATCACCAGACGATCGCAGTGATGGAGCCGGTCGCCAACTAGGCGGAAAGTGCGATGTGATCCTAGGTCTCGCTGCAAGTCTTGGATCATGGTGGCGCAGTGGGGGTCCCTCCGCACCTCGGCAGGAATGGCATCAACATCGCGCCACCGCGAGTGGGAGATAACCAACAAAGTACCCATTTACGGCCGTGCGCGATAGGGCGTCCACTGCGGTGTTCGCTGTCCCCGCCTTGTACTCAATGGAGAAGTGATATCCCAGGTGCTTGACAAATCCACACTTGTTGTGCGGGGGTCGTGACCTTTTTACTCTAGAGGTGCCGCAGACTGCGGTGATCAGTACTTACAACAAATGGCCAACCAAGTAGGTAGGGCCGCCAATGCTGAGCAATCAATACTAGCGCCCGGATCTCACCGTCGTAATCTGATCCAAGGGTTTCATAATTTGTTCTTGACCTTTTCCCAAAAGGATTCAGCTCCTTCATTGTATAGTTAAAGAACACATCAAAATCCATGGAAGAGGATCTAAATTCAGTTATCAATGCTTAAATGGATGAGCAAATTATATTATTAATAATGTAATGTTCATGATACAAAAAAGTTAATTAACCGGAAAATGCTCTGGTCAATGAAATATCACTAACCTTTTAGTACATATCGATGATAAATAAATAAAATAGTTACTAAATGGCCTTATTCTATGTTTTTATTTTAGATCCAATGTCTTAATTCTTAAATTTTAAAATGGATAGGTGTTATGTGTTATGGTCCTCCGTCAGTTATCTTATTATCTCGTCGTGTGTATTGAGTCATCATTATTAGACTCGTCGTAATATTTTAGCGTTTTAATATTTTATGCATCTTATGTAATTACGGGTATGCCACCCGGGGTCTTATAAATAGACCATTCTCATGTATTTGATTATTAAGAATTGAATTATGAAATTCCCCCCCTCTCTCTCTAAATTCCTCTCTCTCTCTAAGCTCTTCTCTTCTTCCTCCACCCTCTAGGGCTTCTTCCTCTCTCATCTCCGCCTCCACCGTTCTAGGGTTTGACCCTTTGTATCTCCGCCTCCAACAATCAACAACGAACCAAGCCCATAACAACTTGATATCAGAGCCGTCCTTCCTCGGCTTCTCACTTCCGCTGTCTGCTCAGTTTCATCGTTCCCCGCCGACTATTGAAGCAACACACCTCTACTTCCCTGGATCGAAACCCCCGTCGCAGCCTTCCGACCGTATTCTGTCGCTGCTTCGGCACGCCAAGACCTCCCCTCTGTCGAAGTCCCATTCCGTTCTCATCAGCCTTCTACTTTCTGTCGCAGCTGCCCCGCTTCATCGACGCACGCCCTCCATCTTCATCGACGCAAAGCCTCCTCCATCGTCGACCCCATCGTCGACCCCAGCGCCGATTGAGCCAACGCTCATCTTCTCCTCCATCATCGACCCCCACTACATCCCCAACGATCTGATAACCGCAGCGCCGAACCCCGCTCTCAACTTCAGAGCCTTCCGCCAACGCCGCACCTTCCAGCGCCACCTCCGCCCAGCGCACGTCTCCTCTGCTTCCCATCTGCGGAATCAACTCCTCTCTGCGAAGCTCCAACCATTGCTTCTTCCCCTGCCACCTCTTCTGCACCGATTCCACCTCGAGCCCAGGCCGCACGGTCACCCACACCTGACAAGCAACCACGCCCTATTTATCCCTCGAGCCCAGCACCTCTGCGTCAACAACCCCGCTTTTTTCCTTTCTCACTCCCTTCTTATTTAATTCTCTGGAGCCCACCACCACTCGAGCTAATCCGCATGTCATGCCCTCTCCAATTGATTGCTTTTTTAATAATTCTTATTGAATTGATAAATTAATCAACTAAGTATGATGAACATGCGAATATGCGATATAAAATTAAGTGCCGCGGACGAAGCCGTTTTTTTTTCAAAGATGTGGAACGTGTTGAAGACATTTCAGGCTTACGCATATCGCCTCAACACCACATTCGACAAATTGGCGAAGTCGGGACATCTCGGACTCCTGCCTCTTCCAGTGTCGGCGCACTCCTAGCTCGTGCACTCTACCACCATTTCCCCCATAGCTTGCCCACCGGTGCGACCGCCGATTCCGCCAGTTGTCTCTCCACCGGTCACCGAGGTTCTTCACGCTCCACCATCACCTCCGGTGAATTTTGCTCCGCGGTTTTCCTCAGCCGCCTCCCCGGCCCATTCTGACCGCCTCGCGAGGCCGCTTCCACCGCCGACCGTTCCGCCGCCTGCGCCACCGGCCCCTGCCTTGCCGGTCCCTCCAGCCACGTCGCCTCCTGCTCTGCCGGCCGCCTCATTGTCGGTTTCCGCTCTGCCGCCTCCGACCACGCCGCTGCCTCTGCTGTCGGCCACTACTTTGTCGCCCCTCGACCGCCTTGCCGTTGCTGCCTCGCACCGCACTGCCATTTCCGCCGGACCCGTTCCTTCTGTCGACCATGGGTTCTCCGGTTACCTTCCAGCCGTGGTTCGCCGCCGCATCGCCAGTCTCGCCGGACCCCTTCATACTGCCGCCCGCTATTTCGTCGGCCATCCTGCCAGTTCCGCCAGACCAGTCAGACCCATTGCTTCAGCCGCTTGTCCTTCTGACTGCGACGACGCTACACTTTGGGGTCAACGCCACCGCGACACGCTACCGGGCGCTATTTTGGCGCGAGATCAAGGAGTCAGAGAAGCCGACCATCCTACTGGAGTTTGAGCTTGAGGACAAGCTCAAAATGAAGGACGGGTGGTGTTATGTGTTATGGTCCTCCGTCAGTTATCTTATTATCTTGTCGTGTGTATTGAGTCATCGTTATTAGACTCGTCGTAATGTTTTAGCGTTTTAATATTTTATGCATCTTATGGAATTACGGTTATGCCACCCAGGGTCTTATAAATAGTCCATTCTCATGTATTTGATTATTAAGAAATGAATTATGAAATTTCCCTTCTCTCTCTCTAAATTCCTCTCCCTCTCTCTCTAAGCTCTTCTCTCCTTCCTCCACCCTCTAGGGCTTCTTCCTCTCTCATCTCCGCCTCCACCGTTCTAGGGCTTGACCCTTTGTATCTCCGCTGCCAACAATCCGCAACGAACCAAGCCCATAGCAAATTAGCAATAGGATCCAGAGGCTTCATAATTTGTTCTGAAGCATTTCTCAAAAAGTTTTGAGCTTCTATATTGCACAGTTAAAGAATAAATCAAAAGCTAAGGAGATAAGCTAAACTTGACTTAATAGTTGTCAATGCCCAAAATGTTGAAAAACATATCATTACCAACCATTTTTTTATATAAGCTAAGCCTGACAAACATAAGATTTTGGAAGCTTTTTTCTAACTTAACTCAAGAAGCTTGTTATATTTCCATTTATCCTGCACATCACACATGTTTATCTTGAAAGTTAGAATTACGTATAAAACGTATAAAACATTGGCACAGATAAAAATTAATATTTAAATTGATAAGTTTGAAATATGTTGTGATATGGAAACTTTTTGCTTGTTAAAATTCTTTGATGAGATATGACAATTTCCATTTTGAAAGATATATTCATAATACACCATGAGTTCAATAATTATGGAGGACTTTCTTCCGCCTTGCAAATTAACTGATAAAGAATGGCATGCATGAGTTGTTGATGACAAGTATGAAATATGCTGTAGTGATGATTAGATTATTGGTAGGCTATGCATTTTACTAAAGTAAGTAGTTTGTGGTACTTGTTTAAAATAAAAAACTATTTAGAAATAAGATATCAAACTTGCAATGCTTTGGGATCAAATTGGAATGCTTTGGGATCAAATTTGGAATGCTTTGGATAGTGTAAGTTCATTAGTTTGCGTAATATAATTCAAAGTGTTGAATAATGAATATCATTTTTATACGTTCTATAGGTATTTTTCATAAATAAAATAAATTTATAAAAGTTGTTTATTTTCTTTCTTTTTGGAAATAAGTTTGAAAAGATGACCAAATTAATGATTTGACTATTTCTAGCACCCTATTTCATCAAACCACCACACAGTGAACCTTGGATTTTTGAACATTCTTTAGCCCCGACCACTGTTATTGATGGTACAATGTGTTGAGCCCTTGAATGGTGCAAGGATTGTCTGAGTTTCTGGTTCAACCATGAGGAATAAATTGACTCTGCTACTTTTTGGGTGAGTAGTGGCCCCATAGAGTGTTCCGGATCTAAAACAGGTGTAGTACACGGATGGCCCATTTGCACTATTATAAATGTGCTATATAGTAGCATTTATTTCTTTCTCTGTTCAAGTATTGCTAGCTTGATGTTATAATAAAAAAGAAGACTGAGTAAATTAGCATATAATAAATCAGTAAGCTTAAATTTGTAGAATGTTGCATTAAATCTGAAATCCATAACATATTCTATTACAGCTAATTAATTATTTAAAATCCAGCGGGTGTTAACAATTTATGTACTTTATTCTTTAAAACTGATTTAGCAATGGACTTTCAAGCTCTGTACCTCTTTGACAATTTGATTTTCTATGCACAATTGACTGCCAGTACGAACTTGACACTATTTTATTATTTATTTACTTGGCAAAGGTAGTCCTGTCCTGGTTTTTTTATTTTACTTCTTTATAGAAGCTAATGACAAGTTGTACAGTGCCTTTCAGCCAATAGTTGGGGTTTTGGATTAATAATTAGAAGAAGCTTTGTTGTTTTACCATTTGTTTGTACTTAGAAGTGCAATTATAGTGGATCTCAGTTGCCAAAGATGCTCAGGGGGAAGTATCAGTGGTGTACTTAAGAAAGATAAGGTAGAGAGTAAATAAGCACTCCCTGGGATATGACCACCTTGTACCACCTGTTTTGAATCCTATGGGACACCTGTTAGCTTTATTAAGTTCTTGAGAATTGCAATTGGAATTTAAAAGATCTTCATTGTGTCTTAAATGTTCCATATTTTACTAAGTATTGCCGACCTCTTCATAAATTATTGGGACCACTGTTAAAATGTTGTTTCTGATGTTATAGTTCGAGTGGCATGTACTGTATGATGTTTTAAGGAAAAAACTTCATTTTTTTATTTTTATGGCAATTATTCGGAGTTAGGGTTATTAATCCTCCTCCATTCATTCTCGTTGAACGCCACATTTTTAATATTATTTTGTTCTATTTTTCACAAACTATAGCCATTTTAATTTAGTCTGCACATTTTCTCTCTCTTCTGTGGACATTCATCTTAGCTTTTTTGGGAGTAATTTGAGAAATGCTCCTCTTCTGGTCCCATTTTCTATTTGCATGGTAGGTTTTTTACATTGAAAATTTAACTTAAAACCTTTATTATCATCTCAATTTAACAACTAATTCTAATGAAGTTTATCTTAAAAGATAGAGAACAATTACTATGTCTGACGTAGAACTATAGACTCATAATTATATCATTATCATCCAACAATATCTCTGCATATTAAATATATTCGTGTCCATAATTGGGTCCTTGATGACTATTAAGCAAACTATAAGTTAATGTCTTGCGGATTGCAACAATACTTCATCTATTTTTTTATTTTTTCTCACTTTATCTTCTGCTTACTTTAACTTCTTCATTGTCATCATCAATAGACCATAGCGTTATCCTAACACTTTATAGTCGGCTTTATGAATCTTCATTTTTCATTAAGATATATCGAGTGTTGCGTGATGTATTAAACCTAATCTACGCAAATAAATTTGGACAAATCTATCCGTGTTATCTTGGTCTATCATTTCTCCTACCTAATCCTTTGACATGAACTTTATTTACTTATCTAATTGATACATTTTCTGACGTTCTTGTACTTGTCCAAGCCACTCAAGTCTAATTCTAAGTACCTTTTCCTTAATAAACATTGCTCCTATCATTTCTCTAGTCTAATCATATCTTAATTTATGTCTAGTTTTTCCATACATCTAATTTAATATTCTCATTTCCGTTGCACTAAACTTAGATATCAACAATTTTTTTATTGCTCAGCAATCAAATTCTGCTACGGACATGCTTCCGCAGATGCTCCTCCCTCACGTGGAGAGGAATCATATTCACTTTTAATTATTTGTATATGTAATATTAATTTATTAATTAAAGATATATATATATATATTGTAATGTATGCCTCTCCCACTCTATATAAGGTGACCTTAGTGTAATGAAAGGCCATCTTATATCCTGGTCTTTTGGAATTGACCTTGTGCTGAGCAAGGAATCATCCATCTATTTTCTCTGAAACAGACATATCTCTCGATTAATCTATTTATTTATGTGCTTATGCGTTTATTTTGTGTAAGAGTCTCGAGGCTCCTAACAATTGTTCCAATCTTTTGCTCACTGCTTGCTGGGATTCTAACCAGCACCACCACTCCCTTTATCGTGATGGAAAACACTCATCACTTCCATTGAAGATGAATGCTATACACGTGGACATTTGCTCATTGTGCGAAAAGCTTTGGGTCGCTACTATGACCAATGGGCTCCTCTCAAACAACATCATAAGATCCCTCCTGGAACGATGTTGTAATAGCTCTGCTCCTTTCGTCCTTCCATATCACCATCGTTAGCATGCCCAATCATTACTTATCCCCTCCCCAACTCTCTACTCCACACAACCCAAACTCCATCCTCCATCTCAAAGTACAAAATCTCACATCCCTTGCTGATCTGTTCGCAGCCAAAGCTGCATTACGACAATGCACCTCAGTTCCCTCACTATTCACCCCCATCACCTATTGATCTAACTTTTCTCTTCTAGAATCAACGTTCTTGTGCCCACCCCATCCCGTGTGCCAACACCCAAAACATCTCCTCTCAGCATGTCTTCACTTGTCACCATAGAGTCTTGCACCCAAACTTCGCCCAAGTAATTTTACCCACTTCAACACCTAAGTGCTTTGCCCACGACTCCATCTGACGTTGAAAAATGACAACTTTGACCTGTAACCCACAATGAACTTTCACCCTTTCCAAGAGCCGATGTCGTTGTTGTCCCTGTTCTCTCCCAACTGTTATCATCCCTCTTATTGTCCATCCATGAGTTCAACATCTCAATGGATCCGCTTTAACTTGTTGCCAACTGTCTCTCGAGCTGTCTAAAACTTGCTTTACACCAAATATTTCTATCACCTTCACCGCGCCATCCTCTGTGCACTTTTCTATCCTTTCTACCCCTCAACAAGTGTTTCACCACTCTATGCACACCAGTCCGCCACATACACATAGCACACGACTGCACACCCCTTGACAAATAATTTAATTCAACACAATTTCCTCATTCCAATGTCCATACCCACCTAGACAAAAACCAGCCATATTCTATTCATCTCTACTAGCACACAAATCTTCACCTTCGTCCAATTTTTCCCACCTCCAGTATCTTGGATGAACAAACCCCCCATTTGGTCGAACCATCCTTTTTGGAACACATCATCTTCATTTTGTCATGGACTTGATATGATGTTACTAACCCTTTGCATGACAATTTTATTGCTTTCATGACGACCTTTGCATCTCGACTCATTCACTTCTCCAGTATCTTGGATGAACAAACCCCCCATTTGGTCGAACCATCCTTTTTGGAACACATCATCTTCATTTTGTCATGGACTTGACATGATGTTACTAACCCTTTGCATGACAATTTTATTGCTTTCATGACGACCTTTGCATCTCGACTCATTCACTTCTCCGCTACCACCAAAATCCTACCACAATTATCACAGTTTCCATTCTAATTATTCGTATTCTTTCGGGCCCTCCAGCTTGTCACGAATCCATTTTCTCGGGCATCACCTCTTCTCAGACACACCACCAATTACACCATTTCAAAAGGATTATTTTGTCTCCTCAAATTACTGAAGATCTAGTCAAATTTGTCCATCCTGATATTGCACTTCAGATCCATGTTGGAGAATTAGTTTTACATTTCTTTTGCTTTTGCATTAGCATATGGAAATTAACTTATTTTTCTTGGCTCAAACTTGGGAATAACGTCGATTTTCAAAAAATAGTGTATTAAATATACCCTTCTGCAGAGGTTACGCTTCCACATTGCCTCTCATGTGGAGAGAAAAATTGGAGTAGCCTCTTTTAATTATTTATATTTTTAATATGAATATGTTAATTAAATTGATTTTTTTGTAATGCATGCCTTCCCTATTATGTGTAAGGAAGCCTTGGTGTTATGAGGAGGGCATCTGGCGTAGGACATGCTGTGAAACGTGGGTGTGCCGACGCTAATGCCAACCTTAAGTGACAGTGATGCAAGACGGGCTCAAACAAATGCAATCAAAATGAGGTGCAAATGGATTTAAGATTTTCAATCCGAAATTAACGTTAGAAATAAATTTATACACGACTAGCAAATTAATACAATGTTCACAATAATTTTCACGCGTGTAAGCAAATAATCACGTTCATTTCACACAAGATGCTATCTACTACAATTTACACGAATAAATTTTATAGAGTACAAGAAATAGAACAAAACATTAGCAATCACAAAACCCAAACAAATATCATGTTCATCTAGAATTTAATACAAAATTACAACACAAAACAATAATACTCACAATCACAAAGATCCGGTAGCGGTGGTCGGAGGAGATCCTTGGAAGTGGGCCGCGACTGTTCTTGGTTCTGGAGGTGGGAGAGACAAGAATGTGGACTTGTGGGATTGAGGAGGGCCTATGTTGGAATAGGAATAAGGAAGTAATGTTGTGTAGATAGGTTTAGGAGGAAGTTCCTGCAGGAGATTTTCAATACTGGGCTTGGAGAAAGGGAGGGATGAGTTCCTGGGTCAGGATAGGAAGGGTTGGCCTGCTGGAATGAAATTCCAGCACATAGGAAATTTGGTTGGTCTTCCTGGGCTGAATCTGAGTGCAAGAGAGGGCTGGCAGTACCTTTGGGAAGTGTTGGAAATGGAGGGGAAACTTGCAGTTGAAGTGGGAGTCACAGGGATGCTAACCGTGAGGTGGAGAGACAAGAATGTGGACTTGTGGGATTGAGGAGGGCCTATGTTGGAATAGGAATAAGGAAGTAATGTTGTGTAGATAGGTTTAGGAGGAAGTTCCTGCAGGAGATTTTCAATACTGGGCTTGGAGAAAGGGAGGGATGAGTTCCTGGGTCAGGATAGGAAGGGTTGGCCTGCTGGAATGAAATTCCAGCACATAGGAAATTTGGTTGGTCTTCCTGGGCTGAATCTGAGTGCAAGAGAGGGCTGGCAGTACCTTTGGGAAGTGTTGGAAATGGAGGGGAAACTTGCAGTTGAAGTGGGAGTCACAGGGATGCTAACCGTGAGGTGGAGAAACGATGGGAGGGTTGCGTCTTTCCTGGAGGGAAGAACATAGATGTGGCTGGATGTAAACGACGGGGAAGCAGACTGGATAATGGAGGTTGTAGATCGTGGGTAGCTGCTGTACTTAGGGCTTTCACAGATGAAATGGGGAGGAGTAGCTTGCGGTGTGGACTCATGAGACATGGATCTACGACGGGAGGAGAGGAATCGAGCGACTTTGGAATATATGTGACGCTGGTTTCGTTTCGGTCGAGACGAAGAAGACGAAGGAGGGGCGATTTCTGAATCGTTCAGTCTGGGCGGGGGGGGGGGGGGGGGGGGTCACGGGAAAATAGTGGACGGAAATTGCATGAAAAGGGAAAACTGATAAATGAACCGGGACTTCACACCCCGGAGTTTTACGACGTCGCACCGCGAAGGATTGCTGGATCTGGAATCACTCACAAATTTAACAATGAATGAAACTGAGAACTTCCGCCCTTATTTATAATGAGAGGGGTGGTTGGACACCCGATGTGAACGGCTATGATGTCTGTTACACCTGGTGTTCTAAAACATTAAATATAAGTCCAAATAAAAAACAAAATAATATAAATAATAAAACGACGCTCTGAACGCGCTCGCGGTCTCAGATCGCCGATCCGATCAATGCATCCCATGCACAAATGTAAAAACGGGTCCTGCCGAGTGGTGGCCCGATCTTCTCCAATGATCACGATCACGCGTCCGATCCCCATCAGCGTCTCATATTATAGTCTTTTGGGTTGGCATTGTCTTGGGTGAGGGAATCACCTTCGATTGTATCTCAGAGAGAGCATGTCTCATGATTAATGTATTCATTTCCTGCTTCGTTTATTTTGAGTGTGATTGTCACGTTGCTAATAGATTCATGCAACATCACCTACCTAATTGTGACTTTATAAAATTACCTTGAATTTGCCTTGATGCCGTCTTACTGCACTGTACTCTAATTTAAAGACAAACCAACGAAAATGAACGACCTCAACTCAAATATGAACCGCCGAAAGATTATGCCCACTTACTCGCACATCATCTTGGCTTGGCGACGTACACGGATCCATTGGTCTATCTGCACTCAAAAGTCTCGCAGCCTTGTGCCCTGCGGACGTGTCAACACAACATGGTGAAGTGCGCCTGCCGCCAGAGTATACTTATTAGCGAGCCCTCGCTTCAGCGCCCCGCAAAGAACAAGGGCACACTCTAACTATAAAAAGCGTGGCACACCCCAAAAGCATCCTCATTATCATCTTCACCTTCGGCCCAAGAGGTCAGGCGACTGCTCAAAAGCGCCCTATGCTCCCTAGGAGACCCGCTCAGCAGGGTCTTCATCGAGGTCACGCTCCCCGCGCCTTTCCTAAACATGGGTTGAGAGGAAGGGTCTTCACCCTCCTCTGCGGCTCCACCAGACCGACGAGATGGGTGAGAGGACTCGGCGACATTTTGATGGTTGTCCGCTTTCTTCCCATTCTCTCTTCTCGCGGCCGACAACTTCGAGACTGGGCAAGCGCCACTCGTTAAAGGTATTGCAGATGGGACAACGACGTGCGTAGCAGGGGATGGGGACGTACCGACGTTTCCTCAGGCTCTTGGACCTACTATCAGGAGAGTCGAAGGAAGCCGATGATATATGTATTACCAGTAAAAAAAGATTGTCATTGACAAAGGAAACAAACATCGAAAGTTTTCAAGGAGACGCTTACCCTCGCTAAGAAGAGCAGGGGAAAGCGTTGAGAAAGTTATAGTAGTAGATGATCCAAACCGCATACGACATCCAAGTGGTAACCTTTCAAAAATAACATCAACTCTCGCTTTCTATGATGAAAGGGAACTCTTTAAAAATCCATTTCACCCCAAGTATATGGAACCATAGAGTTGCTGTCGAAATTCTCTTTAATCATGGGCATACCCTCGTCAGTGGAGGAGCTTGTTCTCCAAGTATTTCGTCTTCATCAGGGAGCTATCGAAATACGTCGTTCCTCCCGTGAAATGCGCTCTCACGTACATCAATGCATGAAAAAAAGGTAAACTCAAAGGAACTTGGTGTTTCCGCAGGTATGTAGCGAAGGCAGTGATAAGTGCGAAAGAACTCGCTCGAACGAGGCCCGCAGGAACCCCTATAACGGAGTACATCCAAAATTTATGGCCATAAAGGAAGGCGAAGGCCTCTCACGAACTGGTCAACATAGAATGCGAGTTCTCCCTCTGGAACAATATTGGGGGTCTCACTTCCCCAAGAAGCCTTAGGGAGAAACCATCAGTAAGGGGGTAGCCCTGCCAAAGCTGGTTGAGCGAGACGTCGTCCAAAATCAGTTTTGAGAAGTCTCGCCAGACCCGAAACACCTCTGTGTTGTGAACACGAAGAAACTATGGCAAGGGAATAACTTAGGGAAGGACTATCTCCAAAGTCTCGCCGAAGAGTTTCACTTAAAGGTCTCGCCAAAAGGTCTGTATTGATGAAGAAAACCTACTTCAAGCTTAGAGCTCCTATTTATGGTAACTAGCGAGAAGTCGAAGCGTCGTTGACAAAGATCTCGCGCATTCAGTACTTCTCCCACGACATCCGAAGCTAAAAAATGTCCCAAACTTAGGTCTTGCGCTATCAAGGCCCCCAAAGAGCCACATCTCGCAGGATTTATGACCTCGTGCGCAAGTCACATCGTGAATTTCCAAAACCATTCAAAGTTATATCATATGTTTGCGTGCTGAAAATGCAGATACTTCTCGCCGAAACGAGCACAAAAGTTTAAAAAAACAATAAATTAAAACAAAGAAAATAAACAAGCATGTGAAAAGGAGTAACAACGAAGAAGTTCAGAAACAATGACGAGAGATTCTCTCTCCTCGACGAGACCTCGACCCCTTGGCCATCTTCCTCTTCCGCGCCTTGACCAACTGATCCTACAATCGATCTCCTCAACTGTTAAGGTGAGCGCTAGTCTTCGTCCACAGAGAGAGTGGACTCGCCGCGGGAAGGTCCATGGCCTGAAGTGATGATTTGCCTCGCTTCCACCAGGCTTAGTTGTTGTTTGGCATTGTGGAGATCGGAAAGACGGTTGACATGATCCAACTTCTTGTTAAATTCCTCCCGACAGAACTGCCAACGCTCGAATTTGCACAAGCGAGGTAACATCCCTGTCACCTCCATCCACACATCTTATCTTCCAGTCTGGTTTGCAGTTGGTTGAAGGACCGTCGAAGAAAGTCTAGATCTCTCATCGTTGCTCGGCCAAACGTTCTAAGTTTGACCTCTATCCAGAGGGGAAGCCAATGCCCGACAAGTTGTGGAGGAGGATCGTTGGGAGTCTTGAGTAATTGATCAAGAGAAGGTCTCGCCGAACTACGGGAGCTCGACGAAACATCATGTCATGCGGAACCTGCATATCAGTTGACAATCATGTCAGAAGCATGACAAGAAGTCAACAGAGGAACATCTCGCGAAGTATCATACCATAAGAGCCCCATGCTCGGTCTCATGCGGGTGAGTTGAGGTCCGCACAGGACCCACAACGACAACTTTCCCTCGATCCATGTTAATAGAAGCAGTAGTATTTGAATCCTACGAAGTGTTAGCCAATATCAACGTACGTAGAAGGTCGTGAGAAAGGCAATCCATACTCGCCGGTCATGACATCTCGCGAAGTATCATGCTATTGTAGAAGATGGAACCCGTGTCAGAGCGAGAGACAGAAGAGGAAGAGCTTTCGCCATATGCATTGCACGCAAAAGCCGAATTGACCAACATAAATCCGTGTCAGAGGAAGTATTGCAAGACATCGAAATTAGCTATCGTATCAGGTGAGCGAGAGGAACGAAAAATCTCGGTTGTGGGTCGGCATGAGGTATTTCATTCGTGATCTCTAGAGAAGGAGCGGCAGGAGCTTTCTCATGCTAACCCGAGCTCTCCAATGCCTTCTCCACCGCTAATCATCGTGAGAGGCGGGACCTCACCAAAAACTGAAACGTGAAACATAGCGGATTTCTTTTGGGAAAACCTCTTGCGACGCAGTGATAACCTTCTTGATCTCCCCCTTCTCAGAATTCTTACTTGGGGGGGGGGGGGGGGAGAAATGCCTATTGCCTCAGACCAACCATAAAAGTTATCCCCTCCGACAAGTCCCCCTTGGGGGTGAGAGCGCTTGGGTTTATGCACACGTTCCTTTCTCGTCGGTTTCCTCTTAGGGGGATTGTGCCTCTTCAGGGAGGCCTCCCTACCAATGACGACTCTGAAGGACAACATCTTGGAAAATTCCTACGATGCCTCTAGAATTCGGGAGGCAATTCAGAAGCCATGATATGAACATTTCACAGATAGACAAAAGCTTGACAACAAATGACAAGTCGAACACCATGAATAAGAACACATGAACCTATTTACAGTGCGGAACCATTGCACTTTGGCGTACTGGGGTGGGGGCGAGACGTTTTTTTCGCGGTTCTTGCGAGAGCTAAAAAAAAGTGGGGATCATGTATGCCCCAGTTTGGTTGAGTGCACACATATTGAAAGTGCATTAGAATTGTTAACTGGGAAGGTCTCGCCCGAGTCTTCGCATGACTCTGGTAGAGGTCTCGCACAACACCCTAAGGCGGTTCAGATGGCATTTCAAGAGCTCGACATCAGGCGGGTCCTCGAGGTCTTGGCAGTGATCTCTCGCTCGAGCTCTTTAGAAGCGTCTGCCTGATGTGCAAGCTCCCCAAATCCTATAAATACCCCCATCATTCTCGTGTGGGTGGACATGACTTTTTCGATCAGATTTTGAGTAGCTGGGAACTTGCTTGCAACTCGCATGTCAGCATGTCCTTCTCACTCAGATCCTAGTTTTTTGGAGGGAGAGTTCCTATATACTCTTGGGTTAGCAACGAGACTTCTATTCCATAATCCTTTCACCCCATTGACAAAAGAATCACCTCTCACACGCCAACAAGCCTCTTCTCCCCTTCCTTCCACCGCCTACCATTTCAGTGGAGTAGCTCACGACCATCCTTATCCGAATAAATCCTTAGCTTGGCCAGATCGCGTATCACGATTACAACAACTGCCGTAACTATTGCTTACTTAATCACATTGTTGGTCACCGTTTCCTCATGTTGGACCCTTGTGGACGTCAATACGTGCGACCAAGACCGTTAATGCAACATTTTGCCTTCTTATGTTGCAAGTTGATATGTCGTCATCTTTTGCATGCTCTCCAACAATTGTCCCATTTGATCATTGAAATTTGTCATTACGCTCGTACACGGAGGAAATGAAATGATATGATCTCTCGAGGAGGATGGGGTCATTCAGTGTCTTGCTTCTGAGGAGAATGAAGAGGTCAATGAGTTTTATGAGTTCTTCATACTTTCACATGAACCTTGATGAGTTCTTTGTCGATTAGAGGAAATGAACTTTCGTTGTAGGCGCTACGGAGGAAACTGACAGTTGCAGTACCTTGAACCTTCACTGTTTTGTGTTCTTGAAAAACTCGATTGACGGTTATAGAATGTGGACGGAACAATTACAACGAATACATTGCATGTGTGAGGGGGACAAATCAATTGGTGCGACAATGATATGCATCGATGGGGCTGCTTCCTGCTGAGGTTGTGCGGAGGTGAGAGAAACTTGAATCTCGACTCGATTGGTGAATTGTGGACTTGCGTGGATTCGAGAATCAGTAGCTATGGTGCCAAATTGTTACGAGCCAATTACATAACACGAATATGTGGAAGAAGATGGGCAAAAATTCGAAGACCGTTTGAGGCCAGGATGTGCTTGCTGCTTACTGCAGGGAAGGAGCCGCCAAGATCTCTAAGGTTAGAGAAGACTCAAATTCTTCTTCCCATTCTTAAATCCATAATGGGCTATAAATACAACTCACTTCGAACAACTTACGAAAAAGTTTAAACAACCTGACGAATGATAAAAATACCGAAAATGCAAGATAAAAGACTAAGGGTCTATTTGGCGTGTCGTTGGGCCTCCGGCGCGATTGCAGCAAACGCCACCGCCGGACGCTCCTCCGTTTGTTTACCCGCCTTCCACCTCCGTTCCCCGCCGCCGCCCTCTATAAACGGCGAAATACCGCCGTTCCCAGCCGCCGCCCACCTCGTCAGGTCAGCAACTCCGGCGGCGTTCGACTCCCTTCTCAGCCGTTGCCGGAGTTCCAAACAGACCCTAAATGCGATGACAAATCTACGACTCGCTAAACTCATAATATAAAATACTCATAATGTTGACCATAACAGAACTAAAACTCAACTATTTTTGAAGACTTTTTATAACCTTGATTAAGACTGACAATTGAACCCACGTAGAACTTGATGTTTGTTAGGATATGTAAGACTCTTATTCAGGCGATTTTTATTATGCTATTTAAGGATCTTTATTAAGTGTTCATAATTATGTCAGCTTATGACTACAGGTTTATTTATCACCCCTTATATATGTCTCTCTCTCTCTCTTTATATATTTACAATTAACAGGCACGGGGCTCCGCCTTAATGCAGCTTAAAATAAACAGAATATCAATTAATTTATGCGGAAAGCAGTTATACGCTACTTTTTAATTTTTGTTAAAAAAATCCTCATTCCGATACATATATCATCATGCATGTCAAATCAACTTTAATAAAGTTGATTGGTTTAATGGTAGCTCCTCAAAAATACCGCTGACATGCCAAATGACAGCCTACCATAGTTGGTGTAGGAGCTCTATTGAAAACTTTTTGGATTTTATGGATTTTCATCATTATTTTTAATTTTGGGATAGGGTGTAATTACTTGAATGAACATTGTATTTTATTATTTTTTGAAATAGATTATAATATATGTTAAGTCATTATATTAAAAAAATATGGGTATATTTGACAATTTTGAATGTTTCACCAAAGGAAACTTTTCCCTTTTAATATTGTAAATATATATATATTTATATATAGGGCCATTTACCGGGACCTCCCCTCTAAGTTTGAAAAATTACAGATTGCACCCCTCTAATGATTGAAATTACAAAAACCTCCCCTCAATGTTATAAAACATAACATTTACCTCCCCTGAGGTTTACATTTCATAACATCCATGCACAAAAATACCCCCCTCGGAATACATTTTCAGGGGGGGTATTTTGTGCATGGATGTTATGAAATGTGAACTTCAGGGGAGGTAAATGTTATGTTTTGCAACATTGAGGGGAGGTTTTTGTAATTTCAATAATAAGAGGTTTTAGTAATTATTCTATCTTCCAGGGGAGGTTTTGGTAATTATATATATATATATATATGTGTGTGTGCGCGCGCGTGTGTGTGTGTGTCTTCTTGTTTACTTTATATATTTATAAATGTTGTAATTAGAGCTGTCACGGTTCCAGTTCGGTTCTGGTTCTACTAAAACCGTGAACCGAACCGCTAAGGTAACAGTTCTTCAAATTAGAACCAAAACCGTATTTGGTTTGACCGGTTCCGATTCTGGTTCCTGTTCCAGTATAATTTTTGGAACCATCGTGTTAACGGTTCCGGTTACGGTTCAACAAGAACCAAAACCAAACCGACCACTAACGGTTCGGTCCGGTTCCAATCGATTCCAACTAGAACTAAAACCAAACTTGACGAATGAATGTGAGAGGTTAAAAATAAAAAACCAGAGGGGAAAAGTATACCCGTTTGGTTTTTTTGCAAGAGGGACTTCGAAGTCTGAGGCCTGAGCGCAGGAATTTCGTGTTACACCAAGGGAGAGTACTTTTTGTATAATATATAGCAAGTCGGGCTGAAAGTTAAAAATTGAAACCGCAAAACCATAAAATTGCACCAGCCCGTGCCGATTTTAAAAATTCAAAGATCACGATCGTTTAATGCTGATGCAATGTTCATGTTGCTGAAGATCACGATTCAACATAGGGTAAAGAACTTTGAATTGTTGCTCTTGAAATTTTATTTTACAATTAAAATTTTGTTTGAAAAATATATTAGTTAATTCAATTTAACTAATTTATCAGCTATAATTAGATTTGTCTTTCATGATTACTATTAAATTGTAGTTGTATATTCTTTATATTTTTAAAACAAAATATTTCAGAAAAATATGTGAGAAATTGAAAATACATTATATGACTGTATGAAAATCGAAAGTACACCGCAAAAACAAATTCCAAATCGCACCAATGTCAAACCACACGACACGGATTTGGTGTGGTGCGATTTTGTTCAGTCCAAAATCGACCCCTTTTGTTGCGAATGCAGTTTGAGTTCAAACCGCACCAGTTTCATCCATAATAGTAAGTATAGATATTATAGATATATTATACATCCACACAAGTTCCATCCATAATAATATTAATAATAATTATAATTATAATAAACGGGTTGTGGTTTGGTTCTGCTTCGGTCCGGTTCGGATCGGTTCTAAAAATCTTGAAACCGCTTGAGACTTATATATAGCGGTTCCGGTTCCGGTTCCGGTCCGGATAATAAAATGAAAGAACCACACCCGGACCAATGTTGTTCACGGTTCCAAAATTCAAACCGGAACCCAAATAATTCGGGAACGGTTCGGTCCGGTACTTTGCGGTTCCGGTTCGGTTCCGGTTTGGATTACGGTTTTCGGTTTTAAGTGACAGCTTTAGTTGTAATATGTATTTACTTAAACTTCATTAATTATTTGCCATTATTAAATTCTCATGAGCTCTCTGAATGTTTGATGCAGTCTACAGAATTCTTCGGAAATTGGTTTCCAGACAGCTTACATATAACTAATAGCTAGTTTCTCCTAGTGGCATGAAATCAAATTACAGAATAAAGGGCATATCTTTCTCATGTTTGAAAGTAAAATATGAATGGATGGGAAACTTGCTTTATCTCGGGAAGTTCATCTTTTACATGAGGGCATTCTTGTGAATATACTAAGATGGAATGCAACAAGGAGGAGGCCATCAGAGCGAAGGACATTGCTGAAATCAAAATGCAGGGCAGGGATTTTGATGGTGCCAAAAAGCTCCTCCTCAAGGCCCTTCATCTCTTCCCTGACATTGATAATGGCTCTCACATGCTTACTGTCTGTGAAGTCCATTGCTCTGGCTTAAGCTTAGTCAATGGCCAGAAAGACCACTATGGAGTTCTTCAGGTGGAGCCATTGGCTGACGAATCTTCAATTCGGAAACAGTATCGTAAACTCGCTCTTCTTCTTCATCCAGACAAGAACAAGTTTGCTGGTGCTGAGGCTGCCTTCAAGCTTATTGGAGAAGCATATAAAGTACTGTCGGAGCAAACGAGCCGTGTAGTTTATGATGCGAAGAGACGAGTTCCGATTAGGACCATGCCTTCATCGAATCCTCAGAATTCTAGAAATGTTGGTATAAATACAGTGCATTCTTCACAGTATCAGTATGTAGGAAAACAATCGTCTGACTTCTTCGGTTCCCAGTATTTTTGGTCGGTTTGTGTGCACTGCAACAATTTATTCCAATATCCTCGATCTCTTCTAAATCGGGAGGTCCAATGTCAAAGATGCCTTAAGAAAGTTCATGCATTTGAGGTGACTCCCCAGAATGTCCCACCCGGTTCAGATTCTGGAATCTCATGTAACAAAACTGGCTTTCACCACACAGAGGAGTTCTCCCATAATAAGTGGAGCTACACTAATTTTGGAAATCCTTCAGTAACTGCCAGGCATCCTGCTGCATCAAAACATTCAAAATCTGTATATGGCTCAACAAACAAGGCGGAGAAGACCGAGACGGGCGAGAAGCCAGCTGTAAAGTCTTCATTGACTGGTGCTCGTCGGATGAGGACAGCTGTCAGTCCGAATAGTGCGGGGTCCACTCAGAATGGCTCCGCTGGTGGCGCTAATGTACATCCAACGGTCCTCAAGGATGGGCACACGAGTGGAAGGAATCCACGGAGGGCGGCAAGGGACAAGCCAAATGTTACTTATAAAGAAGATGAGAGTGATGATGATTTTGCCAGCCCTTCTAAAAGGTCAAGAAAGAGTGGATCCTACAACCATAAGAGCCAGAATATATCATCTCCTGAGATAGTAACCAACGGTTTGAAGAAAACCAGTGAGAATCCTAATGGAAAGCAAATAAATGATGGTCAATGCAAAGATAAAGTACCAGGTTCAAATGCTAAGTCTGCTGTGAATCCAAGATCTAAAACAGAAAGTGAGTTTTCGTTCTCTTACCCCGATCCAGAATTTAATAATTTTGACACGGACCGGGATCAAAGTAAATTTGCTGTGAATCAGATCTGGGCAGTCTATGATGATGACGATGGAATGCCTCGGTATTATGCTCTGATCCAGAAAGTTTTCGCTTCAGGTTTCAAGCTAAAATACACCTGGTTAGAGTACAATCCCACGAGTTTAGCCGAAAAATCTTGGGCCAAAGCTCGACTGCCAGCTGCTTGTGGTAATTTCAAAACCGGAAAGGTTTGTAGCACAACATGTCAGCTAATGTTCTCCCATCTGATCTTTGGTGAGAGAGGCAGAGGAAATACATATGATATCTTTCCAAAAAAGGGGGAGATCTGGGCCCTCTTCAGTGACTGGGATATGCAGTGGAGCTCTGCTGAGCAAATCCCCAAGAAATATGCATATGAATTTGTGGAAATTCTTTCAGATTATGTACCTGGCCAGGATTTCACTGTAAGTCCTTTGGTGAAGGTGAAAGGATTTCTCTACCTGTTCGCCCGAGCACGAGAAAAAGGGATTTCTGCGGTGCCATCCGAGCATTTTCTCAAATTTTCACATCGGATACCTTTTTTTCGGGTTTCAGTCGAGAGAGATGGAATTCCACCGGATTCTTTTGAACTCGATCCAGCCGCTTTGCCTCAGAATGCCGAAAGTGATGCAGGCAGTGCTCACACCGATGATGTTACGAGTGTCAAGAGTGGCGACCCGTGCCCACCGACTCAGGCTGATGATGATATGGTCAGAGACGATGAGATTAAAAGGACGAAATTGAGGCCTACCCAGAATGACTTAGATAAACCTACCATAAGTACAGAAGATCCTAGCTCTACTGAACAAGAATCTGCTAATTTTGAATTCTTCAACTTTCAAGAAGGGAGGCTGAAGGAGAAGTTTAAAGCAGGTCAAATTTGGGCGCTTTATAGTGAGATAAACGAGTACCCTAATTACTACGCTTGGGTAAAGAAAGTTGAGTGGGAAAAGAGCGGATTAAGCATGAAATGGCTGAAGTTCACTCCTCAGAATGAGAACGAGAAATCGTGGCTTAAGAATGCCCTTCCTGTCGGCTGCGGAAGGTTCAAACTCTTACCACAAGTGATGCAATTTGATTCCACCAATGCCTTCTCTCATATGGTGTGCGCAACATGCATTTTACCAAGTAATTTGTACGAGATACGCCCCAGCGCCGGCGAGGTTTGGGCTATATTCAGTAACTGGAGCTTTAAATGGACTTCCCACGATGTTGGAGCGGACACAGATTATGGTCTGGTGGAGGTCATCGAGCTCGATAAAAGTGCGATAAATGTTGCGCCTTTAACTAAGGTCAAGGACTATAGATATGTCTTTATGCCTGAATCCAGAACTGTGGCTATACCGATTGATGAATGCCTGAGATTCTCTCATCAAATACCGGCGTTTCGGCTGACCAATCAAGAGTCCGGGAAGTTGAAGGGCTTTTGGGAACTTGATGCCGACTCAATTCCGAAGATCTTGTCGACCCCGACGTCTTGACTGCGATCTTTAAGTTGTTCAGCATCCAAACAATCTAATGGAATTATTTCGAGGTAAGCTTCCCCTCATTTTTTTCGTCTTGAGATTTTATCCGCCGTTTCGGAGTAAGGAAACCGACTGCGTGTTCGTTGTGCTGTAGATCGCATGGTGAATCATGAGGCGGCCGCCAACCTCACGAGTCGGCATCATGTAAATTTCTTTATAAACTCGAACCTCGTCCTCCTCGGGCACTAGTCTTCTGCTTCAGTTAGATATATATATATGCAGGGTATGTTGTGGTGCTAATATGTAGTTTTCTGATTCTGGTAACCTGTTTAATCTCTCACCCTATCTTAGGAAAAAAAACTTTCATAAATTTTTTTTTTAAAATACTAGCTTGAAGCTGTTTTATAGTTAGGGAGAGAGAGAGAGAGAGAGAGAGAGAGAGAGAGAGAGAGAGAGAGAGAGAGAGAGAGAGAGAGAGAGAGTTCATCTTTTGGGGATCAGTGATGAATGCTGGGATTTTTCAGGCCCGTTTGGAAGAGCGGTGATGCTAGTGACGCCAGCGAGAAATGAAGCTCCCATTTTTTTGGTGGGAAATGAGGCTCAAAATAGAGCACTTTCATTTTTCCGGTGAGGCGATCGAAAACGCCGCCCGAGCAAAAATGAAATACGAAATGGGTGCGGCGAAGTCTTAATCCCTGCACCGCGGTCTCATGCCCGGTACACCGACTCTCTCTTTTTTCATCCCAACAACATTCATCCCCAATTTCATATTCCTGCTGCTATTTGTATGCAACTTTCATTGGACATCACCTATGATCCGCAATTTTGCGCACTTTTATTTGACAGTTTTGCAAGTCATTACAGCATGATTCACGAACCTTCAGTAATTCTATTGTCAAAAGAGAGAGGATTCGGAACCCTAATTTTGGACCTTGCGCATTGAGATTCGAGACTGGCTCCGTTTGACACGGCGTTGGTGGTCGTGAACCGTCTTTCGTGATCGCCCGACATCACCTAATGAACTTCGTTCACTTTTATGTTGAGAACTAGTTTCCTTTTCTTAACTGCGGTCATAGCCACCGCTGTCATGTCAAACATGCATTCTATGATCCGCGCCAAACGGAGACTTAGGCTTCCTCGATTGGTGCGGCGGCGGCGGTTGTGAACGCGGTGGTTATGAACAGTCATTCGTGAACGCCCGACCTTACTTAAGAACTTCATTCACTTTTATATTCAAAACTAGTTTCCTTCTCTTAATTACTGTCATAACCACCGCTGTCATGCCAAACATACATTCCATGACGGTGGCGTTTTTGTCCAATCTCAGGAGCAAAAACCAAAAAAGGCCACGCCAAACGGAGCCTATAACGCCGGTGATTGAAAGGAATATTCTTCGCATCGCCTGGTTTAGAATTAGAAGGGTTGAAAAAAAGCATCTTGCATTCTCCCCTGCTGGTGTTATATGATTCTGTTTTCCCAAGCTCGTGCTTAATATCTCGCCATCTATTCCACGAATAAGTATGGTTTCAACATTTCCGCTCCTTCGTTTGGGAGTCGATCCTCTTGTGGCGAAGAGTTCGTAGGACGATGACCGAATTGGTTCAAAATGCGTCGAACTCTTTTGGGAATTGATTTTGTCAGTTCTGCTTATTGCCCTTGTTAGTGTGACAGTTTTACAGATATCTTAGCCACCAGTGTAGACCAGTGACTGTTTGGGCTTTTGGCCTGATTCCATAGAATTTGTGACACACTGTTGTTACTATAGAATTTGGTGGCACTCATGTACACATAATTTGTAATGATATTTTGTGTGCTCCATTTGAGATTCCCTTTGTTGTTGGTTTCCTATCCACCTCTCTACATACAACTATGGCTTCGTTTGGCGCGGCGGCGGCCGTGAACGCTGTCGTCGTGAACTGTCGTTCGTGAGCGCCCGACCTCACCTAAAAAAATCATGCATTTTATGCTCAAAACTAGTTTATTTTCTTTATAGCGGTCATAACCTGTCTTGCCAAACATACATACAGCAAATATGCCGCGCCAAACGAAGCCTGTCAAATACTAACATTTGATGTATCGAATACGTGCGCCACTCTAACTTTTTGTAACAGTACTGGCCAGGACCGTCAACACATGACCTACAAGCCCAGTACTGCCGGCACCGACGGCCCAGGACCGTCAACAGACCTACTGGCACCGCCGGTTAAGCCTCACCCAGAAGGGTTAACCACAAGCCTGCAGGCCGTACACCCCAACCCCTCTCTGGCCTGCCACAGGGCACAACGGGTTGTTGGAGGGGGGCACGAACCCACGCCCTCCCTTTGATGAGAAATGAGCCAGTTAAGCGGCAGCGCGTGGACTTCCCAGGAGGTCACCCATCCCGTGACTACTCCAGCCCGAGCACGCTTAACTACGGAGTTCTTTCGATTCTCATCACCAACTGAGCTGTGCGCCACTCCGGCTGTTGCGGCACTCCGGCTATCTTATGGTGCCCTCTGATGAGCCTGAAGTCTAAATAAAAATTATATTTGAATTTAGTTGAAAATGATAATCCTTGAATAATTAGATGATTGTGATGAGTTTGATGATCACCGTCAAATATAAGGGCTCTTTAAATATTATATATAATATAAGGGTGGTGTTAAACGCAAATCATAATTGGCTACTGGCAAACCAATTTCCATGAGTTATTACGCCTCTTTTAAAAATATGTTTTTTACATGCATTTTTATTAGGAAAAAGGTTCAACATGATAATTGTAGATCTCGTCGAGATCTACAACTTTCGTGCTGAACACTTCCTAAAAATGCATGTACAAGGCTATTTTTCAAAAATTCACTATAGTTACGATCAGAGCGACAATATGCCTTGTGCGTGCATTTTTAGGAAAAGTGTTCAACACGAACTACAATTTTTGTGTTGAACACATTTCCTAAAAATGCATGTACAAAGCGTATTTTCAAAAGGAGCGTAATAACTCATAGAAATTGGTTTGCCAATAGCCAATTCTGATTTGCCTTTAACACCACCCTAATAAATGGCAAAAATTGTGGTAACAATTACTTCCCTTTAGTTCAGACAGTGCTTAATATAGTGCGGGAACAATTCATCGTAATTATTTGCTGCAGATCGTGTTTCTCTCCCTAGTACTAATTGCTCAATTTCCTAATGCGCTTGGATGGACTTAATTTTTTAATATATCATAATTTTAATATAAAATTTATTAAAGCCTTAGAAAAATTTAATTTTTTACTATATCATAATTTTAATATATATCTATACAATATATGTAAAGTTATTCTGCATTGCTACAGTACACTCCTGTCCGTCGCATTTGCCTCCTGTCCGTCGCAATTCGGCGGTGTTAAAATCGCCTCCTGCGCCTTCTTCAATTCGTTCCTATCCGTACAAGACCACCACCGCTCTGTTTCGCTCGCTCCATAGATGCCAAGCTTCGTTCTGCTTCGCTCGCTGATTCTCCGCGCATCTCGGGATCGCCGGCGAGCTTCGTTCTGCCTCGCATCGTGTCGCCTGCGCCCTCGCCAGCCATTCGTTCTGCTGCCCTTGCGCCCTCGCTCAGCCCTCCCCTTCGCCTCGCCATCGCTGCACTTGCGGGTGTCCCCTCGCCATCGCTGCCGGCGACGGCGTGGTAAACCTCTTACTTCGTCCTCTACCCTAGGGCCTTCTCCTCGCAGGTACTCATTCACTCTGCCTCTGTCGTCTCTGTGGGGATGTTGCCTGTCCGGGCTGCGTTTGTTTCTATGAATCGGCGATTTTTTATTTCAGAGGCCATCTCTGCTCCGCAACTCGCGATCGCCGGCGAGCTTTTCTTCTCCACCTCCGTCTTCCTCCCCGCAGGCTACGATTGCCATTTGTTGGTAAGTTCCGCTTCCAATTCTCCCTCCATCCATGGATTGCAGTGTCCATCTGATTTCTTTTCGGTTTAATAGTTGTAAGTAGTTTAGCCATTTTCATCGCCTACCTAATTGATTAGTTGCAGTTTCTCACTCTGTTTTGATTAGTTGCAGTATCCATCTACCTAATTGATTAGGTCCTGCTGTTGGGATGATAACGATTATGTAGTGCCTGAATGAGAGCAAATAATATACATCTGCCTAATTAGTTGCAGTATCCATCTACCTAATTGATTAGTTCCTACAGCTGGGAAGATAACGATTTACTTTATATGTAGATTCAATTCGTCTAAAGCAAGCAAGCAATAATCAAAAGTGCCTGAATGAGTTAGAGCAAATAATATATCCATCTACCTAATTGATTAGTCCCTGCTGAAGTGCCTGAACAACATTCATAGTTAGAGCAAATAATATACAGATTTTTTGGAATCAAAATCTTCAAGTGTGAGTTAATATTAGGCTCAATTTGTTTACCAAAGGAAGCAAACAATTAATTACTGCCTGAACAAACCAGTGTCACAAAACACTAATCAAAAGTGTCGTGACATCATTCTCACTGGCGGACAACTTCAAGACGGTCAATCAGGCCTCTACCATTCAAGCGCGGACCATGTGCATCAAAGACAACTCAGCATTAACTTAACACACAAAAATAGATATGTCACCTTCAGCATTTAGCCATATTATTTTGTGTTTAAGAACAGTTTTATGAGGACTCATAGGAGGTTATAAGAAGAGAGAGTTTGATGGTCTTTGGTTTTTTCTCCTCAGTTCCCATTTTTTATTAATAATGAAGTTGGGTGTGAAAATATTTATATGAACTTTACCTGTTTTATAATAGGAATGGTTTGTGTTCTTTTTTTGGGAAATGGTTTGGTGCTGCCTCCTCTTGCAAGCATTTGTATATATGTAATATTATAAATATTTACCTATTTTATAATATGAATGGTTTGTGTTTTCTTGGTAAAGGTTTGGTACTGCCTCCCCTTGCAAGCATTTGTATACATGCCATCCATTGCTATTTGTTTTTTTCCTGCTTTTGGAAGAAGAGGGAAGAGATTTTAGTACTCAAAAAGATATACAAAATCAGCATAAATTAATAGTAGTTCCTCTCTCTTTTCCTCTTCAAGATAGGATTACGATTGAGCGAGACTCCTCTCTTCTTTCCCATCCTTATAAACCGGCCAGAGACTATACTATGGGGGGGGGGGGGGCAGATCGCCGGTAATCTTTGGCTTCATTTCGCTTGCATATCTGCTGCCCTAGATTTTTAGGTCGCACGATCATCTCCCCTGTATATTTTCCCAAAGATCCACTGCCGCTCTGGTTGGTCGCGTATTCCCTCAACGAATCACTGGTAGCGTTTTGATTTAGTGTCACTCTTTAATTTACTTTTCAATGCTAAGGTTTGGATTTCTTTTTCAATTCATTGGTAGGCATGTGAAGGCAATAGCTGAGAGTGGCAACATCTGAACTGATTATTTTTATGCCTCTGTTGCTCAGTTTTTATCGTTCTTAATTGCTGCTTAATTGTCTAACATCTTAACATAATCATATAGAAACATCTGGGGTTATCACACACGAAGCCGTCGAAAGCTTCAACCTCCAGTACCCCTCCCCCGCCGGTATTGCTCCTCTTTTCTTCTCGCCGCTCATCGCCTGCACCCTCGCCGACCCTTCCCCTTCGCCCCTTCGCCCCTCCCCTGCCGGTATTGCTCCTCTTTTCTTTTCGCCGCTTATCGCCTGCTACAGTAACTCTGTCCGTCGCAATTGCTACAGTACCCTCCTGTCCGTCGCAATTCCGCCGTGTTAAAATCGCGTCGCTTCTCCAGTTCGTCATTTCCCGCGCCTTCTTCAATTCCTTCCGATCCTTCACCGCTCTGCCTCGCTCGCTCCATAGACGGCAAGCTTCGTTCTGCTTCGTTCTGCTTCGCTCGCTGATTCTCCGCACATCTCGGGATCGCCGGCAAGCTCTGTAGGTTCGATCTTCTCTTCTCCCTGCTCCTCGCTGCTTCTCGCTCATTTTCCTCTGCTCCGCCCTCGCTCCGCCATCGCTCCGCTCTCGCTCACAAATCGCTCCGTATCTTCCGTGTTCTAACTCCCCTGCGCATCGCGATCGGCGATTTCACCGGCAGGAGTCGCCTCTCCGGCATCTGCGCTATTCCTCTTCCGTGCCCTACCTCTCTCTTCCTGCGCATCGCGATCGACGAATTCGCCGGCAGGGGTCGCCGCTCCGGCATCTGCAACTAGGTATTCTCTGAACCTAACTCACTGTCTTCCATCTCCGCTGCGAGTCATTCATTGCTCTGCCTACTACCGATTAATTGTGTACGCTTCCATTACTCCTTCATTCCTCTGCCTACTACCGACTGATTGTGTAAGCTTCAATTGCTCTGCCTTCCTCCCCTTCCCTGAACCGAACTCACTCTTCTCCCACTAGGGCCACCCTCGCAATCCATGTTCGATATGCTCTTCTCGAGGGGTTTTGCTCTTCTGTTTGAATTACAGAGGTTGATTCTTTGATCGAAAATCTCCTCTTCTCTGATGGTTTTTGATTTTCGATTTTAATCATTGCACTGGGTTTTCTCCTCCAAAGGTTTTAACTGGAAACTTAATCCCTTGCTGCAGTTCAAATGTTGGCTAAGTTTCTTACTTTCTTATGTATATATATCTCCTATTTCTTGGTTTTTGCATTAAAAATCTATAAGGTAATGGAATGTTTTTTCGTACTTTGATTTTCTTAGTTTTCATAAGAATCACCTTTTTATTTTTATTGTTTTTGTGAAGGTAAGTTTTCTTTTTATAAGATGCTCATAACCTGTTTGATAAAATGCCCAAATGAGATATGAGTTCTTAAAATAGAATTATCTTACTGACAGCTGATACAAGCTAATTATGTTTTAATTTATGTATCACTTTTGCTTCATATTGAACCTTAATCCTTATGTATTACTTTCTGCGCACTCACAAGCGTGCGCATACACACAGACAGAGTTTATTTACGTCCAAATATAGCTGCTTCAAATTATACAATTTGTTTGTTATTAAAAACATTGACTAGAATGTTGTTTGAATTTCGTTTCCTGCAAATTGTTGAAATTCTCATGTTACAAAATGTTCTCCTCATTTACACGCATAAAACGTTGATATTGCCATGCTTGCTTCGACAATAATAATCTTATACTCGCTAAAAGATCATGGAAACAAAAAAATTCACGCAATCACAATAAACTTATAACAAGCGGAAGACTTTGGACCTACGTGCGAGAACTCCATAATCTCTGCTACATCTCAAGTCGTGTGTAAGATACAGGGCCTCTTCTTCATCATTTTTTATCATCATTGTTACCGGTTCGAACTTTAATTCTTGCTCTAAACTGCAGTTGAAATGCCATTGAAATGCCACTTAAGGATACTATATCATGATACTTCATAATCAGTGTTTTGCTTTGGTGAATATTTTATAACTTCTCAGTTGAATATTTCTTCTATTTGATTAACTTTGCTTTAGGCATAAATTTTTTTGCATAAGCTATGGAAACATCTATGACAGACGAGCAGCGTGCAACAGAACGTACATATAGTCAAACTTTTACATCAGAAAGAAACACGCATGAGTCGGAAACGCAGCGTGCTGCTCATCGGTCTTCTACCCGACAACGTGCACAACAAAGAAGAGCGCACATGACAGAAGAGCAGCGTGCATCGCAGCGAACTTATAATCGAGACCGCCAAAGAGCCAGGCGAGCTCAGATGACTGAAGCGCAACAAGCGCAACAAAGAGAAATTTGGCGCCATTATGCTCGAAGGCGTCGCGCACGTCTACCACAGCAAAGTCAACAACTCCAACATAACAACTCAGTGGTACAAGAAGAGCAGCGTGCAACGCAGCGAACTTATAATCGGGACCGCCAAAGAGCCAGGCGAGCTCAGATGACTGAAGCGCAACAAGTGCAACAAAGAGAAATTTGGCGCAATTCTGCTCGAAGGCGCCGCGCACGGCTACCACAGCAAATTCAACAACTCCAAGATAATAACTCAGTGGTACAATCCGCTCCTGCGCCTGAACACCAAACAGTTGCACCTGCGTCGGCATTCATCAATGAACCGGGACACTCAAACATGACAAGTGGTGCGTGCGCAATTCTTCTGTGTCCTATCTTACACAATTAGTACTAGATTTGCAGAAAACTGTAATGTGCAGCAATGTCACCAATTACAAAATAACATCTCACTGCTACAATCTTCACCTCTATATTCTTCTGTAGTTATGTTTACCGAAAATGACATTGTGCATCAAGATCAACAATTACAAAATAGCAACTCAGGAGTACAGCCCGCTGCTGCGCCCGAACACCACACTACTGCACCTGCGTCGGCATCGGACAATGAACTCAGGCACTCCACCATGACATGCGGTGAGTATGAAATTCTTTTGCCGTGCCTTATACAGTTAGTATATCTAATACAGTTAGCACTGGATAGTACACCGTCTTAGCCTTAGTGTTTTTCCACAGTAAGATATGCCGAAAATGGTATTGTGCACAAGTACACGCTGACAACACTGCCATCCACAGCGTCCTTTCCTGCTTTGAGAACACCTGAAATTGGACAATCATCCACACCTTACCCTTTCCCCACAACCACTCCCGCTGCCTCAAACTTATTACAATCGAATCCTGCATTTGCGATAACCTCAACCACACAAGAAAATGTAGTGGAGCTGCCACAACAAAGTGTGGGTCCTCACATACGCGTGCAAGGTCTGTTCTTGGTGAACCACTGCATAGAAATATGTCAGGTTTTGTTTTTTTATTCTTATGCTTATTTTCATCTACATAGGAAATTCACCAAATCCTGTCCAGCAACATCAAAGCACAGACGACGAAAGTTCTGATGATGAGATCCTTTATAGAAATCGCCGTCGCACAAACCATAACATTGCCCGTGTAACAGACGCAATTCGCCAAATTGTTTACCTAGAACTACAACAATCTCATATTTGTTATAGTTGCCATGCTAGATTATTTGATGGTGAAACCTCTACGCTGTGTTGCAACAATGGAAGAGTACAGATTCCAGCTATACCTGCTCCAAATGAACTCTACGCTCTGTTCGTCGGTAATTCTGATGAATGCCGCAATTTTAGGAGATATATTCACTCATATAATCATGTGTTCTCTTTTACTTCTATGGGTGTTAAGTTGGATAGGGCATTAGCAGCTGATCAACACACCATTTACACATTTCGAGCTCATGGAGCAATATATCATCGAATTGGTTCTCTTTTGCCTGCTCCTCACGCAAGACCTAGATACCTACAGTTATATATATATGATACGGAACATGAGATAGATCACCGCCTACAAGAAAGCACATAGCTGCTCCGTGCCCTGGTTGAAAAAATAACAACAATTTTGAACGCATGTAATCATTTTGTGTTAATGTTCCGTCAGCTGGCACAACAGCACGATGTTAACAAATGCAGATTAGTAATTAGGGAAAGACCTGCTACTCAGCAACAATATATATTACCAACTGCATCACAGGTTGCTGCTATTATTGTTGGCGCTGAAGAATATCTTGAATCCAATGAACGCAATATCATTGTCGAAACAGTTGAAGGTGAATTAGTTACTATTCCAGAATTTACTGGTTACTATGATCCACTTCAATATCCGTTACTCCACCCATATGGGACATATGGTTGGTTAGCTAAGTATAAAGGACTCAATAATCGTCGTGTTAGCTGCTGTGACTATTACTCATACATACTTCAGGTTTGTAGATAAATATTACATTGCGCATGTTGTGTTTCTTACACTCAACCCATATTTTATTTTATATTCGTTCTCTTGCAGGATCGCCAACCGGATTTATCCTTACCACTGCACGGTTGTCGTTTGCTGCAACAATACGTAGTTGACAATTATATTAAGATTGAAACTCAAAAACTGCGTTGGATTAATAAAAACCAGAAAAATATCCGTGCTGAACTGTACAGCGACTTGCAGGACTGCCTTAATGCTGGAGAAAATAGTGGAGGTGTGTTCCCTGTGGATCCATGTAGGATTTTAATTCGATGATCTCATACTGATGTAGGCTCTTACAATATATCATTATCTTGCAGCCAATGTTGGTCATCGTGTCATATTGCCATCATCTTTTATTGGAAGCCCTCGCGACATGTACCAACGTTATCAGGATGCAATGACGGTTGTCCAGCGTTATGGCAGACCAGATATATTTTTAACAATGACGTGCAACTCTTCTTGGCCGGAAATCACTGAGGCACTTTATCCAGGACAGACCTCTCAGGATCGTCCTGATTTCGTCGCTCGAATATTCCACGCTAAATATGCGAAGTTAAAGCATGATATTTTCCATAAACATGTTCTTGGTAGAACAATTAGCCATGTCCACGTAATCGAGTTCCAAAAAAGAGGTTTACCGCATGTTCATATGCTAATTATTTTCGACGCGCAGGATAAAATGAATACTCCCGATGAATATGATAAGATTGTTACAGCTGAGCTTCCTCAGGTCGAACATGAACCCGAATTATACAACGCTGTTGTGCGTCATATGATTCATGGCCCGTGTGCACACGTAAACCCTCATGCCCCTTGCATGAAGCACGGCGACTGCAAAAAAGGTTACCTAAAGAAATTTTCTGAGCATACGCTGCAGGGAGCAGACTCCTACCCGATTTATCGACGCCGTGATAATGGAAGATCATTTACGCTGCAACGTGCCCAAGATTTTGTTATTGACAATAGGTGGGTTGTTCCTTATAACCCATGGCTTCTGTTGAAGTACGACTGTCATATTAATGTCGAGATTTGCAGCAGTATTCAAAGTATAAAATATTTATATAAATACATTCACAAAGGCCCTGATGCCATTGCGTTCCAAGTTCAGCCTCTTCAGGATCAGAATGAAGTATCTGAGTACGTAAATGGGCGGTGGATATGTCCACAGGAAGCATTTTGGAAGATATTTAAATTTACTATGTACCAAACATATCCTTCGGTTATCCGTTTGCAGATACACTTGCCTGATAAACACCAAGTTCAGTTTCGCACCACTGACTTAGTAAACAATGTTCTTGCGAATGAGCGGAATTCCGGGACAATGTTAACCGAATTTTTCACTATTTGCGATAGTCAGGAAGAAACGCGCAATTATTTGTACAGCGATTTCCCTAAACACTATACATGGAATTTGACTTCTAGAACTTGGCACATGCGAAGGCGCCGGCAAAAAGTTATTGGGCGAATTTACTCTGTACATCCTTCCGAGGGCGAACGATTTTATTTGCGCCTGCTTCTAAATCATATTCGAGGCCCAAGATCTTTTGATCATTTTCTGACAGTTGGTTCGACTTTCCATTCAACGTTTAAAGAAGCTGCTGAACACTATGGCCTACTGGAACGAGACAACAGTTTACATTACTGCATGCGCGAAGCCAGAGAATTTCAGATGCCTGCAACACTTCGGACTTTGTTTACTACAATTCTGTTATACTGCAACCCTACAGATGTTAGACAATTGTGGAATGACAATTACACTGCAATGACTGAAGATTTTGTTGCCAATGCTTCTATCAGCGAATTATATGTCATGAACAAGCTTCTTCACGAGCTCGATTACACTCTACAACAACATAACAAAAACATCACACAATTTGATATCCCTCAAATGTCTGCCATCTTTGCAGATATGCCCAACTTCTCTGGCTTGGTTGAAGATGAGCTCTCAATACCGATCTCATATACGGATCTGAACTCTGTTTCATCTTTGAATCCCAGCCAAAGTTATGCCTTTTGTACTATTGTTGAAACAATCACGCGGCGACAGAGTGGTATTTTCTTTATAGATGGGCCTGCTGGCACTGGCAAAATATTTTTGTACAAATCTATGCTTGCGCATTTGCGTCAAAATGGTCATATTGTGCTTGCGACAGCATCATCGGGAATTGCTGCGACACTTCTTCCAGGCGGGGGAACTGCCCATTTAAAATTCAAAATTCCAATTCCTCTTGAAGCTGTCTCATTCTGTAAATTTGGCAAGCAATCTGATATAAAGCAGCTTTTGCAACAATACTCTGCTATTTTGTGGGATAAGGCACCGATGTCACATAAACATGTATTTGAAGCTGTTGACCGATCGCTGCGTGATGTTCTATGTGTAAACCGACCTTTTGGCGGTAAAGTTGTAATCATGGGAGGGGATTTTCGACAAGTTCCGCCTGTCGTAATTAATGGGACAAAATCAGAAATTATTAATGCGAGCATAGTTGAATCACCTTTGTGGTCAGCTGTACAATTGCTTTCATTAACTGAAAATATGCGTGCTTTATCTGATAAGAATTTTTCCGAGTTTTTACTTCGCGTTGGAGATGGCGATGAGCCTACGTTCGAGGATGATATGATTCGTATTCCCGATTCAATGATTATTCCATGGGAGGGTGAACATTCAATCAATGTACTAATCAACATCATATTTACTGATATTACACTCCACATGAACGACTCTGATTACTTGGAAGACAGAGCATTGTTAACACCCTTAAATGAAGATGTCGGTCAACTAAATGAAAAATGCCTCCACATGTTCCCCGGGGACGAGGTCACGTATTATTCTTTTGATTCTGTTGATGATGACAGATATAACTTATACCCGCAAGAGTTTCTAAATAGCATATCACCAGGCAATCTTCCACCGCATAGGCTATCTTTGAAAAAAGGAACCCCCATTATGCTTCTGCGGAATTTAAATCCTAGAATCGGTCTTTGCAATGGTTCGAGGCTGCTCTGCCGTCAATTTACAAGAAATGTTATTGAAGCAGAAATACTTACAGGACAACATAAAGGCAAACCAGTATTCCTTCCCTGTATACCGCTCAAAAGTGCTAAAGATTTAAAAATGCCTTTTGAACTAACTCGCAAACAATTTCCAGTCCGTTTAAGCTTTGCTCTAACCATCAACAAATCTCAAGGACAAACAATCAAGCACGTTGGCATTTACTTGCCATCTCATGTTTTCACCCATGTCCAACTTTATGTTGCTTTATCAAGAGGAGTCACTGCATCGAATACAAAGATTCTGGTGAAAAATGGCACCCTCGCTGGACATCCTGGCACTTATACAAAAAATGTTGTCTTCAAAGACCTCGTTTGCAAGGTCAACTCGCAGGTGCTCTCCATATTCTCTTACTCAATTGTTTCCCGGTTATACTTACGTAACGCTAATATGCTCTTACATAAAAATATTTAATTTACTACGCAGTCCCATCACCAGACTTAGACATCAACGTTTACTTTCGACAACAAATCATCAGGGGAAATAACTTCAACGGGTGAAAAAAAAATATGCCTAGATTGAAATATTGCGTCCTCAGTTACTGTCTTGGGCCTTCCACAAAGCATTTTGCCTTTACATTACTTATTTCCTAAATCGCACTCGAGGTTCAGTCTCTGCTCCACACTTTTATTTTTTTTACACTCACACTTTTGTTCTGTTCATTTTCTTGCCTATTAAAATATTTATTTATTGCGCTAGCTTTCGAAGCCATTTCATGGATTTCAAATCAGTTAACTAGGCACCATTACAATCAATCCCTTGCTCAATATTACAACCAATGCCTTGCTCAAAATTTATGCTGTACTGTAATTTTTTCCTGTATGTTCTGCTGATAGTGATTTTATATGTTGTAGCAGACCTCGAGCACCAGATGTTTGTCTACCGTGCATATATTTGCTCTAAAAGATCCCTCATACCAAAGCTGTCCGACCTCTCAAATCTATATGACCAACTTCACAGACATGGAATCAATGGTACGTGCTCTCATTGCACTTTCATCTTTCTATACTTTACAGATGAATTTCTCAAAATTTATATTAGAAAACGAAATAAAATTTAACGAAGCATTTATCATTGTAGTAGGGGACACGCTTCCTGCAATCAGGGTTCGATTTAATATCATCTTCATCGAGGCTGAGCAAAAGTTATAATTTCATCAGTTCTGAGTAAGAGTTTTGGATATATTATATATATATATATGAAATCTGTATTATATATATATAGATTATATTATATATATTTATATATATATTATATGTTTTTATATATAGATTATATTATATCTAATAAAAAATTTTATCGCAGTTCTTTTTTAAACCGAAGTCCGCCGCCCGCCTGGCGATAGCGGCAGTGAAGGCTATCGCCTGGCGATACTGCACTGTCGGCAAATAGATCGTCGACTTGCAGCGTCGATTGCGGCGTGCGTCGACTACGCAAACGTCGACTGGAGCGTCGACTTGCGGACTGGAGCGTCGACCTGCAGGGAAGCGTCGACTGCGGAGTGCGTAGACTGCGCAAGCGTCGACTGTGCTTCCTCCTTCGAAATGCAGGGAGAGCAACGACCGACCTCCTTCTTCAACGGCAACGGCACTGAAGATCGATCGACGAAACGGTACAGTGATTCTCCTCTTCGATCGACGAGGACGCACTGAAGATGGCTCCTGGCGTCGATCTCCGGAAGAGTAGTGGCATCGTGACTTCCTCAAACGCAGCAGCGGGAGCAGCGTCGGCTAGGGCACGGGCGGCGACGGGCTTTTCCTTCTTCGTCTGCGACAGAGGCGGCTTCCAGTCGGCGAGGAACTTCCGTTTGGAGATGCGATCGTGGGGGAGGACTCGCCCGGGAGAGAGAAGCAACGGCGATGTCTTCTTCCTTATGCAAATCGATCGAAATCGATGAAGAAGTGCGAGAGGAAGAGGGCGGTTACAGTGAGAACGCACGGGAGAGGGAGTATAACCGCTCAATCGTGAGGGGGGCTAGCGTTTCACGAACGAAACACTTCGAGAATGATAGGGAGTGCTCGAAGCATCCGAGTGAACATCAAGTTTGGAATGAACTACCCGTTGCCCCCAGCGGGGTATTTATAGGCGTAACCCTAAATCCCCGACGACCCGTTATCGGACCCGTTAGGGTTCCGTTAAATATACGATACAAGCACTAAATATACC
Source organism: Dactylorhiza incarnata (assembly GCA_033032865.1). Lineage (NCBI taxonomy): Eukaryota > Viridiplantae > Streptophyta > Magnoliopsida > Asparagales > Orchidaceae > Dactylorhiza > Dactylorhiza incarnata. Next base: position 3,104,280 of record JAWHQI010000110.1, on the reverse strand, counting down.
TTAACAGATGTTCTCTAACATAATGTTTAGGGTTATTTTGACTAATGCATTCCAGGTTTCGAACATAATGTTTTGGCTAAATCATTCTTTGTTACTGCCATTAATTTGTTGCAGGGCCATCTTCTAGCTAAACTTGCTGAGCTCATCAACTTTTGCTACAAATAAAGGTACCCAACTTTGTGATCAGCCCACTATTTGATTCAAGTTTTGGGGTGATTTTCTGGGCGTTGCATGTTGAGGTTCTCTAAAATAATCTTTATGTTTTTTTACTAATGTAATCCAGTTTTTCTAACATATAAAACATTCTTGATTAATGCCATTAATTTGTTGCAGGCCCATCTTCTAGCATAATGTTTTGACTAAATCATTCTTTGTCAATGCCATTAATTTGTTGCAGGGCCATCTTCTAGCTAAACTTGCTGAGATCATCAACTTTTGCTACAAATAAAGGTACCCAACTTTGTGATTAGCCCACTATTTGATCCAAGTTTTTGGGTGATTTTCTAGGCGTTGCATATTGAGGTTTTCTAAAATAATCTTTAGTTTTTTTTTACTAATGCAATCCAATTTTTCTAACATATAAAACATTCTTGGTTAATGCCATTAATTTGTTGCAGGCACATCTTCTAGCTAAGTTTGCTGAGATCAGCAACTTTTACCGAAGGAAAATTGAGGTATGGCTCCATCCGTGGAACTCTACACCTGTCTATTTATAATTTTAGCTTTCCATAAACAGGAGGATTTGCTTGAAATTAACTTTGAGTATATTTTGCTACTTTGGTTAGATTTTTCATATTGTATTGCTAATTTTATTCATTATATTCATTTGTATTGCTAATCTTATGGATCTACCTTATAATGAAATTTTCTTCTTGGTTAATGGTATTTCTTCATTAACATCCTCATACCATTAATTTATTACAGAGCCATTTTCTAGCTAAGCTAGCTGAGCTCATCAACTTTTATTCGAAAGCTTCGGCCTCCAGTACCCCTCCCCCGCTGGCAATCCTTAGGTAATCTACCGTCTCCTTCTTCTCCCGCATTTCTTCGCACTGTTTTTTTACAGTCTTCATCTGAGTACTTCATCGGTGCTCTCAAGCCTGATTTAGGATTCTTCAATGGACAAACAATTGCGGGAACTTAAGTCCTCAACGACATCAATCTTTTCAGTTAGCGTATAACTCGGGTCAGTTTGGATTACTTCAAATTTTTTTTATATTTAGCGCCTTTTCGTGCAGCCCTGACTGGATTTGAATTGAAAAAAATCAACAACTTTTCTGTTGTATGATGTGATGTAGTTTTCTTTTCAAGAAATTGTACTTCCATGCCAAAAGAAAGGTTGAATCATAGGCAAGTGATATTTTTTCTTCGTTTTGCTTCTAATAAATGTAAGGTGAGCGACTCATAGATTTCTTGCATCTCAGCTATTAAATAGTCTTTTTAATTCAATTTTGCTTCTGATCCAGTTCATTTTTTTATATTCGAATATGCCATCAAGCCCTACATAGAAACATTCACACCTCGGATATATTAAATGATTTAGTATATATTTTTTGATGTTCGATTACATTAATATAGTGTCTGCAGTGCTTAAAGTCCGTCGCAAAAAAAGAAAACCCGTTTAAAATCCGTCGTACAACGATCCCTTCATTTCTTCTTCTCGCCATGCTAATGCGCTCTCAAATTATTAACCAAACCAATTTGAGTTTGCATACTGTGATACATGGATGTCAAAAACTAAAGAGCATTGCCTACTTCATCAAGAATTTTGCTCTAAAATTCTCTTTCAATCAAAACAGCATTGCTTTCATAATCTGATTACTTTTTTGGTTGATTAGGCGTACGTAGTTGAGCCATTTCCATTCCATTGTAAGAGATGTGATGTAGTTTTCTTTTCAAGAAATTGTGCTTCCAGACCACAAAAATAATGGAATCATAGGCATGTGATATTTTTTCTTCATTTTGCTTCTAATAAATGTAAGATAGACAACTGATACATTTCTTACATCTCATTTATTAAACAGTCTTTTTAATTCGATTTTTCTTTAAGCCAGTTCATTTTGTATATATTACATTAATATGGTGTACAGTGACTGATTATTCATTCGAACATTTAATATTTTCCATTTTGTTATTTCGTTTAGGTCGCCGTATTTAAAATGCAAGTTGAGCCTGTCGTAGAACAAGTTGATCAAAATTGGTATAGGTTCATGTTTATAAAAAAAAAATCTTGACTGAACAACTGTGAAATCTCTGTTTTTGTTGATAATCACCTGCACGGCTAAAATTGGTGCCGACATTTGAGAAGGGCCATCCAAATTAATTCTGCTTTCATTTGGGTAGAATCAAATGAATTTGCCGGTTGATCTATACCGCACATAATCGTTTTGTAAAATAGAACAACTAAAATTTATAATTGAGGAATGGTTACAAATTCTATTGCTAGAATGTAACCATACAATGAACACTGACTTACAAATCGGTGAGATTTTGAAGCTCTGAAATCCATTCTGGAGCTTCTGAAGGATCAAATGAATTATTGCTGAGATCCCTGTTAACACACAAAAACAGTTTCCAAATTTCCTGTATGTTCTAAAATAAATAAAAGTTGTGTGAAAAGATCGCAAGAGATTCTTACACATTATTGAGTGTGTTCATTCCCGTGAGATTTGGCATAGGTCCGGTAAATCCATTATTAGCCAATTTTCTGAGAAAACATCGAGGATTGAGTGTTGGATATAAGAAATATTGGTAAGATTGTAGCCGTTTGATCACTTACAGAGCATGGAGATTGGTGAGATTGATGATACTGGGAGGAACTGCGCCTTCCAGAAAATTATTATCGAGGCGACTGCGCATAAGATTTAGCATTTAGAAATCTATTCACCTAAAAACGCGCTGTGTATGCAATCTCAATGTCACTTGCATAACCTGAAATGTTTGCACAGATCCTATTGAAGCTGGAATCGTCCCGATTAGCTGGTTCATATCCAAAAGTCTGCATTATGTGAATAAAGAGGTCATCGTCTTTGCTTGGCGTCGCCGTCGCAGTCGAACACTCTTCATCATTAGTTTTTGCATCAAATAGAGCTGGAATTGGTGTTGTTTTCCATCCTTCAATGGGCCAGTACATTGGTAAGTCTATATTCTTAATATGCTGATTGTATTTTCTTTGATCCATGTAAATGCACCAATAATATCAATACCTTCATTATCATGACCATTTGTTCCATGTTGTTCTTATGTTTTATCTTCAGAATTTCATATAAATAATTTTATGAGCTTGGTACTGGTGTCTATCCAAATCTAGAGGCTCCAGTTCATGGTTATGCTTGCTATGATTATGTATTGATTGTAAGTTTGTCATTTTCTCATATTTCCTTTATGCGCCAAATATGTTTGTGTATATGTGTGCGCATTATGTCCAAATATATTATCATATTTGCGTGATTCACATGTTTGATAGCATGTAGGCGTTAGAAAAGTGTCAATACCCAATGTTCTTTATCGCGCGATGATTGCAGATTTATCGCGGGACAATGCAATAAATTTGATATATATACATTTCCATTAGTATTTCAGCGTAGTTTCCTTTTCGTTCTGTAGTAGTCCAGTTGCCAATGCGAAGCGCGCTTTTGATGATTCAAACCCTATTCCAAGCCCTTCAGAAAATGAAAGAAGGTATTCCAACAAAGCCCTTCTCCAACTTTGAGTGCACTCCGTTTATCTCGATTCGTGCTGGTATTTCCGTCTTTGAGCACACGATATGCCACCACTGAAGGGATTGGGGCACAGAGCTGATGCTGATGGGATTCATATCGCTGCTGCTGGTGGTTTTCCTGGGTACGATTCAGAGGATCTGTATCCCGAAGAGTTACACCCGGCACCTGCGTCCCTGTAAGGGCGATGACTTAGACGACAAGGTCGGCGATGGCGCCGAAGTTACCACGCACTACCGCTCCGAATTCATCGCCTGAGTCTTCGGCAGCGGTCACCAGTTGTTCATTGAAGGTGGAGCCGACGGACAGCACTGCGCAAGAGAGGCAAGTTTTGTTGGTCTGCTTTGGTTTAAATTGCTTTATATAATATGAGCTGAAAGTAGATTGGGGAATCAGTTAACATGACCCCACAGCTAAACCCAACCAAAAATCATTTTATGCAAATATTGTTAAGCTGAAAACAAACTGAACTGCATTGGGCCAAATGCCTTGATCTACCTATTTGGATTAGTCTTTGGGTTCTTAAACAATTCTCAATGAATTTTTGTTTTTGCAGCAAATAATTCAAGTGGGCTAAAGATGGACATAGTTCTAAAAGAAGACGAACAACCATCGGGATTTCTGGCCTCAACCAAAGAAGAATATGATGATGCCATCCTCAAAGTTCTGGGGATGGAAGATCCAGAAAGGATTATATGGGCCGCAACAGCAAGGAAGCGTGCACAGAGATTTTCAGAGCAAGTTTTCTATGAAGATTTTAAATCAGCCATTGGCCCCATCATTCCAGGTCTCCTGCTCCCCCATAACATCATCCATTGAGCTGTTGACTATCATGCAATCCATGGCTTCCATGAGCTAAAATGGAAGTTTCTTCTTTGTTTTTTTTAGTAATTGAGAAGTTATCTAAATAAGTCGAAGATTGGGTTGATTTATCTACGGCCGTAGAAATTATTGTTTTTTTCCTTTTGGAAAATTTTTAGATGCCAACAAGGGTGGCGATTATGCATGTTGTTGACATAAATGAATCCTTCTTAAACACCTGATCATCATGATTGAGAATAAACATTGAAGTATCAGTTTTAGAGCCAATGAATGCTATCATACATTAATAAATTTCTTAATTTACTATGATTAATATACCGGCCATACAATGATTTTTTTAAATTTGCAATCATAATTGCATTTTTTTGGATTTGAACAAATTCATGAGACTGACTCATGTATACACTGAATCATTTGGATATTCACAAAGAAGTGCATTATATATACGAGCATCTTCGCACGGGCTACGCCCATGCTCGATGCTCTTCGCTTCGACAGTACCCTAGCATCGACGGTACCTCCGCCCAACCTCGCCCGCTCTCTCTCTCTTGCTCTCTCTCTATTCTCTGCCATCAACTCTGCCATCAATACGAGCATCTTCGCATGGGCTACGCCCGTGCTCGATGCTCTTCGCTTCGACAGTACCCTAGCATCGACGGTACCTCCGCCCAAACTCGCCCGCTCTAGGACGCTCGGCCGATTGACAGTGCATGGGTGGCCCCGGTGCCCCGCAAGGCAGTACCCCCACCTTGACAGAGTTTCGGCGCGATGGCGTTCCAGCCGCTCGCGAACCCCATTGCGCAAGACGGGGGAGAGCACCGGGGACGGGGGAGAGCACCGGGGTTCGCGAGCGGCGGGAGCGCCGTCGCGCCGAAACTCTGTCAAGGAGGGGGGTACTGCCTTGCGGGGCACCGGGGCCACCCATGCACTGTCAATCGGCCGAGCATCCTAGAGCGGGCGAATTTCGGCGGAGGTACCGTCGATGCTAGGGTACTGTCGAAGCGAAGAGCATCGAGCACGGGCTATGCTCGTATATATATATGGTTATTTACCGGGACCTCCAACATAAAGTTTGTGAAATTACAGTTCGCACTCTTCTAATTTTCAAAATTACAATTACTTCTCTCAGTATTTACATTTCATAACATTCATGCGCAAAAAGACCTCCCCTGAAGATTTACTCCAAGGGGAGGTCTTTTTGTGCATGGATGTTATGAAATGTAAACTTACAGCAAGGTTTTTGTAATTTCGGAAATTAGAGGGTTGCAAGCTTTAATTGCACAAATTTTGAGGGCAGATCTCAATAAATAATCCTATACACACACACTATATATATATATATTATATAAATGAATATATTATTCTCCATACAGTGCTTTCATTTTCCACCGTTGAATCTTTCACATGTTTTATCCGAAACATCTTTAATTTAAAAAAATAAAAATAAACTTCCGGGAGAGAAAGAGAGTGGGGGAGAGAGAGAAAGAGAGGAGAGAGAAAGAGAGGAGAGAGAAAAAATAATAATTTTTTTAAGTATCTTTTTATACAAAAATAAATATTGTAATATTTATGTATATTTTTTACGGTCATTTCGAGTACTCATATGTATATGTTGCAGGCGCAGCCCGCAGACCCATCGAGCACGGGCGAAGCCCGCCTGGATACGGCCGAAGGCCGCCCGACAACATCGCACAGGAATGGGCAAAGCCAGCCGTTGCCGGTCAGGTACTGTCACGCTTGGCCGTAGGGGCGGAGCCCCGTGTCCGGCACTAGTATATATATATATATGTATATATATATATATATACCTCAAGCAAATTTGTAAACAAACTATGATCACTGTTGAGTCAAATCACGCTTGGTCAAATCAACCTTGATCACGGCTGAAAATTGTTAAAACTCGAGAATCATCCCGAAACAAATGGGTTGTAGGAGAAGTTGGCCAAGTTTGTATATTAAGTGCACGAGGCTGCCCGAGTTTTTTTTTGGCAATTGTTAACCGCACCCTAGTTTTGACTATCCGTAACCCTTTTATATGAAGTATTACAAGTTTTTTTGGAAATACGTCTTGTACAAGCATTTTTAGGAAAAGTGTTCAACACGAAAGTTGTAGATATCGTCGAGATCTACAACTTTCGTGTTGAACATTTTTCCTAAAAATGCATGCACAATGCGTATTTTCAAAAATTCGTTATGGTTACGCCCATGTTTCAATTCGGGCGGCAATACGTCTTGTGCGTGCATTTTTAGCGAAAGTGTTCAACATGAAAGTTGTAGATCTCGACGATATCTACAACTTTTTTGTTGAACACTTTTCCTAAAAATGCTTGTAAAAGACGTATTTCCAAAAAAAACTCGTAATACTTCATATAAATGGGGTGCGGATAGCCAAAACTGGGGTGCGGTTAACAATTGCCTTTTTTTTTGAAGTGGGACCGAACACTGCATACCGTGTGTAGAATCTTTGACCCATAACACACAAACTACTTTTAATCATATGGCATGAGAGCGCGCTAGAGAAAACATTGTACCTATCAATCGTAAAACAAATTGGTTGGAAGTGGAGCGACGGGCGATGTATATTAATAAGCACATAAAACTGCAGGATTTATCGATATGAGATTATATTCTCAACATAAATATATTTAATATTGTCGCACGCTATCTACATCTCCGCTGAGGCAGTCGCGGGCGGGGGAGGCCTAAATGCATGCTTCCTACAACGTTGGAAGATACCGTCATATAGGAGATCAAACTGCACTCCTGCTCTCTCCCGGCTAATAACGAAAAAGATATGATCTGCTTCAATGATTTTGTAGTACCTGCGATGCATCGGATCCACATTGTTATATTGCACATGCACAGACATATGAGCGATTGTGCACAGGTCGTCCGGTGTGCGGTGTGTGACAATATGTCGTCGTACGCTGCACAATATTTATTTGAAATCGAATGGCTGAAATTTATTTGATGATCATGACCGACTCAAGTGTTTCTTTTTAATAGAGAAGGTGTGTGTGTTTGTATGCTGTGTGTGCGCGCGCATGCGCCCACGTGATTTCATTTAAAAAAGAAAATTAAATTTGTAAATTACTATTAAATATTCAAACCTCTCTCGCCCTCCTATCTTTTGAAATTACAAAGACCTCCCTTGTAAGTTTGTTATGAAATGCAAACTTACAAGGGAGGTCTTTGTAATTTCAAAAGATAGGAGGGCGCGACATGTAATTATGCAAACTTACAAGGGAGGTCTTTGTAATTTCAAAAGATAGAGGGGTGCGGCATGTAATTATGCAAACTTACATGTGAGGTCTTTGTAATTTCAAAAGATAGAGGGGTGCGACATGTAATTATACAAACTTACAAGGGAGGTCTTTGTAATTTCAAAAGATAAGAGGGGTGTGACAAGTAATTATGCAAACTTACAAGGGAGGTTTTTGTAATTTCAAAAGATAGAGGAGCGCGCATGTAATTATACAAACTTACAAGGGAGGTCTTTGTAATTTCAAAAGATAGAGGGGTGCGACATGTAATTTTGCAAACTTACAAGGGAGGTCTTTGTAATTTCAAAAGATAGAGGGGTGCGACATGTAATTTTGCAAACTTACAAGGGAGGTCTTTGTAATTTCAAAAGATAGAGGGGTGCGACATGTAATTATGCAAACTTACAAGGGAGGCTTTGTTAAGATTAGGGTTGCTCGAGATATTCTACTATGCCCATCAAGTTTGGAATGTGGTTAAATAGTATCTCCAGCATAGAGTCTAGCCCTAGGTTGACACGAAACCCATTAAGCCATAACGAGTCGGTTCCGACACGCGGACATATTAAATAAAATACCTAACAGTTTAAGAAGAGGCATTTGGATCTCTCTAGCCAGGTTTTGTTTTATGAAGAAGAGGAAGAAAAAATGTCATTATGGTGGCATCCAATTGCTGGCTGCAGCCACTATTGTTTGAGTAGAAGAAATTTTTTGAGTAGAAATCTAGTGTTCATGTAGTTTGTAGCTCCCACAAGTCTTGGTTGCTTCAATTTTGGTTGAGCAAAGTTTACGAGTAGGTTACTGCAACGAGGGCTCCGTGTTAGAGTGTGCTCCTAGTCCATGATACTTCAATCAGTGATAATTTTGAGTCGAGTTCGAGTGATTTGGGATCAACTCGTAATCGATATTTTCGAGAAAAACTCGGTTCCAACCTGGCGCGAAATTGAATCGAGTCAACTCGAAAGTGAACATTTTTTTCTCTTTACTTCAATCAGTGATGGTGTAGAAATATTATGCAGCCGAAAATTTATCCATAAACTGCGCTTTTCGTTAAGCAGCAGAGACACGAGTGTCATATATATAGGCTGGTCAGCGCGGGCCCCAGTCGGCTGACCAAATTGGGTCTATTGTAAGACAGAAGAGAGCACATACCATATGCCGGGTCGCAAAGGAAGACACTCCGAATCATCCACAACGAGACGGGACGGGTGCTCCACCGGAAGCCGAGGGTGCGTCATGGAAATCATGTTCAGCGCTCCATCATTGTCCTCCCAATCCTCATCCCTGCCACAAATTTCAAACAAGAATCATCCCTCAAAATTCTCCACAGAAACAGTCATATTTCAGACCAAATTAAGCCGAAAAGGTTCGATTTTGAATCCATCTCACTCACCTGTATCCCTTGTAAGGCAAGGGCACTTCGGGGGGATACCTCCACTGGGTCATTTGAAGAACCCTAATGAATAGCAATGGATGAATTCCAAATAGGCTGGATGGAACAGTGATCCCCATGAACTTTTTAGTCCTTTTGGTCGCATAACCGAAGTAGTAAGTCTTAGGGAATGTTGTTAACGTGCTGTTTAGCTCGATCGTGCCCTCGATTGTGAGATCCGGAAGGATCCAATCGCCGGTGGCAAAGGGCCCGGTGTTTCCAAGGAGAAGATCTACGAGTCCTGAAATGCCAGTTCTGCTCCGCTCCATCTCAAAATGATCGAATCCGAAGTTGTAGTAGTTCTTGAGCCAGGCAATGTTGAGCCATTCGTAGATGATGACTCCGACCCGGCAAATTTGAAGCAGGCATATTGGCTTCATGAACTTCCAATCTCCAGGCCTGTGAGTTAACATTTTTTCTAAGTAAGAATCTGATCATGGATTGATTATTGAACTCACTCATGCATACTCGAAATTGTTAGAACAAAAAATTGTAAAAAAAAAAGAGATAAGAATGGACTTCGGGATACGATCAGATTGTCGTCCTTAAGGTTTAGGGCACCCCCACAATAGAAGCAAAAGGGTCTAATGAGTTTCCTTTGAGATACAATGAAGCACAAGTTCTACAATTACACAATTGAAGAACTCCCAAGAGTACTCATTGAAGCACTGGAGTATGGAGATATCAAAATTACAATTTGCAACCCTGTAATTCTAATATAAGATCAAAGAAAGAACATAAGAAGAGTATATTTTCTTAAAATTAAAACCTGAATTTTGACGCGTATTTATAGACACGCACATGTCTATTAACTTGAAAGACTGCAACTCTTCGAGGGTAGAGTTGCCATTTTCCGTTAAATGTAATAACTCTCGAAATGAAAACATATTTCTTTATTTAATCAATTGTTTGTCGGGCCGTTTATGCAGACCTCTCCTCTCCAGGTGAGTATTTTAGTGCTTGCATGCTATGCAATGCAGCCTTTATAATAAGAGGTTTTGTAATTTCAAAAGATAGAGGGGTATAACCTGTAGTTATGCAAACTTCCAAAGAAAAAAATGGATGATTAATAGTTGTTATGCAGACCCACTGTTGACTGAATACTTATATATATATATGGTTAATTACCGGGAACTCCTCTGGGAGTTTGCATAATTATAGGTTGCACCCCTCTATCTTTCGAAATTACATTTACCTCCCTTCTATGTTTCCCTAGTTTACAAAAATGCCCTTCCATTAAATATATGGATGGAAAATGATAAAATCAGCCAAATTATTTTATGATATTCAATTTTACACTTTGTAATGACTCTACATTGAAAGGTATGACCTTTTCCTTTAGAAATATAGATGAAAAGTGATCGAATATGCCAAATTATTTTATGATATTCCAATTTTACCCTTTGTAATAACTCTACGTTGAAAATGATGCGTTACATTTTACCTTTTGTAATGAATCTAGAATCATTATAAAATGATAAAATTGAAATATAATAAAATAATTTGACTGATTTTATCATTTTTCATCCATATTTCTAACGGAAGAGGCATTTTTGTAAACTGAGGAAATCTAGAGGGAAGGCAAATGTAATTTGGAAAGATAGAGGGGTGCAACCTGTAATTATGCAAACTACGAGGGGAGGTCCCGGCAATTAACCCTATATATACAAAAACAAACATATAATTAAATATACTTCAAAATATGTATAACACAGAACCTACTGCATCCCATCAAAGTATGTTCTTGTAGTTCCATTGAGAGCTCCAGATAAGGAGGTCACACTTAGAATCCAGTGCTCTGATGTATTCTCATAACCTTTGAATGTCTGCATCATAATACACCAAGGATCAAGAATAACGATATAAAAATTGAGAAGGATAAATATCGCCTAATGATGAAAATTTCGGCGAGCATCAGTTGGATTATGGCTTGGTTCAGCTAGTCGAGGGTGTTATCTTTTTCATCGAGAAACCCGAACCAGTAGTCTATCAGGTTGGACCCGATACGAGATCTGATAGCCTTACTATAGAGGCTTAAGCTTTCAGTTGTACTGGTGAAACTATCACCAGATGCAGCGCTGTGTACGAGTTGAGGAGTTGTTCGTAGTTGGGCTTTCTTCATATTAAGTTGTTTTCTTTGTAAGAGGGAAAATGATAGCCGCCTTTTTGGACCGTGTTTATCGACATGTGTTTTATGCTAATTTTCAAACTCCCATTTACCACAATTACCTCCGAATTCCCACCTACCACAGCTATCTCCCAATGCTACCTATCACAGGTACCTCCAAGGAGTTGGCCCTATAAATAATCATGTTGAAGGAAGGTGAAATCATTCAGTTCTCTCTAAACACAAGCATTGAAAGATTTTCTCATGGGAGGCCTTTGTGGAAATCACTCTTAGTTTGGGGTGAGTGTTCGGACGTTGTTCAACGACGTTGATGAGGAAGACTTCGCTACACGAATTGGATCTTGAGTAGATTTCGGCAAAAATTCGAAAAGATATCTCGGAGAGGATTTGTGTAATGTGTCTCGTCTGCTACTGTCTCTATTATTTATTGGGTAATATTGTATTGCGAAATTAGTGAAGATTATGTGTGGATTGAGGAGGAAAAACCTTGTATTTAACTGTTTGTTTTCACACATCTTTATTGACAGTTTTCTGGGTTTGACTCTCATCGTCCCATGGTTTTCGCCCTATTGGATTTCCAAGTTAATCTTTGTGTCTCTTTTATTGTTGTTACTATTATGTTGTGCTTGCTTGTGTATCTCATATCGTCAAGCGATCATGCAAGTGCTTGCTCGAACTAATTTACAGGTGCTCTGTCGGGCTTGAGTGCTCTTTAGCCCAACAAGTGGTACTAAAAAGCTAGGTTCATTGTCAGAGCAATTATCGAGCTAACCTACTTGAGATTTTAGACGATTTGATTGAATATTTAGGGTTGGTGATCTGGCGTGGTAGATAACCATTGGTCGGCTCCCAATTCCCTTTGATTGCCTTCTTTAAAATAGTCATCTCAAAGAATTGACGTCAGTACGATCAGTTGACATAGCATGATGAAGTCTACTTTAAGTTCGGGTTGTGAGAAAATGGTGAAAGTAAACATAGAGAATTATCATCAGTGACACCTATTGATAAAGGACCTCATTTACGTGAATGGTCGACATGCTCCTATTTTTGAGAAGATGCCCAAGGACATGGATCCGACCAAGTAGAAGGTGGAACATAGAAAGTTGTATGGGTTCATTAAACGGTTAGTAAGGCCAAATGTATACAACCGCGTGGCTATCATCGCAGATGCGAAGCTCTTTGGAAGACGCTAGAGACGTATGCCAAGAGTACAAGTATTAACAAATTGTATTTGCTGAAGAAGTTGGGGGGAGTTCAAATATAGAGAGAGCTCTCTCATCTTATTTCATGTGAATGAGTTCAAGGGGATTATTGATCGTCTTACTGTTATGAAGGTGATCTTCGAGGACGAGGTCAACACATTATGGTTGATGAACCCCCTTCCAGACGCTTGGGAGATGGTTAGAGTTTCACTGGTCAACTCTTCTCCCGGGGGGACTATTATCATGACGATTGTCAAGAGTGATACTCTAAATGAAGAAGTGAGAAATAAGACTCAAGGGATATCATGTTCTTCTTCACGAGTTGATATCCTATATACGAAGCTTAGGAGGGACGCAGAAGCAAGAGTTAGAGAAGTCAGAGCAGGTGGAAGTTCAAGTTATGTTATCAAAACATGGAGTGACACTGTTATCATAAGAAGGGCTATATTCAGAAGTTTTGCTATTTCTTGAGGAATGATCAGAAGAAGAGAGTGCCCACAAATGAGAAGACAAATATTCACACTACAGCTACTGCTTCTATCGAGAAGGACGACATCATCATCGTAGGAGATGACGTCACATTTCCACTCTCCTGTGATGATTAAAGCTGGATTTTTGATTCGGTGCTTCTGCTTATGTTTCCTACAACATGTAGTTATTTGTCACCACACCACTCACAATTGTGGAGTGTTTAAGATAAACAACGATGACGCATCTAAAGTTATCAGGAGAGGAGACATGCACTTGAAGATTAACACTGGAGGATTGCTGATCGTAAGAGATGTCCAACATATACCTGACATCTGTTTCAACCTAGTTTCAGTTAGGAAGCTAGGTGATGAGCGACCCTTGAGTGTCTTTGATGGAGACTTTTGGAAGCTGATCATGGGGTTGTTGGTAGTGGTCAAACGTTATAGAGATACTGATCTATACTATATAGAGGGGGGGGGGGGGCTTGAAACTACTCAGGTCAACACCGTTAGAGATGAGACATCCACATCCCTATGACACAGGAGATTGTGTCACATTAGCCAGAAAGGCTTAGGCTGTCTTGCTAGGAAGAAGATGATCACTTATCTGTAGATCAGTTAAAGAGATACGACCACAACATGCCTGAGAAGCAGAACAGAGTATCATTCCAGAGTCACACTTACACAAAAAGATCCAAGCCGTTCGAGCTAGTGCATACTGATGTTCGTCTGAAGGTCCAAACGAGAGGAGCGTCTTACTTCATAACTTTCATTGATGATTACTCGAGCAAGCTTTGAGTACATGCTATTAAGACTAAAAATTTGATCCTCGACACTATCCATAGACTCCACACTGAGATGGAGAGACAGGTTGAGAAGAAGTTGAAGTGTATCAGATCTGATAATGAGGGAGAGTATATAGGTCCTATTGATGAGTACTGTGGAGAGCAGAAGATCAGACATGAAAAGACTCCGCCCAAGATGTCGCAGTCGAATAGCGTTGCAGAAAGGATGAACATGATTTTGATGGGGAGGGTGAGGTGCATGCTGCCTGAGTCAAATCTACTTGACATATTTTGAGGTGAGGCTTTGTACACAGCTACAAACGTCATCAATCTCTCTCCCAATTTTGCATTACAGGAGGATGTTCTTGATAAAGCCTGGTACGGGAAGGACCCTTCATACAATCACATGCGGATTTTTTGTTGCAAAACCTTTATGCATATCCCTAGAGAAGAAAGATCGAAGTTTGATTCTAAGACCCGACAATACATCTTTTTAGGATATTGACACATCGACGAGTTTGGCTACAAGTTCTTTGATTCAGTTGACAAAAAACTTGTACAAAGACGCGACGCTATATTTTGTGAGTATCAGACTATGGTTGATTCTGAAAAGACTGAGAAGACGGACTCTCATACTGATACAAAGACTCCAATGATTGGAAGTGATTTTGAAGAAGCTGCAATGCAAGAGCCAGTACCAATTACTGAAACACTTCCAGCTCAGGAGGACACCCTTGATGGTGAGCTAGAAGTTGAAGAGAAGATTATTGATGATATATCTACACCAACAACTGAGCTTACTCCACGGAAGTTTGTTTGAGTAAGACAATCATCTTCGAGATACTCCGTTATCGAGCATATTCTATTAACTGATAATGGAAAGCCTGAGAGTTATGATAAGGCAGTTGAGAGCATAAAGAAGAAGCAGTGGATGGTTGTTATGTAGGAGAAGATGCAATCTCCGTAAGAGAATCATACTTATGAATTGGTGAGATTGTCTAAGAGCAAGAAGAATATGAAAAATCAATGAATTTCCAGAGTGAAGCATGAATACCCTTCGACACCACCCATATACAAAGTCAAATTAGTGGTGAAGTGTTTCAGTCACAAACAAGGAGTCAATTTTGATGAGATCTTTTCTTCAGTTTTGAAAACGTCGTCTTCCAGGTTATTCTTGACCTTATTGCGAGGATAGACCTGGAGGTTGAGCAGATGCATGTAAAAACTGCATTTCTGCACTGCGATCTTGAGGAGAAGCTTTAAATGGAGCAACCTAAGAGATTCAGGATCAAGGGGAAGGAGAGTTTGATATGTCGTCTGAAGAAGAGTTTGTATAACCTGAAGCAGTCTTCGGGACAGTGGTACAAGAAGCTCAATGTTTTATGGGGGAGATTAGTTTCAGGAGGGCCACACTTGATCACCGTGTGTCTGTAAAGCAGTATGTTGTAGAGGATTTTATTATTTTACTCATGTATGCAGATGACATATTGATAGTTAGGAGGAGTACAATGCACATTGATGAGCTAAAGTAGCAGTTGAGCTCCACGTTTGCAAGGAAGGACTTAGGAGTTGTGATGATCATTCTAGGGATGCATATTCTGAGAGACAGAGACTCCGAGTTGCTTTAGTCGCGCATGAGATATACATTAAGAAGGTGTTGCAGAGATTCAATCTGAATTAGGCGAAGAAAGAGAATACGCTCTTGCGGCACTTCTGACCTATCGCAGACCAGTGTCCGAGCACACCTGAGGAAAAAGAGGAGATGCAAAAGGTTCCTTATACTTCTTCAGTTGTCAGTTTGATGTATCTCATGGTTTGCACTCGCCCTGATAAAGCTCACGTTATTGACACTATAAGTAGGTCTCATTGCAATCCTTGGAGAGAACATCAAAGCGTTATTAAGTGGATTCTGAGGTACCTGCAGAGGACATTAGATTTGACGTTGAGGTTTGGAGATAATGAGTCAGAGTTACTGGGCTACACTGATGTTGATATGGCTGGAGACATGGACTCAAGGAGATCGACCTTTGGGTACCTGATCTTGTTTGCCGAGCCATTTTGTGGCAGTCGAGGCTGCAGAAGTGCGTTGCACTGTCGACTACGGAGACAGTTTATTGTCGTCGCTGAGGCTGGAAAAGAGATGTTATGGATGAAGTGGTTCATCAAGGAGCTGAATTTCACTCAGAAGTGATACATGATGTTATGCGACAATCAGTGCGCGATTCACTTGGGGAAGAACTCACCAAGCATATTGACACGCGATATCATTGGATGCGCGATACTCTGGAGCAAAAAGAGTAAGATTTGCAAAAAGGTGCACACTGATGACAACGGAACATATATGCTTACGAATACCGTGCCGAGGGAGAAGTTTGACCTTTGTGTGAGGATTGACGACATAACGACCCCTTCCATATAAGTGCAAATGAGGGAATTTTTAGGTACGGTTCCCATCATTTGTGAAAAACCCTGTTGGATTCGAGTCCCGTTAACTCGAATTTAGTTTCGTCGGATCTATTGACTATTCAAAAAATATGTTTATAAATATTGTACAACCCATATTCTCCGAGGGTATGACCCACTCAAAGCCACGTAGGCAGAAGTCAAGGACAAAAGGTCAACGCGGAAGTCAACAGTTCGAGCCACCAAGAGTTCGTCGAACGCAGCCTTCTAGAGTTCGTCGAACGCAGCCTTCCAGAGTTCGTTGAACGCAGTCTTCTAGAGTTCGTCGAACGCAGCCTTCCAGAGTTCGTCGAACGCAGCCTCGGTCGTGCGAGCAGAAATTTGGTCGTGCGAGAAGGAACCTGACCGAGCGAGAAGGAAAGGCGCACCCGGAGTTCGCACCCGGCCTAGCAAGAAGGGCGTAGGAATGGACATTCTCGCCTATAAGCGACTTGTACCAACCAACTCGCCAGTTTAGGTCGAGGTCCTCACCTACTCGCCTGCCTATGCCTTTGCTAAAAACCATCTCCAAGGGGATCAGGGATAGTCGCCTGCTTCATCTCCCTCAAGATTTGTCTATAAATAGACCCCCAGGGGTACCAGGAATGACACTTGTCAAAAATCAGAGCTTCACCCCCCTTATAGGCGAGAATCCTCCCTAGCCAGTGCCTTCCTAGTACCAAGCTCGGTCATTCGTGGTTTTGGAGGAGAAGACTCCTTTGAGCTTCTGGGTACGTGGTGGGACCTCCCTGCCGCAGCACCTGGGGTTGTGTTCCCTCTAGTTCGTTCGTCGTAGCTAACCAAGTCTTCTCGTTGGACCATTGGGCAAGTAGCATCCGGCTGCATTGATCCGAATTTTGGAGCCAGGATTTTCCAGGCTTCAACAAATATCATGCCAAAAAAAGACAGACTCGAAGGTAGATTGCTGCCATGACGATTTTAACCGATTAAAAAAAATAAAAATATATACACACGAGCGGGCTGCACCCATATACGACAGTACCCGGCCGGCGACGGCGGGCTTCGCCCGCAACATATATATATGAGTACTCAAAATGACCGTAAAAAAATATACATCAATATTTTATAATTATTTTTTTCAAAAACATTTATATTTTAACAAAAAATCATTTTAAAGTAAGTCATTATATTTATAGTAGGTCTAGGAGGTCTAAAAAAAGCTTTTGAATTTTATGAATTTTCATCGTTATTTTTATTATAGGAATATGATGTAATTACACAAATAGTTATTATATTTTATGAATTTTCATTTTTTTTATAATATATGTTAAGTCATTAGAGTAAAAGAATGAGGATATATTTGACAATTTTGAATATTGTACCAAAGGAAACTTTTCTATACAGTAGTTAAAGATATATATATATATATAATTATATTAAATGTAAAATAACAAGGCACTTTTGCCATATGAAAACTATGCACTAAAGATATTTACGATGATCAAAATTATAAAATAAGACAGATTAATATTTTGGAATAAAAGAAGGGAACGCACCTTGTCAGCCAGCATTCGCTGCAAAACGCGAATGACCTGCGCCCCCGCAGAATGGCCTACGAAGTGAATTGGGTGATGCTCATCCCAGATGGCATAATGCCCTGTAAACAACAAGAGGTAGAAGAACCCTAAAACCACCACCACAGATCTGAGATCTGTGATATGAACAGAAAATATTTAGGGAGAAGATGAGATGAACACAGCCACTGCCAAGCACTTGCCTACTTCACTGCAGCCAAACAACCGCCAAAACAAACATAAAAACCAGAGAATACAAGTTACACACCCTAAGGACCGAATCCTGAACAGGTGGAAGAAGTATCGGTCAGGAACTCTCCTGCCGCCAAAACACACTATCAGCCATGATAAAACTGATCCCTACCAAAGATGCCTTATATAATGACATTACAATACCCAAAATACCCTCCCCTCTCACTTAATATTACAAAACTACCAAGATAAAACAGAACGCATCAACCACACCCTCCCTAATAACATCCTTGTCCTCAAGGATTGAAATCCGGAAAGCGCTGTTGTAGCTTCCAAAGGTCCTCCCACGTTGCCTCCTCCTCCGAGCCCTCTGCCCATTGTACTAACAGCTGAGTGACCACTCTTCCATCCCGGGGTATGATCCGGCGATTCAATACCGTCACTGGCTCAATCATTAAGTTTCCTTCGTTGTTGACCGCCGATGGAAACGGTGTAACATGCACTGGCTGCTCCCCGCGGTGCTCCCGGAGTTGAGAAATGTGAAACGTATGATGTATTTTTGCCTCTGCCGGAAGATTTAGCCTATAGGCCACCGGACCCACTTGTTCCACCACTTGAAACGGCCCAAAAAATTTAGGTGCTAGCTTGTGACAACCCCTCGGACGGATGGATGTTTGCCGGTACGGCTGCAGCCGAACATAGGCCCACGAGCCCAGCTCCAATGTTCGCTCTCTTCGCTTCTTGTCCGCCATCACTCGCATGCGGTTTTGGGCTTCTACGAGGTTGGTCTTCAAAAGTGTGATAACCCTTTCTCTTGCCGCCAGTGACCGATCTACTTCTTCGACTTCCGCTAGCCCGGGACTATAGGCCGCATGTGTTGGAGGAGCTTGCCCATACACCACCTCATATGGTGTCATTTTAATCGCACTTTGGTACGAAGTGTTGTACCACCACTCCGCCAAGGGCAACCAAAACACCCACCTTTTGGGTCTCTCGAAGGTCATGCACCTTAGGTAGCTCTCTAAGCACCGGTTTACTACCTCCGTCTGACCGTCGGTTTGAGGATGGTAGGCGGTGGATAACTTCAGCATGACTTGAAAAACTCGAAATAGCTCTTGCCACACTTGGCTCACAAAAATAATGTCTCTGTCACTAACAATGGATTCCGGCATTCCATGTAGACGGACCACGGAATCCAAAAAGACTTGTGCCACACCCTCCGCCGTATACGGGTGAGATATAGCCATGAAATGGGCTTGTTTGCTAAGTCTGTCTACCACCACCAAGATCGTTGTCTTGCCTTCGCTTTTTGGGAGCCCGTCCACAAAGTCAAGAGATATGTCTCGCCAAATCCGGTCCGGTATTGGAAGGGGTTGGAGCAGCCCCATTGCTTTTCTGTTGTCCGGCTTGCATTGTTGACATACTAAACATTTTTGCACGTACTCATATACATCCACCTTCATTTTTTTCCAAAAGTACATCTTCCGTAGGCGATGATAGGTCGATGTAATGCCTGAATGCCCGCCCCACGGGCTGTCATGATACATTTGTAACAACTTGGATCGGATGGTGGCGTCATTTCCTATCACCAGACGCCCCTTCCTCTTCAGTAGTCCCCTTTCCCATTGGTATTTTGGTTTGCTATTGCTGTCCAAGTTCTTTTGTTGTATGATTTCCTGGATGGCGGTGTCCCGAAGCCAAGACTCCTTAAGTTCCCGTAAGAAATCCGAGGTGACCGTCACAACCGCATTCAGCTCGGCGGTGTCCGCTTCATCTTGCCCATCCCGCCTTGATAGGGAGTCGGCACACGTGTTCTTCTTCCCCTCCTTGTATTGGATGGTGTAATCATACCCCAATAGCTTCGCCAAATATTTTGCTGTGCCGTAGTTGCCAACTTTTGATTCAAAAGGTATTTCAAACTTTGTTGATCCGTCTTAATGATGAACGGACCGGAGATCAAGTAATGTCGCCACTGTTGTACCGCTAACACCACCGCCAATAGCTCTTTTTCGTAGGTTGATAGTAACGAGTTTTTCTTGCCTAATGCCTTGCTGAAATAAGCAATCGGCCGCCCTTTTTGCATTAAAACAGCCCCCACTCCGTTCTCCGACGCATCTGACTCAACCACAAATTGTTGGTTGAAGTCGGGTAGGCACAACACCGGCGGGTTGGTCACCGCCTGTTTGAGTCTTTTGAAAGCTTGATCTGCTTCCTCATTCCATTGTAGGCGGGCTGTTTTGAGCAGCGAAGTAAGTGGTTTGACGATGCCTCCATACCCTTGAATGAACCGCCGGTAATAGCCGGTAAAGCCCAAAAACCCCCGGACATGCTTCACGGTTTTAGGTGTTGGCCACTCCAACATGACCCGAATCTTCTCTGGATCGGTCGCGACTCCCTCCTGCGAAATGACGTGACCCAAATAATGCACCTTGCGGCTTGCAAAACAGCACTTGCTTCTTTTGAGGTACATTTGTTGTTGTCGTAACGTCTTGAAGGTGAAGGTTAAGTGCTCCACATGTTCCTGCCATGATTTACTAAAAATCAAGATGTCATCAAAAAAGACTAGTATAAACCTTCGGAGTTGCTCGTGGAAGATCTTGTTCATCAAGCTTTGAAACGTGGACGGTCCGTTGGTCAACCCCTCGGACATGACCAAGAATTCATAGTGGCCGTGGTGCGTTCGGAATGCCGTCTTGGCGATGTCCTCATCCGCCATACGAACTTGATGGTAACCAGCCCGCATGTCAAGTTTGGAGAAATAAATTGCCCCATGGAGTTCGTCGATGAGCTCCTCAATGATAGGTATCGAGAACTTATCCTTGACGGTGTGCAAGTTCAGTTGGCGGTAGTCAATGCACATCCGCCAAGTCCCATCGTGTTTTTTAACAAGCACAACCGGAGAAGCATAAGGGCTGCAACTTGGCCGTATTATTCCCGATTCCAGCATATCTTTGACCAATTTTTCAATTTCACCGTGTCCTTTTTTGAGTGCGATGCGGTGCTCATGTTCGCGACGTGGCGGGAGACCCACGGGCTCTTGAAATAAATCTTGAAAAGTGGCAAGTAACTCACGTAGGATGAGCTCCTCTTGCGGTGCCAAGTTAACTAACTCCTCCTGGCAGTGGAGACCATTCGGCGGGCTACCACCGTGATGTGCAACAACCTCCTGTTGGCCGGTGGTTTGGATGGCCGATCTCTCCATTCTCTGAACGGTAAGCATACTTAAGTGTCCTCCTCCCTTGGTAATCATCCTTTCCACACTTTGTTGTTTCATCCACGTGCCCCCCATGCTTTTGGATCCCCTCAATGAGATTTTGCGTCCTTGGCTAATGAAATCCATACGGAGGTTACCGAAGTCCCATTGGATTACCCCGAGTGTGCTCAACCACTGGACCCCAAGCACCACTTCACATCCGCCTAACGGAAGTACCAACATATCCGTCGTGAAGAACACTCCTTGCATCCGCCATTTAAATCCCACCACCTTATCAGAACTGGACACACGTCTTCCATCTGCTATCGCCACTGTGAAAGGAGGCATCGGTGTCATAGGACATTGTAGTCGAGAGGCCGCCTCAGCATCTACGAAATTATGAGTACTTCCCGAATCAATCAACACATGGATTGTTTGGCCATGATAGGAAGCTGCCACCTTCATAGTGTGGTATTGAGTGATGCCCATCAATGCATGAACAGATAGGTGAGGCATGACCTCTCCCTCATCGGCATAGTGATCTTCGGCTAGGTGATCTTCGGCCCCATCCCTCTCCGCCATTCCGGCCGAAGACTCGTCTTCATCATCAATCATCTCTATCGCAAAAGATTTCCCCTTCGCGATGCACTTGTGGTCCGGTGTGTACTTGCTATCACACCAATAGCAAAGTCCCTTGAGCCGTTTTTCATCAAGTTCTTTGGACGTGAGGCGGCGGTTGCCCATGTTGCTTCGTTGAGGTGTATATGTAGTCGGCCTTGACGGAAAAGATTTCGGAGTTGTGATACGCCGATCAATCGTCACGCTTGACTCCACCGAGCCGGAATAATTCCGACGGTTTGACGACGACGCCGCCGTTCGACGTTCTTCCATACGAGCTAGTGCAAAAACGTCTTGCATGTCTTGGGTTGGAACATACGAACCGCAAATCCAATTTCGTCCTTCAGTCCCGCCACACAAAAGCTGATGGCGTACTCCTCCGAAATGTTCACCCGGTGTAAGAGGAGGTCAAAATCATCCAAGAAGGCTTGCACCGTACCCCTTTGTCTCAGATTTTTTAATTCCGCCATAGGGTCGTCGAAGAGGACGGATCCAAAGCGTTTTGCCAACGCTTGCATGTACTCCTCCCACGTGGGCCAGTGGCGTGTGAGACGAGATTTCATGAATGCTTGGTGCCAGTACAATGCCAATTTAACCTTCAAATCCTCCGGTGTGTTGTCCAACTCGAAAAATTGATCCGCTTTATAGATCCATTCTTGCAAGTCTTCCCCATAGAAATGAGGAAATTCGACCCGAGCCATCCTCGCCGACTGGTGCGAGTCGCCGGCTGTGTATTGGAAGGGCCGCTCCGTCCGAACCTCCGAACTGGAGCCGCGAGCCCCTGTCTCTTCCGGTAAGCCGCGAGCTCCCATTTCCCCTGGCCTCTCCTGTCGGCCCAACACCAAGCTGCCGAACATGTCGCGCATTTCTTCCATGGTTTTCCCCTGCTGGTCCGACCGTTCCGTGAGAGATTTCAGAATCTGCGCCATCGTCGCCTGGTCCTCTCGCAAAAGATCCATCTCCGTAGAAGCCTCCTTGTTCTTCGATCGGGTAGCGTCGGAGACCGGCATCGCCTCCTACCCGGCCTGCTTTGATACCACTGATATGAACAGAAAATATTTAGGAAGAAGATGAGATGAACACAGCCACTGCCAAGCACTTGCCTACTTCACTGCAGCCAAACAACCGCCAAAACAAACATAAAAACCAGAGAATACAAGTTACACACCCTAAGGACCGAATCCTGAACAGGTGGAAGAAGAAGTATCGGCCAGGAACTCTCCTGCCGCCAAAACACACTATCAGCCAAGATAAAACTGATCCCTACCAAAGATGCCTTATATAATGACATTACAATACCCAAAATACCCTCCCCCTCACTTAATATTACAAAACTACCAAGATAAAACAGAACGCATCAATCTGCAACCCTAAACCCAAATCCGAGGCAAAGGTAGAGCGATCTTAAACCCTACGCACCTTGTTCATAGATCTTCCCGAACTGGGAGTGCCCGCAGATCTTGCTGTGTTCTTCTCCATAATCCACCCGCCCTCCTTTCAGATAATAGAACAAATCCCTAGCCCTGAACCCACACAACCCAATCTCCATCATCGAACAGTTCTAATCGCCAAAATGCTTCATAGTTCGTCGAACATACCTATCATGAATGCTCGTCAGAGATCCCAAGTCAGGCACAAGCACATGTTCGTCCTTCTTCTCCGCGCCGGCGAAGTACGAAAGCCCTCCAAGCCTCTGCGCCAAATTCCAACTCAACCTAATTAGTTTCCATCCAGGCTTGCGTCTGGAAGCGAAAAAACATGGACGATTGCTTACCCCTTTACCGAATCCAAAGATCCCGTGGACCAATACAATCGGCGGAACTGAGCCGTCCATGGCCGATTCCGATGATCGCCTACCTCCATTAATCTCCTCCACCGTGTGGTCGCCGTGCCGTTAAAGGATGCTGGCCGGAGTGAGCTGGTTAGACTCTGCAAGAGATCCCCGGTAATGGCTGTGCTGAAAATGTATAATCCGAACAGCAAATGAACTATGGAGCTCACGAAAAGCTCGGCGAGATTCAAAATTCCCGGGAACTTCCGCATTGAAATCCTCCCACACTTCTTCTCCGGGCGCTGAGATTAACTAAGTATGAAATCGAGACGAATGCGAGAAATTGATTCTGATACAACTTTAAGAGATGATGAAGAAGAAGAAGGAAGAGGATGCGTGTGAATCTGAGAAATCTTGGGAGGAAAATCGTTGAAGAAAAATATACTAATCTGGAGAGGTCTGGTAGCTTGTTGTCATGCTCTTCAGTCCACGATTTTCAGCTCTCCTTATTTTCTCTTTCTATTTCTATGGATAAAAATCGAAAAAAAGGATTAAAAGCAAAGATTGATTTTTTTATTATTTAATATATAATATATAATAATAATAATAATATAATTTATGTGTCAATTTTGCTTAAAGAATGTGTATATAATATTTTAGCAATGTTAAATGCAGGCCGTTTTGGCTATATGCAGGCCGCGGATATATGCAGGTCAAAAAATTATTCGGCCAAATTTCATATTTACCTACTATATTCAAAAATTAAATTAATATTTTCCTAAATAAATCACCAAGCAAAATAACATTCATAAAATAAGTAAGTAAAATATCATGCGTGCGAGGAGAGAGAGAGAGAGATCGTCGCCATCGCCGACGTCGCCGCCATCGCCGACGACGTCGCGATCGTCGCCATCGCCGCCATCGCCGACGACATCGCGGACGCCGCCATCGTCGACATTGCCGACGGCGTCGCGGACGCCGCCATCGCCGACGACGTCGCGATCATCGCCATCGCCGTCATCGCCGCCATCGCTGTCATCGCCGCCATCGCCGTCATCGCCGGCATCGACGACATCGCCGACATCGCCGCCATCGCCGCCATCGCCGACGAAGTCGCGATCGTCGCCATCGCCGTAGCAAATACCCATGAATAGCTTTAGGCCAATTGTAATTTAAAAACACATCGGACTCGGACAAACGAGTAAATTCTTTGGGGACACGGTTACATGGAAGGAAAAACACATAAAATTAAACTACTCCAATCATTTTTCCTGAAGTTTTAAAAGGAAAAATGATATCTTTTTTTTAAAAAACTGTGGCCTGCACATAGCTAAAACTGGCATGCATTTAACATCGCGTTTTTTAAAAAATTGTGGCCTGCATATAGCCAAAAATGGCCTGCGTTTAACATCGCTCTAATATTTCTATACCAATATTTTACTTGTTTATAAATAAATAAATAAATATTCTTCTATGTTTTAATAAGAGAATTATTATTCTCATGTTTATGGTAGACCCATTTTTCCCATTTTATTTGAGTTTACAAATTGTTATCGACTAATTTTAAATTTGGCAGTCGATATCTTTATTCTCCTGAGCAGTGCCCGCCAATGAAGGAACATCTCTAACGACCTTTTGAGCAATTCAATATGTGCATGAATCATGATTCATAAAATATATGCGCGGATAGAGACCGAATTGAGGAAGAAAGACGATTTCGTCGTTGCTCATGCGATTTCGATTTGTTTGGGAAGATTTAGATAGCTAGGGTTACTCTCTCCCTGTGATAAGGAAGGCGAAAAGGACGATCGAAGTTTTTTTTCTTTACTAATCTGCGGATAACAAAAATATCTTCGAATAGACAAAAACGATTTGCGAATAACAATTCCCTTTAATAATATTTCATAGTATCCACATCAGTTATATTTACCCGCGTGCAAAAAGAGAGGGAGAATCAAGAATTTACTCGGAATTGAACCAAATTGGTCAATTTGTTTCGGTTCTAGTGGTTTTCTATTCGTTTCTACTTCTAAAAAAAGTCAGCTCTTGATGTTTGTAGTCGGGTACCCTAGAACCAACTTAGAAACAAAATTGTAAATAATTGTAATTAGATTAGTAAATTATGTAGCTTTTAAAGTGTATATATATATATATAATTATTAATTATTTGTTAATATTTGTAACTTCTACAAATATTAACAACACGGGCGAACACTCCTGCCGAAACGGCACAAGCCTCGGTTTCCTACTGCAGTTCATCGGCCTCTTTCGTTCCATGTACATCTCTGTCACTGCCCGTTTCTCATGTACTCGAGCAACCTTTTCCTTTTTGAGCCTGCATGCTTGAGCAGCTCCCCCACCAGTATAAATAGGGGGTTGAACACAACCATGAGAAGGATCCCTGAGATGATCATCGAGCTTTCCGCAAGTTTTGGTGAGCTCGATTCCTAGACTTTGATAGTGCCACAAACTCAATTTTACTGTAGTTATTCTGAACTAAAATTTTGTAACAGTGAAATCAATTAATAATATCACGCACAACTAAATTTTGTGTTTAGCGAAACCTGACCTCGCTGCCGATGACCTCGCTGCCGACAACATCTCTTATATCCTAACAACACAAAGTAATCATCCGCCCATAGCGTTTAATTTGCCCCACCTCTCCTTGAGTGCTATTCTTAATTTATTTTTATAATTGTTATCATTTTATTTAAAATCTATTAGGCGTCAGAATTAATATTCTTTTTTCATGGACTATGAAAATATTTGAATCATTGAAAGATAATATCATGTTAAATTTGATACAAATTAACAATACTAAACACTAATTTTGACTACCATATGGAAATTTTGTTGTTTACTTGCAACTTGCTTTATCGCTCTATGTAACAAGTGCAATGATAAATATGAAGTAAGACGCCGAGTAGATCCGAGAATCGAACCGTAATCGAATTGAAATTTTCGGTTTAGGTATGGTTCTAGTGTCGAGCACGTGGATACGCTCCAATTTTGAAAAGTTGGAACCAAACGTATATGTATCGGTTCTTGGTTCATAGTGAAATTGATCCAAACCGATATCATGCTAGAAGCATGTCATGAGAGCTACTTTGCTTGGCTTCAGTACCCCAAAAGCACTCTGCGCCCTCATCGGATTCAGAATGTCCAACTTCCCCATGGTTCTTCCCCGAATCACACATCGTGCTGTAGGAAGTCTGACTCTGATACCATTTGTAACGACTCAAAACTCATAATATCAGAAGTACTCTCTGCACGGTTTTGCCCTTTTCTATGGGTAACTCCTAAAAAGTGCTCGTAGGTCAACCGTGAAAAAAAGAAAAACCGTGCGATTTAGACGTCGATCAATGGTAGGGGTCCAATTTTTACAGCGCGTTGCAGACGAAAGAAGTCGAGTGGTTGATGCACTCCTTAGGAAAGAAAAAAATCATGTAATTATGGGAAGCATGCAGGAGGTCTCCGTCGCACTAAAAGGAAACCCTATAAAAGATTGTAAGCAGAAGAATTTGGGCTCATTTCTTGCATTTTCTCCGGCGGGTAAAATAATTTCCTTATGTGGGGCCTCAAAAGGGGAAAAAAATTTTGTGCGAAGAGCTTCGTGCAGGTAGCGGCTGGGATTAAACTGTGTTTCGCATCGCACGCTGGTTTTTCTATTTGTTTTTGCGCGATCGGCTGGCGGTCGGATCGTGAATCCGACGGACAAAAAATCCGCACGACACTATGTACAAGTTGTGCACGTACTTATTTTTACTCTAAAGGGATGTATTTAGTATTGTAAATCTCTACTAATATAAAGGGACTTATTGATTGAATAGTGCATTGTCGTCGACCAATGTTCGCGTAAAAATTATACAATTCCAATTTTGCCCATTATATTTTATGTTAATTGGCTGCCTCCCAAACGGATTCTCTCCATTTCAGTCCAAATGAATAGTATACATTTCACGGTTCAGATTAATTCGTGACTGATCCGACGAGTTTACTAATCCTATCCTCTCATATTTTTTCTTCAATAAAAAATTTATGAACATTAAAATAAAGTGAGAATCAATCTTAGTCATGAAATGCACCTCTATTTGAGTTCCCAAATGAAGAGGATCACGATCACCGTTGTGCATGGTCTGCTCTAACGTTAATAGTCGAATGCAATATTATTTTTCAATTTTCTTTATTTAATAATTCATATGCACTTTAATATGAATTTTTAATATAATTTTTAATGCAATACTTTTTTGTTATTATAGAACGACTGAGAGGCTCGGGGCTTTGCCCCTAAGGTCAATTGTCACAGTACACCGATCACGACAGTGCATGAGTCCCTTAGTGCCCCACGCGACAGTACTCCGGCCACAACATTGCCCCAGCGCAACTACGCTCTCGCCGCTCACAAATCCCCATCAAAATCTGCGTTGAAGCCCTTACAAACTAATGGGTGTAAACAAACAGCATGTCTGAGTAGCACGTCCGAGTTGGAACGCCTGTATGCCTAATCTATGCAGGGTAAGCGTTTTATTCAACAGTACAACCCCGCACAACTTCTTGAAGGAATTTCGGTTCTTTTTCCCGAATTTTGCTTTTAGCAATCCCAACCCTGATTAGACCACGAATTACAAATGTTTGGAATAGCTATCCTGCTATTTCTCGAGGTAATCTGCATTGATGTAGTGAAAGCAAAGGACCTGACGGAACGCCCCGAATAATCGACCCATTTACCAAGCAGAGTCTCATGAAATCTTCCCTCTTTACCTTCAATTACATCAGAAAATGACTTTGTCAACTTTATTATGACCATCTCTCATGGGCGGATCAAGCTGTACTCCGTCTATCACTCTTTTTTTTTGTGAACGGGAGTTTGCGAGTGGCGGAGGGAACACATTTTATATTGTAGGTAAATTATTATTTTTTGAATGGGAGACTTGGCGCACCGGTTAAAGTGTTGTCGTGTGACCTTGTTGTAACACCCTCCCTGTTACATAACATATAACAGTAGGTCCGGCCGGGACCCCACGCCATATGAAACGAACAGAAGAGCGCGTTACGAGAATTAGTGTCTAAACAGTTACAAATATAACTATCTCAGCATCAGAGTCGCATAACGGAATCATATTTATTTTCATTTAAAATCAGTGCATAACAAGTCCACTTTACAACTAGGAATGAAATAAAACAAGAGTTATTTACATGAGTTTGTTTACATCAAAAGGGTGGCTTCCAGACATCGGCACGCAGGCCGGCCACACATGAACAAAAGTAATCAAATGCTTTGGCCTTCAAGGGCCAGCACAACACAGCAGCAGGGGCTTCAGCCCGCTATCTCCCGCTAGTCTCACCGGGACCTGTATAAGCAAATCCACCAATTGGTGGGAAAACAAGCAACCGGTCAGCTTTAGCTGACCAAGATTTATAACGACCCCGCCCCACACTCGGGGCGGCGGTGCTCCTTCCCTGCAAGTAAAAGTCAGCAGCATATATATATATATATATCCGCAAACAACACCAACGGAGGCAAACCAAGCCACCCGCTTCGTGCTCTCAAGGCACACTTTGGCATACTCCCTGAGTTACGCCCTTACGCTAAGTCTTATTTCAACTTAGACAAGCAAATTGAGCTAGCCCGTAACCGAAGTTACGACACTCTTCCATAGCCCGGTGCAACGAGGAGCGACCTCTTCACCACCACTATGTGGGGTTCGGCTCAGCTATACCCGTGCTCAATCATCGTAGTATACACGATACAGGTAAGCTTCACCCAATACCCATTTCTTAAAGCTGGGTTTTGCAAGTTCCACGGCTTCTCCTGCTACCTATCCAGACTACAGGAATTTGGGTAGCACGGAAACATACAGTCTTTATGCTGGGTGCTAGCGCCGGCGCTAACGCTAGCGCCTGGCGCTAGTAACAGAATTTAGTACTGCCCGGCACTGGTAACAGAAATCTGTACTGCTACCTCTGGGAAAACTCCTCCAGATACAACACTAGTAGCTCACCTGGTGCTACCGCCGGCACTAACGCTAGCGCCCGACGCTAGTAACAGAACTTAGTTCTGCTACGATATATCGGGTACAGCCTGGGAAACACCTCCAGGTCCTATTTTCTGCACAATAACAGTCACATGACCCGAATCACAGCATGTACACGGATTTTCTCCGGCACGCTACACACAATAAAACATCACCAATCCAACTCGATCTGTCCAGATGAGTTTCACACAGCATGCCTATGCCCGTACTACCATTCCAGACTCTATATGCAATTTGTGGGGGAATACCTTCATCCCACCGGAAGATCCAATCCACTGATTAGTAGAAGTCTCCCGAAATACATGCAAATCAAAGGACGTACATGTCCAAGGATTAGGGAGGAGATTTGTTACCCTTGTAGGCCGTTTCGATGCCATAGAAGTGAGAGGTGGATGACTGGAATCCGCGGTGGCACACGCACGCACACGATTCTTCACTAATCTCCCTCCTGGCATGATTAAATCTCAACTCCAAAGGCTCTCCCTCCTTTCTCCCAGCTCTCTGCCCTCAGCACTTGAGAGAAAAATGTCTGAAAAGTCAGGATTGAGGTTATTTAAGATTTAGAGCTACCGCCGGCGCTAGTGGCTAGCGCCTGGCACTAGCCCTGAGTCGGTACCGCTAAGAGACGCTACCGCCGGCGCTATCGCTAGCGCCTGGCGTTAGCTCATCTGTTTCAGTCTGCTCCATTTCTCGGGAGTTCTCGGAACCATTTCTCGGGATTTCTCGGGACCATTTCTCGGGAGTTCTCGGAACGCTACCGCCTGCGCTATCGCTAGCGCCTGGCGCTAGCTCCCTAATTTCAGCTCATGCTCATTTTTGGTATTTTGGGTGCACATGCCATTTGGGGTCTTACAATTCTTCCCCCCTTAAATGAATTTCGTCCCGAAATTCTAACAGTGCAAATAATCAAAACGATACAAAATACAATGTGTACCTTAAAGAAACAGCTCGGGGAACTCCTCACGCATAGTTTGCTCGCGCTCCCATGTAAGTTCGTCACGACCGCAGTTGTTCCAGCGGACTTTGACCATCTTGATCAATTTATTCCGTAGCTGTTTGACCTCAGTGTCTTCGATGCTAATAGGTATGACCTTTGTCTTCAACCCATCATCGACCGGCACCTGAGTAGCCACAAGCACTTGGCTAGGCTCTGGTACAGCTTTCCTCAATACTGATATGTGGAACACATCGTGCAGACTACTCAACTCAGTCGAAAGAGCGAGTCGATAGGCAGCTTCGCCAACACGTTCCAGTATCTCAAACGGTCCAAGGTATCTTGGACTCAGCTTTTTCAAGCGCCGAATCCGGGACACACCCTTGAAAGGTTTGATCTTGAGGTAAACCCAGTCGCCCACGGCGAACTCGACGTTTCTGTGCCTGGCGTTGTAGTATTTCGCCTGCCTATCTTGCGCAAGTAACAATCTCTCCCGGATTGTTTGAATAGCCGAATTTGCCTCTTCGACTTCCTTTCGCTTAAACAGCTTCGTTTCACCTGTCTCCGCCCAAGATAAGGGAGTGCGGCAAGCTCTACCATAGAGGGCCTCGAAGGGTGCCATCTTTATACTTGCCTGATAGCTGTTATTATAAGCAAATTCGATCATGAAAAGATGATCTTCCCACTTTTTACCGAAGTCCAGGACGCACATTCGGAGCATATCCTCCAGAGTTCTGTTCGTACGTTCAGTCTGTCCATCCGTCTGAGGGTGGAAGGCAGCGCTAAACTTCAGCTTTGTACCTAACAACTGGTGGATTAGCCTCCAATCTTTCGAAGTGAAGCGCCCATCTCGGTCACTGACGATGCTACGGGGCACACCGTGCAATCGTACGATGCTATCAACATAAAGTTTTGCTAACTTTTCAACTGAATCGTCCTTCCGGTTTGGAATAAAGTGGGCTACCTTTGTCAAGCGATCCACGATCACCCATACGGCATCATTCCCACTCTGTGATCTCGGCAAACCGTGCACGAAATCCATCGAAATGTCATCAAATTTCCATTCCGGTATAGGCAACGACTTCAGAAAACCTCCAGGTTTCTGACATTCCGCCTTCACCAGTGCGCAAGTTTTGCATTTTGCCACGTACAAGGCGATGTCTTTCTTTAATCCCGGCCACCAAAACAGCTTTTTCATGTCTTGGTACATTTTTGTGCTCCCTGGGTGAATTGAGTATTTGGTAAAATGGGCTTCGTACATCAATTCCTCCCGCAACTTACCTACATTTGGGACGCACAACCGACCGTCTTTCCACATCAGACCGTCGTCTACCACAAACTCTGCAGCAGTCCCTTCCCCAGACTCTGCTAAATAGCATTGCATGCTTGAATCAAGCTCCAGGGCCTGTCGTATTCTGTCCGCGAGGTCATACTGCACCTCCGTCCAGTTTAAGCACGCATTCGCACTAGAACTCCTCTCTACACAGGAGATCTCCAAGGCTTCCAAGTCCCTGATCAGACGTGGATCATACATCTGAATCCAGTTGGCCTGTGCATAAGTCCTTCGGCTCAAAGCATCTGCGACTACATTTCCCTTCCCGGGAGTATAGTGTATATCAAAAGTGTAGTCCCCCAGGAACTCCATCCACCTTCGCTGTCGCATGTTGAGCTCCTTCTGATTTAGCAAATACTTAAGGCTCTTATGGTCTGTAAAGATGTCAACCTTCACACCATATAAATAGTGCCGCCACAGCTTTAGAGCGAAAATCACGGCCGCCAATTCAAAGTCGTGGACCGGATAGTTCCGCTCATGCACTTTCAACTGTCGAGAGCCATAAGCTATCACTTGACCATGCTGAAGAAGTACGCAGCCTAAGCCGCTCCCTGACGCATCGCTGTAAATTTCATAGCCTTCCGTACCAGATGGAAAACACAAGATTGGTGTCGTGGTCAGACGACTCTTAAGTTCCTCAAAAGCTCGTGCACACTCCGGTGACCAAACGAACTTCTGATCCTTCCTCGTCAAGGTGGTGAGAGGTAGAGCGATCCGCGAAAAGTTGTCCACGAAGCGCCGATAGTAGCCGGCAAGTCTAAGGAAACTCCTGACTTCCGCTACTGTCGCCAAAATGGGCCACTTCTAGATTGCATCAATCTTTGCCGGATCCACTGCGATACCCTCGCCACTAACAACATGACCAAGGAACGCCACTGAGGCTAGCCAGAACTCGCACTTAGAGAACATGGCATATAGTTGACTACGTCGCAGGGTTTCCAAAATTTCACGCAAATGAATCGCGTGTTCTTCTTCAGACTGAGAGTACACCAAGATATCGTCAATGAAGACAATGACAAACCGATCAAGGTACTCTCGAAAGGTCCTAATCATCAGATCCATAAATACTGACGGCGCATTCATTAATCCAAATGACATCACTGTAAACTCGAAGTGTCCGTAGTGTGTACTGAATGCTGTTTTGGGGATATCACAATCCCGAAGTCGCAACTGGTAATAGCCGGACTTGAGATCCAACTTTGAATACACAGTTGACCAAACTAGCTGATCGAATAAGTCATCGATTCGAGGAATCAGATACTTGTTCTTCTCGGTCAGCTTGTTCAATTCTCGGTAGTCAATGCATAGACGCAGGCTTCCGTCCTTCTTATTCACAAAAAGGACCGGAGCGCCCCAAGGGGATGTATTTGGGCGTATGTAACCCTGCTCTAACCCCTATTTTGACTTTGACCGAGAGTACTGTAATTGAACCTTCAATTCCGCCATCTCCTTTGGCGCAATTCGGTACAGAGAGCGTGAAACAGGCATAGCACCTGGCACCAGCTCTATGGTGAAGTCAATCTCTCACTGAGGTGGCACCCCAGGGAGATCTTTCGGAAACACATCTGGTTACTCTGAAATCACAGGAACATCACTCAAACTGGGTTGAGGCTTTGCAGCCCCCACTAGCACAACACATAACTATGCGCCTTGCCGAACCGCCTTGACCATTTGGACAGCAGACATCAGTGTCTTACTCGATCCACGCAAACCAGCAAACGTAGTCGCACGTTCGGTATTCCGCCCCAGTGTGACCTCCTTAGACATGCAATCAATGTAGGCCTGCTGCGCTGACAGCCAGTCCATACCAAAGATTACATCGAACTCCGAAAGCGGGAGTATCAGTGCTTCCAAATCAAAGTCTTGACTTCCTATTCGTACCTTTAACACTCAACCTCGATCCGCGCGCATCGAACACCCATTGGGTAGCAACACATCTAATCGTTCCTGTCTAAGCGACGAAGGCATTCCAAGTTACTATATGAAGGCTTCCGATAGAAAGGAATGTGAAGCACCCATATATAATAGTGCTCTCGCCAGATAGTTAAAGATTAGGTCAAAGCCTAGTACACGATCAGTTAACAAGCAGTGCAACAAGGTATGAAGTATAAAAAGCAAAAAAGCTATATACTAACACATACCTGTCACCACATCGCTGCTTTCCCTTTTCTTTGCTGCATAAGCCGCAGCTGCCTTCTCTCCACTACGACAATCACGAGCTATATGTCCCGGTTTGCCGCAGTTGTAACAAATGATTGGGCCTCGCCCAGTCACTCCTGATACTGAAGCTTGAGCTGACCCAGAAGCTCTCGCTCTTTTGCTCCATCTGCGTTGCCCAGACTTTGCAGCGTTCAAGATGTTCACCGTCGCATTTGCTACACTTTTACCTTTATCCTCATAAGCTGGACCCATCATACATGTAGAGTCCCTACCTCGGAATACTGACTTTGGGGGCCCACTTCGGCAGTCACGAGCAATGTGTCCCTTTTTGTCACATGTGTAGCACGTTAGGGGAACCTGAGTGGTGGCAACTTCTGCCACGCTAGAGGAAGGTAGATTCAACCGCCCACCCTTCCTCTTCCTCTTTGACTGCTTACGTATGGGGTCTTTCATGCTTTGCTCACATGCCAAATTCATTTCCAGAGATCTAGCCGCTCGCACCACTGCATGGAAGCTAAGTAACGTCGATCCCGCGAGTGCTTGACGTAAGTCACCCCGCAGACCGTTGTAAAACTTGTGGACTCTGATCTCCTCATCGCCCCATGTTGACCCCGTAAAACAGTCCAGACGGAGGAATTCATTCAAGTAATCATCTACAGAGTGCTCTCCCTGCTCGAGATGTAAACACTAGTTCGGCAGTGGTATTTCGGGTTGCGCAAGTAAAGTTGCCACAACCGCATTTGTGACCACACGAACTGTTTCAGCACTCTCCACGATGTTACGAGGTTGGATCCTTCCTGTAGGACCCCAAAACACCTATAATCGTGTAATAAAACACAATTAAGCGACCGAATTGTAGCATTAAACAGCAAAGGAATACCCAGATTCCACTATGTTGCTACAATCACACATGTATTTTATTCCTAAAGTGAACAAAACTGGTTATGTATATGAGTTAAAGGCGACGCACACACGTGCTCACCACCCCTTAAAAGAATTCGACCACGAATTCAGACGGAAAGGGATCGAGACCCGTAGCTGATACCAATTTGTAACACCCTCCCTGTTACATAGCATATAACAGTAGGTCCGGCCGGGATCCCACGCCATATGAAACGAACAGAAGAGCGCGCTACGAGAATTAGTGTCTAAACAGTTACAAATATAACTATCTCAGCATCAAAGTCGCATAACGGAAGCATATTTATTTTCATTTAAAACCAGTTCATAACAAGTCCACTTTACAACTAGGAATGAAATAAAACAAGAGTTATTTACATGAGTTTGTTTACATGAAAAGGGTGGCTTCCAGACATCGGCACGCAAGCCGGCCACACATGAACAAAAGTAAACAAATGTTTTGGCCTTCAAGGGCCAGCACAACACAGCAGCAGGGGCTTCAGCCCGCTATCTCCCGCTAGTCTCACCGGGACCTGTATAAGCAAATCCACCAATTGGTGGGAAAACAAGCAACCGGTCAGCTTTAGCTGACCAAGATTTATAACGACCCCGCCCCACACTCGGGGCGGCGGTGCTCCTTCCCTGCAAGTAAGAGTCAGCAGCATATATTTATATATATCCGCAAATAACACCAACAGAGGCAAACCAAGCCACCCGCTTCGTGCTCTCAAGGCACACTTTTTGGCATACTCCCTGAGTTACGCCCTTACGCTAAGTCTTATTTCAACTTAGACAAGCAAATTGAGCTAGCCCGTAACCGAAGTTACGGCACTCTTCCATAGCCCAGTGCAACGAGGAGCGACCTCTTCACCACCACTATGTGGGGTTCGGCTCAGCTATACCCGTGCTCAATCATCGTAGTATACACGATACAGGTAAGCTTCACCCAATACCCATTTCTTAAAGCTGGGTTTTGCAAATTCCACGGCTTCTCCTGCTACCTATCCAGACTACAGGAATTTGGGTAGCACGGAAACATACAGTCTTTATGCTGGGTGCTAGCGTCGGCGCTAACGCTAGCGCCCGGCGCTAGTAACAGAATTTAGTACTGCCCGGCACTGGTAACAGAAATCTGTACTGCTACCTCTAGGAAAACTCCTCCAGATACAACACTAGTAGCTCACCTGGTGCTACCGCCGGCACTAACGCTAGAGCCCGGCGCTAGTAACAGAACTTAGTTCTGCTATGATATATCGGGTACAGCCTGGGAAACACCTCCATGTCCTATTTTCTGCACAATAACAGTCACATGACCCGAATCACAACATGTACACGGATTTTCTCCGGCACGCTACACACAATAAAACATCACCAATCCGGCTCGATCTGTCCAGATGGGTTTCACACATCATGCCTATGCCCGTACTACCATTCCAGACTCTATATGCAATTTGTGGGGGAATACCTTCATCCCACCGGAAGATCCAATCCACTAATTAGTAGAAGTCTCCTGAAATACATGCAAATCAAAGGACGTACATGTCCAAGGATTAGGGAGGAGATTTGTTACCCTTGTAGGCCGTTTCGGTGCCATATAAGTGAGAGGTGGATGGCTGGAATCCGCGGTGGCACACGCACGCACACGATTCTTCACTAATCTCCCTCCTGGCACGATGAAATCTCAACTCCAAAGGCTCTCCCTCCTTTCTCCCAGCTCTCTGCCCTCAGAACTTGAGAGAAAAATGGCTGAAAAGTCGGGATTGAGGTTATTTAAGATTTAGAGCTACCGTCGGCGCTAGTGGCTAGCGCCTGGCGCTAGCCCTGAGTCGGTACCGCTAAGAGACGCTACCGCCGGCGCTATCGCTAGCGCCTGGCGTTAGCTCATCTGTTTCAGTCTGCTCCATTTCTCGGGAGTTCTCGGAACCATTTCTCGGGATTTCTCGGGACCATTTCTCGGGAGTTCTCGGAACGCTACCGCCGGCGCTATCGCTAGCGCCTGGCGCTAGCTCCCTAATTTCAGCTCATGCTCATTTTTGGTATTTTGGGTGCACATGCCATTTGGGGTCTTACACTTGTGGTCACGGGTTCGAGTCCTGGAAGCAGCCTCTTGCAAAAATGCAAGGTAAGGTTTGCCTACATTTCACCCTTGCGGTGGGACCCTTTCCCGGACCCTTACTGCGCGGGGATGCTTTGTGCACCGGGCTTCCCTTTAGGTAAAAGATTTTTTGCCTATATGATAACACATTTTTTTTAAATTAAAGAAAAACACAAATTAAAAAAAAAACTAAATTTTTTGTAATAAATAGGAGATAAAATCGGAAAGTTGAATGTTTCACCAAATGATATTTCCCTTTACGATATATTGTTGGGAACAGTGTCCAGCAGTATTCCTGATTTGAAGAAATGTTCAGCTCAATGATAAGTACAAATTGTATCTAATGTCATATCTAGTTCAAGCCTGCAGAGATAAGACAATATGTCTAGTACTTCAATAACCTGCCTAAGTATAATATCGTCGAAAAAATCTGGTCATATCGTCGACAAGTATAGGCACATCGTTGAAATGATGTGCAAAGCAAAAAAGAATGATTATGTCTGTGTCGTCGAAAAGGATTAAGCATATCGTCAACAACATGCAGAGCAAGGCAGAATGGTAATGTCGCTGTGACATCTACACGACGATATCAGAAAGTCGAAGATGAAGATGAAGACTCAAAGATGTGGTCGACAAGAAGCCTTGACGTCGATAAGGCTAAGTCAGAATGAATGCCGTTGAAAAGGCAAAGAGAAGATCAGTGTCGAAGATATCGTTGACAAGAAACTTTGTCGTCGATAAGACTGGACAGGACAGGTATCGTCGTAAAGAAGCCTTGTCGCTGAAGAGGCTAAGTAAGATTGATGACAACTATACCGTCGAAAAGAAGACGTGACGTCGAGAACACTAAAGATGTAGTTGTGAAGACGGGCAGTTGGTGAAGAACGGTTTGTCGACATGATAACAATTATGTCGTCAACAAGATAAAGTTGTTACAGTGATATCGAGCAGACAAGAAGATCGCGCCGACATTAGTTAGATGACTTCATGTCGTCTTAAGTACAAATGCAGAAGGGATGTTCCGTGTCGTAGAGACATCTCTATCTGAAGAGGAAGGAAACTGACTTGAGGATCTGTCCAAGTCCAAGACAACGACAAGTCCTGTCGTCGAGAGATTGTCCTTGTCGTCGTAACAATGGAAATATCGTCAAGACAGATTCAAATATTGTCAGACGCGCTGTCAGCATTTAATGTCGCCGCCTGATTGTCCAATCAGCGCGTGCTCTTAAGGCATGGGCGTTTGTCAGAATAGGACATCATATGTGACCGTTGTTGAAACCGACTACTCGGTCTCTGTGGAGTTCGGGGCCCTCAACGAGGCTGAGGGGCGACCGACCCTTACTTCCCCCAAGGGAGAGCTCTAGGTTGAAGGTGTCGGAACTAAAAACTGGACCAAGGGCTTAGTGGGGAGGTCCCGCCACATACCCGGAAGTCCCCTTGGAACTCCCCCTCCCAAGCCACTACTAAGCTTGGGCACCACTGGAGCCTCTCGCTCACCCCCTAGAGAGATTTGGGGAAAGGGAGAGGGGAGGAGAGAGCTAGCCTAGGATGAGTCTGCCTCCAAATGG
Organism: Dactylorhiza incarnata; assembly: GCA_033032865.1. NCBI lineage: Eukaryota > Viridiplantae > Streptophyta > Magnoliopsida > Asparagales > Orchidaceae > Dactylorhiza > Dactylorhiza incarnata. The sequence goes on along the minus strand of JAWHQI010000110.1, from coordinate 3,065,686 downwards.
TGCCCCCTTGGTCCTATTTATAGGATTTCTGAAGTCGGGCTGCAAATAGCCAAAACTGGACTACAAATAGCCAAATCCCGCTGTTCTGAAGCGCTAAACGCAGACCGTTGGACTGCGAATAGCCAAAACTGGACTGCAAATAGCCAAAAACTGGACGAGAAGGGGCCTCCCCTGGGCGAGAGGAGTACCTCGCGGGGCTCGACGAGCCCCCTTGCTGGGCGAAGGCGAGAGGGGGGGAGGGGGGCACCCGCCCCTCCTCCTCTCGCCCCTAGCTGGGCGCAGGCGAGAGGGGGGGCACCCGCCCCTCCTCCTCTCGCCCCTAGCTGGGCGAGAGGGAGGGCACCCGCCCCTCCCCTCTCGCCCCTAGCTGGGCGAGGGCGAGAGGGGGGGCACCCGCCCCTCCCCTCTCGCCCCTAGTTGGGCGAGGGCGAGAGGGAGGGCACCCGCCCCTCCCCTCTCGCCCCTAGCTGGGCGAGGGCGAGAGGGGGGGCACCCGCCCCTCCCCTCTCGCCCCTAGCTGGGCGAGGGCGAGAGGGGGGCACCCGCCCCTCCCCCTCTCGCCTCTTACTCCTCTTCTGGTGAGAGCTACGGGGGTTCGCCGGGCGATACCCAAAGGTCTTAAGACCCCTTGGGTCTAGTCGACACGTCTCGGCGGCCCTCCACGCTGGGCCCCACTCGACGGATATGGGGGTTGTACACAATCTCCGCTCTTTGCGAGGTTGGTACAACCTCGGAAAGAAAAGTCCAAGCCCAAATATCCATCGAGGGGGGGCAGAACCTCGCTCCTGAGGATCATTCGACCCACCCAGCTAGTGAGAGCCTGGAGTGAGGAGGACATCTCGGTGTTGAACTTACCCATCCGAGGATCATTCGACCCACCCAGCTAGTGAGAGCCTGGAGTGAGGAGGACATCTCGATGGCAAGCTTTTCCTTCCGAGGATCATTCGACCCACCCAGTTAGTGGGAGCCTGGAGTGAGGAGGACATCTCGGCATTGAACTTACCCATCCGAGGATCATTCGACCCACCCAGCTAGTGAGAGCCTGGAGTGAGGAGGACATCTCGATGGCAAGCTCTTCTTCCCGAGGATCATTCGACCCACCCAGCTAGTGAGAGCCTGGATTGAGGAGGACATCTCGGTGTTGAACTTACCCATCCGAGGATCATTCGACCCACCCAGCTAGTGAGAGCCTGGAGTGAGGAGGACATCTCGATGTTGAACTTACCCATCCGAGGATCATTCGACCCACCCAGCTAGTGAGAGCCTGGAGTGAGGAGGACATCTCGATGGCAAGCTCTTCTTCCCGAGGATCATTCGACCCACCCAGCTAGTGAGAGCCTGGAGTGAGGAGGACATCTCGGTGTTGAACTTACCCATCCGAGGATCATTCGACCCACCCAGCTAGTGAGAGCCTGGAGTGAGGAGGACATCTCGATGTTGAACTTACCCATCCGAGGATCATTCGACCCACCCAGCTAGTGAGAGCCTGGAGTGAGGAGGACATCTCGATGGCAAGCTCTTCTTCCCGAGGATCATTCGACCCACCCAGCTAGTGAGAGCCTGGAGTGAGGAGGACATCTCGGTGTTGAACTTACCCATCCGAGGATCATTCGACCCACCCAGCTAGTGAGAGCCTGGAGTGAGGAGGACATCTCGATGGCAAGCTTTTCCTTCCGAGGATCATTCGACCCACCCAGCTAGTGAGAGCCTGGAGTGAGGAGGACATCTCGGTGTTGAACTTACCCATCCGAGGATCATTCGACCCACCCAGCTAGTGAGAGCCTGGAGTGAGGAGGACATCTCGATGGCAAGCTTTTCCTTCCGAGGATCATTCGACCCACCCAGCTAGTGGGAGCCTGGAGTGAGGAGGACATCTCGGCATTGAACTTACCCATCCGAGGATCATTCGACTCACCCAGTTAGTGAGAGCCTGGAGTGAGGAGGACATCTCGATGGCAAGCTCTTCTTCCCGAGGATCATTCGACCCACCCAGCTAGTGGGAGCCTGGAGTGAGGAGGACATCTCGGCATTGAACTTACCCATCCGAGGATCATTCGACCCACCCAGCTAGTGAGAGCCTGGAGTGACGAGGACATCTCGATGGCAATCTCTTCTTCCCGAGGATCATTCGACCCACCCAGCTAGTGGGAGCCTGGAGTGAGGAGGACATCTCGGCATTGAACTTACCCATCCGAGGATCATTCGACCCACCCAGCTAGTGAGAGCCTGGAGTGAGGAGGACATCTCGATGGCAAGCTCTTCTTCCCGAGGATCATTCGACCCACCCAGCTAGTGAGAGCCTGGAGTGAGGAGGACATCTCGATGTTGAACTTACCCATCCGAGGATCATTCGACCCACCCAGCTAGTGAGAGCCTGGAGTGAGGAGGACATCTCGATGGCAAGCTCTTCTTCCCGAGGATCATTCGACCCACCCAGCTAGTGAGAGCCTGGAGTGAGGAGGACATCTCGGTGTTGAACTTACCCATCCGAGGATCATTCGACCCACCCAGCTAGTGAGAGCCTGGAGTGAGAAGGACATCTCGATGGCAAGCTTTTCCTTCCGAGGATCATTCGACCCACCCAGCTAGTGAGAGCCTGGAGTGAGGAGGACATCTCGATGTTGAACTTACCCATCCGAGGATCATTCGACCCACCCAGATAGTGAGAGCCTGGAGTGAGGAGGACATCTCGATGGCAAGCTCTTCTTCCTGAGGATCATTCGACCCACCCAGCTAGTGAGAGTCTGGAGTGAGGAGGACATCTCGGTGTTGAACTTACCCATCCGAGGATCATTCGACCCACCCAGCTAGTGAGAGCCTGGAGTGAGGAGGACATCTCGATGGCAAGCTTTTCCTTCCGAGGATCATTCGACCCACCCAACTAGTGAGAGCCTGGAGTGAGGAGGACATCTCGGTGTTGAACTTACCCATCCGAGGATCATTCGACCCACCCAGCTAGTGAGAGCCTGGAGTGAGGAGGACATCTCGATGGCAAGCTTTTCCTTCCGAGGATCATTCGACCCACCCAGCTAGTGGGAGCCTGGAGTGAGGAGGACATCTCGGCATTGAACTTACCCATCCGAGGATCATTCGACCCACCCAGCTAGTGAGAGCCTGGAGTGAGGAGGACATCTCGATGGCAAGCTTTTCCTTCCGAGGATCATTCGACCCACCCAGCTAGTGGGAGCCTGGAGTGAGGAGGACATCTCGGCATTGAACTTACCCATCCGAGGATCATTCGACCCACCCAGCTAGTGAGAGCCTGGAGTGAGGAGGACATCTCGATGGCAAGCTCTTCTTCCCGAGGATCATTCGACCCACCCAGCTAGTGGGAGCCTGGAGTGAGGAGGACATCTCGGCATTGAACTTACCCATCCGAGGATCATTCAACCCACCCAGCTAGTGAGAGCCTGCAGTGAGGAGGACATCTCGATGGCAAGCTCTTCTTCCCGAGGATCATTCGACCCACCCAGCTAGTGGGAGCCTGGAGTGAGGAGGACATCTCGGCATTGAACTTACCCATCCGAGGATCATTCGACCCACCCAGCTAGTGAGAGCCTGGAGTGAGGAGGACATCTCGATGGCAAGCTCTTCTTCCCGAGGATCATTCGACCCACCCAGCTAGTGAGAGCCTGGAGTGAGGAGGACATCTCGGTGTTGAACTTACCCATCCGAGGATCATTCGACCCACCCAGCTAGTGAGATCCTGGAGTGAGGAGGACATCTCGATGGCAAGCTCTTCTTCCCGAGGATCATTCGACCCACCCAGCTAGTGAGAGCCTGGAGTGAGGAGGACATCTCGATGGCAAGCTCTTCTTCCCGAGGATCATTCGACCCACCCAGCTAGTGAGAGCCTGGAGTGAGGAGGACATCTCGGTGTTGAACTTACCCATCCGAGGATCATTCGACCCACCCAGCTAGTGAGAGCCTGGAGTGAGGAGGACATCTCAATGGCAACTTACCCATCCGAGGATCATTCGACCCACCCAGCTAGTGAGAGCCTGGAGTGAGGAGGACATCTCGATGGCAAGCTCTTCTTCCCGAGGATCATTCGACCCACCCAGCTAGTGAGAGTCTGGAGTGAGGAGGACATCTCGGTGTTGAACTTACCCATCCGAGAATCATTCGACCCACCCAGCTAGTGAGAGCCTGGAGTGAGGAGGACATCTCGATGGCAACTTACCCATCCGAGGATCATTCGACCCACCCAGCTAGTGAGAGCCTGGAGTGAGGAGGACATCTCGATGGCAAGCTCTTCTTCCCGAGGATCATTCGACCCACCCAGCTAGTGAGAGCCTGGAGTGAGGAGGACATCTCGGTGTTGAACTTACCCATCCGAGGATCATTCGACCCACCCAGCTAGTGAGAGCCTGGAGTGAGGAGGACATCTCGATGGCAACTTACCCATCCGAGGATCATTCGACCCACCCAGCTAGTGAGAGCCTGGAGTGAGGAGGACATCTCGATGGCAACTTACTCATCATATAAGCATAACTTCATCCATCAAATGGGGGGATTTCCCTTGTCAAAACCTCCTGGCCCAACCAGCGAGGGGTAGAACTTGCTACAAAAGAAAACAATAATAACAAAAGAAAGAACAAACACAACATACCCCCCCATGCCACTCTCTTCTCAGGCTGTTTGAGGGAGATGATCATTCCTCCTCGTGGAAGTCGCAGTAGGGTAACACCACCCTATCTTTTCTTCTTCCCCTTCTTTCTGCTTTCCTGACTCTCCTCCTTCTATCTGCGCCAACCGCCATGGTTTGCAGAGGCGGTGGAGGGGGTGCCCTTGGTCCCAGCCTCCACTCCGGGCGGTTGGCTCTCCTCATTTGGAAGTCCTCCCTTCCATGCTCTTGCGGAGTCAACTTGCCAGCCTCTGCGCCCGTCGGGCTATCGGATGGCCACCACCCGGGGTGGTCTCGTCTACCATCATTTGCTCGACTCCTTTTGGGGCGGGGTGAGTGGGGGCCGGATGCCTCCCCGCTCACCCCCCTTTGGGGCTGGACCAGAAGGGGCGGGGCGAGATGGGAGGGCGCCCCCCTCCAGATCTCGCCCCCTTGCTGGGGCGGGGCGAGATGGGAGGGCGCCTCCCTCCAGATCTCGCCCCCTGGCTGGGGCGGGGCGAGATGGGAGGGCGCCCCCCTCCAGATCTCGCCCCCTTGCTGGGGCGGGGCGAGATGGGAGGGCGCCCCCCTCCAGATCTCGCCCCCTTGCTGGGGCGGGGCGAGATGGGAGGGCGCCCCCCTCCAAATCTCGCCCCCTTGCTGGGGCGGGGCGAGATGGGAGGGCGCCTCCCTCCAGATCTCGCCCCCTTGCTGGGGCGGGGCGAGATGGGAGGGCGCCCCCCTCCAGATCTCGCCCCCTTGCTGGGGCGGGGCGAGATGGGAGGGCGCCCCCCTCCAGATCTCGCCCCCTTGCTGGGGCGGGGCGAGATGGGAGGGCGCCCCCCTCCGGATCTCGCCCCCTTGCTGGGTGAGTGGGGGTATGGCACCTCCCCACTCTCCCCCCGCTAGCACCTCCATCCTGGGCTGCTGGCTGAGAGCAACCTGCAAGACCTGCGCGACCTCCCGCTTGAAGTTTTCAAACATCTCTAACGTCACCTCAGCCACCGGGGGCTGCGAGTGACCTGGGTCGGAACATCCTCCACCTCCGCCCATGGAGCTCATCTTGAGAGTTTCTTGAATCGGTCACACTCCACGCTCACCGCACCATAAATGTTGAAACCGACTACTCGGTCTCTGTGGAGTTTGGGGCCCTCAACGAGGCTGAGGGGCGACCGACCCTTACTTCCCCCAAGGGAGAGCTCTAGGTTGAAGGTGTCGGAACTAAAAACTGGACCAAGGGCTTAGTGGGGAGGTCCCGCCACATACCCGGAAGTCCCCTTGGAACTCCCCCTCCCAAGCCACTACTAAGCTTGGGCACCACTGGAGACTCTCGCTCACCCCCTAGAGAGATTTGGGGAAAGGGAGAGGGGAGGAGAGAGCTAGCCTAGGATGAGTCTGCCTCCAAATGGTGCCCCCTTGGTCCTATTTATAGGATTTCTGAAGTCGGGCTGCAAATAGCCAAAACTGGACTGCAAATAGCCAAATCCCGCTGTTCTGAAGCGCTAAACGCAGACCGCTGGACTGCGAATAGCCAAAACTGGACTGCAAATAGCCAAAAACTGGACGAGAAGGGGCCTCCCCTGGGCGAGAGGAGTACCTCGCGGGGCTCGACGAGCCCCCTTGCTGGGCGAAGGCGAGAGGGGGGGGCACCCGCCCCTCCTCCTCTCGCCCCTAGCTGGGCGCAGGCGAGAGGGGGGGCACCCGCCCCTCCTCCTCTCGCCCCTAGCTGGGCGAGAGGGAGGGCACCCGCCCCTCCCCTCTCGCCCCTAGCTGGACGAGGGCGAGAGGGGGGGCACCCGCCCCTCCCCTCTCGCCCCTAGTTGGGCGAGGGCGAGAGGGAGGGCACCCGCCCCTCCCCTCTCGCCCCTAGCTGGGCGAGGGCGAGAGGGGGGGCACCCGCCCCTCCCCTCTCGCCCCTAGCTGGGCGAGGGCGAGAGGGGGGCACCCGCCCCTCCCCCTCTCGCCTCTTACTCCTCTTCTGGTGAGAGCTACGGGGGTTCGTCGGGCGATACCCAAAGGTCTTAAGACCCCTTGGGTCTAGTCGACACGTCTCGGCGGCCCTCCACGCTGGGCCCCACTCGATGGATATGGCGGTTGTACACCGCTGTCAGCATTTAATGTCGCCGCCTGATTGTCCAATCAGCGCGTGCTCTTAAGGCATGGGCGTTTGTCAGAATAGGACATCATATGTGACCGTTAAGCAGCTCATCCGTCCTATAAAAAGGGAACAGTGATTCCCTAAAAAAGGGTCAGAGAAAAGGAACGAAAAAAAGAATCCCGCCTAGCAATACAACAGTACAAGCGGCGATGAAGGAAAAAAGAAGGGAAGAACAAAACGATCATTCTGTGTTCTTCAAGTTGCAATCAAGTTTCATCGTCTGCTAAGAATCGCTCAAGAAAGTAAGCCAGTCAACATCCGACACAGCAAGAAGCTTGAAGAAGATTTGCACTGTCAAGGTTCATCTTCTTCAAGAAAAGAAGCCGATCTCCATCAGGCAGATTCAATATTGTAAATCTATCTTTGTAAGGCTTGCGGGCCAAAATCTGTAAGATCTATGCTCAGATCTGTGTGTCAAGCTTGAGGGCTTGAGATCTGTGAGGCTTGAGGGCTAGGGCAGAGGGACTTGCGGGTCCAAACGTGTCGAGCTTGAGGGCTCGGGTGCAGTGAAGGGACTTGAGGGCCTAGGCTGCAAAGGCTTGAGGGCCTGAGTGTCAAGCTTGCGGGCTTGGGTGCAGTGAAGGGGCTTGAGGGCCTAGGTTGCAAAGGCTTGAGGGCCTGAGTGTCAAACTTGCGGGCTTGGGTGTAGTGAAGGGGCTTGAGGGCCTAGGCTGCAAAGGGCTTGAGGGCCTGAGTGTCGAGCTTGCGGACTCGGGTGCAGTGAAGGGGCTTGCGGGCCTAGGCTGCAAAGGGCTTGAGGGTCTGAGTGTCGAGCTTGCGGGCTCGGGTGCAGTGAAGGGGCTTGCGGGCCTAGGCTGCAGGGACTTGCGGGTCCGAGTTGTAAGGCTTGCCGGCCGGAGACATTGGCGGAGTTTGCCTAGCCTAGCACACTGCTAGGTAGGCGCAGAGGGAAAGAGGACTACTCAAGACACCCTATCTTGAGGAACCTCTATAAGTCTGTGTGTTTTCTGTGGTGTGCTCTCTTAAACGTTAAATCTATTATCCAGAAAACAAGAACACCTAAAGGGGATAAAATAATTTGAAAAACATATTCACCCCCCTCGAGGTGATAAGTCGACACCCAATAACTTACATATATATGTAATAATAGTAACAAAAAGGGCGTAGATATCCGCACTGCAGTTTTGGCTATCCGCACTCTATTTGTATGAGTCATTACACGCCTTTTGAAAATACGTCTTGTAAATGCATTTTTAGGAAAAGTGTTCAACACATGTACAAGACGTATTAACAAAAATCCGCTATAGTTACGTCCATGTTTCAATCAGGGCAACAATACATCTTGTGTGCATTTTTAGAAAAAATGTCCAACACAAAAGTTGTAGATCTTGACGAGATCTACAACTTTTATGCTGAACACTTTTCCTAAAAATGCATGTACAAGACGTATTTCCAAAAGACTCGTAATAACTCATACAAATAGAGTGCGGATGTATAGACAAAACTACAGTGCGGATATCAGCGCCCAAAAAAACGATGGATGTGATGAGAGCCGCAGGTACAATCGCGCGGGATAGCGCAGGGCACTTTCGCGATCGGGCCGACGACACTGCCGAGCAGTGTGACTCATTATCTATAATTGAATTCCAGAATTATCCTAATGTGATTTACCTTGCCGACGCGACTAAATTATCGACGCGTGCACAATCTGCTGGAGCAGCTGCTGGACACGTGCGGACGTCCACGTATAGCTCCATCCTCACTCCCGACACGTCTCCCCTGCTTCTTCTTCTCCCATAAGTAACCTCTCCCCTGCTTCCACCACCATAAACCACCGTAACCACGAAAATCCATCATCTACACCACGATGACGATCATGAGAAACAGAGTTATTTCCCTACCGCTGTTCCTGATGCTCGCGATTCTGCTTTGCTCACCGCCGAACAGAGCGGAAGAAGCAGCGGCGAAGACAGACAGTGTCGACGAAAGCTTAACCGAAGGAGCTGGGAGCGACGAGTCTTCGGACTCATGGGCGACTTGGGCCAAAGATAGGTTGACGGAGGGATTGGGAATCAAGCACGATGGTAAGGCCGAGGAAGCGGGGCGGAAGGTGGGAGAAGCTGGGAACGCCGGCAAGGTTGCTGCGTCCGGTAAGTCTAGTGATCGAGATCCCCTGTCGCCGGTCGTTTCACAATTTATCATCTGTAGAGACATATGCAGTGTTGATTGATGTGCAGAGGTTGGGGGATATACGAAGGAGAAGACCGGCGATGCAAAGGATTACTTGAAGGGAGTGGCTGACGAGGCGGGAGAAACTGGGAAGCGGGCGAAGGAGAAGACCCAGGATTCTGCCTCAGGTATATTTTGGCTGATTGAAGTAGTATCAGAGATTAATAAAACCCTGTTTGGAGCTGCACAGTTTCATTCTGTGTTTCGCGAAGAACTGTTGTCGATCGAGGCCGCGTTTGCCGGAAAGGTGTTCTCTTTGAACGCCCCCGCCGGAGAAGAAGCCCCAATGATCTTAATATTCTCCTCGCTCTGTTTCTGATTTGAATATTAGAGATAAGAATCGTGTCTTGAGCGGCTGCGAAGTCTGGATTCTAGAGCGTCACCGGCGGCGGCGTTGTTTGATGGAGTGGTGGTGAACACTGTCATTTTGCGTTCGAAGAATTATGTTTTCATTCCCTAAAGTTGAAGAGATGTGTTCGCAGTTTAGGCTCCGGCACGTTTCGAGGGAACGCCACCGCCGGGAGCTTGGCTGTTTGATTTTCCGCTTTCCCGATCTCCGTTCCCACCGCCGAGACCCCTCCCTCCCTCGAAACGGCAAAAATCTGCCGTCTCCGAAGTGAGCCCAGGCCCTCCAGTCTCCAGTCGGCCATCGCGGTGGCGTTCCGGCCCTTTCTCCACCGCGCCGGAAGCCCTACGCCGCCCCAAACAGAGCCTTAGTATGCTTCCAGGCGGTGGCGTTGAAAAAAATGTGTCCATTTAAACCGCTTCCGCCTCAACACCTTCAATATTCTCGTCACTCTGCTTCTTAATTACTAATCTACTAATGGATTGCTGCTCTTCTTCTCCGCTGAATTACTGTGGCAGAGACAGGAAAATACACTGCAGATAAGGCAAGAGAAACCAGAGAAGGAGCAGAGGAAAAGCCTGGGAATCTGAAGGACGCTGCAAAGGAAAATGCGGAAGCGGCGAAAGAGAAGGCGGGAGAGGCGGTGGAGTCCACGAAAGAAAAGGCGGGGAAGGCGAAGGAGAGCGCTGCCACGAAAACAGGGGAGGCGACGGAGCAGGCAAGGGAGAAGTCGGAAGAAACTGCTGAAGCGGCGAAAAGCAAGGCTGCGAAGGCGGCGGAGGTGGCGTCCGGCAAGGCGAAGGAGGGTTACGAGACGGTGAAGTCGAAGATGGGGGAGAAGGTTGATGCGGCGAAGGAGGGTCTGTCGTCCGGCTACGAGGCGGCCAAGGAGAAGGTGGTCGGAGGGAGCTATGGAGGGGAGGAGGAGGAGGAGGAGCTCTGATTTTCGAGTCGTCGAGCTATGTTTGTCGTCTGTTTGCGAGCTCCGATGAGGCTACTTCTGCTGTGATGTTTACTTTGTAGAGAATATATACTGAAATAAGTTCTCTTCAATGGTGATTTTCGATCTCGGAACAGCAGAGGATCTTGCTCGTTTCAGCTGTTCATAGAATCCGTTATCACAGAGAGCCCAGGGGTGAAGTAAACTTATGTTGGGCTGGGCCTAGAAAATGGGCCTAAAATGCCTGTTTTTGGCCCATTAAGCATTGATGCAGGCCCAAGGACTTTACCCTTAGTTTGAACTTAAAAGTCCATTATCGCCGAGAGATAACATAGTTCCTGAATAATTCAGGATTTGACGTTACCCTAAAATTCGTAATATTCAAAATAAAATCAGAATTCGGAGTCGAATAACTTTCAAATCCGGAAATCCTGTTTGAAGAATTAAAAATAATTATAAATGAATATTATATATAATTAAGCATCATAAAATTAGAATTCAAATCCACTTCGAATTCGAATTTGAACCTAAATTCGAATCCAATATTTCATGACGAATCGAATTCGACTCGGAATATTCGAACGAATCTGAATCTTTGCATTCTATATAAAATTTGGATTCGTTTGAAGAGCTATTCGATTAGGTTCATGAACACCCCTAGCTGGAACAACAGCCACTATTGAAAAACTCCATTCCAGTGAGTTTAGACAAAAGGGCATGACAATGATTTTCACCACCACAAAGAAAAAACTATTTTTGAACAATTATGAAATTACTTAGGTGAGGTGTGTGTTCACGAATGATGGTTCATAACCATTACATTCATGACCGCCACGCAAACATAGCATTCATTAATCACAGGTTAGAGCGGTGAGGAGTTGAGGACGGGCATTCACGACTAATAGTTTTTGATCATTGTGCGCACCATAAAGCTGGAATAACAACCCAACCGCTAATGCTGGAAAACTACCCAACCGCCGGGCACGGCAACTTCAAAAAAAAAAAAAAATGAGTACGACGATAAACTTCTGAATGAGAGCTAAAAAAAGAAAATTTATGTCATTGTTGCAATCAAAAAATAAGAGGCTTAAATCACCCAAACATAAAGGGCAGATGGCAAACAAACGCTCCACGAGTAGAGTTCTCTTTGATACGGGTGTTGCACACTCGTTCATAGCAGAATCTTTTGCATGTAGACTCAGCTTAAAGGTCCTTTCATGCACGACTCTGTTAGATGTCATGATGCCGCATTCATGAAATATATCGGATGTTTGGACAAAAACATCAGTCATTTGATAAAACAACGGTTATGACCGCCACTGAAAAAAATCTAGTTTTGAACATAAAAGTGGGCAAAGTTCCTTAAGGTGGGGCATCCACGAACGCGACTCATAACCACCACGTTCAGACTGCCACCGCCGTGCCAAACGAACACGTAGTTATCAACAGCTGAACATTTCATATTCATGCGAGTAACGCTCAAATGTTTTCCCATATAGATAACAAACAATCAGTCCAGTAGTGAATAACTATAACTGTGTTGATAGTGAACTTGTGAGTTTTGGACAATCCCCTGCAATTGTTACCTACAAAAACAAAAGTCATAATATGTTAAGAAACCCCAGATCTTGTATATCTCCATCCTGGTTTGATACTGCTAGGACAGATGTATCCAGCTTGCAACCAATTGCAATATGTAGGGACTCGGAATTTATAATATGTGGATAACCCTACACAGTTTCTCCATATGTCAAAGGCACACCCGATTTGGCTACGTGCACGCCAAATAGTAAAATAAAATCTGATTATTTTCCTCCAGCGTAAATCGTTTAGGCGCGCCCCTTCTATTTCTCACGTGGCCCTCTCCCCCGTGACCCCGACATCTTCCTCCCAGCCCGAAGCCGCCGCCGACATTCCTCTTGCCGATGCTGGAAAAAGAGGACATTCAATCGCTGAGCACAGGAACCCCAACCACATTCTTCTTCTCCGAGCTTTTAGCCGCTGCATCCCGTCGAAGTCCTTTCGCCCTTTCCAATCTGGAAACCGCCCGTCTCTACTGAATGATGGAAGCTTTCCCGAGAAATTGTTCCTCTGGAAGCCGAGATTGACAAGCTCAGTGAGCTGGTTGAAGTCCTCCGGCAAGGTTCCGCTCAACCCTACATTCTACACTTGGATCTGCGCCACTCTGTTGCCGGAGCTCCACGAAATGAGTCTACATGCTCGTGAGGCTTGTAGTACGACGTTAAATCCTCAACATTAAATATGAGACGGATACTTGTGCTCGTCGGGATATCAAGATTATAGATATTTGCTCCGATCCGTCTCATGATTGTGCGGGGATCCATTCGCCTAACGCTCAAGCTTTTAGCAGGCCTCCCACGGAGCCTCACAACATGAATTCTCACCATCACCTGCTCGCTTTCATGAAATACATGCTCTTGCCAACGAACATCCGTATAAGATTTATTACCATTATTGATTCTCCGTCGGACCGCCTCATGACACACATGCAAACGATGAACATACAACTCAACAAAGACATGCAAATGATGTAGAAACGACTCAACAGACTCATGCCAATGATGTAGATGAAACACGACAGACACAACATGCTCTCTATGGGGCAGTCTGACAATGACCTGAAAATCTATAAAATGAGGTGGTCTATCAGGAGGCTCTCTCGGTGGAGTGTAGAAACACTCATCCAGTGTGCGACGAGTGTCCAGGTGATCGTGTGAGACATCAACACTCAAAGAGGAGCTCATAAAAAGCCAAATATCTCTTGGGGATTGTGACGCATCGGGGGGGGGGGGGGGGGGGCTCAGCGGGAGGTATGTATGAAAATTCATCGCGGATGCGACGATCACCTGAGTGGATACTAGAAATACTGACGATAGGATGTGACTCAAGAGTGTGGTGAGTGTTCCTGAAAAGAAAGAACTCATTTGGTGGGTCAGCAGACGGTGTGTCCAAGAACTCATCAAGAATGCAGTGGATCATATAGTCGGCTCTCAGGACATCGAGAGTATGCTTAAATGTATCTAAGAAAAGTCCTGTGTACTCGTTGTTACACTCAGGATCCACTCTCTGGAGCAAGATCTGGGGTGATAATTGAAGAGACAATAACTCAATACTCGTAAGTGGGTCGCTCACTTGAACCTCATCCTCACAAGGACGCGGTGGCTCACCAGGAGGCTCAACGGGGGCTCGTCATAGAACCCGTCAACAGGATCATGATCCTCCAAATGAGTACCATCGTAAGAGGTAGTGTCACCATAAATGAGTGAGATGGACACTACTAGATCAGCACCAACTCTTGGCCCTTGGTCGTGATGTGGCTTGGGACAATGACAAGGGAAAAGTAACATAGACCTACTCTCAAGAATGAGTCTGTAGGTGCGGTGTCAAGAAATGAGTCAATGGTAGTGCATGACAGAAGAAGAGGTGTAGGTGAGGGACACAACACTATATAATTAATAGGTCGCTCAGACTCACTCTCAGTCGGGGTCACCAGAGAAGAGTCGGAAACAAAAGATAGATCACTCACCGGACTAAGCACCTCACTGGGGTGAGAGAAATCCGTATCAGGTATCATTTCTGTCGTGTCTGACAGGACAATGGTAGGCATCGTGGTGACCTTGGGATGTGAGGGACTCGTACTGCGGAGGTCAAGGTATGAAACTAATCGACCAGCTCTTGCGGATCTCAAGGACTGTTCATGATGAAGGGCGAGTTGATATGTCTGCTCAAGGGACTTCGAGCTGTGATAAGCCAACTCAGTACGTATGTCAGATTGAAGTCCAGACCGAAATCGGGAAGTGGTCATAGCTGGCTCCCTCGGATATCACTCCTCACAATTAACTCATCAAAACGATTCATGTACTCAGTGACAGACATGGATCCTTGCTGAAGGGAAAATAATTGCTCGAGCAAGCGACTCTGATACGATGGAGGCAAATACCTCTGACACAACATACGCTTCATATCCACCCAACTAGTGATGCGATGAAGAAGATCTCGCTCGCGGGTCCTCTCAATGTTAGACCAATACAGTACAACCCGTATTCGGCGAGTAGGACCGTAGGCCTCAGCGAGCAGATCGACACCCTTCAGCGAGTAGACCAGAGACGGTCTTACTCGCCCCGGGAAAGGAAGTGAATACACCCTTCCCTGTCGCGTCCAGCATGTCAAGTTCCCCTTCATCCAGGGCGAGACGAGACCGCCTCAGGAGAGCCCGCCCTTGGCGAATAGGCCTGGGCCTAGTTGTCTCGGCCGCAATCTCCGGGAGGGAAGGGCGAGTACGGGCCACCCTGGCTCATCAACCCTCCCTCACTAGCCGCAGACCAGTAGGAGGTGCGGTTAGTGTATGTGAAAAAATGCGAGGAGGCTGTTCGCAGACCACTTTGGTCTGCATATAGTAATTTGATTAAGGCGGAGGACGTTATCCGCAGGCCTTTAGGACCATTTTATCCCTGGGAAGTCTTTCCCTATAAATAGGACCCATTATGTCTCAGATCAGCACGGATCCACCCCCCCCCCCCCTTTTGAAGCCTGTGCTTTCTTCCTTGTGCTGTCTGAGACAGGCTCAGCTTCTGGTTTTTGGGAGGGAAAATCAAGTGAGATTTCCGGGTTAGTGGCGGGACCTCCTCGCTGCAGCCAGTGGGTCATTCTTAGGGAGCTACCTACCAACCGGTGATGGTCCATTCTTAGCTCGGAATACTTAGATCTAGGGGTCCGAAGAAGAGAGAAGTAACTCAAGCTACTCCCCAAGTCTCGAACAGGTTGGACCGGTATCCGGGTTCCAACATTTTTGGTGCGGTGAGCGTGGACTGTGGCAAGAGAAGAAAATCTCATCTGACGATCCCATGACTGAAAGTGACGAGCTAGGAACCGGCCAGGGGAACTTGCCGCCTTTGGGCGAGTTCGTGACCAAGAGTGTCTTCGAGCAGGGGATGAAGGCGATGGAGGATACCATCCGGAGGCTACTCACACCTCGCGCCGAGGCGGGAGTATCTTCCCCTGTCGCAGCCGCCTCGCCCGCTGAGGCGGGGCCGAGTCAGCGCCTCGGCAAGGAGGCGCTCCTCGGAGATGAAGACCAGCCGCTCCACGCACGAGTGCTCTTTGCAAGCCTGACGGAGACTCGCCAGTCGGAGGGCGAGTACGACCGAGTTCGTCCCCTTCGCCAGCTCGCCCCGCTTAGTCCGTTCTGCGAGTTGGTGCTGTCCGCCCCCATTCCTGTAGGATTCACAGAGCCCGCCATGAGTTTCTACTCCGGAAAAGAGGATCCCGTCAAGCACCTGCAATGGTTTGAAGATATGGTCTCCATCAAGCCGATGACGGACGCCTTCAAATGTCGGTTGTTCGCCATAACCTTCCAGGAAAAAGCCCGAGACTGGTTCCACCAGCTACCCGCGGGAAGCGTCTACGGGTTCGATGACCTGCGTAGGAGTTATCTGCTTCGCTTCTCTACTTCCAAGAAGAGGAGGAAGGGTTCGGAAGACCTCTTCCTTGTCAAGCAAAGACCCCAGGAGATGCTCGGGTCATATCTGGATCGCTTTCAGGAAGAGATCCTCCTAGTCCAGGAGGTCTCTAGACACACCTTGATCTTGGCATTTAAGCTGGGGTTGCAGCCAAGGTTTTTCAAGATGGAGATCACCCGCAATCCCCCCTATCGTTCGAGGAGTTGGTCGATCGGGCCGCAAGGCAGATCGAAGGGGAGGCAACTAGCCTGGAGTTCGTGGCCAAGTTAGCTAGGTTGGAGGGAGGAGAGAAGGAAGGAGATGGAAGCGGCCGACGTGAGTCCAAGAAGATGGATGAGCCGAGAAGGCGAGAAGAGGGGGATCCCGGGAGAACAGGGACCAGCGAGATCAAGAGAGGAGGTTCCAGGCCCCGCCTCGCCGGCCGGCCTGGAGACCTGCTGGACGAGGCTACCAAGGGAGACCAGGAGGGAGGTACTCCCCGGAGCGGCGAGACCGATGTCGCTCTCCCGAGCGGAGGCAGGGGCAGTGGAGGCAAAACCAAGCGCCGCCCAGAGAAGCTAATGTGATCAGGAGAGGCCGAGGACGAGAAAGAGGGGGAAGGCCGCGACAGCCTCGAGGTGAAGAGGAGCGTCGGGCAATGCCCTACTGCGACTTCCATCAGGTGGAGGGCCATGCGACGGCCACGTGCCCTGAGTTCTTGGAGTTGAGGAGGGGAGCTGGAGAAGCCCAGGAAGGGCATCAGGAGCGAGAGGGAGAAATGTTGAGAATCGAAGGGGGAGGAGCCCCCGCCCCAAGGAGGTGTGAGGATAGGGGAGATCTAGGAGCCCATGGGGGGATAGGGGTCATCCACGGAGGAGCAGGGTTGGAGGCAACCCGGAAGGGGAGCCTCAACGCCGTGTACCGGAAGGGCGTGGCCTCTGCCTCCCAGACTCCGCCACCGTCAGGAGAGATCACTTTCTCGGAGGAAGACATGCTGGGGAACGAAAACCCTTTCCACGACGCTGTAGTGATCAAAGCCGCGGTAGAGAACTATACGGTCTCTCGCATCCTGGTGGATAACGGGAGCTCCGTCAATGTCGTGTTCAAGAAAACGTTTGATGTCATGAAGGTGGAAGAGAAGAGGGTTATCTCGACGGAAGGGCCGCTCTTTGGATTTGCGGGAGAAAGAAAGGAAGGAGAGGGAGGTGTGGAGTTGGTGGTGACGTTGGGAGGGACCACCAAGTGCTGCAGGTTTGTCATTGTAGACGCCCCTAGCAGTTACAATGCCATCTTCGGCAGGCCACTCATCAGTGCCTACAAGTGTGTGCCCTCCTCCTACCACCAATGCCTGAAGTACAACCAGGGAGGTGTGCAGAACCGGATCCGGAGCGATCCCAAGGTGGCGAGGCAGTGTTATCTTAATGCTGTCAACGTGATCAGCTGGAAGGAGGAGGCAGAGGCGGTAGACCTGGTGATGGAAGAAGTGGCGAGGCAGGAGGCAACCGAAGAGGCGGAGGAGACGGCAAGGCTGGAGGCAGCCGAGGAAATGGAGGAGAAGGAGATCTTATCTGAAGGCGGGAGGCCAGGAAAAGTGAAGATCAGCGGGGAGCTGGAAGAAGAAGATAAGGAGAAAATCATGTCTTGCATCCAGAGGAACGCAGACATCTTTGCGTGGAGTGCGACCGAAATGCCAGGTGTCGACGCGGACATCGCCTGCCATCATCTCAGCTTGGACAAAGGAGTCCATCCCGTCCAGCAGAAGAAGAGGCAACCGCCAACACCCTGGCCGAGCCCATCAGAGAGGAGGTCAAAAAGCTGCTAGAGGCGGGGTTTGTGTCGGAGATCCAGTACCCAGGCTGGGTCTCCAATGTTGTAATGGTGAGGAAGGGAGAGGGGAAATGACGCATGTGTATCGACTTTTCTATCCTTAATAAAGTTTGCCCCAAAGATTGTTACCCCTTGCCTAGAATCGACGAGCTAGTAGATTCGGCCGTCGGATTCCCTGTCATGAGTTTTTTAGATGTTTTTTCTGATTACCATCAAATCCGCATGCAACCACCCGACGTGAAGCACGTATCCTTCATTACCAACGACGGATGCTATTGTTATAAATGATGCCATTCGGACTTAAGAACGCAGGAGCGACCTACCAGCGCATGATGGACAGGGTGTTCAAAGAGCAGAAGGGGCGAAACTTAGAAGTCTACGTCGACGATCTTATGGTGAAAAGCAAGAGCGTCGAAGAGCACCTCCGTGACTTGGAGGAAACCTTCACCACGCTGCGAAAGTATAAGATGAGACTGAATCCGGCCAAGTGCGTGTTCGGGGCTGGAAAGGGGAAGTTCTTGGGACACCTCTTGACTCCGGCCGGAGTAGAACCGAACCCGGACGAGGTGAAGGCGATCATGGAGATGGAAGCACCCAGGAACGTCAAGGAAGTTCAGCGCCTGACAGGTCGCCTAGCAGGGCTGAGTAGGTTCCTCTCTAGGGCAGGAGAGAAGTGCTCGCCTTTCTTCAAAACCCTCCGAGACAATAAGAAGTTCGAATGGTCGGCAGAGTGTCAGGGAGCCTTCGAAAGCCTGAAACTCCAGTTGGCCCAGGTACCCCTGTTGCAAGGGCCTAGAGAGGGGGAAGACCTCTTCCTATACGTATGGGTGGGGTCGGAAGCGGTAAGCTCGGTCTTGGTCCGCGAGGAGGGGAAGCGCCAACTCCCCATTTACTACGTAAGTCGGGTCGTGCGGAAGGCAGAACTGCGGCACCCCATCTTGGAAAAATTGGCGTTTGCCTTGATTGTCTCGGCGCGGAGACTCCGACCTTACTTTCAGGCCCACCCGATCAAGGTAGTGACGGACCACCCTCTCCGCAGTGTCCTAGAAGGAGTAGAGCATTCTGCAAGGTTGGCGAAATGGTCAGTAGAACTTAGCGAGTTCGACGTCACCTACGTGCCCCGACTAGCCATGAAGGCCCAAGCGGTGGCAGACTTCCTAGCCGACTACACCGCGGAAGTAGGCGAGGAGGAGACATCCTAGCAGGTGGCTTGGGAAGTGTTCGTGGATGGAGCGTCGGGGAAGAATTCATGTGGAGGAGGCATCATCCTGATCAGCCCTCAGGGCACCAGAATTGAGCAGGCCGTCAGCATTCACTTCCCCGTTACCAACAATCAGGCAGAATATGAGGTCGTAATCGCAGGACTACGCCTAGCCCGGGAGTTGGGAATCCATGACATCAGAGTCCACTCCGACTCATTGGTGGTCACCTCCCAGATTCGAGGAGAGTTTGAAGCAAGAGAGCCGGTACTGCAGCGCTACCTGGTAAAAGTCAAAGACTTGGTGTGCGCCTTCAAGTCTTTCTCCATACAACACGTGCCAAGGGAGGAGAACGCCCGAGCAGACCGACTGGCCAAATATGGCCCCCTGGTCGGGGGAACAAGCACCGAGTTGTTTCGGCCTTCGATCGAGGAGGGAGAGGTGATGGACATCGACCAACCCGCTTCGTGGATGGATCCCCTGGTCACCTTCTTGACCACAGGGTGCTTGCCTTCGGAGGTTCAGGACAAGAGGGGGTTCAGGTACAAGTCCGCTTATTATTTACTAACTGACGGGGTGCTCTACAGGAAGACTCTATCCGGTCCCCTGGCTAGGTGCCTGTCCGAGGAGGAAGCCTCCCGGGTCTTGGAGGAGATTCACGCAGGCGAGTGCGGTAGTCATTCGGGAAGCCGAACCCTGGAGAAGAGAGTACTCCGAGCAGGGTACTTCTGGCCCACCATCAGGAAAGACGCAGAGGAGTTCGCGAAGAGATGCTCAAAGTGCCAACTCTACGCCCCGCTCCAGTTACAGCCAGCCCAACGTCTCTGGTCAATCACCACCCCCTGGCCCTTCGGCATTTGGGGGATAGATCTGGTAGGACCATTCCCCCCGGCAAGTGGGCAAAGGAGATATCTCCTGGTGATGATCGATTATTTCTCCAAGTGGATGAAGGTGAAGGCCCTGGCAAAAACGACCTCCCTAGTGGTGAAGAACTTCATTTGGGGGGAGATCGTATGTAGACATGGTCTACCCCTCGCCATCGTCATTGACAATGGTCCGCAATTCGCAAGCCTTGAACTCACCGACTTCTGTAGTCAACTTGGCATCGATCTCCACTTCGCCTCAGTCCATCATCCGAGGAGCAACGGTCAGGTGGAGGCGGCCAACAAAATCATCGTCAACCTGCTCAAAAAGAAGGTGAAAAACCTGAAAGAGAACTGGGTGGAGCATCTCCCATCAGTCCTCTGGGCCCTGAGGAGTACCCCCACCGCAGCAACCGGCGAAACACCATTCAAGCTATCACATGGCTCGGAGGCTCTCATCCCAATAGAATTCGAAGTCCGAAGCCCTAGGGTGGTGGCGGCGGAAGAAGGAGACGAAGGGTGGAGACTTGAGAACGAAGACGCGCAACGACTCGCCTTGGATTTTGTGGAGGAGCTCCGCGACCAGGCCACGATCCGCCAGGAAGAAATCAAGCGGAGGATGGCAAAACACTTCGACAAGCACGTCCGAGTCAAGCAATTCGACAAAGGAGACTTGGTCATCAAAAAAGTAGACGCCGCAGGGAGATCCGCAGTAATAGGTAAACTCCACCCCAATTGGGAAGGCCCCTACATTGTCTTCGAGGTATTGAAAACAGGCGGGTACCGTCTACAAAATGTCGAGGGAGAACTCCTAGGAAACACTTGGAGTGGAGACGACTTGAAGCGTTTCTACTCCTAGCCTTCATGTAATACTTAGTTTATTTTTTTGTTATGCTTAAAAACAATAACACTTTCCATGACAAACTCGTAACGCTTCACCACCTGGGCGACAGATACCGAGCAGTGAGTTCTATGTCCTCGAGCAGAGAGTTGTCGTAGACCAGGCCGTAGCACTGAGCTCCTCCCCTGCAGGCTGGCTACTTGCCCCCTCGAGTGAGTTGAGGTCCTCGAGATGTGTTGTTGTCGTAGACCAGGCCGTAGCACTGGGCTCCTCCCCTGCGGGCTGACTACTTGCCCCCTCGAGTGAGTTGAAGTCCTCGAGATGTGTTGTTGTCGTAGACCAGGCCGTAGCACTGGGCTCCTCCCCTGCAGGCTGGCTACTTGCCCCCTCGAGTGAGTTATATGTCCTCGAGCAGAGAGTTGTCGTAGACCAGGCCGTAGCACTGGGCTCCTCCCCTGCAGGCTGGCTACTTGCCCCCTCGAGTGAATTAAGGTCCTCGAGATGTGTTGTTGCCGTAGACCAGGCCGTAGCACTGGGCTCCTCCCCTGCAGGCTGGCTACTTGCCCCCTCGAGTGAGTTGAAGTCCTCGAGATGTGTTGTTGTCGTAGACCAGGCCGTAGCACTGGGCTCCTCCCCTGCAGGCTGACTACTTGCCCCCTCGAGTGAGTTCTATGTCCTCGAGCAGAGAGTTGTCATAGACCAGGCCGTAGCACTTGGCTCCTCCCCTGCAGGCTGGCTACTTGCCCCCTCGAGTGAATTGAGGTCCTCGAGATGTGTTGTTGTCGTAGACCAGGCCGTAGCACTGGGCTCCTCCCCTGCAGGCTGGCTACTTGCCCCCTCGAGTGAGTTGAAGTCCTCGAGATGTGTTGTTGTCGTAGACCAGGCCGTAGCACTGGGCTCCTCCCCTGCAGGCTGGCTACTTGCCCCCTCGAGTGAGTTGAAGTCATCGAGATGTGTTGTTGTCGTAGACCAGGCCGTAGCACTGGGCTCCTCCCCTGCAGGCTGTCTACTTGCCCCCTCGAGTGAGTTCTATGTCCTCGAGCAGAGAGTTGTCGTAGACTAGGCCGTAGCACTGGGCTCCTCCCCTGCAGGTTGCCTACTTGCCCCCTCGAGTGAGTTTTATGTCCTCGAGCAGAGAGTTGTCGTAGACCAGGCCGTAGCACTGGGCTCCTCCCCTGCAGGCTGGCTACTTGCCCCCTCTGGTGAGCCCCAGACCCTAATAAGTGCCAACCCCAAAAAATCAATCTCATAAGGGAAGGGGATGCGAGGCGAGTACCCTAAAAACCGCCCAGACTCGTGAATAGCGAAATTACTCGTCTATTCGTCAACCATCTCGCGAAAAGCCCTAACCGGGGCGAGAAGCACACTCCAACCGCCTCATACTCCGCGAAGGCATAAGCAAAAACACACCTGACTAAGGCGAGGAGAGCTCTCGCGCGAGCCCTCGCCGCGAGCGATTACCCCCTAGGCGTGAGTACGCTACATAGGCAAGCGCGCCACAAAAAATATGATAAAAGTAATAAAAAATAATAACGAGCGCGTCAGACGAGATTTACGACAAGGAAAGAGAAAAGATCGAGCGGATTAAAATAGGGCGAGCACGCCCATTCAGTCAAACAGGAAAGGCGAGTACGCCGAAAGCATTCCCAAGAGAAAATATTATTACAAGGCTGACACATTATAAAAACGAGTTATTCGCCCTGGTCCCCCTCTTCCGATTCGCCAGATGAGCCGTCACTTGGAGTTCTCGCCGGGATAGGGCTCACCGCCTCGCGATATAGTTCCGGGAGAAGGTCCGCGAGATCGACTTTAGCCCCCTCTGCAGTAAGAAGAAATCGCCGCCGGAGCCGCTCCCGTGTAAACACCGCTGTCTTGATG
Source organism: Dactylorhiza incarnata (assembly GCA_033032865.1). Lineage (NCBI taxonomy): Eukaryota > Viridiplantae > Streptophyta > Magnoliopsida > Asparagales > Orchidaceae > Dactylorhiza > Dactylorhiza incarnata. The sequence continues at coordinate 3,043,379 of JAWHQI010000110.1, read as the reverse complement.
GCCAGCTGCCTACGCGTCTCGGCGACCTGAGCCGGGGTGAAATGAAGGAGCTGCGGAGCTGTGGACGACTCCCCTCTGCTGGGATGCCGGAGCTCAGCTATTTCCGATTCCGCCTCGGCGAGGCGAGTCCCCAAGTAGTTGGCCTCCCGCTGCGAGGCGGCCAGCTGCGCCTCCAGCTCAGAGACCCGCGTCACCAGCGCAACGGTGGACTCCTGCGTTTACAAAGGTCAGACGATAGCGTCGACCAGCGAGTGAGAAGTAAACGAACAAGGATACTCACCTCGGGGGGAACGACCTCCTTAGCCTTGGACCCGGCAAGTTCCTCCTCCACTGCCGCCAGCTTCTTCTCCAGCTCTTTGTAGGCGGCGCCCAGTTCGCGAAGTCGCCTATTCGATTGAAGCCCCCGCCGCGCAGTCTGGTGAGCCAGCTCGGCGGTGCGGAGAGCGGAGCAGCTGGTGAGGTTGGCTAGCTCGCGAATAGGAGCCTCCGCGAGAACTTCGGCGTTTTCTCGCCCATACAACCCGTAGAGCGGGTTGTACGCCTGATCGCCTACCTCCTCGAAATCCTCCCAGGAGGGGAGGAGCGAACTCACCAGGACCCTGTTCGCGTCGTGGTCCCATATCAACAGCGGGTTACCTTTAGGGTCCTCGCTCCGCATCCCCAACCCAAAATTTGTGTGGGACGAGGGTTCAGGAGGCGGGCTCGCCGGAGGACGAGAAGATCTCCCCGTCTTCTGCTTCTTTCGCCTTGGCTCGCTAGCCGAGGCGGCCTCGGGGTCAACCCGACCTTTCCCCTTGTCCGTTGGTGGGGGCGTCCCGCTGTCCACCGAGACCACCGCCGCTCCAAGGGCCCCCTCGAGGTGAGGCTCGCTTGACTGACGTCGCGAGGCGTCGCAAGGAGGACGGGTGGGGACGGCGCGCTCACCTGCAAGAGGGTGAATATTAATTCAGATCCCTACCAAGAGCAGAGGATCAGGGGGGGGGGGGGGGGGGGGGGGGGGGGGGGGGGGGGGGGGGGGGCGCGGCGAGTATTGCCCAGGACTTACCCGCTCCAGGATTCACGAAGGCGAGCTGATCCACGCCTCGCCGCAGGAAGACCACATCCATAACCTTATCCTTCATGTAAGTATAGAGGCTCAGAGCGTCCCCTTTCAAGCGAGGCGGTCTGTACTCCGTCTCTGCCTTCTGAATGGAGGCGAAGGGAATGTTCCCAAAGTCGCCTCGCACCAGGACGAATTTATCGGTCCAATGATGGACCTTGTTGAGCGTCTCGGCAACCTTAACGCACACACTGGTGAAAAACAGGGTGTCGTCGCCAGTCGCCTTCAGGGTCAGGACCTTGCGGAAAGCGGAAAGGTCGAATTCGATCTTCTCCTCGCGCAGGTAGCAGGCATAGGCGACCAAGACGCTGATCGCGTTAGAGTCGACCTGCGCGGGGATCATCCCGAAATATCGAAAGACCTGGCGCACTTCAGGCCATAGGGGCAGCCTCAACCCCACCAGGAAATGGGCCAAGGGGATGGCGAGTTCCCCGTCGTAGAGGGAGTTGAGGAACTCACCAGGAGTTGGCCGCCTCGTTGAATAGCCCGGTGGCAGGTAAAGGTTCTCGACGTCCGTCAGCTCCTCGCCCAGGGTCTGCGAGCTGGGGAAGTTGTGCGCTAGAAAATTGCGGACACAGAAGGCACGCCCGTCTTCGGATGGCTCTTTCCCCATGGCGGGTGGCGAGTAGAGGGGAAGGTCTAACAGGCAAGGTTCGAAGAAAAGTGCTTGGGGGAGAGGGAGGTGTGGGAGCGTACCCACCCACTCTAGAGGGCCCTCTATTTATAGACTCCGCCCCATCCGGCCTGGTCGCGCGCGAACTGGACAACCACCTATGCGAGTATGCCTAAACGAGTAGCTAGTTCGACGGCGCGCAAGTAAGAGGCAGCGACCCTAACACAGAAAATACAGCGCGGGTACGAAAAGCCTTTAACAGACTCTCTAAGCGCGTAGCGTCAATACACAAAAGACACAAAAATATCGCCTACACATTACAGGGGCCCAGGAGGCCGCGAGTGCCCTTACATGTCAAGCGTCAAAAAATGGCAAAAAAAACATCAAAAGAAAGAGCACAGCCTAATGAGGTCCGCCGCGGCGTCGCGGGCCGCGACCTAGGCGGCGCGCGCGCTGAGGATGGCGAGCTCTCCAAGCAATGTCGCGAGCTGCTCGCAGGTCTTCACGGGTTTGCCCCAGACTCTCCTCACTTTGTCGGATGTGATCCTCGCCTCGGCGGATATGTTCTTCCAGTAAGGAGGCCTCGCCCACGGTGCCAGCCACCGGCGAGAAGCGATGAAGATCATCTTCGGTAGCTTGCTGCCGAACCTCCACCTCATACAACCTCGTCTCCAAATCAGTCACCCTGTCAAAGAGACCGTCCTCGCCCTGCACCTGCTGTTGAAACTCCTCCAGTTCAGAGAGGCGGTCCCCGAGATCAACCAGTCGCGCGTTCACCTCGTCGGGCGGCGCAGACATCAGAAAAGAATCGTGGGCTCGAAGGACAGCAATCACCTTGCTGATGAGATGAGTCAGCGACGAGCTCTTCATGAATGGGCGAGGTCGTCACTTTCCCAAGCAAGGGTCCGCACCTCGCCGTGGATTCCGGATCTGTGGAAGATCTCTCGCGGGGCTCCAGGTCGACTCTCTTCCGCTTGGACTTCTTCTTCCTCGCGGAATCAGGGGGCGAGGCGTCAGGAACTCTCCAATGATGTCAAGGACGGCTGCAGCCTCAGGCTCGTCATCAACGAACCCCCGGTCGGCGGCTGCAGAAGACCCCCCCCCCCCCTTGGAAGACATTTCAGCATACGGGATGAAAGGCGTACCCCCACTCTATTTATAGAGGAAAGGTCAGCCAGCGCGCAACCTCGCCGAATAAGGGGTTGGACTAATCTTTCTGATCTCTAGCGAGCTCGCAAAGAGCGGGGATTGTGTACAACCCGTATTCGGCGAGTAGGACCGTAGGCCTCAGCGAGCAGATCGGCACCCTTCAGCGAGTAGACCAGAGACAGTCTTACTCGCCCCGGGAAAGGAAGTGAATACACCCTTCCCTGCCGCGTCCAGCATGTCAAGCTCCCCTTCATCCAGGGCGAGACGAGACCGCCTCAGGAGAGCCCGCCCTTGGCGAATAGGTCTGGACCTAGTTGTCTCGGCCGCAATCTCCGGAAGGGAAGGGCGAGTACGGGCCACCCTGGCTCATCAACCCTCCCTCACTAGCCGCAGACCAGTAGGAGGTGCGGTTAGTGTATGTGAAAAGACACGAGGAGGCTGTTCGCAGACCACTTTGGTCTGCATATAGTAATTTGATTAAGGCGGAGGACGTTATCCGCAGACCTTTAGGACCATTTTACCCCTGGGAAGTCTTTCCCTATAAATATGACTCGTTATGTCTCAGATCAGCACAGATCCACCCCCCCCCCCCCCATTTGAGAGTCTGTGCTTTCTTCCTTGTGCTGTCTGAGACAGGCTCAGCTTCTGGTTTTTGGGAGGGGAAATCAAGTGAGATTTCCGGGTTAGTGGCGGGACCTCCTCGCTGCAGCCAGTGGGTCATTCTTAGGGAGCTACCTACCAACTGGTGATGGTCAATTCTTAGCTCGGAATACTTAGATCTAGGGGTCCGAAGAAGAGAGAAGTAACTCAAGCTACTCCCCAAGTCTCGAACAGGTTGGACCGGTATCCGGGTTCCAACAAATACGCTCTCACATGATCTAGAAGCCTGTTTCGCAAACTTGATGCGCCGCTCACCGAATAACTCAAAATGATCAAGATAATACTCCATATCCACGAGCCAATAACTGAAAGACTCGAGACTCGATGAGTCGTCAAAAGGGACATTAGTACGAAACTGCCACTCGATCTCTCTCTCATACTCATCCCTCAGGTAATCGAGTCGCGTTGAAGGATCAACACAACCCGCTCGCGTGCAGGAATATGAACGACGACAATCATCATACTGAGCATAGTGGGATCCTGTCGGCGGATCAACACGATCTCTGGAAGTGGTGTGCTGCGATCGAGAATAATCATCGTAGTAACGTGAGGATCTCCCTGAAGGGGCTCTATGGGAGCGGGTGTAAGTGGACTCGAGATCCCCAAATAGAGGAGAGGAATATTGGTGATACCTACCCATGAAGAAACCTATAGACACTACATCTACGTATCAAAAGAGTGCTCGCAACCTACCTTTACGTATATAAATGTGGCCCAAACCTTGGGCTCTGATACCAACTGATGTAGGGTAGGCTACGTGGGTGCACGACTAACATGCAACCCTAGGTGAAATGTCGGGGAAACAACTTGAGAACCCTAAACTACTATATGCAAGATGCGAGATCCGACGACGAATTCAAATTAAGCAATAAATAGTCAAATCACACGTAGATAATTTTAGCATAAGACGAATAATTTCTTTGGGCAAACAAGCAATAGTTTTCCTCCGCGTGGAGGGCCAAAGCGAGAGCGCGCAACGAATAAACCCTGCAAATCACAAAATAATCTACAACAAACAACTACTATTCCAAAGATTCAAGCAAACATGAAATCGTAACACCATATATTAATATTGAGAATTAAAGTTTCATACACCAAATAAATACTCACAAAATATGGGGGCTGCCGTAGGAGAGGAGATCCGGCAAGGTACGATGATGCGGTGGCGGGATTTGAGGTTACAGGGCTAGATCTGAGTGGAGGTGGCTGTTTTGGAAGGTGGGGGACTGGTTTTAAGTGGATCCGGATGGAGGGACAGATTTCGGATGGGGGAAGGGGGGTGGATGGAAACAGGTAGTTGTAGGTGGGATTTCAAGGAAGGGGCGACAATGGATTTGGGGGCGTTGGGCTGGAGAGGAGGAGGCGGTGGCTGTTGGGATTGGGGTGGGGTGGCGGCTGAGCTGCTGGACAGCAGGAAGGCGGTGGCTGGGTGGCTGGACAGCAGGAAGGCGGCGGCTGGGTGGCAGGACAGCGGGAAGGAGCGGCGGCTGAGGGCAACAGGGGTGGAGATGGAAGAATTTGAGGGTGGAGGAAGGTGGCTAAGGGTTAGGGTTACCTTTGGGGAGCGGGAGAGGGCCTAGGAGTCGTCATCTAGGGTTCCACGGAGTCGGCACCGTGGAGGGATCGCTGGAATCCGGGATTCACAATCTCCAAATTCTGCAATAGCTATAGCAGCCTGCAACCCTCATACACTCTTATTTATAATAAAGAGAAATTAGGGCATCTCATCATCAACAACTATGATTGGTCGGAGATGGGATAACCAGATTACCATTAAAAATAAAGCAAAAATGACAATATAATATATGAAATCGTGTCGGAACGACGGGCCGGACGCATCCGTGGAGTCGGATCATCGATCCGGGTACGCCATATATGTTAAGTAGCCGATCAACCCCCAAACATGCCCAAAACTCGTCCTGCGCTGCGGGTTCGCGTCTCCGATCCGCATCACATACCCACGAGATCAAATTAGAGGAAAATAAAGTAACTAATTTAGGAAATTTCAAGATGGCTAATGTCAATTGCAAGCCAACTTGATGAACAAGTCTAGAACTTGGGTTCCCACAATGAATCAATTTTATAAATGTAGAAGTTCTATGAACTTTCTAGAAACCTTGAGAAGCCATCTCTTCAAATTCAACATGAGAAAAACTTGCAATCCTAATGTTCTTTCACAAATATTAGAAATATATACAAACCTTAAAGGTTGAGCTACATCCAAAGGCATTCTATAGTTCTATTTTTTTTCTCTTTCTTAACACGTCATGCACATTTTAATCTCTCATCAAACATCAATAGTCTTATCCCAACTATTTGGCTCAACTTTATATATCCGCTAATGTTGTTTGTTCTTGTCAAGTGTTATATGAGGGATTACATCTAAATTTATGCAAATCAAATTGAACATTTCATGTTACCTTAGGTCTACCCCATCTACTTATCTTTCGACGATAACTCTATCTACTAGTCTAATTTGTTTTTCTAACCTTCTTTTACATTTCATAATCACAAAAAGTCATTTTATATTCTCTTACCTGCATAGATGTCGCTCACATTATACATTTAATATATTCATTCCTTAATTTATCTTTTCATATACAATCTTTTTGTTTAAATTATCTTTTCTATTTTGACACATTTAGTTTAATAATCTCATTTACCATATTTAATTTAGAACAACGACTTCTTTACTTCCCAACACTCACAGTCATGCAAGGCCTAATTGTAGTTTTATAAATTTTAACCTTAAGTCTCTAATGGTGTTCCTGGGTTGTTTATCAACAAAATTAAATAAGTGTTGAAGCTATAAAAGGAAATAAATGTTCATAATACAAGATAATATGATACAATGAATTAAATATAGCTTCTCTAATGGTGTTCCTGGGTTGTTTATCAACAAAATTAAATAAATGTTGAAGCTATAAAAAGAAATAAATGTTCATAATACAAGATAATATGATACAATAAATTAATATAGCTCCTCACATTTTGTTTCAATCTCCTAATCCACATCCACTATGAATCCTACCATAACTCATCCTACTAGAACTTATGTGCCCATTTACATCACCACTAATATCGTCAATGTTCCTTAGGGTATATATTGTAGTAATACAATCATCTCTTCATGTTTTAATTTATCTTCTAATTTATGTTAAGAATCATAAATATTATCCATGTTCATACCAACCTCATCAACAATTATATTAATAGCAATAGTCATGTGATTAATAATATTCACATTGTTGCGGAAACGTGAGTAGAATGATCAAACAAACAGAAAATCAAAACACAAAAAACATAGATTTACGTGGTTCACCCCAAGATGGGCTACGTCCACAAGTAGCAACAATCTGTTTTTCACTAGATCAAGAACAGAGGCGGTTACAGGGAAGTAGGCGGATTTCAAATTTCTCAATTCTCCTAACCTTAGAACGAGAAGAAGTTTATATAACACTCTGTATAGTTACAAAATACACATGATAACTACCCAAAACATAACATTTTATAACACCTCACAGGTCGAGATCAGCGCAAACATCGTTTTTGCATAGGATTTGAGGCATATAATTAAAATACATCAAACACTTTCTATTTGAACTCTATTTGGCCACCATCCTAACCCTTCTTTTATTGCTACTCTTTCCAATAAACAATACCTTCTATCCATCAAGCATTCTTCAAATAATTGTTAAGTGAGTTTAGAATTAAAAATTGAAGAACTTATCTTTGCACATTTAAAGTAGAATCTCATTGGGTGACTATCATAATGCTAAACATTTACTTGTTTCAATCACGACTTTCCCAATAGCTTGATGTGATTTCACTTAAACATTTTTTAATGTTATGCTAACCACAAAAAGTTATGTTGGCAAACATGAAGCTAACAATTCTTAATGAACATGTAGTCATATACTCTAACAAATGAAGAAGCAAAGAGCACAAGTTTAACATTGCCCTTTTAAAAGAATGATGGGCACCTTATCTTAGGGTTTGTTTGGCGGGGCAGAAGGAGATGGCGGCGAAACTGGTCGGATGTGAAATTGGCCTGAGGCGAAATGGGCCTAAGGCGGAATTGGCCGGAGGCGGAACTGGCCGGAGGCGGAGCAGACTGGAGGCAGAACACCAGCAGAGGTCGGCTTCCTGTTTGGGAAGCAGATGTATCCAGACGTTGGCCGCCGCAACGCGAACGGCGCCCCAAAGAGAGCTTTAATCAGGCTTCCTTTATTACCTTTTTAATTGATTATGGGTTCAAACATCTACAATCCACCACCTTTGATTAAAAGGGTATCATCTCATTCAAAGGCTTCTTTAACACAGTTTTAATCTCCTCTTATTAAAACATTTCAGATAGCTCTTAAATTTCTCATCTAATATAAGTGTAATGTAGAACAACCATTGTCTATCTCTTCATACTTTAGAAGTTAGAATAAACAATGTTATGTCACCTCAACCTTAAGGTGACCTTGCACACATTTTTTTGTCGTTATTAAGGCTCCGTTTAGCGCGGTGGTGCCGGTCTTGAGCACGGTGGCTATGAGTTGTCGTTCGTGATCGCCCAACCTCACCAAGGAACTAAATCCAGTTTTATGTTCAAAACTAGTTTTTTTTTCTTGGTGGCGGTCATAATCATTGTAATGTCAAACATACATTCTATAATTGTTGCATTTTTGTCCGAACTCGCAGGAGCAAAAACGCCGCGCCAAACGGAGCCTAAGTCCTAATTCTCCATTTTATAAATCATTATCTCTTTGCATAATGAAAAATTACTGAAATAAAAAAGAATACTTCCAGTTGCTTCTGTCTCATTAGTTCTTAGAACGTTTTATTCATTTATAAACTGCAGTTCTCTCAATAAATGGCAAACTAATTCCATTTCATTGTACTAAATTTGATCTTAATCAATGCTTTATAAATACTAATTTTTGCCACAAAATGTCGTTCTAGTTCAGTGGTTCTTATTCTTTAAAATTCCCCTTCTTCACTCAAGCAGAATAGTATTAAAGCAAACACCAAATGAAACTTTCATCCAAATTAGTACAATTACCTTCATCCATGACAAATCCTAGGATTAGAGGTGGGGTTTAAAATGTCATATAATCTATGAAGCACCGGTACAGATACAAGTACCAGATATGATATGTATCTAGTATGGTGGTACGGAAAATTGAACAAACAAACTTTTTGTACGTTCGGGGTACAACGTAATTAAATTGTGTGTGTATGCATGTGTATGTATATGCCACCTTTTCAAAAAAAGGAGGATATAAAATGTGGAAAGAATGCATATTGAACAAGTATTAACACTACCAATGACAATATGCAGAACGATCTGCCACGTCCAAGCATATCCACAAACTATAGCAGCAGGCGTATCCGCCAAGTATTAGGTATGTACCAGTACCGGAAACATACCCGGTACGGGTACATGGCCCTCATGGAAGTATCGGTGCTTCATAGCATATAACTCAAACAACTAAGGATTTACGTAGGCTAATCCCCAGTGTCTAGGGTGCTCCAGATTGACAAGTTGAGTTGTCTCAGACTCAAAAAGAAAAAACTCCTGTCAATGCATTGATGCCTTCTTCAAATAGTTGTTCAATGGATTGGTGAAAAAATCAATATGTATAGCCAAAATATGACTGTAAATGTAAACTTGCCTCGAGATATGAAACTTGATGTTCAGTTTCATTCATCCCTGTTTATTTTGTAGAAACTCAGTTTTTACTGTGTTTGGACAGTTATGAGTTTCATTTTTTACCCAACCTCGTACTAATTTTACATCAACCCTGATTATAAAGTAAAACATAACACTGACGATGACATTCAAGCCTTCAAAATTGAAGCCCACTTCTCACATTGAAGAAGGTATGCTAAAAATATAGGAACGTCGCCTTCACGTGCTTTCAAATAAACAAACACTTCAGCTTAATTTCAGAAGTAAATTTCATTGCATTCAGTCACTTAACTCCAGACAATCTAGCCCTAGAAGTGGCTCATGTCAAGAGAGAATCGAAAAAAAAATAATGGAAGTTCAAATAAATAGACAATTAGGAAAGAAACAAAAGTTGAAGTTGCATAGAAGTTTATGTAGATAGCCGCATTCAGTAATGCATCACATGACACGAGACAGGTTTCAGTAGCTTAAATGGATAGAACTCTGAATCAATATGCATCAAAACTAAGTATATACATTATTTCATAGGTGAAAGATCTTACTACCAAAACCACATAATTATATTAAACCAATTAACCCTAAAGCAGGTCATTCAATATAGATTAATGTCTTTAGGGCAAGCTTTTTGATACACACAAACAAACAATAGAAACGCAAATAGTTGTCACTTACCATGACAAGAGAAATAGGCAAAGCAATGGAATTAACCTTGTAGGGAATCGTCATCTAACCCCTAGCCTTAAGATCCGCAAGACGCCTGGAGAGATCGTCCTCATCAACCTTTTCCTTCTCTTGGTTGGAGGGAACGGCATGCGACCCAGGTTGGGGCAGGCCAACGGAGACCTCGAGGCCATAATCATCGGCGACCTGCTGCATAAGACTGTTGACCTCGGTCTCAGGAGTGGAGAGGCTGGTAGATCCGGCCATGGCACCCTCCATGAACTCGGCCTGGACCTCCATGTTGACGAACTGGCGCTCGAACTGATCCATCGTCTCGGACATCTTCTGAAGGTTGCCTGTAGAGAGGGCCGAGTCGAGGGACTTGACGATTGAACCCATGGACTTTCCGATAGCCTGCATCTTCGCCTGGGTGTCCAGGCGGGCGACGACGGCCTCGAGGCGGGAGGCGAGTCGGAGATAATTCATCTGCTCGCTGCGCTTGCGGATAGAGTTTTCTGCGTAGATGCGAGCGCCATCCATGTTTCCCTTTTCGATCGCCTTCTTAACCCTAAGCTTCTCCGTTTTTTCCTCCTTCTCACATTTGCGCGCTTGCCGCTGAAGACTTTTCGTTGTGAATTTGAGCTCCATGATCTGGTTCATCAGCTTCTCTGTGTTCCCCATCCCTAATTTTTTTTCTGCAGCTAATTAACGGCTCCGGCAAGACGGTGAAGACAGCGAAGAAGACGAATAGGAGCTGGTAGGATTCCGGCGAGAGAGAGAGGAGAGATGGACGGTAAAACCGGGGAGTCGGGGCTGCACTGCGACTGCTGGGCTCTCACGCGGAGTTATAGGAAATAATTATTTTAGGTAATAGTTATAAAAATTTCAGGAGTTTGTTATTAGCACCGCATTTATTTATTTATTTATTTTTTACTATTCACAACTATTTTATATTTACAAATAACTATTTTTAAAATGACTATTCGCAAATATAATTGTTATCTGCAAATCATTTTTTGTAAAATGAAAATCTAAAGAATTGTAAATAATATCATCAAAACTTACCGGTTACATCAAAATCATTTTATGCTTATTGATTGCATAGATAATCTCAACTTACTGATCACATGAATTATCCAACTGAAATTATACTATAATTATATAGATTATCCCAACTGCAATTATATAGATTACATAGAACTAATACTGAAATTATACAATTGTCTGCTTCGGCAATGTTAAAGAAATGAAGTAGAGGCAATAATTTTATTACTTGAAAAACTTAACTATTACAACGATGTAGCAGATGATATTTATACAGCAATGAAGCAGAAAATCTAGACGTTTCTTCCTTGAACCGAGAGAGTACATTTATGAGGGTGATTAGTCTTGGTGGCTACAATTAATGTGTTGTGTTGATTTCCAATGGAAGTTGTTTTCATTCTTATTCGGTGCAGAAGACGAAGCATTCGGGAGTAAACTGTTGGAGAGAAGGGGCGGCTGTAGTGGGGAATTACTGAACTTTAATGTATCTTTAAAAGGCAATGAGCAAAACAAAACAAAAACAGACGATGACGTTCAACAGAGAAATGAAGAGGAACGAAGGAATAGCAGAGAAATGAAGGAATAGCATAGAAACAACCCACATTTAGCATTAATGAAAGAAAACACCTATTTCGTCATATCCTAGCAGAGAAACGAAGAGAAATCGCCCTAAAATTTCAGGAATCTCGAACAGGCAAAGGCACGCAGTCAAACCTAAGGACTACGGGCTTCCTTCTTCGATGGTGGTCTGCCAACAAAAATTCGGTTGATTTAATGGTCTGGTGGGGGCGAGCGGTGGGCATGCGAAAGTTTCAGGATTCACGAACAAAGAAAGGCATGTGAGGGAGATAGACAGCTGGCTAAGAGCTGTGAGTGTGGTTAGGTTTTTTGAGAGGCTCTAAAAAAGACGTAAAATGAGTGTGAATAGCTAAATCAGTAGTGTTAAAAACAGTTGTCAAATTATAGTTATGTTAAGTTGATTAACACGCCAAATTTTTTTTCTAAAAAATATAAAAAATCCTAACATTTCAAGCTTTAAGGGCACACAAAACAGAAATCGTCCGCTAGAGCCTGACTTTCTCGTGAAGCAAGCTGCACACATGCCTCTTCGCTGCACGCAGGAGAAATCGCCGCCTCTGCCGGAGGAAAACGCCGGCAATAACTGTTTTGATCTCTCGCTGTGGCGAACGAGGCACGGGGAAGAGAAGATTAAGCTGGGAGAGGAGGTGGTTGCATGGTTTGAGTGTGGTGCTTGAGCCACAAGGAGCTAGTAAGGAACTGTCACGACCCGTCTAAAAGCAATAATCAGAGTGCGCTTCATGCGGGTCGCGATGCCACAAACATGGGGGAAAGAAATTCCATGTTTGTTAGGCGGAAGCTGTTTTATTATTAGATTTAAACTAAATAATTAGGAGAAAATACATTAACTTTATGTGGAAGGTTTAAAGTATAGCAATGAAGAGTTAAATACACATGCATGCTAACAAAACTCAAGATACCAAGTGTTGATACAGATTTCATGAAATGAAAATCTCAAAGAAATGAACATCAATAATATCAAATTCCAGTACATAAGTTTTAGCCTAACAGTTGTCCATGATTCAAGAGAAATGTTTGATCATAATTATTACATAATGAGCAATGTCCGACAGTAAAGGAAATACAAACATAGAACCTGACGCAGCAAGAAATAAGATAAACCTCCAGGAGCAGGAACTTGACACAGATCGGGCTCATGTGGCGGGCGGCGCAATCACGGAAGCTAAGACAAATTTCAAAACAAACAAGTAAAAAGCCTTAGAACTACATTGGGAAAAGTAAATAAAATACATAACTAGCATGATTTCAAAAGAAAAAAAAATTACTTATACTGGTACTCACGAAGCGAAACTAGCAAAATAGGCAAGTAAGTGAAACAACAAAAATTATTAGTCTAATCCAGTGTGTAGCATATATTAATTCATGTAATGACATAAGTTGTAACAAATAAAAGATGTATGTGTTTTTAAATGATGCACAAAAATTATGATTTAGAAGGATTCAAGATCAGATTCAGGACTTGGCAGAGATTCAGAATTTTATATTCGAGATCTCTGAGGGACGGCTCTTGTGAACTCTCACCCTAGAGCCAAGGATTTCATGCTTGTTATGACCGGTCTTTTGCTCCCGTTAGGGATTCAAGCGGGAACCCAAGTCAAGGAGTTGCATCAATTAAACACTTTCTTTCATTGTTTGCTTATACGAAGTTTAGTGATTCCTAGCATATTAAGTCATGCAATTAATTTAGTGATTCAAGTATTCAAAAATAAAATTCATAAACATAAGAAAATGTGCATCAAGCTAAGTTCAATGTTTGCAAGCGAGAGTTTTCTCTACTTGCCTTATGTAAGGCTGAATCCGACGGTGGCGGCTAAGTGGCGCAAACAAATTTTAAAACCTTATTTACACCTGTTCAAGAACAATCACGGATGATATTTGAATTAACGAAAATTCTTACGCTAGCACATGCAAGTCATTACAAAACTTAAACATGAGACGGTTTAACAATTTATCTCCCTCAAAAGTGAGGGGAGCGGAGACCACCATGAAGAAACTGAAATTTGGCGACGCTTTGGTTAGGGAAACCCTAAATCAGAAGGAGTTTTTGAACGATCCTGCTGATTCGTTCGATGAACGGCGCCGAAAATCACAAATACATAGCGGTTAGACGGTTATAAGAGGGGCATAACTTGGATCAACATATATGCAAAACTCATATTCTCTGAGGGTGAGACCCAGTTCAAGCCACATAAGCAGATGGTCAAAGTCAAAGGTCAACACAGAGAACAAGAAAGTCAAAGACTGAAGACATCCCGGCAAGTAGAGACAGCAGAAGGCCTGTGCGAGTATAGGCGAGCATGTGCGAGCAAGCCCCTCATACTCGTCAAGGTTGGCGACCATAGAGAGATACTCGCCGAGCCAGGCGAGGTCCCCTCAATGTCGTGTAGTCGCCAGGCAGGGTTAGGGCTATAAATAGCCCCCTCCCCTTTGGTTTTCCTATAAATAGGACCCCAGGGGTACTTGGATTGGCACATTTGGCTGAGCTTTTGGAACCCCATTTTTGAAGACTTGACCCCCTGAGTTCTGGACCGTCACCCTCGACCGTCATCCTAGATACTCGCCAAGTTGGTGCCTTCCTCGTACCCTGCTCAGTCATCTTTGGTTGTGGAGGAGAAGTCTCTTCTGAGCTTCTGGGTATGTGGTGGGACCTCCCTGCTGTAACACCTGGGGTCATGATGTTATTGTTCTAGTCCCTTCGTCATTTTTAGTAGTCGTCTAGCCGGACCGCTGGGCAAGTAACCTCCGACTGCATTGATCCGAATTTTAGAGTCTATGATTTTTCTTGGCTTCAACAATATATACATAACTTGGAGCACGAAAACTATAAAGGATTCAAAGAAAAATCTGAATAAGGGGGGTTGGAGGGAGAACCTTACCAAAAGGAGCCAAATCCGAGCCCAAGGAGGAGAGGGAAGAAAACCCTAGTTGTCCCTCTTGCAAACACCGGCCAAAACGAAGGGGAAGAGAGGAAAAATAGGGTTGTCAGACCTTGGAGGAGAGGGTGGTTGCTGGCCTTGAGGAAGAGGAAGGTTTGTTGTTGTCGGCTTGGGGAGGAGAAGGGAGGAGAGCTGCTGGCCCTTGAAGAGGAGGAGAGAGGGCTGCCAGAGGAAAGGGGTTGTCGGTCTGAGCAGGAGGTGTCGTCCACGGGAGTAGAGGGGCGAGCGAGAGGCGTTGAGATCGGGAGGGGCGCTGCGTGCAGAATGCGGGAGCGGGAGACGAGTCGCGTGCGGGAGCCCTAACACCGAAAATGAAAATGAGAGGGATCACGGGGGATGGGGGGGGGGGGGTTGCGGCTAAGTATAGGAAAAAAACCTAATACTTAAATTCCGAAAATGCCCGTAGCTTTAAATTCATTTAATTTTTTTAAAAATGGGTTGTTACATTCTTCCCCACTTAGTAAGTTTCGTCCCGAAAACTTTGAGGATTTCTCGAATTTTTGAGGATTCCCCGAATGGGAGCTCTTATGGCGAAAATTCAGATGTCATTCATTCCAACAAGATTTTCAAATCAAGGCATGGAAACTGACTATGAACGTAATGAAATAAGAAGGAGAATAAGTTCAGAGGCTTACAAAGATCAAGAGAATAGTCGCGGATACTTGCTACGCATATCAGATTTAAGTTCTCAGGTGCACTCCTCAGACTTGTCATGCATCCAAAACACTCTGACCATATGAATGGTTCTCCTTCGAAACTTGCTTACTTGATACTCCACGACTTTAATGTGTTCAATCAGATACAAAAAGATTGGCTTTAGGAATCATAGGAATTTCTTCATTGACATGGTTAGGATCACGGATGTACTTTTAAAGTTGACTAACATGGAAGACATTGTGAAAACCATCCCAAGCAGCAGGTAGCTCAAGACGATATGCAGATCCTCCGACACGCTCTGAAATTGTATAATGTCTCACGAACCTCAGTCTAAGCTTATGATGGCGACCAAACCGTTTCACCCCGGAAGAATGTGAAACCTTTAGGAACACTTGACCACCCACATCAAATTCTAACGGATGGCGGCGCTAGTTTGCATAGTTTCTCTGCCTCTCGATGGCACGACTGAGCTAAAGTCGAGTCTTTCTCGTGGATTCTTCCATTTCTTGAAGTAACTCAAGCCCCAAAATAACTTTTCACCAACTTTTAACAAATAGAGAGGGGTCCTACAATGCCGCACGTACAATGCTTCGAAGGGAGCCATTATGGGTCTCTATTGATAACTATTGTTGTGGGCAAATTCAACCAATGATAGGTGCTCATCCCAAGCTCCCTTGTAATATGGAATATAACATCGAAGCATGTCTTCAAGTATCTGATTAACCCTTTCGGTTTGACCATTGATCGTCGGATAGTAAACAGTGCTCAGGTTGAGTTCAGTGCCCAAAGCTTACTGGAAGCCCTTCCAAAAATGTGATACGAATCTCGAGTCGCAATCTGAAACAATCCGCAAAGGAATTCCGTGAAGTTTAATAACCCCTGATACCAACTGTCACGACCCGTCTAGCTAAAAGCAAAAATCAAAGTGCGTTTCGAGCGGGTCGTGATGTCACAAACATGGTGGAAAGAAACTCCATGTTTGTGATGCGGGAGCTGTTTTAATATTATTAGATTTAAAGTAAATAATTTGGAGAAAATACACGGTCTTTATGCGAAAGGTTTAAAGTATAACAATGAAGAGTTAAATACACATACATGTTGACAAAACTCATGATACCAGGTACTGATGAAAATTTCATGCAATGAAAATCTCAAAGAAATGAACATGCAATAATATCAAATTCCAGTACATAACTTTTAGCCTAGCAGTTGTCCATGATTCAAGAGGAAATGTCTGATCATAATTATTACATAATGAACAATGTCCGATAGTAAAAAAAATACAAACATAGAACCTGGCGCAGCCAGAAATAAGATAAACCTTCAAGAGCAGGAACTTGACACGAATCGAGCTCAGGTGTACGGCGCGGCGCAATCACGGAAGCTAAGGCAAATTCCAAAATAAACAAGGAAACAATATTAGAATATTAAGAAAAGTAAATAAAATACATAACCAGTAGGATATCAAAAAATAATAATACTTGTACTGATACTCAGGAAGCGAAATTAGCAAAATAGGTAAGTGAAACAACAAAAAATATTAGTCTAATCCATATTGTAGCATATATTAATTCATGTAATGACATAAGTTGTAACAAATAAAAGATGAATGTGTTTTTAAATGATGCATAAAATTATGATTCAGAAGGATTCAAGATCAGATTCAGGACTTATCAGAGATTTAGAATTTTATGTCTGTGATCTCTGAGGGGCGGCTCTTGTGAACACTCACCCTAGAGCCAAGGATTTCATGCTTGTTATGACCGGTCCCTTGCTCCCGTTAGGAATTCAAGCAGGAACCCAAGTCAAGAAGTAGCATCAATTAAACATTTTCTTTCAATGTTTGCTTATGGTATTAATGAATGAAGTGATTCATAGTTTAGTGATTCATAGCGTATTAAGACATGATATTAATTTAAAGATTTTGTTATTCAAAAATAAAATTCATAAACATAAGAAAAGGTGCATTAAGCTAAGTTCAATGTTTGCAAGCAAGAGATTTTTCTACTTGCCTTAAGTAAAACTGAATCCGGCGGTGGCGGCTAAGTGACGCAAGTAAATTTTAAAACCTTATTTAAACATGTTCAAGCACAATCATGAATGACATTTGAATTAACGAAAATCTTTACGCTAACACATAATTAACATTACACAACCTAAACATGAGAGGGTTTAGCAATTCCTCTCTAAGGGGAGCGGAGACCACCATGAAGAAACTGAAATTTGGCGACGCTTAGGTTAGGAAAATCCTAAATCGAAAGGGGTTTTTGAATGTTCCCACTGATTCGTTCGATGAAAGAATCTATGAAATCAAAATTAAAATTACTCAATAAAAAAAACTACCGCATATTTGCATCTTTTAAATTATGAAAGAATCTATGGAATCATAATAACATCTCTCAATAATAAAATTACGCACCAATAATAAATTGAACTTTAATTTAAACTTATAAAATGATAAGTAACTCAAAACCCAAATATCTAAAACTACATGGTGATGATCTCTACGTGACTTGTATAGAGTTGAGAATATGAAAATTAGCTTTGAGTTTGGGTGTAAATTAAACAATATTAAGTAATAAATATTAATTATTTACCATGAAAGTTCTTATAATCATCCGGACATTTTGTATGCACCCCATGGAGATACAAAAATGTATTATGCATGAGTAAACTAAAAATGTGAAATAAGCTTTTTCAAAGAGCCAAATAGTTAGTAACATACCCTGCATGTTACGAATTCGTCAAATTGACGATCTCGGTTCCAAACGCTTTAAACCCTAAACTCGTGACCTATATTATAAATCTCAATCTTCTGCAATTGATTCATGATACCTCATCCACACCGAGGAAACATATGACATAAATAATCTTCCCTCATTAACAATCTTCCCCCGTTTGTAATCGATGAAGTGATTATCATTCACAAAATAAAAAAATAACATTTCGACAATCCAAAGGCGCATAATACAAATGTAGAATTGTGAAGGACTGAAATCTGGAGTAATGAACGGCTACCACATTATGTAAAACCAGAACCCGATCCTGTATATTAATTACTATTATAGTTTAATATATAAGAATAATAAAAGAATTCCCTTATGATGAAAAGAGAAATTCAGTGTCGATTCGACGTCACACGTTTAATTTTGAAATTCAAGATTTCTGATATTTTGCGACACTCGTTTCGTTTTCGATTTAAACTTTGTTATTGAAATTAATTATGAATAAGGTTTGGATTAAGCTGAATTAGTTTAATTAGGCTTAAGAGGAGGATTATGCTTTTGGCATGGCTTGAGAACACTAGTGGCTGATTTGAGAACAATAATGGGTCGGCTTGTTTCCTTAAGCAAATCTTAATCTTGGGCTTACTTGGCCAAATTAGCTTAATTACATGCTAAGAGGGGGATTAGAGGAGAGGCGGTGGATGGATATTTTTCTAGATTTTGATTCTCTATTCTGATACTCTATTCTAAGAGGGGATTTTGATTCTCTATTTTGATTCTCTACCTGAATTAGCTTACTTGGTAGATTTTGATTCTCTATTCTAAGATGGGGATTTTGATTTTGTTTCCTTAAGCGAATCTTACCTCCTTTCTCGCCGCCTGGAGGTCTCAACGAGCTGAGCGACCTTCGGGCTCGACTACACCTCTGCTTCCTTGCTCCTCCTGCAATCGATTATGGGAAAGATTGAGAGCACGATGTCGTTCTCTTGTGATGCTGCCTCTTTCCTAAGGTTCTACTGAGTTTGGCCGGTGATTTGGTGCTGAAATTTCTCCTACGTGAGGTCTTTTAACTCTCCCCTCTTATCCTTCTCTTGTATTCCCTTTCTCCTACTTAGCTGTTGAAATTGAGTTGTTGTTGCTTGGAAAGTTGGTGGTTGGATTTCTTTGTTCTGTTGGCCGGCTAGGGTTCCTGATAGGGGAAATTTGATGAATTTCTTTTGAATTTTTGAGTTGGTTTCTCTATTGGTCGGCTGCCGTATTGATTAAGTTTTGATTGCTGAGTTGAGTCCTGTTGGGGTGGCTGTTGTGTTTCATTTGGTTATTGATGTTGACTGCCATGAGTGTTGCTATTGGCTGTCTTTTGAGCAGTTCCTGATGGCTAGTAGGGATCGTGATTACTTGTTGTAGTTGGCCGGTTGTTTGGTGGGGTTGCCTCAAAATTTGGACTACTGCTGTTTCCCTTGGGCTGTTAGCTGCCTTTAATAGTTGATGTTGGTTGCCTTTGATTAAGTTTTAATTTTTACGTTTTCTTTTTGAGACACCTAAACTAGTCCTCCCTTAGGCAACTTCTATTGGTCGTAGTTGTGGCCGTCTTAGGAGTCCGCTCATAACTATTTAACGACACAACCCAAAAGTAAATGATTTACTTGATACTGCAGAGGATGATGTCCAGTGATTGACGCGACGAGAATCCTATGAAGGACAAGGGCAAAGGAAAAGTTGTGGTGAGTCCTTACCGCTTTGATTTTGTGTACATTTGAATTATTTTGAGTTATGAATATGTAGAATTACTTTACCCTGAGCTACTTCCATGCATGGACACTGAATATGAATTGAATTGAAGAAATTCGAAGATTTGAAAGCATTGAAAATATGAAATCATTAAAAGGCTAAATATGGATTAACAAACGATAAAAACTATGAGGGGGAATTAATATAATTATTTCATATATTTTGAAACTGAATACAAATTGAGTATGAAAAGAATAAGAAATTGAGAGTGCGTCGACACATCGAAAGACTAAGGGTCAGCCTTGCAGGGGGGGGGGGGGGGGGGTAGAGCAACAAACTCCTACAACTTGGGGGGGGGGGGGTAGAACTCCTACACCTAGTAGGGGGGTTGAACTCCTATGGAAGTTGATACTGAAATGTCTAATCTAGAAGGCGTGAAAGCCTGTTGCGTTGTTGAGCGCCCTAGAGTGGACATTGATTCGATGAGCCCAGATGTTTGATTGAGAATGCCCCTCAGTATTTTGAAATAACAAAAAGTGATATGAAAATCCTAAATTGAATACAAAAATGAATAAGAATGAAAAAAAATAAGAATTTTGATACCAAAAATAGTTTATTATTCATGTTGTACCAACTCACTGTACTTATTTACTGTACTTTCTGTTCTACTTAACATGTTCATATAGAAATATATAACTGTATATTGATGTCAACTCTTTGTGTTTGTCTGTAGTGTGGTTGAAGAAGTAAGAAACTCACTTAGTTTTCTAAACTAACTGTTTGTCGATCTCTATTTTTAGGATAAGACTGCCAGTGTGTCTGACCCCGTTAGGAGGTTACTTGCGAAGGCAGAAAGGAAGTAAAAGAAGAATGTGATTCGAATACAGGTTATAATTTTTGTAAATTAAGTTTATTATGAAAAGTTATTTTATGTTGTCTCCAGGTACCTCTCATGTAGTATATATTAGAATTGCTGCGTTATTTAATTATAAAAACTGCTCAGAAGAAATAATTAAATTGTGCCGAACTTCGAGTCGTTACACATTATAACAAGATGAAACTGCTATTCCTATGTTAAACATTGACATCCATTTGTCAATTGGAGCAGGTACACTGCAATTCAGAGATTGCACTAACTCATTAAGCTTCACACTCCCAAATATATTTGTGTATAAACTTCTCTTTATTTAAGCTCAATCATTAATTCATTCTGCATTTGCAGTCAATTCTCCCCCATGTCTCATGCGGCAATCACAATGCCAATCACCTGCCACATTTATAGCATCAAGTATATGTTTAGAAATATATGAAGGCATCTCCCTCCGAATTTAGTCTAAAAATTTGTTACTATTTGAACCATTTTTTTTTTGCAAATCTCCTCTTGCACTTGAGTTGTTCGTTCCTAAGAATGTGTTCAAAAAGAGGAGATGGATCTCGCTCTGTCGATTTGAATTCCTCTTTCAATTTATTGTTGCTTCCTTTTGGTTAGTCTTTCAAACTTAACGACACGAGGTTCTTAAGTTTGACCTATAGTAGGATTTAAAAGCTCCTCTATGTTTCGTTTAAGTTCATTCATTTGAACATCACTTGTGTTATTATATCTTTTGAGTAGACGATTCAATTTTGATTGTATGTCACTGAACAAAGCATTTTCCTCCTTAATTTACTAGTTTCTTCGCATATTGTGTCCAAATTTAGTTGCTTTAAATACTTATGAACAATCCACAGTGGGAATACACTGGATTGATTCATGTAAATCACTAACTCCTGTGCACATGACAAACCAATTGTGTTCCTTATTTTATGTGTGCAATTTGAAGCTTCAGGATACCCCGACTTTAACAATTCTTTTTTTTTTTAAATTACATCTAGAGTAACAATTGATATATAACCCGCAAGCGGAATCCCCTGGGATATTCTGATTTAAATTTCGTTTCTCGATCCTGGCTTCGAATTCATGAACCCCAAGCATTTTTTTCCAAAGGTTCAATCTTTGGCAAACCTCTTCGTATTGATGACGCAATAAAAAGCCTTTCTCGATCACCGCTGACTATAATCCTAGTGGAAGTTGATATCTCCTTGGAGCACGATAATATAATATGGTTAGATTACCTAGATGGGGGGAACTTCCAATAGGTGGTAATGAAAAACTTCCCTAAATTCTACCAGAACTGTCACATGCTGGGACATGTCTCAACAGTCTGCTACGTTACACACCCAATTAGGAGAAAGATTGGGAGTAATATCGCGAAATCCTTAAACCCGAGGAAAAATAGTTTACCACATCCCTCACCCCCTCGTTCTCCTTGGCCCCTCTAGCGTCGGAACCATATAAATTATCACCACACAACGCAAAACCCTCCCTCACAACTTTGATCAAATCTAAATCAATTCATAGACACAATCTCCCAAATCTCCACATTGATTTAAGCATCCCATTTCAGATGCAATTCAAATAAATCTAGCCTAATGCACAACATGTATTCGCTGGGGGAAAGCCAAACCCAATTATAAACTCATGTCAGCAGAAAGTTTACCGTTGACCAAAAAGAATGTCATCATAAAAAATAAGTAGAAAATAGCCAAGAAACAATGCACGCCATTTCATCTCTCCAGCAAGCCCCTCCTAAGGGAAAAAACTTTAGGTGCGTTTCTCCCACCTAATCTTAGGTGGAGAAACAATACAACCGTACGATCTGGTATCCTACGGTGGAGTTGTTTTCGCGGAATACTACAATGCTCTAAAAATACTATCAGCATTGTCAGTATTTCAATCAGTCATGTTATTTTTGCAGAAATCAAAAATTTGCTGCGCGCGAGCAGCATAATTTAAAATGGGAGAACAAACCTAAAAATATCTCCTCCTAGGGCCGCATAGGCGAGACCCTTTCGAGCTCGCCAATGAGGTCCCACCGATATGGTGGGGCTCTAATAGGTCAGATCAATACTAATATTTGTCTAAGAGCAGAAAATATTTATATAAAAAATATGAAATAATATATTTACTTCTTCAGGCAATAAACAACGGATAAGGAGAGAGAAGAGCTCTCAAACCGAGCTTCGTCCCCCGCCTTCTTCCTCCAACTCTCCACAGTCTTCTCCGTCTCTCTTTCTCTCCTCTTTATCCATTAATGGCCGCCGCTCTGTCCGTGCTTCTACCCCCTTCTTCATGCTCATTTCCCACTCTCACCGTAGATCTCATCTTGCCGAGAGCAGCGGCCCCCTTATGCTCCTTGCACGGCAATTCCTCCCGGTCCAGATGTGAAGTTCTCTACCGGCTCCCATTTGGCCGAGGGATAGGAGGGGTATTCGGAACTGATAATATATACGATGCATTGCTGGTATTTTACTGCTGTCCTTTCACGTAGTATTCATAAATGTGTTCATTCTAGGTTGAGATCCTTTCTCAGAAGAGGTTTCCTGGTGATGGGAAGGATAAGAGAGCTTATCTTCCACCTGATGGAGGTCGAGGGGACGCAGGGAGATCGAGTTCCTCGGCTTTCAGGTCGCCCGAAATCCAAAAGGACAGGGGATTGCCATTTGATCTCAAAGTCCAACAGGCATTTTTCGGTTTCCTTCTCCTCTGCTGTGATACTAATTGCATTGTTGCGAAAATTTTGCGTTTCGATTTTTTTAAATCTAATCCTTTGATTCCTTTCTTAAGCTGGCATTACTCATTAGGCTCCGTTTGGTGGTTTTTTTTGCTCCGGTGAGTTTGGACAAAATCGCCACGGCCATAGATTGTATGTTTGACATGACAATGGTTACTACCACGGTCAAAAAAGAAAATGAGTTTTGAACATAAAAGTGGATTGTTATTACTTAGGAGAGGTCCGGCTTTCACGAACGACGGTTCATAACCATCACGTTCATGACCGTCATGACCGCCACTGCCGCGTAGGCTCCGTTTGGCGTTTGGCGCGGCGTTTTTGAGCCGGTGAGTTTGGACAAAAACACCACCGTCATAAAATGTATATTTGGCAAGACAATTGTTATGACCGCCACCAAGAAAAAAAAACTAGTTTTGAACATAAGACGGAATGAAGTTCCTTAGGTGAGGTCGGGCGTTCACTAACTATGGTTCATAACCACCGCATTCACGACCGATGACGCCGTGCCAAACAGAGCCTTAGTCATGTTATCTAGCACTTCTAATTTTTTTAGCAGTAAGAACAGTTAAATTGTGAGTTTTCCCCAACATGCTATCACTGAATTTATGTTGTAGTATAGTGTCAATTGTTGTTGGAGTTGTATTCCTGATTTGCAGCGTTCACTGCTGTTTTAAGCTCTGTTTGGTCATTATTTTTTCTGAAAGTTGTGCCATGAATCTTAGATTTGGTGTATGATTGCTTGTCTTCTTGAGCAGAATGGGATTCATAACTAACCATCTTACTTATCCTGTCGTCTTCTAATGGGTTTGCTTGATTATCACATAAGATTGAGTTCTTCCCAGGAGAAGCCAAGCTTACTAAGAAGCGGCTTTATTCATATCTAATCACATGCAATTACAAAAAAAAAAAACAATTCGGTTTAAAAAAAATCACATGCAATTACAACCATAGCTCTACATTAAACTTTAACATTCTACCTTTCCACAACTGCCTAGTTACTTATTCATAAAATCTAATTTTCTCCAAGCAAAATACAATATCCTGATGTAGATTGTTTGTCTGAATGGAGGCCTCCCCGATATGCATCGATATAACAAAAGAATTGCTAATGACCCTGATGTTGAAAGAAGTCTTATGTCTAGGGCACCTTTTAAATATCATAAAATGTTAAGTACAACTCTTAATGCTCCACCACGTTCGTGACCGCCACCTTCGCCGTCCGGCCACCGCCACACGGCCGGCCACTTGGCCGCCGCCCAACTTCCGACGCCCGGCCGGCCACTTGGCCGCCGCCCAACTTCCGCCACCCGTCCTCCACCGCCTCGGTCGGGTAACTTCCACGCTGCCACCATCGCACCCCACTATCTCCAGAACCACCCATTATGGGGCGTGCCTATAGCAAATTCCCATAATGGGTGTGCGGGTAATAAAATATATATGATTGGGGTATGCATGTAGTAAATTATACGATTGCGGTGTGCGAATAGTAAATTATACAGTTACGTTGTGCGCATAGCTATATAATCCATCATGGGTCTGCGCATAGTGATGTAATCCACCATGGGTGTACGTATAACGAGAAAACCACCCATAATAGGTGTGCGCATAGCAAATTATATGGTTACGGGTGTGCGGATAACCGAGCTTCCTAGCCACTTAATTACGGAAATGACATCCTCGAAATCTATAAGAGGGCTCCTAGACCCTCATTTGAACTCACCTTGCCTCCTACGCCCAAGAGAGCTCCAGAGGATTCCCTCGAAGATCTCCTTGCGTGCTTGAAGATATCCTCGAGGATCTTCATAGGCTTTGAAGATTGCTCAAAGATTTCCTTCCGAGACTCGAAGATCCCCTTCAGCTCCCGACGCCCGCTTCCGAGACTCGAAGATCCCCTTCAGCTCCCGACGCCCGCTTTCGAGACTCGAAGATCCCCTTCAGCTGCTGATGCCCGCTTCCGAGAACCAAAGATCTCCTTCAGCTCCCGACGCCCGCTTCCGAGAACCAGATATCTCCTTCAGCTCCCGACGTCCGCTTCTGGGAACTAGAGATCCCCTGCAGCTCCCGACGCTTGCTTCCAAGAGCCAGAGATCTCCTTCAGCTCCCGATGCTCGTTTTCGAGAACCAGAGATCTCCTTCAGCTCCTGACGCTTGCTCTCGGGCCACGAAGTTCTCGTATACTCCACGAAGGTCTCCCAAAGTACAGCTCGAAGACTTCTCCCGATTCCGCCGCTCGAGTCCAGAAAACCTGTAGCTGCTTCCAGACTGCTTCCGAACGCATCCTTCGCCATCACATTCCTGCCGACCTCTACGGTCCGGAAGAGCTGTTGTAACGAGTGGTTGCCTGTCTCCCTCGATAAGATAACTTTTATAACTCTCAAAGAAGATAGTGGAATTTAGCCGACACAGTCCCGACCCCTTGGTTTTTCCCTTTTTCGGGGGTTTTCCACGTAAAAGCTTGCTTGTCAGCCGTTGGTACTTTTTTGTGACTGTTTGCGCGCTCGATCCGCTCCCGAGCTAGGACGGTTCGTCTCGACCGGTTCACGAGCGCCTCGAGTGACCCGCAACATCTTTAATCTACATAATAATTCAAACTCCTCCCGAGCAACAAAAGTAAATGGTTGTTCCATGTAAATTTCATTATCGAAGTCACCATGACTGAAATCATTCTTGATGTCAAGCTAATGGAGAGGATAACCATGAATAACAATTAACAACAAGACTAAACATGGGTTGAATATAGAAATTATCTGGAACACGAGAGAAAGTGTTGAGATAATCAACACCACAACCTTATATACTCTTTGGCTACCATATCAGCCTTCAACATATCCATTTAACCACCATGGAATTCGACTAGGTGGTCTCAACGACAACCAACAATGGACTTTTTGAAAGGAAGAAGAACCAAATCCTGTGTGCCATTTGATTCCAACCCTTTCATTTCCTCAAGCATAACCTATCTTTATCCATGATGAGATATATAATTTGGTAAGCTGTAGAAATAAAAATAAAAGAGAATGAGCAACAAAATCATGATAACATGTAGATAAGTTGTCATAGGAAATATGGATATAATATGATAAATATGTCCATTGCGACATGACTTATGCAATGCTAGAGCGAGATCATCATTAGTGGATGCAGAAGCATGAGTAACCTCTTCAGCAATAAAGGGATAGTCAACCAGAGGACTGATTATCACATGCATGGTCTCTAAAGTTGCTATTGCATTATCCTTCGATTGATGTCATGATCTTCAACTATAGAAGTTATTATAAAACAACACATTCCTAGCATTAGAGACATATGGATCTTGCAAGGAAGCATACACATTAGCAGGAGCGTAAGAATCTCAATGAGAACTCATGCAGTGAGGGAAATGAGTTAAAGAAGGGCATATACTAAAAAAAGTAACATCGACAGAGATGAAGACACGCTTTTGAGTAGCTGAATAACACAAAACTATCTTTTTAACTACGAGAATATCTTAGACAGACGCATTTGATGAACTTTTTGATAATTTATTTCGGCTAGGAGGTATGCTAAGCAGAGAGCTTGTTCACCTAAATACTCGAGGATGTAAATAATGTGGCTACGATGATGCATAATGGAGGGCTTGCAATTTGTAAGATAACACTTCATGAAGATCATATCATCCCAGAATTTAGATGGAACATGAATATGAATATGAATGAGAAGAGTGCGGACCATCTCAACTAAATGTCTTTTGCGTTTAACAACTCCATTTGTTGGAGTTAGTGAGGAAAGACGATTTGTGAATCATACATACCCTAGAAGGACATAAATGTTTGAAAGTTATCAAAGAAATATTTTGGTTAGCATTTTACGACCTAAGGATTCAAAGAGAACTATCAAATTGATCACAAAGGCTTTAATTTTCTTAAAAATTCACTATGATATATACGAAGGAATACCAGGTCATCAATAAAAGTGATTAAATAATGAAAACCAAATTTAGACATAACTCTACTAGAACTCCACACATTTGAATGGACAAAAAGGAAGATGCAGATGCACTCTTATTGACACTTCACGGAATGAGACACGATGGTGCTTAGAGTTGGCAAGATTCACACTCTACACTTCTAAGATGAGACAATGAAGCTCCTTTTTCTCTAAATTCAATAATCCCCGATGTCCAAATTGATCGTAAATTGCGTTAATGAGCTGGTGAAAGCAAGAGCAAACACCGGAGGAAAGTGCAACAAGTTTATAAACATCTTTGTTCGATCACTCATATGCCCTTTGATTCTTGAATGCAAAAAGTGAGAGTAAAGAAAACCTTACAGTTATAGAGGGACTTTATGAATGAAGATATGATTGTAAGTAAAAATAGATGTAAAAATTACAAAATATTATTGTTGCATCATACTGCAGAGAAATATCTATTAGCGATAGAAACACTAGTAGTGAAATGAGATTATGTAAATAGGTAAATAAAATTGCAAGTGTGGAAAGCAGAAGAAATGTCTAGAGAAGGTGACGCAGGGCAGGCCGTGTGACTAGGGTGTGCCGACACTGATACAACCCTAAGTGTTTGTGATGCTTACAACAACAACAACAATAGAACCCATATAGTCCCCAATCATTGGGGGTATGGGCGGGGGAAGATTGGAAACATACCTAACCTTTGGCACTATGCACAAAGTGGCTTCTCTCAGAGGAGAAAGACCTAACCTTTGACAATAAATGCACAAAGTGGCTGCTCACAGAGTACCACTGAAATAGCGGCCCCCTATACCGTCGCGTTTGCCGCGGAATCATGCCCTCAAATCAAAGCCAAAGACATCAGAGAGGGCAGACCCAAGAATCCATTTTGATTTATGTGCACATAACCATGCTTCCTTCATTCAGCATCCAGAGCATTGGTGAAACACACTAATTGTGATGCTTAATGAACTCAAAATAATACGACCAAAAAATACAATGCAAACGATTTAAAAACTTTAATCCGGAAATAAAGCCTGCGTTAATAATTTTATAAGCGAGGCAAATTGACACGAGATGAATTAGAATTTTCCGGTGTTCACAAGACACACTAACTTTCGCACAAAGTGCTTTAACCACAATTTCCACGATTAGATTTATTGAACGAAAGAAAAAAAAAACAAATACAATTATGGATCAAAATACCCAAACACATATGAAATATTCTCCAATATTCAATAAAGAGGAAATAAGCACAACACAATAATACTCACGTAGCAATGAAGATCCAACAACGGTTGTATGTGGAAATCCTAGTGACGGAAGCGACGACAACGATTGCCTTTGGAGAAATAGCGGGTTGTAGTGGATTGTGGGAATTAGGATTTACTGTTGACAAAAGATGGAGAGGACTGGTGCTGTGTGGTAAATGGCGAGATGGATGATTGTACAGGAGAAATGGTGAAGAGGGAGCAGCGGGTGTAGAACTGACGGAAGCTTTTTTGGCGGTTCCACGACAGAAATGGGATTCACGGCGTAAGGAGCGGCTGGGATGTGCCGACCCGTCGAGGAAGAAGAATAGTGGATCCACGGGAAAATGAGTAGGAAGAGGTGGGGCTTGCGGTTTTTCCGTCGGGGTAGGGGAAGTGAACAAGAACTGTAATTGATGGTATCGACAGGGGAAACTGGGAGGAACTCACACCAGAATACAGAAGCTGGGATTAAATTTAGGTTACAGGAACGAAGAAGATGAACATGAACTGGATCCGAGCGGGACTGGCACACCGTCCAGGAGGCTATGGCACTGTCGTCGACCGGCCAGGGAAGGTCGACGGGGACTTCAGGTTACGATGTCGTGGTCACTGTAGGGATCTGGACGAAGGGACGAGCGACTCGGATGTGCAGGCGTGGGAGAGATGATGAATAGTGACAGTGACGTTGAGTTTTGAGCGGTTTACAGAGGGGATCATGGGCTTACAGGGAGAAAACGGTGAGGGCGCACGACAAACAGAGAATAACTAAAATAAAATACATAAAAATAATAGTGCGACGAGCCAGACACGCTCACGGTCTCGGATTGCCGATCCGATCATTGCCTCCTGCGCGAATATACAAAAGTGGGCCCCGCCGACTGGCGACACATAGTCTGATGAAGATCCCCATCAACTCCCCCCGACTGAAAAGCATTCATCTCCGATGAATGGAGATGATCGTACTGACGTCGAAGATCGGGGGTAAGTCTACCAAGCTCCGCCGCGGACATCCAAGTATCATCACAAATGGTGCGTCCACTTCAGTGTACCTGGTAATGGCAAGAAGGGCCGTCCGCGGTGGGAATGCACTCATGCGCCACAATATCAGTAATGCACTCAGCCCTCACCTCTCGTGCTGGTGGATCCAGAAGAACCGGTGGAATCAGAGGTGGTGCGGGCAAGTCCGTAGGTTTTTGTCCAAGGTGGTCAGGGGAAGAGTCAGGCTGTGACGGGGAGGATGTAGGAAGTGGATCAAGGTATGGATCCATATGCTCGAGAGGCCCAAAGTACGGTGTTAAATCTTCAGTATTAAATACGGGATGAATACCCATATCTGCTGGGAGATCGTCCTCATATGCATTTGCTCCAATTTTCTTTATAATTCTATAAGGGTCCATTCGCTTCGGTTGTAGCTTCTTAGCGACTCCTTTTGGGAGCCTCTCCATGCGAAGTCAGATCATTATTTGCTCGCCTACCCGAAAATGCTGTTCACACTTGTGTTCATCTGCCTGTGTTTTATATAATTCATTACTGCTATCAAATTACTTTTTCAGATTAATTCATGCAGTTCAGAAACTATGGATTTGGGTAATCCGTGTAATCGAAAAGCGTCTCTCATAAAAAGGGCCGCTACGTGAGCCGCTTCGGTGGTCTTACGGTAGGCAATAAAGTGAGCCATCTTCGAAAACCGATCTACCACTACGAAAATAGAATCGTGCTTCCTCAGAGTGCGAGGAAGACCCAATACAAAATCCATACTAATGTCAACCCATGGCTGATGTGGGACTGGAAGAGGAGTATAGAGTCCAATATTTTGTTTGAACCCTTCGCAGTCTGACATGTGCCGCAGTGTCGCACAACACGTGCCACATCCCTTTTCATGGCGGGCCAATAGAACCGATCCTCAACTAAAGCAACGGTCTTATCTCTGCCAAAATGTCCAGTTGCGCCGCCAACGTGCATTTCCCAAATCAAGAAGTCCCTGAAGGACGTCCTGGGGATGTAGAGACGAGATCCGCGATACAAGCATCCCTCTACAATATCAAACCCATCAGTGGGCTCGGGAGGATCCTTCAAAAATCCCAAATAGATATCGCCAAAGTCAGGGCAGGTGGGGTAGTCACTAGATAAACGATCAAAACTAGTCGCGCTAGCGCTCAATGTGCGGGGTAGGTGATACGTCGACTAAGAGCGTCGGCAGGTTTGTTCTCAAAACCCACGCGGTGTTTGAGAACATAGTGAAAGTCCTGCAAATATTCAACCAATTTGGCATGCCTATGCCCCAATTTCCGCTGTGAGTCAAGATAACGCAGGGCCTGGTGATCGGAAGCGACGACAACGGTTGCCTTTGGAGAAATAGCGGGTTGTAGTGGACTGTGGGAATTAGGATTTACTGTTGACAAAAGATGGAGAGGATTGGTGCTGTGTGGTAAATGGCGAGAGGGATGATTGTACAGGAGAAATGGTGAAGAGGGAGCAGCGAGTGTAGAACTGACTGAAGCTTTTCTGGTGGTTCCACGACAGAAATGGGATTCACGGCGTAAGGAGCGGCTGGGATGTGCCGACCCGTCGAGGAAGATGAACAGTGGATCCACCGGAAAATGAGTAGGAAGAGGCGGGGCTTACGGTTTTCCCGTCGGGGTAGGGGGAGTGAACAGGAACTGCAATTGATGGTATCGACATGGGAAACTGGGGAGGAACTCACGGCAGAATACATAAGCTGGGATTAGATTTAGGTTACAGGAACGAAGAAGATGAACTGGATCCGAGCGGGACTGGCACACCGGCCAGGAGGCTATGGCACTGCCGTCGACTGGCCAGGGAAGGTCGACGGGGACTTCAGGTTACGATGTCGTGGTCGCTGTAGGGATCCGGACGAAGGGACGAGCGGCTCGGATGTGCAGGCGTGGGAGAGATGATTAATAGTGACGTGACATTGAGTTTTGAGCGGTTTACAAAGGGGATCGTGGGCTTAGAGGGAGAAAACGGGTAGGGCGCACGACAAACAGAGAATAACTGAAATTGAAAACGGGAAAATGAAAACAAGCAGGGACGTCGCACCCCGGGCTCGCGTCGTCGCACCATGAAGATCGCCGGATCTGGAATCTCTCATAAAACTCAGCAATGACAATAAACTGCAGCACCCGCCCCTATTTATAACAAGAAGGGGCGGTTGGGCATCGGGCGTGTACGACTATGATTGACCGTTACGCCCGAGGCCCTGAAATACCAAAAACAAATACAATAAAATACATAAAAATAATAGCGCGGCGAGCCAGACGCGCTCGCTTTCTCGGATTGCCGATCCGATCATCGCCTCCTGCGCAAATATACAAAAGTGGGCCCCGCCGACTGGCGACCCGTAGTCTGATGACGATCCCCATCAGAAGGATTCCCTCACAGCCCAAGCTGTCTGATATTGAAGGAAACATGAGTACTAATCAATAAATGTATATGGTTGTTCTCCTTGGTTGCGCATCATGTGAGGTGATCGTAGATCATAGATGTCGCAGTAACTGAGTGACATTAGTGCACAAAAGTGAAACAATGAAGATATAGAAAGCATCTTTGGTGTGCCCCATCCTGCAATAGTGGGCGCACCTGGTACATCCAACACAATGTTTAATTGTAATCATCATAGAAAGGATACGAGTCACTCGTGATGACAACAAGAAGAGCAAACAACATGAGTCAACAGTAGGGAGACTACTCTCGACTATACACGAGGAAGGTGACAACAATAATGACTCTTTATTATACGATAAGATAGACTGCATGAGGCAACTATGAGGCTTTTTTGTTGTTGATATGAAGCATGCAAGCTGCTGCAATCAAGAGTTTCGAAAAACGCAAGGATGCGGTTGGAGGAGCAAGTCAAGCTCTACGATCTGAAGATTCTAAGAGTGGTGAGCTTCGATTAAGGGAAGACATTGGTGAGCTTCCATCGAAGGAGCAAGGAAGATGTGCTCAATAATTTGTGTGACTGACTTGCTACTGAAGCATGTGGTTGAAGAAGGGAAATTGACAATCTAGGGTTGGTTTGCTATCAGATATTACTGTCGGAGAAGTGGAAGCTGGATGAAGAGAACGACTTGTTCCAGGATCAAGTCGGAGATTAAGCGAATAGTGGTAGGCTTTTGATAAAGTAGCTTGATGAGAGGAGACGCTTGTTTGGAAAGAGATTGAGTCAACACATGAGGAATACACTCACAAATTTGATATCATGTTAGCGTACCTGAAGGGTACTAAGCATTGGCGACAAATATTTTCTTCATACTCGAGCACTTGCAAGCTAGGTATTTATAATACCCTTTACCTATATATGGATATACAAATATCAAACACAATTCGTTGATCACTTGTCATGGGATTCTTGAAACTATTCTTTTTTCCTATTCAACATATGGGATGAATTCATTGTTGCAATAAGGAGATGTTAAATATTTTCTCTTTATGTCTCGATCACCTCTCAAAATATTGCCACTAACATGATACCTTGTATGAATTCTTTGATTGCTTGTCATGAGATTCTTGAAACTATTTTTTGTCATATTCAACTTATGGACCTCTCAAAATATTGCCACTAACATGATATCTTGTATGAATTAGTAACAAAGGTTCAACAAATGTGATTTAAGTATATTTTACTAGCGAAGCAAACATGGGATCCCCCGTGTGCGCGGTGTCAGGTGGCAAAAAGTATCTTCAGCAGACATACAATTTTCTCCCATTCCAATTTTATTTTATTTTAATATATATATTGTTTTAATTTTTATTTCTCTCTTAAGTCTTTTCTAATTTATTTTGCTCCCTCTTTTACCTTTATTTTTCTCTTTTACCTATTTTCTATCTTTATCTTTCTCCCTTTCTCTCTAAATTATGTAAAGAATATACGAAAAAATAAGATGTAAAAGGAGAAACATTGCACAAAAATAATAATATAGTAATTATTATAAAAGTATTTTTGATAGTGTTAAATGTATCAATACACTAACATGTTTTTCCTTATTATAGCATATAGATAACTTTGATATTTCTCTATGAGCAAATATTGAGGGGCAAGCGATCTTTTCATATAATGTACTTTCCTACTTTATCACTGCTTGGATTTAAACTTACACCAGCCTCATATTTGTAAGAAGAGTATGCCGAGAATATTTAGATATTAATCGCAATTATTTTGTCAAACCATGCTGTTTGGAATAATTCAAGTATTCCCATCTCTTCTTCAAATTCGTTACAATTTATTATTCAGTTTAAAAACTTGCAGAACAATGTAAAAAGATATCTATTGCATAGATGTGCATAGATTTTATGAAAGATTTAATTTATTTCTAAAGATCATACTAAAAACTAACATGGTTTATCAGGTCAATGATGCAGGAGATCTTCAAGATTCCACTTTTCTTAATGCTGTCGTGAAGGTACACATTGTGCTTAAGCTTAGTTATATGGTGATCAATGTAAAAGATATTGCACACGTGATTGTGCCACTATGCTGGTTTTCATCAATTTTGTAGGCAAATATTTACTTTGATAGAATTTGGATTTTAAATTGGATGCTTGCCTGTTGCAATTATATTCTGATCCTAGATGAAGTCTGAGAACTCTTTATAGCCGTTGGATCTTTATCTTTCAGTTATTTCTAATATGTATGCTGTTGTAGTTATCTTTCTATATGATACAATCCTACTATTATTAAATACGGAAAAAAGGGCAGCCCGGTGCACAAAGCATCCCCACGCAGCGAGGGTCCGGGGATGGGTCCCACCACAAGGGTGAAATGTAGGCAAACCTTACCTTGCATTTTTGCAAGAGGCTGCTTCCAGGACTCGAACCCGTGACCTCAAGGTCACACGACGACACCTTAACTGGTGCGCCAAGGCTCCCCTTCATTATTAAATACGGAAATTCATATAAATTCTGCATATATGAGCGTGATATATGATCGAAGGTTTTATGGTACAACTGGCTCTTAAAATGTCACAGGAAAGGCTTGCGATCTATACATCTTACATAATATATTTCTCCCGATTTTTCAACTATAATAACACATTGCGAGCATTGACTGTCTAACATGTACTTTTTATCATACATTCCCTCTATGTTGTCACTGACTACTTTCGGGAGAGGTGTTATTATGTTACCAACACAAAATTAGCTTGCAATAAAATTTGAAAAATTGAATACACTCACGAAGAATACTCATGCCTAACTCAGGAGGCTGGTTCCTCCTTGAAGTGCCTTTCACAAGGAGAGATCCTAGAACCCTAAGCATAAAAAGATGCCTAAAACTCCCAAGCCTCCTCCTTATATAGGGAGGGGGGACTCACTTACACATTAACATAATGCTCTTACAAATTAAAAATACATGTTGATCAAAAAAAACAAAATAAGATGCTCTAAGGAATCGTCGCCACGCTTGCATAACAATATATCTTGCCTGAAAATCGACCTTGACGGCTTGAACCCAAGGTCAAGGTGCCACCCGCCGTCTAGTAGTGATACGCCCACGGGTTGGTCTTCGTCTAGTGTATCACGCCCGCGGGTTGGTTGCCTCTGAGGTGTCGGAGACTCCATCCGACGATTCATTTGTGATTGCAAGGGCGTCAAAGTCAGCTACGCCGATCTCCTCCAAGTCATCAACGATGAAGGTGCGGAACTCTTTGATACGACATGAGCAGGAGAGTAAGGTTACTTGCAACGGAAACACATGCCATTACTCCGCAAGTCATGATACTCTTGGTTGGAAAGATGGTGAGTAGGGATAGGACGGTGGTTGGGTGGAGGCATAATGAGTGTGCGAGGTAGAGGAGGTGTCGGTGCTGGAGGTTTCAGTGGAGGGGCAAAGTATGGTTGGTAGGGGGTTTGGAAGGGGGCGATGTGGAATGAGGGTCCCCGGACGTTGCAAAGAATTCAGCCTCCTCGAGTAGGGAGAGCTTCATGGCTTGGTTGACGGTAGATAGATGGAGGGTGCGGAGGCGAGCTCGAATATGAGGCTCTATGCCATGCATGAAATAACTCAAGTAGTGGCCAGGTGGAAGGCCCGGGACGTGGATGAAACAACTCTATAAATTCATCCACGCACGAGTCAATGGAGCAGGTCTGCCAGACCCCGCAAAGACGTTCAATCACGTTGCCGAATAGCAATGATCATAGCTTTGAATGAGTGCCTTGGTCATAACATTGAATGAGTGCCTCGGTGAGGCCGTGAGAGGATTGGCGGAGCCAGCAGACCCAATGAAGGCTAGACCCTTCCATACCGATAAAAGAGCATTGGAGACCTTTTGTGCCCGAGGAGTTTGGTGAATGTCAAAATACTGCTCGGCGAGGGAAATCCAATCCAGGGGATCAGTCCTGCTGAATGTGGGAATGTCGATGCGGGGGAAAGACGGAGGATGCAATCCCGCCAAAGCAGGTTCTTCAGGGGATACAGGGGATCCCAAGGCAGAAGCGACGTCAGGCCCGGAGTGCTGACCGGGTTGCATTTTGTGGAACACAGCCATAGTCGAAGCGAACTATTCGGCTTGGGCCTCAAGACGAGAGTTGATGGTGGTGATGGTGTGTTTGAGGGCCTCCACACGTGATCCCATCATCGAGTGGCAGGTATTTGACATAAAAAGGAGATGGTGAAAGGGCAGCATGGGTCTTCTGGACCCTGCAAAGAAGCAGCACGCCTACTAGTTACCGCAGGTTGGGGTGAAACAACGTGCATAAAGTAGTATATGACGGATGGAGGGCGTGAGAAGAAAGACACAACAATGCTGAAAGGGATCCGTCGATCAAAATATCTGCGCGGTCACTGGAGTCGCCGCCGGGTGAGGACGATGCAGGCGGAGCCGAATGGAGAGATCGGTCGAGCCCGCTGACGCAGAGATCGGTTGAATCCTGATGTAACACTAGAATGTGTTTGCATGGAGAGATCAGTTTGAGTGATGCACAGAGAGATCAGTCGAAGCTTGCCGATAGAGAGATCAGTTTGAAGTGATGCTGGGATGCGTCTCGATCTCTGCGATACATGATGGTAGAGGGATAACGAACATAAGCGAAAGGCTGAGAGACCAGCACTGGGCATGACACACGTGTGGACTGCTGACGAGCAGGGAGCGACAATGTCCAATCCTGAAGTTTAAGTAGCCCAACGAAACAAAGGAGGAACTGCCCGTGATTTCAAATCCGGCGCGAAATATGGGCGGAAAGGGGCAGGTCGGATCAAATGTTACCAACACAAAATTAGCTTGCAATAAAACTCGAAAATTTGAGTACACTCACAAGGAATACTCGTGTCTAACCCCAGAATACCCTAAGCATAGAAAGATGCCTAAAACTCCCAATCCTCCTTATATAGTGAGGGGACTCACCTACACATTACAACAATGTCCTTACAAATTAAAAATACATGCTGATCAAAAAGACAAAATAAAATGCTCCAATGAAACGTCGTCGTGCGTGCGTAACATAGTACTATTATTTTACAATGCTTTTAAGCAACAGAGCTTCAACTTCATTGTCGGGACCTTCTAATAGAACTATGGATCATGGAAATGGGCAAGCAAATACTAACAGATTAATTCAGAAAAAAAATAGATACAAGTGATGAGGATGAGGTTGTTGGCCAGTCTAAGGGGTAGCTACTGGGTCAACTTCTCTAAAATCAAGACCTTCTATCTCAATGCTTATTATTAACAATTATTCTAATTAGGAAATACATAAAAAAGGAAATAACAAGATGAGGAAATAACAAGATAACATAACAAATTAAGGAAATACCACAATAAGGAAATATTCTAATAGTGACCGAATGAGCCTCATGTGTCCGACTCGGGTTCCACCTCGTGCCCTTCTTGCAGCTTGAGTTGATCTGTAGAGCCATGCACTTATCAATACTCCATGGTGAAAGAACGACCTTATCCTCAATGTTGAAGTCTGGAAATTGTTCCTCAAATTTGGAGGTGATGATCTAGGTACCTTCATTGGTAGGGAGGTTGTGCCATTTACCTCTCATTTAATCAACACTTACTCTATGGCGGCATTCCTCGATGAAAATCGTTAGGGAAGCGTTGCAGCGATATGATGATTTCCCTGGATTGCCTTTAGTTGGGACACATGAAAGACGGGGTTGATTCTTCTCTGAGCTGACAATTTAACCGGTACGCTATTGGGACCACACATTCGATGTAGAGACGAGTGGCCGAAATTTTCCAATGAGGTTGAAGTTTAATTAGGACTACCTCGCTTGGACTAGAGGACTTCGCCGGTCGGTGTTTTGGTCGTCTGAATCATGCATTGCTGGGTCCTGTTGAGGTGGAATTTGAGTTGACGGAGGGACTCATCTTGATACGCAAGTGTCTTCTCTAAAGCTTCCACGTGACATTCCCCATAAGTATGTTGCATGATAGTGTACTGCGGACGACCATGTAGATGATTCGGAAGGGCGATAACCTTGAGGAGGAATGGTGACATTTGTTATTAGGGGTGTGCAAAAATAACTGAAGAATTGAGAACCGAACCGACTAACATATATTCCCGGTTCTTTGGGTCGAATACCCGAGTACCGACCCGGGAACCGACTTACATATATTTAAAAAAAATTAAAAGTTCAAAACTGTTTACAATTATCTATTTCAAGACAAACATGTACACATAACTCTCATACAAATACGTACCACCGATTAACGAATTCAAGGAAGGTAAAGCCGTAAAGGGCAAAAACTCAACTCGCAAACCCTATGCCCCGACAACTGAAGTCACTATTTTCTCTTGTACATATCTCATTTCTCGCGATATTAATTGAAGATCCATCAAATGTTTTCTTATGCCTTTTTCTTAATTTTTCATTAATTAAAAACCGGGTTAAAGAAAAATGTACGTTATATTGCATATACTTTGGTGTTGTAATAGCCACTTTTTCATTAATTTTGGACAATGATATAATTGAGAACCGAACTAGAGCCGAACGGAACCGAATGGTTCAAATCTGGTTCTATACTTTAGGTACATGAGTCGGTTCTAGTTCTGAAAATTTGGAACCGAACCTATATGGGTCGGTTCATGGTTTTGGCTGGAACCAATCTGAACCGATCTGAGTTGCACCCCTACGTTTTATACCATAACTTGGCCCACGAGATTCAACTACACCATTATTAGGGATGCTCCGAAGCAAAACACCATAAGTAGGTATCGACACACATATTCAAACCTTGGTCTTTTTGAGGGTGATTGGGTGTGCTCTGGCGAAGGGTGGTCTCCTGCAGCTTAAATAATTCTTGCCAAAATGAATTAATGATTATCCGTCATGGTTACCGATGATGGATCGTGGAAACCCATGAAGACACACAATTTTGCAGCTGAAGATTTGAGAGATGGAGGTCACATTATAAGGATATTTCACCGAGATGAAGTGGCCGTACTTCGGGAGTTGTTCTACCACGACGAGGATGCAGTCTAATCCACTGGAGCGTGGTAAACAAGTGATAAAGTCCATCCTAATGTCCTCCAAAATTGTGTTCGAGATGGCGATGAGTTGCAATAGTCATGCGAGTTATATTGTTTCGTATTTCCCTCTCTAGAGAGTGAGGCAGTTCACCACGTACTGTTGTACATCAGACAACATCTTGCGCTATCAGAGTCTCTGCCAACCTATAGTAAATTGGGTAGGCATCCAAATGTCTGCTGGTGGGAGTCGAATGGAAGTATGGAACTCATGGAGAAGACACATGATCCATGTGGAGTTGTCAGAGATAGTGATGCGGAGCATTGGCGTGGACGAGCTTTTGGCCCATTCGGGGCTGATTTGGCGGCTTACCATATATGGCGCGCCAGGATCGACGATCCGACTCCGCGGTTGCGTCCGGAATATCGATGGGAGTCAAAATCATATATAGTTTTATTTATTTTGATGTATTTTTAACATGTTTTTGAATATTTCCACCGCGGCCAATCATAGCCGTCGGTTGGGATGCCCTAGTCTTTATTTTAATTATAAATAGGATGCTAGGGGGCTGAATGAGGCTATTGCTGAATTTTGGAAGAGATTTTCGGAGTTCCAGCGATCCTCCCCGGTGCCGATGCCGTGGAACCCTAGGTGGTGATTCCTAGGTGCTCTCCTCCCTCCCCAAGGTACATACCATCCATAGCCACCTTCCCCCACCTCCACTAGCCCTAGCCTCCCCCTCCTTGCCCCTCCAAACCGCTGCTACAGTACCGCCGCTACAGTAAACCGCTGCTACAGTACCGCCGCTACAGTAAACCACTGCTACAGTACCGCCGCTACAGTAAACCGCTGCTACAATCGCTGCTACAGCAACCACTCCTACAGCCCGCTGCTACAGTACCGCCCCCCCCCCCCCCCCCCCCCCCCCCCTTTCAGCCCTCTTTCCCGGCCTGCAGCCCCTTCCCCACATCCAACCGTTCCCTCCTACTCTTCCCCACCTTCAACCGCCCAAACCGCCCCCTCCCCTACTTGCCCTCCGTGGATCCACCTCCGCCTAGCCTAAAATTTCAGATTTATCCCGATCTGAAATTCCCACCCCGATCCGTTATTTCCACCACCCGATCTCCTTTCCTAGGCCCGATCCGCCCTTTACAAAGCGGATCTAGCCACCCTTTGCCCGGATCCTTCTCCTAGTAGCTGGATCTACACATTCCCGGCCCGATCTTGCCTTCCGACGCCGAGGACAGCCACTTCCACTTTTTCCACGCCACCGGAGACGCGTTTGATCGCCGATCTACTATTCCGGATCCAAAATCTACATCGCCTCGGTAAAGCCCTCTACTATTGAGTATTTTGTAGTATTGTGGATTGTGATTTGATATTATTCATTTGGTAGCCCTCTATTTGTTTGGTATTATTTTGGTGGGTTGCTTGTTGCATACGAATACCAATTGCAGGTGGGACGCATTCGCCGCGCATTCGCTTAAGGCCCTCCGAGCGGAGGAAAGCCTTGCTTAATTGCCAAATTGAATTTTGCTTCGTTTCTGTTTATTGCGCGTGGTGTTAAACAAAATTTATATTGCTCATTGTTAAATTCCATCGTACTAATCGTTGCATCATCTTTAGAGTTGGATTAGCGGGTCGCATCTCACACCCACCTAGAGTCTAGGTTTCGTGCACCCACAGCCTACCCCTACATCATTTTGGTATCAGAGCTAGGTTGGACCATTTGCATGCTCCGTAGAGGTAGGATATTTTTTTGAAGCATGGCAGATCCGTCAGGGAGACCTTCACATTACTACGACAGTTATCCTCGATCGCAGCACACCACTTTGAGAGATCGTGTTGACCCACCGACACGACCCTACTACACTAGAGGCGATCAGTATGATGATTGTCGTCGTTCTTATCCGTACACGCGAGCGGATCGTGTCGATCCCTCGACACGACCCAGTTACCTTAAGGATGACTATTATGAGGGTCGTCACCTTGAGAGAGATCTTGAGAGTCAGTTTCGTACGGCTGCCCCTTCCTTTGACGGCTCATCGAGTCCCGAGTCTTTCAGTTATTGGCTCGTGGATATGGAGTATTATCTCGATCATTTTGAGTTGTTCGGTGAGCGTCGCATGAAGTTTGCGAAGCTTAGA
The DNA here is from genome assembly GCA_033032865.1 of Dactylorhiza incarnata. NCBI lineage: Eukaryota > Viridiplantae > Streptophyta > Magnoliopsida > Asparagales > Orchidaceae > Dactylorhiza > Dactylorhiza incarnata. The sequence continues at coordinate 3,002,433 of JAWHQI010000110.1, read as the reverse complement.
CTCTTAGATCAGGCGAGAACATATTGGTCTAGCGTTGAGAGGACCCGTGAGCGAGACCGTCTTCATCGCATCACTAGTTGGGTGGATATGAAGCGTATATTGTGTCAGAGGTATATGTCTTCGTCATATCGGAGTCGCTTGCTCGACCAATTATTTTCCCTTCAGCAAGGATCCATGTCCGTCGCTGAGTACAGGGATCGCTTTGATGAGTTAGTTGGGAGGAGCGATATCCGAGAGGACTCAGCCATGACCACTTGCAGATTTTGGTCTGGCCTTCGATCAGACATTCGTACGAAGGTGGTTTATCATAGCTCGAAGTCCCTCGAGCAGACATATCAGCTTGCCCTTCGTTACGAACAGTCTTTGAGATCCGCCAGAGCTGGTCGGTTGGAACCTCACTCTGACCTCCGCAGTACGAGCTCCCCCCACACCGAGGACACCACTTTGCCTACCATTATTCTGTCAGACATGGCAGAAGTGATACCTGATACGGATTGCTCTCACCCCAGTGAGGTGCTTAGCCCAGTGAGTGACCTATCTCTTGATTCTGACCCGTCTCTCGTGACCTCGACTGAGAGTGAGCCTGAGCGACCTATTGAGTCTTTAGTACTGTGTCCCTCACCCGCACCTCCACTTCTGACGTGTCCTGGGTTGATTAGCGCCCCTACCCTAGACTCGTTTTCTGACATCGCGCCCACGGATTCCTTTTTGAGCGTAGGCCTGTGTCGCTCTCCCATTGTCATTTCCATGAGCCACATCACGACCGAGAGCTCTGAGTCTTATGTTGATCCCGTAGTGGCCATGTCACCCAGTCATGAGGATACTACTTCCCACGAGGGTACTCATATGGTGGATCATGACCCTAGTTGCGGGTTCTATGACGACCCTCCTGTTGAGCCTCCAGACGAGCCACCACATTCCGGTGAGGATGCGATTCAGGTGAGCCGCTCATCTATGAGTTTCGAGTTATTAGCTCCTCTTCCTTTATCATCCCTGGCCTGGCCCCAGAGGATGAATGTCGTGTGGACTATTAAGTATTTAGGGCATCACCTACTGATACATCACACCTTCGATGAGTTTTGGGACACACCACCCGCTGACCCACCACCCGCTGACCCACCCGATGAGTTCTTTCTTGTCAGGGACACACACCACATTTTAGAGCCTCGTCCTCTAGTCAGCATACACGATTTACACTCAGGTGGGCGTCTTCTTCGCGATGACTTTTCGTATGCACCTCCTGGTGAGCCCCCTGATGTGCTACGTCCCCCGAGAGACGTTTTCTTCTATACGAGCTCCTCTTCCTTTATCATCCCTGGCCTGGCCCCAGAGGATGAATGTCGTGTGGACTATTAAGTATTTAGGGCATCACCTACTGATACATCACACCTTCGATGAGTTTTGGGACACACCACCCGCTGACCCACCACCCGCTGACCCACCACCCGCTGACCCACCCGATGAGTTCTTTCTTGTCAGGGACACACACCACATTTTAGAGCCTCGTCCTCTAGTCAGCATACACGATTTACACTCAGGTGGGCGTCTTCTTCGCGATGACTTTTCGTATGCACCTCCTGGTGAGCCCCCTGATGTGCTACGTCCCCCGAGAGACGTTTTCTTCTATACGAGCTCGTATTTGGGCTTAGTTGTATTCACGGTCATCTGAACACTTGTCTCACATGGGATGAATTTTTCTACACTCCACCGAGAGAGCCCCCTGATAGGCCACCACATTTTAGAGACTTCCCGGTTGTTATTAGACTTTCCCCTAGCAGGTATGTCGTGCATGTTGTGTTTCATTCGCATTATTTGTGTGTGTTCGTTGGGTCATCTGTCCTTCATTTGCATGTCCTGGTTGGGTCTTTCGCACAACATTTGCATGAGTTACATAAGTCAGTACGACGAAAAATAATTATGAGCAACGAGAATTATAAAACACATGCAGATAAACATAGGTGAGAGCAAATATTTAATGTTGGTGAGAGAGTGATGGTGCGAATCCGACCGGAGAGGCTCCCCTCGGGGCCTACCAAAAAGTTGAGCGCTAGGCGAATGGGCCCCTACCCTATTGTGAGCCGTATTGGGACAAACGCCTACCGACTTGATATCCCGGCAAGTATGGGGATTCACCCGGTGTTTAATGTCGAAGATCTGACACCATACTATGAACCTCAAGCGTATCTGGACCCGAGCGGTGGGGATGCCCAGCCTTTTCCTCCACCACTCCCCTTACCCTCCACCACTAATACCCCACCTACGACCGACACCCATGACAGTCCACCCCCTGCTAACACCCACCCACTCGGGGATTTGTCGTCTAGAGATTCGTCCTCTATGGTTTCACCTTCGGCACCACCGATCGCTTTGGATTCCACCACTCGAGAGTTGAGAGATGAGAGTATTACTGAGATCAGATCCCACCAGTTCGTGACTACTACAGATGGGCCGCGCTGCCGATACTTGGTACACTGGCGGGGCCGCCCCGATGCTGACGACGCTTGGATATTGTCCGCGGTGCTTGATCAACTCGCCCCTGGACTTCGACTTCTGTACGACCGTCTCCATTCATCGGAGATGGAAGCTTTCCGTCCAGAGGAGTTGATTGGCGTGGACACTTCTTCAGAGATGACAGATGGACGACCTCGCGGTGAGAGAATTCGGATCTCCATTCATCGGGAGATGAATTCTTTCAAGCCGGGGGGATTGATGCGGAGCATTGGCGTGGACGAGCTTTTGGCCCATTCGGGGCTGATTTGGCGGCTTACCATATATGGCGCGCCAGGATCGACGATCCGACTCCGCGGTTGCGTCCGGAATATCTATGGGAGTCAAAATCATATATAGTTTTATTTATTTTGATGTATTTTTAACATGTTTTTGAATATTTCCACCGCGGCCAATCATAGCCGTCGGTTGGGATGCCCTAGTCTTTATTTTAATTATAAATAGGATGCTAGGGGGCTGAATGAGGCTATTGCTGAATTTTGGAAGAGATTTTCGGAGTTCCAGCGATCCTCCCCGGTGCCGATGCCGTGGAACCCTAGGTGGTGATTCCTAGGTGCTCTCCTCCCTCCCCAAGGTACATACCATCCATAGCCACCTTCCCCCACCTCCACTAGCCCTAGCCTCCCCCTCCTTGCCCCTCCAAACCGCTGCTACAGTACCGCCACTACAGTAAACCGCTGCTACAGTACCGCCGCTACAGTAAACCACTGCTACAGTACCGCCGCCACAGTAAACCACTGCTACAGTACCGCCGCTACAGTAAACCACTGCTACAGCAACCACTCCTACAGCCCGCTGCTACAGTACCCCCCCCCCCCCCCCCCCCCCCCCCCCCCCCCCCTTTCAGCCCTCTTTCCCGGCCTGCAGCCCCTTCCCCACATCCAACCGTTCCCTCCTACTCTTCCCCACCTTCAACCGCCCAAACCGCCCCCTCCCCTACTTGCCCTCCGTGGATCCACCTCCGCCTAGCCTAAAATTTCAGATTTATCCCGATCTGAAATTCCCACCCCGATCCGTTATTTCCACCACCCGATCTCCTTTCCTAGGCCCGATCCGCCCTTTACAAAGCGGATCTAGCCACCCTTTGCCCGGATCCTTCTCCTAGTAGCTGGATCTACACATTCCCGGCCCGATCTTGCCTTCCGACGCCGAGGACAGCCACTTCCACTTTTTCCACGCCACCGGAGACGCGTTTGATCGCCGATCTACTATTCCGGATCCAAAATCTACATCGCCTCGGTAAAGCCCTCTACTCTTGAGTATTTTGTAGTATTGTGGATTGTGATTTGATATTATTCATTTGGTAGCCCTCTATTTGTTTGGTATTATTTTGGTGGGTTGCTTGTTGCATACGAATACCAATTGCAGGTGGGACGCATTCGCCGCGCATTCGCTTAAGGCCCTCCGAGCGGAGGAAAGCCTTGCTTAATTGCCAAATTGAATTTTGCTTTGTTTCTGTTTATTGCGCGTGGTGTTAAACAAAATTTATATTGCTCATTATTAAATTCCATCGTACTAATCGTTGCATCATCTTTAGAGTTGGATTAGCGGGTCGCATCTCACACCCACCTAGAGTCTAGGTTTCGTGCACCCACAGTCTACCCCTACATCAGATAGCCTGATGATCTCTGAAGTGGAGGCGATCACTAATTAAAAAGAAGAGGACTGGTCTCCGGGTCGGCCCGCAACTCGAGAATGATGAGACCATATTAAGTGCCTTCAGGCCTTTTGCAGAATATAGCCCACATCCAGCCACCACAACTGACATATAGGTTCGCAACTTTGTGTGACAAGGGGTCGACCATATATTGGTGAATCCTGTCTTGTACTCGATGAAGAAATTGTACAAATTTTTTTTGGCAATTTGCAGTTGTTGTGTACTTGTGTTGGGATAGAAATTTTTTTGGTGGAGGAGGTGGCAGAGACTATGATGACCCGTACGCATCGTGGACAATAGCAAGGCCATAATCTTAGTGATTAAGCGTAGGTCGTGCGCTGAGGTCCTGTGAGTGCCCTGCTAAAGTAGGCCACGAGCCAACTTTATTGCGGACATATCTCACTAATATCCGTTCATTTCTGACTCTTTTGATATCTAAACTCATTATCCCTTGAGTTTGCAGAAAAGTTTTTACATATCTAAGCCACCTCAGAGCACATCTTCGTAATGACTTCATTGCAAAATCTCTCTTTGTTTGTTGAACTTAATCCTATGATATACAATCTGTCTTAGGATGCCACCAATCTCTCTGGTTACGAAACCTTTCCCTCTGGTTGAACATCACACTCAAATTACAAAACCTTTATCCTAGGTTACTTACCGCTCTCTCAGGTTGTCTACTCTGCCCTTCAGTATACATCTCACTATCAGGAAAATAAATCTTGTTATGTCGGTTATGGAACGTCACTTTTAGATGACTAAACCTTTTTTCTTCTGAGACATATTTTCTGAACCTGCAAGATCTATTACCACCGACTTTATCATCTTGATCAATCAGACCTCCAAATTTAAGTTGACATACTCTACGTTCCCTTGAGTTTGCAGGGGAATGCTATAGTATTTAGTAGATTTTGCCATTTATATTACTACTATATTTAGCTTATTCTAGTTAGAATATTCCCTTATAGTGTTGGATAGTAAATAGAAAAAGTCTTATTGTAACTGTCATATTAGTCTCCCACAAATTATCATCATAGTCGTAATTGTTATGTTCACATGTATTGTACCTAGGTTATAGGCAAATAATTTATCCAATAAACATAAATATCATAGCATCTTTATCTTCCATTTTCACGAACATTTAGATTGATGCTAAAAATAAATTTGATTTTGGTTTGTTGAATTGCAAATATAATACGCACCAACTTGATCATTAATTTTCAATGTAAGGAATATGGTGAGACCAAAGGTGACCGGGCTAGAAGTTGTAAAATGAGAGTTGCATGTACCCATAGATAGCACTCAACAAGTATGACTAGTGAAAGTCCATAAAGCTGACCAAATTGTTGAGATAAGGATGACGGTGATGATATTTTTTTGTCCGGAGAATTTAGTAGTTCGGAACCATATCTCCATGTTTCAACTGTCAGTTATTTTGGCGGCATTATCATTTTAAGTGAGTGTACAAAATTATTTAAAAGTCTGAACCTCTTTCCATCTCCTTCATGCTTTCCCGCTTGAAAGAATGCAATGAGTAGGCTACTAACTCTTGTGTAAATCCTTAGGCCCATTTGATGTAACTTGGAACTTACTAGTAGCAGTGGGGATATATTTGTTACTGAAGTTGGATTGACCCTCCCCTTTTTCATACTAAATTCATATGCTCTCTTCAGGTTTATTGTACTCATACTTCGCCTGATTATTCACTTCCTTGGCAAAAGCAAAGGCAATATACTAGTACTGGAAGGTTTGTTTTAATTGATGTGACTGATAAATTTTTCCTTATTTTTCATTTTCCATGATTTGTTGTAGCAATAGCCCTTCTCAACCTCTTAAAGTCACTTATATTTCCACAGGCCACACAGTTTAAAGATGTACTCCTAACTTAAGTTTACAAATTCTAGTATTATAATATTCGCGGCTGGTGGGGCACGGTACCCCCAATGCACAGTATTCAACGACAAAAAGCTCCCTATGTAAAGTGTTCGTTTGACGTTAAAGTATCCCAGTAGGCCTTTGGCATAACGTCTTCAGCCTATGCAATGACATTCCGATTATACAAAAAGCTCCCTATGCAATGACATTCCGATCGTAGGTGATGACGCCTTTGGCATAACGTCTTCAGCCTCCTCGCAGACTTTTACTATCCAAAAACATTTATTATTATTTTATATTTTTCACATTATGTTTTTCATTTTTTTAAAATAATAATAATAATAATAAAGCGATCATATGGTTGTGCTGAATTTGATGGTGTTACATGAAAATAATGCAGTCTTGTATATAGATATGATACATGATACAATGCTCGAAGCATCCCGTGTGACCGTCAAGTTTGGAACGATCTTCACGTTGCCCCTAGCAGGGGTATTAATTGTAGAAACGAAGAGGAGAAGGGGGAACGAACCTTAGGGTTCGATCGAAGCTTTGCACCGCTCCTTTAGCAATCTGACCTTTCTACCTTTTATCTGGACCGAGAGCCATCGGCTTAGGCTTAGCCACTCTTATTCTCACCACCCGGTGAGGGGGTTACTTGACATTTAACACCCCCCCTCAAGCTAACCCCATAAGCATCCAGCATTCCGAGCTTAAGAGAGTAAGAATGAAGTGATTTGCCAGAGACTGCTTTAGTGAGCATGTCAGCCAGTTGATCTTCAGAGGGCACGAATACCATAGTCACAGTTTGATCCTGAATTTTGTCCCGCACAAAATGGCAATCAATTTCAATATGCTTTGTTTTCTCGTGAAAGACAGGGTTGTTAGATATATGAATTGCAGCTTGATTATCACAATGGAGTTGCATAGCCTCAATGACAGGAAATCCCATTTCCCCCAAGATAGATTTAACCCAAACCAGTTCACACGCAGTAACAGCAATGGCACGGTACTCTGCTTCAGTGGAAGAACGAGCCACAACATTTTGTTTTTTACTTCTCCAGGAAATAAGGTTGCCACCAACAAAGATGGTATATCCACTAGTAGATCTTCTGTCCACGGAAGAGCCTGCCCAATCAGCATCACAGTATCCGTGGACCTTAAGATGGCCATGATTTTGATAGATAAGGCCTTTTCCGGGGTCCTTTTTTAAATATTTTAGAATCCGCAAAACAGCTTGATAGTGATGAACTTTTGGGTTGTGCATGAATTGACTAACCAACCCAACAACGAAGGAGATATCAGGTCTGGTGATTGTCAAATAAATCAATTTCCCCACAATTCGTTGAAAAACAGACTTCCTCTCAAGATCTGGAGAGGTCTCCTTATGAATGTCATAACCAGGGTCCACAGGACTCTCCACAGGTTTGACTCCCAAATATCCAACATCATTGAGAAGGTCCAAGACATATTTTCGCTGGGAGATCATAAACTTCCCAGCAGAACGCGCAATCTCAATTCCAAGAAAGTACCGAAGGAGACCCAAATCCTTTATTTCAAAAGAGGACGCTAATTCCTCTTTAACCCGAGCAATGTGGAGGTCATCCGTTCCTGTAATAATGATATCATCCACATAGACTACGAGAATAGTAGTGCATCCCTCCCCTTTGTAGACAAAGACAGAATGATCTGAAGTACAGCGATTGAAATTCAGATGAACAAGTTTATCACTTAGCTTGGCAAACCAGGCACGTGGAGACTGTTTGAGGCCATATAGGGCTTTCTTGAGGCGACACACATGTCCTTTAGGAACATCCATACCAGGAGGTGGAGTCATATAGATTTCTTCCTCCAATTCACCATGTAGGAAAGCATTTTTAACATCGAGTTGATGTAGAGTCCAAGACTTATGAGCAGCAATAGATAGGAGAACTCTGACGGAGTTCAATTTAGCAACCGGAGCAAAGGTCTCTTGGAAGTCTACACCATCAACCTGAGTAAAACCTTTAGCTACCAATCTCGCTTTGTACCTATCAAGAGTACCATCTTGTAGAAATTTAGTAGTATAAATCCATTTGCATCCAACTAGATGGCGCCCATTAGGAATAAGAACAATTTCCCAAGTCTTTTGACGTTGGAGAGCGTTCATCTCCTCCTCCATAGCCTTTACCCAGTGGGAATTAGAGCTAGCTTCTAAAAAACTGTTAGGAATAAGAATAGAGGAAACAGAAGCAAGGTATACTTGTAATGAGTGAGAGATAGAGTGATACCTAACATATTTATCCATAGGATATCTAGTACGACCACTCTGAAGATGAAGAGAAGAAGGAATCTCTGAAGTGGTGTTGTAGCTTGGATCTGGTGGAGTGGTGGTAGGTGGTGGAGCATGAGTGTGACATTCTTGTCCAGTCTTGATGTTTTTTCTTCTTTGATATACTTGAAGATCCCCTTTCCTTCTGTAAACACGAATATCACTCGTTGGGGTTTCCTTTATAACAGGAATATCAACACTTTCTGGAACAGTCACATCAACAAGAACAGGGAGAGGTGGCAACATATCACTTTCTTCATTGCTTTCCTTCTGAAACGAGATGAGTTTGCCCTCATTGGAATAATAAGGAGTGTTCTCGAAAAAGGTAACATCTTTTGATATAAACCTTCTCCGGAGAGTAGGAGAATAACACTTATAACCCTTTTGGTTGGCAGCATATCCCACAAAGACACATTTTACAGATTGTGGCCCTAATTTGTCCTTATGAGGCCCCACAATGTGAACAAAGGCGACGCACCCAAACACCTTAGGAGGGAGGTTGAATAGAGGCATATTTGGGCAGAGAATCTGAAGAGGGTACTTTCCTCCCAAAGTACCGGTAGCCATCCTATTAATAAGATAGACGGATGTGAGAACTCCTTCATCCCATAGTCCCTTAGGGACAAACATCTCTTGCAACAAGCATCGAGTGGTCTCCAAGATATGACGATTCTTCCTTTCGGCAACCCCATTCTGTTGAGGAGTCCCCGGGCAGGAAGATTGGAAAATAATCCCATGATCTCTCAGAAACGACTGAAGGTCACTGCACGTATATTCGCCTCCATTGTCACTCCTAAGAATTTTAATTGCAGTTCCAAATTGAGTCTGCACATAATGATAGAACAACTGAAATATTTTTGAGACTTCATCCTTCCTTTTCATGAGGTACACCCAGGTAAAGCGTGAGTGATCATCGATAAAAGAAACAAAATATTGAAAACCATTCACAGAACAAATAGGAGAAGTCCAGACATCGGAATGTATCAAATCAAAACATTTCAAACTTCGATTCAAACTAGGAGCATAGTTGGTCCTACAATGCTTAGAAAATTCACACGACTGACAATCAAAAGTAACAGTTGTAACATTAAGCAAATGCGGAAAAATAGCTTTCAAAGTCTTCAACCGAGCATGCCCAAATCTCTTGTGCCACAGCCTCAACTGATCCTGGTCGGTAATACTCTGAGAACTAAAAGCCTGACAGTTGTCCATGACATACACTCCACCTGACTCATGTCCACCACCAATCGTCTTCCCACTCGCCAGATCCTGAAACACACAATGAGAGGAGAAAAAGGTGATAGAGCAGTTAAGTTGCTTAGTTAAACTGCTAACAGACAAGAGATTCGTAGGAAATGAGGGAACAATAATCACAGACTTGAGAGAGACAGAGAGAGAAAGATGAATATCCCCTTTACCAGTCACAGACGCCGAGGATCCATCAGCAAGTTTCACACTGCCAGAGGTAGGAAAAATAGGGGAGACTCCCATAGAAGATCCGGTCATGTGATCGGAAGCCCCCAAGTCAATAATCCAAGGGGTGGATAGATCTCTAGAGGACACAGTAGTAGAGCGAGCATGAGCGGCCGTACCAGCCAAGTCACCAACAGAGTTGGGTTTCAGAGCCTTGAGTTCTCTAATCAACCTCTCATTTTCTGCCTGAAGATGCCCAGAATTATCAAGGTGGCTATACATAGCAGTAGAAGGCCTCACATATTTCCCATCAGAACCCCGAATCCATCCTGGAGGGATTAAATGAGGATGAAGATCCCAACATTTCTCTTTCCCATGACCTTTCTTCCCACAGTGAGGGCACTTCATTTTACTCTTGTCTTCTTGCCTCATATTTCTAGGATGCCATTTCTTCTGTTCAGCAGCAAGGGCAGACACCTCATGACCCACATGAGTACCTGAACGAAGGGAGTTTATACGACTAGCTTCTCCCCTAATATAGTGAGCCACAGTCTCTAGATCAGGCACAGAATCACGTCCCAACATCTGAACCCTTTGGAATTCAAGTTCAGGAGGGAGACCAGAGAGCATCTCAAATACCCTCCGTTGCATGAGTTCAGTCTTGTAGTCTTCAATAGTCTGAATAGCAGAATACTGATCAATTTCAGCCCACTTATGGGTCAACTTCCCATAATATTCTTCGAAGTCCCCCATTCCAGCCATGTGGATCTGTTCAATTTGAAGTTGATATATTCTGGCTAAGTCCTTTTTTGAGTAATTTCGTTCGATCTGTTCCCACATGTCTTTTGCAGTTTCACAGAATAGAAAGTGGCTTGCAATATTGGGTTCCATAGAATTGACAAGTCAATTAATCACTGTGAGATTCTCACCTTCCCATTCCTCGTATTTGGGATCGGTCTTGTTTGGTGCCGGCTTGGATCCTGTGAGAAAACCCAGTCTTCGACGGCTCCCAATGAAAATCCTCATGGACTGAGCCCATAGAAGGTAATTCCTTCCATTGAGTTTAATGTGAGTAACACCTTGACTGAAGTCCATGTTAGGACTCCCTCCACTGTAGTGTTTGGGTTGATTAGCGGCCCCTTCAGAGGCATTAGCACTTTTCAAGTTGTCATCCATACAGGCACACAAGCCGGAGGACCTTCAGGAAGCACCACGGCAGCGGGACAACAACAGGGCCGGACCTCCAGGTCACGGCAGCAGCAGGCGCAGCGGAACACGGCAGAAGCACGGCTGCAGGAGCAGGAACGATCGTCGATCGGCAGCGGCAGGAACAATCGTCGGCAGAAGCGGCAGGAACGCCCACAGCAGCGGCAGGAACGACGATCAGCAGAAGCGGCAGCGGCAGGAACGATCGTCGATCGTCAGAAGCGGCACGAGCGTCGATCGGCAGTAGCGGCAGGAACGATCGACGGGATCGACGACAGCGGCTGGAACGAAGACGGGATCGGCACGACGGGCCGTCAGATCGAAGGGACGAACCCCTCTGATACCATGTAGAAACGAAGAGGAGAAGGGGGAACGAACCTTAGGGTTCGATCGAAGCTTTGCACCGCTCCTTTAGCAATCTGACCTTTCTACCTTTTATCTGGACCGAGAGCCATCGGCTTAGGCTTAGCCACTCTTATTCTCACCACCCGGTGAGGGGGTTACTTGACATTTAACATTAATATGGCGAAACCTTTAATCCCTGACGACCCGTTATGGACATATTACCTAATATAAATATTTCCTTAACATTCTCCTCCATATTTATATAAAAGATATCACATAACAGATTAACTCAAATAAGCAGATAACGACAAAATTGAATTTATCCACAAATATAAATATGAGTTTTAGAGAAACTAAACTCAAACCAGAGTTCCAAACATAAAGGAAAATAACTGGAAAAACTCAAAAACAAATAACTGATCTTCAGTTTATTCAAACATCAGATTGTCATTGTCAGGGTCGAAATCCACTTTCTCTCCTTCATACTCCTTTTGATCTGCAAACAATTACAACAAGATTATCATGAGATTAAACTCTCAATTCAAACATTTGCTATCAAAGTAAAGTGATTAGTTCTAACAAATAAGAACGTAATACTCTAACCAGGAAGAAAGAATCACAGCTCATCATCTCTATCTAATTTACACAAAATTAGAATATTTGATTTTATGAAATCAAAATTATGTTCCTTCGATTATTTGGATTATTATTAACAATTTCACAATTGTGTTATACCATTAAGTTTGGAATGATACAACAAGCTGTGACGACTATATCATCAAGCTTGGAATGATATGATTAATAATCCTAATATCAGGACACAAACAACAACCTTAGTATTCCTTTTTGGAATGATACCCAATCCAACTTTTGAGCAGAAGTAGTAGTGTAAGTCATCAAGTTTGGAATGACAGACAACTATTCAGTCTCTGGCCTTCAGTAGGCAGCATCTGAAATACTTCAGTGTGCTCCATGTAGATGCTTGAATGTATGCAGATTCCAGTTCTAAAATCTTAAACATAAAACAGGTATTAAGTCCTACTATATAGACTTTAATCTCATATCCCCCGATGTTTTAGATGTAAGAACCTTACATAAGCTCTTTGTAAGGACATCTGCTACATTATTTTTTGATCTCACATCTAGTAAAGAAATTATAACCTGACTAGTGAGATAGGTCAACCAGGCCTGTTTCATCCGTAGTTGCCTTCGCTTTCCATTGAACAGAATATTAGTTGCAATGGTTTTTGTGGCTTGATTATCACAAAATATTGATACAAAGTTCATTTTCAGACTCGTCATTGGAATGTCCATTATCAGATCCCTGATCCACTCTGCTTCTTCTGCAGCTGAAGCGAGAGCATAGAGTTCTGATTTCATAGAGGATAGTGCAATGCACGTCTGCCTCTTAAACTTCCAAGCTACGACAGCTCCTCATAGTGTAAATATGAAATCACTAGTGGATCTACTATCACCAATGTATGAGCACCAGGAGGCGTCAGAATACCCTTCAATCACAGGAGGATGATAAAACATACTTTTCAGTGTACTTTAAGTATCGCATTAGCCTTTCTAAAACATCACAGTGGTCCTTTCCAGGGTTACTAGTGAATCTACTTAACATGTCAATCGTAAAGGCTATGCTAGGTGTAGTGTAGGTAGTATCATACATGAAACTTCCTATGAGTTTGGAGTAATCCAACTGTTTAATAGGTTTCAATTTATTATTATAATCGTATGGAGTCTCAATGTTTTTGCTTTTATCATAACCCCACTTTTCCATTAGATTTCTGATATAGTGACTCAGACTTAAGGTAATACTTTTCTCAGTGAAGTTCACTTCCATTCCTAGGATGGTTTTCACCACGCCTAAGTCTGTCATGCTAAATTGTTCCTTCAAGGTAACTTTGACGTCTGCCACCTCAGACTGATCAGTACCCAGAAATAGCATGTCATCGACGTACAAGCATATAAGGGCGACTGCATTTGAACTCGTTCTTATATACAGACATTTATCTGATAGACTTGATTTAAAACCAAGGTCTTTAACACAAGTGTCAAATTTTTCATGCCACAACTTTGGTGATTGCTTCAATCCGTAGAATGACTTAATCAACTTATAGACCATATTTTCTAGACCTTGTATGACAAACCCTTCAGGTTGGTGCATGTAGATCTCCTCAGTCAGATCTCCATTTAGAAATGCAGTCTTGACATCCATCTGATGAACTGTAAGGTGTTCAATAGATGCTATAGCGAGAAAGATCCTAATTGTTGCAATGTGACAAACAGGTGAGTATATATCAAAGTAGTCTATACCACTCACTTGAGTGTAGCCTTTGACAACTAGACGTGCTTTGTATTTAGCGATACTTCCATCAGGATTTAGTTTCTTCTTCAGAACCCACTTGTTCCCTATGGTTCTAGCTCCTTTGGGCAGGTCAACTAGAGTCCAAGTGTGGTTTTGCATGAGAGAGTTCATCTCATCGTCGATGACTTCTTTCCATAATAGAGAATCCCTAGATCGCATCGCTTCCTTATAGGTGGATGGATCAGCTTCAACTTGGTAAGTCACAAAGTCTGTACCGAAGCTGGCACCTTTTGGACACCTTTTCTCTATTAGATAACCTTGTTGGCTCTAAAGCCCTAGTGTTTATCGGCTCAATGTCAGAGATTCTTGGTTCAGTCTGAACTAAATTTTCAGTACTGATGACTGACAGACCTGGTAGGGTTAGGTTCTTGTTTTTAAGGAACATATCCTCAAAGAAAATAGCATCTCTAGATTCTATGATAGTATTAGTTGAGAGATCTAGAAATCTGTCTGCAACACTATCCTCTGCACATCCTAGATAGACACAGGTGTTGGTTCTAGGTCCAATCTTGGATCTCCTTGGGTCAGGTATCCTAACATAAGCGATACAACCCCAAGTCTTAAGATTATCAAATCTAATAGGTCTCTTAAACCAAAGCTCATAGAGTGTTTGTTTCAACTTTGCATGAGGAACTTTATTAAGAATATGATTTGAGGTGAGGACAACTTCACCCCCAATAAGCCGCAGGCATGCCAGCAGTCAACAACATGGAATTCAACATTTCCGTTAAAGTCCTATTTTTTTGCTCAGCGATACCGTTGGATTGAGGTGAATACGGGGCGGTGGTTTCAAGGATAATGCCATTGCTGGCAAGAAAATCTCTAAATTCACTTTATAAGTATTCTCCTCCTCTATCACTTCTTAGCCTTTTAATTTTCATGTTAAGTTGATTTTCTACCATTTCTTTGAAAATATAAAATTTCTCAAAGGCTTCATCTTTGGATTTAAGGAGATAAATGTGACTGAATCTAGAGTGATCGTCGATAAATGTTATCAGATACTTCCGACCTCCTCGAGTTGCAAAACTTTTGTAATCACAAATGTCGGAATGTATTAACTCTAGTAATTGCGTGCTCCTAGAAACCTGACTAAAGTGCGTTCTAGTTATCTTGGTTTGAACACAAATTTCACATTTATCGAATTTGGTTTGTGTCTAAAGGGATATTGTGAGTTTTAGCTAACAAAAGTAGTTTTCTATAGTTCACATGTCCTAGTCTCGCATGTAAAGTCTTAGGATCTATCAAGTTTGAACTAACTGCGTGTACTTCTTCATTTGCTAGACACAGTCTATACATCACATTTAAGACATATGCACAACCAAAATAATGAGAGTTAATCATTAACGTTACTCTACCACCAATAATGTTAAACGACATACCAACATTGCATAACAAACTAATTGAAACTAAATTAGCAGCTAATGAAGGTATACATTTAATATTTTTCAAAATTAAATGCGTACCTGATGAAAGTAGCAGGTCTGCAGTCCTAGTCTGGAGAACCTTTGCAGTGGCACCATTGGCAATAGTGACGGTCTCATCCGCAGCAGTGAGATCCTTCAGAAGAGCTGGATTGTTGCAGACATGACAGGTTGCACCTGAATCTAGTCACCACTATGTACTGGCCTTACCGTTCCCCACCATGACAACAAAGTGGGTAGGCGCAGTCTGATGAAGCATATTCGCTTTGTTTTACACCCTTGGTGTGCTAGATTCTCCCTTCTTGGGTTGCCTACACTCGGAAGCAGAGTGACCCCACTTATTGCAGTTGTAGCACTTGCCTTTAAATTTCTTGACCTTCTTGCTGGTGTCTGCAACTGCGGGTGCACTCGTCGGCGGTTTAGGCTTTCCAGGATTAGGTTTGCGCTTAGGATGCGTGATCTTGTTAGCAACAAAGTTCTGCTTGCTAACGGTCTCTAAGGCGTGCCTAGTACGGTTCTCGTCCTCAATACAAATACAAGTCTTTGAGACTGACCTGAGATTTCTTCCGATACATCTCTGTCTTGAAAGAATAACACGCGGAGGAGAGCTTGAAGATAATTGCTCCGACAACGAACCCATCTGGCAGAGGGACATTCTCACTGTTCAGCTTTGCCACCAGATTCTCCAGATCTGCAATCTGCTGCAGAATCTCCTTTTCCTCAGAGAAAGTGAACGCCATGAATTTGTCCACCAGATGTGTCTTGGACATGTTCTCCTCTTCCTTGAACTGGTCTTCCAGAGCGACCCAGATCTCTTTTGCAGACTTTAACTTGTCATAGGTCTCTGCCAAGGAATTGGAGAGACAGTTGAGGAGGTAGTCACGACAGAAGTCTTCGTCGCTGATCCACCGAGCCTCGTCGTCTCCTCCTTTGAAATCTGCAAAATCGGACTGCAGTGTATAGAAGATATTCAAATATTTCATACCGAACTGCGTGTTCCGTTTCCAGGCGCTGAATTTAGAATTTGAGAATTTTTCCAGTTTGATCATCGGCACTGGAGAAGACAGATTGTTTCCCTTCAACATCTTGTCTCTCCAACAGTTACGTCTCGACCTGGAGTTGACAGAGACACTACCCTCGGAAAAGGGGGAGGAAGAGGTTTTCCTGTTGCGAGAGTGGCGTCTAGCGCCCGACGTTAGAAGTTAACATCGGCGGTAGCGTGTCTTCTCCTCCTTTGCGGGTTGCAGCAACAGAGAAAACTGCGTCGAAAGAGAACCGGTGTGTCGAGAAGGCCCTGCGTCGAGAAGGCTCTGCGTCGAGAAGGCTCTGCGTCGATAAGGCCTTGCGTCGAGAAGGCCCTGCTTCGAGAAGACTCTGCGTCGATAAGGCTCTGCGTCGATAAGGCTCTGCATCGATAAGGCCCTGCGTCGAGAAGGCCCTGCGTCGAGAAGGCTCTGCGTCGAGAAGGCGTTGCGTCGAATTGGCGCTGAAATGCCAACCGCTGAGACGCTGAGATGCCAACCACTGAGACGTCAAGACGAGATATGCCGAGCCGCTGAGACGTCGAGGATGGGTCCCTTCTTCTTCTTCTCAGACGAACGACTGACTGCAACGTCGTTGAGGTGCGGCAGGGGCGGCAAAACCTATGTTCTCCTCCGATCCCTTGACTGAGAAGAACGCACGAGGGAGAGGGCCGACACACGTCTTGCGGCGGGAAGAACGGGCGTGCGGTTTCTCTGCCGAGCGGGATCTCTGCCGAGCGGAAGAGACAATGATCCAAGAAAGGGACGGCGGCGTCTCCTCCTAGACGCGAGCAGAGGCTAGCGAGAGGGAGACCGACGAGAGAGATTCGGCCTGCTCGCGATTTCTTCTTGGCGCACAAAACGAGAGAGACAGACGGGGAGGGGGGGGGGCAGGGCACCGAGAGGCTCAACTTCGAGAATGATACGGTGCTCAAAACATCCCGTGTGACCGTCAAATTTGGAACGATCTCCACGTTGCCCCCAGCAAGGGTATTAATAAGGTGAAACTCTAAATCCCCGACGACCCGTTATGGACCCGTTACCTAATATAAATATTTCCTTAACAATACATATATGCATGGATTATTTAAAACTTCCATTTTCTTATTTACTATTATGGAAAATTATGCATTTTAATATGAAAATCATATATAGGTGTTTTTCATATTATATCCTAGATTATGAGAAATACTCCTTGATATGTCTAATTTTTAACTTATGCATTTGATATGCTAAAAATGAACAGACTAAACTAAGTAATAAATTTTTAATCTTTGTTAAATAATTTTCATTCCAATTTCTAAAGTCGAATTAGTTTATGTAGGAAAAGCTGGAGCTTGTATGTATTACTTATGTAGCCAAATACAAGGAGAGAATACATATTTATAGGAGAGAAGAGAGGAGAGAAAAATCTATACACAATGTGGGACTAAAGGAGAGAGAGAAATAAATACATAATAAATACAATAATGGGCCTAACTATGGGCCTTTGATATGGGCTTTTTCTAACACTCCCCCGCAAGCTGGAGCGTACAAGTCGTAGGCGCCAAGCTTGGATAAGCACTGATGATAGAGAGTACTGGACAGTGCCTTTGTGAGGACATCCGCAACCTGTTCAGTACCCGGAACATGCTTCAATACAATCTTCTTCATCTGGACTTTCTCTCGAATGAAGTGGCAGTCTACCTCAATATGTTTAGTTCTTTCATGAAAGACGGGATTCTTGGCTATGTGTATTGCAACTTGACTGTCACAGAGAAGGAGAGCAGGTGAGGTAAGCTTCATACCAAGATCCGTGAGAAGGCTTTCAAGCCACGTTAGTTCCGATACTACCGATGCCATTGCCCGATATTCTGCTTCAGCTGAAGATCTCGCAACCACTGCTTGTTTCTTGCTCCGCCAGGTAATCAAGTGTCCTCCAAAGTAAGTGCAAAAACCACTTGTTGATCGCCGATCATCTATGGAACCAGCATAGTCAGCATCTGAATATGCGACTAGATTTGGAGTTGAAGATGAGGTTTTGTACACAAGGCCTTGACCAGGAGCTGTCTTAAGGTATCGGAGAATTCGTTCAACGGCCTGTAAGTGAGAACTCCGAGGAGCATGCATGTATCGGCTGACAATACCTACAGCAAATGATATATCTGGTCTTGTCACGGTGAGGTAGATTAATTTCCCGACCAGACGACGATAATACTCTGGATTTTGCAGCAGATGATCAATGTCAGATGCCTGAGCAGATATCCTGTGATTGACATCCATTGGAGTGTTGACTGGCTTGCACCCAGAGTAACCTGCATCGTGGAGAAGGTCGAGGCAATATTTTCGCTGAGAGAGGACGAGACCATCAGATCGTCTGACGACTTCTAAACCCAGGAAGTAGTTGAGATTTCCTAGATCTTTTGTCTGAAAGACAGTGCTGAGATGTTGTTTGACCTTCTGTATCCCTTTGACGTCATCCCCAGAAATGACGATGTCATCCACATAGACTAGCAGAATGACAGTTCCAGTTGGCTGATGGCGTATGAACAGAGAGGAATCTGCCGAGCTCTGTTTGAAACCAAGTACCCGAAGTTCCTTGCTGAACTTGTTGAACCAGTTTCGCGGGGATTGTTTGAGACCATACAGAGATTGCAACAGTAGGCAGACCAATGACTCCCCCGTGGTCTCAAACCCGGGAGGTTGTTCCATGTACACCGTCTCTTGTAGATCGCCGTTGAGGAACGCATTTTTGATGTCCAATTGATAGAGTGGCCATCGTCGATGTACAACAACCGAGATGAGCACGCGAACGGTGTTCAGTTTCGCCACTGGAGAGAAGGTTTCCTCATAGTCAATGCCATGCTGTTGAGTATATCCACGAGCGACCAGGCGAGCCTTCAGCCGATCAATAGTGCCATTGGGAGCATGTTTTATAACGAAGACCCATTTACAGCCAACCGGTTTCTGATCCTGAGGACGGGGTACCAGAGTCCAGGTTTTGTTTGCCCAGAGAGCTGTCATTTCTTCTTCCATGGCAGCGCGCCAGCCAGGGTGTTGGAGAGCTTCCTGCACTGAGTTAGGAATAGCCACAGTAGACAAAGAAGTAGCAAGAGTTTGAAGTGGAGGAGAGAGACGATGCATGGATACGTAGCTCGCCATTGGATGAGCTGTGGACTCTGTTACCGGATCAGCAGGACTTGGAGCACCAGAGGACGAGGATGACTGCGCAGGGGCAACGGGGCGGGAGTTGCGACGGGAATAGACCTGGATAAGAGGGGGCCGGCAAGGAGGCGGAGGAGGGAGTGGTGGATGTAGAGGCGTTGGAGGAGGCGTGTTAACCGGGAGGATGGGTCGCATGATAGGTTGTGGGAGAGTAGGTGATGGAGAGTGTGTTGCTGGGGCTGGAAAGAATGGCAGGTCTTCCCGGAAGGTTACGTCAGCGGACACTGAAATTTTCCGAGTGATAGGAGAATAACAGACGTAGCCTTTCTGCGTATGGGAGTATCCAACAAACATTTGCTTAGTTGCTCTGGGATCGAGTTTATCGGTAGATGGTCCCATTGAGTGAACGTAACACGTACACCCGAAGATCCGAGGTGTGAGAGGGAAGGCAGGAGTAGAGGGGAAAAGAAGACTGAACGGACTGACATTGTTAAGTACGGAGGAGGGAAGACGGTTTATAAGGAAACAGGCGGTAGAGACCGCAAAGTTCCAATAGATCTTAGGAACATTCATGTGAATCATGATGGAGCGGGCCATATCAAGAAGATGGCGGTTCTTTCGTTCGGCTACACCGTTTTGTTGAGGGGTGTAGGCACATGAGGTTTGATGAATAATCCCGAATTCAGAGCATAAACTCGAAAACTCATTGCCAGTGTATTCGCGAGCGTTATCGGTGCGTAGTGTTTTGATGGTGGTGGAGAATTGAGTGCGGGTTTCAAGGATAAATGCCTTAAACACACGAGGTAATTCAGAGCGTTCGCGAAGTAAGTATAACCAAGTTGTGCGGGAGTAATCATCTATAAAAGTAATGAAATAGCGGAAGCCAGAGATACTACTCATTTTATAGGGACCCCAGATATCGGAGTGAACAAGATCAAAAGGAGCTGAGCTCCGAGTACAATTTGCAGGAAAGGATGAACGCGGCTGTTTGCCGAAAATACAGGTTTCACATTGAAAAGCAGGAAAAGATACATCGGGGAGTGCCTTCTGGAGGATAGGGAGGGGAGCATGGCCAAGCCGCTGATGCCAGTCAGCAGATGAGACAGAGGCGAGGATGGTGGGTGAATCGTCGAGAAGGTAGAGCCCGTTGCGCAGCTGCCCTTTACCAATGGTAGTCCCCGCCCGTCGATCCTGTATCAGAAAAGAAGATCGTAAAAAGGTTACTGAGCAATCCAAATCAGTAGTGAGACGACTAACAGAGAGTAAGTTAAAAGGAGATCCCGGAACATGGAGGGCCGAGCGAAGAGAAATAGTTGGGCTGAGAGATAGGTCAGCTGAGCCGGACACAGAGACAGTCGCTCCATTGGCCACAGTGATACACTTCGGATGAGGAGCATCCGAGTACGTTGGTGGCTGAAGAGAGGTGATATGATGAGTGGCACCTGAATCCACTATCCAGCGAGGACTAGTGGAGAGACAAACGATACCTGGGCTGGAGACGGAGGCGACCGAGGCAGGTGGAGTCATCATCCCTTGGAGTTGCTGAAACTGTAGGCGGAGAGCCTCAAGATCGGTACGGGAGGCCGAGGAGCTATCTTCAACAACTGCAGCAGTCGGTCGTGGAGGAGGAGGGTTGCCAGTTTTCCGAAAACAGGTGGACTCATAATGGCCATCACGACCACAGAACGAGCACTTCGGCCGTCCTCGTCCACCACGACCCCTCCCACGGTAGGCCAACCGACCTCCTCGGCTGGAAGGAGGAGGAAAGGAAGGAGCAGGGACATTCTGGAGAAGAGCCGGTGAGGAAGGAGCAAGAGCCTCCGGAGGTTGTGATACTTTGAGTAGCATGGAGCAGACAGCCGATAAGGAGGGAGTGGGAGTCGAGGCCAGGACTTGTGCCCGAATACTCAGAAGATGTGGAGGAACACGGGCCATTAGCAGAGCAATGCAGACGGCTTCTCTTTGCGCGCGCTGAATGGCTAGATCAGAGGTGGGCGGCTGGTGTTGAAGCCATGCTTCGGAGAGAGACTTGACCCGAGCGACAACAGAGGTAATGGATGGTCCACTGGTGTCCAGAGCCTGAAGGTCAGAGATAATGTCAAAGAGACTTTGAAGGCTGTCTTTGCCGGAGTATAAGGAGTGGAGCTCGTCCCACATTCCTTTGGCCGTGGACAGGTACATGACCATTTCATATGGTTCGCCCTCCAACGAGTTAAGGATCCAGGTCTGGACCCGTCCATCATTTTTGAGCCACTCAGGAGTTGTAGGAGTCGGGGGGTCATCGGTCAGATGAGCCAGAAGTCCCTTGGCCTGGAGGACCCGGCGGATTGAGTGACCCCAAGGAATGAAATTTTTCTTCCCGGAGAGGGAGAGAGTGGTAATTCGCAACTCATCACGGAGCTCACTAGGAGGGTGCTGTTGGACGGTCTCAGTAGGCACGGTCGAGGAATTCGCAGACGAGCCCATTGAAGCAGATCAACGGCGGATTGGCGGACAGGGAAGAACAGTCCGCGCGAGAAGAAGGGGCTGGCGGTCTGAGGAGAGCAGTCCGCCCGGTCACGGTAAGGATACCAGCAGCCGGCAAGGCTACGATCAGGGGCAGAGACCGCAAAGACCGGACAGCCGAGGAGGAATACGCGAGCTGGCGATCTGAGGAGAAGAATCCGCACGGTCAGGAGAGGAGGCCGCCGTGGATAAGAGAGAGAGACCGGAGCTGTCAAGAGAACAAGGAGACCGGAGCGGTCAGGAGAGAAGGGCCGCCGTGGATAGGAGAAGCAGTGCAGAGATCGCTGTGAAGAGGAGACTTGCGGATAGAGAGAACGGCCAAGCACAGACCGCAGCGGCCAGATATAGAGGTCGCTGCGAGAAGGGTGAGTAGAGATAACGGGCAGACCGCAGCGGTCAAAGATTTAAGTCGCTGCGAGAAGGGGAACCGCGACTACAAGGTAGTCGCCGCGATCAGGAGAGATCGCGAGAACAGACGGTTCGAGGATAGCGAACACAGCGAGAAGGAGATGTGCGACTAGGAGAAGGTCGCTGCGACCAGGAGAGATCGCGAAGGAAAACAAACTGCGGGTAGAGAACACCGCAAGAGGATCGAAGGCCGCCCCGAGAAGAGAGATCGAGCGCGCGAGTGATCGCAGCGGGAAGAGCCAGTGACCGCGGAGGTCGCGCGGTCAGGGAGAAGAGCGGGCCCCACACCTGTCAGACTGGAGAGTCTATAAAAGGAGGGGCGGGGCTTGGAGAGAAGGTGGAAGCCACGAGAGAGAGAGGGAAGCGGACAAAAAAACAAGAGACCGCAGATGAACGTGCGGACAGACGGGACTGGCCGCGCGGTCAGACTGGTAGAGCTCGCGAGCGGTCAGAAGGATAGACCGGGAGGCTCGCGGGCGGTCAGAAAAAAAGGAGACCGGAGATTTCAGATCGTTAGCTTTGATACCATGTAGGAAAAGCTGGAGCTTGTATGTATTACTTATGTAGCCAAATACAAGGAGAGAATACATATTTATAGGAGAGAAGAGAGGAGAGAAAAACCTATACACAATGTGGGACTAAAGGAGAGAGAGAGAAATAAATACATAATAAATACAATAATGGGCCTAACTATGGGCCTTTGATATGGGCTTTTTCTAACAGTTTAATTCATGCACACATTAATGTTTCTTTAATACTTAACCTCCCAAAAGCTTAGATACTACCTAAGTTCTTGACTTTGACCTGCAAGATACTAACCCTGTCAAACCTAATTGTAAATAAATTGTACTATAAGACAAAAATTCTCACTATGTAATGATGTAATATAAAACCTGAATCAAAATTATTATCTATATTAAAAAGCATAATAATCTGTGACAATTAAGTATTATTAAAAAGCCTAAAAATCGGTATGAAAATGAGTACTACAGATAAAAATTGTTACCGTCAATAGACCTACTATTGCTGATATTGTTCTTATGTAGATGATCCACCGAGCAAGCGTGTTAGAATATGTTGAAACGAAGAGGAGAGGAGAAACGAATCTTAGGGTTCTGACGTCGTTTCACGCAATACACCCCTCTCGCAATCAACCATCCTCTTATATCTGGAAGGAAAACCGCCGGGCTTAGGCTTAGCCACCCTTATTCTCACCACCCGGTGAGGGGGTTACTTGACATTTAACACCCCCCTCAAGCTAACCCCATAAGCATCCAGCATTTCGAGCTTAAGAGAGTAAGAATGAAGGGATTTGCCAGAGACTGCTTTAGTGAGCATGTCAGCCAGTTGATCTTCAGAGGGCACGAACACCATAGTCACAGTTTGATCCTGAATTTTGTCCCGCACAAAATGGCAATCAATTTCAATATGCTTTGTTCTCTCGTGAAAGACAGGGTTGTTAGATATATGAATTGCAGCTTGATTATCACAATGAAGTTGCATAGCCTCAATGACAGGAAATCCCATTTCCCCCAAGATAGATTTAACCCAAACCAGTTCACACGCAGTAACAGCAATAGCCCGGTACTCTGCTTCAGTGGAGGAATGAGCCACAACATTTTGTTTTTTACTTCTCCAGGAAATAAGGTTGCCACCAACAAAGATGGTATATCCACTAGTAGATCTTCTGTCCACGGAAGAGCCTGCCCAATCAGCATCACAGTACCCGTGGACCTTAAGATGACCATGATTTTGATAGATAATGCCTTTTCCAGGGTCCTTTTTTAAATATTTTAGAATCCGCAGAACAGCTTGATAGTGATGAACTTTTGGGTTGTGCATGAATTGACTAACCAACCCAACAGCGAAGCAGATATCAGGTCTGGTGAAATAAATCAATTTCCCCACAATTCGTTGAAAATCAGACTTCCTCTCAAGATCTGGAGAGGTCTCCTTATGAATGTCATAACCAGGGTCCACAGGACTATCCACAGGTTTGACTCCCAAATATCCAACATCATTGAGAAGGTCCAAGACATATTTCCGCTGGGAGATCATAATCCCGGCAGAACGCGCAATCTCAATTCCAAGAAAGTACCGAAGGAGACCCAAATCCTTTATTTCAAAAGCGGACGCTAATTCCTCCTTAACCCGAGCAATGTGGAGGTCATCAGTTCCTGTAATAATGATATCATCCACATAGACTACGAGAATAGTAGTGCATCCCTCCCCTTTGTAGACAAAGACAGAATGATCTGAAGTACAACGATTGAAATTCAGATGAACAAGTTTATCACTTAGCTTGGCAAACCAGACACGTGGAGACTGTTTGAGGCCATATAGGGCTTACTTGAGGCGACACACATGTCCTTTAGGAACATCCATACCAGGGGGTGGAGTCATATAGATTTCTTCCTCCAATTCACCATGTAGGAAAGCATTTTTAACATCGAGTTGATGTAGAGTCCAAGACTTATGAGCAGCAATAGATAGGAGAATTCTGACGGAGTTCAATTTAGCAACCGGAGCAAAGGTCTCTTGGAAGTCTACACCATCAACCTGAGTAAAACCTTTAGCTACCAATCTCGCTTTGTACCTATCAAGAGTACCATCTTGTAGAAATTTAGTAGTATAAATCCATTTGCATCCGACTAGATGGCGCCCATGAGGAATAGGAACAATTTCCCAAGTCTTTTGACATTGGAGAGCGTTCATCTCCTCCTCCATAGCCTTTACCCAGTGGAAATTTGAGCTAGCTTCTAAAAAACTGTTAGGAATAGGAATAGAGGAAACAGTAGCAAGATATACTTGTAATGAGTGAGAGATAGAGTGATACCCAACGTATTTATCCATAGGATATCTAGTACGACCACTCTGAAAATGAAGAGCAGAAGGGATCTCTGAAGTGGTGTTGTAGCTTGGATCTGGCGGAGTGGTGGTAGGTGGTGGAGCATGAGTGTGACATTCTTGTCCAGTCTTGATGTTTTTCCTTCTTTGATATACTTGAAGATCCCCTTTTCTTCTGTAAACACGAAGATCACTCGTTGGGGTTTCCTTTATAACAGGAATATCAACACTTTCTGGAGCAGTCACATCTCCAAGAACAGGAAGAGGTGGCAACATGTCACTTTCTTCTTTGCTTTCCTTCTGAAACGAGATGAGTTTGCCCTCATTGGAATAATAAGAAGTGTTCTCGAAAAAGGTAACATCTTTTGATATAAACCTTCTCCGGAGAGTAGGAGAATAACACTTATATCCCTTTTGGTTGACAGCATATCCCACAAAGACACATTTTACTGATTGTGGCCCTAATTTGTCCTTATGAGGCCCCACGATGTGAACAAAGGCGACGCACCCAAACACCTTAGGAGGAAGGTTGAATAGAGGCATATTTGGGCAGAGAATCTGAAGGGGGTACTTTCCTCCCAAAGTACCGGTAGCCATCCTATTAATAAGATAGACGGATGTGAGAACTCCTTCATCCCATAGTCCCTTAGGGACAAACATCTCTTGCAACAAGCATCGAGTGGTCTCCAAGATATGACGATTATTTCTTTCGGCAACCCCATTCTGTTGAGGAGTCCGCGGACAGGAAAATTGGAAAGTAATCCCATGATCTCTCAGAAACAACTGAAGGTCACTGCACGTATATTCGCCTCCATTGTCACTCCTAAGAATTTTAATTGCAGTTCCAAATTGAGTCTGCACATAATGATAGAACAACTGAAATATTTTTGAGACTTCATCCTTCCTTTTCATGAGGTACACCCAGGTAAAGCGTGAGTGATCATCAATAAAAGAAACAAAATATTGAAAACCATTCACAGAACAAATAGGAGACGTCCAGACATCGGAATGTATCAAATCAAAACATTTCAAACTTCGACTCAAACTAGGAGCATTGTTGATCCTACAATGCTTAGAAAATTCACAAGACTGACAATCAAAAGTAACAGTTTTAACATTAAGTAAATACGGAAAAATAGCTTTCAAGGTCTTCAACCGAGCATGCCCAAATCTCTTGTGCCACAGCCTCTAGATCAGGCACAGAATCACGTCCCAACATCTGAACCCTCTGGAATTCAAGTTCAGGAGGGAGACCAGAGAGCATCTCAAATACCCTCCGTTGCATGAGTTCAGTCTTGTAGTCTTCAATAGTCTGAATAGCAGAATACTGATCAATTTCAGCCCACTTATGGGTCAACTTGCCATAATATTCTTCGAAGTCCCCCATTCCAGCCATGTGGATCTGTTCAGTTTGGAGTTGATATATTCTGGCTAAGTCCTTCTTTTTTGAGTAATTTCGTTCGATCTGTTCCCACATTTCTTTTGCAGTTTCACAGAATAGAAAGTGGCTTGCAATCTTGTGTTCCATAGAATTGACAAGCCAATTAATCACTGTGAGATTCTCACCTTCTCATTCCTCGTATTTGAGATCGGTCTTGTTTGGAGCCGGCTTGGATTCTGTGAGAAAACCCAGTCTTCGACGGCTCCCAATGAAAATCCTCATGGACTGAGCCCATAGAAGGTAATTCCTTCCATTGAGTTTAATGTGAGTAACACCTTGACTGAAGTCCATGTTAGGACTCCCTCCACTGCAGTGTTTGGGTTGGTTAGCGGGCCCTTCAGAGGCATTTGCACTTTTCAAGTTGTCATCCATACGGGCACACAAGCCGGAGGACCTTCAGGAAGCAGCCGGAAAACCAGCAGCAGCAGCAGGGGGACCTTCAGGTCAGAACCACGGCAGCAGGACAACGGCAGGGCCGGACCTTCAGGTCACGGCAGCGGCAGGCGCAGCGGAATCACGGCAGAAGCACGACAGCAGGAGCAGGAACGATCGACAGGATCGGCAGCAGCGGCAGGAACGATCGACGGGATCGGCAACAGCGGCACGAGCGACGATCGGCAGCAGCGGCAGGAACGATCGACGGGATCGGCAGCAGCGACACGAGCGACGATCGGCAGCAGCGGCAGGAACGATCGACGGGATCGGCAGTAGCGGCTCGAGCGACGATCGGCAGCAGCGGCTCGAGCGACGATCGGCAGCAGCGGCTCGAGCGATGATGGAAACAGCAGCAGGAACGATCGACGGGATCGGCACGACGGGCCTTCAGGTCGACGGGAAGAACCGCTCTGATACCATGTTGAAACGAAGAGGAGAGGAGAAACGAACCTTAGGGTTCTGACGTCGTTTCACGCAATACACCCCTCTCGCAATCAACCATCCTCTTATATCTGGAAGGAAAACCGCCGGGCTTAGGCTTAGCCACCCTTATTCTCACCACCCGGTGAGGGGGTTACTTGACATTTAACAGAATATAACAATGCCAATGAATTAGGCTTGATTTGGTGACCTATGTTGTTGTATTGTTCGTGTGATAAAAAAAATAAAAATCATTACTATTGTTGAAGGAATGTTTTTTTTTTGCAATTGTGTTCCACATGGTCATGAAATCATGAATGAGATGGATTTTAAATATAGAGTTTAAATTTTTTCTATATGGATGGAAATTGTGATAATTTTAAGTATTTGAAAGGCAGCAGCCAAAATTTTTCGCCCAACAGAGACTTAGTTTTGTACAATAAACTCAACTGGCAACCCATGTTTGCTATTTCTAGGACATAAATGACAAGGAGTGTACATATCAAATGATCAATAAAAATTGTGCTATATTAGAGGATAAACAATGACAGCAGCTATTTGAACTACATCAACTAGGTTAATTTGTTTCCAAAAACAGTATACAACAAAGGTCATAATCATGCTATAAGTTATGCTGCATAACCAAAGTGAAGAATGAACCACTGATGCTATAAAAAGTAAATCTTAAGCCCACTCAAAAAACATGTTGGTATATTACTGTAACTTTGGTATATAAGTCGCCAAGCCCACTCAAAAAGGAAAAGCTTTGCTAGTACGCTGCATACTTTCCAAATTTGGTAAATAGCTAGCCTAGAGCTTGTATTCATTCTCAATTTGAAAGAATATTAGCATACTTGATAATATATCAATCTGTTATTTTTATTCTTAATATTAATCGTGGGGCTTTCATCACCTTCTATGCTTAGTTAAGTTGTAGGCATGTTTTCCTTTGTGCAATTGTGCACCACTTATCTGTTAAGTTGAGGTATCATTTTGTTTTGTTGCGTTCCACTGTTACTATTTTCACATGTCATTTGTAAAGCAGAATAATTAGATAATAATGATAGAATAAGAGGGAAAGTGATATTCACACTAACAGATGAGATATATAAATACAATGGGAGGGGTGATCCTAGCACCCAGAGGTAAGCCTAAGCTATATCTACCAATTCAATATACAACATATCTAACACCCCCCATCAAACTCACGAGGGATCATACATCGAGAGTTTGGACAAAAGATAAGTATGCTGTGTCCGTGTCTGTGGCTTAGTCATCAAGTCTGCAAGCTGCTGCTCAGAAGAAACAAAGGAAGGAGCAAGAGTGCCACGACCATACTGCTCACGAAGGAAGAAAGCATCAACCCCAATATGCTTGGAAAGAGAATGTTTCACCAGATTCAAAGTAATCTGAATGACGCCAGTGTTATCACAGTGGAGGGGAGTGAGATCCGGAGAAGAGACACCAATGTCCTCAAGAGGCCAGCGAGCCAGATAATGTCCTCAGTAGTGGTAGCCATGACCCGAAGCTCAGCCTCAGTGCTCGAACGAGAGACCCCAGTCTGTTTCTTGGACTTCCAGGCAATAAGGGAAGTACCCAAGAACAAACAGAAACCAGTGACAGATCAACGATCAACAGGATCACTGGCCCAAGTAGAATCTGAGTAAGCACGAAGCTGCAGAGAACAGCTACTGGAGTAGAAGATACCACGTGAAGTCGTCCCCCGAAGATAGCGCAGGAGCCGCAGTAGGTGACTGTAATGCATAAATGTAGGTGCACTTACAAATTGGCTCAACACATGAACAACGTGAGCAATGTCGGGCCGAGTAATGGTAAGGTAGACAAGACTCCCGACAAGGTGACGATATCGGGTAGGATCAGAGAGTGGAACCCCATCATCCGGTTGTAGTTGAAGGTGAAGCTCTATAGGGGTGTCCACGAGGCGAGAGTCTGAAATAACAGCCCGAGCTAAGAGATCTGATGTGTAACGCCACTGAGAGAGCTGAAAACCACGGTCTGTAGAGGTAACCTCAAGACCCAAGAAATAGCTCAGCTGTCCAAGATCAGTCATCTGAAACTGCTGCTGAAGGTGATGCTTGACGAGGGCGACATGAGAAGGTTCATCACTAGTAATGATCATATCATCCACATAAAGTAACAGAAGAGTCCGACCACGAGAGGAGTGCACAAATAGGGCTGGATCATGCGGGCTCGGCTGAAAACCGACGGCAGTAATGACTGAGCTGAAATGTGCAAACCACGCGCGGGGCGCCTTCTTGAGCCCGTAAAGAGCTCGCCTCAAGCGGCAGACAAGGCCTGGAGGAGAGGAAAGATCGGGAGGATGGAGCATGTACACTTCCTGCTGAAGGTCGCCGTGAAGAAAAACATTCTTCACGTCGAGCTGGAATAGAGACCAATGACGAACGGCTGCAACTGCAATAAGGGTACATATCGTAGTCATGTGAGCGACTAGAGCAAAGGTCTTATCATAGTCTCGTCCCTGCTCCTGCTGAAAGCCACGAGCCACAAGTCTAGCCTTGTACCTCTCTACGGAACCATCTGAGCGAGTCTTGACCTTGAAGACCCACTTGCAAGTAATAGAAGTAGCACCGGAAGAGGGACAAACTCCCAGGTACGGGTGTGCTCAAGCGCCTCCAACTCAGCAGACATAGCAGCCTGCCACTCAGGTACCTGTGCAGCCTCACGATAGGAAGTCGGCTCTGGAGTACCACATGCGGCAGAAGGAAGTGCAGGAAAGTCCAGTGGTAGAGCAAGACTAAGACAGTCAGGGTGACGTCTCTCACGAGGTGGGTTGCGACGCGCAGGAGGATCATTCACATGACACTCACTGGAGGAGCCAGACACAGAGTCAGGAGGCACTGGAGACGAAGGAATATGAGGAGGACGACGAGTGTAGTGATATGGAAGAGGAACGACGAGCGCATCAGAAGGAGAGGTGGGTGGCAAGGAGGAAGAGAGAGAAGGTGAGGCTGGAGAGGTCGGAGATGGCGTGACCGGTGACAAGGTGAGAGGAGGTGGACATACCAGTGGAGAGAATAAGACATGAGGCGGTGAGACAGGAAGGGTGAGAAACTGAACATCAGAGGGAGTCACAGAGGAATGCGAGGTCGAGGGGACGGATGACACAAAAAAAAGTGTGACTCATCAAAAGTGACATCACGTGAGATACGAAGATGATGTGCAACGAGATCATAACATCGATAGCCCTTGTGCTCTGTATTATATCCAAGAAAAACACAAGGTATAGACTGATCATAGAGTTTGGTGCGCTCACGTGGAGGGAGTATGACATAACACCGACAACCAAAAACACGAAAGTGAGTGTAGCGTGAAGGTCGAGAGTACAGACACGCACCAGGACTCTGACCCTGAAGGAAAGTGGAGGGTTGCAGATTAATAAGATGGACAGCAGTAGAAACAACCTCAGCCCAGAAATGAGGAGGAACGTGGGAGGAGATGAGAAGAGTGCGAGCTGTCTCAATAATATGACGATGCTTCCTTTCAGCGGTGCCATTTTGAGCATGAGCACCGGGACAGGCAAGCTGAGGGAGAGTACCGTGGGCAATAAGCAGATCTCGAAAAGAATGAGAGAGATATCCCCCCCCCCCCCCCCCCCACCCCCCCCCCCCCCCGAGTCGAAACGAAAGATGCGGATGGAAGCGGAAAACTGAGTGCGCACCATAGAAGAAAAAGTAACATAAATTTGAAAAAAATCAGAACGAGAACGCATAAGTAAATCCAACAATTGCGGGAATAATCATCAACAAAGAGAACATAATACCGATGCCCGCCCTTGGATACAAAAGGTGCATGACCCCATACATCAGAATGAACTAACTCAAAAGGACGCTGAGACCTAGACTCACTAGATTGATATGAGAGTTGTAGTTGTTTACCAAGCTTAAAACCCGTATAGGTATGAGAACGATCGATAGTAACACGACCGAGAAAACCATGACTGATGAGAGATGCAAAACGCGAACCACTAGGATGACCAAGACGGTGATGTCACTGATAGAAGCCCACCGAAGGAAGACAAAGAGTAGACGCCGCCGGTGACACTGGAGAAGAGTGAATATGAAGGTGATCAAGAACGTACACCCCGCTACGACGACGGCCAACTCCAAGGAGTGTCCCTGTCAGACGATCCTGCACACGACACACAAACTCATCAAAAGTAACAAGACAACCATGAGATGTGAGTTGGCTAGCAGAGATAAGGTTCATAGATAGCTTGGGAATGTAGGCAACATCGGGAATATGAAAGTGGCGGGTATGGAGGAGACCACGACTAGTGATGGGAAGAATGGTGCCGTTGGCAACCATGATACTAAGATCAGAGGAGACGGGATGACGGGAGAAGAGGTGGGTGACATCATAGGTCATGTGAAACGAGGCTCCAGAGTCGAGCAACCAGTCAGAGGGAGAGATACCTGCAGGGGCGGAGGCAGCTGGCTGGGAGGCAGAGGTGGCAGAAGCATCCAGTGAGAGCACTGAAGCAGAG
The DNA here is from genome assembly GCA_033032865.1 of Dactylorhiza incarnata. Taxonomy (NCBI): domain Eukaryota; kingdom Viridiplantae; phylum Streptophyta; class Magnoliopsida; order Asparagales; family Orchidaceae; genus Dactylorhiza; species Dactylorhiza incarnata. The sequence continues at coordinate 2,970,579 of JAWHQI010000110.1, read as the reverse complement.
GAGCGAGGTAACGAACCGTAAGAGAGCTGCTAGGCAATCTGCTGGGCAAGCTCAAAAACTGTGAGGGACTGCACCGCAGCAGATAAGGGAGCTGAAGGAGCACTGGGAGCCCGCTGCTGGCCAGACTGTAGAGCCCGCTGAAGCTTGCGACACTCAGATTTTACATGACCAATACACTGACAATAGTGACAACGGACAGGCTGGCGGCGAGGAGCACTGGATGGAGCAGCAGAGTGCGCCGAAGGACGAGAAACTGGGCGCACCGGAGCACTATAGCTCTACGAAGGTAGTAGAGGAGGGCTCACAAGAGAAGACTGCGGAGGATACTTGGGAGCAGCAAGCACAACATGATGCAGTCCACTCGAAGGAGTAACAACATCCAAGGAGCGAAGACGAGTCTCCTCGGCGATCACCAAGGCCAAGGGATCGCTGAGAGATGGGGCAGGATCCCGATGCAGAAGCTGGGCACGAACGGACTCAAACTCCGGGCGTAAGCGCATAAGTAACTCATACATGCGCTGACAGTCACGATCACGAGAGGTAGCAACACACTGAGGGAAGGTAGCGCAGTGGAAGGAGCCATCTTATCGCACTGACGCCAGAGATCCAGGAGCTCAACAAAGAAAGCCTGGACAGACCGATCACGTTGGTAGCAGACGCCAAGGGTCTGGAACAGAGAATAATGTAGCGCCTGACTAGAGGGTTGGTAGAGACGACGCATGTGATCCCACATCGCTTTGGCTGAAGGTAGCTCATAGATGGCCATGCGAATGGGAAGCTCACATGACTGACAGATGACGGCTATCGCGCGAGAGTCATCCGAGCACCACTTTGCCCCGTTGGGCCGCTGGACAGAAGCGGCTGTGCTGATTGTAGATGAGTCGGCTGCAGGAGCAGCAACTGGCGGCGTAGGAGCAGGCTCGGGGCCGTCAATGTGGCCCCACAGATCGAGGCCACGGAGAATGACGCTAATTGTGGCGGATCAAGCCTTGTAATTTTGTCCATCAAGGATGACGTCAACCTTTTGAAGGAAGGCGGAGGAGTGAGACGAGGCCATCGGGGCTGTGGGGCAGCCAGATAATGAGAGATATGAGAGTAGTGTGATGTGGCGACCACAATCAGCAGGCGTCGAAGACCTGGAGCAGAGGCGTCAAAGATCTGCGGGATCTGGAGCAAAAGCTTCGACGGGAACCCGTGCAGGTATCGATCGGAAGCAGGCGAGCATGGATAGAAGATGGAGAGCAGGCGAGATCGATCGATCGGAAGCAGGAGGGATCCTCGGAAGCAGGCTGGATCGGCGACTAGCTCTCGACGGGAGCATGGGATCGACCAGATCGCGAATGACGGAGCAGTCGATCGGAAGCAGGCGGGATCAACGACTAGCACTCGGCGGGAGCACGGGATCGACCAGATCGCAAATGACGGAGCAGTCGATCGGGAAGGCAGCGTGCGGGATCGACCAGATCGCGGATGACGTAGGCCAGCGACGGAAACAGGATCACTTGTCAAGCTGCGGAAGCGGCGGGATCGGGAAGACAGCTTGCGGGAAAACTCTAAGCTTTAATACCATGATAGAATAAGAGGGAAAGTGATATTCACACTAACAGATGGGATATATAAATAGTAAATACAATAGGAGGGGTGATCCTAGCACCCAGAGGTAAGCCTAAGCTATATCTACCACTTCAATATACAATATATCTAACAAGTAAAAGAGATTTGTATGCTATTATAAACCCTAGACAATAATCTTTGATTTAATGGTCTAAGGAGCTTGAATGATTGATGGGGATTGCGTATCGAGGGCCGGCACTTACCGGAGCCCGCACAAGTCTACATACGTCGTAGGCGGGATAAGATCCTCGGATAAACGATCCGATCCGATAGTCGCATTCAAAACGGTGTTGAAATCTTTATTTGTATTTTTATTTCATGTAAATTTAGTGGTTTTATGTTTCAGACGATCTTAGCCGCCCGTAGTGAGTTAAGTCTATAAATAGAGGTATAGATGTTGATTTTCAGATACCACAGAATTTGGAGAGAATTTTGGGCTTTCGCGGTCTTTTCACTGTGCCGATTCCGTAGACCCTCAGTGCCAAAGCCAGGCTCACTACTTTCCTAACCACCCCACTCATTATAACTACCTCACCACTTAATAACCACCCATTAGCCAACCAAAAACTGTCTGTAACCGCTGTTTTCCCTTATTCCAGCAGTTACTGCCTCCTCTTCCATATAACTACTTTATAACTATCATTCCGTACTCATAACCACTAAAAAACTGCCACCAACTCCTTCAAGCAAATAATCACCTCAAAATCTCCATTTCCTGCATAGCCAAACTCCATCTTCTTCATCCTTGTTAATCTCCATTGCAGAAAACAAAAATCCGTCTTATATTACTTGCAGGTACCGCCTGTCCATGGCAGTTATACACTGATTTCCTGCTTCCCAAACACAGCCTAGACCCCTTCCATTCAACCTGAAGACAACCACACTTCCTCCCACCCGTCCAGCCCCTAAACTCCCAGTTTTGGCCGGCAAACATTGTCCAATCCTGCACCTAGTTTCTCGTTCCTGCAGTCCAGAGCCAAAACAGCCCACTGAGCACTTCTCCCTCTCCCTACCAGCCCTATACATGCTACCTAAGTCCGCCTAATTACTGCAAATTTCGATTCAGCAGTCAGAATATGTGCTGAACCTCGAATAGTCTGGCGTCCAGCCATCGAAATCAGCAATTTATCACTTGTCCGGACATCGGTTGCTTGTGTAAGTTCTAATTTTGAAGAAAGAAGTATTCGTCGAGCATTTAATTGAAGTGCTCATACTTTAATTTTAATTGGATTTTGCTTGTGTTTCTAACTCCTAATCTTAATCATGCATGTTTGTGAGTTCTCCTATTAATTTTAGATTTTTTTGCAATTGAATGTTGGATTAAAGCATGTGCATGGATTAATTTAGGTTTTCCGACGACACTACACTCAGTCTTTGATTAGATTTTCCGACGACACTACACTCAGTCTTTGATTAGATTTTCCGACGACACTACACTCATAGTCTTTGATATTAGAGTTTCCTTAGGACATGATTCCATCCCACACCTAGATTCGTCTGGGTCAATTATCCCTAGTAATTGGCCATTCAATGTAATAATAGTTATTTTTCATAGCTAGCACGGACTAATGCCTTTCTGTTTTTTTACAGTGCTTTTATGATAGGTAACGGGAAGCTTTTGACAAATGCACATTGTGTTGAACATGACACCCAGGTATAGAGTTCATGTCTGATGCTCAAAGATGCATTTCCATGTTCATGTTCATGGTGTCAATGTACTAAACTATGTAAAAATTATAAGGTTCAGACTCTACTTCAGATTTTTTATTTAAACAATCATTTACGGTTTAGATCTTTGATTTCAACTGAGGAACTGATCCTTGTTCTATATATTTTAAGAATGGAGATTGCTTTAAATACTTTTAATTACAACAATATTATTGTATGACTTTAGAATATTATATGTCTTTGTTTAATATATGTGTCTTATGTGTCTTGAGTATGCATTGTTTAGTTAGGTGTCCTATTATGGTTTGTATGTTTGTGGACTTTTGTGTATACAGGCTTATTTTTGCAATTAGTCCCGTTATGTGGAATGATTTCAAATATTGTGTTGAGTATTAAAAGGGAACCCCATGGTTATTGAAATGGTAAACAAGTTTTCTCATTTTATCTCTTAACTCCTCTCCTGAAGTTATCTTCCAAGGTTTGAAGCTCCCCATCAAGAGCTTTCGCATAGGATGTCACTTTCATATCTCCAAACTCCATCTACCGGCCAATTATGACCGACGGGTCATAACAAATTGTTATCATAGCCCTCGATCCTGTCTCGCTTCTGTAACACTCGACCAAGCAGTTTGCATCAATATCCATCGCATCGCTTCTAGCAACCAATAGTGCATCCTCTCTTTCGACGCAATCAACGACAACAAATTTTATATCCGTGACTACCACAAGCTTAAGTTGACCCCGTTCAACTGAAGCAACTCACCGATCCTATAACTATACTCAACATCCCCTCTTCCACCTCCATATCTGCAAATGTCACACACAATTGTCTAGCTCCTCTGGGACGAAGTCGCTGCATGCAATCAAACAGCTAGCTCCAGTTGAACCCTTAACCCCACAATTTCTACCGCTTCCAACAATCAATCTCTACTTCATATACATTACATCACAACTTCCATCACATCTTGGTTCAATCATTGAATCTATCCGCCTGATGCGTCATAGCAAACACTCTAGCTATAGTTCTCATACAAGGATGTCCGCTCCCCCTCAATGTCTGTTGACATTGCTTCTTTCCCCAGGTACGATAATCTTTCCTTAGAAATCCTACAATCTTTGATAAGAATTCTGCAATCGTTATTCTGTTGCCACTCCAAATCAATGCAATCATTCTTGCCTCGTACATTGATTCCTTTCAATTTGATGACTATGCAACTCTTCACTGACCTTAAAATACCTGGCTTCAGACATGCACCACCTACAGTACAATCAAGTTCCCCGATGCCTCCCTTCTTCCTCCCACTTGACAATCTGCTAGAACCGCACCATCACATTACCCTCTTGAAACATTACATAACCTCCTTCCTCCACCTCTGTAGACTTCAAGCATGGTCTACAACTCCACTGTGTCATTAAGGAAAATTATAGAAAAATTGAACCAACTTATGACAAAAGAAGCAACCACCAAGGCACCACATCTGGAGGCTGTGTAGTAGTTGGCGATCGAGGCGCATGAGTCGACTGACAACAACTAGAGTATCCCACCAGCTGTCGTGTGCTCCGCAATCCTTATGACATTTAATGCACCGCCATCGATCCATGTTGTCCTTACTCAGCAGGCTCCTTATTGACCACTATCCATTGTCGTTCCCGCCTAGCCAGCACTTCGATTAAAGACCTATGTTATGACATACAACGATCTTTGCAACAATCAACCCTCATTGTTCTCATCCATTGGGTCCCTCTTCCACCATCCTTAAGCCAACTCTTTGTTACACCCCTACCTAGTTTCACAACATTTCAAAAACTCGACCACTTGTGATATGATGCAAACTAAGCAACAATAATAAAATTGGTACCATAACATAAATAACTAAAGCACACCTACCTTGTTTCACAACATTTCAAAAGCCCGACCACTTGTGATATGATGCAAACTAAGCAACAATAATAAAATTGGCACCATAACATAAATAACTAAAGCATGCGTCGAATACAAAGATTACGGCTAAGGTTCATGAAATACCAAAATTTGATTCACATAGCCAACTAAAATTTACAAAGTACAAGAAGTCGAATAATTGACATGCACTGAAAAGAAGTGTTCAAAGACAAGGTCATCCCATATGCCGAGCAAGAAAAACTATTGCTCTTAGTGACACTAAAATGACATAAGTAAAACATGTATGAATATCTATAAGTATGCAACAATTAAATTAAAGGATCGTGATTTCTAAAGGGTAATTATGCATGTTATTGAATAAATAAACTATAATAACATAAATTACCATTTCTGTAATTGTCGTTATGAGTTACATTCTTAGTTCCAATTTTTTGAAATATAAAAGCCTTTATGTTCTGAATTCTTTTCTAAAGTTAAGGTAAATCAATTTAATATTCCTCTTATTTATTTATGTTTAATGGCTTACTGAGCGCATTCTGATTATTGAGTTTATTATGACAACCAGAGGTACCCTGACCTGATGTGTCTCTTGAGCGGAACACAAACTCTCATCTGACTGTTTCCAAGTTTGGAAGCGTGGGTCGTCGACCCCATGTATGCGGCTCATACAGCCTGTTGGGCCTTATGAGTATGATGATTGTGTCCATCAATCATGAGGAAAGCACCTTTCATGCCTCCTGAACTGATCACCTAGTGGTTGGTATGATTATTATATTATGTCGTCCCCTTGACGCCACTAGTCTGATGCTTATTACGTGTTTCCTCGTTCACCGATTTCCTTGCTAGCCAAGGAACCATTCACCAATTCTCCTGTCCCTATACACCGGAACAGAACGGAGTGGCGGAACGCAAGAATCGACATCTCCTGAATGTGACCCAATGTCTTCTTCGTGGGTCTCATGTCCCCAAGTTGTTCTGGAGTGCTCCACTTCTTACGGGGACCTTCTTGGTCAACCGTCATCCTTGTCAGCCTTTAGCGGGTCGAGTACCCCTCAGTCTTCTATCTCCCCGTCGTCCTCTGTTTCCCGTTTCTCTCCGGGTGTTCGGATGTGTGTGTTTTGTCCAGGACCATAGTCCGACTCGGATAAAACTTGATGACAAAGCTATCCGGTGCTTATTTTTGGGATATTCCTCCTTTTCCAAGGGATATCGGTGCTTTGACCCCTCTTCTCACAGGACTTTTCACTCTCTGGATGTTACGTTCTTCGAGGATGTCCCTTTCTTTGGTGCCTCTCCTGTTTCCGTTGTTCCTTCTCCTCCGCCACAGCCGGCTCCGGTTGCCTTGGCTCCGTTGCACGACTCGCTTCCGTTGCGGACGTACACCCGTGGCCCACGTGGGCCTTTACATGTCCACCCCTTACTTCGGGATCCACCGGTAGAGCCCAGCTCACAGGACCTTGTGCCACATCCTCTGGCAGGTGATGTTCTTCCCTCCTCTGACTTACCCATTGCTCTTCGCAAGGGTCAACTCTCTTGTGTTACTAACCATCCTGTGACAAGCTTTGTGCCTTACCAACGCCTTTCCCAGCGTTACCGGGCTTACCTGACTGCTACCGACTAGATCAGAGTTCCGAGTTCGACGACTGAGGCCCTCCAGCACCCAGAGTGGGTCGCGACCATGCAGGATGAGATGTCCGCTTTGCAGAAGACTGACACTTGGCGTTTGGTCCCTCTTCTCGCAGGCCAGAAGATGGTTGGTTGTCGTTAGGTCTACACTGTCAAGTATCATGTTGACGGTTCTCTTGATCGCTACAAGGCCCGCCTTGTCGCAAAGGGCTTCACCCAGACTCCCGAGGATTACGACGCGACTTTTGCCCCTGTGACCAAGCTCTCTACTGTTCGCCTTCTTGTTTCTCTTGCTGCCTGCCATGGGTGGTCTCTTCATCAGCTGGATGTCAAAAATGCATTCCTCAATGGGGATCTTGCTGAGAAAATTTATATGGACCCCCCTCCCGGTTACAAGCTTCAGGGGGAGTATTTGGGACGTGTTTGCCTTTTGCAGAAGTCCTTGTATGGGCTGAAACAGCCCCCTCGAGCGTGGTTTGAGCGGTTTGGTACTGTTGTGCTTCAGAGCGGGTTTACCAGATGTCATGCCGACCACACGTGCTTTGTTCGGACTGCTGTGGATGGTCGTAGGGTCATTATTCTTGTTTATGTGGATGATATCATCCTTACCGGTGACGACAACTCAGGGATACTTCAGATCAAGGTGATGCTTCAGAAGGCGTTTGAGGTAAAAGATTTGGGGCCTCTGAAATACTTTCTCGGGATTGAGGTGACCCGCTCTCGGCAGGGGATCTCTTTGTCTCAGCGCAAATATACACTCGACCTCTTGAGTGATACTGGTCTCCTTGGGTGCTCTCCTGTGTCTATACCCATGGATCCGAACCACCGCTTACATGCAGAGTCTGGTGATCCTCTCCCTGAGCCGGGCCGACACCAGCGTCTTGTCGGCAGGCTTATTTACTTGACCAACACTCGCCCCGACATTAGCTTTGCTGTGAGTGTGGTCAGTCAGTTCATGCACGCTCCCCCGACTTCTCACCTGGATGCAGCATTTCGGATCCTCCACTACTTGAAGGGATCTCCTAGCCCCGGGCTCTTCTATCGTTCGTCTCCGTCCCCCGGTCTCACCTGTTACACGGATTCTGATTATGTTGGTTCCCTCACCGATCGGCGTTCTACTTCGGGGATGTGCACCTTCCATGGTGCCAATCTTATCTCCTGGAAAAGCAAGAAGCAGAGTGTTGTCTCCCGCTCGTCTGTTGAGGCTGAGTACCGTGGCTCATGGTGCTACTGAGCTTCTCTGGCTGCGTACTCTCTTGACTGAGCTTGGTTTTCCTCCTTTTGATTTCTCGACACTTGTTTGTGACAACCATTCCGCTCTCATGCTAGCCTCCGACTCTGTCCTGCACGAGCGGACTGAGCATATTGAGGTTGATATTCACTTTCTCAGGGAGCATATCCGTTCAGGAACTCTTGAAGCGTCCTATGTTCCCTCTGCAGAGCAAATTGTCGATGCCTTCACCAAGGCGGTTGGACCTTCCAGTCTCATCTCTACTTGTGGCAAGCTGGGCTTGCTTGATCTCTTCGCGCCAGCTTGAGGGGGAGTATTGAGTAGTTATTTGTATTTATGTATTTAGTCCCACATTGTGGGTTGTATATTTGTACATTTGTTTCTCCCTATTTATATTTCCCCATAGTGGATGAATAAGATAGAATTTTCTTCCCCAATCTAATTATAATAAATAGAATACTAGCATAAAGTTACAAATTCCACATAGGTTTTGTGCATATGCAAGCTAAAACTTCTGGTCGAAACTTCAATAGTCTTGAAATTGTGGAATTAAGGTAGTACAATAAAATGGTATATTGGACCATTCATTGTCACCATAAGCCTTATCCCTACTATCTCGGCTCGACTTGGTGTATCCTAAATTTTCATTATTTGACATTCAAAATTCTAAACCTATTCTTTGCAAACCTTCAATAGATGTTAGTCAAACCATTCCTCTAATAAAATTATTTCTTCCTAACTTTTCCACATAATGTAATCATCCTTTATCAAGCAATTTCGTGAAGGTGGTTTTGGAGAAAACATAGGGAGGGAGAGGGAGGAAAAGAGCATATAGAATTTTATTTCCTTGTCAATTAATCCAAATTGCTTGATGAGTTTGATGAGAGATCGGGTGGAGAGATAGTGTGGAAGGATTCTGTTCCTCATTTGAATGCTCAAAATTACTTGATGGTGGTTGGGAGATTCCTGATTTGATAGCCATTTTTATTAATTTCATTATCATTTTTTTTGGCCAAACAAGCATTTCTTAGCCTAGCTGTCTTACAACTTTTATAGCCGTTCTGTTTGTCTGATTAATTCTTAATTATTAAATTGGCTATCTACAGGTTAAAGTGAAGAGAAGGGGAGATGATACCAAATTTGTTGCTAAGGTACTTTCCCATGCTATGAACAATGCATTCGTAGAAAATCCAGAAACGAAATATAGATAATTTCTTCAGTGATGCGTCGGAACTTATTTTATAAGTATATGTAATGTGATGTGCAATTGTTGATATACAATTTATATTGTCTTTGTAAGAGTTACCTGAAGATGTAACAAAGGGAAATCAAACTTGAGCTACCTCGGGTCTCACAAGTAGGTATGATGACATGAGCCAGTTAACTTCCCCAATAATCTTCTATCAGTTTGAATATGAGATTGATTCACTTGAGCTATATTATTTTGAACACCTCCCTAATATCATAGATATCAATGAGGCCCAACTTTGCCTTGAAGCATTTTTCCTGATAAGAGCCTTAATAAATATATTTTCCTACAAGTAGGTCTCACAAGTACTGCGGTATGTTAGCGGTATTGCGGTCGGAGCTCGTCTTGATGAAGGGAAGATGCGACGGCTGGGGTCAACCTCGGCAGAGACGCAAAAATACGAGGAGGTGCAGGGAGCGAAAATAGGGTTTCGTTACTTTCGTGTTACAGTAAGAGGGTAGGGGCAGGGAGCGGAAATAAATACATATAGTCTGTTGTTTTCTTTTTACCGGATCGGGATCGTTAGGATCGGGTTTTGACCGCGATCCTAACAATCCTATGATTCAGATCACGAACTCGAATGGAGAAGCACTGGTTTCGATCCCATGTAAGATCCGGATCGATTTATAAAATTGGGATCGAGGATCGTATGATCCGGATCACGATCCTGATAGCCATGGCTACATGGCAAATTCAAAATATAATTTTATCAATGCAAAAGAAAAAAAACTTCAATTGAAAAGAAATCTTATCTTTATTTTTATTGGGGCTAAATTAAAATTTAACAATAAGAAACTTTTGCCAAAATAAATATTGGCCCAAACAATACTGAAAAAATTGTCAAATTTTACTGTCATTGTTCATCCTTTAGTTTTAGCATATGCGAAACTAAACTTTTGTAGGCTAACCAGATGATCTGCATCACCAATCTTCCCCGAACATGTCCTTGAAACAGCCTCTCTTGAAGTGAAGGCTTTATACCTCTGACCATTCCCTAACCCCATTTTTAGTAGCTCATGCATTCAGTTGTTTTCTCTATTTAAAATTACTAGTTCATATGCGTAGATATTATAATTTACCTTTGAATAGTGTTTAGGTTTAGCTTTAATTCTTGTTATAGGATAAATAGAAATGTTGAGAGTTCTCATCTTGCAGCTTATTATTTACATCATGACAGGATAGGTTTCAACATGAAATTTGTATGTTTTCAATTAGTGTTTATGGTCTTCCCCATGTCTATTTATGATTATTCTAGTTGGGGGGTTTTCACTCCATACACATTAATATTCTAGATGCAGGAATTATACACTATTCTTCTTCTCACCAATCTACTTTCTTTAGTTGTATCTAATTGCACTGTTCTATTTATTAGCTGGTGAGTTGAATTATCAAAATTCATGTAACTCAACTTGCCACTATTTTTATATAGTTTGAGGTGTTGTAAGGCATTGAAGGAATTCCTTAAATGTACAAAAATTGGCCATAATATTCACATGTTTATATGCAATGGTTTCAGTATTTTGTCAAAAGGATCAAAGTGTAATATGTCCTGGCTAATAGACTTTCTCAGTGATCTGATCAACAGGTTTTGGCTAGAGGCATTGAGTGTGATATTGCATTACTCCAAGTTGAGAGTGAAGAGTTTTGGAAAGGTGTAGAACCACTTCGTTTTGGTCGTTTACCATGCCTGCAGGTATTCTTAAGTTTTTTGAATATCTCGTCCTTGCACTTTGGAATTGTACATAAAAATTCCGATCCTTTCAAAGCTAGGAGAACTGTTATACTGTTTTGTATTCTAAAATGTTATCAAAGACGAAAAGGTCCTGAAATGAAGTTATAGGCCACAGCTTTATCCAAGTGCTATGTCTTCCAAAGGGTTTGACATGGTCATAAGATCATAAGATTAATAGACACACACGCACACACACACACACACACACACACACACATATATATATATATATATTGCAACATAATTTAACTGCAGTGTTTTAGTAAATTTTCTCAGAAAGAAAACGTTGGATAAAAACTAATGTATAATCACATACCACAGTATGCTGTTATGATTCAGTAAAGCATCATTTAAAAGTGGAGATATTATCAAGATTGTATTTTTTCTTTTCCTGTTCTAAATGTTCTAATTGAAAGTTCATTGCGTGGTTTCTCTTGAAAACTAAATCAATCAATTATATGAAATCCTATTTCTGACGTCAGAGGCCAAACTATCCACTCTCTGTAGTATTAAACAAAGGCCTGATTGTTTACTAATTCAAGCATTTCTATAATATGAAATAAAATGGAAAATGTCTCTCTGGTTCTCCGCCAAAGTAAGAATGTTTTAATTGTAAATTTAATACAATGAAATTTTATGTCATAATGATCATGATGGATGCTGCAAGACGAATCTATAGGTGACGACCGTGAAGCCTTAACCCTAGATGAATGCAAACACATAGTTTCGAAAACGCCCTAAGACTACATAGATAGGTAAGAGGATGTATGTTACGCGCACGCACTCACCGCAGGAGCCACGCATCATCAAAACTATCGAAGCGCGCATGTGGAAACCTCCCTAGTTAATTTCTGTAATTAATTGGTATTAATTAATTAATTCGTATTAATTAATTAATATTAATTAAGTTGTTTTTATTGTTTATTGGCATGTGAGCCCCCTCCTCCCTATATAAGGAGGAGGTATGGGAGTATTTCTTTATCTTTGGATAATTAGGGTTTTGGGCTCTCATTCTTGAGAGAGGGGTCTTAGGAGGAACCAGCCTCCTAGATCTTGGCCGGCGTCCGCGCCAGATTGTATCCGTTTTCCCGTTTCTTCGTCGTTTAATGCAAGCATGTCTCCCGCAAGGGCGAGTTCAAAATATTTGTCGGGATCCTTGAGAACAGAAGGGACGAAACAATAACGGGTTGGGGGCTGCTTGTGCAAGCAGGGAAAGAAGAGGAGGGAATCACGGTTGGTGGGAGCTAGGGGGCAAAGGGAAAAGCGAGTTTGTCTTGTAGTGGGGAGGAGAAAAAATTTTGTCAGGGTGATGGGAAAGGGGTCCCGGCGGTTTGCAATAGAAAGGATGGAAAAAGACGAGAGGGCGTGCTGCACGATGAGGGAAAGAACGGACGAGCGCTTGGGAACTGCGATGCAGGCGGCAGAAGGGAAGGCGACGTAAGCGGCGGAGGAAGAAGACGATCGAGACGGTGCCATTACAGGACAGGTCGTGGGCTGGATCTGGCGGAAGAGGGCGCCGGAGGCGTGGCTTTCTGGAGGAAGCGGCGGTGCGGGAGCTGCGGCTGGACTCACTGCTGGGTGGATCGAGCGGATGACGAGGCACGAAGCTTCTTTCGGGACGACTGCTGGAGGTTCGGCGGTTGCTACGACGGCTGGAGGCGTGGCTGCGACGGGTGCCGGAGGTGCGGCGGTGGCTACGACAGCTGGAGGTGCGTCTGATGCGACGGTTGCTGGAGGTGCTGCTGCTGGCCGGCCGGTGTTGGTGTGTGCGGCTGTTGTGGGTGGCTGGTCGGCAGGGGGGTGGAGCAAGGCCTGCAAGGAAGCAGATATCGAGGCAAGGAGGTTGTCGTGGATGTCGCAGCGGCGTACGACGAAGGCGAGATGGCGGCCGATGGAGTTGAGGCGGCTGTCCATCGAGGCATGAGCCCCGGCGGCTTCGAAGGAGCGGACGGGGGCGGCAGGTCGGACCATTGATGGGGGATCGAACAAAACGGGAGACATGCTTGCATTAAACGACGAAGAAACGGGAAAACGGATACAATCCGGCGCGGACGCCGGCCAAGATCTAGGAGGCTGGTTCCTCCTAAGACCCCTCTCTCAAGAATGAGAGCCCAAAACCCTAATTATCCAAAGATAAAGAAATACTCCCATACCTCCTCCTTATATAGGGAGGAGGGGGCTCACATGCCAATAAACAATAAAAACAACTTAATTAATATTAATTAATTAATACGAATTAATTAATTAATACCAATTAATTACAGAAATTAACTAGGGAGGTTTCCACATGCGCGCTTCGATAGTTTTGATGATGCGTGGCTCCTGCGGTGAGTGCGTGCGCGTAACAATGTATGGATGGCCCGGGTAGTTGTATTTGTATCAATACTCCCCTCCCAAAAATCTAGCTTCTCTTCAAGGTCGAGTCCCGTATAGGCCAACAACGAGCGACAAAGGGTTTAAGTCAATGAAGTCGGGATCGTTGTCTTCAGTGCTAAGTCCTAAGATCCAAGTTAGCGAAGTCAAAATCGTTGTCTTCAATGCTGAGCAACAAGAACAAGTTTTTGAGAGGGCATTTGTGGGTGGGCGAGTATGGCCGGTGGAAGCGAAAACAGAGGCCCTTCCGGCGAAGCTCAAGGTACTATTGGTTAGATAAGTGTCGGGGTGGTGGTGGTATCTTCGGAGGAGGGACCGTCAGTAGTGGCGTCTGGCCAATCAATGATGGTCCAGGTGGAGGCACGAGTCCAGGCGATGGAGTGGTGGCATAGGTTTCAGTGGCAGTAAAAGCTGGTGGGGTGGCTGTGTAGAGGAGGGAAGCCGGGTCAGTAGTGTTCCTCGTCGAGGCAACGAGCTTTCTCTATGGCGCGAGAGAGAGTATATGAGTCGTGGACATGAAGACACACATAGATGTTGTAACATTCGAAATTTACGCATCGACTCATTTTTATATATTTTATCTTAGGGACCGATCACGAGTAGATTTGATCGGTGACAACGTCGAATCGAGGTATCGACGCCCTTACAGTTAATTTTATGTTTTCATTGTAAATTAAATAATGTCTTTTAGTGAGAAGTTTTATGAGATTTCATTAGGCACGATTCAGGGGTTCGCGAGGGTGTTCCTATTCGAAATAATAGGGTTTTAATGTGGAATATTTGGAAACTAGGTTTGACAATTATATGGACTTGCAGCTGCCATAGACGCACGATCAAACCTTCCAACAAATTTTGCGTGTGTGAGGAAATTATAAATCGTCGGTACTCCCCCTCTTCTTATTATTGCTATCTAGGGTAGAAATGGTCACTTTATTCGTTGAAGGAAACACTGCTCGATGCTGGAAGAAGAGATACCGCTAGGTTAGGATCTGGATCTCTCGCCTTCATCATCTAGAGCTCGCACGAGCCGCTCGATTTACCTGATTGTGCAGCCGACGACTCCCCTGCGATCAGAGTTTCTTTTCAACATCTCCTGTTATGCCAATTTCTTCCTCGTTGCTGATTGGCTTCTTTACAGTTTACACCATGATTTTTGCGTTTCCTGGAGTCGCATGGCTCATTCCAGTGAGTTTCCATTGATTTTATTGGTCATTTATTATTTTTTTAGTAGTCGATTATTCCTCCAGCCCTCTTACAACCAGTTCGTGCGCCTGATAACAGGAATTGAGGATTCGGGCTCCTCCTCGTCAGCATATCGTTGACGCCTTGTGTACTCCCGTTGTTGGGGAAGAGGTAAACCAAAATCTTCTGTCGAAGATCTTTCTACTTTCACTTCCTCCCTCTTCCAACACTATTATGAGTTTCAATTGTTTTTCTACCAAACTCTAGAGGGAATACCCTAGGCTTGTGGGGGTTTACCTATTGTTTCGATTTAATGGTTTTCATATAGTTTCCGGTGTCGTTAAATTGTTGGTGTAGATAGAAGAAAGAATCCTGCGAGGAGTTCATAATTGTATCACGCCTTGTGAGAAACTATGCCGCCGCGTCGTATCTACGGACGACGTGACCCCAAGGTAAGAAATTCGATTTTGTTAGTTAGACATCATGTAGATTTATTTATGTATTTCCTTTTTGCAATTATACCTTGAATACCATTTATTTATGAAAATCACATCTTATGCATAAATGAAAATAATGATTCATAGTTTAATCATTTTGCCACAATAATACGATTAATGTAGATTAAGATGCAAGAAAATCCTTATGCAATTTCCCCGATCACAAGTAAAATGTATGAATTCTATGAATGCAAGAAATGAAGTATTTTGTATATAGAACTCATGGAAAGTGAAAATCATAGCATAATTAATTCATCGTGTTAATATCATTAACATTAAAACATGACATAATATATAAACATGATGAAATACGTAATTTAAGATTGTGTTCTTATGCGAATGTTCTTTTAAGATTAATCATGTCGATCACTAATATGAAGATAAAAGATTAATGGACTTATGCAGATGCTCTTTTATGTTGACCATTAATTGGGGGCACGGTCGAGTGTTTCTCTCGTGATTGATACAGACACACTATAATACTCATATGGAATAGTAGACTGTGTGAGCCCTAAATGGGGGAGTCGACACCCCATGTAAGATTAATTGATGCGAGTTTGTGTCTGTGTCCGAGACACACTAGAGCACTTACGTTAGCCAATAGGGATTCAAATCTCTAGAATGTGCTTAAGAATTTACACAACTAAAAATAAAAAGAAAGTGAATATAAGTCATCTCAACTTTAAATGCAAAATTGGAACCTAGTGTGAAGACCCTATTTCCGGGCTTCCCAATTGATTCGAGGATCGACTCAGTTTTCAATAAAAAGATCGCAGTTCAGAATCACACACAGATTCATAGTACAAAGATCATAAACACCACATTTATTCATATATTTTATTTACATAAAAGTTTTACAAATAATACTCATTACAATAATCACAAGAAAAATCGGTACACGTGGCTCGATTACGATCTTGAGCTTCTTCAATTCCAATAAAGATCTTCAACCATACCTTGGCTAGATCTTCAACACGTTTCCGTTTTTCTTCTTTAGTGAGGGTAGGCCTTCAGGGTGCACTGGGAGAAGCCCCTGATTCCTAAAAACATTGTCCACAACGGGTTAGTCATAAAAACATGACTAAGTGAGAAAAGTATTTCGTGAAACAGTTATACATGCAAGCAAAGGTACAGTAACAATATGCATATACTTCAATAAATCATAATTTCGTACCCTTCTCTTTTAATGCAACTCTTAATCTACCCCTTAACTTTAGTTACATAAAGTAGGAAATGCTTGTGTATGCAAACTTGAATTGGGCCCCACCCACTTAAGGGCAAACCCACTTAAGGGCAAAAAGTGTAGGCTCACCCCTACTGGTAAATCCACTTAAGGATTTGAAACCCTCACATTTCCTTATGCAGAATTTTATTATTCTTATCTTAATGTAAATGAATACAAATATTTTAATATAAAATTCCCCTAAGAAAAATTATATCGATTTCTTTTCCCTCGCCTCATTTCAACTTATTAGCGAGATATCATTGAGTTAAACTCATATGCACAGA
This sequence comes from Dactylorhiza incarnata, assembly GCA_033032865.1. Taxonomy (NCBI): domain Eukaryota; kingdom Viridiplantae; phylum Streptophyta; class Magnoliopsida; order Asparagales; family Orchidaceae; genus Dactylorhiza; species Dactylorhiza incarnata. Next base: position 2,953,995 of record JAWHQI010000110.1, on the reverse strand, counting down.
CAGTTTATCAACTTCATTGTCACGCTTACCCTGCGACGCCATCCTCTGATTTCTAGACCTTGGAAACCACTGAAATAACATATGTTTTGTTTGGGTTGCGTCATTAGTTATGCGTAGCGTTTGAAGTTAAAAAGGATTAACTAAAAAGTGTTAAAATCCAATAAAAGTCTAATAAACTTCGAAAATTCATAATGGAAACAAATCAAGCGATCGTAAATCAGTCTAAGGCTCCGAAAACAGCTCACAAAGCCAGAATAGCACTTAAATCGGCCTTAAAAGGACTGCCCAATTCCAAAAGCAGCCTCAAAGATGGCTGTCCAACTAAAAACAGTCCAAAAATCAGCCGTCAAACGGTACTAAAATAGCTCGAAAACAGTTCAAAAACAGCCCTTAAAATAGGGTTAATTATAGAGTAAAGATAACGCTAAAATAGAGCAAAACAATCCTCAAACTAGTCACTAAGCAAAACCGGCCAACATAAAGCAGAACACTTAAATTCAGCAAAGCAGCAACTAATAGAAATATCATAGAGGAGGAGAAGAATATCCTTACAGCGGGAGAGGGAGTAAGAATCTTGCCGCGCAGCTGATCCTTCTCGGATCGGCGAAGAGCAGCGAGACTCTTCCTAAAACTCTAAAGAATGTAAGGAAGGAGTATTAGCAGCTCTAAACGTAGAGGCAAACAACACGGTAGCTCAAAATTAGTAGCAGGAGTGTGCTGGCAGCACAGATACAGCAGCAAGCAGCAGTGGCAGCAAGTAGCAAACCAGCGGCAGTCAGCAGCAGCAGCAAGCAGTCACAGGACAGCGGCAGGGAGCAGCAACAGCAGGGACAGCAAGCAGGAAATAGGAGGGGGAAGAGCAGCGGCTAAGAGGGAGAAGGCAGAGCTGGAGATGGAATGCAGGAAATGAATAGGATGCTTTATTTATAGTAGGGTATAAGCGGCTAGCAGCAATGGGGAAGCAAATTTCAATCCAACAAGCCTAGTGAGGTGTCACTACACAAACCCCCAAGGTAATATTAAGCCAACACTTGGCTTGGCAAGTGTCAAAACAAACCCATTCAGCCAACAACCAAGGTTCCAAGTGTCAAAACAAGCCCGTTCAGCCAACAACCAAAAATTTCAAGTGTCAAAACATTATTTCAACTCAGCCACCACACTATTCAGCCCATATTACTAATGGCAGCCCACTAATAATAATAAAAAAAACAGTCCACACTTAATACATCAGCAGCCCACAAATCAGCCCACCAATAAAGATAGCAGCCCACATATAACAACACTTGTGGCACCTCCAAAATAAAGCAAAGTCAACTAATAAAAAGAAACGAAAAATGAGAAAAATATTACGTAAAATCCGTACTGCCTTGTATCAACAAAAAAATTTGTACGAAATTTTAGATCGTCACACCTAGAATCCCTACACTTTAATGATTCCAAATTTAGAGAAAATTTAGTATAAGAACAAGTTATATTAAATACATTTATGTTCAAAAAGTATTTTAGAAAACATAGTATATTTTTCTTCAGCATAAAATAATATTTTAAGCATGCATGCATATTTTCTTTAAGCTATTTTAGTGTCACTGAGAGGAAGCGTTTTTTTTACTCATCTAATGGGCCTATCTTCAGATATTTCTTTACAAGGGCTCTTGTCGGGAGATTCTCTTATATTAAGCTTCAGAGAGTTTTTCTATATTTTCGTTTGATGTATCATTTATGTATGAACTTAAATGTATCAATCTCATTTAAAGTTTCAGTATTTCAGACTCCTTACACTTTACATTTCTAGTTGACTTTGTGAATTAGAATTTGAGGTATTTCTTCAACCTTAACTCTAGGTTTTTAATTTCCATTGCGTACTGTAGTTATTTCCTGATATGCACCAAGTTTATTACTATTGCTTAGTTTACTTCATATCATGAGTGTTGGCTGGGCTTTTGAATTATTGTTAAACTAAGTATGGGTGTTACAAATGTGGGGATACAAGCTTGCTAGGAAATATCATATATAATAGTTAGGAAGGAGTCTAGCGATGTGTGTGTCGATCTCGATAAACTCGGCGATGTAGGTGACGACTGTCGGACAGGCAAATAGAGCTTAGACATTCGTAGGCATTACTCGCTTGGAGCGTGTCATAGTGACGAAGCAGTTCTTTCTTCAATGTGGGTCATGAAAGATTAAAGACATTTTGGTGCGTTCAACGCAACCTGTAGAGCGCAAGGCCCTTCATATAGATAGTTGTCATGAGGACCTTCTGCTTCGTAGGTGTGGACTGGAGTTCGAAAGCTTACTTGGCGTCAGCTATCGAACGAGGGGTCAATGTCGTCAAACACCGGAATCTAAATCCTGCGAAGGCGGGTTGAGTGAATGTTTTCAGAAGGGTGTAAGAACCTCATGTAGTCAAAAGCGGGTCGATTGGGGGCGGTGTTGGAGGTCTCAGTTGACGGTTGGCAACGGTGGTCGCGAGCTTATGGAGAAGAAACGCGTGATCCTCTAACCGAGTTTTCAGGCGATCCAAGCAGTTAGAATTAATGGAAGATGACATTGAGGGATCCTTGCTACACGGAGGGCCCATTTCATTGAACGAGTCCAAAACATGAATCCGAGGAGTCGAAGGGAGACGACGGGTTGCTGTGAAAGAGGCAATGACTGAGGGACAAAGGAAGGAAGCCCCGACTGTAGTTGAAGGAGCTGATGGGAGACAGTAAGCTGCTAGACGTACGAGGTCGGCTACTGTGAAAGAGGCAGCTACCGAAGGGCGAAAGAAGGAGGCCTCGATTGCAGTGGAAAGAGACATACTGATTGCGGGGAGACTGTGTACTTGGCGAGGGACAACAGAGGGCCGTGCGCGCGGTGGGGGAGTGTCACGCGTAATTATTGCGGTGGAAGGGGATGTTGGTTGAACTGGAACGCAACGACGCATGCGAAAGTGGGTCGTTTTGATCGACGCAAGGTTAGACTGGAATGAAGCACTGGTATAGGCGGTATTGAACATGTAGACATGGAATCTAGATCTAGTTGGTGCTGGGAACCGACACTGAAGCGAATTAAGGTTCTATATTGAATCTGGTTTGGTCAGCAGGTCAGACCAGTTGATAGCTTCAGCTATCGTCTATCAATATTTGCTGATTAATACAAACGAAGATACATGATATTGCAACAAGCTCGAGATAATCTCTTGAGGGCCAGCTCCCTTTAAGAGTTCACTCTCCAAGAGAGACAAAATACGTAATGATCCCAGATCCCTAAAAGACTCACTACCACTTCCTTATATACGCGGGAGTGGCATACACATAATTACGGAAATTCCTTATGGCTACATAAATAGATATAAGGATGTTTGGATGGCCCTCGAAGTCTTATTCGTATCTGGACGGTTGTTGGGTTGATGGTTATTGATGCATGTGTCGAGGATGATAGCAGGTTGGGATGAACATGGAGGTGGTGACTAGAGGTATAGGGCTTGACATCGACACCAAGAGAATCACTAAGCATCGACACTAGGGCAAGGATATGATGGGGATCAGTCGTAGTCACGAGACTTAGGGCCACCATTCGGTGGGGCCTATATTTGTGTACTCGCACATGAGACGTTGATCAGATCGTCGATCCAACACCACGAGCGTGTCCGGAGCGTCATTTCTATATTTTCTATGTTTTTTTTGACATTTTGTGTTATTTGGGCATCGGGCGTAGCGGCCGATCATAGTCGTTCACGCCGGGTTCCCTATCCCCCTTTCACTATAAATAAGGGTGAGGGATGCCATTTTAAGGGATTGTTTGCCTTGTGAGAGAATCCTGAGCCTGCAATCACATTGTGGTGCGACGCCGCAAGACCCTGGGGTGCGACGTCCCGGCTAATTTCAATTTTTGTTTTATTAATCGCGTAACTACCTTGTTTTCACGTGAATACCCCCTGTCGCATACCCATCTCCACGATCTAATCAAAGGAACCACCCATGTCTTCTACGATCTCCCTCCAAACCGACGCCATCCCTGTCCTACGCTCGCCTCTCCAAACCACGAGTCATCTCCTCCCTGGAAGCCGACAACCCCAACCCTAGCCGCAGCCCATGTCATTGCCTCCTGTCGAACCAGAGACCAGCAACATTTCCCGCACCTATAACTTTAGCGCCGATTGAATTCCAGCCACATGTCCTCGTCTGCTTCCTCCATTTCTGACGGCCGACCAACCTTCCCCTACCAGCAAACCACAAACCCCCATCTCTTTCTCGCCTGACCACCCAACAACAACCCTTCATGTGTATCTCACTGTCAGATCATCTCCTGCTCCAAATTACAAGCCCCCACCCCTCCACCTGCAAAGCCACAAACCTCCTACTTCCCCCTTGCCGACAGTCCCTCCTCCTCCCCAGCCGCATCCCTCACCACCCCTCTTCTCCCCTACCCGCCAGTCCACTACAACCCTCTACCTTGTTGAAGACAACAACTGTAGTCTCCCTTGCCGCGTGGATTCATGTCTACAGTCGTTACCAGATCCCCGTTGCTAGTGAGTATTTTGTATTGATTCATAACTTTTATTGAATATTGGATTCGAATCATATATGTGTAGGACGTGTTGATTTGCAAGTGCGCTTGTTTCATATCTTATTTTCTTATAATAATCTGTGTGTGAAGGTCGTAGTTGAATGCACTTCATGTGAAGGAAAATCTGTCTAATTGTTGCATATGTTGTTTGCTTAGTTTGTTCAAACTTTACTACTCTATTTGTTTTCAGATCAATTCAATCATACACGCATCATATAGTTTAGGTTTGTTTGAGTCAACCTGACACTGCTCACAAAGGCTCGCATTAATGCCGACACGTAATCACAGCCTACCATGCACCATATTTGGTATTAGAGCCCCAGGTTAGGTCCACTTGCATGTTACGTAGCGGTAGGCTTTATTGTCAGTTCATGTCTGACACGAACCTTATAGACGAGAGAACCGACAACTCCAATTATGAAATAACACTTGCGGAGTTTCAACGGATGATGGTAAATCAATTCGATCAAATGAATGCCCAATTTGACGATCTACGCACCCGCATCGATGTCCTTGAGGATCATCGAGAGCATGCCACTCCCTAGAGAAGGGAGAACTCACCCACTCCACCTGACATTCTCTTTGAGGAGGAATATGACGCCCTCCCACCTCAAGATTGGCGTGCTAGGAATCAACCACCACGAGAGTGCGCCCTAGACCTAAGGCGACCCCTCGATCACATTCACGATCGTCGACCTGGACCTGCTTTAGATGGACATCTCCACCCTCAGGAGGACCATCCACCTCGACATGCAACCCCTCATAAGTCATAACCGCGTCCAGGGTCGTTTTGACTATAGACAGGATGATTATTTTGATAAGTATCCTGAGCCACGTAGAGCGCCACACGCGGAGAACTACTTCACTCGTCGCATACACATTGACGCCCCCACCTTTGATGGTCACCTTGACCTGAAGACCTTTGAGGATTGGCTTTAGGAGATGGACCACTGTTTCGAGTGGTAATGATATGACCGACGAGCGATGCGTTAGATTTACGAGGATGAAGTTGGTTGGCCTAGCTAAGATTTTTTGGACCAGTCTAGAGAGGTCATTTCATCGAGATGAATACCGTTCTATTATCCGTTGAGAGGACATGAAGCGATGATTGAAGGATAAATATCTCCATGCCTCCTATCTGGACCCGTTGCTAGATCAGCTTTATGCGTTGCGCCAAGGCACAGTATCTGTGGCAGAGTACATGTCATGATTTGACGAGCTATCTGTGAGGAGTTATCTACGAGAGGAGACTAGTGCCAGCGCTTCCCGATTTCATTCTGGCTTGAGATATGAGTTACGCAATGAGCTTATTCCCCATCGGATGGAGATGGTAGAACATGTTTATCAGATGGCCCTTGAGTGTGAGTAGTACCTACAAATCGTTGGTGCCCGTCAGGGTCCTTCTAGATCTGACGGACCCACATTTAGGAGGCCACGCCGACCACCACTCCTGCATAACCCTCTCGTGTTCCCATGGACAAGAAGGGAAAGGTTGTCGCCACTAGACCTCCCACAACCACCAGGTCTGGGAACGTTCAGTGTTATGGCTGCTTGAGTAGGGGCCATATGGCGACCCAATGCCCTACAAGAAATTTGTTAGTTGAAGAAGGTGAACCCAGTGCTGATGTTGAGGTGGTCGTCGATGAGGAGATTGTTGCCTCCGTCGAGGACAGTTGTGAGAGTGATGTTGAGCGCTCCCTAGAGTTAGGTGGTATACGACATTTCATTTACACCCCACATACTGATGAGGATTGACGTCGTACGACGATCTTTTATACTTTCTTTTCCAGCGCAGTTGATCCTTGCAAGCTCACCATTGATAGCAGGAGTTGTGTAAACATTGTGGCCCAGAGGGCCTTAGAGCGGATGTAGGTGACCCCTGAGCCTCATCCCCATCCTTATTGAGTTATCTGGGTCGATAAGACGACCATACATGTTACCTAGAGTTGCCTGGTTCCAATCACTCTCGCCTATTATGAGGATCGTGTTTGGTGCGGTGTCATCCCTATGGATGTCGCCCACTTTCTGTTAGTGAGACCTTGGCTTTATGAACGCGATATCACGTGTTTTGTTCGCTCGAACACGTGTGTATTCTATGAAGCACGAGTTCATCCAGGTCGCTACACATTCTGCGTTGCAGTGAGTTTATGAGAGAGAGCGTAAACGTCGATATATTCTACGTAGTGACCACCACCATGGCTTCTAATGGTCTTACTGAGATCTCTGATGCACCCCCTGAGGTCCAGTGTATTCTCTATGAGTATGTTGATATTGTGTCAGATGATTTACCTGACGAGTTACCCCCATTGCGTGAGATCTAGCACGCTATCGATCTGAGCCCGAGGCCTCGATCTAACACCGAGGCCTCGATCCCGAACCTACCACATTACCGGATGAACCCGGATGAGCATGCTGAGCTCAAGAGACAGATGAATTAGCTTCTCCGGAAGCAGTTTATACGTGAGAGCCTGAGTCCAGGCATGGTCCTTGGCCTTCTCACCCCGAAGAAGGATGGGAGATGCCATATGTGTATCGATAATAGTGCTATCAATAAAATTACTATCAAGTATCGTTTCCCCATTCCCCGATTAGTCGACTTGCTCGACACGATGGCTGATGCCCTGATATTCTCGAAGATATATTTACGCAGTGGGTATCACAAGATCAGGATTCATGAGGGAGACGAATGAAAGACAACATTTAAGAACAAAGATGGTCTTTATGAGTGGTTGGTCAATCGTCGTGCCTTTTGGGATGTCCAACGCCCCCAACACTTTCATGCGGATCATGACTTAGATACCGTGGCCCTACATGGGAAAATTCCCGGTCGTCTACTTTGATGACATTTTGATTTACAGCTACTCTCCTGATGACCTTCTGAGCCATCTGAGGCTCTTATTTGAGATCCCCCGAAAGGAGAAGCTATATGTGAACGTGAAGAAGTGCTCATTCTTGATTGATTCTGTGCACTTCCTTGGGTTTATCATATCAGCGTCTGGTGTGTCTGTTGACCCGGACAAGGTTAGTTCCATTCGTGAGTGGCCTATTCCTTCCATTATCACTGAGGCCCGTAGCTTCCCCGGACTAGCCACCTTCTACAAGAGGTTTGTCCGGGGCTTTAGCACAATCATGCCCCCTTCACGAGCTTCCCGCGGAAGGGAGATTTCCAGTGTACGACAATCACCGCTCTAGCTTTTATAGGGATCAAGGAGAAGCTGACGACAAACCCCGTTCTGAGATTACCCGATTTCTCTAAGGTATTAGAGATAGCTTGCGAGGCATCCGACGTTGGCATTGACGCTTTCTTACTTTAGTGAGAAGTTGAATGAGGCCTGACAAAAGTACTTAAATTATGATAAAGAGTTTTACGCAGTAGTGCAGTCGCTTCGTTATTGAAGACATTATCTCCTCCCACGGGAATTCGTTCTATGCTCTGATCATCAGGCCCTACACTATCTTGATTCACAATGTAAAATGAGGCATAAACATTTCAAGTGGGTCGAATACTTGTAGGATTTTCACTATGTTCTCAAGCACCGTGTTGGTGTTGAGAAAAGTCTGTTGATTCCCTTAGTCATCTTGTCACCTTACTCCACACATTGAGCGCCAGTGCGACTAATTTTGATCGACTATCTAGGGAGTATCTCACATGCATTGACTTTGGTGAGATTTATTCTAGATTGATGAGGGGTTCCCTTGAGCCCACTGAGGGGTTCAATATCGTCAAGGGATATTTATATCTTGGGTCTTGTTTTTGCTTTCCCCGGACCTCCTTCCAAGACTTCCTTATTTGGGAATCGCACAAGGTTGGCGTTGCAGGCCACTTCAGCAAAGACAAGACGTGTGGACAGCAAAGACAAGACGTGTCTATAGTTGAGTTCGTTTCCAATAGCTCCGTCAATAGGTCTACTGGCATCAGTCCATTTCATATAGTGCTAGGATATGAGTCTAGGAAGCCTATTGACCTCGCCATGGTTCCCTTAGCGTCACGCTCTAGTGAGTCCGTTGAGTCCTTCATCCATCATATACATGAACTGATCCGAAAGAAAATTGCTAGTAGTAATAAATTATATAAAGATACAGGCAGACGAGCACATACGTGAGCTAAGGGAACTCGCATGGAGAGGCTCCCAAGGGGGGCCGCTAAAAAGCTACATCCTAAGTGAACGAGTCCTTTTAGGATTATAAAGAAGATTGGAACAAACGCCTACGAGATTGACCTCCCGATAAATATGGGTATTCATCCTGTATTCAATACGAAAGATTTGACACTCTACTTTTATCCTCTCGAGCATAGGGATCCTTACCTTGAGCCACCTCCAGCACCCTCCCACTTACAGCATGACCCATACCTTGAACAACTTGGACGAGCATCCCTAAACTCTACAGGCTTGCCCGCACCCCCTATTATTGCGCAGGTTCCTTTGGATCCACCAACACGAGAGGTGAGAGCTGAGAGCATTTCTGATATTGTGGCGCACGAGTGCACCATCACCTATGACGACCCATCTTGTCGTTACCTGGAGCACTGGACTGGTCGCCCCACCTTTGATGACACTTGGATTTCGGAGACGGAGCTTGATAGACTTGCCCCTGATCTTCGATGTCAGTACGATCGTCTCCATTCATCAGAGATGATGTTTTTCAGTCGGGGGAGTTGATGGGGATCGGCCACAGGATCATCACGAGACTTCATGCCACCTTTTGGCAGGGCTTGCATTTGTGTACTCACGCAGGAGATGTTGATTGGATCGTCGATCTGACACAACGAGAGCGTTCGAGCGCCGTTTCTACATTTTCGATGTATTTTTTTTATTTTGGACATTTTTAGTGTTATTTGGGCGTCGGACGTAGCGGCCAATCATAATCATTCACATCGAATGCCATAGCCCCCTTTCACTATAAATAAGGGGGAGGGCTACCATTTTGAGGGATTGGTTGCCTTGTGATAGAATCCAGAGCCTGCAATCACATCGTGGTGCGATGCCGCGAGACCCCGGGGTGTGACATCCCGATTAATTTTAGTTTTCGTTTTATTAATCCCGTAACTACCTTGTTTTCCCGTGAATACAAGCCATATCATTTCCTCCAAACCGCAAGCCCCCCACCCCTCCACCAGTAAAGCCGCAAACCTCCTACTCCCCCCTTGTCGACAGTCTCTCCTCCTCCCCAGCCGTATCCTTCATCACCCTTCTTCTCCCCTACCTGCCAGCCCACTACAACGCACCACCTTGTCAAATACTGCAACTGCAGTTGCCCCCGCAACGTGGATTCATGTCTACAACCGTTATCGGATCCCCGTTGCAAGTGAGTATTTTGTATTGATTCATATTTTTTATTGAATATTGGATTCATACCATATATGTGTAGGACATGTTGATTTGCAAGTGCACTTGTTTCATTTCTTATAATAATCTGTGTGTGAAGGTTGTAGTTGAATGCACTTCTTGCGAAAGAAAATCTGTCTTGATTGCTTAATCTAAAAATGGTTGCATATGTTGTGTTTAGTTGCTTAGCCTGTTCAAACTTTACTACTCTATTTGGTTTCAGATCAATTCAATAATACACGCATCATATAGTTTAGGTTTGTTTGAGTCAACCCGACACCGCTCACAAACGCCCGCATTAGTGTCAGCACGCAATCACAACCTACCTTGCATCGGAATGAAGGGTCTATGTCGGCACCAATGAGGCGGAATTTATTAGCCGCAACTCTCAATAACCTCTCTAGGGCAAGACAATATGATATATAAAGGGGGAATTAGGGTAAATAAATCTGGCGGCTATGATCGCACAATCAGGTTATTTATCTTAATTCCCAAATTATAACTCTAAATAATATTAAGTACATAAAAATATGAAAAATCTCGCCGAATGCAACGACGGTCTCCGGTCGTCAATTTGACAATCCAAACGTTGTCGATCATGAAAATCTCAAATGAGGCATGATCGCTCCCCATCAATGTGTCTTTAGTATTATTTTGTCTATGAATATAATTATGCATTGAGTTATTTTATTGGACGAGGACTAGAGTAGTTGCGACTCTAGTGTGGATTCGACTCATACAATCTCTCTAAAAATGCATGGATAAGACCCATGGAGAACCCTATGCACTGGTACACCTTTATTTTATTATTACTTTTATGATGTGTATTGCTATTGAGTTCTGAGTTGTGTCTTTATAATGTAATACCATATGTAAACCAAATTAAATCTTAGTTAACCAGCTATTTGCATTGACATATTTATGTGATTATGAACTTCACAATGAAAATTCCTTTGATATTGTTAACATGTTGGTTGCTTTATATCTTATGAAATAGTTGTTATCATATTCTATTACTATTGACTTTAATTTTTATAAGAAATGTAAATTGGACTTTGTTTCCAATTAATTCTTTCCCTCTTCACTGCTATTGAGCCTTTAAATGGATTTTGATTTCTGCTTAGGTTAGCTGATATTTATTAAAATGTTTTTGATACATATTGTGGTCTTTTCTCTTATGAAGTTTTATTTAACTATTTGTAGGATGCTGTGATAGTTGTAGGATACCCGCTTGGTGGAGATACTATATCTGTTACAAAGGGGGTCGTATCACGGATTGAGGTCCGATTTTTGTTACAGCGCTGGAATTCTAGTTTAATTCATGATGCTTTTCTGTACTATCTACATTTGTCTTAATGATTTAATTTTTGGCACTGTTTAAGTTTCTAATCTAGCACTTGATATTTCCTCTTCATTTGTATCTGCTGTATGTTCTGCATGATATCTCAGGGAGCTCTAGAATCAAATTTGATATGCAAAACATAATGCTTCATAGTTATCATAAGATTCCAAATTTGTGAATATCCTTAAATCATTTCTTTGTGGAAGCTAATTAAAACCTGAGATAACATGCTTAAGAAGTACCAAGTGAAATTGACCAACATTTAAGAAATTTATTTGCTGTAATCCTATTTAGGCAGAAGCTAAATCTTTTCGGAATCATAAATATTTAATAAAGTCAGGCTCAACTTCAGAAAATTTGTTTAGGTGATATCAAAATCTGGAGGAAATGTAGGCTGAAAAATAATAATCCACACTTGGTTATAACTTTGCCATGTTCTTATTCAAGACAACAAATATACCGAATGCCAACAGTTCACAAATTGAGGTGTAGTCTAATACGCACTGAATCAAAATGCGATAACATATAAAGAGGGATACAATCGCGTTGTATACTCGTGCCATGCTCTTGAGGTTGGTTCCCTTGAAGAGTCCTTTCCTAAGAGTGATCCTAAACCAAGAATCCAAAGATGGATTATAACTACCCCTACATAGTAGGGGTGCTAGATAACATGTGTCGCAAACATGACTTAACTAATAGTAAACTAACTACCCCTACATAGTAGGGGTGCTAGATAACATGTGTCACAAACATGACTTAACTAATAGTAAACTAGCATATATGTATCATGATCTTAGACTGTATTTCTCTGTTCTTGGCCATACTGAAGACTATTGTTCTGCTTTAAATTCAATTGATATTTTGATTCAGATTTTGTTGTAAAGTAGGAAATAAGACAAACACACAAGAAAAAGACACCAATAAAATCAGTCGTCAAACTGTTGTATCAAATTCTCAAGACAATGAGTGCCAGGTCCTCGGGATAAAACTAGAAAAATAAATAAATGGCATCTGAAACTCCTCATTAAATTCATTATAATTTTGACTAATGAAGCCATGCATAAGGACTTATTTATAAAGAAACTAATTCCTAATTGAGGATATTGCAATACTAATCCTCATTTCATTCAGAGTGATATTAAAAGTAAAATAGCCATGCTCTAGTAAAGTATGTAACTGAACTGGTTAAGCTCTTTTATTGCCTTGTTTGATTCATTTGGTTTGAACTGAACTGGCTGGTAATGTTGCATTATTTTCTCCATGGGGGTGAAGATGCCTCCTTCGGCGATTTAATAAGTTATGGAATCTCACCTGGACTGGTAAAGGATCAGCAATTTTTACTAGAATAGTCTTGAAAACCTTTAGAGTTTAACAATATCTCTATCTTGTTAAAATGTTTGTAGCTCTATTTTAACTGGAGGAGCTATTAGAAATAAGTTTAGGATTTTAAAATTTATATAACAGAACACTACACCATGAAAACCCTAAGCCTTAATGCAGTATTTTCATGTAAAAATCAAGCTTATCTCTTTGAAAATGGAACATATCTTCAAATATTATTAACCAAAAGAATGGATGACAAAGGGCATACATTTCTGTTTTAACTCTATTCTTCTTGTAAGAAAAGAGGAGAAAAGAAATAGTTGGTGCGATTTATTCTTCCACATAGGGGCTCTTATATAGCATTACAAAGAGACACACAACACCGCTAGCCGGTGTGGGACTAAACACATAGACTTAAATATAATATCTCTCAACACTCCCCCTCAAGCTGAAGGGGAACACAACATAAAAGAAAAAGGTAAAAGGTGGTTGACAATGTGGGACAAAACAACAGCCACCGAGGCCCAACCACGTGTCACCGGGGATACTTCAACCGGGCATAAGCCACACGACGTTGGTCCACAAACCGACAATGAACACGCTGGATGCTCCCGGTGTTGAAATCAGGTCAACCAACAAAGGCCAAACCACCCTACCTAACATAGAAAAAAAAGATGGGGAGACACAAACAACATACGAAATATGCCTGGAGGCCGTGTGTGACTAAGGCAGGAGTCGGGAAAAGAGGCATCCGAGTCGCCGTTATCACAAACACTCCCCCTCACGTGGAACACGTGCAAGAAGGCATAAACGCATGGAGACACAGACAAAGACAATCAGAATAACACATAAAACGAAAGACAATTATGGATAACGGTTGACGGCAGGACCACGATCTGAGATGCAGCGAGCAAAGCACAAGCCAGCTGCGAGCAGAAGGCTCAAGCGGCTGCGAGCAGAGTGCTCAAGCAGCGGCGAGAAAAAAAAAGCTCAAGCAGCGACGAGTGAGAAGGGAGGAAGAGAAGAGCTCGGCACCCAAAGAGCAGCAGCACGGAAACCATCGTCCATAGCACACGACTAGACGACACTACCAACACAATAACTAAACACAAAAAAACTACAGCGACACTTTTAAAAAAAAAATTTGGAGACGGCACGGCATAGCAGCAGCGGCACAACAGCCGGGAGAAGAAGCTCCAGCGGCAAGACGAGAGCAGCCGGCAACACTGGAAGTAGAAGGGCAGCGGCAAGAAGAGGGCTGTTGGGCCGGAGAAGAAGCAGCCGCAACAACAAGAGGGCTGCCGGGCCGGAGAAGAAGCAGCAGCAACAACGAGAGGGCTGCCGGGCCGGAGAAGAAGAGCAGCGGAGGGACAGCAGCGGCACAGGGCGGCAAGGCCGGAGAAGTAGCCGGAGAAGGAGAGGAATAGGCGCAGTAGCAGCTCCCTCTGGCAACTGGATCGAGGGAGGAGAAGGGAGGTCCCTCCGTCGATGAGAACGAGAGCAGAAGTCGCTCCCCCTGGCGACGGGATCGAAGGACGAGAAGAGCGCTTGACGGGATCGTCGATCAGCAGAGGAGCTCGACGGGAGAAGACGAGAGGTTGGAGTAGCTGGCAGCGGCAGATCGATAGCTGCGGGAGAAGCTGCGGCAGATCTTCAGTGAAGAAGTAGCGGAAGAGCCGCACGCAGCCGACGAGACAGAGGCCCGCTCCCGTCCTTGGAATCAAGGAACGATCCCGCCGATGGGAGCGAGAGGGAGGAGGAGACGCAGGAGGCCTAGCAGTGCACGGGAAGCGGAAGAGAGGTCGGGGGGTAGGTTGCGGGATCAGCAGAGCGGAAAAATTTCTTTTTAGGTTTTCAGATCGAAATCCTCTGATACCATGTAAGAAAAGAGTAGAAAAGAAATAGTTGGTGCGATTTATTCTTCCACATAGGGGCTCTTATATAGCATTACAAAGAGACACACAACACCGCTAGCCGGTGTGGGACTAAACACATAGACTTAAATATAATAACTCTCAACACTTCTTTCTCTCTTTCCATCTTTTATTGAATCAAGATTAATGATGCAGAGACTCATTGTTGGGATTATGAGATATGAACTAATGAGAGAATAATTGACGCAGGACGGTCCTATGTAATTGTGAAATAATTGTGTGAACTCCTACATGCAACCATACATATCCAACGAATTGTGACTTGCAATAATAATTAGTTTTATAAATCAAAATAAACTTATGTCACAATAGTTAAAGCTCTCAAATAATGAGACACGAGAAGTCATATAATTGCAAGAGTGCCAAAAAGAATCAAATAGATATTTAAATGAGAGATTACACAAACCAAAACAATTGAAAACAAAGTCTATAAGCCACTATCTCTCAAGTAGAGAACAAACACACGATCCAACGGTAAAGAAATCAACACACAAACCTTGGATACCACGACTATAAAGAGGGGAGGGATGAAGGTGCTCTTGGAGGGCTGCCGGGGCGGATTTTCAGCATTCAAAATGGTTTGGGACCGCCCAAGAACAGGGACAGCAATTGGATAGGTACATGGAGGTGGCTTTCAGCAACAGACAACTGAAATTTGCTGTTCCGGAGGACTGGACAGCGATTCTTGAGGGTGGGGTGGCTCCGTGGCTGTATGAGGGGGAGTGGGGGTGCGGCAGGGGTTGTGGGTGGCTGCAGGATGGCTGGACAGCACCGGGACAGCAATTCCGGGGAGGTTTTGGGCTGCTGAGTGGGAGGCAGAAAGTAAAACAGCCTTTGCAGGTAGGGGAAAGAATGTGGAGTGGATCCACGGAAGGGGAAATTAATGAGAGGGAGTAACAGAGGTTGGGTTGGGAATTTAGTGGGCTGGGGATGTTTAATTAAGAGAGGGTAGTGGGGGGAAGCTGTTCGGCCAATACTACAGGGAGTAGGGGGTTTCGTTTGAGAGAGGGCAAGGGAAATGAAATGGTTCCACGTGAAGGCTGGTTGGGAATTAAGGGGAGGACTGACATCTATTGTTGGGGAAGTGGGGAGGAGTTAAGCCTAAATTTAGGAAATGCTTCCTTTAATTTAGGAGAGTGGAAGTAGTGAGGTTCATGGGTGGTTATGAAGGTGGTTATGGTAGTTATGAGTGGTGGTGGAGGTGGAGAGTGGCTGGCGGTGGCCGGAGGTGGTTGCTAGTGGTGGTGGTCGCCGGAGAAGTTTTCCGGTGATCGCCGGAAAACTCCAAATGATGGAAATAAGTAAGGGTGGTATGGGAGAACCACCGGGGGTGTCCGGAGATGAACTCCGGTGATCGCCGGAGTTGTTTTAATGGGAGTATTGGGGCTGTTTTTGGAGGGGGTTGGAGGGGATGGTGGTTCCACGGCAAGAGGAGAGATGGGAAGATGGTTTCTGGCCTCTTGGATAGGGAATGAGACCCCTTGGCCGGCTGATAGTAATGCTGGCAGAAAAATGGAGTGGAGCAGTGGGTGGGAGGGGAATATTATGGCTGCTGGTGGGGATGTTGGGGTGGATTTTGAAGGGGGTGAAGTGTCCGGTTAATATA
Organism: Dactylorhiza incarnata; assembly: GCA_033032865.1. Lineage (NCBI taxonomy): Eukaryota > Viridiplantae > Streptophyta > Magnoliopsida > Asparagales > Orchidaceae > Dactylorhiza > Dactylorhiza incarnata. The sequence goes on along the minus strand of JAWHQI010000110.1, from coordinate 2,937,912 downwards.
CTTGATGGGGGAGATGTATGGGTGGATTTCTGGCGGTTGCTGGGAGGAAGTCTTGTTGGCTGCTTCCAATGGTGAAGGGGAGGAGGTGAGAAGACTGATAGCTAGATGCTTCAAGGTGGAGTGGAGGAGGATTGTTGGGGTTGCTGCTATGGAGGAGGAGGGGAAATGGAGTGGCCGGCCAAGGAGGTATGGCAGGGGGGAGGGCCGACCAATGGGAGGGAGGAGGTAGACCCGAGCTTCACACCCGGGGTTTGGCTTTGGCACCGAGATGACCAAAGGATGGCTTTTATGCTCCAATCCTTCAATGCCTAAAATGAGAGCCCTCACCCTCTATTTATGGACTCTAGGGGGCAACGAACGACTATGATTGGCCGATCATCCCGACTCAAAAATACATAAAAATACAACTCGAAACGAAAAATGAAAAGAACAAATAATGTGACGATCGTCGATCCGCATAAAATGCACGGTTCTGATTCCCCATCAATAATGCTACAATATTTTTTTAGTTTTGCGCTCGATTCTACAATATTTCTTTATTCCATTTATGAGGTAGCTTATGGTTGGATGTTTTAGTCTGAAGTTCATGTTGTATTGTTTATTCGATGTTATTGTTGTGAGGAGCTTTTAGGAATATGTTTAGGATTTTAAAATTTATATTTACAAGTAAAATTTTAAAGGATTTGTTGAGGAAGTTGCGGCTGATCTCTAGGAGAAGCCTCTTAGTCACGTAGAAGTCCTGGATTGCTTCAAACACATTGCACTTAATGTTTTCTCTGTAAGTTTAAAAGAAAAGCGCCCTAAACCAGCTGAAAGCAGGAGTTCTATTATGGTCAACATCATTCACTTCATCCAAAGTGATCAGAGCTCGATATTGCACACTGTCAACATCAACAATCATATTTCTAGCGATAAGGTGAGTAAACTCCCGAAAATAGTCATCTTGATTGAACAAATCAGTGTAAAAGCAGATGGACACCTAATAAAGATCAATCAAATTTCTCTGCCCCCCTAAAGCTGTCAAGATATCACTCAAAGTTGTTTTTGATATGATAAGCATTGATCACAACATGAAAAAAAATCTAGTGCATTTGTCCCCTCTCATAAATCCAAGAGATCTTTGAAGCAATAGTGATGGGGGCCTCACTTCGGTGACGAGCCATCGCCCAATGGGCCCTGCACGTGTCTATTCTTGCAATAGGTATTTGATTAGATCATCATCTGGAAGATCCGAGTCCGCAGTTCCATCTGATGCGTTGCTTGGACATTTTCTATATATTTTCTTTATTTTTTTTGTGTTTTATTTGAAGAGATTGGATATTGTGTATGACCAATCATTGTAGTCCATGATGAGTGCCTTAAATAATACTGGTATAAACAAGAGGCATGGGGACGGTTTTAGTTTCAATACAAATTTTGGAGACTATCTTCCCAGAATTTATCGATCTCTCGTGAAACCGACCCCACGAAACCCCAATATGCCGACTCCTTGGTGATTTATCTTCCTTCTCCCCTTGTTTCTTAGTATTATACGCCCATGTCCCATCATTTCCGAACCCAGACGTACCCCCTCCACCTTTCAAAAACCATTTTCGACCTCCTTCCCCCAATCCAGCCTCCACATCCCTAAACCCCTCCAAATCGCCACCCTACCCGATTCCCCCACTCCATCCCCTCCTTACATCCTTCGGATGCAGTTACAACAGCCGCCAACCTTCATCCCCCCTCCCGGCACCCGCCGCCTCTCCTACACCCCTGGTTGTTACCGCTAGCCCCCTCCCAAATACCAACTGACCTCTAGCCCCTCTGAAACAGCCTGCCCACCTCTCCACATTCCCTGGTTGTTCCCACAGTCCCTCCCCTTTGGGAATCTGTCATCTAGATAGCCTTTAATAGCCAGTTGTTGATTTATATCTGATGTAATGTGTGCACAAAACCCTCGGGACAGTCAAACAATGCAGAAAAAACAGCGTCAATAATTTATAACAAGAAAATCAAAATAACAAACAACGTCAGATCCAAAACGCCACGGAGAAGCCGGACTTGCTCGATCCGCGGGAGAGAGGACAATCTTGACTGCAATCCGTCTAACGGACGCACAAGGTTCACCGAACCTTCAACGTCGAAGTCCGAGATCAACGCCACCACCACCGGAGATCAACGCCACCACCGGAGATCAACGCCACCACCGGAGATCAAACGCCGTCAAGGCTAACTGCGCTCGCGCACACCTTTAATGTCTACGACGATCTCCACCAAGCCCGATGTCAACTCTCTCTTCAACGCCGGCGACTCAACTTCAAGACCGGCGACACCACCCTCTCCAACGGCGGAACTCCACAAGGCCGGCGGCCTCTTCTTCGCACAAGAGAGAGAGAGAGAGAAAACGGGGGTAGAGGTGGACGAACGACTCTCGTACAAAAGCTACAGGAGGCTTCTATATTTTTTTCTTCACGGGGTGACTCTTCTCCATAAACCGGTACCACTTCATATTGCTACAGGTGGCTGGCCCACTTCTTCTTTCAATAACTGATAGGCGGTTATTATTTCCAGGAATAGTAGGCGGTTAATTCTCTATTCACGGATGGATGAGAGGTTCCATATATACATATATATATATATATCCGAACCAAAAAACTCAACAATCCACCACCTTGTTTCGGGATTCGAAGCCACCACCTGCACGAAGCACATCAACTGCACAAGGCAACACTGCATAAAGCACCGACTGCGCGAAGCAACACTGCGCGAAGCACCACCCCAAAAATTGAGGCGTCAGCCGACCTGCTCCAGTCGACTCAGTAAAATCCGTCATCTCCTTCCAGGTTCGATGTCACTACGCCCGCATCTTGGACATCCTTCGAAGTTCCAGAACTTCCTGCACGCTGCGGACAATTTCTCCTGATGTGACCAACCTGTCTGCAGTGGTAACACTGTTGGGTTTTTCTAGAACCATACATCGTATGTAGGCGCAGCGGATATAAAGAGAAACAACCCAAAAAGATTCGGATCGGGCCATGAACATTGATTCAAGAAGTTAATAAAATTGCTAGGTATGAAATTACCTTTGCGGGATTGGATCAAATCCAACCTAGATGCTCCACGAGTTGAATCCTTTCATCGGTTGTGCGAGTCCTCACGTAGAATAATGTCTACGTCTCTACATCAGTCCACACGAGCCGGGAGAACGCCAAGTCACGTTGCACGCAACTCGGAAGGGAGAACAACTGCACCTTGCACTTCCACGGATTGCTAGATCCGCTTCAGGAAGAACAACACCGGCGACAATCGTCGGAGAGGAGGTCGGCGGAGGCGAACGGGCGGCGGAGGCGAACGGGCGGCGGAACTCTTCCGTCGGCTAGGGCGAGAGACGGAACTCTTCCGTCGGCTGGATTCCTTCCTTTTTTCTTAAGAACCCTAAAAGAAGATCTATTTATACCCAAAGCATAAACAGGCTTCTAGAAGAATCGCTATCCGCATACCACACAGCAGAATTGGGGTTTCTGTTACAATTCGTCGGGATTCCACGGAACAGCATTCGTCGAGTTTTCACGGGACAATTCGACGAATTCCGACGAATCACAACAGACGACAACATTTGCCGAGTTAAGGGACTCTGTGATAATTCGTCAGGTTTCCACGGAACAATCCGACGAATCCGACGAATCATATCAGACGGCAACATTTGCCTAGGTTTAGAGTCTCTGTGATAATTCGTCGGGTTTCCACGGAACGATCCGACGAATCCGACGAATCATATCCGACGAATTCAGACAGCAACATTTGCTTTACCTCCCCAGTTCTATATGGTGATTGGTAATCTTTACCAACACAGTCAATCTTCCAACTTCTCCACATGCTCTTATGTGCGACCCTGCAGACTCATATCGCGTTGGCAGTGACATTACATGTTTGACCACTTCTAGATCACAATGGTAACTCCAACAAACACGACACTGCCTTCTTCGTCGCTGACTGAGCTCGTGCACTGCTCGATCCTTTGTCAAAATTCCTCCCGCGTCCATGCGCTACCAAGATCTGGTCACCCCTAGGAGTGGGGTCCTTTAGCATCTGACTGGATAACAACGCCGATGTGACTTCTTCCAGCAATCCAGCCCCACCTTATCCTTCTTATACAGGAGCGTAGTCACCATGTGCTTGTATGACGCTGGGAGTGAGGTAAGAAGCAAGAGGGCTTTGTCTTCTTCCTCTACCTTCGAGCCAACCACATGCAATTGGCTCAGAAGACCGTTGAACACATGAAAGTGTTCCTGCAGGTTGCCACCTTCCTGCATCTTCAACGCGTAGAGGCGCTGCTTCAGCAACAATCTTGTCGTCACGGATTTTGCCAAGTACAGTCGCTCCAGCTTCTCCCAAAGCCCAACTGCCGTCTCTTCAGTCCTGATGTTGAAGAGCACCTGGTCAGCAACACACATCCTGATTGTGCTCGTGGCTTTTTCATCAAAATCCTTCCATTCCTCATCTTTTACCTCCGTGGTTAATTTGTCGCGCCCCCGCAAGACTTGAATCAAACCTTGTTGAACCAACATTTCCTTAACTCGAATCTGCCATAGGCTAAAATTCCCACTGCCATCGAACCTCTCCACTGAATATCTCTCCAAAATTGCGTTCTTCCCTGCCATGACTGTCTACGACAAACTAGAAGACCTGATTAGTTCAAAAGGTCGGATCTGAAAGAGTGGGAAGAGGACCTAGTCGTTCACCATCGCAGTCAAACCCTTCCGAGAACGTCCAATCACGGTCGTCTACCCAGCCTAGCTCTGATACCACTTGTTGGAAATGAGTGCACAAAAGCCTCGGGACAGTCAAACAATGCAGAAAAACAGCGTCAATAATTTATAACAAGAAAATCAAAATAACAAACAACGTCCGATACAAAACGCCACGGAGAAGCCGGACTTGCTCGATCCGCGGGAGAGAGGACAATCTTGACTGCAATCCGTCTAACGGATGCACAAGGTTCACCAAACCCTCAACGTCGAAGTCTGACGTTCAACCGCAACCACCACCGGAGATCAACGCCACCACCGGAGATCAAATGCCGTCAAGGCTAACTGCGCTCGCGCACACCTTTAATGTCTACGACGATCTCCACCAAACCCGATGTCAACTCCCTCTTCAACGCTGGCGACTCAACTTCAAGACCGGCGACACCACCCTCTCCAACGACGGAACTCCACAAGGCCGGCGGCCTCTTCTTCGCACAAGAGAGAGAGAAAGAGAAAACGGGGGTAGAGGTGGACGAACGACTCTCGCACAAAAGCTACAGGAGGCTTCTATATTTTTTTCTTCATGGGGTGGCTCTTCTCCATAAACCGATACCACTTCATATTGCTACAGGTGGCTGGCCCACTTCTTCTACCAATAACTGATAGGCTGTTATTATTTCCAGGAATAGTAGGCGGTTAATTCTCTATTCACGGATGGATGAGAGGTTCCATATATACATATATATATATATCCGAACCAAAAAATTCAACAATGTATGTGTACTCTGAAAAATGATTTTTCTAAAGGGCATCCAATGTTGGTTGGATATTGTTATAGAAAACATTATACATGTAACACCCCAACCTAGTTTTACCACAGATTAGCAGTCCGGTCGGGCCCCGTGATAAGAAGCAAACTAAGTAGCTGTAATAAAATTGGAACATAGCAGACATAAATGAAAAATGAAAAACTTACAACGAAAGTAGTAAGAGGAGCTAAGGGAAAAAGTGTACCTCAAAAATGAATTCAAAGAGCCATTAAAAATGTGAGAGACAAAAAGCATGAAATATTAAAATCTTATACATAGTCTGATACACAGAAACATTAGACCGTGCGGATAGTCGGATACATGTTCAATATAACAATACAGTACTGAAAGTATAAACTACTAAAATTAAAACAAACTATAAGGGGAACATCTGCAAAAGTGCTCATCCTAGGCGTAACACCCCACCTGTGACCCCTGTAATAATAAACCCCAAAATGGGTCTGCCCAACTGGAGAGTAAGAAAGACCATTTTTCTTAGTGACACTAAAATACTTTGAAGAAACATGTGTGCATGCTTTTTAAATAATAATTTCATGTTATGGAAACTATTTACAATTTAAATTATGCATGTTTTTCTAAAATAAAATTTGGAAAATAAGGGTCTGTTCTAGTTTAATTATGTCACGCGATTTCATCTAAGTTTTGAAAATATTTAACTATATAGATTTTCCTAAATTTTGGCATAAACTTGAACTCTATTTGTCTTATGATCGTCGCTCTTCATAATCTGAGTTGAATAGTATCTTATGCGCATTCTAACGATCCGAGTCTCAACTAAGGAATGCAGGTGTTTTGTTTCTCACGGACACAAACTCGTATCTGCTAATCTTATAAATGGAGAATCGTCTCCCTAAACTTGAGGCTCATACGGTCTACTACGCCTTATGAGTAAGATAGTGCGGCTCTATCTATCACGAGAGATGGTCTCGATCGTGCCTCTTAATTATTTGCGATTAACTGTTGGATTTCGTACTTATTCATTTAAATGACGTGAGTCGTATTTCACGCTAAGGAATCGCTTCGTATACATTTTTCTGGTTGTTAGTATTCACTTGCACGTCTAAAGGAATACGAGGTTACACGTACTATACAAATTCACAAATTTCATACTTGTTTAGTATTCTTTAACACAATATGCATTAAAATCTAGATGTATGCGATCGCATAATATTACATTTATTCTCTTACTATACGAGAAACATTTTGTGCATCTAACTATGTTTAGTATTCTTTAACACAATATGCATTAAAATCTAGATGTATGCGATCGCATAATATTACATTTATTCTCTTACTATACGAGAAACATTTTGTGCATCTAACTATGTGGTATGTCTAGCCAAAAAGAATATAATTTCTTACAGCGGTGTTGCGACGCTCGTACACAAGGCGCGGCGGCATAGCTTCCTTTGAGAAATATACTGAAACACTAATTTGATCTCCGATTGGTAAGGAGGCTTATTTTCCCAAGGAAACTAAAAGAGCATATAACATACTTATAACCCTCTCCGAAATTTAAGGAATATTGTGCTAAAATAATTGGAAGACGCTTACCACTTCTTTAATAGTGGAGGTCGCTATTTCTGATCCGAAAATGTCCCCGCCTACGCTTGTTGTTTGTTGCACCAAACCCTAAGTAAAATACCATACAGTCTAAGAAAATACCATCAGAAGCGAAGGGTCGATTTGACCACCGGTCTTGAACGAGGAGCCTCAGTGAGGGCTTCTGAACTTTCTGTAGAAGGAGAAGCACCAATCTTCCTGTTACCGTTCTGAAATTTCAGAGATAGGAGGAGGAGAAATCGTAGATCCATTCGTAGTAGGGTTTTAGGTTGCTACTTGGGAGCTACAATGACTGGAGGAAGGGAGGGGGGACTCCAGACGACAGTCCACGACAGAGAAAGGGAAAGGAAAACACTTCCCAGGATCGTCGACGGCTGTTGGTGAGGGAGCAGAAGGTCGACGGGACTCCCCGAGCGTGAAGAGACACAGCACCGAGGATATCTAGAAGAGGAACGGACGATGTCGCGCCTTCTGGAGTCGACGGCTGGGGCGGCCGAGCCTTTCGCATAGGCGGAAGGGATCAGAAAGGGGAGGAGTCGCGAACGTCGTCTGCGAGAGGGAGGAATAGCGGCGGTTACTCTTTTGGTTGAGCCCTTACGGGATTTTAAAGAGGCGTGTGAGGTTAGGGCTTCAGTTATGAATGGAAACCGTATAATTGACTTTAATTGGGGGTTTATGCTTCAAATTTTATTCCCATTTTGACACTCCTCACTAGTTGAAAGGTCTGCGCGCTACGCTCTCGCACCAACACTAAAATGCGTCTAAAAGATTCCAATAATTTTAATTACTTTATTTTTATTAATGAGCAAGAATTACTCATAACAAATTCGTACCTCGACTAGAAGCTGACTCGATCACTTGCGCTCGCGATCGGACCCTTAAATTAAGTTTACGTTCGCAATAAATTACGGATGTTACAATACATGAGGTGTACACGACTGTTAGTGTGTGTGTCTGTCGGGGCACGGGGATACCTCATTCCAAACTGTGTATGTGTGTGTACTAGCAGTCAGGCATGGGGCTACACTATGCCTGACTGCTCTTGGTTGCGAACGGGCTTTGTCATGCGCAAGTTGCTTTGGGTGTGCATGAACTATGCTAAAAATTGTGACTAAAACTTATAAATTATCATAATGTCTATCCAAAATAGACCCTCCCTCAAATAGCGTGAGCCCCACTTTCTCGCATTCCCTCTTCTTTCTTTCTTTTTCTCTAAATAAGGAACGATTGAATAGTGAACGATGTAGATGATTTTGTTGATGCAATGTTTTACAGATGGAAAACCTCTTTATAAACACTGTAGATATATAGTTTATTTTTAATTAGGATAAACTAATAAAGTGTCATAATATGTCTGGTCAAAGTAGGCCCTCCCTCAACGCATGGGCCCCATTTTCTCATATTCCCTCATCTTTCTTCTTTTTTCTCTAAATAACTAACAGTTGAATCTTTTTTTCTTTTTTAATTTTTAATAACGACGATGTTTATTATTTTGTTGATGCAATTCATTACAAATGGAGAATTTCTTTATAAACACCATATTTATATATATTAATAAGGATAATTTAATTATTTTGTTGAATTAATGTCTTATTAAATAAATTAATTTAGTAATTATTACTTATTCGATCAAATTAATATATATTAGTTCATAACTCAATTAATATATTAATTTATTATTATGTTAAATTAATGATAAATAATAATTAGTATTATAATAATAATAAGAGGGGGTGAGGGAGCTGCTGCCGCCCTCCCCCTTCTCTCTAACTGTTTTTATTATTTTATATTAACTAATATAGCAAATTAATTTATTGCTAAATTATTTTAATAATAATAATATGAGTGTGGGGGGGAGGTGAGAGAGCTGCTTTCACACACTTTACTATTCATCTCACAATTCTTATATATATATAAACCATTCTCCTTTTTAATTAAAGAATACTATCCTCCTTTTTAATTACCTGCTGTCATATTTAATTAGCTGAATTGTATTTTATATTTAAATTGTTGGAAGATGCAGATAACTGGTATAAAACTTGTGATGATAAAACTCCTATCTATATAAAAGGATAGTAGTACTCTCTATAATATATATGTTTGTTTTACTTTCCTTTTGTGTGGAAAGGCATGGCATTCTAGGAAATATTTGTTGTGCTCTTCTATCTTTTTATTAGGACACACTATGGTATAAACATGATGACTTCCTTCCATTTTATGATGTTGCATTTCATATCAATTTGCTTACAATAACGTAGCAAAATTTTCATATCCAATTTTCTATGGTTTTGTTTGAATATCAGGTTACTTCATATGCTCATGGAGCATCTGATCTGCTTGGAATTCAAATTGATGCGGCAATAAATCCGGGTAAGTTTACTCTACAAATTTAGTGTTGGATTATTTCTATTGTGTGGTTTGCTTACTAGAGCTCTTTACGAGTTCCCAAATGTTCGTCTTTTACATTTTCTTTTCTTGATAGTGCAATGCTTATACTGTGGAATATGCATCTTATGTCAGGAAACAGTGGGGGTCCTGCCTTTAATGACCGGGGAGAATGTATAGGAGTTGCCTTTCAGGTAGATTTTCTCTGCAAGATTGCACCCTTGCTTGGCTTGTCATTTAACAATTACGTACGAAGTGTGCTAGTCAACTTTATTTTAACAGATTATTCATAAGCACACGCTTATAAAATCATATACAACAACATTTAAGCCTTTATCCCACCATAGCGGATCGGCTAAAATCATATATTATAGAAAAATTGTGTTACATCAACATATGCATTGGCATTAGATAATTCATTTTCTCCTTTAATTATAGTTTATTTTGCCTGAGTTCTGAAATTTAGCATCCTGTTTTTTGTTGCTTAATCTCTTGTGAATTAGCTGAGCTTTTCTAATAATCCTTTAACCAAATTTTATTAGAGGATATTCCTATTTGATTCTAAGATTATAGTATTCCTTATTTTTATTGTTAAAAAAATTTCATGTTTTCCTGCGCATGAGGAGGCATGCTAGTTTATTCCCAGTTCCCACACTGGTAGATTTATATTTGTTGTGCTCTTAATGTGGATTTTGGGCCCGTCCACCTATTACTAATTATTTTTTATGTTGAGTTCTTAGATTCTAACATGTTTTAGTGTTAGATTTGACTCACGTCCCTCAAGCCCATATGTTTCTACATGTGCTGGCATGTTGGTTTAGTCTTATTATGAGAAACTCATATTTCTTGATACTCTTTATTTAGATCTTGCGCACCTCCATGTAACCAATTGCTTTTGGATGAATGCTTAGATTCTAACAATTAAAAATGATAAGACATGATTCAATTAAGAAGCTTAAGATGCTTGAGCATTCAGGGTCTGTTTGGGACAGCTCTGGCGGATGGAAAATCTCTATTCCATCCGCCAGAGCTGTTTTATTGCTGTTTGGGAACTCAGCGGTTTCAAAATCTATTCTCTTAAAACAGCGTTTTAGGTTCTATTTGAGGAGCAGATTAGGGTCTGCGTATCGCTCTCCCAAAACTGCGCCTCAGAAATCCCGCGTATTCCGCCCGACGCCTAGAAATCCCGCAGCGATCCCGCTCCGTCTCGTCGTCCTCCTTCAACGTTGTTGTCGACCGGCCTTCTTCTCTTCGACGAGCTCGCCGACCACCGCTGATCACCTCTCTCCAGACGAACCCAGACAACATCCCAGTCGCCGACAACATCCCAGTCGCTCCTCTACGTTCCGGCGATTCACAGCCCATATCTTCTTCCCCCGAGGTTTGATAGCCTTCTGCTCCTCTTTCATTTCCATATTTACTTTCCTCTACCTCTGGCGATTCACTCGATTCCTGCTCGAATCCAGATTTGCACCATTCCAGATTTGCCCGATTTCAAGCTCAGATTAGCTCGATTCCAGGCTCGATTCCAGGCTCTGCTCCTCACAGCCCAGATTAGCTCGATTCCAAGCTCTGCTCCTCATATCTCCTTCATTCAGGTATAATATGTTTTCATTCCCGATTTGCTAATTTTGATTTTCATTCCAGATTTGTGTATTCATTCCCAATTTGCTACTTTTGTTATGTGAGTTATTAATTTGTGTATGTTTGTGTGGTTTTGTGTGTGTATTTGTGTGGATGATTGTGAATGTGTATGTATAGATATATATGAGCGTGTGCATGTGTGGATGAGTGTGTGTTTTGTGGATGAGAGTTTGTATGTGTGTGTATGTTTTGGATGTTGTGTGTATGTGTATGTTTTGGATGTTGTGTGTATGGATGTGTGTGTGTGTGTATGTGTTTTGGATGTATGTGTGTGTGTGTGTGTATGTTTGTGTGTTGGGTTTGTGTATGTGTGTGTGTAGAAAAGCTTCTAAAATTGCATTACTTATAATAGTGTAATGGGTAAACCAAAAGGAGGAATCGTAGCGAGTTGGGAGTCTAGCGAGGTGATGTTATTTTGTGATCTCTGCATAAAAGAGATTGGTTTGGGGAATCGGCCTACCACCCACTTTAGCAAAGAAGGGTGGAAAATTTTGATTGCGGGGTTTAAAGAACGAACCGGGAAAAGCTACGATCGAATGCAAATGAAAAATAAATGAGATCATTTGAAGAAGGATTGGAAGTTATGGAAGGCAAGAACATTTCAATAGGGCGCATTCATCTCTTCGCATTGTTATTGAGCGAACGTTTGGAGTGTGGAAGAAGAAGTGACACATTCTTAGCAAAATGCCACAGTATAGCTTCAAGAAACAGAGGTCCATAGTGTTGGCCACAATGGCCTTACATAACTTCATTCGTAGACATCCTTCTCGCTGGGACCCTGAGTTTAATGTTTGTGATGCTGATGAGTCTTCTTTCGCACCCTCAGAGGATGAAAACCCTGCGGCGGAGGATGATATTGGAAGCGATATGGGTGATGCTGCTGGAGTTGAACAGATGTCTACAGTACGAGATAGCATTGCCGAAGAAATATACGGGGCGCGTAGATAGCATTACCAAAGAATTATGTAAAACACTATTGTTATCGGTTACTTTTTATTATTTTTCATGTTAAAAACTTTATGTATTTTAAGTTCTAAAAAAACAGCTTCCAAAAGTTGTTTCTCCAAACAGCTAATTAGAAAATCGCTCTTCAAAGCGCACTTCTGCACAGAACACCCAAACACTCTGCATCTTTTCAAAACTGCTCCCCAGAAAGCTCTTTTAAAACAGCTCTATCCGGACAGCAGCTTTTCAATCCGCCAGAGCTGTCCCAAACAGACCCTCACTCTGCGAAGCTTATGACTCAACTCATGATATTGCTCTTTTCTCTTCAACTTGGAGGTTGGTTTCACTTTTGAAAGCCTTGACTGTGCCCTCAATATTCAAGCAAGTCTCACGAGTTGCTTCTCATATTTCTTAAGCAGTCTCGTAGAGAATTGTTCTTCAATCTTGTTCTCCGTGGTGTTGATCGGTCATGGCATTGTCATTTTGTTTTCAGCCTTTCAAACATTGGACCCACTTTCACCGATTTTTGGTTTGGTACAATGTCTATGAAGTAGTTGTCCTTCACGTGATCACAAATGAACATCATAATTGATGGAGACAATTGAAGGTGATTTTCCCATTATGTTTGTGTCTTGTCATAAAGTAAGCTATGAAATCCTATCCTCCCATGGTGTTGGTCAACATGGTGACTTGAGAAAAGGGTAAAGGAAAACTAGAGACCCAGGGTTTACGAGGTCCTTTTATGCTTTTTGATACAATGAATTTTGACATGATTAGATGACAAAATAGATGTAGCTGCCGGACGAATCCCGCAATAAGAGTATGATGAAGGCAATGACAGCAGACTATAGTTGCAATAGTGGTAGAAGATGGAAGCAATACAAGACGGCGGAGAGGATGTCGACGTTGCATGTTCTCGACAAATGAGAGGAAGGTTGAGTCGAGTGCAAATAAAATCTTATTAGATTAAAAATTCCATCCATACACATGATCTTAAACCTTATATAAGTGAATAAACAATCCACACACGACACATGACATATCACGTGACGATACAACAGTACTAGAACAAAAATATAAAACATATTACACATTTTCAACTCTCCCCCTCAAGTTGGGAGTATATGTCAATCATTCCCAACTTGAATGTGTTGTCAGTAAAGTTATCATGTAGATGTCGACAAATTGATCTTGGGAGTTCACATTGGGTGTACAGATAATATATTGCCCATGTCGAGGTGATCTTTAATGAAATGTTTATCCACTTCAACATTTTTGTCTAGTCATGTTGAACTGAATTGTGAGCAATATTAATGACTGCTTTATTATCGCAAATTTTCAAATGTCGGGAGACATGTCCGACATGTCTCCCGACGTGTCATTTTTTAGGCAAAACGATATGTTTTTTCTAAAAAAATAGATTGTCCTTTTGTAAAATATAGGCCGACATGTCCGATTTTTTCCGATATATCGGCCGACACGACTTTTAAATATATTGTCCGCTATTTTATTTTATATTATGTTAGCAGACTAGCAACATATGTTTAAATCGCCTATGAATATTATATTATGTATGTTTAAATCGATTAGACTTATTGTTTAGATTTTTTAACGTTTTATTCTTACAACCAATTTTGTATAATTGTTTCACAATTTTTTAATTTCATATTACAAAAAATATGAAAATATTTAATACATTTATTATAAAAAAATATGAAAATATTTAAATCTTTTTTATTTGCAATAAACTTATTGTTATTAAAATAAAATTATTGTATACTATAAAATATATTTTACAATGTATCATTCTGTATTTGTTAATAATATTTTATCTTAGATATTATTCGATTTTATTTTGTAATATAAATAGCTCATTTTTTATCTATTTGTTATATTATTTTTCTATTTTTATAACATATAATTATAGTTAGTATACATAAAAATAAAAAATTTATTTATAAAACATGGAAATCCGATATTTTATAATATCCCCGATATGTCTCCGACTTCCGACATCCGACATTTAAAAACTCAATCTGATATGTCACCGACATCCGATATTTAAAACATTAATCGCAATAGACAGTAATATGCTTGTCCTCGAAGAGACCCAAATCATGCGGAATTGACATTTTGTTTCTTGCTCCTTCAAGATATAAGATTTCCACCTACAAAGGAACAATATCCCATAGTGGATTTCTGATCATCTTGGTTATCTGCCCAATCAACATCAGTAAAGATTTCAAAATTTTCTAGGGCTTGTTTGTTGAGAACAGAATCCCACGTCCTGTAGACTTCTTGAGGTACCTGAATACCCGGTAAGCTGCATTCTGATGGCTGATCCTGGGAGCATTCATAAATCTACTCAAAATGCCAACAACATACGTAATAGCAGGATGGGTATGAGATAAGTATATGAGTCCTTTGACGTCATCTTGTAATTGTCGGTTACCACCTGTAGTCGCCTGTAACTCCCTGCAACCGCTTAAAACCGCCAGATAACCGCAACTTCAAGCCTAATCAGGACTGTCGTCCCCTCCATGGACGAGAACGAAGGTTCTTCTATTGATTTCAAGCCTCGCTGAGAACTGTCGGCACCTACCTGTATGAGAACGAAAGTTCCTATTTTGTTTTCCAGCCTCACCTATGCTTGACTGTGCGGGATCACCTCCCAGCTGTAACGTCCCAAGGCCCTGGACTTACAATCGGGACAACGTCCACCGACTGCTTCGCCTGGCGACCGTTGCCGGGCTGTAGCCCAAGCCCCCAACCCCTCTCCAGCTCACAGGCGGGTTGTTGGTGGCCACAACCTCCCTTTGGTGAGAAGTGATCCAGTTAAGTGCCTCTACGAGACCTTCCCAGGAGGTCACCCATCCCAGTACTACTCCTGCCCGAGCACGCTTAACTATATAGTGCCTCTACGGGGCCTTCCCAGGAGCTCAATTGGTGATGAGAAGTGAAAAAACTATATAGTTAAGCGTGCTCGGGCTGGAGTAGTACTGGGATGGGTGACCTCCTGGGAAGGCCCCGTAGAGGCACTTAACTTGATCACTTCTCACCAAAGGGAGGCTGTGGCCACCAACAACCCGCCTGTGGGCTGGAGAGGGGTTGGGTTGCAGCCCGGTAACGATCGCCAGGCGAGGCAGTCGGTGGACGTTTTCCCGATTGTAAGTCTAGGTCCTTGGGACGTTACAAAAAAAGTGCACTTTTTTTGTAACGTCCCAAGGCCCTGGACTTACAATCGGGACAACGTCCACCGACTGCCTCGCCTGACAACCGTTACCGGGCTGCAGCCCAAGCACCCAAACCCCTCTCCAGCCCACAGGGGGGTTGTTGGTGGCCACAGCCTCCCTTTGGTGAGAAGTGATCCAGTTAAGTGCCTCTACGGGGCCTTCCCAGGAGGTCACCCATCCCAGTACTACTCCAGCCCGAGCACGCTTAACTATATAGTTTTTTCACTTCTCGTCGAAAGAACTATATAGTTAAGCGTGCTCGGGATGGAGTAATACTGGGATGGATGACCTCCTGGGAAGGCCCCGTAAAGGCACTTAACTGGATCACTTCTCACCAAAGGGAGGCTGTGGCCACCAACAACCTGCCTGTGGGCTGGAGAGGGGTTGGGGTGCTTGGGCTGCAGCCCGGTAACGGTCACCAGGCGAGGCAGTCGGTGGACATTGTCCCGATTGTAAGTCCAGGGCCTTAGGACGTTACACCAGCAACGTCACTCAAGTTCTTTTCTGGCCAGCAACGTCTGCGAGCTACCAGGAAACGACATCCCTACAGGCTGCACAACGCCCTGAACACTGTTTCCGGTCTCCTGCTTCAACAGACCTCAAATCAGTTCTTCTTCAACCCTGCTTCCCGGACCCTCGCTGCGGGGATGCTTTGTGCCGCTGCCCTTTTTTTATAGACTGAAATAAATTTAATATTTGCAGCTAATTGAATCTATATTTGACTTTACAAAAACAGCCATTTAATTATTAACCTTTATATTGAGATTCCTTTGAACTCGTTTCCCCTCATGGACATCTGCTAGACACTGTTCTTATATGGCTTCTTATATTTTGTTCCTCCACTATATTGATTATGATTTTACTATCTTGTTTTAACACCATTTCTGCTAATAGGCTTTTATCTATGGTTTTATTTACTTCTCAATATAACTTTTAGATGGTATATTACTTTTTTTTCCTTCTCTTCCGTTTTTACTCTCACAAATTTTATGACTTAGGTATACAGATCTGAAGAGGCTGAAAATATTGGTTATGTGATCCCAACCACTGTTGTTTCACATTTCTTAAATGACTATGAAAGAAATGGAAAGTATACTGGTGAGTGACTTACCCAGTATAGAATTCCGAGATGAATATTTCATTAATCTACGACTAATTGCTAAAAAATTTGGCATACTCATCCAGTTTTAAGTCTGTCTAAAATTCTTTTAAGAATTAATTTATGAATAAACACAAGGAATATTGCTTAACCTGCTGCACCCTGCTTTACAATAAATGGTATTACCTTTGGCTTATCATTTCTTTGAATATGACTTCTTATTTATTTATTTATTTATTTTCAGTATAGGACCTTTATGGTTTTTCCAAGAACATTACTCCTTTTCTCCATTCACTGGATTGATTGGCAATAGGGTTTTCTAATCTACAGAGTTGACAATTTCATTGGATTGGGTAGCGTAACATGGCACATATATGGGAGTTGATCGATCTTTATGTCATACTTCTCACTTAACAAACTGTGAACGTGTACTTTTCCAAGACAACAGATATATATATATATAAGAAATATTGAGATAATTTTTTTCTCCAACATAATGAGTTGTAAGGTCCTGGAAGCAGCTGTTGGAGTTATGAGTTTAATATTATTATGTTGGAATCTTTAGGAGTTTAGTCCCACATCATAAATCCGGTTTTAGTGTCTTTGTAATCCCCTATATATTACCCCTATGTGGAAGAATATATATATCAATCTATTATCTTCTTCTTTCTTTCAACTTGGTATCAGAGCTGAGTAAAAAAAATTCTTGCTGTGTGACACCCTATTCCCATGCGTGTTCCTTCTTTTTCTTCTCGCTTCCGCCGTATGTGCGTAGCCACGATCCCGTCGACTGTGCTGCTCCTGCTCCCGTCGACGGAATCGACATCTGATTCCATCGATGGGAGCTGCTCTGGGTTCGCGAGTAGCTAGTCTTCCTCCTTCACTGAGATTGAGCACCCTTTTTTGGTGCTTTCGTCAACGTCGACAGCGCCATCGTCGTTCTCTGCTATCGTCAACGCCTACTCCGCCGTTTTTCTCTATGCGCTATCGTCGACGACTCCTGATCGACGATCCCGTCGTGCTTCTATGTTGTGCCTACTCCTCTGCTCCATCCCCAGCGGTCCGTCGACATCGACGACATCCCAGTTTCTGCTCGTGGTTCCAGCGGCCTTCTATCCCCTCAACGTGGACTCCTCTGCTCCAACCCCAGTGGCCCATCGACATCGACGACATCCTAGTTTCTGCTCCTGGTTCTAGCGGCCTCCCTCTCCCTCGTTCGACGAATCGTTGTTTTTCGTCGATCCCGTCGACGGATGTGCAGCCGATCCCGTCGTCTGCTGTTGTTGCCGCTGGTGGCTTCTCCCGTCGAGCCATCTCTTCTCATTGACGAAGGAGATCTTCCTTTCCGGCTACTGCTTTCGTCATCTTCGACGGTGCTTCTCCTCTGCCGACGTTGTTTCTCCTTCGCTGATCTGACCGTGCTTCTCTTGTTGCTGCCTCTGATGATCTTGTCGGTCGCCATGGATCCCGTTGCTCGCTTCTCTCGTCGATGATGGTGATGATGGAGTGGTTGCTTTGTTTTTAGTGTTTTTTATTCGTGTCTTAGTTTTATTGTGTTGTTATGCCTATATGCACATGTATACCATGTGAGGGGGAGTGCTTGGGACAAAGGCGACTCAGATGATCTTTCTCGAATTTTCGCCTTCGTTCCACACTGCCTCTAGGCTTATGTCATATGTGTCTCCCCAAGTTTTTCCTTGATGATTGGTGGGTGGTATGGTCTTTGGTGGTTGCCTTTTTCCCTTTCTCCCTTTTCTCTGCGGTCTCGTAGATTCATGTGTACGGTGTTATCCCCGCGGTATCGTAGATTCGTGTGTGTGGTGTTATCCCCACGGTCCCGTAGATTCGTGTGTGTAGTGTTATCCCCGCAGTCTCGTAGATTCGTGTGTGGTTTTATCCCCGCCGTCTTGTAGATTCGTGTGTGTGGTGTTATCCCCGCGGTCTCGTAGATTCGTGTGTGGTTTCCTCTCTATCTGTCTTGTCCACTTTGCCTACCACTTTTTTATCATTTCGTTTATGATGTCCAAGCTGAAGGTTCCCCCTTCAGCTTAAGGGAGAGTGTTGGAGTTATGAGTTTAATATTATTATTTTGGAGTCTTTAGGAGTTTAGTCCCACATCATGAGTCCGGTTTAAGTGTCTTTGTAATCCCCTATATATTACCCCAATGTGGAAGAATAAATATATCAATCTATTATCTCCTTCTTTCTTTCTTTCAACTGCAGCCTCTTGCAAAAATGCAGGGTAAGGTTTGCGTACATTTCACCCTTGTGGTGGGACCCTTCCCCGGACCCTCGCTGTGCGGGGATGCTTTGTGCACTGGGCTGCCCCTTTTTTATAATGAGTTGTAAGGTTCCTTTATGTTAAAGCCATAACAAAAAAAGGTCTTTAGCTCATAATTGTTTTATTAATTTTCATCGGCATTACTTTTACAACAATAAATTAATCTTATCATTGACCTTATCATAAGTACCCTAGTCCAGTTTTTTATTTATAATTTTATATCCATTCACGTTGAGTCTGCAAGAGGTTAACTTATTTAAACATCTTTTGTACTACTAATCATGTTACCTTCAATCAACCTTTTTTCATTTCTTCTCTTCTAAGATTAGTATGGTCTCTTGTATTTTAATGGTGCATCTTTTACTTTTCTTTCAACTTGCTCGACTCACCTGAGTTCCATACTTTTTTGTATTTATTACAAGAAACAGTATTTTTTGTTGAGGATATAGTCTCATATCAGGGAACTCATATAACCTTGCGCACTTAACATAGAATGTAGACCCTTTCATCTACAACTAATTGACTTTAGGTTAGGTGCATAGGTTCGAACATATCCTTCCCAACTTCTCCATATATCCATCATATATTTTTCATTTAGATCACATTCAACTTGCATATCTGTGATTTCTTGGTTACAAACTTTCATATCTTTACGGAACTACAGGATTAATATTAAATGAATGTTCATATACACATATGATTAGAATATAATTTATTTACCAAGGTATGTGATAAAGTTGCAACCATTTGGATATATGAAACAAAAAAGAAAAATGCTAACTTGAGTTTGAAGACCTCTAAAAGCCAACCATCGAATAAGAAATTATTAGGAATCAAAATGAAAAAAATTAAAAGAGGAATATAAAGTATTTTGAAAACATAACAGTTATATAACTTAAGATTATAGTATTTGAAACAAAAAAAGTATGATGCACCTAAAGCCTCTTCATCAAAATTATTTGTTTTGACCAAAATAAATAAGTAATTAAATAAGTATTTCTGAAGCCTCTTCATCAGAATTATTTGTTTAACCAAAATAAATAAGTAATTAAAAATAAAAGAAGATATACCATGAAAATGAGAGGTTATACGATATGCTCAAATATAAACTTACTTATAATTCATATTGTTTTTAATGTATCCTGGACAGCAAAAGAAACACTCCTGAGGAGTTCTTAATATAAGGAATTCCTCATCACAATGTATAGTAATATTGTATACTGAATTCCGCATTGTCTCGCAATAGCAAATTTCAGCTACTATCAAGAACAATTAAGGAAACAAAAAAACAGTTTTATACCTGTATAGTGAGACCTGTACAAGTTGTATGGCTCCTTGATATGAGATGAATCCACCAAAAACTTTCTGAAAATGCTAACCCATCAATACACCTTCATCTACCATGAAACTTAAAATGAACGAAATATTATAACCGTAAAAAATATCTACGTAAAAAAGAGGAGAATTACCTTGTGCATAGAGAAATTGTAGAAAAATATTATATGAATGTTATTGTGATTTATTGCTGAGGGAGAACTATCTTGTGCAGTGGGGAGGCTGCACCTCCAGTTTGGACGGTGATATCATTGGGTAGATTGTGCAAAAATATTACATAATCATAATAACCTGCTATGAAGCACCGACACTTCAAAATGCCCAGAGTGTCGGTGTCGGACTCTCCAACACGCGTCCGACACGGCGACACGCTCGGACACGCGTGACCCGACACGTTGGCTTATGCGGGACACGTGTGCCCCGCTAAAAATGACACGCGAGTCCCGCGTTCTCCAGGCCGCCGCTCTGTAATAAACCCCTCTTCTGTAATAAACCCCAGGACGCGTGAACCCTCGCTTCGTCACCCGATACTCGCGTGAGCCGTAGCCTCCCCACCCGGCACCCGCAAGCACTTCCGCAGCTCGTCCCTTGTTCTCCAGGTCGCCGCCGCTCGCCGCCGCTCACCGCCGCTCGTCCACTGTTCTCCAGGCCGCCACTCCTCGCCTCCTCCTCTGTTCTCCAATCTCCAGGCCGCCGCTCCTCACTCCTCACTCGCAGCTTCCAGGCACCCCAGGCAGTCGATAGCAGGTATATTTTTCTCACTCCCCACTCCTCACTCGCAGGCCGCAGCTTCCAGGCAGCAGCCAGCAGGTATATCTTCATTTTTTTATTTTTTGTTAAATGTTTTAGGAATATGGTATAAAAATAAATATTTAATATACGTGTTCCAGCGTGTCGGAATATGGTATTTTTTTAGAATTGACGAGTCGCGTGTCGCGTCGTGTCGTGTCGCGTGTCACGTGCCAGTGTCAGTGCAACGTAGATAACCTGTGAAGCAAAGCTCAAAATCAAGCCTTTGTTCTGCGGAGATCAAGTGAAGAGAGAAGCAAGATGGGTTTTCCCTTATAATATAGTATATATAGAGAGAGAGAGATGTGTTTTCCCTTATAATATAGTATATATATAGAGAGAGAGATGTGTTTTCCCTTATAATATAGTGTATATATATAGATTGGTCTTCCCGTGTGCGCGCGCGCATGTGTGTTTATAGTAATTTTGTGAGAATGAAGAAGTTTGGCTTGTACTTTTTATTTGAGAATGAAGAAGTTTGGCGTGTACTTTTTATATGGATTTGTGGGTTTGCTTCAGATTAGAACGTATTGGAACAACCATTTGACTGATTGATACTTTTTCTTCCCATTAGCTTACATTT
Source organism: Dactylorhiza incarnata (assembly GCA_033032865.1). Classification (NCBI taxonomy): domain Eukaryota; kingdom Viridiplantae; phylum Streptophyta; class Magnoliopsida; order Asparagales; family Orchidaceae; genus Dactylorhiza; species Dactylorhiza incarnata. The sequence continues at coordinate 2,916,495 of JAWHQI010000110.1, read as the reverse complement.
TTTATACAATAAAATCTTGCAGTGCACTTCATTATGATCTGACTGTAATATTAGTGATGGTATGAATGGTAAACCCACATTATAACATGTAGTCATAATCACCACTTCCATGACAGCTGATGTTTTTCTCAACAGCTTATGGTAAACTTCTAATGTATATCGGATCCTAATCATATGCTCAATTCACACAAACATTATTACTTAAATCGTAATAAATTGTTCATAATCTTATTGAAACTTAATCTTAAAAATACAGGGTTTCCTTCTCTTGGTGTACTCCTTCAGAAATTAGAGAATCCAGCACTGCGAACTTATTTAAAAGTTCCATCTAATGAGGTATCTTAATTTTTTTTATAGTGATATAAAAATTGAAATCCCGGAAGTTCAGTTCATTTGTCACTATAACTTTCCAAAGGTTGCTAGTGCTTGATGATGTATTTAATTCATATGGTTTCTGTCTGCAGTAAATATTGTTCTTGCCCAGTAATTTTATAAGTATAATGAGATCATGATGGAAGTCACTTACAGCTAGGTCAAATTAAACCATTAAGTTCGATCTTCATTGGCACTGGTCTCTTTCTTCAGTGAAGAAATTGTTTTTTTTTATATTTGTTCGTGGTGCCATGAAATTAGAATTCGTAAGAGTTTATTTCTTATATATATACATGCTTATTTATTTTCTGCCTTTCTCGTGTGATTTGCTGCTATTATGCAAGTTGTGTTTGTTGACACATCAAGTAGATATAATTTTTTTGGTCTTTTTAGTTACAGTGTGAAGAGTAATTCAGTTGGAAAAAAAATCGATCGGATGGGATGAACAGGGAAGGTGACATAGGGTAGGTCCCTAATGACAACTACGGATAAATGCAAATGCGATGGCCGGCAAAGTTAATCTTGCAAAACAATATTTATAAATTATAAAACTTGATTTCACCACAATTGAAATAACAACATTTTTAAAATAAAGGAACAAAGAGGAGTATGAGCGCGAGACTGCGCGAAACCAAATGTTATTTAAATGAGAAATCACAAAGACGAAAACAACTGAAACAAGACTTACAAATCACTATCTCTACGAGTACAGATCAATCACGAGACTCAACGCTAAAAGAAAATAACGACACACCTTGATTTTGCTAACAATGTACATGGGGAGGGCTGGATGTATTTTTCGAGGGCTGCCGGGACTGGTTTTCAGCAATCATGAACTGCACTTGGCTGTCCAGGATACAGGACAGCAGTTTAACCCTGCTGGAAGGTATTATAGGGTGGTCGGCAGCAAGCTCCCAGAGGGCCGGATGGTGGGGAAGTGGTGGGGGATACTTGGGCAATGCTTGCTGGACTGTTTGGGGATGCCTGAACAGCAGCAATGACTTAGGAGATGAGGAGAATGGGTGCTGGAATTGTGGGGGCTGTGGTTCCACGAGAGGTGAGGGGGTGGGGATGGGAAGCAGGGTTGAGGCTCCCCGAGAGAGAGAGGAGCAGGGAAAGGGGCTGGAGATGTGGTAGTAACCGGTTGGGAGGAGTATAGGCAGCAGTTAGGAGGGGGAAGTGGCTCGGGTAAGTGGGATATGAGTAGCAGTTTGGAGGGGCAGCAGTTAGAATCTTTTTAATGAAATGGGGGAATAAAAAAGGGTGGTTCCACGTGAATAGAAAGAGGGATGGCTGAGAGGAGTAAGTGAGGAAATGGAGGCTTAATTTAAGGATTAATTCCTAAATTTTATGGAAAGCGGAGTGGGTGGTTATTGTGGTAGTGGGAGGTGGTTGTTGAGGGGAGGGGGAGGTGGCCAGTTGGTGGTGGGTTGGGGGTGGGGGGAGGTGTCCGCCGGCGGTGGTGGTGGTTGCCGGAGAGATTTTTCGGTGATCATCGAAAAATGGGGAATGATGGAAAAATGAAGGGGGGTGTAGGAGGACCACCAGGGGTGGCCGGAGATGAACTCCGATGATCGTCGAAGAGGGAATGTATGGGGTAACAGGGTTGTTTTAGTGGGGAAGAAAGGGTGGTGGCTCCACGGATAGATATTAGAATAAGTGTAACACCGCAACCTAGTTTATCATCAAATCAGCAGTTCGGTCGGACCCTGTGATAAGAAGTAAACTAACATTATTTAAATTGGTACATAGCAGATAAATATGAAAGTACTAAAAGGAAACTTACAGCGAAAGTAGAAAATGCGGCTAAGGGTAAAAGTGTATCTCATCATCTCTGAATTCACAGAGCCACTAGAATAGAAAATGAAACATGTCTGAATTTCTGAAATACTAATAATGTCTGATAAATAGATAATCTTAAACATTTAGATTACACAATGTTCATAAAATGGAAACTATACAGTGCTGAAAGGAAAGACAACTGAATGAGAAGCAAACTATAAGTGGAAGCCCGCAAAAGCACCTATCCTAAACGCAACTCCCCACTTGTGACCCTTGTAATGAAATGCCCGAAAATGGGTCAGCCCAACTGGAGAGTAAGAAAAACTATTCCTCCTAGTGACACTAAAAATGTTTGAAAGAACACGAGTGCATACTTTTGAAACAACATTTTTATACTATAGAAAAATATGTTGCTATACTATGCATGTCTTTCTAAAATAATACTGGGAACATTAATGTCTGTTCTAGTTTAATCACATTATGCATATTTATTCAAGTTCCGAAGAATGGTTAACTATGAGGATTTCTAAGCTTCGACATATACTTGAATTCCAGGTGTCTTATGCTTGACTTTTACATTCTAGGTTGAGTGGTTTTTGATGCGCAATTCTAACGATCTGAGTCCCTACTAACGAACGCAGGTTTTCTAATGTCTCACTGACACGGACTCGCATCTCTACTAATCTTCTAACTAGGGTGTAGTCTCCCCCCCAAACTTGGAGTCTCATACGGTCTACTACGTCCTATAAGTAAGAAAGTGTCTCTATCTATCACGAGAGAAGGTCTCGATCGTGCCTCCTAATCATTTTCTGTTAAGTGTTGGTTTGCATAATTGTTCATCTGGAGGCCCTAGGTGGTGCCTCTTATTAGTTAATCAACTTGTATTCATATTCATATGATTGATATTTCCCGCATTCTAATTATTTACGTGAATATATATTATGTATATTTTTACAATTGATGGAGATCTACCTGATAGGGAAATATAATATTTATGATCTACACATATCGACTAGACGTTTGATGGGTTATAGCTTTCTAGCGTAAACTATTATTTCATAACGATAATTGTGGTTTCTTATAACTACAAGAATTTTCTTAACTGTAAAGGAGAATATTTTTATGCAATGATATCTGGTATATCTAGCCAAAAGGAAAGTTTCTTTCCTCAAAAGTGCGGCGCTCGTAGACGCGACACAGCGGCATACTTCTTTATAAGAAATATTCTGAAGCACTAATTTGATCTCCGATTAACAATGAGGCTTATTTCCTCGAGAAACCTAAAAGGTCTTTCTCCTCTGAGAGAAGCCACTTTGTGCATAGTGCCAAAGGTTAGGTCTGTTTCCAATCTTCCCCCGCCCATACCCCCAATAATTGGGGACTATATGGGTTCTGTTGTTGTTGTTGTATATCTCTCCGAAATTTACGGAATATTTTTTTATAATAAAAGAAAGACACTTACCACTTCTCTAATAGTGGGCGTTGCTATTACTGATACGGAAATGTCCTCGCCTACGCTTGGTGTTGCTGAGCAAAACTGGAAGGGAAGGGTCGATCGACCACAAGCCTCTATTGTGGAGTCCCGATTAAGACTTCTGAAATTTCTGAAATGAACCCTTGACTAAAATTTTTGAGATTTGGGGAAAAGGAGGAGCCGGCTACATATAAGAATGCTCGATTAACTGAAGAGGAGAAACCAAGGAAGGGCCTTAACTTGCTAGAAAAGATAAGAGGGAGTCTCAATCGGCAGTCCATAGCACAAAGACCAATCCCAGAGGCTGTCGAGGGTTGCTGGTGAGAAAGGAAAAGGTCGGCGGCTACTGGAGTCTAAGAAGAAGGCGAAAAAACCAAGGGCTTAAAAGGTCTGGAACTGAAAGGTAGGGGAACAAAAGCATAAACTCAAGGTAGAGGGCGGTTTAGGCGGTTACCTGTCGGCTAGGATTGAGGGAATAACCCTTTTGCGACCACCCGAAGAGAGAAGAAGGCTCGACATGGCTATAGTTGTCGCAGGGAGGCACCATTAGCTCCAGAATGGAAGAAAACCCCGTCGGATGGAGACGTCTACGAGCAGGGAGAGGCGCGGCTTGATCGGTTGGGGGCGTCTGCGAGAAAAAGAGAGAAAGAGAGAGATCGAGCGGCGGTTCTCCCTTTGTAGAGCGCCTATGGAAATTTAAAGTGTCGTGTGAGGCTAGGGTGACGGTTATGAATGGAAACCGTGTATTTGCCTTTAATTGGGGAATTTAGGCATTTCAAATCTTATTTCATTTTTTTTTTTGCCACTCCTCCCTAACAGAAAGGTCTGCGAGCTACGCTCGCGCACCGACACCAAAATGCGTCGAATAAATTTCCAACAACCTTAATTAATCAATTGATTAACGCGCAAAAATTAACCATACTAAAATCGTACCTCGACAAGACGTTGGCTCGATCAATTTCGCTCAAGGTCGGACCCTGAAGTTAAAATTTATTATTGCATTAAATTATGGTTATTACAATAAGGCCCTTGGCCGGTAGCTGTTACAGGAAGGGAAAATAGGAGAATGGAGTTGGCCGGCCTCAGGATGGGAGGGGGTAATTGTTGCTTGTTGTTGCTTGTGGTGGTGGGTAGAGGACTTAGGCAGTGGCTGGGAGGAGCCTCCAGGAGAGGTGGGCTGGATGTTTTGGAGGGGGGAAGTGAAGGCCTCTTGGCAATGGGATGGAGGGGGAGGGAATGTGGTCGGCGGCTGCACTTGTGGAGGGGATGATGACCTTAGGCCGGCTACTTCCAATGGAGGGAGGTTGGCTGGCAGCAATGGAGGAGGGAGAAGTCCTGATGGCCGACTGCTTCAAGTGGGGATGGAAGAGGGGAGGTGGTTTTTGTGAGGGCGGTTGCCGGCCAAGAGAGTGGAGATGGGGGTAGGGGGTTGGCCGGCCAAATGAAAGGGGGGATAAACCTGAGCTTCGCACCCGGGGTTCGGCGTCGGCACCGAGATGACCAAAGGATGGCTTCCAAGTTTCAATCCTTCAATGCCAAAAATGAGAGCCCTCACCCTCTATTTATAGTTTTCCTAGGGGCAACGGACGGCTATGATGGGCCGAACGGTCCAACTAAAAAAATACAAAAATACAACTCGAAATAAAAAACGACAGGAGACTAAAATACTATGATTGGCGAGCCGCTCGAAATGAGCGGTCCCGATCGTCACTGCGCCCATGGTCGTCGAGAGTAGACCCGAACAGAGCGGGCGAGCTACTCCCCATTAGAAGGGAAATGATATTTCTTGTTTTGCACAACTCTTTGGATTAATCATAGAAGCAAGTATAACACTTACTCTGAATGATCATCAAAATTTGACAGCAATTTCATTGGAAACAGAAACATTTTCCATTTGAAAATCAAGAAAAGACCAAAAAGTCTTCAACTACCTTTCAACTTTCGAAATAAGATAGAAAAGAAGCCAAATTGGATTTATCCATTGGCTACCCACTCTAGTGAAGCACTGTGAGAAGGTGTGCCTATATATTCTTTTTTTCATGATCTAAAGTTAATTAAGCAAAGCAATTAAAACTAAGATTTCGGTGGCTTGGGATTCTATTCAGAACTTTCTATTCGCCTTTCGCTGAGGTCGAATGCACAAGAACTGACTCCCCCTCTTGAAACCCCACTCCGGTGTTAGCTTAGGTAGATCCTTCCAACTCATCTATCTCGACCCTCTGACATAAGGTGATCATAGGCACGTAGCAAAGCGAAGAGGTGCGTAGAAGCTCGCCTTAACCTTCATTAGTAGAGTAAGGAGAGGCGAGCCTGTGAAGTCGAGCAAAGTGAGAGAAACGAAGTAGACTGATGATAAGGAAGGAGAGGAACAAAGATGGATTATCCCTGCCCCGGGAGAGGAACGGATGCAGTTAAGTTATTTTCCGTCCACGAGCCACCAACTTCTCACCAAGCTCCATTTGATTCTGCTCAGCGCGATCTCCACCAGTGGACTTACCAGCTTGGTATGAACTTTGATTTGAGTTCATTCGATCATTAAAATTTACTCTGAATGATCAAAGGCTAGTTTTAGTAATGATAAGATTACAATTAGAATAACATAAATACCCTAAACGTGTGACGAGCAATCTTTTTAACCAGCCTAAGTTCTTTTCTGAAAAAGAAACCTTGAATTTATCTGGAGAAAACAACAGACAATGGCATAGAAGATAAATAATGTATCATATAGAACCAAATATAGTTACATACCAAAAAAATCTCCAAATGACCACTTGATCTTGGATGCTTCTGCAAAATGAAATTGCAGTAAATTTGCATATAGTTGAGAAACATGCTACAAGACTAATATTTACCTCATTGTAATCTTCCATTATTTGGGTTCCACATAGTCCACGCTAGTGTGTCCCGGGACCGTGGGAAGGATCGGGCTACTGGATGAGATGCGACGGAGGACGGAGATGGGTGTCTACGTTGGTTGCTTCCTCTAGAACCCCTCGGTTGACCTATGATGAACTAGGGTTGGAACCTTGCCGCGGCTTGCTGAACAGGAGCGTCATTGACTTCTGGTGAGGTGGACAACGACAGACTCGGCGCTGTGTCGGCTAGCCTTGGGTGTTGGTGTGCATCAGACGGTTGGATGGATAGAGCAACAATGTTGGGATTTCCATTTGCGAGGCACTAATTCGGCAAGTGAAAAACTAAACAGGTGACTTTATTAACAATAAATACATAAGGGGTACATTCGATACTTATCTTTGTATACAAATTTTCGTCGTGATCACAAGTGTGCAGGGGATGCCTCGCTCTACGAGCTTGCGTGGGAAGAAGTCTTCGACGGCGATATGTTTGATTTGGAGTCGAAGATCTGTTCGCCCATCAGTACCGAGCCCTTCGCGGCTCAGAGGTGTCGGCGGCATGGTCGTGATCTCCCTCCTGAGGGAACTCTGGTGGGAGCTCCCAGTTTTCCCTGGCGTGTACCGAAACCAAGTCGAGAACTGAACCTGTGTGAGTTCGTGTCGGCCCAACGTGGACACCAAGGCCCGTCCCGCATGGCTGGCGTAATAATGGGTGCGGAACACTGGCACTCAAGAGCGCACCCGCCACGTTAGTTTAACAACGTGCGCCAAACGCCGATCTTCCAAGAGTCTTCGCCAGAGTTCGCCATTTTGGAGTGTGTGACTTGTAGTCTCTTAAGGCGGCATGGTCAATAAGCTTCTGCAAGGTGTGGCGACCTAAATTTGGCTCAACGTCGGGCATTGCCGCACTTTCCTTTAGCGAGCTTCATGGCGTCATGGACGACTACCCTAGAGTTTTCCTCCTCTGCCAAAGTTCACGCTCACCGCACGGAAGTAGAAGTCACGAGCGAGCTTCATGGCGTCAGGAGCCCGGATTTAGAATTCGGACTTGAGTATGGGAAGAGGTTACTTGCCCACGGAAGTAGAAGTCACGAGCGAGGAAGTTCGAACTAGAAGGAAGATAGTGACAGCTTGGAGGTCCCGCCTTACACCAAGGAGTGTATAGGAACTCCCCCTCCCAAATCAAATGTTGCCCAAGGTGAGGGGGGAGAGGCAGGCTTGCGAGGTGCACTGTAGAGCTCGTGAGTCTTGGGAGAGATCCCCGGTGGGTTGATGGCAGTTCCCCTTCCCCTTGACGGTGTGTCATATTTATAGACGACGACAGAGGGGTAATGACCCCCCCCCCCCCCCCCCCCAACCTAAGAGTTGGTCACATCTCCATGCAAGGTTAAAATTGTCGCCGACGAGCTGGGGCGAGATGATCTAGACTCCAGTGAGGTATCCATGATCATTAGGGCCAAAGAATTCATGAGAGAATTATTTGTGGATACGTATTCCTATCATGGATGTAATCTTTATTTATTGATCATTAGGGCCAAAGAATTCAGGATAATCAATCATCACTCCAGGTTTTCAAAAAACTTCAATCATATCATTAGGGATTTAATTGTTCCAAAATTAATTGCCTGTAAATTAATTTACGAATCAGAGATAATTGAGAATAAAATTATTGTGATTAACTAGAGAAACATATCATGAAATCTATTTCATTACTAATTCTGCATCAACAATCTCTGCGGTCCTTTACTCCTGCAGGGTGTCTTTTATAGTGGGGTCATTTATTGAGACCTCATCTGTAAGTTTACTGAGATTACAAAACCTCTATTGTAAATTTACATTTAATAGCATACCCTCCTGGAGTAGAGCCCCAGGGGGTATTTTTGTGCATGCATTATTATGCTAACTCTCAATGGAGTTTTTGGGTAATTAATAGTTTATAACATGGTTATAGTTTGTTGTTCAAACAATGCCAAAAGCTGGAAGTGGTTCCATTGTACTTTTACTATTGTAGTTTATGTATGTTGGAACTTTAGCATGCAGCTTCTCTCCCTCTCTCTCTCTCTCTCTCTCTCTCTCTCTATATATATATATATATATATATATAGGGTTATTTACCGGGACCACCCCTCAATGTTTGAGTTTCGAAATTACAAAAACCTCCCCTCAATTTTGCATTTCAGTACATCCATGCACAAAAGTACGCCCTTGGAGTAAATCTTCAGGGGGGGGGGGGTCTTTTTGTGCATGGATGTTATGAAATGTAAATATTGAGGGGGGGATTGTAATTTCAAGCTGTAATTATGCAAACTTCGAGAGGAGGTCCCGGTAATATATATATATCTACTATATATGTCAATATACATATCTTGCCAAACACACCAAACATTTTCCCTCAACCGTTTGATCAAAAAGCATATTAAATCTCATCCTTTAGATGAAGAGAGAGAGAGAAAGAAAGATTGAGAAGAGAGGGGGAGAGAGAGAACCAGAATATTAATAGGCCTCTTAAACCTATAGAAGAGAGAGAGGGAGAGAGAGAGAGCGTGGGGGAGGGACAGCGTGGAGAGAGAGAGAAAGAGAGAGGGGAGAGAACGTGGGCGGTGGGGCTCTTAATGAAGAAAGTGAGGGGAGAGAGAGTGTGAGGGAGAGAGGGAGGGAGAGAGAGTGACGGATGGCGGAAGGGAGAGAGAAAGCGCGTGGGGGAGGGACAGCGGGGAGAGAGAGAGAGAAAGAGAGACAGGGAGAACGAGAGAGAGAGAGGGACAGCAGGCGGTGGGGCTCATAATGAAGAGAGAGGGGAGAGAGCGGGAGGGAGAGAGGGAGGGAGAGAGGGAAACAGATGGCGGAAGGGAGAGGAAGAGGGGGAGAGAGAGAGAGAAAGAGGGAGAGAGATGACGGAAGGGAGAGGGAGAGAGAGAGGGAGGGATAGGAAGAGAGGGAGAAATTAATTTTGTGACGTCAAATTGTACATTTTTTTAAAAAATAAAAATTGTAATCTTGATTTATATTTTTTTGCGGTCGTTTTGAGTACTCATGCGTATATGTTATTAAAATTTTCTGTTTTAATAATTAATTAATTAAATGAAATTTCTTGATAATTAATTCTATAATTAAAATTTAGAAAAAATTAAAACTTTAAAATTTTAAATAACTGACGGGGCCGAGGGGGCGGGCGTAGCCCGCCATAAATGCCAAGCGGGCGAAGCCCGCTTGGTTGCGGGCGAAGCCCGCGGCGACGCATCGAGAACGGGCTTCGGGCGAAGCCCGTTCGAAGATGCTAGTATATATATATATATATTCGATGACTTTGCTTTACAAATGTAGTATGCAGCCACTAAGAGAAATCAAAATTATAATGTCTTTCCATCTATGCGTAGTATCCACTTGAGTGTCTATTATTGCCACCTTATTTGTTTTATTTTTGGAAAATATATTTATAGTTTGTTGTTCAAACAATGTCAGGAGAAAATCACACATGTGGTTCTTTGTAGTGTTGGTATGCTAGTTTGATACTTCAGAACTTATAATATGTACCTCGTTATTATTATTATTTTTACACCGCCTTTGTTTTCCAAATGAAGCATGCATCACCTAAGAAGAAGAAAAATCAAAATTACTCACAATTTCTACATTTTGTCATCCACTTGATCATCTATGGCCTAACATATATCTTCTATTGTGAAGGGTGTTTTGGTTCGTAGAGTTGAACCCACCTCACCTGCGCATGGTGTTCTAAGGGAGGTAATTCTGAATAATATCACGTGTTCTGATCTAGCATTTTCTTGTCATTTTGTTTACTCTTATGATTGCCATTTAAATGAAACAACAAAGCCTATTTGCGTTTATGGCTTAACTTTCTCATTTGTAATTTGTTTATCTGTCCTGTTAATTTGATATAGTTTCTAGTATTTTTAAAAATTTAAAGTTCCAATGTAGAAATCTAAAGAATGCCAAATGAATTTAGTCACCGAGGTCATATGAAAGGAATAAATTTAACTCGTAAGGATCTTATATTTCTCTGATGTCTACAAATTCTTGTAGAATGGAATATTTCTCCAATTATTGATGCAGGACAGGCGTCTCACCTGTCTGCCACCTTGCGACCTGGCATCACACCCCGGCCCAGGGGTCCCACCGGGAGTCCACCCGATAGGCCTTATCTGGTTCGCGGCCCGTACACCCCAACCCATCCTCGGCCCCACCACATGGCCGATAGATTGTTGAGGTCGGGGCTCGATCCCCCGACCACCTTGATAAAGAGTCTTCAGGCAGACTCTCATCACCAACTGAGCCGACTCTTTATCAAGGAGGTCGAGGGATTGAGCCCCGACCTCAACAACCTACCAGCCCTGTGGTGGGGCCGAGGATGGGTTAGGGTTTACGGGCCGCGGACCTGATAAGGTCTATCGGGTGGGACCCCTGGGCCGGGGTGTGATGTCAGGTCGCAGGGTGGCAGGCAGGTGGGACGCCTGTCCTGCATCAGTTATCTTCTGAAATTGACTTTTTTCACTCATAAAGTACTAGTGATGCTTACTTTTATCCAACTGTACTTGGAAGACTGGACACATCTTCATAAACAATTGATACATTATTTTTCCATGATTACCGACATTATAATTTATAACTTACAGTTTATCCAGAGGCTGTAAGCATGCAAACAAAAAAACATGCAATCAGTAACTTCTTTTCCTAACATTATATTGCATATTTGTGCTATAGTACAAAGAAAAATTAAATAAGAAATGGTTCTAGCAAAGTGAGTTGTTTTAAAATGGCTAGAAGAAGCTTGATTTTATAAATGAGTCCCGTCGGAGTAGGAAATATAATTTATGACTCAGTTAAAAGCTTGAGACACTAAGGCATTGCACAATAAAATTTGATCTATTGTTTATCTTCTGTTATTAATTTGTCTAATGAAATGCTCATTTTGGTTTCTGCCATGTGAAGTTAAATGAGCCAGTATCTTTCTATTATGTTTGAAGTTCACCTTAGTTTTACTTCTGAATGTGTTATTTACATGATATTCAAAATTTTCAGGGAGATGTGATTGTGAGCTTTGATGGTGTGCAAGTCGGTTGTGAAGGAACTGTCCCTTTTAGGTTGACCGAGCGAATTGCTTTCCGCTACCTTATCAGTCAAAAGTAACGCCCTAATGATTTTTTCTCTTCTCCTTATTTAAAAACCCTTACCATTTCAAAAGAAAATTGTGTCCATCTTATATATCCAAGAACCTTGTTTAATGTCAACACTCATGTTTTCTATTAGGTGGTTAGCTAGCATATTATGTGATGCTTGAATTTTGAATTTGCTTATCTTTAAAAGCTATTGGTAGAGAGCGTAAACTAAAGCATTACCGAAGTTTGGCCAAAATACATCAGTGGCAAACACATATTCAACCCAAAAGTTTAAGCCCGTTGGTGATGGCCAATCCGTCGATATTTTATGCAAAAATATTTTTCACTAATCCAATGTGGGTTTAAATCATTACTCTCATCTGCCTTAACAATCTCTCCTTCACGTCGCATGATATCTTTCCACATCAGCTCCCCACCTCCCTTCAAAACAAAAGCTTTCAACATCATCGAGTATTATGCACAAATTTGATCACAATCAGGCATCAGCTCTGATAACACTTGATAGGCAGCCTGAACCAAAGGAGGTGTATTTAGGCTAAATATACTCATAGTCAACCCAAAAGATTAAGCCAATATAATGTCTAATCACATTTTTCGTACTCTTAACATTTCACTTGCAACTTCCCCTTTTAGTCTTAAACATGCAAGAACGTAGGGTGGACTCTATGCAGCACTTTATTTTTCATAGAAATCTTATACTTTATTATATTTTTCAAAATTAGGTTTTCAGGTGATGCTGCAGAGATGGGAATCATCCGGGAAGGCGCACATACAAAAGTCCAGACTGTTCTACAACCGCGTCTGCATTTAGTAAGAAGTTTCTTCTCATATGGGTCTATAACATGATTTGAATTTGAAAATTTTATCCATTTGAATCATGAACCTTGGAATTCCTAGCCATAATAAATAGAAAATGTTATGTTCTTTTATAGGTGCCATATCATATTGAAGGAGGGCAGCCTTCTTATCTGATTATTGCTGGTCTTGTATTTACTCCACTCTCTGAACCTTTGATTGAGTAAGTTTAAGGCCTAATTACTGAATAATCTCATTACTGTTTACACTTTTGGATCATGTGGATAATAGTAGAAATAAATGCAGGGAAGAGTGTGAAGATTCCATAGGAGTAAGTTAATCTGCAAATTTTCAGTATATTTCAATCAACTTAGCCTCTGTTTGGGTGGGCAATGGAGCTCGCTTTCCCACCGAACGTCCCAAACAGTTCTATGTGGAGCAGTGGCAGTTCGCCTCCGGTGGTAAAGGCAAAAAACAGCGATGGGGCTTCGAGTCTTCCTTTTTCACTGCCCCTCCTTTCCCATAACAACGGAGGCGGACCACCCACCCAAACAAAACCTTATTTTGAAATTTTATGTTATGTGGTGACTGTTTTCTGTTCTTTTAGTTGAAACTGCTGGCTAAAGCTCGTTATTCTTCAGCAAAATTTAAAGGAGAGCAGCTAGTAATTCTATCTCAGGTTAGCTAATTCCTTTCTGATATCTCACAGCATTTGCTAATTATCAGAAATTAGCAAGAATTTGTTTTGTTTTGATCCATTAGTTTGCACTTTGCAAGTTTATTTTGTACTTCAAGATAATGGGAGAAACTTTTTGTCTTGAGAATTAATAGCTTTTCAGTAAATCGAACCTGTTCTACCTGTGCTATTCATCCCGATCTCTCAGTTTTCCTTGGTCTTCTCATGGTTGAAATCCCTGAACCATCATTACCCGAAATAAGAGAATAGTGTTTAAACTTGTCTTGGACGAAACATGCATATTTTTTATCTCTCTTATCATTGCTCTCAAATAAAAGGATAAGGGGAATGGAATCTGTCTGAGCCTCTGAGAGGAACACCGAAGGTTGGCGAGGCTTCGATGGTGCGTGCGAGCGGAGGCAGAGACTCGGGAAGGGCTTGGTGAAGGTTGGCAAGGCCTCTTTGGGGTGTGCGGGCGGAGGTAGAGGCACTAGAAGAGATCGACGAGTGCTGTCGAGGCCACCAGCAAGGGCGCTAGAGACAATGGCGCACTGATTCAGGCTCGGGTAGGGGTTTCTCGCTCTGATACCAAGTCGAAAAGGAGGAACCTCATAGTATAGTTGTTAGGACTTCATATATACTACATAGCTTTTATATAGGCCTGCAACATAATAGAAATAACCATTCCATAATATTAATATTTTGATATTCAACTTCTTTTCATTAAGCCGCATCTGTTCTATTCATATTCATTGCTCTTCAGTCTTCCTTGGTCTTCTCATTGTTTATATTCCTGAACATTCATTGCTCCTAAATAAGCGGGCAGTTTTTTTAAACTTGTCCCAGCAAAAGCATGCATATTTCTTGTATCTCTTATATTTGCCCGTTTTTTAGAAAGTAATTGCTCACATCTATAATATATACTAAAGTTGACGCAGGATAGTCCTAAATGACGGGGAAATAATGGATGATCGCTACATGCAACAATATGATTCTGATGACTTTTAACTTGCAATAATAATTTGTTTTATAAATCAAAATAAAAGATATGCCACAATAGTTAAAGCTTAGCAAACAAGGGAACGCGTGATGTCGTATAAATGTAAAAGAGCTTGAAATCAAATAACTAAGCAAATGAAAACGTGCAATGCTTCAAAATTTGGAAACAACGATTACTAACTAATGTCCCCTCAAGTAGGGGATTTACACACAATTCGACAAACAAAAATGACTTCAAGCTAGAAACTCCCACAATTCAGAAAGGGGAGAGGGCTGGATGGGTTTTTGGCGAGTTTTGGGAAGCTGGAACTGAGGCCCGGGGTGGATTTAGACCTCCGTATATGTGTCAATCTGCTGGCCAGTAAGAAATAGTGCTGGAATAGGACCTCCTGGAAGCTTGGATGACCGGCTGCTGCTGTATGGTGGTTGGAAGGAGGTTGGAGGACTGTGGAGGCAGCAAATGTGGGCTGGAATATAATTCCCGCAGCTGGAGTAGACGTCAAACCCTCTGGACAGAAATCTGGGAGCTGTACGAGGGCTACCGGAGACCTGGGAGAGCTGAGGAGTAGGATTCCAACAGCAGGAATGAAATTCCAGATGCTGGAATTAAGTCTGGCCTCCCAGGAGTAATTCTGGCAGCAATCAAAGGGGGGCGGCCAAGTTCTGTAAAGTGGAGGAAATGGGAGAGATGGCATACAGATGACAGGGAGAGAGTGGGGCTCGATTTGGACGGTGCGAGGGATCAGTTAGAGGGCTACTACTGAAAGGAGAGGTAGAGGGGCTCGGTTTGGGCTGACAATGGAAGGAGTGACCGGCTGCTGGAATTGGAGTAGTGGGGGGTCGATTTTGGACTGGAGAGAAATGAGGATGAAGTGGAGAAATGGGAGGTGGCGAGTTAAATTAGGATTGAGGCCTAAATGTAAGGAAGTGGGGTGGGGATGTGGAGGTGGTTGGGGGTAATGGAAAGTAGTTAGGCTGTTATGGGGTGGTGACTGGAGGTGGTTTCCAACAATCATTGGGAAACTGAAAATTACCCTTTTGATGGATGGTGGTGGAGGTTGACCGGTGGTGGACGGAGGTGATTTCTGGTGATCGCCGGAAACTGAAAATGGTAGGAATTGGGGAGGATTTTGTGGCCAGTTTTTGGAGAAGTATGTGGGTAATTTGTGAGGGGCGGCTGATGGTTTGTGGGGATAATTGGGAGCCGTTGTTGTACAACCTGTATTCAGAGAGTAGGTCCAGTATCGACCTAACTTGCCCAGGGCAAGGTGAGGCGAGTACGCCCCCTTACCCTTCTTGACGACATAATCTTGTCCCGACGACATGATTTCTCTTCTCGACGTTTTGAGTGTGATTCGTCTAGACGATGTGAACAGCCCGTCCCGACGACAAAACTCCTTCTCGCCCAGAGCAAGGCGAGTCTGACCTGGCCTCAGGCGAGCCTGCCTCTGGCGAACTCACCCCCGGCGAGTAGGGTATGAGCCTAGTCGCCTCAGTCGCACTCTCCCAAGGAGGGAGCGAGGCGAGGTCGGATCAACCCGACTCATTAATCCTCCCTCACTATCTGCAGACTAACGGGAGCTGCGGTTAGTATTTGCGAAAAGGCGCGAGAAGCTGTTCGATGATCACTTGGGTCTACATGTAGTAATTTGGTTAAGGCGGAGGGAGTTATCCGCAGGCCGATAGGACTATTTAACCCTCATAAGGATTTGCCTATAAATAGGACCCATTATTTCTCAGATTAGCACGGATCCACCCCCCAAGAGAGCATGAGCTTTCCTCCTTTCACATTCGTGCGATCTGAGATACAGGCTCAGTCTTTGGTTTTCGGAGGGGAAGTCAAGTAAGATTTCCGAGTTAGTGGTGGGACCTCCTCGCTGCAGCTAGTGGGTCTGTTCTTAGGCAATTCTCCACCGTACTGTAAGGGGCGTTCCCAGCTCGAAATACTCAGGCCTAGGGACCGAATGAAGAGAGAAGTAACTCAAGCTATTCCCCAAGTCTCAAACCGGTATCCGGGTTTCAACAGTTGTGTTGGCCGGTGAAGATGGGAGGGGGAAAAGGTGGCTTCCGGCTGTTGGAGGTGGGGCTTGGATGGGTAAGGCCGTCTAGAGGTTTTTGTGGGGAATTTGGGTGGTTGGATGGTGGCTGTTGGGGATGATAAGCGTGTCTTCGTCCCTTTCTGTTGAGGTTTGCATCGGTGTAACACAAATTTACGGGGGACCCGTGCACGTCATTTTATAAAATACACTTTTTTTTGTAACAACCCGGCCCGACCACCACACCAGAGGCCTACGGCCAAGCCCCATCCCTGGTGGGCCGGCTGCCGCGGTTGACGGGCCAGCTGGCAACTCGGCTCACAGGCCGGTCCATCTCCGCCCGCTTTTTTACAAGGGCTGCAGCCCATACACCCCAACGCATCCGTCTGGCCCTGTTTCTCAGGCGCAGCGCGTTGTTGAGGTCAGGTTTCGATCCCCTGACCTCCTAGATAAGGACTCCTTCAACCGAGCCTCATCACCAACTGAGCTGTTTATTTTCCGAGTTATCAGCACTCCCAATGCACTTCTCCGTTTTAACCACCGGGTCTTAACTCCATGCATTATATCCTCGTTGTTTTTAAATAATTGTTCAAAGTACTTAATGATGATGAGCTACCAATCTATCATAGGACATAATTGTTCAAATTGCAATATAGGATGGACCATAACACTCATATGTAATTAACCATGTGTTTTTTCTTCAACTTAGGCTCCGTTTGGTATGGCGGTGGTGGTCGTGGACATGAGTTAAACTGTCATTCGTTAACGCTCACCTAAGGAACTTCATCCACTTTTATGTTCAAACTGATGAAGTTTTGTAGGTGGTCGTTAACAAATGACGGTTTAACCCATGCGTTTACGTCCGCCACCGCTGCGCCAAACGAAGCCTTAATTTATTAGGTACCTTCCTTTACAAGGTAGAGAAATGTATAACCAGTTTGCTAATATACTCTTTCTCATGTTTTTTTTTATGATTTCAGGTCTTAGCAAATGATGTTAACATTGGTTATGAGGATATGGGCAATCAACAGGTATTTTAAACCATTTTTTCATTAATTATCTCATTTGATCCACAATTATTTTTTATATGTTAATATTTTATTTTTAATGTTTGTAGGCTCTAAAGTTAAATGGAATTAGAATAAAGAACATCAGACACCTTGCTCATCTGGTTGACTGTAAGAAATTTCTCTCCCAGAAATAAAATTTCAGCCAAGCATACTTCTACTTTGTTCTGAGATTTTGTATGATTTTGTAGTTTGCAAAGGAAAATACCTGGTCTTCGAGTTCGAGGACAATTTTCTCGCTGTTTTGGACCGGGAAGCCGCCGCCGCCGCCGCCACGTGTATTTTGAAGGACTACGGGATCCCGAGCGAAAGATCCGCAGATTTGTTGGAGCCCTACATCGACGTGGAGGATAACCAAGCGCCCCATGATGAAATTGGGGACAGTCCGGTCTCGAACCTCGAGATTGGATTCGACGGGCTTCTTTGGGCGTAGTGGACGATATCAAATGATCGTGTTTTTCCTCGATCATTTTGCGGCGGCAAAATTTCAGTCTATTTGTTCTCAGGAGTTATGTGATGTTCAGTTCCAAATGATTTTTTTTTTCATGTAATATTGTTCTTTTTTTTTATATAGCAGCTGGATCCATTCTTTCCCAATTAATTGGCAGCGATTCAATGCTTATTGCTGTGTTGCTCTATTTCTATTAGTTCCTATCAAGATTTTCACAGTGAAAAAACTTGGTCTTTCTCAAGCAAAAGAGCTCCTTATATATAATTTTAAAAGACGGCGAAGATGCTTTTGTCCGCTCGTCGGATATCGAAGACGAAAAATTGTTAACTGCTCATTTATTTCATCTAAGCTTTAGATAAAGAAACTACAGCCTGTTCCAAGGAAAAAATATTTCTTATCCTTTTCTAACTAGAAGTTTATAGTGGTCAAACCTAGGCTTAGTTCGATGCGGCGGTGGCAGTCGTGAAAGCGGTGGGCATGAACCGTCGTTCGTGAACGCCTGACCTCACTTAAAAAATTTCGTGCATTTTATGCTCAAAATTAGTTTATTTTATTGGTAGCGGTCATAACCTGTCATGCCAAACATACATTCTATGATAATTGAGTTTTGTCCAAACTCACCGGAGCAAATAAGCCGCGCCAAACGAAGCCCTAATTTCATCCACTTCGAGGGAATCAAACCCTGAGAGGTATTGATTCCAAGAAGCAGAGTGCAGACAAATTGACATGGAACCATCGAAACAATCTTGACCATTGATCATGATCCTTAATTATGACAAATAAAATAATCTAAGTCTTTTGATTTTGTTGCAGACCGGTCAACGCTCTCCAATTTTGATAGATTAGGGTTGTCTTGGCTCGAACGCCAACCGAATGCGCACAAAATCAAATTAGAGCCCACAAGAGAGTTTTTACATCAAGTTCAGAAATGGATAAAATCATGGAGCATGGCCTAGTTCAGAAAAATCATTAGCAATATTTACATAGCACATAGTCAGTTTAGCTGGGGACTGGGGTGGTACCACAATTCGTTTTATAATGTTAGCATAGAATCTTCTGATTGTTGTGCGTGTTAGACACTTTAGAGAGCTGCGTGTCGGGGAGCATCCCGGAGGTTGGCTCGCAAAGATGCATTCTGTAGAGCTGTGCTAGGCTCATTTCAGTATAGAGGAGCACATTCTGAAGAGCGAAGCACCTTTGTAAAGCAGAGCGCGTTCTGGAGAACAAAAGTGCTCGCCGGGCAAAGAAAAGTTGCCCCGGATGCACAAAAGTGTCCTCTTGGCCAACAAAATCATAAGCACGGTCTGTCATACTAAAGTGCATGTGGTGCGATCGTAAAAGCCGTCTCCAAATTTCTCGTGGTATACAAATTTCTCCTAGTAAGGATATTGAGCTTTTGTGTAAACTCATCAGAGCAAAAAACACCATACCAAACAGAGCTTCAGTTATTAGTAAAGCATAATATAATATACGTTGAATTTCTCCCCATCTAATTATTACTTTACTAGTAAAGTATAATATATAACATAATACTGCATTTAATCCATTTAGTTATTTAAGTAGTGATAACAATATAGTGTTGCATAGAAACATTAGGCATACAACTGCGCATAGAAATATTCATAATTTTTTTTGTATCGGCAACCCAAAATATCAGGTATCCCGCCTTAAGTCAAGCTCAACCCCTCGTGTATCCCCTTTGGTTCATCTTTCCTCTTGTTGAAGAGGACCGACGCCAGCTTCGGGTGGCAGTTAACATTGGGGTGCGACAAGCCAAAATAGGATTGCGGTTAACAATCACCAAAACAAGAGAATTAAATAACCGAATGTATTCTTAAAATTCAAAATTTGAGGGATGTAGAAATAATGCCAGAGAAGAACATGTTCTGTTCCAAACACCTCCACACAGTTCCTGCTGGTACAGAAACAACAGATGAAAAATACTTGAGAGCGACAATAACGGCCGGTGAATCCATGCCTCATGGGCGAGCAGGTGCGGCGGCGGCGGTGCCGGGGGCACCAGGGCGGGGTCCTTGACCCGGAGGTCCTTGACCGGGAGGTCCGCCTTGGCCAGGTCTTCCGCCGTCCTCCTACAAAATGCAATTTAATTTTACATCAACAAAACAACAAATAAACTGTTGCTGTGTATTGAATAACATCAAATACTACTACTAAATGTTTCTATGGGTGCCACTTGCAGTAGATAATATATATGGAGACCATTTTGGTGAAAACTTTGAACTTCTAGCCCAGCCCCCAACAATTAAACAATAAAAAGTACCCTAAAAAAAGTATTTTAGTAAAACCACGCCACCGCATATGCGCACGAAGAACACGTGTAATGGTGAGATTACAGGTGCGGCGGCCAAATAATGTGCACTGGTTCAATTTTTCTTCTCTAGGGAGAACAGGAGAAGCAATCAATAATAGATGTTGGTGGAACAGGTCGCCGTGGCCGACTGGCCGGGTTTTAAAATGACGCGCAGCGGTGGCGGTCACAAACGCGGTGGTTATGACCTTGTCGTTCATGAGCGCTTGACCTCCTAAGGAATTTCATCCATTTTATGTTCAAAACTAGTTCTCTTTTTTTATGGCGGCCATAAACATTGTCATTCCGAACATATATTCTATGACTGTAGCGTTTTTGTCCAAAATCACCGGAGCAAAAAAGCTGCGCCAAACGGAACATTGGTATGTTGACGAGATTACGAGTATATATCTCTGTAGGTACATCTCACAAATCTATAAACTAAAAGCTGATTTGAGCATACCATTTTGAGTTGATGATCTCGATGCATCTAAATAGATTTTGGTTGTGGAGATACGATGACGCTAACAAAAACTCAAACTATAGGCTCATCATGAGACGTTGATAGAATAGCGGGATAAGGGGCCGAAGGTGGAGATGAAGGAGGCTAAGGATATAGTGGAGCCGAAACAGCAGGGTGTGCTCAGGGGGAGAGAGCTACCACGATCTCAAAGGGAAAAGAAATAGATTTCTTCTTGCTTAACATTACAAGACCTAAGGGGTCCGTTATACAACGGGCATAAGTGAAAATCCCAGACACTAAGATAAAATACAATAAAACCTAATGATCTCGTAATAAACCCCTACACACCATATAAAAACACAGCTTACTAATTGGGCACGAAGCTCATAACATATGATTTTATTGTCCAGCAAAAAATAGAGGAATAAAAAAGTAATAAGACCGATGAATAGTTTGTAAAAATGTAAAAAAAAAACGTTAGAGGAAGCTAAACCTGAAAAGAAAAAGAAAAGTCTTTAGAGCCACAGAGCCACAGTAAATGAGGATTTTGACGAAGAAAGTTCATTTGGAATTAGAATTAGAATCCAATTCTAATGACAATAGAACTCCAGTTCTAATTCCAAAATTTCAATTTCGTCCAAGAGAGAACTAGATTGACTATCAAAGATTCAATATGTACAAGAGTTGAAATAATCAAATATGAATTAGAATTGATATGCAATTTCCCAGACATTCCAAACTATAATTTATTTATTCAGGAAAAAGAATAACAAATAGAACTATAAAAGGACCAAATGAGCACAAGTAGGAGGAGATGACCACAAAAAAAATAGTTGTCATCCTACAAAAAAAATCCTAACATTGTTCCAAAACGACTTGTCGATCTACGCTTTCGTTGACACGGCCATTATACATACTCTTAATGGCTGTAACGCCTTACAAAAGCAATATTAAAAACATTTTAAGATGCTTCCATGATGTTGTTATCAAAAAGTATATCTAAGTTAGAGAGAGTGGAATGAAAACAAGATTCATCATTCCCTTCTACGCCAAAAAAATATTTTTACAGACAAAAATAAAATGTTTAGACTTTTTTGTAATACAAGTGACAGTCCCGGGGGCTTCCCATGCAGCCAACGACAGTGCCCCAGCGCGACGACACTCCCGCCACTCGCAGTCCCCCGAGCGCACGTATGAAGTCCCAAGGGCGGCATCGTTGAGAGGGATTTTTATTTAATTAAATAAAATAAAGAAAGGAGGAGATAATTGAATGGAGGGCTAGGATTGCTTTGATGATCCACACCATTTACATATGAAATAATGTTAAAATCAATGTTTTATCCTCCGAGATATTAGACAAGAAATGATTTGAGTTTAGAACAAGGAGACATCATAAGAAATATTCAATAGAGAAAAAATAATATTTTTTGGACTGACATAAATAGTCAAGGAAGATTCTTAATTTCAGGAGGATCTATCTAGTTTATCATGGCATGTTCCAAGAGTTTGAATAAAGCATCAGCTAAAAACCTGAGCAGGGATGAAGAAAAGGATACCAATAAAAAAAATAGCTGAATGGAAAAAATTTCAGCAAACTTGTTAGGCAAACTGGAACGACAAAGTCTAGTAATGTTTGGGAGCATTCATCTCAAACAGAAGTTGAAGCAAGCTCAAGTAAATATAAGTTTTTCCCTTTCTGTAACCTTTAATCTTTGGAAAACACTCATCTCAAACAGAAGTTTTAATTTCTTTAAATAATTGTTCACAAATAGGAAATAACTCAGATCTATTGTTCAACAGAAATATCTAAGTCAGGGAGAAATAGTCATTAACACACAAAAAAACATTGGAATGAACTAGATATGTAAATTGACTCGATATGACAAGATATTTGATGACTAACATTTGTATAACTTGATTGCATGAAAAATTAGAAAGAAATTTAGAAATAAGAACTAATTGCCCAATGGTTGAAACAGATGCATGGCAAAATATGGGAAGCCATAATGAAGATTCAATAGAGATGCAAGGAGCTAAAATATAATATGGTTGATCCAACATTTATAAATTATAATCTTGCCTCCCAACATTCAAACAATAAATAATAGCGAGAAAGAATATTTTACTAAAACCATGATGCTGATAGAGGTATTTCAGCTGAAAGCGCACGGGAACACATGCAACGGAAAGGGTACTGCTGTCGTCGGGTCTGATATTGTGCACTCAGAACCCTTTCTCAAATAGTTAGTAGATGAAAATAAGCCTATCAATGCTTCATTTTTTGTTCTCAAGGGAGAAGCTAACAGTAGTGCATGTTGAATATGTGATTTAACCATACCAATTGAGTTGATGGATATTGGTAAAGCTAACACTACGTTGTTGTCTGTCATGATAACAAATTAAGATGCCCCTCATTCAATATGAAAGAATTTAAAATAATTTATGTGAATTAAAAATGAAATGCAATTTCCACAATATAACAAACTAAATATTCTTTATTCGGGAAAAGAGATAAACATAACTATGGACCAAATGAGCACAAGTAGGAGGATATGACCACAAAAAATAGTTGTCATCATAGAAAAAATCCCAACATTGTTCCAAAATGACTTGTTGATCTATGCTTTCGTTGACACGGCCATCATACATAAATTCTTAATGGTCGTAACGCCTTGCGAAAGCAACATTGAAAACATCTTAAGATGTTCCATGATGTTGTAACCAAAAACATATCTAAATTAGAGAGCATGGAATGACAACTCGATTCAACATTCCATTTTATACCAAAAAATATTATTACAAAAAAATAAACCTTTTTGGACTTTTTTTGTAAATATACTAGATCCCCCAAGAATCCCCAGAAAAGAAATGTTAGGAAATAGTTTTCACCTACTTTGAGGAGAAATTGTATAGGAAAAATGATGCTCAAAAGAACCCCTAGCAAGAGAGTTTAAAAGAACAAAAAAGGACAATGAATTGTAAAAGTAGTGGCTTCATGTATGAATAGATTGGCGTTCTTATATAAATATGAATGATGCAGAATAGAAACACAGTGAATTGTAGAAATTGGAGAAGAGCACAGAGCATATGATGAGATGAATTAGAAAAATAAAATAAGAAATAAATATATATTAAGAAAATCTTATGAATAACACGAGAGTCAGTTTGTATGGCCGGTTTTGGGAGGCAGGAATTGGAATTAACCTCCACACTTCAATTTCTATTTCGATTACAACTTTATTTGATCGGAATTGGCATTATAGCAAAATTATCAAAACTAGACCGGGCATTGAACCAGAGCTAGGAGAGGTTCAAGGTAAAATCGGTTCGACCGGTTCAACCGGTGTTGAACCGCTACAACCTAAAAGAGTAGAAAAAAAATATAATTAAAATGATTTAAAATATATCATAATTATAATTATATTAAATTATCATCAAAAAATATTTCAAACCTAATATTGTTAAATTGACTCAAAAAAGAAGAATGCTATAACAAAAATTGCCTTTGAATACAATACTGCTTGGAATTCTTTCATGATTCTTGTCCAACACATGTATAGAACCTAAAATAAATCTTCTTTTAAAAAAAATTATTTTCAAGTTAAGATTTTAAAACTACCTGGTTTCCCAAAATCGGAACAAGTTCACTGATTTAGGGGTTCGATTGGTGGTTCTCTAATTCCTATGTGGTTGTGGACTAGAGCGGTTCTTAAGCCTGATCGAACCGGTGTATAAGCCGGTTCACAGTCCAACAGGTATGAATATCCAGTTCGGTCCGGTTATTAAAACACCAAATTTTTTAAAATAAGGCATGAATAAAAACCTACCTGCTTAGGTCAGTTTTAGCATTTTTCTGATCACTGGGCCTTAGAGCCCGTATCAAGCAATGGTCTTCTGTCAATACTTCTTTATCCTCTTCCTCCCCCTTCCTAAGCTTCTTCTCCATTTGTTCCTCCTTTTTTCTCTTCTTTAACCCTAAACTAAAATCTAGCCGTCTTCTTCAATGACAACAAGACAATAGAATTGGAATTAGCTCCCAATTCCAATTCACTAGTTTTGGGGTTTTGGACCAAAACCAATTCCGTCGTCCCAAAACCTTCCAAACGAGCGATGCCTTACTAAAAATAAGTATTGTTCTCAACTCAAGAGCTTTGACCAAGGACATGAAAAGATGAACAAGTTGGGAATACTTAGAAACCAGTTTAAATGATAAAAAAAATTTATTCCAAAAGACTCATGCATATATTGTTAAGATCCATGGAACAAAGACAGCACTCAGCAAAAAAATCCATGTACTTAATTGGTATTAATCTCATGTTACTAGACATTTGACAATATATTAGGGTCCGTTCGTTTGCAATGTTTTGGCAGCTTGGTTTTCGTTTTGAGTTTTTGAAAACGAAATATAAGCATTCGTAACATGTTTTAAATATCGAATTGAGTTTTTAAATGTCCGATGTCGGAAGTCGGAGACATGGGGATATTTTAAAATATAAGCCGTTTCCGCCCATCGCCGCCAGCTGTCTTCTTGCCTTCCACCGTAGTGTAATCTCCGATCGGCCCAGTTCTCTCCGCGGCTATCCACTTTCGTAACTCTCATCTAAACTCTGCTCCACAAGCTGCAACTCGAGCCTCACGCCTCCTCATACCTAATTCTTCCGGAGAGCATATTTTGACGGCGATCCGAAACCAATAATTTCTGCAATTCATCAAAGCACTGCCCGGAGATACTTCGCTGCCTTCTTCACATTCCCCCCCCCCCCCACCCCCCCCCCCTCTGGCTTTCAGAAACCTGCCAATGCAAGAGTAGCTGCAAAATTTCTCCTGCAACTCGTAATATTATGGGAGGAGTTTGCTAGCAGCATTTTTTAGTAGAGATTTGAGATCAAATTAATTCATCTAAAAAGTTCAATTTCATAAGAATTTATAAAATATTTCATATGATCGCCGACAAAATAGGAATCGCTCATGATTTTGTTTCCGTCTTCGCGGCAGAATGGGAGGGAGAAGGACTAGGTCGGATGATGAAGGATGGAGTTTTTATGTTTCCCGAACGAGCGTGAGTTTTCGTTTTGGTCTAAAACAAACATCAAAATCATTCTGCAAACGAACATAAGCTTTCGCTTTGCCACCAAAACGAAAACGTATGATTTTTTTTGTAACCTTCAAATGAAAACACTGCAAACAAACCGACCCTTACTTTTTTCACAAAAAAGGACATTATAAATATACATCTAAAGAAGCATATTTTCCAAAATATTAAAAGTGGGCATTAATACCTTGCGCCTAAACCTCTGAGGAGGCTCACGAACCCTCCTGGCAATACGAGATCTAACTCTCACAACATGAGAGTGGATAGCGCAGGAAACACAGTACTGCACCTTTGCATACAGTTTTGGAAGACTATACGCTGCAATAAGAAATAACTATCAAATGAAGAAGAAGAAGAAATGCAGATCAGATGAACAGATGTTGAGATTCGTAAAAATACCTTCGTACACAGAGGCCTCCTGCACATCACGTATGGCGGCTTGTTCCACGATATTCCTCACCAAAAACCTCTTTATAGCCTTATCCTAGAACAAAATTGAACATTAAGCATAGATCGGCTTTAGGGTTTTAGGGTATATGTGCAGTATAACTTCAATTTCAACTATATGTCTAGGATTTATGTAGGCAGGAAAAGGAAGAATGGAGAACGAATACCTTGGGACAGCATTTTCCGCAGTTAGAGCAGCGGATGAACTTGACGTGGCCACGGCCGTGCTTGTTGCGACCGCCGTTCCTTCGCTTGAATGTCTGCAAAGGAGATGGAACATGGTATCAGATTCACATGAGGAGAAGATATCGAGCGAAGGGAAGAAGATGATCGATGGATACCATTGTTTCCGCCTGATCAGTAACAGCGAAGAAGGGAAGAAGATTTTCGAAAGGCGTCGCCGGAGAAGCAGATCGTCGATCGCGCGCCTCGGAGAAGCTCGCGCCGGAAGAGAGGAAAGAATCGTGGGCTGCGGTAGAAGCCCTAACACGACACCTGACCGCGATCTTATATGAGCGGTGCGCTGCCGTCGATAGTCATTTTACCGTTTGGCGGGGCTTTTTAAAAAACAGCGGCATGCCACGCCCGTGCAGCGTTCCCAAACAAGCCTCTTGTATTTTATTACGCGAATTTTTTTTTTTTTTACCCGTGATTTCTGATAATACTTTTCGAAACATATGATATATTAATTTTATTTTACATTTTGTGCTCTATTGTATTTTATTTATTATATTGTTTTTTTTTTATTTTTCTTATTTAGTAAGGAATAATACTATACATACCTAAAGTCTACCTAAAAGCCACAAAAAGTGGGCCCCACAGGTCACAAAAACACCCGATTTTAGGGTTTTTTTGCGTCAAACCCTAAAGTCTGGTGTTTTTGTGCCGAGTGGGGCCCACTTTTTGTGTTTTTCACCCTAACCCTAGAAGAATCGGGTGTTTTTGTGACCTGTGGGGCCCATTTTTTGTGGCTTTTAGGTAAACTTTAGGTATGTATAGTATTGTCCTTTAGTAAGAGTCACGAGTGAATTTTGTATTAATTATTTTGATATTTCATCACATCACATTATACACGTGACAACTAGATCATTTTGCGACCACTAGCTTGCTTCCCAATGAATTTTCCTTTGTTTTAGAGGCACGTGTCGCCTTTTAGGAAACTTTCTCGAGAATCCTTCGGGATGACAAACTGGCCGAGATGTTCATTTCACTTGTCTTGTCGTCCATCCTACTATTTCTCCACTCGCTCTTCTATCATCTTGCGTGACGTGAGGCTAGCCGAGAAGCCTTTTATCTCACCTCATTTTCGTCACCAAGAAGCCATCAACTGAATGGAATTTGTCTTATTCCAGTGAGTCTACTTATTTCACTACTTCACCAAGAAATCCATGTCATTTACTCCATCATTCATGTACTTCTACTGCACTAACATGATCTTGCTCAATCTTACAAGAATCCACCCACGAACATCGTGGGTAATGAGTCGGGACATGACTTCGCACAGAGTGTAGTTCTTGCGATTGAGACACCATATCGAATGATATTACCCAATTCATTTTCCTAAATATATAGCGTAACTTGAGAACAATTAAGGCACTGGGTTTTAGAACTTTATTGCCTCTCCTTCTTTTGACACAACATCAAAAACAGAAGAACTTAATAAATTTTGTATGGGAGCTCATTTGGTAAGCTCTCGATATTGTTTTGGGATCTTCGGCGATCAAAGACCGCCTTCGTTGTTCTTAGCCATCACTCGGCATAGTCCACCCCAATCAAAGACAATTCAGGGTCCAACAAATGTGAATCATGCTCTCTTTGGTGTGATGTTTGCGCTTCGGTGTGACGTCAATAAGAAGTTGGATGTGTTAGAAACAATGTTTTAAATTTCGGCTGAGAAGACGGTGTATTTTTTAAACTTTATAAATAAATCGTTTGTATTTAATCAGACGAATTATCGTATCAAACCCAACTTATCTGTCGTTCTAAGAAGACGGTGTAGCCGGTGATTTATACTCATCGCGTATTTTTTTTACTTTTGTATAAAAATTAAATGATGCGCCCTACTCTATTCTCGCTAGCCGCCCGCTGCAAAGAGATCAAAATCTCGTAGATTCTAATGTTTCATCCTCCCTCGTCGAGCGTATCCACCATTTGCAAGCTCGAACGCATCGGCAACGACAGCAAGACGGCGATACGTCTTCATCCAAAGCCGATATTCCTCTGTCACTGCAAGACGGCCAATCGCAACTCGCAAGTTCGATGACGTGTTCTTTATTTTATTACAGAGCCCTTTTTAATTAATCATCTATATTCTCCAAGGTATTCCGTTTTTTATGTTTCATTGTTTGGGTACAACGTCCCTCCAGCCTCCTCCATCGAGTAGCACTATAGCAGAGCCCCTTCTATGTCCTCTTTTTCTTAGCGACTGTTGTTGTAAGACCCCTCTTCCAAAATGTTAAGGAGGTCCTCCTATGTAAGACCCCCTCCTTTTTCAGAGCCACTTGAAGAGGAAGGGCATGCATTCAACTCTTAAAGTGACTAGATCCTTGAAACTCTCGTCTTGTAAGTATATCACATCACAATACAAATCATAACTGCAAATGAGTAGTAAAACATGAGAGAGTCGTACGATTTACTTATTGTAAGCGGTCTAGCCGCATTGTTACAACTTTATTACAAGATGTTAAAGTAAAAGTGACAACTCTGCTGCCTTGCCTACATCTCTGTCTCGAGCTATCGAATCACGTTGGTTCTATTCTCGCCTCGTCGGGTCGATCTTCCTGACTTGCTGGGTCGATTCTTGAGGGAGGAATCAACAAATAGGTTAGTCGTAAATACGACTAAGTGATTCCTTAATCCTCCATGGAGACTTTGTTAGGATTTGGGAGAAAGACAAAAGTTAGAACAAATAGTCAAAACTCATAATATATAAAAACAAGTAAAAGTCATAGTATTCAACTTATAATAAGTAAGAGTTATGTCATTCAATATCATCAATAAGTTATATATCAACAAGTGAAGACAAGATAATTTGTAGCATTGATAGTCAGAAGCATCTTAAGAAGATATATATTGCAAACTAATTAATAGACTCGTATAAAAGGGTAAACAACAGAATACGTACACAGACGGTATAATAAGTCAACTAATTAATTCGTATACAATCGTGAATATTCTACTCATGTTTCAATTATTCCATGATCATGCTTCGATGCTTGATATACAATCATTCATTCCCCTGTGTCGACATATCAACCAATTTATGGGGGAGCTTGACACAAAGGTCTCACCGTTGTGGCCCAATGGTGACAGTGGGTCGGTTAATCCCAACTTCTAGAGCGCGACACATCATGAGCATGGGCATGTACCAGCCTTCAACGTCGCATTTGCGGAAAGTCGTGCTTACGGAGGGAACTTGACCTAAAATTAGGTAGCCAGTCTATGGTCATTCCACACTCATGTACAATATATAAAGTCCAATGTCTAACTCCCCCGACAGTGTGTTCTTCTTCGGGGAGGCAAACAAATCTGCCACATTTCACATTAACCCTCTCCCTGAATGATTGCGCAACAGCCTGTTCGATCTTTTTTTTTTCTTCGTATAAAATTAGGAGAGAGTTTGCGGATTTTAGAGTTCGTCTTTTGTAACATAAGGCGGTGAACATTTCATATGCCTCCTCCACATCAAGTTATTTTGGAAAAATTATGTTATGTGGTGACTGTTTTCTGTTCTTTTAGTTGAAACTGCTGGCTAAAGCTGGCTATGCTTCAGCAAAATTTAAAGGAGAGCAGCTAGTAATTCTATCCCAGGTTAGCTAATTCCTTTCTGATGCAAGAATTTATTTTGTTTTGATCCATTAGTTTGCACTTTGCCAAGTTTATTTTGTGCTGAGAAACTTTAGGTCTTGAGAATTAATATCCTTTCAGTAAATCGAACCTGTTCTACCCGTTCTATTCATCGCGTTCCCTCTCAGTTTTCGCTGGTCTTCTCATTGTTGAAATCCCCGAACCATCATTGCTCCGAAACAAGAGGATATTGTTTAAACTTGTCTTGGCCGAAACATGCATATTTCTTATATCTCTCGTCATTGCTCTCAAATAAAAGGTTCGCGCGAGGGGAGGCGGGGGCTCGGGAAGGGCTTGGCGAAGGTTGGCAAGGATTCGGTGGGGTGTGCGGGCGGAGGCGCTTGAAGGGATCGACGAGCACTGTCGAGGCCACGAGCGAGGGCGATAGAGACAAAGGAGCACTGATTCGGGCTCGGGTGGGGGTTTCTCGCTCCGATACCAAGTAGAATGGAGGAAACTAATACTATAGTTGTTAGGATTTCATACATACTACACCGCTTTTATATAGGCTTGCGGCATAATAGAAATAACCATTCATAGGTTAAATGTTATTAACTTTACAATCAAATTGCAATATAGGAGGGACCATAGCACTCATATGTAGTATTGTAGTCGGGTTAATTAACGGGGTCTTCCCTGTAAGTTTGTATAATTACAGGTTGCACCCCTCTTCGTTTCGAAATTACATTGACCTCTCCTCTTAGTTTGTTCTGTTTACAAATGCACTCTTTCATCCGAATTATGGATGGAAAATGTTAAAACTAACGGAAATAGTTTTTTTTATTCCAATTTTACCCTTGATAGTAATCCATTAGTTTTTAACGCTTCAAATTAAAACTAGGGGCAATTGGGTATTTTAAACACAAAAATTACTTGTTTTAAACGGATTAGACCTATTTTTAAAGAGAACAAACTATGAGGGGAGTTAAATGTAATTTGAAACTAAGTGGGGTGCAATGTAATTATACAAACTTACAAGGGAGGTCCCGGTAATTAACCCTATTATAATTTGCTAATATATTCTTTTTCCTCATCTTTTCTTATGATTTCAGATCTTAGGTTAACATTGGTATGAGGAAATGGGCAATCAACAAGTATTTTAAATCCTTTTTTTTTCATTAATTATCTCATTTGATCCACAATTATTTTCCTATATGTTAATATTTTATTTTTAATGTATGTAGGCTCTAAAGTTAAGACTTTGTTTGAGAGAGTTGTTGTTGTTACTGGCGGAAAAACTGCTGATCGAATATAGCTGATGAAAAGTAGTTATTTTTGAAAATTGGAGTTTGGTTATAAAACTGTTTGGATGAAATGGAGTTTGCAGTCCTGTTCAATAAGTTGATTTCAAAAAATTGTTTGGTTAAAATAAAATTTTGTTAGGTGATTTTTTTTTAAATTATTTAAATCTTCTTTTTCTTTTGTGCAAGACGAATGCTCTGGATGCTGAATGAAGGAAGCATGGTTATGTGCACATAAATCAAAATGGATTCTTGAGTCTGCCCTCTCTGATGTCTTTGGCTTTGATTTGAGGGCATGATTCCGCAGCAAACGTGACGGTATAGGGGGCCACTATTTCAGTGGTAATCTGTGAGCAGCCACTTTGTGCATCTATTGTCAAAGGTTCGGTCTTTCTCCTCTGAGAGAAGCCACTTTGGGCATAGGGCCAAAGGTTAGGTCTGTTTCCAATCTTCCCCCGCCCATACCCCCAATGATTGGGGACTATATGGGTTCTGTTGTTGTTGTTGTTGTTGTTGTTGTATTTAAATCTTCTTTTTCAATACCCGAAACAGATGTACACATTAACAATGAAACATACATGACATACAGAATGAAAGTGCACGACGAGGGAGGACGATGGATCTGCTCGACGAGGACGATGTAGGTTGATCTCCGTTGGATTCGTGAAGAACAACAGAGGAGATCGCGGGGAGGTCCTGGTCAGGAGCGAGTATCGTGGTTGCGGTGTTGTGGAACTGGAGCATTTTGCTGTGTTCGTTCTCGGCAGCAATGAGCATTCATCTAGATGACGAAGATTCTCTCGGCTAGTCAGATTTCAAATACGAAAAAATTGTTAACCACTCAATCTACTTCATTTAAGCTTTCCATAACCCTTTGGATCTTATAATCAAATCAGTTCTTTCCTCCACGCGAATATTTGCGTATAGGCATGGTACGACATATAAACTCACAGAGAAAGTTTTTGTAATTTCAAAAGATGGAGGGGTGCGGCATGTAATTTGCAAACTTTGAGGCGAAGTCCTGATAAATAACCCTAGTTCTCAGCCGCGTGCGCATTCATCTAGACAACAAAGATTCTTTCTTTGGATTTCAAAGAAGAAAAAATGGTAACCGCGCAATCTATTTCATTTAAGCTTTCGACAAAGAAACTACAGCCGGAATCCTCACCAAAAGCCTGATACTAGGAAAAAAATTTAATAGAAATTTCTTATCCTTCTCCTCGCGATATTTATAATGGTCAAAAAATAAATTAATTTGTTCCAATTAGGCAGACATCACTCCAAACATTCTCCCCACTTAGTATAATATAATATAATGTTGCAATTAATCCATGTAAAGCTCATTATTCTTCCCATTTAGTTATAACTTATAAGTATAATATAATAAAATGTTGCATTTAATACACTGATCCATGACTCCTGTTAGTTGAATCAGTTAACATAGCATAATAATCAGTATTTGTTCAGGGGGGAATTCAGTTTTGGCAGACATAAAACCGATGTATCAGGCATGCACAAAAATATCCCCTGAAATTACAAGAAAAGATTTTACAGTTTCAGAAAATAGAGGGAGAAAATTGTAATTTTGCAAACATAAAAATCTAAAAAAAAAAAATTAAAATTCTTAAAATTCAAAATTTCAGGGATGTAGAAATAATGCCAGAGAAAAACATGTTCTGTTCCAAACAACCTCCACAGTTCCTGCTGGTGCAGAAACAAAAGACGAAACATGCTTGCGGAATTTAAATAGAACTGCGACAATAACGGCCGGTGAATCCATGCCTCATGGGCGAGCAGGTGCGGCGGCGGCTGCGCCGGGGGCACCGGGGCGGGGTCCTTGACCGGGAGGTCCGCCTTGGCCAGGTCTTCCGCCGTCCTCCTGCAAAATGCAATTTAATTTTACATCAAGAAAACAACAAATAAACTAGTGTTGTTGTATATTTATTGACATCAAATAATTGAGATTATGCAATTTAGATTTCTATTATTTAGCATTCCCTAAGAATGTCTTTTAGATCGTCTGAAATCCAATGGGTGCGGATGCACTGATCCATGTGGAGTACTGCTATATGTTTCTATGGGTGCCATTATCATTAATCTATGCTTGCAGTATATATATAAGGAGACCCATTTTGGTGAAAACCTCGAGCTTCTCATCTTGCGAAAAATAATCCCAACATTGTTCCAAAACGACTTGTTGATCTACGCATTCGTTGACACGACCATTATACATAAACTCTTAATGGTCGTAACGACTTGCGAAAGCGATATTGAAAACATTCGAAGATGTTCCATGATGTTGTTATCAAAAACATATCTAAGTTAGAGAGAGAGGAATGACAACAAGATTCAACATTCCCTTCTACATCAAAAGAAAATATAATTACAGAAAAAAAGAAACTGTTTTTGACGTTTTTTTGTAATATAATAGATCCCAGATGAATCCCCTGAATGGAAATTTTAGGAATCAGTCTTTACTTTGGGGAGAAATTGAGTAGGAAATAATTTAAGTTAAAAAGAATTCCTAGCAATAGGGGGTTTAAAAAAAAAACAGAGCACATTAAGAATATTATCAGAAGATACCTAAATATTGCTTATAAAAATAGTTTTACCTTATCATGGAGCAAAATGGCGGTTCATAACCGTTGTCATGTCAAACATACATTCTATGACGGTGGCGTTTTTGTCCAAACTCACCGGAGCAAAAATGCCGCGACAAACGGGGACTAAATGTGCTATGAATAGAAAATAACTCACATCTATTATCTATCAGAAATGGACCAAGTCATGAGAAAATAGTCATAAAAAATGTGTGAAAGTATCGGAAGTCATTAATTCCAAAAAAAATACATAAGAATGAACTAGATCAAAGAGAGAATTACCGTGTAAATTGACTAAAACAGCAAGACGCTTGATGACATTGGTATAACTCGCATGACCAACATGAAAATTTAGAAATTTAGGACTAAAAACTAATTGTCGAATGGGGTGATATGGATGGATGGCTTAATATGGGATGTCATAGTGAAGATTCAGACGTGATGCAAAGGGCTAAGTTATAATCTGGTTGATCCAGGATGTATAGATTATGACGATTATGACCGCTTTAATCACTTTCTTCATTATAATCTCTCTAAAAACACAATATCAGTAGACATTATTAAAAAATTTGGAGGTCAACATAAATATGATATTCAACTAGAGCACAAGGTAAATCAACTCATTTTGTGGGTGTTTCTCTTCCATATGCCATGACAGGGAATCAAACAGCATCACATTCCATTTACATAATGAAATAATGTTATACTCAATGTTTTATCCTCTCGGAGATATTAGACAAAAAATTATTGAGTTTGGAACAAGGAGACATTATCTTTTGAACTGACATAAATAACAAACGAAGATTCTTAATTCCAGGAGGGTCTAGTTTATCATGGCATGTTCCAAGAGTTTGAATAAAGCACCAACTAAAAACCTGAGCAGGGATTAAGTAAAGGATACCAATAAAAGAATAGCTGAATGGAAAAAGTAATTCAGCAACCTTGTTAGGCAAGCTGGAACAACAAAGTCTAGTAATGTTTGGGAGCATTCAACTCAAACAGAAGTTGAAGCAATCTCAAGTAAATATAAGTTTTCCCTTTCAGTAACTTTATTTTTTGGAAAACACATCTTAAACAGAAGTTTGAATTTCTTTAAAAAATTGTTCACAAATAGGAAATAACTCAGATCTATTGTACAACAGAAATATCGAAGTCATACGAAAATAGACATCAATAAATATGACAAAATCGGAAGTCATTAATACCAAAAAACACATTGGAATGAACTAGATCAAAGAGATAATTAGTATGTAAATTGACTCGATATGACAAGATATTCGATGACATTTGTATAACTCGCTTGCATGAAAAATTAGAGAGAAATTTAGAAACTAAGAACTAATTGTCCATTGGTTGAAATAAAAACATGGCGAAATACGGGAAGCCATAGTGAAGATTCAATAGAGATGTGAAGGGCTAAACTATAATATGGTTGATCCAACATGTATAAATTATAATCTTGACTCCCAACATTGAAACAATAAATAATAGCAAGGAAAATAGTGTACTAAAACCATGAAGCAGGCTAGAGGTATCTTCGCTGAAAGCGCACGGGGAACACATGCAACGGAGAGGGTACTACTATCGTCGACCTGATATTGTGCACTCAGAATCTTCTCACATTCAGTTAGTAGATGAAAATAAGCCTATCAATGCTTCAATTTTTGTTCTCAAGGGAGAAGATAACAATAATGCATGTTGAATAGGTTTCTTTAACAAGGTTCATATTTAAAAATGAACCTATTACAACAACACTCAAGCCTTATTCTACCATAGTGGGGTCAGCAATATTGATCATTTGTCGTCATTGTGCCCTATCTTTAGTCATAATCTCACTAATGCCTAAGTACATCATGTCTTTCCTTATAGTTTCATTCTAAGTCTTTTTTGGTCTACCCCTCCCCCGTTTAACATGTCTAGTAGCTAAACTCTCACAACACCTTAATGGTCTCCTTTGTACATCTCCGAACCATCTAAATCGAGCTTCTCGTATCTTCACAACAATTGGTGTCACTCCTGTCTTATCTCTGATACATTCATTCCTAATTTTATCCAGTCTCGTGTGTCTACGCATCCACCTAAGCATTTTCATCTCCGCAACACCCATTTTTTGCAAAGAGGACCTATTATCATCCATATTTTATGTTTATGAGTTGATGCTTACATCTAGATGATTTAAACATACCAATTGAGTTGATGGATCTTGGTAAGGCTAACACTACGTTGTTGGCTGTCGTGATAACAAATTAAGATGCTCCTCATGCAATATGAAGAGAAATTAAAATAATTCACGTGAATTAAAAGTGATGCAATTTTCAAAATATTACAAACTATAATTTCTTTATTCGGGAAAAAAGCTAAACATAAGGACCGAATGAGCACAGGTAGGAGGAGATGACCACAAATAATAGTTGTCATCATAGAAAAAATCCCAACATTGTTCCAAAATGACTTGTTGATCTATGCTTTCATTGACACGGCCATCATACATAACTTCTTAATGGTCGTAACGCCTTGCGAAAGCAACATTGAAAAGAAACTAAGATGTTCCATGATGTTACCAAAATGTTGAAACCGATTTCTCAGTCTCTGTGGAGTTCGGGGCCCCCAACAAGTTGAGGGGTGGCCAACTCTTACTCCCCCCAAGGGAGAGCTCTAGGTTGAAGGTGTTGGAACTATGAACTGGACCAAGGGCTAGGCGAGGAGGTCCCACCACATACCCGGAAGATCTTTAGAGCGCTTCCCCTCCCAAGCCAATGTCGGGCTTGGGCACCACTGGAGACTCTCCTCACCCACTAGAGAGAGAAAATGGGGAGAGAGAGAGGGTTAGCCTAGAACAAGCCTGCCTCCAAATGGTGCCCCCTTGGTCCTATTTATAGGATTCCTGAACTTGGGCTGCGAATAACCAAAAACTGCCTGCGAAATTACCGAAATGCCCCCGGATTTGGCCAGCGGATAGCCAAATCCCGCTGTTCTGCAGCGCTAAACGCAGACCAGAACACCCTCCCGGGGCCGGGCGAGAGGGGGCTGACCTCCTCCACGTCTCGCCCCCCTGCTGGGGATGGGGGCGAGAGGGAGGGCTCGGCCCCCTGCCGGGGATGGGGGAGAGAGGGAGGGCTCGGCCCCCTCCTGTCCCGCCCCTCCTAAGCTGGGGGCGGGGGCGAGAGGGGGGCTCGCCCCACCTCCTCTCGCCCCCCTATGCTGGGGGCGGGGGCGGGGGCGAGAGGGGGGCTCGCCCCACCTCCTTTCGCCCCCTATGCTGGGGGCGGGGGCGAGAGGGGGGCTCGCCCCACCTCCTCTCGCCCCCCATGCTTGGGGCGGGGGCGAGGGGGGGCTCGCCCCACCTCCTCTCGCCCCCCATGCTGGGGGCGGGGGCGAGAGGGGGGGCTCGCCCCACCTCCTCTCGCCCCCCTATGCTGGGGGCGGGGGCGAGAGGGGGGCTAGCGAGAGTACGGCTAGCGAGAGTACGGCTAGCGGAGCCACCTCGGGGGAAGAATTTACTTTGACAATCTCCGGCCACCGAGCGGTTCCCGGCCCTGCCAGCTAGGTGGGAGCCTGGTCAGCGGGCCAGCATCGGGGCAAAGTACCTTGAGCAACACCCGGCCACCGAGCGGTTCCCGGCCCTGCCAGCTTGGTGGGAGCCTAGTCAGCGGGCCAGCATCGGGGCTAAGGTTGACACAATCTAGGAGCCGAGCTCAACTATAGGTGGATACAAGGTCGACACACTCTAGGAGCCGAGCTCAACTGGAGGTGGAGAAGAGTCGACACCCTCCAGGCCATTCGCTAGACTAGCGAGCTCAACTGGAGGTGGAGAAGAGTCGACACCCTCCAGGCCATTCGCTAGACTAGCGAGCTCAACTGGAGGTGGAGAAGAGTCGACACCCTCCAGGTCATTCGCTAAACTAGCGAGCTCAACTGGAGGTGGAGAATTTTCCTTCCTGCCCCCGAGCGGTTCCCGGCCCTGCCAGCTAGGTGGGAGCCTGGTCAGCGGGCCAGCATCGGGGCTAAGGTCAACACAATCTAGGAGCCGAGCTCAACTAGAGGTGGATACAAGGTTGACACACTCTAGGAGCCGAGCTCAACTAGAGGTGGATAAGAGTCGACACCCTCCAGGCCATTCGCTAGACGAGCGAGCTCAACTGGAGGTGGAGAAGAGTCGACACCCTCCAGGCCATTCGCTAGACTAGCGAGCTCAACTGGAGGTGGAGAAGAGTCGACACCCTCCAGGCCATTCGCTAGACTAGCGAGCTCAACTGGAGGTGGAGAATTTTCCTTCCTGCCCTCGAGCGGTTCCCGGCCCTGCCAGCTAGGTGGGAGCCTGGTCAGCGGGTCAGCATCGGGGCTAAGGTCGACACAATCTAGGAGTCAAGCTCAACTAGAGGTGGATACAAGGTAGACACACTCTAGGAGCCGAGCTCAACTAGAGGTGGATAAGAGTCGACACCCTCCAGGCCATTCGCTAGACGAGCGAGCTCAACTGGAGGTGGAGAAGAGTCGACAGCCTCCAGGCCATTCGCTAGACTAGCGAGCTGAACTGGAGGTGGAGAAGAGTTGACACCCTCCAGGCCATTCGCTAGACTAGCGAGCTCAACTGGAGGTGGAGAATTTTCCTTCCTGCCCCCGAGCGGTTCCCGGCCCTGCCAGCTAGGTGGGAGCCTGGTCAGCGGGCCAGCATCGGGGCTAAGGTCAACACAATCTAGGAGCCGAGCTCAACTAGAGGTGGATACAAGGTTGACACACTCTAGGAGCCGAGCTCAACTAGAGGTGGATAAGAGTCGACACCCTCCAGGCCATTCGCTAGACGAGCGAGCTCAACTGGAGGTGGAGAAAAGTCGACACCCTCCAGGCCATTCGCTAGACTAGCGAGCTCAACTGGAGGTGGAGAAGAGTCGACACCCTCCAGGCCATTCGCTAGACTAGCGAGCTCAACTGGAGGTGGAGAATTTTCCTTCCTGCCCTCGAGCGGTTCCCGGCCCTGCCAGCTAGGTGGGAGCCTGGTCAGCGGGTCAGCATCGGGGCTAAGGTCGACACAATCTAGGAGTCGAGCTCAACTAGAGGTGGATACAAGGTAGACACACTCTAGGAGCCGAGCTCAACTAGAGGTGGATAAGAGTCGACACCCTCCAGGACATTCGCTAGACGAGCGAGCTCAACTGGAGGTGGAGAAGAGTCGACACCCTCCAGGCCATTCGCTAGACTAGCGAGCTTAACTGGAGGTGGAGAAGAGTCGACACCTTCCAGGCTATTCGCTAGACTAGCGAGCTCAACTGGAGGTGGAGAATTTTCCTTCCTGCCCCCGAGCGGTCCCGGCCCTGCCAGCTAGGTGGGAGCCTGGTCAGCGGGCCAGCATCGGGGTTAAGTTTTTTTTTTTTTTGAAAAACTTTTATTATATTAATCATCCTGATACATGTGAGGAAACTAGGCATGGAAACGAAACATCACATTACATGAACTTAGGGATTGAAAAAGAAAACTAAGCATGGAAACCGAACTGAGTCTCTCACTCCCAAGCCCGGTCAGCTTCGGCTTCTTCTGGTAGTTGTTGTTGTTGCCTTGGACTCCTCTCATCTTTCATTTCCAATAACTCAGGGCAGGCGGACGTCGCGTAACCCTCCTCATCGTGGAAGTCGCAGAAAGGTAATTCGACAATATCCCTTCTTTTTCCTCTTCTTTCTACTTTCCTGGCTCTCCTCCTTCTCCCCCAACCAATCGTCACGGTTTGCTGAGGTGGTGGGGAGGGTGTGTTCGATCCCTGCCTCCACCCCGAGCGGTTGGCTCTTTTCCTTTGGAGGCCCTTCCTTCCTCGCCCTCCCGGAGTTGAATTGTTGACCTCTGCATTCGCCGGGCTATTGTGTAGCCGCCACCCGGGGTGGTCTCGCCCACCAACATTCACTCGACTCCTTTTGGCGCGGGGCGATTGGGGGCCGGATGCCTCCCCGCTCGCCCCCTTTTGGGGTTAGGCTAGAAAGGGCGGGGCGAGCTGAGAGGATGCCTCCCTCCTGAATTCGCCGGCTAGAAAGGGCGGGGCGAGCTGGGAGGGCGCCTCCCTCCTGAGCTCGCCCCCTTGCAGGGGCGGGGCGAGCTGGGAGGGCGCCTCCCTCCTGAGCTCCCCCCCTTGCAGGGGCGGGGCGAGCTGGGAGGGCGCCTCCCTCCTGAGATCGCCCCCTTGCAGGGGCGGGGCGAGCTGGGAGGCGCCTCCCTCCTGAGCTCGCCCCCTTGCAGGGGCGGGGCGAGCTGGGAGGGCGCCTCCCTCCCGAGCTCGCCCCTTGTAGGGGCGGGGCGAGCTGGGAGGGCGCCTCCCTCCTGAACTCGCCCCCTTGCAGGGGCGGGGTGAGATGAGAGGGCGCCTCCCTCCTGAGCTCGCCCCCTTGCAGGGGCGGGGCGAGCTGGGAGGGCGCCTCCCTCCTGAGCTCGCCCCCTTGCAGGGGCGGGGCGAGCTGGGAGGGCGCCTCCCTCCTGAGCTCGCCCCCTTGCAGGGGCGGGGCGAGCTGGGAGGGCGCCTCCCTCCTGAGCTCGCCCCTTGGGGACGGGCGAGTGGGGGTATGGCACCTCCCCACCTCCCCCCCCACTGGTACCTCTTTCCTGGTCTGCTGGCCGAGAGTTCCCTCGTCCACCTGCTGGGGCGGGATCTCCGGACCATCTCCTCTTCTGCCTCTAACTATCATGGCGAAAGCAACCTGGAAAGTTTGTAAGACCTCTTGCTTGATTTTTTTGAACATCTCCAACGTCACCCCAGCCACCGGGGGCTGCGAGTGACTTGGGTCGGATCTTCCTCCACCTCCATCCATGGAGCTCGTCTTGAGACTTTCTTGAGTTATTCACACTCCACGCTCACCGCACCATAATGTTGAAACCGATTTCTCAGTCTCTGTGGAGTTCGGGGCCCCCAACAAGTTGAGGGGTGGCCAACTCTTACTCCCCCCAAGGGAGAGCTCTAGGTTGAAGGTGCTGGAACTATGAACTGGACCAAGGGCTCGGCGAGGAGGTCCCACCACATACCCGGAAGATCTTTAGAGCGCTTCCCCTCCCAAGTCAATGTCGGGCTTGGGCACCACTGGAGACTCTCCTCACCCACTAGAGAGAGAAAATGGGGAGAGAGAGGGTTAGCCTAGAACAAGCCTGCCTCCAAATGGTGCCCCCTTGGTCCTATTTATAGGATTCCTGAACTTGGGCTGCGAATAACCAAAAACTGCCTGCGAAATTACCGAAATGCCCCCGGATTTGGCCGGCGGATAGCCAAATCCCGCTGTTCTGCAGCGCTAAACGCAGACCAGAACACCCTCCCGGGGCCGGGCGAGAGGGAGCTGACCTCCTCCACGTCTCGCCCCCCTGCTGGGGATGGGGGCGAGAGGGAGGGCTCGGCCCCCTGCCGGGGATGGGGGAGAGAGGGAGGGCTCGGCCCCCTCCTGTCCCGCCCCTCCTAAGCTGGGGGCGGGGGCGAGAGGGGGGCTCGCCCCACCTCCTCTCGCCCCCCCTATGCTGGGGGTGGGGGCGAGAGGGGGGCTCGCCCCACCTCCTCTCGCCCCCTATGATGGGGGCGGGGGCGAGAGGGGGGCTCGCCCCACCTCCTCTCGCCCCCCATGCTTGGGGCGGGGGCGAGGGGGGGCTCGCCCCACCTCCTCTCGCCCCCCATGCTGGGGGCGGGGGCGAGAGGGGGGGCTCGCCCCACCTCCTCTCGCCCCCCTATGCTGGGGGCGGGGGCGAGAGGGGGGCTCGCCCCACCTCCTCTCGCCCCCCTATTGTTGGGAGCGGGGGCGAGAGGGGGGGCTCGCCCCACCTCCTCTCGCCCCCCTATGCTGGGGGCGGGGGCGAGAGGGGGGCTCGCCCCACCTCCTCTCGCCCCCCTTGCTGGGGGCGGGGGAGAGAGGGGGGCTCGCCCCACCTCCTCTCGCCCCCCTATTGTTGGGAGCGGGGCGAGAGGAGCTCGCCCCCTCCTTGCTTGCCTCCTACACGAG
This sequence comes from Dactylorhiza incarnata, assembly GCA_033032865.1. Taxonomy (NCBI): domain Eukaryota; kingdom Viridiplantae; phylum Streptophyta; class Magnoliopsida; order Asparagales; family Orchidaceae; genus Dactylorhiza; species Dactylorhiza incarnata. The sequence continues at coordinate 2,874,901 of JAWHQI010000110.1, read as the reverse complement.
CTGGGCGAGCGGGAGGCCTCTACCTCCACCGCTCACCCTCCACTCTCCCTGCCCTGGAACTTGCTAGAAACGATGTCAAAAAATACCTCGTGGGATCTGGGGGCCCACTCGGCGAATACAGGGTTGTACACAATCCCCGCTCTTTTCGAGCGAGGTACACGCTCGGAAAGAAATGCCCAACCCTGCATATTCGACGAGTGTCGCTGGGAACCCAGCTAACGGAGCTATCTTGGGAAGAACATAAAGCCTCCCTGAGAGTTCCTCCACCCTGTCGGCTAGCGAGAGTCCGGCTAGCGGAGCCACCTCGGGGGAAGAATTTACTTTGACAATCTCCGGCCACCGAGCGGTTCCCGGCCCTGCCAGCTAGGTGGGAGCCTGGTCAGTGGGCCAGCATCAGGGCAAAGTACCTTGAGCAACACCCGGCCACCGAGCGGTTCCCGGCCCTGCCAGCTTGGTGGGAGCCTAGTCAACGGGCCAGCATCGGGGCTAAGGTTGACACAATCTAGGAGCCGAGCTCAACTAGAGGTGGATACAAGGTCGACACACTCTAGGAGCCGAGCTCAACTGGAGGTGGAGAAAAGTCGACACCCTTCAGGCCATTCGCTAGACTAGCGAGCTCAACTGGAGGTGGAGAAGAGTCGACACCCTCCAGGCCATTCGCTAGACTAGCGAGCTCAACTGGAGGTGGAGAAGAGTCGACACCCTCCAGGCCATTCGCTAGACTAGCGAGCTCAACTGGAGGTGGAGAATTTTCCTTCCTGCCCCCGAGCGGTTCCCGGCCCTGCCAGCTAGGTGGGAGTCTGGTCAGCGGGTCAGCATCGGGGCTAAGGTCAACACAATCTAGGAGCCGAGCTCAACTAGAGGTGGATACAAGGTTGACACACTCTAGGAGCCGAGCTCAACTAGAGGTGGATAAGAGTCGACACCCTCCAGGCCATTCGCTAGACGAGCGAGCTCAACTGGAGGTGGAGAAGAGTTGAGACCCTCCAGGCCATTCGCTAGACTAGCGAGCTCAACTGGAGGTGGAGAAGAGTCGACACCCTCCAGGCCATTCGCTAGACTATCGAGCTCAACTGGAGGTGGAGAATTTTCCTTCCTGCCCTCGAGCGGTTCCCGGCCCTGCCAGCTAGGTGGGAGCCTGGTCAGCGGGTCAGCATCGGGGCTAAGGTCGACACAATCTAGGAGTCGAGCTCAACTAGAGGTGGATACAAGGTAGACACACTCTAGGAGCCGAGCTCAACTAGAGGTGGATAAGAGTCGACACCCTCCAGGCCATTCGCTAGACGAGCGAGCTCAACTGGAGGTGGAGAAGAGTCGACACCCTCCAGGCCATTCGCTAGACTAGCGAGCTTAACTGGAGGTGGAGAAGAGTCGACACCCTCCAGGCCATTTGCTAGACTAGCGAGCTCAACTAGAGGTGGAGAATTTTCCTTCCTGCCCCCGAGCGGTTCCCGGCCCTGCCAGCTAGGTGGGAGCCTGGTCAGCGGGCCAGCATCGGGGCTAAGGTCAACACAATCTAGGAGCCGAGCTCAACTAAAGGTGGATACAAGGTTGACACACTCTAGGAGTCGAGCTCAACTAGAGGTGGATAAGAGTCGACACCCTCCAGGCCATTCGCTAGACGAGCGAGCTCAACTGGAGGTGGAGAAGAGTCGACACCCTCCAGGCCATTCGCTAGACTAGCGAGCTCAACTGGAGGTGGAGAAGAGTCGACACCCTCCAGGCCATTCGCTAGACTAGCGAGCTCAACTGGAGGTGGAGAATTTTCCTTCCTGCCCTCGAGCGGTTCCCGGCCCTGCCAGCTAGGTGGGAGCCTGGTCAGCGGGTCAGCATCGGGGCTAAGGTCGACACAATCTAGGAGTCGAGCTCAACTAGAGGTGGATACAAGGTAGACACACTCTAGGAGCCGAGCTCAACTAGAGGTGGATAAGAGTCGACACCCTCCAGGCCATTCGCTAGACGAGCGAGCTCAACTGGAGGTGGAGAAGAGTCGACACCCTCCAGGCCATTCGCTAGACTAGCGAGCTGAACTGGAGGTGGAGAAGAGTCGACACCCTCCAGGCCATTCGCTAGACTAGTGAGCTCAACTGGAGGTGGAGAATTTTCCTTCCTGCCCCCGAGCGGTTCCCGGCCCTGCCAGCTAGGTGGGAGCCTGGTCAGCGGGCCAGCATCAGGGCTAAGTATATTTTTTTTTGAAAAACTTTTATTATATTAATCATCCTGATACATGTGAGGAAACTAGGCATGGAAACGAAACATCACATTACATGAACTTAGGGATTGAAAAAGAAAACTAAGCATGGAAACCGAACTGAGTCTCTCACTCCCAAGCCCGGTCTTCTTCGGCTTCTTCTGGTAGTTGCTGTTGTTGCCTTGGACTCCTCTCATCTTTCATTTCCAATAACTTAGGGCAGGCGGACGTCGCGTGACCCTCCTCATCGTGGAAATCGCAGAAAGGTAATTCGACCATATCCCTTCTTTTTCCTCTTCTTTCTGCTTTCCTGGCTCTCCTCCTTCTCCCCCAACCAATCGTCACGGTTTGCTGAGGTGGTGGGGAGGGTGTGTTCGATCCCTGCCTCCACCCCGAGCGGTTGGCTCTTTTCCTTTGGAGGCCCTTCCTTCCTCGCCCTCCCGGAGTTGAATTGTTGACCTCTGCATTCGCCGGGCTATTGTGTAGCCGCCACCCGGGGTGGTCTCGCCCACCAACATTCACTCGACTCCTTTTGGCGCGGGGCGATTGGGGGCCGGATGCCTCCCCGCTCGCCCCCTTTTGGGGTTAGGCTAGAAAGGGCGGGGCGAGCTGAGAGGATGCCTCCCTCCTGAATTCGCCGGCTAGAAAGGGCGGGGCGAGCTGGGAGGGCGCCTCCCTCCTGAGCTCGCCCCCTTGCAGGGGCGGGGCGAGCTGGGAGGGCGCCTCCCTCCTGAGCTCCCCCCCTTGCAGGGGCGGGGCGAGCTGGGAGGGCGCCTCCCTCCTGAGCTCACCCCCTTGCAGGGGCGGGGCGAGCTGGGAGGGCGCCTCCCTCCTGAGATCGCCCCCTTGCAGGGGCGGGGCGAGCTGGGAGGCGCCTCCCTCCTGAGCTCGCCCCCTTGCAGGGGCGGGGCGAGCTGGGAGGGCGCCTCCCTCCTGAGCTCGCCCCCTTGCAGGGGCGGGGCGAGCTGGGAGGCGCCTCCCTCCTGAGCTCGCCCCCTTGCAGGGGCGGGGCGAGCTGGGAGGGCGCCTCCCTCCTGAGCTCGCCCCCTTGCAGGGGCGGGGCGAGCTGGGAGGGCGCCTCCCTCCTGAGCTCGCCCCCTTGCAGGGGCGGGGCGAGCTGGGAGGGCGCCTCCCTCCTGAGCTCGCCCCCTTGCAGGGGCGGGGCGAGCTGGGAGGGCGCCTCCCTCCTGAGCTCGCCCCTTGGGGACGGGCGAGTGGGGGTATGGCACCTCCCCACCTCCGCCCCACTGGTACATCTTTCCTGGTCTGCTGGCCGAGAGTTCCCTCGTCCACCTGCTGGGGCGGGATCTCCGGACCATCTCCTCTTCTGCCTCTGACTATCATGGCGAAAGCAACCTGGAAAGTTTGTAAGACCTCTTGCTTGAATTTTTCGAACATCTCCAACGTCACCCCAGCCACCGGGGGCTGCGAGTGACTTGGGTCGGATCTTCCTCCACCTCCATCCATGGAGCTCGTCTTGAGACTTTCTTGAGTTAGTCACACTCCACGCTCACCGCACCATAATGTTGAAACCGATTTCTCAGTCTCTGTGGAGTTCGGGGCCCCCAACAAGTTGAGGGGTGGCCAACTCTTACTCCCCCCAAGGGAGAGCTCTAGGTTGAAGGTGTTGGAACTATGAACTGGACCAAGGGCTCGGCGAGGAGGTCCCACCACATACCCGGAAGATCTTTAGAGCGCTTCCCCTCCCAAGCCAATGTCGGGCTTGGGCACCACTGGAGACTCTCCTCACCCACTAGAGAGAGAAAATGGGGAGAGAGAGAGAGGGTTAGCCTAGAACAAGCCTGCCTCCAAATGGTGCCCCCTTGGTCCTATTTATAGGATTCCTAAACTTGGGCTGCGAATAACCAAAAACTGCATGTGAAATTACCGAAATGCCCCCGGATTTGGCCGGCGGCTAGCCAAATCCCGCTGTTCTGCAGCGCTAAACGCAGACCAGAACACCCTCCCGGGGCCGGGCGAGAGGGGGCTGACCTCCTCCACGTCTCGCCCTCGTGCTGGGGATGGGGGCGAGAGGGGGGCTCGCCCCACCTCCTCTCGCCCCCCATGCTGGGGCGGGGGCGAGGGGGGGGGGGGGGGGGGGGGGGGGGGGGGGGGGGGGGGGGGGCTCGCCCCACCTCCTCTCGCCCCCCTTGCTGGGGGCGGGGGAGAGAGGAGGGCTCGCCCCACCTCCTCTCGCCCCCTATTGTTGGGAGCGGGGGCGAGAGGGGGGGCTCACCCCACCTCCTCTCGCCCCCTATTGTTGAGAGCGGGGCGAGAGGAGCTCGCCCCCTCCTTGCTTGCCTCCTACACGAGCTGGGCGAGCGGCAGGCCTCTACCTCCACCGCTCGCCCTCCTCTCTCCCTGCCCTGGAACTTGCTAGAAACGATGTCAAAAAATACCTCGTGGGATCTGGGGGCCCACTCGGCGAATACAAGGTTGTACACAAAATATATCTAAGATAGAGAGAGTGGACTGACAACTCAATTTAACATTCCATTTTACGTCAAAAAAATATTATTACAAAATAGAGAAACCATTTGAATTTTTTTGTAATATAATAAATCCCAGATGAATCCCCAGAAAGAAAATGTTGGGAACTATTTTTCACCAACTTTGAGAAGAAATTGTGTAGGAAATAATTATGCCCAAAAGAATCCCTAGCAAGAGAGTTTAAAAGAGCAAAAAAAGACATAATGAATTGTAAAAATAGTGGCTCCATATATGAATAGATTGGCTTCCTTATATAAATATGAATGATGTAGAATAGAAACATGGGGAATTGTAGAAATTGGAGAAGAGAATAGAGCATATGATGAGATGAATTAGAAAATTAAAATAAGAAATAAATATATATTAAGAAAATCTCATGAATAACACTTAAGAGTCCATTTGTTTGGCCGGTTTTGGGAGGCAGGAATTGGAATTGATCTCCCAACTCCAATTCCTACTTGTTTACAACATTATTTGAACGGAATTGGCATTAGAGCAAAATTGTTAGAACCGGACAGGGAATTGGACCGGAACTAGGAAAGGTTCAAGGTAAGATCGGTTAGACCGGTTCAACCGATTTTGAATTGCTATAACCTAAAAAAGTAGAAAAATGATATAATTAAAATGATTTAAATTATATAATAATTATAATTATATTAAAATATCATTAAAATTAATTTCAAACCTAATGTTGTTAAATTGAATAAAAAAAGAATGCTTATAAATTTAATTGTACTTTGAATAAAAGCTAGTTCGATATAACAAAAAATAATCTTTGGGTGCAATAATGCTTAGAATTCTTTCATAATTTTTGTCCAACACATGTATAGAACATAAAATGATATATTTTGTTTCAAGTTATGCTTTTTTAGAACCACCCGATTTTCCAAAATCGGAACCAGTTTGCCAATTTAGCGTTTCAGTCGGCGGTTCTCCAATTCCTAAACGGTTGTTGACTAGAGCGGTTCTTAAGCCTGGTCGAACTAGTTTATAAGCCGGTTCACGGTCCAACCGTCTGATTCGGTCCGATTATTTAAATACTTGATTTTTGTTCCTTTGGAAATTAGGCATGAATGAATATCTACCTACTTAGATCAATTTTGGCATTCAGGCTTAGAGCCCGTATCAAGCAATGGTCTTCTGTAAATACTCATTTATCCTCTTCCTCCGTAAGCTTCTTCTTCTCCATTTGATTCTCCTTTTTCTCTCCTTCCTTAACCCTAAAACCAAATCTAATCGTCTTCTTCAACGGCAACAGGACAATAGAATTGAAATCAGTTCCCAATTCCAATTCACGAGTTTTAGGGGTTTTGACCAAAACCAATTCCGCCTTCCCAAAACCTACCAAACGAGCGACGCCTTGCTAAAAATAAGTACTATTCTCAACTCAAGAGGTTTAGCAAAGGACATGAAAGGATGAACAAGTTGGGAATACTTAAAAACCAATTTAATGAATAAAATAAAAATTTATTCCAAAAAAAACTGTGCATACATTGTTAAGATCCATGGAACAAAGACAACACTCAGCGAAAATAAATCCATGTGTTTACTAGGCATTTCAAGAAACAAGATCTTATTTTTTTCACATAATAAGGGACATTATAAATATGCATCTAAAGAAGCATATATTCCAAGATATTAAAAGGGGGCAGAAAATACCTTACGCCTAAACCGCTGGGGAGGCTCTCGAACCCTCCTGGCAATACGAGATCTAACCCTCACAACATGAGAGTGGATAGCACAGGAAACGCAGTACTGTACCTTTGCATATAGCTTTGGAAGACTATACGCTGCAATAAGAAATCCAGATCAAATGAAGAAAAAGAAGAAGGAGGAGAAATGCAGATCAGATGAACAGTGTACGATAATCAATCAGCAAAAGCTGAGATTCACAAAAATACCTTCGTATACAGAGGCCTCCTGCACATCACGAATGGCGGCTTGTTCCACTATATTCCTCACCAAAAACCTCTTTATAGCCTTATCCTAAAATAAAATAGAAAAATAAGCATAGAGTGGCGTTTCAAATATCGATCTACAGATGCGTAAAAGCATAGGTGCAACGTAACTTCATATTTAACTAGATTTCTAGGGTTTATGTAGGCAGGAAAGGGAAGAATGGCGGAAGAATACCTTGGGACAGCACTTTCCGCAGTTAGAGCAGCGGATGAACTTGACATGGCCGCGCCCGTGCTTGTTGCGACCGCCGTTCCTTCGCTTGAATGTCTGCAAAGGAGATGGAGCATGGTATCAGATTCTCATGAAGAGAAGATATCAGGCGAAGAAGGGAAGAAGACGATCGATGGATACCATTGTTGCCGCCTGAGCCCTAACAGCGAAGAAGGGAAGAAGATCGGGAAGAAGGGAAGCTGCTCCTCGACTTTATTGTTGTTTGCCGGAGCACTGCACTCAAAGAAAAGGAACTCACATAAATGTCTGTAAGCAGATGGATGTTAGTAGGGCACTCACAGAAAAAGAACTTGAATCCGGAAATCAGATCAAAAAATGCTCTGAGCAGGAACCCGAAGATAGAACTCAAAGCCGGAACTCACAGAGCAGGAACCCGAAGGTGGAACTCACAGAGCATGAACCCGGAGATGGAACTCGAAGCTGCGCTGGAACAAGAACCTGTCGGCGAGCAGATGTATGTTAGGGCACAGGAGTTTCAGAAAGAGGAGAGGATGCGCTCGCAGATGGATGCGGGAGCAGTACTCAACTTCGAGACAGAGATGGGCGGGCAGTCGTCGGGATCTGGAAGACGCTCACTGTCGCCGGAGACCGGAAAGAGTAGAGGCGGACGGGCTGTCGTCGGGATCGAAGGCGACTCCTTATATATCGGGAACGAAAGACGGTAATGGCGAAGGGATTGTCACGCTAGGGATCGGGAAATGATTTTAGGTGCGCTAAACAGCAGAAATTCGGTCCGCGACTCGACCTAAAAAAAAACGTCCGAACCAATGAAATACAGCAGAGTGGCATTGTGTTTTGTGGGATTCGCGGTGCACAGTAAATTTATGATTTCCGAAGAACCCCGCATTCCAAACAGTCTAAAATCGTCTCCAGAGGTTGGAATATAGCTCTCCCATATTAGCTTTCCGTCAAATGCATTAACGGAAAAGGCTCCACGTTCGATCGTCGGACTGCTAGGTCAACAACACCGAACTTAATTACTACGCTATGAGCGCCGAATTCAGTCCCACAACTGAATTAGATTTTGGAGCTATGGCGTTCCCTCATCCTCTTCGCTTCTTCTACTTGTCCTGTAATTCCTAGCAGCCTTATATCAACAACGACGGTCTTAATTGCCACGAAATGAACGCCTCTGACACCCTCGGCTGCTCCTGCAACGATGTTCAACCCTCTTGCCCCTCCTTCCTCACCTAACGCGCCGAGTCCCCCTCGCCAGCATCTTGTTCGCCGACACCACCAGCGATGTCTAAACACATCTCTGAGACCTAATTTAATGTCACGAACAACTATTACCAAGGGCTCTTTACCGGTGAAGCCTAATGGATCAAAACCCCATTGACACTCGCAAACTTTCATGCAAAATTTTATTTTTTTATTTTAATTTTAGGGCGCTGCTATTAGCACCGCAGTTTTAGCTAGTCACACCGCATTTTCTCCTAATTTTTCGCGCATTTTGGAAATACGCCTTGTACATGCATTTTTAGGAAAATTGTCCAACACAGAAGTTGTAGATTTCGACGAGATCTACAACTTTCGTGTTCAACACTTTTCCTAAAACTGCATATACAAGGCGTATTCCCAAAAGACGTGAAACATGGACGTATTTCCAAAGTACGTCTTGTACATGCATTTTTAGGAAAAGTGTTCAACACGAAAGTTGTAGTTCTCGTCGAAATATACAACTTTCGTGTTGGACAATTTTCCTAAAAATGCATGTACAATACTTATTTCCAAAAGGCGCGAAAAATTAGGAAAAATGCGCTGCGACCAGCCAAAACTGCGGTGCTAATAGCAGCGCCCTAATTTTATTAGTGTCATGGATGTGGAAACATAAGAGAGAGCACGAGTTCCGCAAGATCTCCGATCTCCAAATTATTTTCCAACAAGAAGATGCCCAGCAGTCTAGAGTGGATTGATCCAATAGTCACGCAACTTCATTGAACTACATCGTAGTGAGGATTGTCCGGCGAACGGAGTAGAATGTCGTTGTGGATGGAGGTTTTCCGTTGAAGCATTTGGCGAAAAGTCAGCATGGGTCAGCTTAGAAAGTTTGGCGACTAAATTCATCCAAAAAAAAGTTTATGGACCTGTTGCGGGTCGCTTGGGTGCTCTTGGTAGACCGGTCGACTTGAACCGTCTTAGCTCTGAAGCGAGTCAAGTGCGCTAACAGTCAATTAGAGAATCGTTAAGTACACTTAGATATTTAGAATTCGAGCGCGACAGGCCGCCTCGTTACAATAATTGAGGGAGAGAGAGAGATCTCCGAAGGTGACAGACCACCACTCGGAAAACTAAGTCTTTTTCTTCTGAGAACTGTGGTGAGAACAAAAGTGAGAATACTCAGTCGCTTTTCGGGAGAAGGGAAATCTCCAAGTCCACGAAGAAGATCTTCGAAACGCGAAGGAGATCTTCAAGCACCGAAAGAGAACTCAAGGGAAATCTTCGGCAGAGCTCTCCCGGGTACAGAAGGCAAGTGTACAACCCTCATATTTTCCGAGTCGGTGTGACCCGACGCGGATAAGGTCGAGATAGTAAAAGTGGCCGAGGCAAGTGGTGCGACCGCTCATAGGCGACTAAAATCAGTCAAGGCAAAAATGACTCCGGACGAGAGTAAAAGAAAGCGGCGGGACCAGTATGGGGAACACCCACTCGGCCCTTCGCCGGCGAGTGGGGGTGTGTATTACCCATAATTCGTCAAGACATAATCGTAAGTAAAGACGGCCGAGACTAACGGAAGCGGAGAAGCGACGCCCGAGCCAAATGGACGAGTCCACCCGCCCGACACCCAAAGGGGGGGGGGGCAAATGGGGCTCCACTCGCCCAAGAAGGGGCGAGTGGAGTCCACTCGCCCGAGGGGCGAGTCGCCCACTCGCCCGAGAAGGGCGAGTGCGGCCCACTCGCCCGAGGGGCGAGTTGCCCACTCGCCCGAGAAGGGCGAGTGCGGTCCACTCGCCCGAGAAGGGCGAGTGCGGTCCACTCGCCCGAGAAGGGCGAGTGCGGTCCACTATTCCGGTCGAACCACGCGTCCAACGCCTTGGGGCGAGTCGTGGTTCGTCCATCCGGTGCGCGGTCAAGATCCAGTTGGGGTGCGGATGGTATTTTCAAACAGTGGAACTTGACTATTGACAGACCTTTCACGTTATACGCAGCCCATTTTCAGGAAATCTATAAATAGACCCACATGGGCACCTTGGGGAGGGTTGGCATCTCTTTACCCCCCCCCCCCCCCCCTCCCTCGCGTGTGAGCAAGCACTACCCCTCCCCTCCCCCTGTCATTGAAGGTGGACAGTGAGGTGATCCTTAGTGCCCTCCAAGGTGCCCAGGCTCAGCATTGGCTTGGGAGGGGAAGTTCCACGTGAGCTTCCGGGTATGTGGCGGGACCTCCATGCTGCAACTTAAGGGGTCCGTTTATGGACTTAGATGCTCTTTAAGGGTCAGGTTCTTCAGTTCTTGGTGACTGGTCAAGGGTCTAGCTCGGGTCAAGTAAGGGTTAGCTGCATCCCCCTTGCGAACGTCGAGACCAGTTCTCTGGTTTCAACATTATGGTGCGGTGAGCGTGGAAGCAGCTAGTTCGGGAAGCCCTAGACAAGTCTCATGGCTGGAAGCGATGAGTTGGGGGACTCACCCCCTATCAGCGAGTACATGAAGAAAGGTGATTTTGACGAGTTCAAGAAGTCGATCCTGGAGCTCTTGCGGGTCGCACTCCCCCTCGCGGCGAGTGCTCGACACCACCGACACCTGTGCTCGCCTCGCAATCTCCGATGGAGGCGAAGCAAGCACATCAGCAAGGAGGGAGGAAGAAGGAGGAAGCGAGAAGTCAGGGGGACCAGGGACCCCCCCATTGGGCAGGAGCAAGGCTGGGGGTTTCAACCACCAGTCGCCCTACCAACCTGGAGGCTGCTAGGAGGACCCCCTCAAGGCCAAGGAAGAGGCCAGTTCCTAGGGAGAGGAAACTTTCAGGGGGAGCAGGGATGGTTCAATCGAGCAGGGAGGCAGCCGGACACAAGGCCATTGCAACCCCACCCCCTGCAAACCATGACGATTGGTCGAAAAAGAAGAAATAAGAAAAGGGGTCGCGCAGGGAAGGAAGCAAGGATGATGGCATTGTCGTACTGTGACTTCCGTCAACAGGAGGGCCACGCGACAGCCACGTGCCCAGAGTTTCTGGAGGTAAGGGAAGGAAGAAGAACCCCGACAGAGAGGAGACCGCTTTACCCGGAAGGACCAGGAGGAAGCTGAGGGGATGGAGGAAGTAATGAATGAGATGACCAAGGTGCATGTGGCCGAGTAATCACAAGGAAGTGCATTGTAATGATATGTAATCCATTTATAATATATCAAAAGTAGTTAAGGATAGCATCTAGGTCGAGTCCTCGACTGGAGACCACTCGCCCAGGCTCGTTGATGCCGGTCGCTGGGTTGCCCGTCGGGTGGATTCGTTTTAAGTCGAGTCCTCGAGAAGAGACCGCTGACCGGGCTAGTTTATGCCGGCAGGGCAGGAGAACACACTCGGAGGGGCAAGTGATCTTATTTTGATTAAGGCCCCGAGAAGAGACCGCTGACCGGGCTCGTTGATGCCGGCAGGGCAGGAGAACTCACTCGGAGAGGCAGGAGACTCATTTGGTTAAGGCCCCGAGAAGAGACCGCTGACCGGGCTAGTTGATGCCGGCAGGGCAGGAGAACTCACTCGGAGAGGCAAGTGATCTTATTTTGATTAAGGCCCCGAGAAGAGACCGCTGACCGGGCTCGTTGATGTCGGCAGGGCAGGAGAACTCACTCGGAGAGGCAGGAGACTCGTTTGGCTAAGGCCCCGAGAAGAGACTGCTGACCAGGCTAGTTGATGCCGCCAGGGCAGGAGAACTCACTCGGAGAGGAAAGTAATCTTATTTTGATTAAGGCCCCGAGAAGAGACCGCTGACCGGGCTAGTTGATGTCGGCAGGACAGGAGAACTCACTCGGAGAGGCAGAAGACTCATTTGGTTAAGGCCCCGAGAAGAGGCCGATGACCGAGCTAGTTGATGCCGGCAAGGCAGGAGAACTCACTCGGAGAGGCAAGTGATCTTATTTTGATTAAGGCCCCGAGAAGAGACTGTTGATCGGGCTCGTTGATGCCGACAGGGCAGGAGAACTCACTCGGAGAGGCAGGTGACTTATTTTGGTTAAGGCCCCGAGAAGAGACCGCTGACCGGGCTAGTTGATGCTGGCAGGATAGGAGAACTCACTCGGAGAGGCAGGAGACTCATTTGGTTAAGGCCCCGAGAAGAGACCGCTGACCGGGCTAGTTGATGCCGGCAGGGCAGGAGAACTCACTCGGAGAGGCAAGTGATCTTATTTTGATTAAGGCCCCGAGAATAGACCGCTGACCGGCTCGTTGAAGTCGACAGGGCAGGAGAACTCACTCGGAGAGGCAGGAGACTCATTTGGTTAAGGCCCCGAGAAGAGACCGCTGACCGGGCTAGTTGATGCCGGCAGGGCAGGAGAACTCACTCGGAGAGGCAAGTGATCTTATTTTGATTAAGGCCCCGAGAAGAGACCGCTGACTGGGCTCGTTGATGCCGGCAGGGCAGGAGAACTCACTCGGAGAGGCAGGAGTCTCTTTTGGTTAAGGCGCCGAGAAGAGACCGCTGACCGGGCTAGTTGATGCCGGCAGTGCAGGAGAACTCACTCAGAGAGGCAAGTGATCTTATTTTGATTAAGGCCCCGAGAAGAGACCGCTGACCGAGCTCGTTGATGCCGGCAGGGCAGGAGAACTCACTCGGAGAGGCAGGAGACTCATTTGGTTAAGGACCCGAGAAGAGACCGCTCACCGGGCTAGTTGATGCCGGTAGGGCAGGAGAACTCACTCGGAGAGGCAAGTGATCTTATTTTGATTAAGGCCCCGAGAAGAGACCGCTGACCGGGCTAGTTGATGCCGGCATGACTGGAGAACTCACTCGGAGAGGCAGGAGACTCATTTGGTTAAGGCCCCGAGAAAAGACCGCTGACCGAGCTAGTTGATGCCGGCAGGGCAGGAGAACTCACTCGGAGAGGCAAGTGATCTTATTTTGATTAAGGCCCTGAGAAGAGACCGCTGACCGGGCTCGTTGATGCCGACAGGGCAGGAGAACTCACTCGGAGAGGCAGGTGACTTATTTTGGTTAAGGCCCCGAGAAAAGACCGCTGACCGGGCTAGTTGATGTCGACAGGACAGGAGAACTCACTCGGAGAGGCAGGAGACTCATTTGGTTAAGGCCCCGATAAGAGACCACTGACCGGGCTAGTTGATGCCGGCAGGGCAAGAGAACTAACTCGGAGAGGCAAGTGATCTTATTTTGATTAAGGTCCCGAGAAGAGACCGCTGACCGGGCTCGTTGATGCCGACAGGGCAGGAGAACTCACTCGGAGAGGCAGGACACTCATTTGGTTAAGGCCCCGAGAAGAGATCGCTGACCGGGCTAGTTGATGCCGGCTGGGCAGGAGAACTCACTCGGAGAGGCAAGTGATCTTATTTTGATTAAGGCCCCGAGAAGAGACCGTTGACCGGGCTCGTTGATGCCGGCAGGGCAGGAGAACTCACTCGGAGAGGCAGGAGACTCATTTGGTTAAGACGCCGAGAAGAGACCGCTGACCGGGCTAGTTGATGCCGGCAGTGCAGGAGAACTCACTCGGAGAGGCAAGTGATCTTATTTTGATTAAGGCCCCGAGAAGAGACCGCTGACCGGGCTCGTTGATGCCGGCAGGGCAGGAGAACTCACTCGGAGAGGCAGGAGACTCATTTGGTTAAGGCCCCGAGAAGAGACCGCTCACCGGGCTAGTTGATGCCGGCAGGGCAGGAGAACTCACTCGGAGAGGCAAGTGATCTTATTTTGATTAAGGCCCCGAGAAGAGATCGCTGACCGGGCTAGTTGATGCCGGCAGGACAAGAGAACTCACTCGGAGAGGCAGGAGACTCATTTGGTTAAGGCCCCGAGAAGAGACCGCTGACTGAGCTAGTTGATGCCGACAGGGCAGGAGAACTCACTCGGAGAGGCAAGTGATCTTATTTTGATTAAGGCCCTGAGAAGAGACCGCTGACTGGGCTCGTTGATGCCGGCAGGGCAGGAAAACTCACTCGGAGAGGCAGGTGACTTATTTTGGTTAAGGCCCCGAGAAGAGACCGCTGACCGGGCTAGTTGATGTCGGCAGGACAGGAGAACTCACTCGGAGAGGCAGGAGACTCATTTGGTTAAGGCCCCGAGAAGAGACCGCTGACCGGGCTAGTTGATGCCGGCAGGGCAAGAGAACTCACTCGGAGAGGAAAGTGATCTTATTTTGATTAAGGCCCCGAGAAGAGACCGCTGACCGGGCTCGTTGATGCCGACAGGGCAGGAGAACTCACTCGCAGAGGCAGGAGACTCATTTGGTTAAGGCCCCGAGAAGAGACCGCTGACCGGGCTAGTTGATGCCGGCAGGGTAGGAGAACTCACTCGGAGAGGCAAGTGATCTTATTTTGATTAAGGCCCCGAGAAGAGACCGCTGACCGGGCTCGTTGATGCCGGCAGGGCAGGAGATCTCACTCGGAGAGGCAGGAGACTCATTTTGTTAAGGCCCCGAGAAGAGAGCGCTGACCGGGCTAGTTGATGCCGGCAGTGCAGGAGAACTCACTCAGAGAGGCAGGTGATCTTATTTTGATTAAGGCCCCGAGAAGAGACCGCTGACCGGGCTCTTTGATGCCGGCAGGGTAGGAGAACTCACTCGGAGACGCAGGAGACTCATTTGGTTAAGGCCCCGAGAAGAAACCGCTGACCGGGCTAGTTGATGTCGGCAGGGCATGAGAACTCACTCGGAGAGGCAAGTGATCTTATTTTGATTAAGGCCCTGAGAAGAGACCGCTGACCGGGCTAGTTGATACCGGCAGGACAAGAGAACTCACTCGGAGAGGCAAGAGACTCATTTGGTTAAGGCCCCGAGAAGAGACCGCTGACCGAGCTAGTTGATGCCGGCAAGGCAGGAGAACTCACTCGGAGAGGCAAGTGATCTTATTTTGATTAAGGCCCCGAGAAGAGACCGCTGACTGGGCTCGTTGATGCAGGCAGGGCAGGAGAACTCACTCGGAGAGGCAGGTGACTTATTTTGGTTAAGGCCCCGAGAAGAGACCGCTGACCGGGCTGGTTGATGCCGGCAGGACAGGAGAACTCACTCGGAGAGGCAGGAGACTCATTTGGTTAAGGCCCCGAGAAGAGACCGCTGACCGGGCTAGTTGATGCCGGCAGGGCAGGAGAACTCACTCGGAGAGGCAAGTGATCTTATTTTGATTAAGGCCCCGAGAAGGGACCGCTGACAGGGCTCGTTGATGCCGGCAGGGCAGAAGAACTCACTCGGAGAGGCAGGAGACTCATTTGGTTAAGGCCCCGAGAAGAGACCGCTAACCGGGCTTGTTGATGCCGGCAGGACAGGAGAACTCACTCGGAGAGGCAGGTGACTTATTTTGGTTAAGGCCCCGGGAAGAGACCGTTGTGTGAGCTCTCATAAGTTGCCTCCACTTCCAGTTGAGCTCGGCTCCCTGGAAGGTGTTGAGCTGTCTCCACTTCCAGTTGAGATCGACTCTCTGGAAGGTGTTGAGTTGTCTCCACTTACAGTTGAGCTCGGCCCCCTGGAAGGTGTTGAGCTGTCTCCACTTCCAGTTGAGTTCGACTCTCTGGAAGGTGTTGAGGTGTCTCTACTTCTAGTTGAGCTCGGCTCCCTGAAAGGTGTTGAGCTGTCTCCACTTCCAGTTGAGGTCGACTCTCTGGAAGGTGTTGAGGTGTCTCCACTTCCAGTTGAGCTCGGCTCCCAGGAAGGTGTTGAGGTGTCTCCACTTCCAGTTGAGCTCGGCTCCCTGGAAGGTGTTGAGCTATCTCCACTTCCAGTTGAGCTCGGCTCCCTGGAAGGTGTTGAGCTGTCTCCACTTCCAGTGGAGTTCGACTCTCTGGAAGGTGTTGAGTTGTCTCCACTTCCAGTGGAGTTCGACTCTCTGGAAGGTGTTGAGTTGTCTCCACTTCTAGTCGAGTTCGACTCTCTGGAAGGTGTTGAGGTGTCTCCACTTCCAGTTGAGTTCGACTCTCTGGAAGGTGTTGAGGTGTCTCCACTTCCAGTTAAGCTCGGCTCCCTGGAAGGTGTTGAGCTGTCTCCACTTCCAGTTGAGATCGACTCTCTGGAAGGTGCTGAGGTGTCTCCACTTCCAGTTGAGCTCGGCTCCCAGGAAGGTGTTGAGCTGTCTCCACTTCCAGTTGAGTTCGACTCTCTGAAAGGTGTTGAGTTGTCTCCACTTCCAGTTGAGCTCGACTCCCAGGAAGGTGTTGAGATGTCTCAACTTCCAGTTGAGCTCGGCTCCCTAGAATGTGTTGAGCTGTCTCCACTTCCAGTGGAGCTCGGCTCCATGGAAGGTGTTGAGTTGTCTCCACTTCCAGTCGAGTTCGACTCTCTGGAAGGTGTTGAGCTGTCTCCACTTCCAGTCGAGTTCGACTCTCTGGAAGGTGTTGATTGTCTCCACTTCTAGTTGAGTTCGACTCTCTGGAAGGTGTTGAGTTGTCTCCACTTCCAGTTGAGCTCGGCTCCCTGGAAGGTGTTGATCTGTCTCCACTTTCAGTTGAGTTCGACTCTCTGGAAGGTGTTGAGTTGTCTCCACTTCCAGTTGAGCTCGGCTCCCAGGAAGGTGTTGAGCTGTCTCCACTTCCAGTTGAGCTGGGCTCCCTAGAAGGTTTTGAGCTGTCTCCACTTCCAGTTGAGCTCGGCTCCCTGGAAGGTGTTGAGGTGTCTCCACTTCCAGTTGAGTTCGACTCTCTGGAAGGTGTTGAGCTGTCTCCACTTCCAGTCGAGTTCGACTCTCTGGAAGGTGTTGATTTGTCTCCACTTCCAGTTGAGTTCGTCTCTCTGGAAGGTGTTGAGGTGTCTCCACTTTCAGTTGAGCTCGGCTCCCTGGAAGGTGTTGAACTGTCTCCACTTCCAGTTGAGTTCGACTCTCTGAAAGGTGTTGAGTTTTTCTCCACCTCAGGTCAAGCTTAATTTGACCTAAGGTGTTGAGCTTTTTCCACCTCTAGTTGAGCTCGGCTCATAGGAGGGTTGTTAAGTGGAGAAAGGTTCGCCTTCCGCCTCAAGTCAGGTCTCACCTACTCGTCAAATAGGTGGGTTGGACTTTCTTTCCGAGCTTAAGGCAAGCTCGAAAAGAGCGGAGATTGTGTACAACCCTCATATTTTCCGAGTCGGTGTGACCCGACGCGGATAAGGTCGAGATAGTAAAGATGGTCGAGGCAAGTGGAGCGACCGCTCATAGGCGACTAAAATCAGTCAAGGCAGAAATGACTCCGGACGAGAGTAAAAAAAGCGGCGGGACCAGTATAGGGAACACCCACTCGGCCCTTCGCCGGCGAGTGGGGGGTGTGTATTACCCATAATTCGTCAAGACCAAATCGTAAGTAAAGACGACCGAGACCAACGAAAGCGGAGAAGCGACGCCTGAGTCAAATGGACGAGTCCACCCGTCCGACACCCAAAGGGGGGGGGGGACAAATGGGGCTCCACTCGCCCAAGAAGGGGCGAGTGGAGTCCACTCGCTCGAGGGGCGAGTGGCCCACTCGCCCGAGGGGCGAGTCGCCCACTCGCCCGAGAAGGGCGAGTGCGGCCCACTCGCCCGAGGGGCGAGTTGCCCACTCGCCCGAGAAGGGCGAGTGTGGTCCACTCCCCCGAGAAGGGCGAGTGCGGTCCAGTCGCCCGGTCGGACCACGCGTCCAACGCCTTGGGGCGGGTCGACCCTGGTTCGTCCATCCGGTGCGCGGTCAAGATCCAGTTGGGGTGCGGATGGTATTTTCAAACAGTGGAAGTTGACTATTGACAGACCTTTCACGTTATACGCATCCCATTTTTAGGAAATTTATAAATAGACCCCCATGGGCACCTTGGGGAGGGTTGGCATCTCTTTACCCCCCTCCCTCGTGTGTGAGCAAGCACTACCCCTCCACTCCCTCTGTCATTGAAAGTGGACGGTGAGGTGATCTTCCGGGTATGTGGCGGGACCTCCACGCTGCAGTTTAAGGGGTCCGTTTATGGACTTAGATGCTCTTTAAGGGTCAGGTTCTTCAGTTCTTGGTGACTGGTCAAGGGTCTAGCTCGGGTCAAGTAAGGGTTAGCTGCATCCCCCTTGCAAACGTCGAGACCAGTTCTCTGGTTTCAACAGCAAGGTCCTTTGAAATGAAGGCTCTGGGCTCCTTTTATAGCTTTGGTCGGGGGTAGTCCGGTAATTTTGCCGTCGTAACCACCTAATAGACGAATCACGCTGGTCGATTTGGAGCACACGGCTCGCCATTTTTCGTAAATGACCGTCTTGCCCTTTGGGCAGTTCGGGCAGCTTTGTTGAAGGTAAGAAAGGCGACAAGCGGGTCCTGCAATCTGAGAAATTAGAAAGACAAAAACGCTTGCATTCCCATTTGTCTTTCGTTCCCATTTGCGATCAAGCCTTG
Organism: Dactylorhiza incarnata; assembly: GCA_033032865.1. Classification (NCBI taxonomy): domain Eukaryota; kingdom Viridiplantae; phylum Streptophyta; class Magnoliopsida; order Asparagales; family Orchidaceae; genus Dactylorhiza; species Dactylorhiza incarnata. The sequence continues at coordinate 2,856,577 of JAWHQI010000110.1, read as the reverse complement.
GTCCCTGAAGTTAGGTCGCACCCCTTGAGGGGGAGGGGCGGGGGGGGGGGGGGGGGGGGGGGGGGGGGGGTCGGCGGTACCACCCCGCGCGTCGTGGCAGTAGCGTTATCGCGCGCGGCTGAGTGCGGCCCTGCGGCGTGTTTTGGGCGCGTCTTTGTACGGGCGGTTGGTGGGTTTGGCCCACTCTCCCACTCATCCCTCTTAACCTTAGTGGTGGAGTGGAGTTTGCGAGTAACCGCTACCCGGCTTTGGACACGTAGATGAGAGCCCATGTATGAATGCATATCAGGACCTTTTTCAAAAAGGCATCAAACTTCAGGGACCAAGGCTCCATTTGGTACAGTGGTGGCGGTCATGAACGCGGTGGTAAAATCGTGATTCATAAACGCCCACCTAAGAAATTTCATCCACTTGAACATAAAAGTGAATGAAGTTCTTTAGGTGTCTGTTCACGAATGATGGTTTTACCATTGCATTCATGACTGCCGCCACCAAGCCAAACGGAGCCCAAATTAATAATTTTGCCTTATTTCTTCAAACGCCGCCTTCTTTATCTTAACCTTTTGCTTTATTCATCAATTTATAGGTCATTTCTTTTGACGCTTCGACTTAAATTCCACCCCCTCTGTTAATTTATAAACACAAATATTAATTAATTATTTGTATATCTTTTACTACTATATACAAGAAGTTGTCTTTGGTGCAATATTCAAAAGTGTCAAATATAGTCTCATTCTTTTACTCCAATGACTTAACATATATTATGAAAAAAATGGGAATTCCTAAAATATAATGACTATTTGTATAATTACACAATATCCCTATAATAAAAATAATGATGAAAATTCATAAAATCGAAAAAGTTTTTAGTAGACCTCCTACACCTACTATGATATGCAATCATTATGCCTCCAAAAACTAATTTCGAAATATAATGCGGTTGGTGGGTTTGGCCCACTCTCCCACTCATCCCTCATAACCTTAGTGGTGGAGTGGAGTTTGCGAGTAACCGCTACCCGGCTTTGGACACGTAGATGAGAGCCAATATATGAATGCATATCAGGGCCTTTTTCAAAAATGCTTCAAACTTCAGGGACCAAGGCTCTGTTTGGTACAGTGGTGGCGGTCATTAACGCGATGGTAAAATCGTCATTTATGAACGCCCACCTAAGAAATTTCATCCATTTGAACATAAAAGTGAATGAAGTTCTTTAGGTGTCTGTTCACGAATGACGGTTTTACCATTGCGTTCATGACCGCCGCCACCAAGCCAAACGGAGCCCAAATTAATAATTTTGCCTTATTTCTTCAAACGCCGCCTTCTTTATCTTAACCCTTTTGCTATGTTCATCAATTTATAGATCATTTCTTTTGACGTCTTCGACTTTAATTCCACCCCCTCTTTTAATTAATAAACACAAATATTAATTAATTATTTTTATATCTTTTACTACTATATACAAGATGTTGCCTTTGGTGCAATATTCAAAAGTGTCAAATATAACCTCATTTTTTTACTCCAACGACTTAACATATATTATGAAAAAAAATGGAAATTCATAAAATATAATGGTTATTTGTGTAATTACACAATATCCCTATAATAAAAATAATGATGAAAATTCATAAAATCCAAAAACTTTTTAGTAGACCTCCTACACCTACTATGGTATGCAATCATTATGCCTTCAAAAACTAATTTTGAAATATAATGCTTACTTTAAAATAATTTTTTGTTAAAATATAAATGTTTTTGAAAAAAATAATTATAAAATATTGATGTATATTTTTTTACGGTCATCGGAGTATAATGTCGTCGTGGATGGAGGTTTTCCATTGAAGCATTTGGCGGAAAGTCAGCATGGGTCATCTTAGAAAGTTTGGCGACTAAATTCATCCAAAAAAATTTTATGGAGTTATTGCGGGTCGCTTGGGTGCTCTTGGTAGACCGGTCGACTTGAACCGTCTTAGCTCTGAAGCGAGCTAAGCGCGCTAACAGTCAATTAGAGAATCGTTAAGTACACTTAGATACTTAGAATTCGAGCGCGACAGGCCGCCACTCGTTACAATAATAGGGGGAGAGAGAGAGATCTCTGAAGGTGATAGGTCACCACTCGGAAAACTAAGTCTTTTTTCTTCTGAGAACTGTGGTGAGAACAAAAGTGAGAATGCCCAGTCGCCTTTCGGGAGAAGGGAAATCTCCAAGTCCACGAAGGAGATCTTCGAAGCGCGAAGGAGATCTTCAAGCACCGAAGGAGAACTCGAGGGGAATCTTCGACAGAGCTCTCTCGGGTGCAGAAGGCAAGGTCCTTTGAAATGAAGGCTCTGGACTCCTTTTATAGCTTTGGCCGAGGGTAGCCTGGTAATTTTGTCGTCGTAATCACTTGACGGGTGAATCACGCTGGTCAATTTGGAGCACACGGATCACCATTTTTCGCAAATGACCGTTGTACAACCCCATATTCGCCGAGTGGGTCCCCAAGGTCCCGGGGGTCAAGGGGCAGAATGGGTCTGAGAGCCTTTGGGCGAGTGAGGCCCCACTCGCGGGGCACTTGCGTGGTGTCAAAGCGGACAGTCGAGAGTTGGTAGTCAAGACTTCACCCGTCGAGCGAGCCGAGTGCCTGGCGAGTGGCGCCCTCACGGACCACTCGCCCGGTGGAATACGACGGGCAAGGAGCCTGGCGAGTGGTGCCTTCACGAACCACTCGCCCAGAAGACTTTAGGGAGAAATTACCTAGATACCATTCGTGGGCTGCCAATAACCCTTCAGAACAGCGGAGTTAGGCTGTTAGCAGACCAATTTGAGGTGCGGTTAGTAAAACCAAAAGGCGGATTTATGCTATTTGCAGTCCAGCCTAAATAATCTATAAATAGACCCTTAAGGGCACCTTGGAGGAGACGGGATCTTTTGAGCGCTCTCCTCCGGGATAGTTTCAGAGCTGGCTACTAGTGCCCTCCAAGGTGCCCGGCTGAGCATTGGTTTGGGAGAGAAAGCTCTCTAAGATCTTTCAGGTGTGTGGCGGGACCTCCTCGCTACAGCCTTGAGTCTCTTCCAGATTATTCATCCATAGTCAAGAGAGTTTAGTGAGGGAGAAGTAAGCGCGGACTACACCCACCTGTGGGTCCGAACTCAAGAGACCGGTTGTCGGTTTCAACATTTATGGTGCGGTGAGCGTGGACCGTAGCTGTGCAAGAAAATCTCAAGTTGAGCTTGATGGCGGGAGATGGAAGAGACGGTTCCGACCCAGGTCACTCGCAGCCACCGGCGGCAATGGAGTGGCTAGTGATGTTCGAGAATTTCAAGCAGGAGGTCATGCAGACCATGCAGATGGCTATCGTCGGGAGAGGCGAGTGCGAGACGCCGGTGGTCCCGGTGGTTCCGCCCCAGCAGATTGGCGAGAATGCTTTGGGCCAGCGGCTTGGGAAGGAGGTAGCTGTAACGCCCCTGATTTTCGTTAATTATTTTACGTACCCTCTGTGACGTAATTTTGGCGTAAGGGCGTTATGTCAGCTCGTCTGGTAGTGTTTCGAGCTTTAGCTTAGTTAAAGCTTGTGATTTAGGTCAAGCGTGCGAGATTTCACGTCGTTTCGAGTTAAAGTGAAGATTTTGAGTGGATATCAAGACTTTAGCTTCGACAGGCTTTATCCGGAGTTTGGCTCGTCGGAATGGAATTCTGACTTCGCCGTTGGATTCGTAGCGCCGTTTTTCAGCTAAGGTGCGAATTTCATAGAAATCCGAGGTGCTTTGGTCGCCCTCGCAGTTTAAGTAAATTGGGGAATTGATTAATTATTTAAATAATAAATTTAGGTTTATATATAAGCCTAAAGCCTTCCCCTTTCCCTATTCATCCTCTTCCTCGATCAAAAGCATCCGCCGAGGGTTAGGGCGAGAGCGGAGCTTCGTGGAGCCTTCAACCGGCGATTCCTAGGGCTGTAGTGGTCGGAATCGAGTTTGGTTTGAAGATTTGGAAAGCTCTCGGCGAGATCTTCGTTCTAGCGGTAAGCCTTTCTCGTTTCGTGGAGTTTTGGGAGCTTTGGTGGTGACCTAACCCCTCCTTTTGATCCAAAAAGTTTCAGGAATCTGTGCTCGTGTGTTTCCCTAGCCGATCCATAGCTTTCAGAGCGGAGATCTTCGAGTTTGCGAGGTTTAAGGCAAGTGGCTTCCTCCTCCTTCCCTTTCGTTTCTTGAAGTATTGTTTTGCTTGTGTCGATTTCATGTCGCACGGTTTAACTTAAGTCTTGGAGTGTTGGTTTGGTAGTGAGCTTTCTTGATTGTTCTTCCTCGCTAAGCAGCGGATAGTTTTTTTCCCTGGAGAAAACCGTGAACTGGATAAACTCCCATTTTTTTCTTTCTTCTTGCTAATTCCAGATGTCTCGAGAAATTGCCTATCTCTCGAGAAATCATTCTCATCTCTCGAGAAACTGCCTTCCTCTCGAGAAATGCTCCTCTCGAGAAATCCTTGAGCTCTCGAGACATTCCCTCATCTCTCGAGAAACTGCCTTCCTCTCGAGAAATGCTCCTCTCGAGAAATCCTTGAGCTCTCGAGACATTCCCTCATCTCTCGAGAAACTGCCTTCCTCTCGAGAAATGCTCCTCTCGAGAAATCCTTGAGCTCTCGAGACATTCCCTCATCTCCTCTCGAGAAATCAAATTTCTTTTCTCTCGAGAAATCCTTTTGTCTCTCGAGAAGTTCCTTGTAGTTTTTGAGAAGTCCTAAATTTTTGATGTGATTTTTGTGTGGTTTTTGGTGGTGGGATTTCAAAATTTTGGACGGGGCTCTGCCCCGCACCCCGTAAGGGCTCTGCCCCTTGACCCCGCTCGCTGATCGGTAGCGAGACCACCGCCAGGGGCGCTGCCCCTTGGACCCCGTTAGGGGCTCTGCCCCTAAGACCCCGCCAGGGGCGCGGCCCCTTGGAACCCCGCCAGGTGCGCATGTGGTTTCGTTGCGATTTCCATGTTTTAATCTTTTGTCCTCTCTAGTGTACCAAGATGATTGCCAGTGTCCCTTCGGTGCTCCTAATCTTTGAACCCTCTTGGTTGTATTCTTTTACTCGTTGTGGTCTGTTAACATTTGAGTTACTCTTATGATTCTTATTGATCGAGGTATACTTTGCCTTGACCCTATTTTCTTAGGGCCTTCCAGTGATTATCCTTTCGGGCTGCGTCCCGTGTTTAAATAAAATTTAAGTAATAAGAACCACTGTCTTTAGCCCTTCACAGTAGTTGTGTTTGGGGGACAGTGGGGGAAATGTTATAGCCTTGCACGGTAGTCGTGTTTGGGTGGTTGGGTCTAGTGGTACCCCCACCTGCTTTTGGGCTTGGGGTAGCGGAGGTAGTTAACCGCTCCCGTATAATTTGAGCTGATCAGTCTCTTTAATTGATGAAACTAAATAAATGAACGTGTTGTTCCTCTTTTGATATTTAGTGCACTTGATGCTTGTTGGTTCTTTGTTCAGAGCTCTCTTTCGGTAGATTTGGCTTGGGTTGGTACCCCTTATGCCTTGCTTGTTTTTCTGCTAGATTTCTGCCACTTGTAATCCCTTGCTGAGGCGTTCTTTGTTTTATTGAATGCCTCAGGTTCAGAGCCGTAACGGCTAGTGGTGTAGCCTGAAGTTCAGAGTTTTAGTAGCTGTTCACCCCGCTGCTGCGAGGTAGTTGTTTTTAGTTACTTCTTGTGCTCAGACATACTAGTTGGTGCCAATGGGTTAGTGTCATGTTGTTGACGCCCATTGTGCCCCTTTTTATACTTTATAGTTTATTTGCCAGATTATGCCACTACTTTTAGATCTTGAGTATCTTACCCTCTGGGAATGATTTATGTTAGGTGCATTATAGTTATAAAATGGTTTTCTTCATCCTCATTGCATTCTTTCTAACTAAAACCCTTAACTTTAAAGTCGTCTAAAGGTATTTTCTACTCTTACAGTATGCCTAGTTATGTGCATATCACTTACGTCATGCTCCGTCGTTTGCATACATGTAGGACTTTAAGTAAACTAAATCAAGTATTTTCCGCTGCAATTATATATACTTTCTCGGTGGACTAGTTGATCCACGAACTGAGAGACACAGTTCTTATCTCAAAACCCCTAATAAATGATTTCAAATGATGACTTATCATATAATCATGTTTGTTTAGTTAAGTAATAGGTTCCCGCCTGAGCGTCTACAGTTGTCTCCTGTATGACGTGGCATCATGACGTGTATTTTCTCTTACTCTGATATTCTTAAATTCGTAGAAAATGCGGGTTGTGACAGTAGCGGCGGAAGCTAGCGTGAGAGATCTCCCCGGGAGGTAGCTGTTCAGCTGCCCGGCGAGCGCAGAGGTGTGCGAGCTGACTCCTCGCGAGAGGACCACTCGCCGAGCAAGGGAAGAGAGCCCCTTCTGTGAGTTGATCCTCTCAGCCCCGGTACCGGAGGGGTTCAGAGGGTCGGAGATGTCTTACTATACCAACAAAGATGACCCAGTCCTGCACCTGCAATGGTTCGAGGACTTGATCTCGATCCTCCCAATGTCAGATGACTTCCAGTGTCGGCTCTTTGCCACCACTCTGAAGGAGAAGGTGAGAGACTGGTTTCACCAGCTCCCCGTGGGCTCTATCTATGCATTCGAGGATCTATGTCGGAGCTTCAGGTTACGCTTCTCAACGTCAAAGAAGAGGAAGAAGGACGCGGAGGCGCTCTTCAAGATCAAGCAAGGGCCTGGGAAGTCGCTGGCCCATTACGTAGACATGTTCCAGGACGAGGTCCTACAAGTCCAGGAGGTGCCAGGGTTCACCCTCCAGCTAGCCTTCATAGTGGGGCTGCGGGAGGGGTTCTTCAAAATGGACCTGAAGCGGAAGGCACATCTATCCTTCGAGGAGCTGATGGAGCGAGCGGCGGAAGAAATTGAGGGAGAGGCCATCAACCCAAAGTTCGCCAAGAGATTGGCGAGGCTGAGCGAGCCAGAGGTGAGGCAGTAGGAGGGAAGAAGATGGGACGAACCCAGAGGTCAGGGGTTTCGGGGGTAGCAACGGGATTGGGGGTATCATGAGCCTAATAACCGGCTGGCTTGGAGGCCCCAGGAGGGGCCGACGCGAGGTCAGGAATGAGATCAACAGAGAAGGGGGAAGGGAGGGCCAATCATCCGGGATGGAGGCAGGACCCCTCCCCCCTCCCCCCCTCCCCCCTCAGGAGCAAGCCATGTCAGTAGGCCGAGGAAGAGGAGGAAGAGGAATATGAGGAAGAGGAGGTAGGGCGGCGTTGCCCTATTGTGACTTCCATCAGGAGGAAGCTAGGTCACGCGACGGCCATCTGCCCGGAGTTTCTGGAGATGAGGGGAAAAGGTCAGCATCAACAGCGACCTGTGAGGATTGAAGAAGTGCTACCCGGAGAGGAGGAAGATAGATGCGAAGACAGGACAAACGTGGGAGCCAGGGGAGGGATCAGAGATGACTCTCTTTAGGCTACTCTCCCCCTAGGCTTCTTTGGTGGGGGAAGAGTGCCTCCAAAGGTGCCCCAAGCTCAGCATTGGCTTGGGAGGGGAAGTGCTCTAAGATCTTCCGGGTGTATGGTGGGACCTCCTCGCTGAGCCCTCGGTCCTGTTCCTAGTTTCCTAAGTCTTCGGCCTAGCGCTCTCCCTTGAGAGAAGTAGGTGTGAGGTCACCTCCTCTTTTGGGGACCCCGAACTCCACAAGAGACCAAGTCTTGATTTCAACATGATCCATGGTGGGATTGGGATAGAGGCAACTCGTAAGAGAAGCTTCCAGGAGATGTTCAGGAGGAGTGTCACGTCGACCTCCCAAACCCCACCCCTTCGGAGAAGCTCACCTTCTCGTCAGAGGATATGCCGGACTTCGAAGACCCGTTCTGTGACGCCTTGGTGATCCAGACGACGATCAAAAACTTCACGGTCTCCCAAATCTTAGTCGACAACGGGAGCTCCGTGAATGTGATCTTCAAGAAGGCCTTTGACGTGTTGGAAGTAGAAGCAAAAAGGGTGCATGCCTCAGATGGACCCTTGTTTAAGTTTTCAGGGGAGAGGAAAGAGGTCGAGGGAGGAGTCAGCCTCCAGGTGACGTTGAGAGGGGTCCCCAGGAACTGTCGGTTCGTCATTGTTGACGCTCCAAGCAGCTATAATGTCATATTCAGACGCCCTCTCATCAGCACCTTCCGGTGTGTTCCCTCATCCTTCCATCAGTGCTTGAAGTTCCGCAGTGGAGGAGTCCAGGTCAGGATCCGGGGGGATGCAAAGGTGGCGAGACAGTGTTATGTGACCGCCGTCAACACCATCTCCTGGATGGCGGAGGCTGAAAAGGTGGATAGAGAGATGAAGGGTCTGGAGGGGCCAGAAGGAGAGGATAAGGAAGGAGAAGGAGAAGGAGATAGCAACACCCGAGGAGATGAGATGAAAGTGGCTCAGGAAGAGCGTGTCAAGCCAATGGAGGAGGAGGTTGCGGTAGAAGAAGAGACCCTGACCGAAGGAAGGGAAGCAAGGGGCGGATGGGAAGAGCCGGCCCGGCTTGAGGCGTCAGAAGAAGTGGTCGAGATGGAGGTCACCACCCAGGAGGGGAAAGTGAAGAAGGTGCGGGTCAGCGGGGGCCTTGGCCCGAAGGACGGGAGGAGGATGCTAGAGTGCATCCAGAGGAGCGTGGACATCTTCGCATGGAGCGCGACAAACATGTCGGGCATCGATGTGGACGTGGACTGCCATCGACTCAACCTCGAGCCAGGGACCCGCCCCATTCGACAGAAGAGGAGGGCCATTGCAGACAAGCTGGAGGGGTCGATCCGCGAGGAGGTGGAGAAGCTCCTCAAAGCAGGTTTTGTATCGGAGATCCAGTATCCAGGTTGTGTCTCCAATGTCGTCATGGTAAAAAAGGTGATAGGCGCTGGAGGATGTGTATTGATTTTTTTCCCTTTTAAACAAAGTCTGCCCTATGGATTGTTATCCTTTGCCTCGGATCGACGTGCTGGTTGACTCAGCCGTCGGTTTTTCTGTAATGAGTTTTTTAGATGCTTTTTCAGGTTATCATCAGATCAGGATGCACCCCCCGGACGTCAAGGATGTCTCTTTCATCACGAGGGAAGGGTACTACTGTTATAAGATGATGTCGTTTGGGCTAAAAAATGCAGGGGAAACATACCAGAAGATGATGGATCGGGTCTTCCGGGAACAAAGGGGGAGGAACTTGGAGGCATACGTGGATGACCTCATGGTGAAAAGCAAGGATGCGAGCTCCCACCTCAAAGACCTCGAAGAGACCTTTGCCACCCTGCGGAGGTTCAAGATGAGGCTGAACCCTTCAAAATGCATCTTCGAGTCCGGCAAGGAGAAATTTCTGGGTCACCTCCTTACCTCAGCGGGGGTGGAGCCGAACCCGGACAAAGTTAAAGCTATAATGGAGTTGGGATCACCGCGGAATGTTAAGGAAGTCCAACACCGACTGGGAAGCTCGCAAGGTTGAGTAGGTTTCTATCTCGGGCTAGAGAGAAATGCTCCCCCATCTTCAAAGTGTTGCGAGGCAATCAGAAGTTCGAATGGACGAATGAATGCGAGGAGGCTTTCCAGGCCCTGAAGAGCCAACTCACCAAGGCTCCGCTGCTCCAAGGTCTTAAGGAGGGAGAGGATCTAGCCTTGTATCTAGGAGTCGGGGCTGAAGCCGTGAGCTCCGTCGTCGTCCGGGAAGAGGTCAAGAAGCAGCTACCCATTTATTACGTAAGCAGGGTTTTGAAGAATGCAGAGCTCCGATATCCGATTTTGGAGAAGCTGACCTTCGCCCTGGTTATCTCGACCCGGAAGCTCAGACCATACTTCCAGGCCCATTCAATCCAAGTAGTGACTAACCACCCCCTTCGCAAAATCTTCGAGGGGGTAGAGCACTCGGGGAGACTCGCGAAGTGGTCGGTGGAGTTAAGTGAATTTGACATCACTTTCGTCCCTCGGTTGTCGATGAAGGCTCAAGCGGTTGCAGATTTCATGGCGAACTACATGGTCGAAATGGAAGAGGATCAAGCCCTTCATCATGTCCCCTGGAAGCTGTTGGTCGACGGGGCATCAGACAAGAATTATTTAGGAGGAGGGGTGGTGTTGGAAAGCCCTCACGGAGTGAAAATTGAGCAAGCGCTAGTGATACATTTTCCCATCACCAACAACCAGGCGGAGTACGAAGCAGTGATCGTCGACCTACATCTGGCCCAGGAGTTGGGGGTTCATGATGTGGAGGTCCTCACCGATTCAATGGTAATTGCCTCATAAATCAAGGGTGAGTTTGAGGCAGGGAGCCAACCCTCGTGAGGTATCTAACCAAAGCGAGGGGTCTCATCGGAACATTCAAGACTTTCTCTATCAAGCACATACCAAGGGAAGAAAGTTTCCTGGCAGATCGGATGGCCAAGTCCGGCCGTCGGGCTGGAGGGACCTTGGCGGATCTGTTCCGCCCTTCGATTGAGGAAGGGGAGCTCATGGACATAGAGCAGCGGCCCTCGTGGAAGGACCCTTTCGTGACCTTCCTGACGACGGGCAGGTTTCCGGAAGAGGTTCCAGATCAAAGACGCTTTCGGTACAAGTCCACCTACTACGTGCTTCATGAAGGGGACTTGTATCGGAAGACTCTCTCCGGACTTTTGGCGCGATGCATTTCTGAGTAAGAGGTCCTGAGGGTTCTGGAGGAGATTCACTCCGACGAATGTGGTAGTCATTCGGGGAGTAGGACATTGGAAGTAAGGATAATGCGGCAGGGATACTTCTGGCCGACTCTGAGCAAGGACGCATCAGAATTTGCCAAGAAATGCCGGAAGTGCCAGTTGTTCGCTCTGCTTCAACTTTTGTCGGCTCAGAGGCTAAGGAGCATCACGACGCTATGGCCCTTCGTCATATGGGGAATGGATCTGGTGGGACTTTTCCCCCATGCTAGTGGGCAAAGAAGATTTCTCTTGGTCATGATCAACTACTTCTCAAAATGGTTGGAGGTCAAAGCTCTAGCCAAGGTCACCTCCCAGGTAATCCGCAACTTCGTATGGGGGGAGATCATCTGCCGACATGGGCTTCCACAAGCCATAGTCACAGATAATGGTCAGCAATTCGCCAGCGAGGAATTTATCAGCTTCTGCAGGCTGTTGGGGATAGACCTCAGGTTCGCATCCGTCCATCACCCCAGGAGAAACGGGCAAGTGGAGGCAGCAAATAAGATCATAGTGAACCTGCTCAAAAAGAAGGTGGAGAACTTGAAGGGGAGTTGGGTGGAGCAACTCCCATCGGTCCTATGGGCTTTAAGGACTACCCCCAACACCGCCACTGGCGAGACCCCCTTCAAGCTCTCTCACGGTTGCGAGGCCGTCATTCCCGTGGAATTTGAACTGTTAAGAGACGCCTCAGATGGTGATGAAAAATGGAGAACAGGAAACGAGGAGGAGCTGCGGCTCTCCCTGGATCTGGTCGAGGAGGTCCGAGATCTTGTCGCCATTCGTCATGAGGAAGTCAAGCGGCGGATGGCCAAATACTTCGACATTCTTCATGAGAGTATACAAAATGGATTCGGATCCCCTGGAGTTCATGCTGGAACTCCATGGTGGAGTTCCCTCAACAGTTATGAGATAGATTTTTAAATGGTCTTTTTGGCACCATATATTCATCACTGTTAGCTTTGTTTTTAAGCATCATAACTATCTCATATATGTTTTATATTATGAATCGATATGTCTAGTAGAGGTGAATAAGAGCATCATTCATGATTACCAAGCATGAGGTCATTCATTGACTAACGGGGGAACCAAAGGATCTCCGCGGAGAACCACCGGATCTCCGCGGAAAACCGTTTGTTCTCTGCGGAGAACCTTTGGATCTCCGCGGAGATCTCTTGGGTTCTCCGCGGAGATCTCTTGGGTTCTCCGCGGAGAACCTTTGGATCTCCGAGGAGATCTTTTGGGTTCTCCGCGGAGACCTGACTCCGCTCCTCGGAAATCCAATGGTCTCCACGGAGAACCTAAGAGATCTCCGTGGAGATCCAAAGGTTCTCCGCAGAGAAGGATTCAGGGTTCTCCGCGGAGATCCAAGGGTTCTCCGCAAAAGAGGTATACACTCTCCTTCCTTGGACAACAATGGCGGAGAAGATGGAAACCCTAAAAAAAGATAATGGCGGAGAAGATGTACCAAGCGGAGATGATTCTCGAGCCTAGGATCTCTTGTGTCGTGAGTCGGGGAAAGCGCCAGAGAGTCGTTGGAATCTGGCCGGAGTCGATGGGGGAAGCGGCGCCGGAGAGCAATAGCGGGGAGCATCGCGAGAGTGAGAGAGAGCGAGTGAGTGCGAAAGAGAGTGACGGGAGAGAAGCCGAACGGGCGCAGGATTGATGGGAGAGGGAGAGATGGTGTTTTATATTTTTAATGTTTATTATGAATATTTTATTAATATTAAGTCGGATTCAGTCTACCAGAGTGAGGTCCAACCAGGGGGGGGGGGGGGGGGCGAGTAGAGCAGAAGTATTAGGACAGTGGAAAATAGGTGAGTGAGAATAGTTTTTTGGGAATGCCTTAAAAAAAGTTATGATGAGTGCTAACAACCAAAAATGCGGTGCTTATAACAACCACATATATTTAAGCGATGATTATGCCTATGCTATTTTTGTTGGTGATTGTTACTCGCACTACAGTTTTGGCTATCCACACTCTTTTTGTATGAGTTATTACGCGTCTTTTAGAAATACGTCATGTACATGCATTTTTAGGAAACGTGTTCAACACGAAAGTTGTAGAAATCTACAACTTTCGTGTTAAACACTTTTTCCTAAAAATGCACGCACAAGACGTATTCTCAAAATGCGCTTAATAACTCATATAAAAATAGTGCGGATAGTCAAAATTGTAGTGCGGATAACAATTGTTTTTTCTTCTTCATATTTTTCACCGTAATTACTTGGAGATTTGATGTGAAAGTTGTAGTAGTTTGACAATGAAAGGCCAGGATTCCCTTCAATCATAAAAACAAGAATCTTAATTATTATAATAATAATTAAATAATTAATTTAAATCAGAGGGTAATTTTAAGAGTACAGCAGTTCATAAATAACATTTTGTCTTACCGCGGTTGTAGCCTTGTAGGGAATGTTTATTTCCATCGCATCACGCTCCTGATAAGGACGCAGGGGCCCCACCCATCCTACGGTTCTTATCTTCCTACGTCCACGTGTCGCAATTTCCTCCTCCCACCCCGCGATTCGAGCCGCCCCCAATCTGCTTTCTCTCCACCACAAAAAGCTACTGTACACCAGAGAAATTGTGAGAAGAAGAAAGCGTATGAGTGCTCCGAAGGCAGACGATGATGCAGAGATAGAGAAGCTCTCCGCCGGAATGGGAGGCGGAGCTGGGTGGGTAACGGCGGCGATGTTCCCGGAAGAGGTGTTGGAGTACGTGTTCTCTTTCGTGGAGGCGGACGCGGACCGGAATGTGATCTCGCTGGTGTGCCGCGGGTGGTACCGGATCGAGCGGCGTTGCCGGCGTCGGATCTTCATCGGAAACTGCTACGCCGTTTCGCCGGAAATGGCGTTGCAGCGTTTTCCGGAAGTCAGGGCGGTGATAATCAAGGGTAAGCCCCACTTCGCGGACTTCAATCTGGTGCCCAGCGACTGGGGCGGCGGGGCCGATGCGTGGGTTGAGAGCCTGGCTGAGGCGTGTCCGCAGCTAGAGGAGCTTCGATTCAAGAGAATGGTGGTGACTGACGATTGCCTCGAGCTCATCGGGAGGTCTTTCAGGAACTTTAAGGTGCTCTCACTTGTATCGTGCGAGGGCTTCAGCACTGCTGGTCTGGGATACGTTGCTGCCAATTGCCGGTGAGTGATCAGTACAGTTGGTCTATATTTCTCTCTAGTTTTTGGTGTGCGTTTTTCTTGGATTTAGTTGGCTAGGGTTTTGTTGTGGGCAGGATTTTGGAGGAATGAATATCGAAACTTTTGTTGATTGTTTGCCTGGTAGAAATTTAGTTGTCAAATGAGCTTCACTACAAACATGGGAGTATTTTGCACTAATGTTTATGGTGTTAGGTTGAATCGTGTTCTTCCTTGGTTAGGTTTTCACACTTCAAACTGTGAAAGACTTTGGATTGGATCTTGTTCTATTCAGGATTAATTGCGGGAAATTGGGATCTTAATTACGTGAAGAATTTCTTCTTGGTTCTTATTTAAAGTGGTTTTTTATCTTTGATTTTTTTATAATATTCTTACATTTGCAACATACTAGAGGACTTATACAGATGTTTAGAGTAGAACTAAAAACAACACTCAAGCCTTTATCCCACTATAGTGGGGTCGGCTAGATGGATCCTTTTTCGCCATTGTGCCCTATCTTTAGTCATAATCTCACTAATGCCTAATTGCATCATGTCTTTCCTTATAGTTTCATTCAAAGTATTTATTGGTCTACCCCTCCCCCGTTTAACATGCCCAGTGACTAAACTCTCACAACGCCTAACATGTGCCTCTAATGGTCTCCTTTGTACGTGTCCGAGCCATCTTAGTTGAGCTTCTCGAATCTTCTCGACAATTGGTGTCAGTCCTGTCTTATCCCTGATACATTCATTCCTAATTTTATCCAGTCTCGTGTGTCCACACATCCACCTAAGCATTCTCATCTCTGCAACTCCCAATTTTCGCTCATGTACACAATTCAGTGCCAAACACTCAGAACCGTAGAGCATCGCTGATCTAATTGCAGTACGGTAAAACTTGCCTTTAAGTTTTAATGATACTTTACGATTACATAAGATCAATGACGCACCTCTCCACTTCAACCAACCTGCTTGGATTTTATGTATCACATCTTTATCTACACCTCCATCTTTTTTTATGTTCAAAGTAAAACTAATAAATCTTAATGATATGATGTATGAATTGATTGAGCTCAACATGCATCTCTACTCTCTCTGTTATTTACCTTACTATTATTCTCCTTATGCCAGTTTTTCACCGAGGAACCAGTAATTTCTTACTATTTATCTTACTATTACTCTCTTTGAATAAGATATCATGAATTATGCCTGTATATAATTTTGGATTTTTTCGTTGTTTTTGTACTTTGGTGTGGATCTAACATTTATCATGGCAATAGAAACCCACAATAATATGTTGAATGGAGCAAAAAAAAGAGATGCTTGATTCTTTTAATATTCTGAAGTCTACAATTAATATAAGCTAGGATGATGAATGGTTATTCAAAGATGGAAACATCTTTCTTCCGATTCTTCTCCTCGAGGTGATCAAGAGCCTCAAAGTACCGACATCATAAGTGACGCCAAATGGTTGTTCAGGTGAAGAACTAGATTAGTTTGATTGCTGCAAAGGGGAAGGAGGTCGGCAACTGAAATAGACTGACTGCTTGAGAGGGGAAGGAGGATACCGACTTAGAACAGAGGAAAGCGGAATGAGATTAAGGTTAGTTTTTTGATTCTTTAGAGAGGAATCCATTTTTAGTATATTTTGTGCCTTCTAATAGGCATTAGGGATGCCCTAAATTCAAACTAATTAATTCCTTGAACTATGGAATTATAATAAGATAATAATAAAGGACAAGTCCATGTCCAAACACTTAGTGCTAAAAGATTGGTCTCATTAAAAACTTAATGTTAGCGTTGTTACAATAATGATATCCCACAATATTGATGGTTCCAATGATGATGTAGAGGTATGATATCTCTGTTGACTTTTTTGACATTAGTACAAAACACAACCTCGATATCTAGATGGTCTGATATTCCTTTTTTGGAATAAATCATATCAATTGCTATTAAAGTGGCCATCATTCCACTTTTCTATGTCATGACCAATACCGAAGAATAAATATATGTTGTAATGTCAAATGATGAAAATTTTCTTCATGAAGAAAGTTGAATTCCTTATTTAAAAAAAATATTTACTCAACTCCTTCTAAAGAGACTACATTATGTGAAAAATAAGTGAAGTGGTTTTCTTCCCATTTTATTTTGTTTGATTTCTCATAAAAGCAAGCTGTTATTGTGAATTACATAACTCATAAAATAACACTCTACATTAAGGACTCTTATAATATGCTCAAAGATTGGATTTTTGTTTATGGCTTTTTTTGTGTGTGGAGGTGGGGGGTGGGGGGAGGGCCCAAAAATCTCATGATCCTATCATCTTGAATTGACGTGGTGATCTGGTCTCCTGAATTCAGGGCGCAGTTCCATAACTATCAAAGGCTCTTCTTAGTATCCATGGTTGCCTTCTTTCAATTTTTTGAGCAATCCAGAGACCGGAGGTACTCCATGCCAAAATATATGCATTTATGATGAGACACTACATTTATATTTAAATGGAAAAAGGATCAACTATGCAACTTTGATTGTTCATTGTTTGTGATTATTGTAAATATGTTTACGAGGCTAACTTATCATGATTGATCTATAAGGTGGATAAGAGGCGCGATGCATTACAAATTTACAAGTATGATTGTTCGTTGTTTGTAATTATTGTAAACATGTCTACAAGGCCAACTTATCATGATTGATCTATAAGGTGGCTAAGACGTGTGAAGCATGGCCCATCATGGTTGAGCTATGAAGCATCGATATTTCCTTGAGGGTCACGTACCCATACCGGATACGTTTCCGATATCGGCACGTACCCGATACTCACGGATACACCTGTTATTCTAGTTTGTAGATACACTTGAACTTGGTAGATTGTTCTACATATTGTAATAAGAGTATGTTTTTCTGAAGTAAACAAAAGACTACTTTTGCGTGTCTTTTAGAAAAGAAAAATTGTGACCCAGAAATGCAACTAGCGATGTTTGTTTCTGATAGTAACAAAATGTACTTAAGATCTAAGTATCTTTTTTTTCGTTTTAACTATAAAGAATTTGATTTAAATTTATTATTTTATTTTTTTACTATATATTTAAAGATTAGATGTTTCAAATTGGTACTTTTCCTACTATTCAACATGAATTTTTCTATGTTTAATATTTTGCTAACTTGTCTCTAGAGGAACCAGAAGTTGAAGATGTGTTAATCTTAATAATAGAGAAGAAGAAAATGACTGATAAACATCCTTAAATTTGAAATGATTATGAATATTTTTTGTTTGAGAACTTCATATTATATTGAATTAACTATGAATTTGTACTTCAATTTGTGATTTATGCAATTATGTTTGATGTTTTATTATTTTGAGTATTTTTAATTACATTTGTGAGATTATACATATATATTTATTATATTTAATACAACGTATCCTGCCGCACCCGTATTCATATTTTTAAAATTTTGGCGTACCGCCGTACCGGATACGTATCGTACCCGGTACTCGTACCGTATCGATGCTTCCTAGTGGTTAGAGATATTAGGTCATAACCAACTACTGTTCCGAGGTATGACATGGCTACTTTAACTATTTGAAGTAGAGTCAATTTCACCTTAAAAGGGAATGCCTAAAAGTATACCAGCAAGTTTTGTGCTTTAGGCAATCTTTATTGTAGAGAGTCATCCTTGTTAGATAGTTGACCCAAAGTTAGTTGAAGTATCAAGGTGGTTGAAAAACATGATTTCATGTATGTAGGTGGCTCATGAGGCAGTTAGAGCTATGCTTGAGCTCCGAGTCGGAATCTAGCTTACTTTAAAGAAGCACGTCTCTAACAATATGATGGTCAAGTTGATCCACCCACTCAAATCCGACCAATTTGTCTTAAGCCTCAGGCACATTATATTTGAGAAAGTCATAATCCATACTGAACATTTGACTTATAATCTATTCACAAGGAATGATCCCTTAGTATTATGGCGAGTAAACCTCATAAAAATGGGCGATGATATGTATCTACAAATTATCTCTAAGGGTCCATTCGGCGCGCAAGTGTTGGTTTTCTGGAATTGGCTTTGGTCAGAAAACCAATATATGCAGGAATTGGCTTTATGCAGAAAACCAATTCTGCTGTTCGGCTGTATGATGGTATTCAGTGAATAGAATTGGATTGATACCTAAAAGCTGTTCGGCTGCGCAAAGGAATTGACTTTCTGAAATTGAAAATTTTAGAATTTATAATTCACCAACATGTGTTCCATCTAATTCACCAACACAGTCCACAAACCATCTCGACCTTGGTTCTACTCTGGATTCCATCTAATTCACCAACACAGTCCACAAACCATCTCGACCTTGGTTCTACTCTGGATTCAGGAAATTTGATATAGTCCTTTGAACATATGTAGGCTGCCTAGGAATGGAATTCAATACAACTACATCTGCCCCTAGAGTCATTGTGACTGATGACGATATAATGTATCTCTCCTACGTTTCTTGTGCAACTCATTATTATCCATTGCAATGAATGTAGCCACTAAAAATAGTCCGACAATGGCAGAAATAAAATCTACCAGAAAGAATGCTGTCAATTAACAGATGGAGTGTTATTATAGATCGTTACTATATTCATTAGCTAAATTTAGGGGAGTGCTGCCATGTATATATAACAGATGAGAATTCAATATATGGAAAAAAACTTTCATCTACAAAATCAAGCCACGAAGCAGATCAATGATTTATGATGTCAGGGAATATATTTAATCTATGTATATATCACAATTGAGATCATCAGCAGTAAAAGACTGCATGAGAAGCCTGGAGCGAGTAAAGAGCACGAAATACAGTTTTAAATCCAGAGCCAAAATTAAAATCCAGGAAAAAAATGGAGAAGAAGATCCAGATCTAAACCACGGACAATAACCAGATCTAACATCTAAATCCAACACAAAACTAAAAACAAAATAAGGGATGAGGAAGATCGGGAAAAGGATAATCGAGGAAAAAGTAATAGGAAGAAGAGGAAGAAGAAGAGGAATAAGAAGAAGAAGAGATGGAGTAAGAAGATACCTGGAGGAGGAAATCGAAACGGGAAGAAGTTTCTCAGTCGGCGCAGTCGGTCGCGAGTTGCGGGAAGCAGAAACCAGCGATATCTGATGCGGGAGGCGGAAATCAGCGATATCTGATGCGGGAGGCGGAAACCAGCGAAAACCAGAGAAGGCGTAATTGCTTCTGGAGGAGGAAGAGCGGTCGGCCTTTGTCGCTAGAGGAGGAGAACGAGGGTTGGAGGCATATCTTCGTTGGTAGAGGAGAACGAGAGCGCTTGCGAGAGTTGTCTTCAACAATTCTGCGCAAAACCCGAGCGGGAAGGGTAAGTTTTGGTGGCTTTGGTTTTTAGGGTAATAAAAAAACCATGGGTTTTGCCCCCCAAAGCCAATACCCACAGAATTCTGTCCCGCCAAACAACAAAATTGGCTTTCTGGCGACCAAAGCCAATGCTAGAAAGCCAATTCCTGCGCGCCGAACGGACCCTAAGTGCTTTTAGTTGATTTGGTTTGGCTTAAAATGACACCATTTACATGTAGATATATTTGAGGTGATTTGAAGTGATTTGAGGAGTGCCAAACTCTAATTAATTTTTTGTTTATTTTGTGGACATGATGTCCAGTCCGTATATACTTAATTTGATGAACGTAATGACTCTGAAAAGTCCCAATTTGATGAATTTATTTGAATTGGTGGACATTATTGCTGTTTATTGTCCATTTTGGTGCAAGTGGGTTTGGACATTTAGAGCATACGGTTTATGAGAGTGTGCCCAAGATATGGGTGGTTAGAGAAAATTCACATCTTGAGAATGACACCAAACATATAATAAGAAGAACTGAGTAAGCATAAAAAAATTAGAGAGGATTTATGCAATTTGGTGAAAATCACCCAAGTCCACTATCACACAGAAAAGTTTTGAGCAACAAGCAGCTGCTCTACAAGAAGAAGAACTGCAAGTAAATATAAAAAAATAAGAGAGGATTTATGCAATTTGGTGAGAATCACCCAAGTCCACTATCGCACAGAAAAGTTTTGAGCAATAAGCAGCTGGTCCACAAGTGTTATAGATTCAGTTCATCAGCACCGAAGGTAATGGTGTGATTCTTATTGGCTAATTTTTACGTCAACAATATTCATGGTAAAAAAGATTTTGTTGGCTAATTTTGAGCAATAAACTTTGACTTGATTTTAATTCATTATCCAAATATGTAATTGCCCTGGAAGCAGCCTCTTGCAAAACTGCAGGGTAAGGTTTGCCTACATTTCACTCTTGTGGTGGGACCCTTCCCCGGACCCTCGCTGCACGGGAATGCTTTGTGCACCGGGCTGCCCTTTTATCCAAATATGTAATCAAATTTAATTAATAAATAATAGGCCAATCTTTATAAAATTTAGCCGATATTAGCTGATTTAAATTAAATTGTATATTTGAGGGATTAACTTTCACATCCCAACAATCTCTCACTTGAAGGATAACTACCTGTGCATCTATCCTATGAGAGTCATCTGTGCAACACCTCCTCTCACTCATCCATGGAGGTTAATGGATGTACCTCCTCTCCAACATTTAGTAACGAATTTATTAAATCTAGTTACCCTTATTATGTCATTTTGTTCTGAACTATGTCAATTGTCTTGCAACTACCATCTTATCACTTGGTAGCTCCCACTTGGCAAAATAGCTCGGTAGGAAGAAATAAAATAATGCCTTAGGATTTAGCTTTGTTAAAGTTATTCTCCCAGCAGATGATGCTTAAGATGTGGGGGTTAATGATGCTTAATAAGTATTGTATGCTTAGGATGTTGTCAATAGCTAGTAGTTTGGATCGAGCCATTTCAGTTGGATAGAGCCATTTCAGCTGGATAGAGCCATTTCAGCTGGATCGAGCCATTTTGATGCGGAGCTGAGACGAGGACTTGCAGTGGAGGACGAGTTTTGGGCCCTTCTTGGGCCAATTGACGACTTTCCATATAAGGTGTGCCCGGATCGTTGATCGGACTCCGCAAATGTGTCCGGACTCGCGCTGCGAATCAATTTGATGTATTACTTCATTAGTTTGCATTGTATTTAGGGTTATTTGGGTGACCCCACCTCTGACCAATCATAGCCGTTGAAGTTGGGATGCCATAGCCTTTATTTTATTATAAATAGATAGGTAGTGAGCCGATGGAGGCTATGACAGAATTTGGAGAAAGCTATTTCCGGATTCCCGCGATCATCCCACGGTGCCGACTCCGTGGAACCCTAGGTGACGACTCCTAGGCTTGTATCTCCCCACCAAGGTATTCCCTAACCCTAGACCCCTTTCTCCCCTCTCCAAATCTGATTAGACCGCCCCAATCCCCCCCAACAGCCGCTGGTTCTCTGGATCCAGCAACCCCCACCGCCACTTTTCCCCTCCAACTTCCCTCACCACAGCGGCCGCCCTCCATCCCCTCTACAGCCTACATCGCCGCCCTCCAGCCCCCCATCTACAGCCTATGTCGCCGCCCTCCAGCTCCCTCTAAGTGCACGTCGCCTCCCTCCAGCCCCCTCTATAGTCCACGCCGTCGCCATCCAGCCCCCTTTACAGCAGCCGCCCCCTTCAAACCCTCTCTCCCTTGCTGCCAGCCACCCGCCTCCCTTTCTCAGACCCCCAACAATCGTCCCCCTCTCACCCAGTCGCCGGGTTGGCCCCCAACACCTCCCATTCCGTGGATCCACTCCCCACAACCCCCCTTCCAAATCAGTCTAGATCTGAATTTCAGCCCGATCCGGTCTCAAATTATCGGATCTACCCTCCTCGCCGGATCTACCCACCTCGCCGGATCTACCCACCTCACCGGATCTACCCATACGTGGTCGGATCCATCCATTGCCGGTCCGATTCCACCATCCACCGTCGAGGACAGCCACCCACACCACTTCCACGCCACCGGTTCCACATTCGATCATCATCCATGCATCTCCGGCTCCGAATTCTTCAGTGCCTTGGTCAGCCCACTACTTGGTGAGTTCTCGTTGTATTGGATTATTATTTTCAGCATATTTATATTGGATTAGATCTTGTACTTGTTTGAATATCTTGCATGGTAGTTGTTTGTTAGATTATTATTGTGATTTGCAGGGTTTATTCGCCGCGCGCTCGTGCTTTGACCCTCCATGCAGAGGAAAGCCTAAGCTTATTTTGCCCTAATAAATTATTCTGCCTTGCTGTGAATTAAATGCGTGAGATGCCATTGTTTATTATTCAATTGTGATTTAACCCGTCGGGCTTTGCATAGCATGTATGGTTAGGTCGCCGATTATCTCGTCACCTATAGATTCATCCCGCGTTACATTTCAGCTGGACCGAGCCATTTATCTGAGCAATCATGTGTGCCAATTTAATTCATATTTACCCAAATAGGAGCTAATTGGACTAACTTGATTTCTAAGCTAAGGGGACCAAGTTGGCCAATTTGGATTTGATGGGGATGATAGGATTGAGTCATATGACTAGGTGCATATATATTTAACTTAGTGCCAAATAAGCCTTAACCATTGATCTTTTAAGTCAACTAAGGTTTGAAATGGAAAATTGAAGTTGTCTATGCGTTAAGTCACCTTGTGTACAAATGAAAGGGTTAAGAGAATTGTGACTAATTTGGGTAGATTGGACCAACCTCGTTACTGTTCAGATCAGGTAGAGCCAAATGTAATTCAAGCAGGGCCCTTTAGATCAACGAAGATCAAAGTGAATTAACTAAGAAATCATGGTGGATCTGTTAGGGCCAATTACGCCAGTTACGATTTTGGGTGGGTAAATTAGGATTCCTCTGGTCAACTGGGTTTAATCAAGTCAACTAAGATCTACTGGGGTCTATTAGGACTGATGGGGTTCCCCTAAAAGGGCTCGGGTTGAGTCGGGCCGAGTGTTTCTCATCGCTGTCTCGCCCGGACCCGTAAGGTGACTCCTACTCTTACGCTCGGTCTTAATCCTGCAGCTAAGCAGCTCCGCGCTACCGCTCCCACTTTTTTCCTCAGAAAGCGCTCCCGCTCGCTCCAGCTCCGTGGGAAGTGCTTTTACGCTTCTGCTCCGCAGGAAGCCCTCCCGCTCACTTCCGCTCCGCAGAGAGTGCTTCCGCTCCCACTTGCTCCATAAGAGTGCTTCCGTTCGCTCCTGCTCCGCGGGAGGTGCTCTCGTGCTCCCGCTCGCTCCTGCTCCGCGGAAAACGCTCCAGCTCACTCCTACTCCGCGGGAAATGCTCTTGCGCTCTAGCTCGCTCCCGCTCCACAAGAAGCGCCCCCGCTCCGCGTAGAGCGCTTCTGCTCCCGCTTGTTCCATAAGAGTGCTTCTACTCGCTCCTGCTCTGCGGGAGGCGCTCTCGTGCTCTCGCTCGCTCCTGCTCCATCGAGAGCACTCTCGCGCTCCCGCTCGCTCCTGCTCCGCAGGAAGTGCTCTTGCGCTCCCGCCCGCTCCTGCTCCACAGGAAGCGCTCCCGCTCGCTCCCGCTCGCTCCCGCTCGCTCCCGCTCGCTCCCGCTCGCTCCCGCTCGCTCCCGCTCGCTCCCGCTCGCTCCCGCTCGCTCCCGCTCCACAAGAAGCGCTCCCGCTCCGCAGAGAGCGCTTCCGCTCTTGCCTGTTCCATAAGGGTGTTTCCGCTCGCTCCTGCTCCGCGGGAGGCGCTCTCATGCTACCTCTCGGTCCTGCTCCGTTGAAAGCACTCCCGCGCTTCCGCTCGCTCCTGCTCCGCGGGAAACGCTCCCGCGCTTCCTCTCGCTCCTGCTCCGCGGGAAACGCTCCCGCACTTCCGCTCGCTCCTGCTCCACGGGAAACGCTCCCGCGATTCTGCTCCGCGGGAAACGCTCCCGCGCTTCTGCTCGCTCCTGCTCCGCGGGAAACGCTCCCGCGCTTCCGCTCGCTCTTGCTCCGCGGGAAACGCTCCCGCGCTTCCGCTCGCTCTTGCTCCGCGGGAAACGCTCTCGCGCTTCCGCTCGCTCCTGCTCCGCGGGAAGCGCTCTTGCGCTTCCGCTCGCTCCCGCTCGCTTCTGCTCCGCGGGAAGCACTTTCACTCTCATATGGTCCGCAAGAGGCGCTTTCACTCCTCCCTGCTCTGCGGTGCGTGCCACTATCATTCATCGTCGGCGGCGATCGCTGAACACCACCACCACCACCAGGAAGGCTGCCCAGGCTGCCCGAGCTGCCCAGCGTGACCGGGGGGCAAACTCGTCATGACCTCGAAATTGGTGATCCGTGACCCCAAATCAAGCATTCTCATTCGCTCGCCCAGGAATCGACATGGGCAGTTAACAGAACGCCCTCCTCAAAAACTATAAAAGGGAGGTCAGACCTCCATTTGAAGGGACTTTTTGGCATTGGGAGAAGAATGAGATCTTGAGTTTTCCGGCGAGGATTTTTGGAAGATCTTCATCGGCCATCAAGCTCCCCTTAGAGATCTCCCTCAGCGTTCTTGCTTTACTTCAAGAACTTGGGGAGGTCCTCGGTGGCTTGGATCCAGACTGCTCAAGAGCGCTCCGCTCCAGGATGCTCCGCAGCGCTCCGCTCCAGGATGCTCCGCAGCGCTCCGCTCCAGGCTGCTCCGCAGCGCTCCGCTCCAGGCTGCTCTGTAGCGCTCCGTTCCAGGCTGATCCGCAGCGCTCCGCTCCAGGCTGATCCGCAGCGCTCCGCTCCAGTCTGCTCTGCAGCGCTCTGCTCCAGGCTGCTCCGCAGCGCTCTGCCCCAGCTGCTCTGCAGCGCTCCGCTCCAGGTTGCTCCGCAACGCTTTGCTCAGGATTGCTCTGCCATGTTCCACGCTTGAGGTTGACCATGAGCACGCTTCACCGGGCTCGACTCCTAAGTGTTGAGAGGACTTAGCAAAATCTTTGTAGCGAGCGGTGACCTGTCACCCTCGAAAAACAATACTCTCTGTAACACACAAAACTAGTGGATCGTTCAGAACTGGGCTAGGCCCCATGATTTTTTCCCTTTCCGGGTTTTTCACGTAAAAATCTCGCTGTCTACTGTTGGTTCTCTCTTTTGAATGTTCGCGCACTCTCGAGCTAAGGCGGTTCAGCTCGATCGGTCTAGGAGAGCGTTGAACGACCCGCAACAAGGACCAATCCAACCTATTAGTCCTAAGGTGGACCATTATTTCTTATTCTAAAATTTTGATTTTCAATGTTCTTATTTACGATGACATTTCAATATTTCCTTGTTTATTAGGTTAAGTAGTAGCCAAGGTAGTCAATGAGATGCACTCAAGTTCATCAGAGTTAATATGGCAATTGAGTTTCAACACAAATGGCCAAGCCAACCACTATTGCACTCAGTCAATTAGGGTCATACTAGGTTAACTAAGATGGTAATGAATCAACTAAGACTATGCAAAGCTCATGAGGGTCTAGCACAACTAATTACCAAAGAACTAGGGGATAAATTCTTTCCTTACTCTTTTCAAGTATAAATATGTACCACTGAAGGGAGGCTCCTATTTATTGGGGAGGCTTTGATATATGTGATCTTAATTTGGATTTATAGTGATTGTTTCTATTACTAGATTCTTGGACCGCTGGATTACACTAAGGAAACTTAAACACAAGATCTTCTCTCTTTCTTTATATATATTGTCTATTACTCTATGAAAGAAAAGCTCCTTATATGGTTCAAAATTGGCGCTTTCTTCTTTACCCCTTATTTTAGGTTTTTTTACCATCTTCATTTGGGCAAGAGAAAAAAGATAAGGGGAGGGAGAAGTTTTTTTTGTCACAATGTTTAAATTAAGATTTTGATGAGATAATTGTGATCAGATATTTAAATTTTAACATGAGTTTATCATGATTTTGCTGCATCCTAATTTTATTATTATTTTGTTGGCAGAGTTAGAAGTAGATTGAGGAGTTTTTATTATCGATGAGTGGTGGTCAGTAGTAAAGGTCGAAGTGTCAGTGGACATGCCGACTGTAGTGGCCAGCGGAAGAATCATGTGACCAATATATAACATCAAGTACTCTTGCTTTGCCGTTGTTATCCTATTTTAGCTTTAAGATGGAGATTTAAGAAGGAGAAGATTATATAAATCGTTGGAATTAAGAGATAAAATAGAAAGTGCTATCTTATTCATCTACAAAAGGGCATTACATAGGAAATACATGGATTTATAAACTCAAAACGACAATGTGAGACTTAGGCTTCATTTGGTTCGGCGGTGGCGGATGCAGCCGGCGGGTCCAAACGGAGCATTGAAACCGGAGGGAGGGGAGGCGGGGTTCGAAACGCTCCATTTAGGTGCCTTTTCCCCTGTCCGGCGGGTGCAAACGGAGCAAACGCCACCGGCGCCCGTTTGTTTACCCTCTGTCCGGCGGCGTTTGCTCCAAACGGAGGAGTCGAAACGCCCAACCAAACATAGCCTTAACCGAACACTCCTAAAGGACTCCTATATGGACCTAAATATTAATATAAAACTAATAACTCTAACAAACTTCAACAATCCCCCTCAAGCTGAAGGGGAAACCTCCAACTTGAAAACATCATATAAATGTAATTGAGGTAGGGGATGTGGGACAAAACATCAGACGAGCCACCTGGGGAAATTCCAAACCGGGGAATCACACACGACGCATACCCACACACGACGCAAGTCACACACATGACGTGGACTCGCTGGAATCAGGTCAACCAACATCATCTGCACACACATGTGGAAGATAACTGAAGATGTGGGGCTAATCATCAGACGGACAACCAGGGATAATCCATCAGGGATAATCCGCACAAAGAGCGCTCCCACACAACATGGTCCCACACGATACAACCCGCTGAAATTAGGGTAACCAACAACAATTGTACCACAACACATGCCAATCAACAAAAAAATGGGGAGACTCAAGACATAAACCTGGAGGGCTGCGTGGGACTAAGACAAGAGTCGAGAAATACCATCCGAGTCGTCGTCGTCCCAAACACCCCCCCCTCTCACGTGGGACACACGTGCATGCATAACAAGACCATACTAAGCAAATATTAATAATAACCAAACAGAGACAAAAAACCCCATCAAGGAGCTCAAGCATCAGCGAGCGGATAACACCCTGGAAGCGGAAGATGTGGAACTGGATGTGCATCAGACTAGAAGGAAGGCTGCGACTGGAGTCGACAGAAACACCATATGTAGTTGATGGAGTCTACAAAAATAAGAGGCAGCGACTTGATCCTGGAGCAAGAAGCGCATCTCGAGAGAATCGATCGTCACCGTCGTAGTAGTAAACGGTTGTGCCGCCGCAACTGCTGGATCAGAAGCAGAGGAATGAGAGGAAACAATCGAACAGATCATCCATAAGGACCACAAACAAGAATGTCGACTGATTCGGCAGGCGGAAGGACCGTGCGGACTTGTCGACAGAGAAGTCGACGAGAGCGAGCACAAGGGGATCGATATGCGAGATCTGGAGTAGAGAGGGCCAGATGGGATCGTCGATGAGGAAAAGAACGCCGACTGGAACATCGGCGGAAAGGGAAGCCACTGAGGTTGACGAAACCACAAAGAGATGGCGTCGTTCACGTGCGCAACGAGCAATGCCGTCGACGAGAGTGCTAGAGGGAATCAACGACGGGATCGAGAGTAACACCTTCGTCGTCGATGAGCAACGGAGGGATCGAGTAGCTGCCACTCCTTTGTCGATGAGTCACGACGATGTCGAACCCAAAGCGACAGAAAAAGACGCCCTAAGGCATGAGAGCGGAAGCGGATTAGGGAGATAAAATAGAAAGTGCCATCTTATTCATCCATAAAAGGGGCATTATCTCGGAAATACATGAACTCATAAACTCGAAACGACAATGTGAGACTAAACTAAACGCTCCTAAAGGACTCCTATATGGACCTAAATATTAATATAAAACTAATAATTTTAACAAACTTCAAGAGAAATAAAAAAAATATGAATAGATATAATAAAAAAATATTAGTTCCTAGGAGCATGCACTTAGTATTGATGTATTTAAAATTTCATTGTGCAAGATGCCTAGAGACTAGTTTTAAAATATCTATGCTGTTACTCCTTTGAGGAGCTTTCAGGATGAGTGATCTTGTGCTTTTTTTGGTTCCCTTTCTTGACGGTTTACTCGTGCTTGTATCTGGTTAGATCTTCATATGCATCAAAGCTGCTGACGCTGTGCTTGGAGATATTACGAAGTCGCCGTCGACAAATAGCACACTTGGGAACTCTATTCGATCTTGGTGTTCAAAGATTGTCTTCAAT
This sequence comes from Dactylorhiza incarnata, assembly GCA_033032865.1. Classification (NCBI taxonomy): domain Eukaryota; kingdom Viridiplantae; phylum Streptophyta; class Magnoliopsida; order Asparagales; family Orchidaceae; genus Dactylorhiza; species Dactylorhiza incarnata. The sequence goes on along the minus strand of JAWHQI010000110.1, from coordinate 2,828,523 downwards.
ATTTGGACAGTATCAGGTCTGGAAATTGTGCGTATTTGATTTTAGAGGGACTTGGGAGTTGCGATTGTCGTTTTGTTTTACAATTGTACATCATCTGCATGACTTGTGTGCTTAGTAGGGATTGTTTGCTCTTTCCTCTCACGCGGGCGTTGACTTTGGTAGGCTGCAACACAAACATTGATGTTCTTTGTGAAGTTTGATCTCGTTCATTATGTTCACCGTATTTTACTCATGGAGCGTTTCTGCATATGCAGACGTTCATCCATCACAATAATTTATAAATTTATGTAGCATGCATGCACATGTGTATTTATATTCATTATTTTGTGATGATTATTAGATTTATTGCCCACTTTCACCTTTTACACAACTAAACAATAAAAGCAGCAGCAACTTGATTTTTTTTTCTTTCTAAAAAATGGGATGAGTCAAGAAGCCGAATACTCCCGTGAGAGGGTCATCTGCTAGTTATTTCGGCCGTGCAGCTTAACCTGACATTGTTTTTGGTGAATCATAATTGTTGTTTGGTTGGAAACAGCTATAACGGGTTTAGAATTTTTTCCCCTTTGGTTGTTTGGAATTGCTGAAAAAGTATTTTGGACAGTTATTATGAAAAATTCTTTCTCAACTTTCAATTATTGCACGAGGACAGTAAAAATGTGTTTGACATAATGTAGGTATATACACCATAACTACTTCTCAGTAGGACATAATATAGATTTATGTACTTCATAAGTACATATGAACATGATGTACTTAGGCATTAGTGAGATTATGACTAAAGATAGGGCACAATGACAGACAAATGATCCATATAGCCGACCCACTATAGTGGGATAAAGTCTTGAGTGTTGTTGTTTATAAGTACATATGAAGTGCAGATCACATTTATGCAATTAATGAGCTAATCCTACCTCCAATTAAAGATCAGATCAGAGAGCTATTTGGTTCAGTCAAATATGATGCAAAAGAATGTGCATGCAAAGTGATGGGGGACCATCTAGCGCGACGCGACGCTGTGCGGACCCCACGTTCGTGTACTCTCGACGGAGGGCGTGACCGGATCGCCGATCCGCCACCGCGGTCGCGTCCGGCTCATTTTTCTGATGCATTTTCATATATTATATGTTGTATTTCGGACTTTATTTAGTATGGTTTTGGCACCTTGATTGACGGCCAATCATAGCCGTCCATCATGGTTGCCCTATTTCTATTTCATTATAAATAGATGGCTAGGGCTGCAGTTTTGATCATTGCTGAAATTAGGAGAAAGGTTCTTCCTCTTTTCCGGTGATCCTTCCGCGGTGCCGACGTCGTGGAGCCCTTGGTGCCGATTCCTCGGGTAAGCTTCTATCCTACATCCTCCACCCTCTCCCATCAACCGCCGCCCAACCTCCCCCAACAGCCGCCGCCCCTAACCCCTCCCTCAGCCGCCGCCCTAACCCCCTCCAACAGCCGCCACCCTCCCCTCCAGCAACCGCCGTTTCCACCACCTCCAACAGCCGCCGCCTCCCTCCTCTCTACAGCCGCCGCCACCCCCCTTCCCCAACAGCCACCACTCCTCCTTACCTACAGCCGGCCGCCCCATTTCACCCCGATCTGGCCGGATCCCCTAGATCCGGTCCGTTGCTTGCTAGATCCGTTAACCCCTCCCCCGATCTACGCCCTAAGCCACCTCCCCTTCCGTGGAACCACCGTCCTTTACCCGATCCGGCCCCAAACCATCCGGAAAGCCCTATTTAGCCTCCTAAATTTCAGATCTAGTAAAAATATTGCAGCCCTACTTTCTATTCAGATTTTAGTACTTGTGTTTTGTGGAATAGTGATTGTTCTTGTTTAAAAATATTGTGCACCGTGTGGACTTTTGCTCAAAGGAAATTTTGGTTAGTTGTATTTGCTTGCGAAACTCTTATTCTGCAGGACGACTCTCTTCGCCGCGCGCTTATCTTTTCTGGCCCTCCGTGCGGAGGAACGCCATTGCTAACGCCGAAAGAAAAATGTTATATTCATTATATGATTGTAGGTCAGTTGCTTATGGTGATTCTTGCTATTGAATAAATTACTACGCCTGTTAATCATTCATTCAATCATATAGCTATTTGGGTTACACGAGTCCGTCCCCGCAGCTCAGTTGGTGATGAGAGTCTGCCTGAAGACTCTTTATCAAGGAGGTCGGGGGATCGAGCCCTGGCCTCAACAACCTAACGGCTCTGTGGTGGGGCCGGAGACGGTTTGGGGTGCTTGGGCTGCAGCCCGGCAGTGCGACTGGAACGTGTTCCTTCTGGCCGAGCCAGGGTGGGTCGGCCCTGGGCGTGCTGCATCAAAAAAAGTGCACTTTTATGATGCAGAACGGGCATCACCACCCGCCTGCCACCCTGGATACCTGGCATCACCACCACAGCCCAGGGGTCCCACCGGGAATCCACCCGATGAGCCTTTATCAGTTGGTGATGAGAGTCCGCGGCTCAGTTGGTGATGAGAGTCCGCATGAGGACTCTTTATCAAGGAGGTCGGGGGATCGAGCCCTGGCCTCAACAACCTATCGGCCCTGTTGTGGGGCCGGGGATGGGTTGGGGTGTACGGTCCGCGGAACCTGATAAAGGCTCATCGGGTGGATTCCCGGTGGGACCCCTGGGCTGTGGTGGTGATGCCAGGTATCCAGGGTGGCAGGCGGGTGGTGATGCCCGTTCTGCATCATATCACAAAGTTAACTTTTTGGTGTTTTGTTTGAATTGCTTGTTAATTAAAAATTCTTATCTAATCTCAAGTGAAAGTGACTGAATGCAAAAAAACAATGCATCACCAGAAAAATCCTCTTGTCCCCTAAATATTCATCTCAATACCATATTTGGTTATAGTATTATCTTGCAAAAATTTAATTATTATACTGATTTAACAGAAAACATCCTCCCTTCTACTACTTTGTAGAATAATAATTTCGTTCCATTATTTGTACAAAGCGCTAAACTCTTACAATATTTCTATGGCATTGCACTTGTCCCTCTACAGAAACCTAAGGGAGTTGGACCTGCTGGAGAATGACATTGAGGATAATGGAATCCACTGGCTGAGTCATTTCCCAGAATCCTTTACTTCCTTGACATCTCTCAACATCTCAAGTCTCGATGGGGAAATCAACTTTTCTGTCCTTGAACGGCTTGTGATCAGCTGTTCTAAGCTCAAGACCCTCAGGCTCAACCACTCCGTGCCTCTTGATCGTCTCGCCAGCATTCTCTGCAAGGCCCCACATTTAGTTGACCTGGGAACAGGCAGGTTTTCAGCGGATTTTCGTCTGGGGCTTTTTGAGAAGCTCGATTCATCATTCAAAGCATGCAGAAATCTGAAAAGCCTGTCAGGCTTTTACGACGCTGTTCCTGCGTATCTTCCGTCTATCTACTCTGTTTGCGATGGACTTAATTCACTGAATTTAAGTTATGCTACAATGCGAAGTGCTGAACTTATAAAGTTAATTACCCAGTGCAAACATCTCCAGCGCTTATGGGTATGAAATCATTTCTCATTCCTTCACCTCATATCATAAACTTTAGTGGATTTTTTATCACATTTCAACTATATCCAGAGTCTCTTAGGCCCTGTTTGCGACGAGACCACTGCCTGACTGCGGAATGTGCAACCACGGTTTTCATAATGCGGTTGCTATACACCAAAAATTCAGGGTTTTTCTTTCTTCCTATCTCACGTAGTTACCATACACCGGAAAACTGGGTTTTTTGTTCTTCCCAGTACAGCATAATTCACGATCACAGAGCACCAAAAAATGAGGGTCTTCCTTCGGCGCCACGTCAAATCCTCACTGCAGTAAATCCGCGGTGTCAAATTTAACTTTAATAGTTGCACATTTTTCTTCACCAACGTATTTCTCTTTGGGCTTCTCACATTGTCAAAACACTTGCTTGATCTCCATTGTGCTTGAATATAAAGTTTAATTTTTTGGTTTAATCTATTCATTTGTCAATCAAGGAAATTAACGAAATTTATATCTTAGGTTATGGACTTGATTGAGGATGCTGGCCTAGAAGCAGTTGCATCATCTTGCAAGCTTCTTGATGAGCTTCGTGTTTTCCCCATTGATCCATATGCCGCAGAACCTGTATCTCTTACCGAGCGTGGCCTCGTCGCTGTGTCTGCCGGTTGTCCGATGCTTCGCTCGGTGCTCTACTTTTGCCGGCAAATGACTAATGCTGCTCTCGTCACCGTTGCAATGAACAGCCCAAATTTGACGTGTTTTCGTCTTTGCATCATAGAGCCACACACCCCGGATTATCTCACACAACAGCCACTCGATATTGGTTTCGGTGCCGTCGTCAAAACATGCAAGAATCTTTCCCGTCTCTCTCTCTCCGGCCTTCTCACCGACCGTGTGTTCGAAACCATCGGAGCGCATGCGCATCAGGTTAAGATGCTCTCAGTCGCCTTCGCCGGAGATAGTGATGCCGGCTTACATTACATTCTATCAGGCTGCCGGAGTCTAAAGAAGTTGGAGATTAGGGATTGCCCCTTTGGGGATAAGGCTCTTCTGGCCAATGCTGCAAAGCTCGAGACAATGCGATCCCTTTGGATGTCATCGTGCTCCGTGAGCTTGGGGGCTTGTAGATTGCTGGCAGAGAGGATGCCAAGGCTAAATGTTGAGGTTATCGACGAGAGGCGAGGAGGGTCACTAGAATCTAGGCCTAATGACTGCCCTGTTGAGAAGCTCTACATATACAGAACACTTGCTGGTCCTCGGTCCGACATGCCTACTTGTGTTTGGACAGTATAAAGGTATCGATTTCGTACTTAAGTCCCCTGCTATTTTTTTCCGATACTTCCAGATAAAAGTTTATTATGTTTTCGAGAATCAATATCATTGTTTTTTCGGATAAAAAATGATTATGTATTGAACTTCAATGATCTTGTATTATGGTTTATGGTTTAGGGTATAGGGTTCTCCATAGATTTGCTTTTCGGCCATAGTTTCATGTAAATGAGTGTCTTTTAATTCTCGTAGGTAGTGTATTTGCCAAACATTGTATTTTTTCTTACTTCATAATTTTGTATTTTCACCCCAAAATGTTGACTGTTGGATTTATCTGCAACTTGTCTCTGTTAACTATTACCGCTAACTCAAATGAGCTTCACTGGTTGTTTTAATCATGCTATTATTCTTTCATTCTTGACAATTTTTAATTTGTTAAGGCAGTCATTGTAATTGGGGATTGTCAGAATTCAGAAATTAGGCATTTGAAACATTTCTAGTTATTCTGTTAGAGCTGTTTGTGTGTGTGTGTGAGAGAGAGACGATGAAGAAGGTGTGCGCCTCGAGAGTGTGAGAGAGAGAGAGAGAGAGAGAGAGAGAGATGCACCTGTGAAGATGAAGGAGGGTGGGCGTCTCGACATTGTGTAAAGCTCTTCTTCACAGACACATCCTCGATCCCTTTTTTAGCGAGTTTTCCCAACATCGAACAAGAAAAATCAAAGTAAAAGCGAGATTGTTGTTGGAACCCGGATACCGGTCCAACGATGTTCTAGACTTGGAGAGTAGCTTGAGTAGCTTGAGTTACTTCTATCTTCGTCAGATCCCTAGGTCTGAGTATTTCGAGCTGAGAACTGGCCCTCACAGAGTGGTAGGTATTTGCCTAAGAATGACCCACTAGCTGCAACGAGGAGGTCCCGCCACTAACCCGGAAATCTTACTTGATTTCCCCTTCCAAAAACCAGAGGCTGAGCCTGTCTCAGATAGCACAAGGATGCAAGGAAGAAAACACATGCTCTCTTGGGTGGTGGATCTGTGCTGATCTGAGACATAATGTGTCCTATTTATAGGCAAACTCTTTTGATGACAAAATTGTCCAAAAGGCCTGCGGATAACTTCCTCCCCCTAACCAAATTGCTATATGCAGACCAAAATGGTCTGCGAACAGCTCCTCGCGCCTTTTCGTAATACTAATCGCAGCCCCTGTTGGTCTGCAGATAGTGAGAGAGGGTTGAGGAGTCGGGTTGATCCGAACTCGCCTCGCTCCCTTCTTGTGCGAGCGCGGCTGGGGCGACTAGGTCATATCGTACTCGCCGAGGGCGAGTTCTCCTGAGGCGAGCTCGCCTGAGACCAGGTCGGACTCGCCTCGTCCTGGGCGAGAAGGAGCTTTGTCGCCGGGACGGTCTGTTCGTATCGTCTAGACGAATCGCACTCACATCGTCGAGAAGAGGAATCATGTCGTCGAGAAGGTCTCTGGCGTCGAGAAGAGATCACGTCGATAAGAGCTATGACGGGGAGGGGGCGCACTCGCTTCACCCTCCCCTTGGCGAGTAAGACCGCCATTGGGTCTACTCGTCGGATGCTGCTGGTCTACTCGCCGAGCACAGGATGGTCTACTCGTCGAATAGGGGTTGTACAATTGTGATAATAGTTAAACCAGGGGCTGAATCTAAAACCTTCAATGTGTACTATGATCGCCCATTCAATTTATTTAATACTGAGTTGAGCAGAAGGATTTTGTTTAAAATGTAATAGGCTTTCGGTGCTGTATCTGGACTGCTGTTGATCCCATTAGAGAGAGAGAGAGAGAGAGAGAGAGCAGAGAGAGCAGAGAGAGCAGAGAGAGCAGAGAGAGAGCAGAGAGAGAGCAGAGAGAGCAGAGAGAGCAGAGAGAGCAGAGAGAGCAGAATCAAGTGTCTGGATTTGAATGATAGAGACATATTAGGCTCCGTTCGGTTGAGAGGTTTTGGTCTTTAATAAAACCTTTCCGCCGTTCGGTTCACAGTTTTTGAGTGCGGGTTTTGGTTTTGCTGAAAACCTAGGAGGCCTAGTTTTTCTGCGGAAAGCTTCTCGTCCCGTGCCCTGGTGATTTTCGCAAGATCGCCTTCTCTTCTCGCCGGAGCCTCCGATCTGCTTTCTCGCCGGCGATCCTAAGGTAAGCCCTCTTTTAGGATCGCCGGCTCAAGGCAACGCTAGCAATAGTCTTCTCACTGATACCTCTTTCTCGCCTGCTGTTCTTCTTCCTCTTTCTTGCCGTTTCTCCTGTCACCATCGTCAATTTGTGTGTTCGCCGTGAATTCCATTTCGCAGATGGTGGGCAATGTTGCCTCCGGAGCCATCGCCGGCGAGAAAAACACGTAGGCGAGCATCCCAACCGCAAAGAGTGATGAAGCGGCGGCAAAGAGTGTCGTAGATGGCACTGCTCAAGGAGGAAGGGAAGAGGCTGCCTAGCCCTAATTTACATTTCGTTGTCACGACAACGACAGAGGTTGGCCGACACCTACCGCCGGCGAGGAAGAAGGGAAGAGGCTGCCTAGCCCTAATTTACTTAATTCCAATTCTTGTAATATTTTACTGGAACCGAACAACAAAAATGGAATTCAGTCAAAACCAAAACCTACTGATTTTTGGTTTTACTGAATTCCAATTCGTCAAAGCCAAAACTCGCAATCTGAACGGAAAAGAGCTAGATCGAATGCTATGGAGAAATAAGAGAGCACCCAGGAGATAACCACTAGCAGATACTGAGGTCCAATAATAGGGAGGGTCTGATGTTGGTTGTATAGTAGGGGGGATGAATTCTGCATGGGCGCATAACCCAATTGACCCACAAATATATTTTTTTACCGAGGACTCGCGCCCAATAGGCTTGTGCCAAGTGTGTACCGACGAATGTAACCCTCAAACAAATAACTTCGCGGAGTAGCATAGAATGTATGTTTGGTCTAAAACGCCATTATCATAGAATGTATGTTTGGCAAGACAAAAGTTACGACCGCTACAAAGAAAATAAACTAGTTTTGAGCATAAACTGCATAGAATTTTTTTAGGTGAGGTCGGACGTTCACGAACGACGGTTCATGACCACGGCGCTCACGACCGCCACCACCGCGCCAAACGAAGCTTTAATTTTCGCGTGGGTTGCTCGTTCTCAACCATCGGCATTTTTCTCGTTGCGTGAAGCATGCCAACAATAAACCATAGGGATGTCATCTGATACTCTTGAGCTCTTTATGAAGCTATTAGTTGATGGTTTTGAGTTTGATGTTAATTTGGAAGAAAATTAGTTGTTCTCTAAAGGCTTATTTGGGAGGCCAGTTGTGGTTGGATATGGAGATAAAAAACCCGACTTTACTGAACGTCGCCGTCATTGTGACTACAGGCCTATTTGGGACGACAGTTGTGGTCGTTTACGCAGATAAAACAACGTTCCTGAATGTCGCCGCCACCTCCATGCAGTTGGAATTAGGCATAATAAAACGATATGCTGGGGTATCTACGGTCTCGAGAAGGCAAAAAAAAAAAAAGCGGTGTTTGCATCTTTTCAAATCCTCAACGGAGAAAGAACGCCCAAACAAACAGAGCCTAAATGAAAGAGACGAAATTATAGAGGGAATGTTGGAGTTCCTCTAGAAGTATATAATTTGACTATAGGCAATATTTGCCGGGCTACGAAAGACTATGTAATACATTTTCTGTTGGGGTAAAAATCATTTCAGGTTACATTTTGGCCGACATCCGGCTTCAGTTTGAGTGCAATTCAAGGGCTAAAAAATGTCCCTAGATGAAATGTTCCAATTTTACGGACTAATTCGACATTGACTTGAAACCTCAGGGCAAATAACAAATTTTTTTCTTTTTCAAATTGCATTTGCGCAAGACGAATGCTCTGGATGCTGAATGAAGGAAGCATGGTTATGTGCACATAAATCAAAATGGATTCTTGAGTCTGCCCTCTCTGATGTCTTTGGCTTTGATTTGAGGGCATGATTCCGCAGCAAACGTGACGGTATAGGGGGCCACTATTTCAGTGGTAATCTGTGAGCAGCCACTTTGTGCATCTATTGTCAAAGGTTCGGTCTTTCTCCTCTGAGAGAAGCCACTTTGGGCATAGGGCCAAAGGTTAGGTCTGTTTCCAATCTTCCCCCGCCCATACCCCCAATGATTGGGGACTATATGGGTTCTGTTGTTGTTGTTGTTGTTGTTTCAAATTGCATTTGCGGAATGGTAACATTCTATTGTTGCAGCCGGGCGGTTATTGCAGTTGAACGTGACACATGCATTTAAAATAAATTCTAATAAAAAAATATATTATACAGGCATGTAATAATAATAATCAATGACATGCCATAGTATATTTTAATAAAATATAATAAGATTTGTTCCATTTGAATTCATCACATTTAGGAGAAGCTGCTCCTAATATTATTAAAGGCTTCATTTTTTTTATCCTTTTAAACTTGAGAGTTGTTATTAGCAGTCCAATTCTCGCTATTCGCCCTGTAAAAGCATTTTTAGGAAAATTGTTCAACATGAAAATTGTAGATCTCATCGAGATCTACAACTTTCGTGTTGAACACTTTTCCTAAAAATGCATGTACAAGACGTATTTATAAAAATTACGCCCATGTTTCAACCAGGGCGGCAATACGCCTATGAAAGTGAGTTGGTCTTGGGCACAACAATTTTCCTAAAAATGCATGTACAGAGCGTATTTTCAATTTTTATGGAGCCACATAGGTGAAGATAATTGGAAAGAAGAAAAAAGAGCACGTGGGAATCACGTGCCCATAGATATAGAGCATTGTTAATAGCACACCGGATTTCGCTATTAACCCCTTGCGATATTAGCATCCTATAAAATTCTATTAGCACCCCATAATTTTCAAATTGCTCTCTTTATGTGTGTCGCTCCGCTTCCGCTTCAGGTAATTTCACGTAGCACACCAAAGCCAACGGAGACCTCCACAGCGATCTTCGGAAATTGTGATAAAGAAGGCATGAGATACGCGAGGTCTTCCTTTCGTCTCGACAGATCTTCGAGTGATTGCGCCACCATAGCTGGGTTTGATAAGCTCTTTTCCGATTTAACCACGGATCTGAATGCGAAATTGTCCATAAAGCGTCTTCTTTTCGGGTTTTAAACAATAGCGAAGAAGTCAACAAACATACATTCATTTTCTATTGAGAGACCAGCAAATATTAGTATAGGCGAGCATGGAATGACATGTCCTCTGAGTTGCCTGAATTAAGCACTTGCGGTCGGAAGTATCCCCGGTGAAGGGAGGCCCGGCCGGAACGAATATGCGTGCGTGGGGACGATTTTAAGGCCGAGGTGCGACTATTATACCACTACAAAATTAAATTTTATATTTTTTTTTATAGGATGTTAATATAGTAAAGAGGGGAGCTATTATAAATGCTCTAGCTATAGTATTAGTGTTTTTGGGGGAACTAGAGAACCACAAATTTGAGGTGTTCATCATCCCTATTTTATTTTGAGAAATTGGACAGGCAACACAATATAAGCCATTCAAGATGGTTTCCCTAAATGAGTTTGCTATATAAACAAGTTAAGGGCGGGTTTAGGTTTCTTATCGCAAAATTTGGAGAGTTTCTTCCCAAAATTTTGCAGTATTCTCGCGGTGCCGACTCCATGATATCGCATGCGCCGACTCCTAGGTATTTACGGGAAATGGGGTGGTATTGCACTTTACGGTGAAGTTAACTGATTCGACGGTCTGCGTGGATCAGTACAATGCACTTTGAGATATGTGCACTTTAAGACGTGTGCATTTATCCACGCGGATCGTCGGATCAATGCACTTTACCGTAAAGTGTAAAAGTGCACTTTTAACCACCCTTTCCTTGAGTAGTTACCGCATGCCCTTGCCCAAACCCTTGTCGACCTACCCTATTCCCCCTTCAACTACCGCCAAACACCACCTCCATCAGCTCATCAAAGACTAGGGCTTCGTTTGGCGCGGCTTATTTGCTCCGGTGAGTTTGGTCAAAAACGCCATTATCATAGAATGTATGTTTGGCAAGACAAAGGCCGTGACCGCTATACATAAAATAAACTAGTTTTGAGCATAAAATGCATGAATGTTTTTATGTGAGGTCGGGCGTTCACGAACGACGTTCATGACCACGGCGTTCACGACCGCCACCACCGCGCCAAACGAAGCCTAGGTACGTATACGAGGGCCCCTGCCTCTTCCCTCTAAATTGGGACATATATCTTCGTCCCGCCATACGGAAATCTCTCTTGAGCAAGTACAAGAAACTAGATCTTCGTCCCGCTATATGGAGATCTCTCTCGAGTGAGTCCAAGAAACTATTACTCGACCCCAACTATGTGTCTACACCATTTAATCTTTTCGCCCCAAGGTTTGGTTGGCGCGAAAAAAACGACGAGTAACAAGACGAAACCAATTACATGTCTCTTTATCCCGGCCTTCTAACCGAGTTTGCTTCTGGGATTATCAGCATAAGAAGTATTTATAATCTTAAACAAATAACAGTTAGCATGATTGTAGCTTAAACAATTTCTATTCCATTGATGACAAAAGATAACTTTTTGAGATATTCTCAACGCTAACGCTCTACCAAACAAGATTTAAAAAAATTAAATAAAAAACCTCGAGATTTTATTTATATTAAGCTCCTTTATATTCATTTTAATAAATTAAATATAATTTTAAAATTAAAATATACCCTGCTTAAATTTTTTATAAAATAACATCCCAAACTCCAATAATTTTCAAAATAGGTGATAATTTTGTGACAAATATTAATAATCTTGACATTAATTTTGAAATTAAAATACAAATTTATCCCTATTAACTTTTGTTAAACTTACTTAGCATGACCGAGTTCGTATAAAAATGCCACCGTCGCCACCACTAAGAAAAAAGAAAATTAGTTTAGAATATAAAAGTGGATGAAATTTTTTTGGTGAGGTCGGGCGTTCACGAACGACAGTTCATAACCACCGACCGTATTCACGGCCGCGCCAAACAGAGCCTAATATATCTAAGTGACAATATAATTTTAATTTTTGCTAGCTATTTTTAAAATAATAGCACGATCTAAATTTAAATTTTTTGACTTTAATATAAAAATCCATTTTAACTATTAAAAAAATTCAGGTCATTTTGAAAATTACAGGTGTCTAGCTGCCTAGTTGTTATACTTCCTTAGCCAGTGGATTCAACCCTTTGAGAGAAACTGCTAAAAAATTTAGTATTTCATTTTTCCCCAAACATAAATAAAATAAAAAGATAGTAATAATTATATACATATATATATATCTTTATTATATAAGTGAATATAGACTCTCAATGTTATTTCATTTTGCACCGTTGAATATTTCACATGTTTTATCTTAAACATCCTTAATATAGAAAAATAAAAAGGGAGAGAGAGGAGAGAGTGCGGTACAAAATAAATATTGTAATATTGATGTATATTTTTTTACGATCATTTCTAGTACTCAAATGTATATGTTGCGAGCTCAACCCACAGACACATCGAGCATAGTCGAAGCCCGTGCTGAGGCGGGCAAAGCCAGCCTGAAGGCTGCCGAAGGCCGCCCGACAACATCGCACCGGGGGTGGGCGAAGCCCGCCGTCGCCGGCCGGGTACTGTCACGCTTGGCCGTAAGTAGAGATAAGAATGAGATGATATTTAGGCTCCGTTTGGCGCGGCGGTAGCGGTCGTGAACGTGATCGTTATGAACCATCATTCATGAACACCCGACCTCCCAACTTCATTCACTTTTGTGTTCAAAACTAGTATGTTGGAGCTTTACATACATTCTATGATTGCGACATTTTTGTCTAAATTCAATAGAGCAAAAATGCGCCTATTAATTGGAGCTTTACGAGGGTAAAACTATGACAAACATACATGCTTCAACATCTAACAATTTGTTTTCATTTAAATTTACGAATAATTACCAAAACTTCCCCCGAAAGTTAGCATAATTACAGATTGCACCCCACTTATTATCACAAAATACCCCCCCCCCCCCCCCCCCCCCCCCCCCCCCCCCCCCCCCTAAAAATGTACTCAAGAGGGGGGTATTTTTATGCATGGATGTTGTGAAATGTGAACTAGGGGTAGGTAAATATTATGTTTTGTAACATTGGAGAGATTTTTATAATTTCAATAATAAGAGGGGTGCAATATGTAATTTTTCAAACTATGAGATCACATTATATAAAGATTCTCCTTAGCAAACATTTCAATAGCTCATAAGATGTGATCACATTATAATAATACACCATAAACCCTAAATTTAAAACATTGACTCAAACTATTTGATTATTATCTGTGCATGTAAATGAAATAAAAACAGGATATATCATAATTGCATTAAAAAAATTATAATATTATTACATCAAAACATACTAAATATTACAAGGAATCAAAATGAAATATCAAGCTGTGCTACAAAGTCTCGTCGGAGGACTTCCCCCAAACCGCCCTTCGGCAGTTCATCTCCGTTGTTCATTGTCATAATGAGTGAAGTCTACCGCCCTTCGGCAGTTCGTCTCTGCTGTTCGTTGTCATAATGAGTAAATGCCGCGTCTAAAGTCTGTTCCAGAGAGAGAGAGAGAGATTTAGACAATAAATACTTCCATTATTTGGGGTCATCTTTATGATTTCTCATTTTCCGGTCGTTTGGTAAAAGCTAAATTAGGCGGATCATCTTGAACAACTTGCACGTCATTTTATGTTCGCGCCTTCTCCTAAGCCCCGACTCCATCTATTCGTCTAATTGGTGAATTTTCAAGCGTTTCGTGCATATGCTCGATGCCAAGTCTTCGGTGGATATCACCCTCTCATTGTTCTGTTAATATAATCACTTCTTTTTTCTTTTTTCACGCATCCATCTTAGCGTTCATCGCATATTCAACCGCGGTTAAAAAAAATCTTAATGTCTGCACCATATCTTCTCATCGCACGGTACTCCGGAGGCACTTCTCCATTGCATCAACTCGACATAAGTAGAAAAGTTAATTTTGTTAGTGTATATGTTGCTTTTCCTCTTATTTTTCTTGCACTCTCTCTCCCATATACAGGAGAAACCCTTGTTTTAATTAATTTACCCTAATACCTACGCCGTCCGCTGCTCGCTACTGACTCCCAACTCATTCGATTAGCTTGATCGAGCCCCTCCCTCTCCTTCCACCTCGAGTCTCGATCCTCCCGACTACTCCCTCTCCAGCTCCTGAGCACCATCCTCCAGCAGCACCATCCTCCCGAGGAACAAACATAGCCTTTACTGATCTCGCACGGGGAAGAGGATGCTGCAGTTCATTTTGGATCTTGCACGGGGAAGAGGAAGCCTGTTACGGGCCTAGTCGGAGGGCGTGTCGGAGGTGATGATGTCGTCGGCGGAGGAGGATACCGTGGAGCCGGGGTCGCGGCTGCCTAAGCGGGGCTTGCTCGTTGGAGTGGAGGAGCTACCAATATCTCACAATTTTAGAGGAAGGAAATAGACTTTATTTCTTGCATACCAATACAAGACCCAAGGGGTCCCTTAAATAGGCTTACAATTGACGTCAAAGGAAAGAACAATAAAGGAAATGACGATAAGGGAAATAAGTGACTCAAATAACAATAATGAAAATACATCAATCATAGGAAAGTGCAATAAAAGCAATATTTGGGAAATAAATAATATAATAAATATAATAGATCCGTAACATCTCTCCCGCCCTTGGAAAAGAGCTTGCCCTCAAGCTCGAGAGAGAGATCGATACGATGGTTGCCTTATCCGACGCCGTCGTCATCATATGAGTCCTCGACTTGTAGATAGAAAAGCTGTTTGCACCTGTGGCCGCGAGTGTACTGTTCGTCGCAGTTGTAACATAAGCCCTGTGCGCGTCGTTCCATCATATCGACCTGAGATAGTCGACGAACTGGTGGGGCTGGATGACCCTCGGGGAGGTTTTGCTGAATGCCCATGTTGGTGGGTGGATATGCCTCATGTGCCAGTTGGAGGCGGCGGTCACATAGCCTGGCCAAACTCACATAGTCTGGAGGAGCTTCAAATTCGACATCAAGTCGCAGGCGATCACGAAGTCCTGCGGTGAAGATTGCGACCTGCATACCTGGAGGGAGCGTGACCTGTGCCAGGAGAAGTTGAAACTGGTCCAGAAAATCATCCACGGATCCCGTTTGACGCAATGACGCAAAAGCGTTTGAAATCTTCCCACGTCAGTCCTGGTTGATCTTTGAGGAGACGAGTGGCCCAAAGTAGAGCAGAGTCGAGAAGATGGAAGGAGGCTAGGGTTATCCGCTCAGCAGCCTGAATGTGTTGGTGGCCAAAGAATAACTCGCACCTGGTTAGCCAACCTAAGGGGTCCGTTTTCCCATCGTATGTTGGGAAGTCCAAGCGGGTATAACGCGACAGAATAGAAGCTTCAGGGCGTAAAAGTGTTTGCGGTAGTGGCTCATGGCGAATGAGCGGCGGTAGCAGAACTTGACTGCTGCTGGCGTGATCCGTGGGTGGGGTGGTAACCACTGGAGGTGCTGTTGTTAGTTCGTTAAGCATGGTGGTGAGGGTTGCCATGTCGTCCTGATGCCGTGCGTCCGCGTCCCAAAAGCGTGCCTCGACGTCTTGAAGGTGTGTATCCATGGCGGAGATAACTGCGTGTAGCCGGTTCATAGCATCCAAGAATTCAGTTGAGTTTACCATATTGTGGACGGAGTTAGCACGAGATAAGGAGCGGGTGATGGGACGGCTAGATTGTTCAGAGACGGCTGTTTGTGAGTTGCCGTGAGAACCGCGTCGTCGCCCAATGTTGACAACAAAATATACTCTGATCTTTGTTTTCTTTATTCTGGAGGCACTGCCGCTAGATGTGGATCGGCTGTTTTAGGACAAAAATAAAAGGCAAGACCGGCCTAATGGACGGCCAGAATGTCTGTTATTTCCTTGCGCGCCGAGCGTGAATGCCCGACTTTCACGTCGAGGCTTGCTAAATCAGCGGCGGCTCACGCGTCTTCTTCTGTTGCGGCCGATTGGGTCAGGGAACGACGACGAGGCCGCTGGAGGTGTTGCTGTGCGGTGAAGTCGGCGAGGGCGCTACTTCTTTTGTTGCGTCGACGAGCTTCGATGGCTGTGCTGGGGTTGCAGCGGCGAGTGCAGGAGGCGGGTGGAGATGCGCAGGGAAGGGGAGACGCCAGTTGGAGATGCAAGCAGAGGTACGGGATCGAGCCCGACTGGGATCGATCGACGGAACGTGTTGGATACAGAACGTTCGAATCTGTCCAGGTGCGAGCTGATTGGACTGGATGCCGAACCTTGCTTTGATACCAAGTTGTTACGGGCCTAGTCGGAGGGCGTGTTGGAGGCGATGATGTCGTCGGCGGAGGAGGATACCGTGGAGCTGGGGCCGCGGCTGCCTAATCGGGGCTTGCTCGTTGGAGGAGAGAGTTACCAATATCTCACAATTTTAGAGGATATAAAATAGACTTTATTTCTTGCATACCAATACAAGACCCAAGGGGTCCCTTAAATAGACATACAATTGACGTCAAAGGAAAGAACAATAAAGAAAACGACGATAAGGGAAATAACAATAATGGAAATACATCAATCATAGGAAAGTGCAATAAAAGCAATATTTGGGAAATAAATAATATAATAAATATAATAGATCCGTAACAAAGCCACAATCGAATTTGGATCTCGCACGGGGAAGAGGAATCCGCAATCGATCATCTCGCATGGGGAAGAGGAAGAACTGTGGCAATCAATTTTCGAGCAGCTATCGCGGTCCGCCTGCTGATTCTGGAGAAGCCCTAAAACCATGCCTTATCTATGGACGGCACTGGGAAAAGAAGCGCCTAAATTTTCGTTTGTTTTGGCTTTTGGAAAACCTGTGGTGTGCTGGAGCCAAAAAGCTGAAACAAACGGACCCTTAATCCGACGGAGTCATGATCATATTATCCTGACCACACCCCAAATTAGTGTCCAATTGGATGACACTAATTATCTCTAGTGGTTTCGCGGTGACTGTTTGGGTATGTCAGCAAGACTACAACAGAGCCACCGAAGGATTCTCTAAGTTGGCTTCAATGGGATTCAAGAAACTCCTTGGTTATGTCATGACTCATTAACTAAATGCAGGAGACCATAACCCGCAACTCTCTTCTTGGATACCTTAGTGGACATCTGGAAGCGTGTTGAATCCACCTACTCAAGGAAAGGTAATGCGACACAAATTTTTCAGCTTCGTCGTGAGATTGTCCTGCTTCGACAGGGTGACCACCATCCGTCCGCCTACTACTTGGAGCTTACCCGGTTGTACCAAGAATATGATCATTTTGATCCTCTGATCATGGTCTGAAATCCAGATGTGACGTTTGTCAGGACTCGGGAGGAACACAACAAGGAGTTTGAGTTTTTACACAGACTTCACCGAGACTTTGAGCAGATTAGTGTTCACATTCTTGGTCGTCCATAGCTACCCACCCTGTCGGAAGTGTTCAACATCATCTAACAAGAGTTTGACTGATGATAGGCATGCCACTCTGATACTAATCTAGACGGATCTACTCTTAATGCTACTCACCATGTCTCTGGTAACTGCACTACTCGGGACTGCCGATCCAAGCCGTTTGACAAAGATCATCTGATTTTGATTATTGTGGGAAGATATGACACTGTTATGGGCCGGGCCCCGGGGCTCTGGGACTCTGGGCTTTTTATCATCCGCTCCCGCCCCCAGGGTTTTGTCCCTCCCATAACAGGCCCGCGGGCCATACACCCCAACCCCTTTCGGCACGTGTTCTCGGCACCGCGGGTTGTTGAGGCGAGGGATCGATCCCCCGACCTCCTTGATATGAGCCCTTAACGCCAGCTCATATCATCCAACTGCACCGCGGTGCAGTTGGATGATATGAGCTGGCGTTAAGGGCTCATATCAAGGAGGTCGGGGGATCGATCCCTCGCCTCAACAACCCGCGGTGCCGAGAACACGTGCCGAAAGGGGTTGGGGTGTATGGCCCGCGGGCCTGTTATGGGAGGGACAAAACCCTGGGGGCGGGAGCGGATGATAAAAAAGCCCAGAGTCCCAGAGCCCCGGGGCCCGGCCCATAACAGACACACTCGTGAGATTTGCTTCAAACTTCATGGGTTCCCACAATAGAGGGGTGGTCCGACCTCGCAGGGCAGTCGCGACAGTGGCAAATCATAAGGAAGAAATGCTACTCCTCTCCCTCGATCTGCACATTTCTCTGACACTATTGAGGATAACTCTTTTCCAATTGACGTTTAGTTATTTATGGTATTCCTGGCACCTATGCTAAGAAGATGTAGACTCTACACTGCCTGATGCAAGGTCTTTCTACCGGATTTTCTGCCTACTTCCTCATTATCCTATTTTCTAGAAATTTCATAAGATGTCTGCTAATCAATTTGGCGCCTCCATAAAAACTTTAGTAGTGACAATGCGCATAAATATGTTGATTCCTCTGAGGACTACTTGGAAATCAGGGCATCATCAACCAAATCTCGTGTGTCTCTCCTGCTCAGAATGACGTGGCTCAGCGAAAGAACTGTCATCGGTTAGAAGTTGTTAAATGCCTTCTCCTTACTATGCAAATGCCTGAGCAATACTGGGATGATGCGATCCTCACTACCATTCATCTGATTATGGGACCATAGGGGGGGGGGGGGGGGGGGTCTCTAACTGATAGTGAAGTAAGTTCCCATACACTTCCCCTAGTTACCGCTTCGTCTTATAAACCTCATACTCCTCCTATTGAAGCTTTAGTCAGGGGGAGGCTACTCAAATTGCCTTTCCAAAACAAAAACAAGTGCAAGTCTATGTCAGGACAAACACATGGGCCCAACCCACGACTACTGTGCCATTACTGGAACTGCCTTCAGAGTCCGTTAATCGTCCCATTGCTCTCAAAAGAGGTATTAGATCTTGTACCAAACATCTTTTATCTTATTATGTTTTGTATGACCCTTCACCACTTCACATAAATCATTTGAGCCCTCCCGAGCCTCGGTTTCTATTCCGTTAGCCTGGCAGGATGCACTTGGTCATCATGACTGAAAACATGCGATGATTGAGGAGATGACAGCTCTTGAAAAAAACTCTACTTGGGATCTTGTTCCTCTTCCTAGAGGGAAGAAGATGGTTGTGTGCAAATGAGTGTACTTTGTTAAGCAGAATTCACATGGAATCGTGGAAAGATGTAAAATCAAACTAGTTGTTTGTATACACTAACCCCTGGAATTGACTACCAGGAAACATTCACACTAGTTACCAAGATGAACACAATTAGGGTCCTACTGTCCTGCGCTTCTTGTAAGGGTGGGATCTTAGCCAGTTGGATGTGTGTACAACCCCGATATTCGCCTAGAGGATGGGCAAACAAAAGCGAAGCGAGCCGGGTTGTTCGCAAGAAGGCGAGCGAGCCAGAGGCCCACCGAATGCTCGCAAGGAGGCGAGCGAGTCAAGAACCCGCCGAATGCTCGCAAGGAGGCGAGCGAGTCAAGAACTCGCCGATGGGTCGCGAGAAGACGGGCGAGCCAGATTCCTCCCCGAGTCACCGGGATCGGCCAAATTACCCTGTCACCCTTGGTGGTCTGCCTTTAGCCTCTCCAAACAGCGGAGTTTGGCTGTTAGCAAACCCATTTGGGGTGCGGATAGTAAAATCAGAAGGCGAAATCCTGCTATTTGCAGGCCAGATCAGAAAAGCTATAAATAGGACCTCAAGGGCACCTTTGGGGAGGATCTCACTTCAGCTTCCCTCTCCTTAGGCTTTCTTTGGTTAGCATTTCCAGAGCTCTCCAAGGTGCCCGAGTCTCAGCTTTGGCTTGGGAGGGGAATCGCTCAACGATCTTCCGGGTTAGTGGAGTGACCTCCTCGCTGTGACTAAGGTCTTAGTCAATCTTCTTAGTTTCCGGTCTACCTTCTCTGAGGGATCAGTAAGGGCTAGCCGCCCCTCATCTCGGTGAGGGCCCCGAGCTCCACAAGAGACCGAGAAATCGGTTTCAACATTTTGGTGCGGTGAGCGTGGAGCGTGGCTGGTCCAAGAAAGTTCCGAAGAGCAGATATGACGGGAGGCGAGGATCAAGGCGAGGGGTTCAGCGAGCCACCAGAGGTGGTGACGCCGAGGATGTTCGCGGACTTCAGGCGGGAGGTGCTCGACACCTTCGGGCTCGCGGTCGCGGCACTGCGAAGCGAGTTCGCGACCCCGGCACCTCAGGCGACCCCTCCCTATCAGCGGTTGGCGAGAACGCCCCGGGGGGAAGAGCCGGAAAGGAAGTTGCAGGAAGTTCAGTGCAGGACTTAGAAGGGCGGGTGCTGTTCGCCAGCCCGGCGAGCTTCGTGCCGACGAGCTCCGTGCTGGCAAGCTCTGTGCCGGCGAGCGCGACGCAGGCGAGCGAGCGCCCGGAAGACATGGCGACCGTGGGAGTGGTCCAGGCGAAGGCTGTTCTCGCGAGCGCGGTCCCCGCGAGCTCGAGTCTGGCGAGAGAGCTCGGGGGGGGGGGGGGGGGGGGGGGCGAGCGGAGCGAGAAAGGGGGGGTAGAAGGGGGAAGCCACTTCTGCGAGTTGGTACTTTCAGCACCTGTCCCGGCAGGGTTCGGAGAGTGGGACAGGGTGTACTACAACGGCAGGGATGACCCTTTCCAGCATCTCCAGTCTTTTGAGGACTCGGTCTCCATCAGACCGATGTCGGATGCTTTTAAGTGTCGGCTCTTCGCCGTCACTCTCAAAGAAAAGGCCAGGGACTGGTTCCATCAACTCCCTACAGGATCAATCTACGCTTTCGAGGATTTGCGCCGGAGCTTTTTGTTGCGATTCTCCACCGCAAAGAAGAGGAAGAAGGACGCCGAGTCCCTCTTCAAAGTGAAGCAACAACCAAAGGAGTCGTTGTCTCGCTACGCGAATCGGTTCCAAGAGGAAGTGCTGCTCACGCAGGAGATGCCAGGATTCGCACTCCAGCTCGCTTTCACTGTTGGGCTAAGGGAGAGCTTTTTCAAAATGGCTTTGAAAAGAAAAGCCCCCGTCTCCTACGAGGAGTTGATGGAGAGGGTGGCGGAGGAGATTGAGGGCGAGGAGGCCAACCCAGAGCTCACCAGGAGGCTAGCAAAGCTCAATGAGCCGGAAGTCAGGCAGCAAGAGGTAAGGAGAAGGGAAGAGCCCAGGGCCCCGGAGGGGGAATGGAGGCAGCGTGCCGAAGGAATGCAAGGTCAGGGAAGAGGTTACGGCCCGGGAAGGGGTAACTTTTATGGGGGTCAAGGAAGACCCCATCAGCTGGGATGGAGGCAGGATCCGAGGCCATTGCCTCCCCCGCCTCAGCAAGCTATGACGATCAGGAGGGGAAGAGGAAGAGGAAGGAGAGAAGAGACGAGAGAAGAAGCAGGAGCAAGAAGGAGGAATAGGGTGGCGGAAGGCGAAGCAGGGGAGGTGGCGTTGCCATATTGTGACTTCCACGATGAGGAAGGCCACGCGACGGCCACCTGCCCAGAGTTCCTGGAAACCAAAAGGGGCCGAGCCCCCGCGCCAAGGCAACAGGTGAGAATTGAGGAGGTCGAGCCTCGAGGGGAGGAGGAAGAAAGGTGTGAAGACAGAGTTGATGTAGGGAGCAGAGGAGGGATCAGGGTGATCCATGGGGGGGGGGGGGGGGGGGGGGGTAGGGGTGGAGGCAACCCGCAAGGCTAGCCTTCATACCATCTATCGGCGGAGCGTGGCCTCAACATCCACGGCTCCACCCCCGGCGGAGAGAATCACTTTCTCCCAGAAGGACATGCCGAGCTACGAGGACCCGTTCTGCGATGCGCTGGTCATCCAGACCGCCATCGAGAACTTCACCGTCTCGCAGATTCTAGTCGATAACGGTAGCTCGGTCAACGTTGTCTTCAAGAAAGCGTTTGATGAGATGAAGGTAGAATCCAAGAGGGTGTTGGCCTCGGATGGCCCCCTATTCGGCTTTTCAGGAGAAAGGAAGGAAGTAGAAGGTGGAGTTGGGCTCCATGTGACCCTCGGAGGGCAGTCCCGGAACTGCCGCTTCGTGATAGTGGATGCCCCGAGCAGCTACAGCGCCATCTTCGGACGGCCTCTCATCAACGCGTTTAGATGCGTCCCTTCCACCTTCCACCAGTGTCTCAAGTTCAACACGGGTGGAGTCCAGGTCCGGATCCGAGGAGACCCCAAGATGGCGAGACAGTGCTATGTGACGGCTGTCAACACCATCACCTGGATGGGAGAGGCGGAGGAGTTCGATAAAGTGATGGAGGAAGCGGCAGGAGCCGGAGAAGAGAAAAGAGCTGAGGAGAGGACGGAGGGAGAAGAGGTTCATGCCCAGGAAGGGGTCGCCGAGAGGCCCAAGGCGGAAAGAGGAGAAGAAGAGAGGAAAGGAGAAGGTGCCCAGAAAGGAGGGGTGGAAGAGTTGATGATGGTAGGAGGGGCAGAGACGGAGGAAGGAGCCCAAGCGCTCGCTGACGATGGAGAGGAGAAAAATACTTGGGGAGAGCAATCCAGGCTGGAGGCCGTGGATGAGGTCGTGAAACTTGAAGTCACCACTCGGCTCGGGGTGGTGGAAAAGGTCTGAATCAGCGGAGAGCTCAATCCGAAGGAGCAGGCCGAGATCCTGGCCTGCGTGCAGAAGAATGTGGATGTCTTCGCTTGGAGCGCCGCGGAGATGCCTGGGATCGATGCAGATGTGGCTTTCCACCGCCTCAACCTCGACCCCGGCACCCGCCCCATCCGACAGAAGAGGAGGGCCGTAGCGGACAAGCTTGAAGAACCCATCCGAGAGGAGGTGGGTAAACTCCTGCAGGCAGGTTTTGTATCGGAGATCCAGTATCCAGGCTGGGTCTCCAACGTAGTTATGGTAAAAAAGGGAGGAGGTAAGTGGCGCATGTGTATCGACTTTTCACTTCTTAATAAATCATGCCCGAAAGATTGTTACCCCTGCATAGAATCGACGCGCTGGTTGACTCAGCCGTTGGTTTCTCTGTAATGTCTTTCTTAGATGCTTTTTCAGGTTATCATCAAATCCGCATGCATCCCCCGGACATCAAGGATGTTTCCTTCATCACGGGGGATGGATGTTACTGCTATAAGATGATGCCCTTCAGGCTCAAGAATGCAGGTGCCACGTACCAAAGGATGATGGATAGGGTCTTCCGCGAGCAGAAAGGAAGAAATTTAGAAGTTTATGTTGATGACCTCATGGTGAAAAGTCGGGACCTTGGGTCTCACCTCCGAGACCTTGAAGAGACAATCGGGACTCTGTGAAAGTACAAGATGAAACTCAACCCCTTGAAGTGTGTCTTCGGGGCTAGCCGGGGGAAGTTCCTAGGACACTTACTAACCCCGGCGGGAGTGGAGCCTAACCCAGACAAGGTCAAGGCAATAATGGAGTTGGGGTCGCCAAGGAACCCAAGGGAGGTTCAGAGCCTCACAGGGAAGCTGACCGGACTCAGCAGGTTCCTCTCCAAGGCGGGGGAGAAATGTGCACCCTTCTTTAAGGCACTAAGGGGGAACAAAAAGTTTGAGTGGACCTCGGAATGCGAAGGAGCTTTCCAAGCCTTGAAAGAACAACTCACCCAAACCCCCTTACTCCAAGGGCCGAGATGGGGAGAAGACCTGTCCCTATACCTGGGGGTAGGGTCGGAGGCAGTGAGTGCAGTATTGGTTCGGGATGAGGGGAAAAAACAATTCCCTATCTACTATGTCAGCCGAGTGCTGAAGAAGGCGGAGCTCCGATATCCAATCTTGGAGAAGTTGGCTTTCGCATTAGTGGTGGCGGCGCGGAGGCTCCGACCCTACTTTCAGGCACATTCCATCAGAGTAGTGACAGACCACCCGCTTCGCAAAATCATGGAAGGGGTGGAACACTCGGGAAGATTGGCAAAATGGTCTGTGGAGCTGAGCGAGTTCAATATTACGTTCATACCCAGGACATCAATCAAGGCCCAAGCGGTGGCGGACTTCATGGCCGACTACACGACCGAGGTGGGTGAACATGAACCGCCTCCCCCAGTAGCATGGAGGATGTTGGTGGATGGTGCCTCGGGAAAGCACTCCTATGGGGGGGGGGGGATCATCCTAGTGAGTCCTCAAGGGACAAGAATCGAGCAAGCCCTGAACATTCATTTCCCAATTACCAACAACCAAGCGGAGTACGAAGCAGTGATAGCAGGCCTGCGGTTAGCTCAAGAGCTGGGAGTGCAAGATGTGGAAGTCTCGACGGACTCCATGGTGGTAACATGCCAAGTCAAGGGAGAGTTCGAGGCAAAGGACCCGACCCTCCTGCGATACTTGGAGAAGGTTAAGGGAGTCATCGGGCAATTCCACACTTTCTCCATCAAACACGTGCCAAGGGAAGAGAGCACTCCCGCGGACCTCCTAGCCAAGTTCGGTCCCCGAGCTGGAGGGACGGTTTCAGAACTCTTCCGGCCCTCCATCGAGGAAGGAGAGCTGATGGAAGTAGATCAGCGGGTCTCGTGGATGGATCCCTTCATCTCTTTCTTAACATCAGGGAAGTTCCCCGAAGGAGACATAGACAGGCGACGCTTCAGGTATAAGTCAGCTTATTACTCTTTGCATGCAGGAGGGCTGTACAGGAAGACTCTCTCGGGACTCCTGGCCCGTTGTGTTTCAGAGGAGGAGGTTCCGAGAGTCCTGGAAGAAATTCACTCCGGGGAGTGTGAGAGTCACTCCGGGAGCCGAACTCTAGAAGGAAGGGTGTTGAGGCAAGGCTACTTCTGGCCCACCCTCAGCAAGGACGCGGCGGAGTTCGCAATGAGGTGTTCCAAGTGCCAACTCTATGCTCCACTCCAACTCCTCCCGGCTCAGATACTCCGAACCATCACCGCCCCCTGGCCCTTCGCCATATGGGGGTTGGACCTAGTCGGCCCTTTCCCACAAGCTAGCGGCCAAAGAAGGTTCTTGCTGGTCATGATCGATTATTTCTCCAAATGGGTCGAAGTGAAAGCGCTCGCCAAGGTAACGTCTCAAGTTGTAAGGAATTTTGTGTGGGGAGAGGTCATTTGCAGGCACGGACTCCCTCTGGCTATAGTTACGGACAATGGGCCACAATTTGCTAGTGAGGAATTCGTTAGCTTCTGCACCCAGCTTGGCATTGACCTCAGGTTCGCATCGATTCACCACCCACGAAGCAACGGCCAGGTAGAAGCGCAAATAAAATAATCGTCAACCTACTGAAGAAGAAGGTGGAGAACCTATGAGGGAACTGGGTAGAACAACTACCATCTGTTCTCTGGGCACTGAGGACTACCCCTAACACCGCCACCGGGGAGACCCCGTTCAAACTCTCCCATGGCTCCGAAGCAGTCCTTCCCATTGAATTCGAAGTAAAGACCCCCAGGGTGACCGCCGCAGGTGAAGGAGACGAAGAGTGGCTAGTGGCCAATGACGAGGAACAAAGGCTATCCTTGGACCTGGTGGAAGAACTCCGAGACCAGGCTACCATCAGGCAGGAAGAAATCAAGCGACGAATGACCCGATACTTCGACAAGCACATCCGAATAAAACACTTTCAGAAAGGAGACCTAGTGCTAAAGAAGGTTGACGCGGCCGGGAGAGGAGCCGCGGTTGGCAAGCTGGAGCCCAATTGGGAAGGACCTTACATTGTAAGCGAAGTGCTCAGGTCAGGAGGTTACCACCTCCGGGATGTGGAAGGGGTACCTCTTGGCCGTGCCAAGAGTGGAGATGATTTAAAAAGATTTTATCCTTAGCCATTTTTTGTAGATAACTTTCCATATTTCCTACTCAACACATGCATTTTGGAGCAATCCTTTGGCAGGTCTCAAATAGTTCTTATGCTGGAATGCCCCAGATCGATTCCGCTCCCGGGCTCTCACTAGACGGGGGGTTCAGGATGATCTCTGGAGAGGCTGGCAAGGTGACAAGTATTGGTGCTGGAATGCCCCAGATCGATTCCGCTCCCGGGCTCTCACTAGACGGGGGGTGGGGGGGGGGGGGGGGGGGGGGCAGGTTGATCTCTGGAGAGGCTGGCAAGGTGACAAGTATTGGTGCTGGAATGCCCCAGATCGATTCCGCTCCCGGGCTCTCACTAGATGGGGGGTTCAAGTTGATCTCTGGAGAGGCTGGCAAGGTAACAAGTATTGGTGTTGGAATGCCCCAGATCGATTCCGCTCCCGGGCTCTCACTAGACGGGGGGTTCAGGTTGATCTCTGGAGAGGCTGACAAGGTGACAAGTATTGGTGCTGGAATGCCCCAGATCGATTCCGCTCCCGGGCTCTCACTAGACGGAGGGTTCAGGTTGATCTCTGGAGAGGCTGGCAAGGTGATAAGTATTGGTGCTGGAATGCCCCAGATCGATTCCGCTCCCGGGCTCTCTTAGACGGGGGGTTCAGGTTGATCTCTGGAGAGGCTGGCAAGGTGACAAGTATTGGTGTTGGAATGCCCCAGATCGATTCCGCTCCCGGGCTCTCACTAGACGGGGGGGGGGGGGGGGGGTTCAGGTTGATCTCTGGAGAGGCTGGCAAGGTGACAAGTATTGGTGCTGGAATGCCCCAGATCGATTCCGCTCCCGGGCTCTCACTAGACGGGAGGTTCAAGTTGATCTTTGGAGAGGCTGGCAAGGTGACAAGTATTGGTGCTGGAATGCCCCAGATCGATTCCGCTCCCGGGCTCTCACTAGACGGGGGGTTCAGGTTGATCTCTGGAGAGGTTGGCAAAGTCGCAAGTGGGTTGGGCAGGTAAAACAAGATACTCATGACAAGAGATTTTGGCTCGCAAGCAACCTCAAGACCCGGGCGAGGCGAGACCGGAGGTCCGCTCGCGCACGAGAGTCATTCGCGGCAGGGCAATAGAGCCGGCGGCTCGCAAGGTCACTCGCGAACGATATCGAAGCGAATAAGGAAGGTGAGCCGGGAGGAGTCCGTTCTCGCGGCGAACCGCGGATATCGGTGGGGGCTCGCCAGAGGCGAGTGCGAACGAGGTAGGCTAATGTAGACCCCTCCCGTAAGGCTCTCCAACGAATAATGTCCCGAATAGAGATAAGGCCCTACAACCTAAGTCCTAACTACGCCACAGAAGAAAGGTAGGCGAGAGCGACCTGGACACAACGTGACGAGGAAAAGCTGCCAATAAAATAGAGGCGAGCGCGAACGCCGAGCGAAGATCTACAGACACGAACATAAAAAGATTGGGGCCGCGCGGGCACAACGGAAAAGATCGCGTGTGAATCGTAAATACAACTATAACACAGAAAAGATTGATAAAACATTCCCTTTCATTCCTCACAAAAGATTACAATTCAGCGGCGGTCTCGCCGGAAACAAAAAGAAAGGAAAACTTTTACATTATTAACAAAAAGAAAAATCAAGGCGGCTCGCCAGGCAGCTCTTCAATCGCTCTCTCGACCCTCCGCCTCGGAGATGGGCGCGAACAAGTCGGGAACGACTTCCTCCGCGGTGAACTCCATGGCATCGGGGATGATCATGCCTGCTCCCTTGAGAATGTCGAGGACGAGCTCCGCGATCTCCATCGACCTCTTGCGGTCGGCTTCCTTCTCTTCCCGCGAGTCCCAGCTCGCGGAGGAGGGGGAGGTAGCACCGCCGAGGCCAGGTCGTGGACCTGGGCCTTGAGGCAAGTGTTCTCCAGCTCCAAGTCAGCAATCCGCGCGTGGAGCTGACTGACGGACTCGGCATCCTGCAAAAGGCGGGTTAGCGAGAGGAGAACGAAGCCGAACTGAAAAAGACTTCCGCAGAACACTACTTACCAATCCGCCTTGAAGACTGGCGAGGAGGCCCTCTGACAAGGCCTCTTTCCCCTTAAGCTCCGCGTCTTCATCCGCGGACTTCTGAAGCTCGACGTTGAGCTCCTTGATCTCCCTATCCGCCGTGAGGTACCGGCGACCCACCACGTGGGTTAGCTCCATCGCCCGGAACTGGGCTCGCATCGCCTCGTACACGACCCCCCTCGGCATGAAGGACCGAAAGAGGGAGGCGTCCTCGCGACCATAGAGGCCAAAGGCGAGGGCGAACGCCTCACCCCCGGCCTTGCCGTCCTCTACCCAGGAAGGGAGCAGAGAGGAGCAGGCGATCTTGTTCTGGTCAGGGTCCCACGCGAGCACCGGCTCGCCGACCGCATCCACCAGCTTCATGCCGAGCCCGAAGTTAGTATGGCTCGACGGCTTGGGCCTGGCGGCCGTCTCCTTGGGCTCGCCCCCCTCTTGGGCGAGCTCCCGATCCACAGCAGAAGGAGAGGGGAGATCGGGCCCAGACAGGTCCACGACCCCCTTCGCCTTGGCAGCCGAGGGAGTCTTCCTGGTCTTCTTCGCCGCCCCCTGCGAGGCGGGCCGGCGTAGGGGAGGAGGGCGCTTCTTCCCCGACGAGGAGCTCGGGACGTCGCGGCAGGCCTCGGCAGCCACGCGCGCGAGCGAGCTGGAGGTAAGGGAAGAGGGAGGCGCATTAGGTGGATTGAGGGGTAGTTCACGCTCCCCTGCAAAGGTAACGAGGAACGTTAGACGATTGAAGGGAGAGGGAGTAAGAAAGTTGGCGAGTGCGAGTCAAACCTTCTCCCGGA
Source organism: Dactylorhiza incarnata (assembly GCA_033032865.1). Lineage (NCBI taxonomy): Eukaryota > Viridiplantae > Streptophyta > Magnoliopsida > Asparagales > Orchidaceae > Dactylorhiza > Dactylorhiza incarnata. The sequence continues at coordinate 2,800,203 of JAWHQI010000110.1, read as the reverse complement.
AGGACGGGTGGCAGGAGGTCCACTCGCTCTCGGAGGAAAGCGACCTCGAAGTTCTTTCCTTTGAGGAACTGGTACAGGGCCGCATCACAACCCCCCAGCGAGGTCGGAGGGCGGTAGGCGGACTCGTCTCGCTGGGTAGGGGCGTAGGAGACGTTGCCGAAGGGACCCTTCACCAGGACGAACTTCTGTGTCCAATAAGGAGATTTATTCACCGTCTCGCAGATGGTGACATGCTGACTCGCGAAGTGGGCCGTCCCGTCCCTATACGCGCGGAACGAGAAGACCTTGCGGAAGACGAGCAGGATGAACTCGATCCTCTCCGCCCTGAGATAACTGGCGAACGCGACCACCACGGCGATCGCGTTCGGCGTTAGTTGGCTCGGCAGGACGCCAAAGTACTTGAGCACCTGGAAAGGCCGACGAAGTTTAAGCGCCATTCGCAAAGCAAGTCAAGGATATCAGAGATGAGAAATAAATGTACCTGGCGCACTTCCGGCCAGAGTGGGAGTCGCAACCCATTTTCGAAGTGGGCAACGGGAATCGCGAGCTCGTCTGAATGTGGGTCGCTGATGGTATCCCTATCGGTAGGGCAGCGAGCCACGAAACCGGAGTGGATGAACTGGTCTACGGCGGCCTGGTACTCCTTCGTGAGGTTGGCGCAGTAAAAAATGCCGTCGAGGAAGGCCTTGGCACACTTGGCTCGCCCCTCAGTTTCCGCCTCGCCGACCATGGTGTCTGTGATCCGCTAAATCGCAAGGGTCGCGAGGATGAGCTAGATCTGCGAGAGAAACAGAAGGAGAAAGAGCGCGAGGAAGTAACAGTAAATGCGGTGGTTGAAAGGAAAAAAGGTCGGCTATTTATAGGAATAAGAAAGGCGGGAAGAAGCCGAAGCGTCGATATCTGCGGATAGCGGATTCGCGCGGCACTCTTCCGCCTCCAGGGATCCAATTCGCTCCCTGCGAGTCGACCTGTCAAAAGCTTTTCTCCATTGGCGAGCTAACACCAAATAATGAATCATAAGGGAAAAAGCAAGGGAGGTGCGCGAGTGCGAGTAAAAGAGATGTAATTCGCGCAAGAGCGAACTTAGCAGGGTAAAAGAACGAGATAAAAAACAGAAAAATAAGAGGCTCGCAAGCGAGTCAAAGTATTGTTATTACAGACTCGTAAAGATTGTTCGCGGCCCCTCCTATTGAAGAGGAGGGGGGAAGAAAAACAATAAAAAAGCAATACGAAGATCCTCAATATCGCAACCACTTCCAGTAACCGCGACCCCGGACACCAGAGCGAGGGGGGACTCGCGGGTAGTGATACTCGCGGAGTGACTGGTTCGCCTGGCCCGTCAGCCGCATGTAGTCATCGATACGAGCAATATACACCCCGGGGGAGGTCGCGTCGCCATGATCGGTCGGCCGTATCTCAGCGAGAACGCGCGCGTTCGCGTCCTCCATCGTGGCGAACCTTTCTTCATTGGCGAGCCGGTCCAGCCGATTCTGCTCGTGTAGATCCCTCAGCAGGGTGGTATGCTTATGGAATATCTCCGTGACCCGCCTCTTCATTCGCTCTGGATCGCTGGGATCCCACAGAAAGTCAGCAACCTGGCTCGGCGAGGGGGGTGGAGATATCTCCAGCGCTCCAGACTCTGACTCGGAGAGAGGGGTCGTCGGGTCACCTGCGAAGTAGTAATCAGCGACAGTGAAAAACAACACTCAATGGCGACAGCCTAACCTAGTGGGGGAATTCGAGTACTGGGCCGCTGGCGGGAGGTGCCCGGCTGGCCTCGGAATGCTTCAATAAAGGCAGGGGTGAAGGCCTTACCCAGATCGGAGGCGAGCGCGGGTCTGGAGCCAGGTCCAGACTCGGCAATCAACGTCCCTCCTGGGCTCCTCTGACCCGATAAGCCGAATCCAGGAGTTGGGATAGTTTGATTCGGCATGACGGGCGAGTTCGCCGGAGGAAGAACTTGATCCTCCGGGGGTGCGAGAGAGGACACTGCACGAAAAAGTAAGCACGATTTAGCGAGTCAAGGAACGTGAGGGAAAACGAGGTAAGCCGCTCACCTCGTTGCGAAGGCGAGTCCTGTCGACCAATGGCCCTCGTATCCGCAAGAAGAACGCCACCCCCACCCGTGGAGGAGAGAGGGATCTCCGTGTTTGGCCTTCCCGATTCACTCTCGTCCGGAGGATCATTCTGCGAACGTGATAAATAAGGACGAAAAAGAAAAACATCAAATAAGCGAGCTTGACGACAATACCTGCGAGGCGCGCCCGTCATCCGGAGAGTGCGGCGAAGAGGAAGACTCTCCCCCACCAGCCGCGCGCCGAACGGCCTTTGCCGTCCTTAGGGAAGGAGGAGGCGGGGAGCGTCGCGGAGAATTCCAGGAGGCGATGACAGCGGTCTTCCTCTTCTGGGTCGCTTGTGAAGCCTTTAGGCGGGCCAACATCTCGTCCTTTTTCGACATCACGTTGGGGCCCGCGGCGAACAAGAAAAGATAGAGAAAAATGAAAAGTTCGGATGACGGCCAAGGAGAGTGGTATTTATAGTAGTGGGCATGGGACCCACCGAAAGATTCTCGCCACGTCACCGAGGGGCCGGCGAATATCAAGGGTTGGATGGTTCTTCGCGAGCCTAAAGAGCCTCGCGAAGAGCGGGGATTGTGTACAACCCCGATATTCGGCTAGAGGATGGACAAACAAAAGCGAAGCGAGCTGGGTTGTTCGCAAGAAGGCGAGCGAGCCAGAGGCCCGCCGAATGCTCGCAAGGAGGCGAGCGAGTCAAGAACCCGCCGAATGCTCGCAAGGAGGCGAGCGAGTCAAGAACCCGCCGAATGCTCGCAAGGAGGCGAGCGAGTCAAGAACTCGTCGATGGGTCGCGAGAAGACGGGCGAGCCAGATTCCTCCCCGAGTCGCCGGGATCGGCCAAATTACCCTGTCACCCTTGGTGGTCTGCCTTTAGCCTCTCCAAACAGCGGAGTTTGGCTGTTAGCAGACCCATTTGGGGTGCGGATAGTAAAATCAGAAGGCGAAATCCTGCTATTTGCAGGCCAGATCAGAAAATCTATAAATAGGACCTCAAGGGCACCTTTGGGGAGGATCTCACTTCAGCTTCCCTCTCCTTAGGCTTTCTTTGGTTAGCATTTCCAGAGCTCTCCAAGGTGCCCGAGTCTCAGCTTTGGCTTGGGAGGGGAAGCGCTCAACGATCTTCCGGGTTAGTGGAGAGACCTCCTCGCTGTGACTAAGGTCTTAGTCAATCTTCCTAGTTTCCGGTCTACCTTCTCTGAGGGATCAGTAAGGGCTAGCCGCCCCTCATCTCGGTGAGGGCCCCGAGCTCCACAAGAGACCGAGAAATCGGTTTCAACAATGTGAAAAATGTGTTTCTCCATTATGAGCCGGAAGAGGAAGTGTTTATGTCATTGCTACCAAGTTTCGCTCTTAAAGGATAAGAAGACAAAGTCTGTGAGTTAAAGAAAGCTATGCAAGATGTTATTGGATATCAGAGACTACTGAGGTGTCTAATCTACCTATCGCACATCCGACCTGACATTACATATGTTGTTGATGTAGTTAACCGATTCATGCACTCGCCGAGGACTAGACACCTTGATGCTGCCCATAGGATCTGAGGTAACTTAAGAGCTTACCAGAAAGGGGCATATTTGTACACGCCAAATCAAAGTTAAAAATTGAAGTGTATACCGATGCAAATTGGGGTGGGTCCGTGGATGACAGATATTCTACCATTGGGTCCTGTAGTATGGTTGGTGGGAACCTGAACACGTGGAGTAGCAAGAAGCTGAATCGTGATAGCGACGAAGAGAATGAATAAGATGAGTTGATTAGGCGAATAAAAGAAGACTAAGCAAGGGCGAAAGAGAAAGATGAAGGGCCTCCGGTGGATGCTTCTGAACCTACGGGCCTCTGCACATTGATTCATTGCCCATCTGATCAGTGACAAGGATATTAATGAGAATGAGCCCAAATCAAGCCTAGACAGAGGCATAAACCACTCCGTGTCAGGGCCTCATTAACATGATGTCAATCCGTCCCTCATCAAATTTGGGGGACACATGTCAAGTGAACAAAGCTCAATCAATGTGAGATCAGAGAATGGGTTGATGACCCCTGCACTGCAGAGAGGTTGTTTCTATGATCAATGTGAATACTCAATTTAACTCCAATTAAAATGGACAATGCGGCATAATCTCCAAAACTAACTTGCTCTAAGTGCTTCTCCAATGCAAGGTATCCAACGCTACCACTGCATTACAGAGAGGTTGTTTAAGTGACAATGTGACCATCTAATTCAAATTTAATTAAAATGGACCATGGGACAGACCTATCTACAAAAAGTGTGAACATCTAATTCAAATTTAGGGCCCATTTTGCACGGAGGTGGTGGTCGTGAACACGGTGGTTACAAATCGTCATCCGTTTGGCGCGTCATTTTGATCCGGTGAGTTTGGACAAAAAACGTCACCATAATGAAATATATGTTTGACATGACAACGGTTATGACAGCCCTCAAGAAAAAACTAATTTTAAATATAAAAATGAATGAAGTTCTTAGGTGAGGTCATGTGTTCACGAATGACGATTCGTGACCACTGTGTTCACGACCACCACCACCACGCCAAATGGGCCCTTAATTAAAATGGACCATGGGACAGACCTATCTATAAAAAGTTAAGTATAAAACTTCCCATGCATGTATATAATTCATAAAGAGGGTAAAATATGTTGATTGAAGCTATAGGATAGATGAGAGGCTAAACAAGTAAAATGCAGCTTGCTAAAAACATAAAATAGACAGCAAGTTAGCACAAACTATTACATCATTAAGTACATAAGTTTAAAGCATATCACAGCAAATACTACCTGAAGCATGGGCTGAACAAGGAGAGAAATCAGATGTCGATAATCTGACTGCGATGATTCCTTTATTTCCTGGGAATTCATGAGGAACAAATAAATTCTACAGAACAACAACACTCAAGCCTTCAAATAATTCATATTCATAAGAGTGACTAAATTTTATGATGGCCGTAAATTCTACAAAACAAAAGAGAAAAATATTAAAACGTAAACCACCCGACAGACTGATTGAATGATCAATTAATGAATTCTTCTGATCCATTCAATTTCACCACTACTTCGAAAAAGAACAGTTAATCCAGTCATTCTGTGTTTTGATGGAAGAACAGAAAACTTGACCCAACACATCATATGATTAGTGCTCACAAGGAGAATGAGGCTTCTTTGAGTATTCTTCTCATTCCTATATCTTTGATAACGAGGCTTCAAATCATACGACGGGTGATTTATTTCCTTTTTACTCATATACCCCATATCCTTGTTACTCTCTATTTAAAATAGTTGATAAGTTCATCGCTCTTGTTGTTGGGAAAGAGTCAACTCGATCATCAAAATAATTGGTTATTATTTGGTTCTAACTCATTATCTATTAGCAAATTGACAAATGATTTGAATTGTTTTGGTAATTTCTCTACTATATGTTGTGAAATTAAGGAGCATGCCTCAGAGATGATGATTTGGAGTTTTAGAGCTGAAGGAGCACTATACTACCTTGAGGATGATGACTCTGTTAAGGAATAAGCCTTGAACAAAGGTCCAAGTTCTATTTCGCGTGTCAATTGTCAATATGTCAAACATACTTAAATTTATTATCTTGTCAAACTTTATAGAGACACTCATCCTTTCTCGCTCATTTATAGTGATAAATAGGTGCCATTTCATATAATAATGTATCGGGCTCAAGATGGTTCATCACATTTATTGATGATCATACTACGAAGGTGTGTTAGGGCATATCTTCTTAAGGAAAAGTCCGAGGCTTCTATGGTTAGAAATTCATTCAATACCACCGTTCGAACTTTGAGAAATGATAATGGTAAGGATTATTTTCATTCTATTCTAAAAGGATATTTAGTACTCACGGGATCATTCAACAGAGCCCTGGTAATGATGCACACAAATGGTGTATTGGGAAAAATGGCGTATTGAAAAAAAATTGTAATGAAAAATATGGTGTATTGGAGAAAAAAATGTCAACATCTTGAAGTTGTTACAGCTCCCATGTTTACCAATTACCATGAATATCCGAAAATATTTGTAGGGAAAGTTGTACTAACTAATCCTTATTTGATGAATCAGATGCCCTCCAAAGTTCTGCAATATAATTCTCTTACTTCCGTGTTACTCAACATTTAAGCATACTCTTGTGGGGGTAATTCTGGAATGGGTGATCTCCTCACAAGTACTCATAAGCCACCTATGGTAAATAATAAAACAATGTGGTTTGGGTTTGTATGGATTGTGCTTTAACAAAATGGACAATACCACATATTGTGGGCTGGATTGTTACACATTGTGAGGGATTGTGAGAGAAGCCATGTTTTTCCTTCTTCAAAGTAGAGAGAAGAACTGCAGGATGGCGGGTCATGCCCGTCCTTCCAGATAAATCTTTATAAGCTTTCTTAAAACCATTACGCAATATTAATAACCCCCCCAATAGGAAAAAATTGGACATTTTGAGCTTTTAATTTAAAGAATTAACACATCTAATCATCAACAATTAATTATCCAATATAGTAAAAAGAAAAAGGTCAAACGTTACCAAGTCACATGGCTCAAACTAAATTGGATTCTTAACCTAAAAATATTAATAATTGGTGTGTTAGTCACCTATCATTTTTAGGAGATCTTATTTATTGCTTCCAAAAATTCTTTGCACTTTATGAAGGAATGAAATAGCTGCGTAGACTGTGGAATGCCAGAGTGATAGAAATAAGATAAAAAAGAGCCACTACCATGCAGTAATAGCACTATGCATGGATGACTTGGAAAAGGATGTTACTAGGATTATAAAGCATTGAGATAATGATACCTGCAGTTTGTTGTATGCTTGTGTCATAGCCTCTTTCAATCTTAAAACCTATATGAAATGAGAATTGTCGAAGTACGTAAGATAGATGATTAAGATGACCACTAGAAATAGATTTAGGTTCGTTTGGTGGCTCGGATCCACGGCCGTCACCGCCACCATAATTGGGAGCACGTGGCCAAAATCATCGATTTTGCGTGGATTCCAGGCACGCGCGGCCTTTGGCTCCACCAAACGATCATGAGGCCGCCGCGGCGTTCCACTAGATTCGTGTCGTGTGGATTCTGCCTGCCCAAATGAAACCTTAATTATAACATGCATAGAACTAGTACACATCCAACACGTCTATCAAGTATGATATCTACTTTTAGACAGTGAAATGTTCGAGTTAATAGCTTTAAAGTTTAAAAACAGTTGTACAAAAAAAATCCAGGAAGACCCCTCCAGAGGTCTTTTTGTTGTGCATATATGTTAACGATGTAAATATGGAGAGGTTTTGGTAATTTTGAATGGTAGAAGGGAGATCCCTTAATTATGTGAAGTTGGAGGGAAGGTTCAAGTAATGACCCAACAATTGTATTCAAATACTAGGACAATTGTTGGAGTCTCAACCTTGAAAGAATTGATGCACAGCTAAAAAGCTTGTACAAATAGAGGGAGCCCATTTAACAATTGGCTTCAATAACGAACCTTTTCACATAATACATGGTTACAAACAAGAACATTATTCCTATTATTTTCATTATACACTATAACTGAAAAATTGACATAAATGGTGCTTAAGATGCAAAAGACTAAGAAAATACAATTCTCTCATGCTGCAAAAAAAAGGAGAAGAAAAAATATATGATAAGTCATGCTTTTATAGAAATTATTGTAATTGAAATACGAACATCCTACGAAGCACGGATACTTAAAAATGCTTCGCGTATCGGCTCGAACGCGTATCGGATACGGGAAACGCCCGAAAACGCTCGGAAACGCATTACACGCAATATTTAAATTAAATAAAAAAATTAATTGGGAAACACTTATCCCCCTTGCGGGATACGCGTTCCCCGCAATTTTATTCACGGCGTCAAGCGCGCAGTCACGCCTCATATTAAATGGTGGCTAACTCTTAGAAATAATTTCTTCTCCTTACAAAATCATTTTATTAATTTAATGCCAAAGAAGATCTTGTTTATGTGAAGAGTTTGATGATCATCATTACATATTATGATATTAGTTCTCAATGTGTACTTGTAGGCCCAATTAACTAAAATGTGTACTTGTAGGCACTATAAATAATGTTTGTGCTTTTGGATATCTCAAGGAATAAATTGCATGAGCCATTCTTCATATTTTCTCTTCATGTGATATCCAATACCTTCTCCTAGCCTAATCTTTCTCATTGTGCCTAAACAACATGATTCTGCGCCAATTATTCTTTATTGAATGTAGTGACTGAGATGGTACCTTAGTTTGTTATTTTTTTATATCAATTAATACTTATATTAAAATAATTAAAAAAATTAAAAACGTTTGCATTTTTTTAAAAATCACTTTTCCCGTATCCGTTTCGTATCGTATCCCATATCCCGTTTCCGTCCCCGTGCTACGTAGCGAACATCTGACTGAGCGCACCTCACGGGAATATGGCGTAGGCTGTTAGGATGCTCCAGGTTGAGAGCAGGCAGAAACAACAATAGGATGCTCCAGGTTGATGGCGCCAGCATCATGGACGCAGGGGAAGGAGTTCTTAACCATAGGAAAGTAGTAGAAGCTTTCGAATGGTATTTATAGGAGTCCTTTTAGAAGAGGAAGGAAATGAAGGATCTCGACCGACAATGGGGAAGAAGATAGGCCCTTGAAATGCATTTGCATTCTGTAGCAAGTTATGTCTAAAATTAGGTGGAGATAAGAACTACTTGAGCCGAGAACTCCTTAACAACAAAAAGCAAACACAAACAATACACCTAAATAGCAACCCAACTAGCCCAAGAAGCTGAAAACAATATATAACTGAGATAATGGATATAGGCAAGGCTGCGAGGATCGGATCGGATCGGATCGGGTCGTCCCCGTAGAATCGGATTGGATCGGACCGAGAATCACAAGAGCCTACAACATTCATAAATTAAGGCTTAAAATATGAAATTGAACTTTGTATCATACAATTATGTAGAAAAGAGCGGAACCTTGTATATATTGTCTCAAGTATCAAATACAATGTATACATATATATAGGAGGGAGAAAGAGAGAGGAGTCCCTTATACACGGTGTGGGACTAAAGCTGAGAGAGAAAAAATAAGAAACTAAATGGGTCTTTACATGGACTTTTCTAACACTCCCTCACAAGCTGGAGCGTACAAGTCGTAGGCACCCAACTTGGACAGACACTGATAAAACATGGTACTTGGTAGGGCCTTGGTGAGAATATCAGCAACTTGGTCAGTACCCGGAACATGCTTTAATTCTAACTTCATCATTTGAACTTTCTCCCGAATGAAGTGACAGTCCACTTCAATGTGTTTCATTCTTTCATGGAAAACCGGGTTCTTGGCTATGTGTATATCGGCTTGACTGTCACATAGTAAGATAGCTGGTGAGGGAAGTTTTATTCCTAGATCAGCGAGGAGACTTTCAAGCCATGTGAGCTCAGAGACAACTGATGCCATCGAACGGTACTCCGCTTCAGCTGAAGATCGAGCAACCACGGGTTGTTTCTTACTACGCCAAGTAACAAGGTGACCTCCAAAGTAGATACAAAATCCACTGGTAGACCGCCGATCATCCAGGGAACCAGCATAATCTGCATCAGAATACGCAACCAAAGTTGGAATAGAAGATGAGGTTTTGTAAACTAGCCCTTGACCAGAGGTTGTTTTTAGATATCTTAGGATGCGTTCGACGGCCTGAAGTGAGACATTCGAGGGGAATGCATAAACCGGTTGACAACCCTAACAACAAAGGATATATCTGGTCTTGTGACCGTTAGATAAATCAGTTTTCCAACAAGTCGTCGGTAATATTCTGGATTTGGAAGAGGAAGATCATCATCAGAGGCATGTGTACACAACTTGTGATTGACATCCATAAGAGTGTTGATCGGCTTGCATCCAGAGTAGCCAGCATCCTGAAGGAGATCGAGACAGTACTTCCGTTGAGAGAGGACAAGTCCATCAGGACGTCTCGCGATCTCAAGACCAAGGAAGTATCGAAGGTTCCCCAGATCTTTTGTTTGAAAAACGGAGCTAAGGTGTTGTTTGACCGCTTGTAGTCCTTTTGAACCATCTCCAGTGATTAGGATGTCATCAACATATACCAACAGAAGAACCGTTCTCGTTGTCCGATGTCGAGTGAACAAAGAGAAGTCTGTCGAGCTCCGCGTAAAGCCAACTTCCCGCACAGCCTTACTGAACTTGTCAAACCATGCCCGAGGGGATTGTTTGAGACCATAGATTGACTTATTAAGGTGACACACTCGGGACTCCCCCGTGGTCTCAAATCCAGGAGGCTGTTGCATGTAGACTGTTTCTTGTAGGTCACCATTTAGAAAAACATTCTTGATATCAAATTGATGTAAGGGCCATTGGCGATGCACAACCACAGAGAGGAGGACACGAACTGTGTTGAGCTTGGTCACTGGAGAGAATGTTTCCTCATAATCGAGACCTTGTTGTTGAGTAAAACCACGAGCCACCAGACGGTCTTTCAGACGGTCAATTGTACCATCGGGAGCATACTTGATGACAAAGACCCATTTACACCCAACAGTAGTCTGGTCTGGAGGGAGATGGACCAGGTCCCATGTCTGATTAGCCCAGAGGGCTGTCATTTCTTCTTCCATGGCTGCCCTCCAGCCTGGATGTTGGGGAGCCTCCTGCACAGAGTTAGGTATAGAAATAGAGGATAATGAAGTAGCAAATGTTTGTAGCTGTGGGGAGAGGCGATGTAAGGATACATAGTTTGCGAAGGGATGAGCGGTGGAGGCTGGTGCCGGATCAACAGAGCGCAGAGTGTCAGAGGTCGAAGCCGACTGCATTGAGGCAACTGAGCGAGGAAGGCGACAGGTGTAGGCACGAATAAGAGTGGTTTGTGTAGAGCAGGAGCCGAGTCAGGGAGGAGTAGTGGTAGAGGCGTGGTAACGGGAATGACAGGTCGAGGGAAGGATTGTGGTGGAAGAGGTGGGGTTGGGGTGGAGAAGAAAGGTTCGTCCACCCCGAAAGGTAACATCAGCAGAAATGGTCACTTTACGAGTAGCAGTAGAGTAGCATACGTAGCCTTTCTGAGTACGTGAATAGCCAACAAACATGTGTTTGGCTGCCCGGGGAGCCAACTTGTCCGTGGGCAGACCCAGTAGGTGAACGTAGCAGGTACAACCAAATATGCGTGGTGTGAGAGAGAATGTCGGAGTGGAGGGGAAAATGAGGCTAAACGGAGTAGCATTCCGGAGGACGGAGGAAGGTAGACGGTTAATGAGATAACATGTCGTGAACAACACAAAGTTCCAATAGACTTTGGGTAACTACATGTGAATCATGAGAGAGCGAGCAACATCGAGCAGATGTCTATTTTTACGTTCGGCAACGCCGTTTTGTTGGGGGGGGGGGGGGGGGGGTATAGGCACACGATGTCTGGTGAATGATCCCAAACTCAGAGCAGAGAGTAACAAATTCATGGCTAGTATATTCGCGAGCATTATCTGTCCTGAGAGTTTTTATGTTTTCAGAAAACTGCGTGCGAATCTCAAGAACGAAAACCCGAAATATACAGGGAAGCTCGGAGCGATCACGAAGTAAATAAAACCATGTTGTGCGAGAATAGTCATCTATAAAGGCGATAACCAGAGATACTAGTAATTTTATACGGACCCCAAACATCGAAATGAACTAAAACAAAAGGAGCAGAGCTCCGAGTACAATAAGAAAGAAAAGAGGAACGATGTTGTTTCCCCAAAATACATGAGTCGCACTTAAAAGCAGGAAGAGAGATATCTGGAGGAGCCTTCTGAAGGACTGGAAGAGGGGCATGCCCAAGGCGCTGATGCCACTCAACGGAGGAGACTGAGGAGAGGATAGTAGGAGAAACATCAAGAAGGTAGAACCCGTTTTGCAGTCGTCCATTACCAATGATACTCTGCGTCCGTCGATCCTGCATTAGAAAAGAAGAGGGGGTGAATGTTACTGAGCAATCTAAATCGGCAGTGAGACGGCTGACGGAAAGTAAATTAAACGGGGAGCCCGGGACATGAAGAGCTGAGCGGAGAGGGAGAGAGGAATTGAGAAAGATATCAGCAGAGCCGGAGACAGGAACGATGTCGCCATTGGCCACTATGATACACTTAGGATGCGTAGAATCCAAGTATTGATGTGGCTTTAGAGAGGTGATATGGTGAGTAGCACCTGAGTCCACTATCCAGCGTGGACTAATGGAGAGACAAGCGATACCTTCATTGGAGATGGAGGCAGCAGAGGCAACGGAGGCAGGCGGGCGGCTGAGAATGTCGTGGAGTTGTTGGAGTTGGAGGCGGACTTCTTCAAGATCAGCACGAGTGGGAGAAGGACTGTCTGCAGCAACAGAAGCAGTCAGACGAGGAGGAAGACCATGTTTGCGGTAGCAAACCTCAAGATGTCCATCCCTACCACAGAAGGAACACTTAGGACGTGGTCGATCACCGCGACCCCTTCCCCGAGACCCTGACCGTCCTCCATGAGCAGGAGGAGGGAGAGATAGTAATGGCGTAGAAGATTGTTGAAGGAGGGCCGGTGAGGGAGGCCCAATATTATCAGGAGGTGGTGATACCTTTAGCAGCATGGAGCACACGTCAGAGAGTGAGGGAATAGTAACAGACGAGAGGATCTGAGCTCGAATGCTCTGAAGATGAGGCGGGACACGAGATATCATCATGACAATACAAACGGCTTCCTTCTGAGCACGTTGGACAGCGAGATCCGTAGTAGCAGGCTGATGTCGGATCCGGGCTTCAACCAGAGTCTAAGCCTGAGCAACAAATGAGGTCAAGTCGGCAGCATCACCAGTGTCAAGAGTCTGAAGATCCGTGATGATGTCATATAGGTGTTGGAGACTGTCCTTGCCAGAGTAGAGAGAATGGAGCTCATCCCACAATGTCTTGGTCGTCTCGTGATACAGGGTCATGCGGTAGGGTTCGCCATCAAGGGAGTTGAGAAGCCAAGTCTGAACACGACCATCGTTACGTAGCCAGTCATCAGTAGGATCAGAAGGGGGCTCTTTAGTGAGATAAGGCAGAAGTCCCTTGGACTGAAGAACCCGTCTGACAGAGTGCACCCATTCGACAAATTTTTCTTCCCAGACAGGGAGATGGTGGTGATTCTTAGCTAGCCGCGTTCAGGAGTGGGAGGCAAGCGAGCTGCAGGAGAGGAGGCGGTCTACCCATCGGGATGCTCGGAGGGATCACTGGAGGAACCCATTTGGATTTGGTGGCTGGAGCAGAGAGACTGGCAAGGCTGCTAGAGACCGTTGGTAGCTGCTAGAGAGGAGGCCGCACGATCTCAGGGAGCCGCTGGGAGGAGGCAGACCGTTGGGAGTAGGGCCGCTGGGAGAGGGTCCGCTGGGAACTCGACAGACCGCTGGGAGTAGGAAGACCGTTGGGAGTAGGGCGCTGGGAGGGGGTCTGCTGGGAGCTCGACAGACCGCTGGGAGGAGGCTGCTGGGAGAAGGAAGACCGCTGGGAGGAGGCCGTTGAGAGAAGGCAGGCCGCTGGGAGGAGGCCGCTGAGAGGGGGTCTGCTGGGAGCTCGGCAGACCGCTGGGAGAAGGCAGACCGCTGGGAGGAGAGGTCGCTGCCGCTGGAGGGGAGCTCGGCAGAGGGAGCGGCGAGCAGCGCGGGAGGTGAGACCGCAGAGTAGAGATAGTGATCAGGAAGAGTGGGGCCCACTTGTCAGAGAGGAGGAGGCTATAAGAGAGCCGATAAACAGACCAAGCGGGACGGAGGGAGGAGCAGCAAAGTTCGCAGGGGGGTGCGGTCAAGGAAATGGGAGACCGCCGGCTGAATGAGCTTGCAGGAGGAGGTTGGCGGTCAAAAAATTGGGAGACCGTAGGTTCGGACCGAAGGCTCTGATACCATGTAGAAAAGAGCGGATCCTTGTATATATTGTCTCAAGTATCAAATACAATGTATGAATATATAGGAGGGAGAAAGAGAGAGGAGTCCCTTATACACGGTGTGAGACTAAAGCTGAGAGAAAAAAATAAGAAACTAAATGGGCCCATAAATGGGCATTTACATGGACTTTTCTAACAAATTACATGCTCAATTAACACAAGAAATCATTAAACTAACATCAATTGAATAATTATTTAAAAAAAACAATTGAACAACCGAATAAAAAAGATAATATCGTTCTAACTTCTGCATAAGTAAATATAAAATAAGTATCACTGTAAACATCAAATATCAATTCTTGTTTGTTGGATCAAAGGTCAATCACAAAATCATTAATACAAATCCTTAATAGCTACATCAACCATATCTTCATCATCAAGTATTGCTTTTCTTCTTCGCTACCATCACCAATATCATTCCCATCATCATCATCACATTCTCCCTCACTAATATACTCGAGAGCATTAAGGTGATTGCGCTTTATTGTGAGGTCCTCTATTCCACCTAAAATAAAAAGATTTAATTAAATGAAATGATAGTATAAATGTATAATACATAATATAATTTAGAAATTTTACACTATCAAATAAATTAATATCAAACTTGCATTATTCATTCAAGATCGCTACGGATTCTTCAACATTCCTTCCCGCACTAAATCACTACAAGTTTCTTATTGATCTTTATTTTGAAGAATCCCTAACCAGTTGTCCCTATGAGGAAGAATGAGATTGTTAAGCATATGGAAGAGGGCAAATGATGAGGAGACGAGGACACAACACATATGTTAACGTCAGGACCTAGGCGACGAGGACACAAATCCCAACACGACGACAGACATTCTCCAGTAATGCGCACGGGCATAACGCACCCATCAACTGTATATTTTATTATTGCACATGTATTTTGGACCGTGTGGTTATTTACCGTTTGATCTTGTGTGTTTCGGAATTGGGCACTATATAAGCCTATGCATGTCTCATATTTGGATCATCTTGGGAGTATGATCATCTTGGGAAGAGCCCTAGGGCTGATTCTATCTCTCGTCTTCCCCCTCCGCCTCTTTCCTCTCCTCCTTCAAACCTACCTCCTAACATTTGGTCCGACATGCCATCTTCAGGCCGTGGTTTCTGCTGCCCGAAACAATCCGACGCCTCCACGTCTCGCCTGCACTTCCGCAATCGCCTCCCAATGCGCCCGCTTCTTCCGCTCGCGTTATTGCATCTCCTCCCGACGTGCCAGCTTCTTCTGATCGATCTTTTCCGCGATCGATCTTTCTCGTCTGCTCGATACCACACTGCTCCTCCTCCGCCTATCGATGACAGAGCCGCCTCCACCAAGATACCTCGTGTTAGTCATGATCGTGCCTTCCCCGACCGGCCTTGGCAGCTTCTGCAACCGACGCCTGTTTTGTCGACCCCGACAGCGCCAGATCGCGATTCCTGCTTTGCGTCGGCTCTTCTCCCGCGTGCATGCCCCCACGACTTCAGTCCTTGGCACACCGCGAGACCCCGACGCCTCACCCTCCTATGGATCCGGCCATCTCGATGCTCACGAGGCCTTCATTGCTTCACCAAGCCCTAATGCAGCGGTTGGATGCGAAGTTCGATGCCCTCATCGCTAGCCGCCCGGGTACATCCTCTGCCTCCAACACGAAGTCCCCCTCGATTCTCGGTGCACCTCTAGAACTCCCCGCGACCCCGTCCCATCAACCGCAGGCTTCCTCCAACCACACATCTCTTTTAACGTTCCCTCCTTCAACGGAACCGACCCCGTGGGGTGGATAGCACGTGCAGAACAATTCTTCGACATTCATTTGACTCTGGAGCCGCAAAAGGATGCTACATCTCTCATTGGCATGGAGGGGTCGACCCTCCATTGGGTCCGCTAGTAGCAACAAAACAACCATTTGCTCTCTTGGTCGGAACTCCAACAAGACCTCATCCTCCGCTATGATGTTCGTTATTTCGGAACTGCATTGGAACGTTTATGTGGTGTCCGCCAATCAGGCCTCCTTGACGACTACATCGACAAGTTCATTGCCTTGGCAACGCACGTTCCTGGTCTACCGTCAAATCATTCCTTGGGGTTTCTTCATGCAGGGGCTCCTTCCCCACATTCGCTCCTGCCTTCACACCCACCACCACCGAACAATTACTCATGCCATGGATCTTGCTCGCTTGGTGGAAGCGGACTTCAGTGTCACCTCCGTCGACACCGGTCGCCCACCGGGGAGTTCTACACCCTGACCGATTGTCTACCCTCCAACACCATTCTGACCGACACTCCAAGTGCATATCGCATCTCCCTCGCATCTCGGACCACCTCCCCGACCACCGAACGGCCCCGGATGGCCAACTAGGAGACAACGATATTCGCACTAAAGGTCGTTGTTTCTATTGTAAACAACTCTACTCCCTGACTCATGACTGTCCTCTGAAGGAGCTCCGCATCACCATTGGCGAGGATGACCCCAAGATCACCCTTGGTGATTTCGAAGACCAGGAGGGTGATGACTCACCAACCGACACGGGACCTAATGCGCGGATGCATCGTTTAGAATTTTAGTGCTCTGCAGTTGGAGGCACCTCTGGCCCCCACACTATGCTGCTCTCATGTATGACACTTCCCTGACAGTGCCGATTGAAACTGGGGCCAACCACAAGTTCATCTCCCAACACCTGGTGACACAGCTCAATATTCACTTGTCTAAAGCCCCTCATTTCGTTGTTTGTTTGGGCGACGACGCTGCAATACCACTGAGGGTCTCTGTACGGACCTGCACATAACCGTGGGCCCCTTCCCTCTCCTCGCAGGTTTATACTCTTTTGAGCTTGATGGCATTGACATCATACTCGGCGCCACGAGACTTCATACCCTTGGTGGCGTGTATGTCAACTGGGATCCAAGTTATTAAAGGCTCAAGACGCACTAAGACGCAAAGGGGTCTTGGAGCTTAAGCGCAGACGCGCGCTTGACGAGGACAAGACGCAACCACATTCATTTTAAATAATCAGCATCAAACATCAGTTCATCTTCTTGGTTAGATTCTTCATCTATTCTACTAATTAATCATTCATTACTATCATTTCTCTCTTAAAAATAAAATCAGTGTAGTCACTTGCACCATAGTTAGGTCTTAACGCTCGATAATGTTACACAAACACTAAGCCATGCAAAAATTATTGAGTTTTTACATTATTTATTTCTTTATTTTGAAACAAAAATCTCACACAGGCGCAACTTTAATATTCCAAAGACGCAAAAAAGGAGCATGGAGGCACAAACCTTTGAGCATGGTAAACCTTGAACCTTAGGCGCGCCTTTAACAACATAGACTGGGATCGCATGACGATGTGCTTTCCTCAAGCGGGAGTCCCTTTACTATTGTCCGGGGAGGCGTCCCTTCACCATTCAGCGGTGGCCCTCCATTCTCCTCAACAACCAAAGGCAGTAGACTTTGCCGCCTACTTGTGGCATGACGTCGAGCCGAACCGCCAGACCGCCCCTCTACCACTCCATCTGCAATGCATCCAGGATGTTTCTTCTATCTTGAGGACAAGGCGAATTTTCGAGAGGGCGCCATTGTTATGAATATCGAAGAAAGCGTAGGACGAGGAGACAAGTACATGACGCATATGTCGATATTAAGACTGAGGCGTTGAGGACACAGATCCCAACACGACGATGGACGTTCGCCAGTAATGTGCATGGGCATCACACACCCGTCAATTCTACATTTTATTATCGCATGTCTTTTGGGCAGTGTGGTTATTTACCGTTTGCCCTTGTGTGTTTCAGAACTAGACACTATATAAGCCTATGCATGTCTCTTATTTGGATTAGTTAGGAGTAAGATCATTTTGGGAAAAGCCCTAGAGGATGATTTTATTCCTCTCTTTTTCACCCCCCCCCCCTCCTCTCCTTTGTGATCCATTCGTCGTCAGAACAAATTTCCTCAAAATTAGAAAACTTTTCTTTTATTTGCATATCTCTTTTATCTTGTTGCTCCATCAACTTCATGTTGTACATAACAAAAAAATTAAATCATTCATTTTCTTTGATGCAACCAATTTCTTCTTTTAAATGCACCTATTTTGAAAACAAAAAAAAAACATAAGAACACTCATCAACCCACGGATTTGCCGGGGAGATTGATGCGGAGCAGTGGAGGACGAGTTTTGGGCCCATTCTGGCTGATTTGGCGACTTACCATATATGGCGTGCCCGGATCGACGATCCGGCTCCGTGGATGCGTCCGGATTCGTGTTGCGAGTCAATTTCATATATAGCTTTGTATTTTTCAGTTATTATTTCATATAGTTTTGGCCTCGAAACCAACAGTCAATCATAGCCGTTGATTCCGGGTGCCCTAATTTTATTTCTTATAAATAGGATATGTAGGGCTGCTGTTTTTCTCATTGCTAAATGTGTGGAGAGTTTCTTCCTTCATTCCGGTGATCCCTTCCGCGGTGCCGACTCCGTGGAACCCCTTGGTGACGACTCATTGGGTAAGTTATCTCTTTTTCCTCCTTGTTCTCCTCTCCTTCCACCCATCCACGCCGCCAGCCCCCTGCCCTCTTGTAGTGTAGCCGCCTCCTTTCTTCCCCCTGTTTTCAGCCAGCCGCCGCCCCCTGCACCCAGCCGCCGCCCTCCCTGCTGTCCTAATCCAGCCTGCCGCCCCTCCTCCCTGCCAACAGCAGCTCGCCAACAGCAGCCTGCCAACAGCAGGCCGCCGCTCTTCCCCCACGTCCCGGGCAGCCTACCCGCAAGCCCCAACAGCCCTCCTTGGCTGTCTACACCCGGAAACAGTCCAAATCTGGACTTTTCCAGCCAGATCCAGCCGCCCCGCCTCTTCCCTTTTGCTGCCATCACCCCCCATTTCGTGGATCCACCTCCCAACAGCCAGCCATCACTAAATCTGCCCAGATCTGGGCATTCCAGCACAGATCCAGCCACTTCCCTCCCCGATCCAGCCCTCCTAATCCCCACCCAGCCTTCCCTTAGCCGTTCCGGTCCACCCACCACCGGAATCCCTCTTTGAGCCCTCCAATATTCAGATTTATTTTAGTTACAGCAGCCCTAATATTTTTGTGGTGTTTTGGATTGGAATTGGGTTGTAAAACATTGTTATCGTTTGGAATATTAGATGTTTGCTTGGATGTTCATTTTATTATAGTTATTTGTGCCTAGATTAATCTCTAACTACATGAAGGAATTATTCGACGCGCGCTCTTGCTTTGGCCCTCCACGTAGAGGAAAGCCTAAGCTTGCTTTGTCTTGCTGTGAATTAACTGCGTGGGATGTCATTGTTTATTTTTATTATCTAATTATGATTTAATCGTCGGACTTGCATAGCATGTAGGGTTAGGTCGTCGATTATCTCGCCGCTTATAGATTCGTCCAACGTCAAACGTTATATGTAAGGAAATTTTAGTTTGTTGGATCCTACCATCTCAAATGCACTCTAGTCGCGCTTACATCCAAAAGAGCTATTGTCAAACTTAAAACCCAAAATGCAAATCTTTTCAATTCCAGACATTCATCTCCGTAGGAATCCCACGGAATCCCACCAGTCAGCTGTAAATTATAATAGCTTAAATGCTTAACATGATAATATCATGCTTATTGATTAATAAATAGAAATGGCATAACAAAAATTATTTAACCTGGAGCTCTTTTGCTTCAAGATGACTTTGCTGAATCTAGTCCAAATAATCCCCTTGCATGTTCGAAATCATCATGTTATGCCCCCGCATGCGTTACGGTTCGCAGGGCATAAATATTCTCGGCGACCAAAGGAGCACGCGCAAAGTAACGGGGTTGAATCATCCGGTTCAACCCCCAATCATTAAATGGGCCGAAGGGGGCTGAACCAACCCGGTTCAGCCCCCACGTGAGGGGGCCGGACGACCCCTCTTTCCCCGGGTATTAATAGGCACGGGGCTCCTCCAAGGCGGCTATCAAATATTATTCTCAGGTATTCTCTTCTTCCTCCCCCCAAACCCTAATTTCTCTTCTTCTCAGTAGTTTCTCTCTAGATCTCTCTCTCTCTCCAAGCAAGTTCTAATCATTTGGTATCAGAGCAACCTTCCTGCGACCATGGTGACACGTACCGAAGCCGAGAATGCGCGCTTAGCCACCATCGAAGAAAACTATGTTGGTTTGGCGGATTCGGTAGCGGCGATCGAAGAACAAATGAAAATCTCTACGAAGAATTTAGAGGAGCGATTGGATGGACGAATGGAAGAAATCAAGGCGTTGTTAACGCAATCATTGAAGGGCAAATCGGCGGCAAACGGCGAATCCGAGACAGAAGCATCTCATACAATGCCGCTGACGACGAACGGAGCACCGGGGGGCTCGGGCGTGACCTCCCAAGGTTGGCTAGGGCCGGAATAGGGCCGTACGGCTGGCCAATGGGCCGCACAGCACCCTTCAGCCCTAGGGCTGCCGAACGGGTCCACGGGGAGTTCCGCGGGAGCGGACGGCGTCGGCTACAACCGGCTACACCCTGCCGGGCCGGGACACATCCAACACCCCGCAGCCGCTTGGACCGGCCCAGGAGGGGCTGCCACCGGCCTTGATGCCGGCAGAATGGCGACAGGGAGGGGCCGGGATCCCCTACCAGCAAATTTCCGGCCGACCGGGACTGTTGACGCTCCTTTCGGGGGCAGAACAGGGATGCTACCTACGCCACAACCTTTTGGGGCCCCGGTGAGGACGGGGAACGACGAATAATGGAACGAGCGGCCACCGAGGAACGAATTTCAAGACGGAGGACAGCAAATGGGCGGCGGCGGGCATGGGGAATGCATTTTCATGACCCCCAAGGCCGGCCAAATCTAGTTGCAGACCAACAGAGGCCAATGATGCACGACCCAGAGCAAGGGAGGAACGTGGACATGCACCAGAGAGCCTACATGCCCCCGAAAAGAACCCACGTGAATTTCCCAAAATTTCGGGGCGGAGAAGCTTTGGAATGGGTGCAGAAGGAGGAATTGTTTTTTTACTTATCAGGAAATTCCCGAAGACCAGTGGGGGCAACTGGCGGCCTTCCATATGGAAGACGACGCGTACCAGTGGGCACAGTGGTTCCTGAGGGGATATGGATACGCACCGTGGGCTTACTTTGTGGAAGGGTTCTCAGCCCGTTTCGGGCCCTTGGACTATGAGGACGTGGAGGCGACGTTACAGAAGCTCCGTCAGAAGGGCACAGTGATGGAGTATCGCACGAAGTTCGAGAAGCTGGCCAATCGGGTCAGTTGGGAGGAGAAGACTCTCCTCAGTTGCTTCATATCAGGGCTGAAGGACTATTTGAGAGATGAGGTTCATGCCTACATGCCTCGCAGTTTGAGCCATGCCATCAGCTTGGCACGGATACAGGAGGAGGAGGAGCGCTTCAACCGCCAACGAAACCGGGCCACGGCAAGAGCCCCGACATCTCCAGTGACGGGCCGAAGGGAGCCACCACCGACAGCTAGACCGACAGTGACGAGACTTACTTGGCCTGAGCTGCAGGCAAGGAAGGAGAAGGGTCTGTGTTTCAACTGTGATGAGAAGTACGCCCCAGGACATCCATGCCAGAAGGTCCAGGTTTTCATGCTGAGAGAGGAGGACGACGAGGAGGATCCTGTCAGCCTTGAGGAGGAGTACGAATTGGACTTAGCAGAATTTGGGGTCTCCCTACAGGCCATGGAGGGGTGCACGACGTCTCTTACCTTGCGCATCACTGGGAGGATTGGCTAGGAGCGGGTGACCATTCTGATCGACAGTGGGAGCACCCACAACTTCATCAACCCCGCGGTGGCGCTAAAGGCGGGGCATACAGTTGACAGAGAGGCTGCTTTTCAGGTTATGGTGGCCGAGGACAGCAAGTTGAGGTGTGAAGGGGTGCTGAAGGGAGTAGAGTTACAGATGAAGGGGTACGTGTGCCACACCGACGTCTACCTCTTGCCGATTAGAAGATTCGATATGGTCCTTGGGGTGCAGTGGCTCCGCCAGTTGAGACGGGTGACCACGGATTGGGATCGGATGACACTCAAATTTACTCAGCAGGGGACGGACCATTGCTTGCACGACATACGATCACCCCCACTTAAAGAGATTTCTCTCCGGAGCTTACAGAGATTGGGGGAGCAGGGCAGCATGATGGTCATGGTACTAGGAGTGGCGGCTCGCGGGCCAGGCACCCCTGAGGAACCCGGGCAGATACATGCCTTATGACACAGTTCGAGGATGTTTTCCAGGAGCCGTGCACCCTCCCTCCCTCGAGGTTTCGTGACCACCAGATCCAGTTGAAAGCGGGGGCGGATCCTACCAACACCAGACCTTATCGCTATCCTCATATTCAGAAAGCAGAGATAGAACGCAGTGTACGCGAGATGCTAGCCACCGACCTCATACGGCCCAGCACCAGTGCTTTATCTTCACCGATCATATTGGTGAAGAAAAAGGATGGCTCACGGAGATTCTGCGACGACTACCATGGGCTGAACAGCTCAACCATCAAGTTCAAATTTCCCATTCCGATGATTGAAGAATCATTAGATGAACTACATGGAGCGAGCCTCTTCACCAAACTGGATCTCCGATCCGATTACCATCAGATTCGGATGAAGGAGGAGGATATTCACAAGACTGCGTTCCGCACCCAAGACGGTCACTACGAGTTCTTGGTGATGCCGTTCGGGTTGGCCAACGCCCCATCTACCTTTCAGGCGGTGATGAACGAGATTTTCCGACCGCTTCTACGCCACTATGTGCTGGTTTTCTTTGATGACATATTGATCTACATCAAGAGCTTGGAAGACCATCTGGAGCATGTCCGACACATTCTCACTATACTAAGGGAGCACCAGCTTTATGCTAAGCGGTCCAAATGCTCGTTCGGGCAGGCAAAGGTCGAGTATTTGGGCCATATGGTGTCTGCTCATGGGGTCCAGGCCGACCCAAAGAAGATTGCTAGCATGGTGACGTGGCCTCAGCCCACGACGATCCGGGCCTTACGGGGCTTCCTCGGGCTGACGGGGTACTACCATCGTTTCGTGAAGGACTACGGGAAGATCGCACGACCCCTCACTCAGTTGTTGCAGAAGGATGCTTTCCAGGCCTTGAAAAAGGTCATGACCACTACTCCGTTGTTGGCACTTCCAGATTTCTCCATGGAGTTCGTAGTGGAGACAGATGCATCAGGAGTTGGGATTGGAGCAGTCCTGATGCAGGAGGGTCGACCATTGGCCTATTTCAGCAAGGCTTTGGCACCAAGGACGATGGGGCTTTCCACGTGCGAAAAGGAGATGTTGGTCATACTCCACGCAGTTGCTATGTGGCGGCCTTACCTTCTGGGGCGCCACTTCCAGATCCGCACGGACCATCAGAGTTTAAAACATTTCCTCGAACATCGGTTGGCATCCCCATTGCAGCAGAAGTGGCTGACAAAGTTGCTGGGATACGATTACGAGATTGCCTACAAACAAGGGAAGGAAAATGTGGTGGCCGACACACTATCACGCATACCGGAGAGCTCCATGTCCCACGTTTCGGGACCGGTGATCGAGTCATTGGATGAGATACAGGCAGAGGTACACCTGGACCCAGAGCTCCGAGCCATTGTGGAGGCACTTCAGCAGGGGCATACTACAGAGGTCGGCTACCACTTACAGGGTGAGAAGCTCTACTACCAGGGTCGGGTAGTCATTCCCGCCACGTCGGCATGGCGTACTATCATGATGCAGAAGTTTCACGCGTCCCCGACCGGCGGCCATGCCGGTATTCTCCGTAGACTGCAGCGGGTCCGGGCCAATGTGTTTTGGAAGGGCATGCGACGGGATGTCCAACAGTTTGTGCGGGAGTGCGAGGTTTGCCAGCGGCAAAAGTACGAGACAACATCACCCGCGAGACTGCTTACCCTGCTAGAGATTCCACACCAGATTTGGGAGACTGTCTCCATGGATTTCATCGATGGCCTGCCCAAGTCTCAGGGCAAGTCCGTCATCCTTGTGGTGGTCGACAAGCTCTCCAAGTACGGGCATTTCCTAGCTTTGAGCCATCCTTAAACGGGGGAGACAGTTGCTGAGTTGTTTGCCCGGGAGATCGTGCGACTCCACGGGATTCCACGTTCTATCATATCAGACAGAGACCCAGTGTTTGTGAGCAAATTCTGGAAGGAGCTTTTTCGGCTACAGGGCACCACACTGCACATGAGCACGACCAACCACCACCAGACCGACGGGCAGACAGAGGTTCTCAACAGGGGGGTTGAGACTTACTTACGGTGCTTCGTGATGGATGAACCGCGCATGTGGACCCGTTGGTTACAATGGGCGGAGTACTGCTACAACACGTCCTTTCATACGGCCAGCAAACTCACTCCTTTTGAGGTGGTGTACGGCAGATCACCTCCCACATTGCGTTCTTACGAACCAGACAGCATCGCTCTTCCGGCCATCGATCGGATGTTACGGGATCGGGATCGGACCTTATCGTTACTTCGGGAAAACTTATGAGCCGCACAGGAGCGCGTGAAGGTTCAGGCAGACAGACACCGCACTGAGCGGGAATTTGCAGTGGGCGACGAGGTTTTCCTCAAGCTCCAACCGCATTGACAGCTATCAGTCTCTCGACGGGCCAATCAGAAGCTGGCACCACGGTTCTACGGGCCGTTCCGCATTCTCTTACGAGTGGGTCCAGTAGTTTACACCCTAGCGCTACCAGAGGGCTCTCGCATTCACCCGACATTTCATGTGTCTGTGCTTAAAAAGAAGATCGGGGATTCAGTTCAGGCCAGTTCTACCCTCACAGAGGCCACCAACAGCGGCGAATTGCGGCCTTCACCGGAGGCCATCGTCTTGACCAAATGGAAAAAATGGGGCACGGAGTACCGGCCAGAGGTGCTCGTCAAATGGCAGCATAGGGCGGAGGTTCATAATTCTTGGGTTGACTTGCTGGAGTTCCGCGAGAGGTTCCCAGATTTCCACCTTGAGGACAAGCTGGCTTTTGATGGGGAGGGGAATGTTATGCTCCCGCATGCGTTACGGTTCGCGGAGCATAAATATTCTCGGCGACCAAAGGTGCACGCGCAAAGCAACGGGGCGTTCAACCCCCAATCATTAAAAGGGCCGAAGGGGGGCTGAACCAACCTGGTTCAGCCCCCACGTGAGGGGGCTGACCGGCCCCCTCTTTCCCCGGGTATTAATAGGCTCGGGGCTCCTCCAAGGCGGCTATCAAATATTATTCTCAGGTATTCCCTTCTTCCTCCCCCAAACCCTAATTTCTCTTCTTCTCCGTAGTTTCTCTCTAGATCTCTCTCTCTCCAAGCAAGTTCTTATCACATCATCTGAATATTTATCTTTGTTCTCTCATCTTTGCTAGAAATCATTCGCTGGAGAAAACTGTAGAACCCAACTTTTATGTCTGATCGGCCCTAAATGATGGGCTATTATGATAATGAGGGTTCAAATTATAAGTTGTTGCATGCAATAGCCTACGAAGTTGACTTGTCAATCTCTCAGCAATGATGACCCATATTGATCCATATCTATAACATAACACAAATAAAAGTATGTTGACTTTAGTAAACAAAAAAACAATATTCCACTTGAAATTAAAATAAATAAATAACTTACTATTTCTTAATGTTATCAAAATTAATTTGAATCTTTTCCATGGCTCTATCCATCTACTCATATATAAATCACATCACAGGACACTCTGAAGCAACCATTATAAGCACCTTAACGAGTGGAAGGGTTGCTTTCAAGCATATACCATAACATGAGACCAAAATCGTCGTGAATTCAAAACTATTTTCTGAATAGATTTTCCCTCCTTTGAACCAACAAATATACTCGACTTCCATTTTCCAAAAGTAAACATCGTCATCAAACCGCCATTACTCTCAAAAATGCATTTGAAGGTCAAGTTGGCTGAGACAAAATGAGTGAATGCAGGTCGGATCAATTCTTTCCTCTTTGTAAAATAAAGTGACCAAGTAAGAAGTAAAAGTTCTAAAATAAATGTATGTTGTTATCTTTCTAACCTTTGTTATTGTAAATTTATGCAACTCTATTTTTTCTCAAAATCTTCTAAATCAAATCAATGCAATAAGCGTCAAAAGGGCGTCCAATATAGATTTTTCTCTTTTCCACCGACTTTTGACAAACCGCCTTATAGTTTGAAGCATTATCTGTTACGACTTAAACAACATTTTCTTCCACAACATCAGCTAATATCTAAAAAAAATTACCATATGTTTTAGAGATATCTAAAGTATCTACGTATGTCAAGAACAACGTGCCTTTTGGGATATTCCCGAAGAAGCTGCATAAGGATCTTCTTTTCCTATCTGACCAATCATAAGACATAATTATACAACTGTATTTTCTCCATTCCACCTTGAACTCCTCTAGTAACTCCAAACTTCTATCCACCTCTTGTTTTAGGTATTTCATTCTAATATCATTATGAGAAGGTTGTTTCATTCTAAGGCTGTGTTGGTCAATTGCTTCAATCATGTTTATGAACTCTGAATTCTTCACGCAATTAAACGGAATAACACTTGTATAAAAAAACGAGTAATTTGTTGACATGCTTTTTCACTAGCATCTTTCTTGAATATACGATTGATTGCAAATTGACTCATTCTTCTAACAAAAACATCTATTAGCTCCTTTCCTTGTCATCTTTTTGATTGACCCACTTCAACCTCGAAATCAACTCAAGATTCTTTAATATTCTCTTCTTTAGAGCCTCTTCCCCCTGAGCTTGAAGGATGCTCAAAAAGTAAATTTTCACATTCTTGGGTACTTTTGAACATTCTTCCACATAAAATTTAGTCTCTATCAAATGATGTTTCAACCTATATATACCATTAGATCAAATAACTTGACAATATTTACACTGCACTTTTTTGAAACCATTATCAATCTCAATACCATGTTGCCAGCCCAGATCACTCCTTGAACTGAAAACATTCTTTTACAACTTTTTGCCAATGAGATTGGTACACGAAGCAGACATCTAGTTACAAAAAAACATATGAAACAAACAAAATTGTATTTTTCATATAAAAAATTGACAACATTTTAGAACTTTTAAATCTAATTCACATAAAAAATTGATGTTTAATAAGTTCACTTTCAATTTCAGGTAGGATCCTCAATGACTACTAACAGTAAGAATGCATTAGCGACAATAGTGACATTATAAATAAAAGAAGAAGACATAGTGGCAAGTGGCCTGAGAAACCAGAAAAATGAACATGCGAGTAGACGGATAAACGTAAAAATGAGGTCTATTTTGAGAATTAGATGAAGTTGTTTGTTCAGACGATTCAAGCCACCGAATGTGCTTAATCTAATCCCCTATATATATACAATATTAAAAGGGAAAAGTTTCCTTTGGTGAAACATTCAAAATTGTCAAATATATTCTTTATTTTATTTAATTTAATGAATTAACATATATTATAATCTATTAAAAAAAGTAAAATACAATGTCCATTCAAGTAATTACACTGCATCCCAAAATTAAAAGTAATGATGGAAATTCATAAAATAAAATAAAAAATAGTAGAGCTCCTACACCTACTATGATAGGTTGTCATTAGGCATGTCAGCGGCCTTTTCAAGGAAGATTGTCATTAGGCATGTAAGCGGTATTTTCGAGGAACTACCACTAAACCAATGAACTTTATTAAAGTTGATTGACATACATGATGATATATGCATCAAGATGAGGTTTTTTTTAACAAAAATAGGAAAGTGGTGTATATCTACTGTCCACATTAATTAATTGATAATGTGTTTATTTTAAGCAGCATTAAATATTTGATAGAGGCGGAGCCCCGAGTTTATCACGGTCGGGGTACTGTCGCGGTTGGTTATAGAGGCGGATCCTCGTGCATGTCACTCGTATATATATATGTATATATAGGCTTTATGATGAAGTATCAAGAGTGTGGCAAATAAGAAAGCCACTAAGTCTAACTCTTGACGTGAAGCCGAGACCCGCGCTGCCGACGTCGTGGGATACCGCCCCTCCCCTACTAGTGCCAATGCCTGGACCCGATGTCTTCCACTTCTGCGCTTATTGGGGCCCCTCCTCTCCTCCCTCCAACGATTTAAAGACCACCCCATACGTTATCTTTCGATCAGAGTCTCCCAAGAGCTTCAATGTCGTTCACATCCCGCTTGATTATCTACCCTGACCCTCCACCGACTCCACAGCCTCGCATGACTCCGATAAGGCTTTCCTACCCCTCCCGCATCTTCGCACAACCTTGGTGAACTCTCCAACCACCTTTCCCGACCTCGCCCAACCATCTCCTCCCATCCCATCACCTTTATTTGGCTACTCATTGGTCAACTGCCACCCTTGCCCCGTTACTCGACCTCCGACCAAGCCACCAACCTCATCCACTTCCCACCTCCTCGTCCCAGCAACACTCATTCCCGAGCCCCATGCCCCTCCCCCGAGTCTTCCTTTTCCCTCCACAAGTACCAACAATCCTTCCCCTCCCACCAAAATCAAAATCTTGAACCCCTAAATCCATGAGCCCCGAATTTCATTTCACATTCCCTTGCCAACCACACATCAAAACCAAGGCACCGCTCATACAACCATCCCCAAACCTGCCTACTATATCCTCCACCGCCGATGCCGATTATATTGTGAATTTTACTTTTAGTTTTCAGTTCTTTACATTGAATGAATGCATCTTTATATTTCTAGTAAAATTTTGCTTAATTAGTGTTGGCTAGGTTTACTTTCATTAGGTGTACATTTCCTAGTCGTACTATTTGTGCACTCTAAATTAACTTGTAATTGTCACATGTTTATTTAATTTGAATGCTTGTTACTATTTGTGATCCAATGTGTTAGTTTAACGTTCTGTTGATTAATTAATTGCGTGTCAGAAACTATCATAAATGATTGAATCATTTGCATAACATTAGGGTTAAGGTTAGCGAGCATGTAGTTCATTGGATTTCTTGCATGCATTCTTTTGGATAGTCATTTTTAGGGTTGGTCATTGATCCATTTGCATTTGTTTTGTGCTTGCTTGCATTTTCATTTCTCATATGAGTCATGCAGATGTCAACCACGTCACTATGTCATCGAACTTTAATTGTTTGATCTCAATCAATAGCAATGTCCTTAGATCAATCATATATGATGAATCATCTATATAAGCTATTTTTCTTGATTTGATTAGACTATTCAGTTCCAACATGTTTCTTGCTATTTGCAAGGATCATAATGTATAAGTAATATTTTACACTTCCATCATTTGGGTCTCTAGACATTATAAATTTCATAGGAAATCAATATCAAAGGCAAAATACCAGTAAATGTTTCATCATACATGCATCTAATAATTCCAATATATCTTTAGAGCACATAATTCCTCCTTGATGAGTAACAAATGAAATCGCATGGTACAAGATCATGTCTTTTCAAGTCCCAACAAAAATCAAAAGAAGATATTTTCTTTGATTTCTATAAGGGTCCGTTCGTTAGGTCTTCATTTGTGATTCCCACCCTTACCATGGCGCCCCCGACTCTCTTAAAAAGGCCACGATGCCAATAATGTTGTTCGCCCGAGAGCGCATTTTTCGCTCGGGCGTGCGTTTTTTCGCCCATGCACGCATTTTCAGCCTGGGCGCGCATTTTTAGCCCAGGCGAGCATTTTCAGCCCGGGCGCGCATATTCCGCCCGGGCGCGTATTTTTTCGCGCATATTCCGCACGAGAGCGTATTTTTCGCCCAGGAATGCATTTTTTTGAATGGGTGTGCATTTTTTGCCCGGTTGCGCATTTTTCGCGTGGCAGACGCATTCTTCGCGCGGGCGCGCATTTTTTGCACGGGCGTGCATTTTCCGCCCGGGTTAGCATTTTTTTCCTGAACGAATATTTTTCCTACCGGGCACACAATTTTCGCCATTGCGCGCATTTTACGCCCGGGAGCACATTTTCAACCCAAGCGAATTTTCTGCCCGGGCGCGCGTTCTTCAACCCGGGAGCGCATTTGTTGCCACGACGCACATTTTCGCCCGGGTGCATATTTTCAGCCTGGGCGCACATTTTCCGCCAGGGCGCACATTTTCCGCGCAAGCGAAAAATGCATGCCTGGGCAAAAAATGCGTGCTCGGGCAAAAAATGCTCGTCGCGGCTGAAAAATGCATGCCCAGGCGAAAAAATGTGCGCGGGTAGAAAAATGCGCACCCGGGCGGAAAAATGTGCGCTCGGGGGAAAATGTGTGCCCGGCCGGAAAATGCAGGCCCGACGAAAAATGCGCGTCCAGGCGGAATAATGCGCGCATGGACGGAAATTTGCGTTGGGGCGAAAAATATGCACGCGGGAGAAAATGGGCACCATGGAGAAAATGCGTGCTCATGCGTTAACAATGTGCGCGCGAGCAGAAAATGCACACCGTGACGAAAAATGGGTGTCAGGCAGAAAAATGCATGCCCCGGGGAAATTATTCGCCCTGGTGAAAAAATGCACGCCGAACATTGATTTGTCCATTTCTGATGACCTTGAAGAAATCTATGTTTTGATGTGTGTAAATATCAATTCCATCGACTGAATTCCAATATGCGGCCGAAAAGTGGAATTACTAATTCCAATTCCTGTGACAAAATTCCGGCATTCAGCCAAACAACAGAATTGGAATTGACTTCAATTCCAATTCCTATGGGAATCAGAATTGGATCAATTCCAATTCCTACATCTCATTTCCTGCCAAACGAACGGAGCCAAAGATTGAATATGACTACCTAGCCCACATGACAAACTTATTTTTCATATGACAGTGAGTTAAAAAACTCAGTTTTGCATGTTTCAACCAAACAAACGCTTCAAGATACTTTCGAAAGTGAGATCAATAACTTCATAATACTTGCAATGAAAAATATTAGTGCATGGTGCAGAACGAAAACTACTGTGTAAAAAATATAAAAATTCTTTTAATG
Organism: Dactylorhiza incarnata; assembly: GCA_033032865.1. Classification (NCBI taxonomy): domain Eukaryota; kingdom Viridiplantae; phylum Streptophyta; class Magnoliopsida; order Asparagales; family Orchidaceae; genus Dactylorhiza; species Dactylorhiza incarnata. The sequence continues at coordinate 2,769,203 of JAWHQI010000110.1, read as the reverse complement.
CCAGGGTAAAAAATAGCTTGTGATGGATAAAAAATGCTACCTTATTATAGAGGTATGCAGTTGTAACAGGATATGATGACCAAAAATGGCGTAACAGTTCCTGAATAGATGTCCATTGCTGAAAAAGGAAGAGCTGAAGCACTATTACACGACATGAAAAGAAGATGAAGGTGGGCTGACATCTCTAGAGAAAAATTTGTAAATTAACAATAAAGAAAATCACAACTGAATTTAACTTTTCACATCTATGATTCCAAAGCAAGATTTAGTAAATGGAATTAAACAACTAGAGGAAAATGGAAAAAATTAGTTGACATTAAATTGCAGTAAAGGGAGCAGCGGATCTCTAGATGAATTGTGGAGAAAATTCTTCAAAACATACATTATTTCTGGACAAAACCACAGACCATGTTTGTAGCTGTCCTGCAGCTACATTGCAAGAAAATTTAGACAATCAACCGGAAGGATGTTACGCATATGTTGAGGGGATGCACATACACCGCTGCAGTACCGGCAACGGCAACGGCAGCGTATCCGCAACATCCTCATTTGCATGCTCATGCTTCGCCATTTTCCTAATAAAAAATTTAATACTAAATAAAATCCAAAGTAAACATACAGAACTTACATCCATAAGCTCATCTTTTGTCCTACTAGGCAGCTGGTCAAGGACACTCTCATGGGGGTTCTTTCCAATGAAATTCTTGTAACTTGAAAGATGTTGATTTAACTCATTAAGGACCTAGCTCATAACAATGAGGTTGTTAAGTTCTCCTGCTCCAGGCAATTTTATTATTGACGAACATATTAAACACACAAAAGGACAAATATACAAATTAGAAGAGAGGTTTTATTTTTAAATGCAAGGTACAGGGTAAATTCATCTTAGCCAAAATTCCAATCTTATAATTAGCAAACTAGGAAAAACAAGTTCAAAGCACCGTAGTTTTACCATAAAAAGTTTAAAGAAATAATAGTAAGCAAAGAGAATGATCGGAATAGATGAGGAAGTTCATCCTGGCAAATAAAATGTATTACACATTGAAGTTTCAATAAATAATGCAAAGAAAAGACTAAGATAGTAACTGCTCATCGAAATAAATAATGCAACATGTGAATCAAGTGGAAACTGCTCGATAAGATTGATTCAATGCCCTAAACCGGGCAAACACATACATATATAGGAGACATACACGTGACATATCACGTGTATTAGATAAATGCGGAAAAAATAAAGCGAATATTCAACTCTCCCCCTCAAGTTGGGAATATATATTGATCATTCCCAACTTGTCACTATTGTCCTTGAAGTTGTCGCTACAGACCCTTGGTGAAGACATCAGCAAGCTGATCAAATGAGTTCACAAACGGAGTGCAAATATTCCCCTTGTCAAGGTGATCCTTGAAGAAGTGTCTGTCGACTTCCACATGTTTGGTTCTGTCATGCTGTACAGGATTGTGTGCAATACTGATAGCCGTCTTGTTGTCACAGTAGATCATAATAGGATTGTTCCCCTGAAGGCCTATATCACGAAGGATAGTCTTCAACCACAGTCCCTCACAAACGCCTTGGGCCATAGCCCTATATTCAGCTTCCGCACTTGAGCGAGCTACCACATTATGCTTCTTGCTCTTCCATGAGACCAGGTTACCTCCTACAAATGTGCAGTACCCAGTGGTAAACTTTCTGTCGTCTTGACTATCAGCCCAATCAGCATCTGTGAACACTTCAACTTCCAATGACTGACTGTTTTTGAACAGAATTCCACGCCCTGGTACCTTCTTGAGATAACGCAACACCCTGAAGGCAGCCTGCTGATGACATATGGAGGGTGAGTGCATATACCTTCTTAGGACTCCCACAGCATATGTGATGTCAGGACGAGTATGAGACAAGTATATAAGCCGCCCAACCAGACGTTGGTATTTTGAGGCATCCACTTTCTCCCCACTAATATCTGCATCAATTTTGTGATTAGCCTCAATAGGGGTGTCCACGGGGGCACACCCAAGCATCCCAGTCTCCTCAAGAAGATCAAGAGTATACTTCCTTTGGGAAATGAAGATCCCTCGTTGAGACCTCGCAACTTCAATTCCCAAGAAGTATTTCAGCTTTCCCAAGTCCTTGACTTCAAATTCTTTGCCTACCTGTTTTTTCAAGTGATTGATCTCCTTCAAGTAGTCTCCGGTGATGATGTCATCCACATACACAATAAGAATAGAAACCTGAGCACCTTTCCTCTTGATAAAGAGAGTATGATCAGCTTGACTTTGAGTGCATCCAAGTTGAAGCATGGTATTGTAAAAACGTCTGAACCACGCTCTCGGAGACTGCTTCAGGCCGTACAGGGATTTAAGAAGGTGGCAGACCTTCCCTTTGGACCCTTTGATCACAGAGCCTGGGGGGGGGGACATCCATGTAGACTTCCTCTTCCAGATCACCATTCAAGAATGCATTCTTGATATCAAGTTGCAGTAGCTCCCATTTACGACTCGCAGCACAGGAGAGAAGCACACGAATTGAGTTCATCTTTGCAACAAGAGCAAATGTCTCCTGGTAGTCAATGCCCTGAGCTTGGGTATATCCCTGAGCCATCAGACGAGCCTAGTACCGCTCCACCACTCCATCTTGATTTGGTTTAACTGTGAAGACCCAGCGGGATCCAACCGTTCGCTTCCCAGGGGGAAGACTAGCAAGCCGCCATGTCTTATTTTTATCCAAGGCACACAGTTCCTCCTCCATTGCCTTTTTCCACTCAGGTATTTGAGCAGCCTCCTGCCAAGTCTTAGGGATCACAATAGATGAGAGAGAAGAGATAAAGGCTTTATGGGCCTGAGAGAGGTGATCATAGCAAATGTAGTTAGCAATTGGGTGTTTGGTGCCACCCCTTTTACCTATAAGACGGGCAAGAGGAACATGGAGGTCTTCATCAGAATCTGGTGCGGAGACAGCCACTGGCACTGGCGGAACATCCTCAGTCTGCACTTGCTCAACAGTCGTAGGACGACGGGAGTATGTGTATAGTATAGGTGGAGCGGAGGTGGAAGGAACAAGAGCAGTGGAAGGAATAGGAGAAGTGGAAGGAGTGGGAGAAGTGGCAATGGCAGGAAGTGGGTGATGGACAATAGGAAGAGGAGAATCAATGGTCTCGTCACCATTACCGGTCGTCTCCCCCTGACAAGGACCAAAGTACGACTCCCCCTCACGAAATGTAACATCCACAGTGCAATAGTAGCGACGAATCGGAGGGTGATAACATCGATACCCTTTGGTGGTAGGAGAGTAACCAACAAAAACACACTGCGGGGAACGCGCATCGAATTTATCACGCTGCGGGGTATGGACGTGGACAAAGCACACGGAGCCGAAGATTCGAGGGGCAAGATGAGAAGTGTGGACAATGTGGTTTTTGGCAAGACATGAGAGGGGCGTATCAAAAGAGAGAGCACGAGACGGAAGACGGTTGATGAGATGAGCAGCAGTGAGGACTGCATCACCCCAGTAGGATTTAGGAAGGTGCATAGCAAGGAGTAAACATCGGGCCACCTCCATCAGGTGCCTATTCTTCCGTTCAGCCACCCCATTTTGAGTGGAAGTGTGGACGCACGTGGTTTAATGTATGATGCCATGGTCGGCAAGATAGGCCCCAAAAACACCCCGGTCGTCATATTCCCACCATTATTACTACGAAACACACGTATTTTACCGCCAAATTGCTGGGTCACCAACTTATGAAAAGTTTGAAAACAAGAAAGCACACCACTTTTTCTTTTAAGCAAAAAAAGTCACGTAGTGCGGGAGTGACAATCAATAAACGTAACAAACCATTTATAGCCAGATAAAGATAACACCGGGGACGGGCCCCAAACATCAGAGTGAATAACATCAAAAGGACATAAACTAGGAACAGATAAATGACTCGTACTCCGACGGACATGTTTAGACTGTTCACACGCATCACAAGAGAATGACTGAATTAACTGATGAAAAGCAGGAAACAGCTTAGTAAGATATAAAGGAGAAGGGCGGCCAAGGCGTTGATGCCAGCGTCGGAGGTCATGAAGAGTCGGATATCTGGTGGAAGAGAGAGCACTGGGTGAAGACTGGTTTAGCAAGTACAGTCCACCGACATTCCTGCCACTGCCAAGCGTCCGCCTCGTACCCAGATCCTGAAACACACAAACATCAGGAAAGAATGTCACGGAACAGTTTAAAGAGTTAGTCAAATGACTAAAAGAAAGTAAATTACGGGGAAAAGAGAGAACATGCAAAACAGAGGACAGTGATAGGGCGGGAGAACAAGGGTCAGTCCCTTTTCCAGCGATGGCGGAGAGAGAGACATTAGCAGCAATGACCTTATCACGACCAGAAAGAGGGGTATAGGAGGTAAAACCTGAGGCAGAACCAGTCATGTGGTCGGTCGCATCCGAGTCGAAAATCCACTCGGAAGGAGTGGAAGACACAACATTAGCACTGGACAGGCCTGAAGTGGAAACAGCAGCATGAGAAGCAACAGGAGCAGAGTCTGTGTGGGAGCGCAACATGCGCCGGAAGGCCTCCAATTCGCAGGCAGACAGGCCTCCAGAGGTGTCCTCCAGAACCTCAGTAGAGTGTGCAGAAGACTGAGAGCGATCACCAGAGTGACGACCACCACTACCACGGTACCCACCTCTACCACGGGTACTACAGCCCCGACCATCAGGAGCAAGGTGCGGATGCAGGCGGAAACAAGAGTTCTTGATATGGCCAGTCTTCCCACAATGACTACAAACAGGAGGGGGTCCACGCGACATCCCAGCCAGCGCAGAGTGATCAGTAGCGGGGCCTAGAGTGCGACGACGATTCTCATCACTGAGAAGCATGCTGAAGGCCTCCCGAAGAGAGGGAAGCGGCTCACGATGGAGGACATGTAGGCGAACAATGTCAAACTCCATGTTGAGCCCCATAAGAAACACGTGAACCCGGAATCGATCGTTAGCTTTCTGAAGGGCCAGCGCATCAACCGTACAAGCAACAGTGAAAGTATTGAAGAAATCAGCTCTTGATAAAGGCGCTCAAACTCAGAATAGTAGGCGGCAATGGTCATAGTCCCCTGCTTCAGTTCCAGAACACGGCGAGTGAGCTCGTACACTTGCATCGAACTGCCCGCCTGAGAGTAAGTATCACGGGCCTGTGTCCAAATATCGTAGGCGGAGTCCAACATCATATAACTACAATACACCTGAGGAGACATCGAATGAAGTAACCACGAGACGACCAACGAATTGTCTGCATCCCATTTACGCCATGAGGGATCGGTGCGTGGTGGTTCAGCAGTGGTACCCATCAATAAGTCCATATAACTGGTGGCTGCGAATAGCATGTTGGGCCGCCCTTGACCATTCCAGATAATTTGTGCCATCCAAGGCAACAATAGTAATCTTCAACGAGCCAGACTGGCCATGACTCCGAGGGGGATCACCCGAGGAACCGGGCAAAGCACCGGATCGGGGAACGGAGGAACCGGGAAGAGCACCAGATTGAGAAGAGGGGGAGATAACGGATGGATCATCCATTGTAGAGAACGAAGATATCAAATGAAGTTGAAAAACATCCTACAGGTGCCCCTTAGATCTGGAAGCCGAAGAGAACACCGGAGGATGTGAGGGTGGTGTCTCCGGCAGTCCCGCGAGAGGTGCGACAATACGGGAGCGAGCGACCCGCGAGCGACGAAGCCGGGCGCGGACGATGCGGGAGCGACGAAGTCGGGCGCGGACGATGCGGGAGCGAGCTTGCGGGAGAGGAGTCGCCGGAGGAAGGGCGACAATACGCGAGGGAGGCGGGATCTTGAGCGGCGAAACGCGAGCGGCAGGATCGACAAGTCCGTCTCTCCCCTCTGATACTAAGTGGAAACCGCTCGATAAGATTGATTCAATGCCCAAAATCGGGCAAACACATACATATATAGGAGACATACACGTGACATATCACGTGTATTAAATAAATGCGAAAAAAATAAAGCGAATATTCAACTAATCATAGATATAGCAAATGTACTACACACTATTATTCATTTTTTCATTTCAACCAATCAACTAAATCTTTAATTTGCAAACCCATGGCTAGTATAGAAAAAGAAAGAGAAATGTTACGTGCACACCATATTTGGCTACGTGCACACCTTTGATATGTGCACACCTGCAAATTTTATTTGCAGCCCAATTTTACAAGTACACACCAAATTGAAAACTTGTTTTTTTTCTTAATTGTATTCCCATTAAAATTAGAGGGCTTCGTAGGTTGGGAAACAATATTAGCATGTGAATCGGTCAACCAGATTAAGTAAAACTTCACATACAACCTCAAAATAAGAAATAAATATTAATACAATAATCCTATTGCTACTTGGATAAACAAGGACATTGTCCATGGAGGTCTTGAAAATCAAATTCTTCCTCCTAACCACCTCCAAACCAACAAAATGAAAACAAAATATAAACCCAACCATGGTCGGACATACCACAATAAGTTTGATATGACGTTATATGAACTACCTTTGTAGTTACACTAAGATTATATACAATATTTTTTTCATATTGTAGTTCAATATATTTACACTAAAATTTCCAAAAAATGAACATTTTGATTTCATGTTGACCTGAATGAACATAAACATATGGATATTAGTTATGCATCGAGTGTTACGGACACATTGATTGATTTTTTTTAATTTAAAGGGCTAGTACCTCATGAAAGCGGTGTAGATCCCATCATTCACAACTCTCAAAATAAATATGATATCTGCATGAGAAATACGATTTAGATAAGGAAGTTAATAATAGTTGTAGTATTGAGCAAAATTTAATTGCCACACACCTTTTCATGGATCGGCCAAATTGACAATATCATCTTCCAATTGTTTTTGTAAATTCTAATCTTCAACAATATGTTCATGATACCGTAACCACAGAGAGAATATATGAGGTAGTGGACATTCTTCTTTCATCAAAAAGAATAAAATGATTATCATTCACAAATCCAATATAAATCATGTTGGGTCCAGCGTCCCTTCACTTGACCCGTAGCGTCATTCCTACTTCCTTAAACAAAAAATAGCGCCCTTTCCATCAGTCCGGGCTTTTGGGACAGTTGGTTGCGCTTGATCCTACAAGTGGTATCAGAGGAGGTTGCGGGTTCGAGACCGGGGGGAGGGGGGCGCTGATTAAATCCTGAAATTTCTCTATCTGTGTGGGTCCCGACGGGTCAGGCGACCGCGGCCATGTGAAAAAATACCTCTGAGCCATGTGATGCGCCACCTCTGAGCCATGTGGAGCGCCTCTGAGCTTGCGGGGCGTGCTGGACGCTGGGGGGAGGATTGTTGGGTCCAGCGTCCCTTCACTTGACCCGTAGCGTCTTTCCTGCTTCCTTAAAGAAAAAGTAGCGCTCTTCCCATCAGTCCGGGCTTTTGGGATAGTTGGTTGCGCTTGATCCTACAAATCAACTTGCGGTTCTCTGGAGGTGCGGAATGTAATGGTAGAAATGTGAATGACTGATATTTTGAATAATGAATGAAATAGATGTTATAAGTTATAACATGACGTATCCTAAGTTATTAAAGGCACACCGATGCGCAAAGGGGTCCTGGAGCCTAGGCGCAGGCGCGCGCCTGAGGCACGTGAGGTGAAAAAATGAAAAAAAAAATTTAATGAATAAATGTACAGTTGTAAGGTTGTAATGATTCATTTATGGTTTGTGCTCTTAAGTTCATGCCCAATTTCACTGAAAATCAGTGAACTTGGTGTCAAATTCACTGAAAATCAGTGAATTGGGTGCCCAGTTCCCTGAAAATCAGCGAATTAGATGTCAGTTCACTGAAAATCAGCGAATTTGGTGCCCAATTCGCTGATTTTCAGTGAATTGGGAACCAAATTCACTAAAAATCAGTGAATTGGATGCCCAAGTGCAGCGTCAGGTGGACTTGAGGCACATTTCCTGCCTCTGCCTGGCAGAGGCGGGGGGTTGTGCGCCTGGCGCCTGAGGCGCGCCTTTAATAACACAGGATGTAACTACTAGTCCAATGTCAGACATCGACATCCAATTTTCAGGTCGCACAAGAATTATATTGCAATCTAGAGACACCGTTAACTTTAACCGCCCTGTATCTCCAAATATCTGAGTATACAAAGTCTCATTATTGGCAATTTCCAATGTTAACTCCTTGTCATTTGTAGCCAATTTTCATCCAATTAATGCATTACTTATGTCATTGTAGTCGCAATGCCCATCACCAATCATATCTATCACATCGATTATATATTTTGAAATGTCCGAAGGCATTTCTCTATGAATATTATCAAGAAATTTTTTGGACCTTGAATTATTTTTTTCCAACAATTTTTTTGAGATGTTGATGCTCAACAATTAGGCCAACAATGCTCTACGGTTCTGAGTGTTGGGCAGTGAATAGTGTTCATGAACAAAAAATGGAAGTTACGGAGATGGGAATGCTTAGGTGGATGTGTGGTCACACGAGACTGGATAAAATTAGGAATGAATGTATCAGGGATAAGACAGGAGTGGCGCCAATTGTAGAGAAGATGTGAGAAGCTCGTTTAAGATGGTTCGGGCATGTACATAGGAGACCATTAGAGGCACCTGTTAGGCGTTGTGAGAGTTTAGTCACTAGACATGTTAAACGGGGGAGAGGTAGACCAAAAAAGACTTGGAATGAAACTATAAGGAAAGACATGATGTACTTAGGCATTGGTGAGACTATGATTCAAGATAGGGCGCAATGGCGACAAATGATCCATACAGCCGACCCCACTATGGTGGGATAAAGGCTTGAGTGTTGTAGTTGTTGATGATGCTAAGCAATTAGAACATGTTCAAATAAGGGTGGATCTTGTTTTGTAGATTTGAAGTCATTCTTCAACTTGTTCATGCTTCCTCTAGGCCATCCTTTCAAGCGAACTGGAAGAAAAGATTCTAAAATCCGGCTTGTTGTAGGATCCAAAAGCTCACGTAGTATTTGCTTTAGTTTTTTTTTAATAACGGATGAATTATTATATTTTAGGATTATCCATCCAACTCTGCTAGTATGTCATGTAATGGCTCATTCTCTTCCTTGACCTTCCATGCATCATGCATATGATCCTCCAACTGTAATTGTTTCTGGTGCTTATGAATCATTCACAAAGGGAAAACATAAAGTTTTTTAATTTATGGAATCAACTCGTGGCGGCAAGGTAAACCCATAATGTACCTTTCTGAGTGCACATTGTTGTGCTTGGTTGCCCGGACTTCACCAAAGCTTCGACTTTTTTGATAGCATTTAAAGCAACCATAGAAATGGATCCAAGCAATTCAGTGTGTAACGAACCTCTAAAGCATGTATTTACTTGAATGGAAATTTGACCAAATGACCATTTAATCTCAGTGTGTTGAAGATTGATCATTTGATCGAATGTTTTTCAAATAGTTGTCAAATTCCCAATTGAGACTTTAAGAAATCTTTTGGGCTGACATTGACCACTTTCCTTAGTTATTAAAGCCGCAAAGGGATCTTGGAGCCTAGGCGTAGGCGCGTGCTTGACGAGGGCAAGGCGCAACCACATCCATTTTAAATAATCAACATCAAACATCACATCATCTTCTTGATCAGATTCTTCATCTATTCTAAACATTAATCATTCATTACTATCATTTATATCACTTAAAAGATATAATCAATGTGGTCATTTGCATCATATCTAATGCTTTGTTTGTTTAGGCGGATGACCTCCTTTTCGGCCGCCTAAAAACGGAGGACCCGTAAATATCGTTGTTTGCGATAGCTGAATCCTGAAACTGGCTAAAATAAGCACGGGTAGGTCAAAATGTGAATGGAGGGGGATCTCCTTTTTGTGCGGCCAGACGCAGCGATCACTTCTTCCGAGCTCCTTCGTCCCCCATGCTTCTCTCCTCGATGTGCCATGGTTGAAGCCCGAGGGACATGGCGACCTGTTCCATGTCGAGTCGCCTCTTCTTCTCCCCGTGCTGAGAGCAGTCGTCAGAGAGCTCCTCCTCGGCTTCCATGGCCGCGGAATTACCATAGACGATGTTGAGATGGAGGAAGGAAGGGATGCAGATCTTCTTCTTCCTCTACACTGTAGAGAGGCTCTAAACTGTGGAGACATCTCTCCATATCCCCTGCAGTGATTTGTTGCTTTTGCTGAGTGTTTTTTTGGGAGCATTTCTCGAAAGATAAGCTCTTACGATCAGCAGTTTTCTCCAGATTTTTTACCTTTTTACTGGATTTCTACTCAACATTGTTGTTTTTGCCTAAATACTGGATTTTCTCACCATTTCTGCTATTGAATTTTTTTAAGACACCTCACAATAAGCACGCATTGTTCCACTGCTTTTTTTGTTATTATAGTGTATCTGTTTTTTTTTTGGATGAATTGAGGTGTGAGAATGAAATGTGAGTGTGTTGTGCTCTAGTTTGATGATTATTGTTCTGTTTTGTCTTGATTATGGAGTACCTGTAAAGTTATTCTCATTTTGGTTAGTTGTTCGTTAAGAAAATAGAAATCCCATGAAAGCATTCTAAACAAGAATTATTTACTACTAACACAAATTATTTACTGCATAATGCAATCATTTGCTTAATTAGTCTTTTTTTATTGTATTGATTTTCTACATCGAACACACGACAGAAAACTCAAAAAAAATATTTTACAAAAGTTCGTTATAGCAAACAGTTTTTATGCACAGTTTTTCGAACAGCTCTACAAACTTCATTTTACACAAACAGATTTTTACTGCAAACAACCAAAACAAACAAAGCATAAGTCTCAATGCTCAATTATGTCTCACAAACACTAGATCAAGCAAAAATTATTGAGTTGTTACATTATTTCTCTTTATTTTGAAAAAAATGACAACAAAAATCTCATTCAAACGCGCATTTTATGCTCCAAAGGCACACAAAAAGCGCACGAAGGCGCAAACCTCTAGGCCTAGTAAGACTTGAGCCTTAAGCGTGTCTTTAACAATATAACCACTTTCCAACCTATTTGTTGTGCAATTCCCTAAGTGCAAAAAAATTGTACACAAAAGCTGAAATAAATTACTCCCGGTACGGCTCAGTCCATGTTGTAATAAAATAACAAATAACCTCTTGATATTTCTCCGCCGTTAAAACATAACAAATAGAACGAATCACCCCATAGGCGCGCCTTTAACAACATGACCACTTTCCAATAGAACGAATCACACTTTTATCACTAAACTATACCCACTACAGAACAAGGTCTAGTGACATCTGAAGAGTCAATTAATAATACATATATAGATGTTGGACATGAATTTATCACTAAGGCTGTTTTTCCAAGCAAGGAACATTTAGTAGAATGGGATCACAACGTTGCAAGAGGAATATGGTCTCTTGCTACCATTCAAATGACTGATAAGATTATCGCTCGCGCCAAACCTAAGATTATGCTTGGTTGTAATAAAGGCGGTTTACCTCGAGAAAATCAGTATAATAAAGGTTTTGTGAAAAAAATATTTAAGATGAAACAAACTCTAAGCGGTGTGGATGTCAATTTTCATTACTAGGTCAGAGAGATGCATGTTTGGATGTGGAACCCATAATCATACTTTTGTTCATTTTGAGGCACACGCTTACACTAGGAGATTAGATGAAAATGAAAAATAGGTAGTCCAGGAAATGTACACATTTGATGTCAAACCCATGAAAATTTTATCGGCCTTAAAGAAAAGAAGCCCTATCAAGTGTACAATGATGAGGACAATATAGAATAAAGTAAGAGTGTTCAAGAAGCAATTAAATGGAGCTACACCAATTCAGTTTCTATGCAAATGCATCATTGAAGCAGGGTATATCAGTTATAATCGTGTGAACGACATACAAAAAATTGAGATTTTATATTTGCTCATCCCACTTCAGTTCAACTTACCAACATGTTTCCATATGTTTTAATGCTTGACTGCACTTACAAGACTAATCGGTACAGGATGCCTTTTCCATTGTTGGGTTGACATCCGCAAATCCATCATTTTTTTCTCATTTATTTACATGTGCAATGAAACTGAATCAAGCTACAAATAGGCACTTGAAGCATTTAAAGGTATTTGTGATAAATTGAGAAATAGTGTTGTAAGATGCTATCAAGATTGTTTTTCCCAACTCCAAAATTAGTTTATGTCAAGGGCACATTAACAGAAATATTCTAGCACATTGCAAGAAACATTTCAAACAAGGAAAAGAGTTTGATAGCTTTTATGTATATGGCAAAATATAGTGAATTCTCAAACAGTAAACGATTTCAATGACCGTCTGAATTCTATGTTGAGTATCTATTCTGAGAAATATCCAAAGGTTATTCATTATGTTGTTACAACATGGATTGAGCCGCAAGATGATTTATATTAAATTTGTGAATGACAATCATTTCATTCAGTTGTTGATGAAAGAAGAATGTCCACTACCTCATCATTCTCTCTGTGGTTACGATATCATGAACAGATTGCAGAAGACTGGAATTTACTAAAACAACCGGAAGATCCGAAGATGATATAAGTCAATTTGGTCGATCCTTATTAAGTTGTGTAGAAACTAACTTCTACTCAATACTATAGCTAGGAGTCATCACCACGAGATGATCGTCGGAATCCGAGAAAAAGAGCTCTCAAAAATTCAGCAATCGCTATAACGTCGATCCGGACGCATCTGCGGAGTCGGATCGTCGATCCAGAGACGTCATATATGGCAAGTGGCCAATCGGCCCCGAGCGGACTCAGAACTCGTGTTCCACCGCAGATCCGCATCACCAATCCTCATCACTTTGTCCCCTACTTTTGATTAAAATGAAGGGCTATGATTTGGGGTTTGCCTTGGCGATTCCTCTTTCCACCATGTATCTTTGGAATTTATCTTCTGACTAGATTCAGCCTCCCTGTCTCCCTTCATTACGAGACCCGGACTCCCTTCCCTTCTTCCTCTTCCTTATGGATCGTGTGCGGCTGCTGGAACCTCTTTCCCTACTTTTGCCTTTTGAATTCCTGCTTCCCTCATACTGCTGGATATATTTTTAAGGTTGTGTTTTAAAGCTTCTTCCTTCTCCTGGTCTGATGACAGTAAAGTGTATGTGGTTGTTTCACTCTCTTGGAATGCAATTCATAAACGAAAATTTTGAAATGTTAGAAGTAAGATTTACTCATTGGATTTTTTCAATACCATACTCTCCAAGTTTTTGTGAGATCTGTTCAAAGGTATATAATTGTGATGGCATCTAGAGATTGGATATGCATCAATATTAGGAACAGGAAGGGAAAAGAAAAGGCCGCCGTGAATTCTTATTACTTAACCAACGCTTTAATTTTCCTATGGATAGATTGTGCCATTGCGGTATTATGCAAAGAAATTATAGACAGAAAAATTTCTTAAAAAGAAAAATATTGACCCTTTGTATGCTTGCAAAATCATGCATGATTTCAGGGATTTTGATTTCCTTTGAGGCATAAAAATGACTTATTTTCAGATTGTAACTCTTGGATTTCCTATTCTGAAAATTGACATGAAACTCATTTTTCTTTTATTTAGGGTGCTGTTTTTTATTTTACCAGCTTTAAAAATCAGCAGCATTGTTTCTGCTCTGGAATTGAACATGATTTCATCTTTCTGTTTTGGCTGGGAGTGCTGTTTTTCTAATTCCAGAGCCAGAAATTGATATAATTGTGTTTTATGTTGAAATCACCCACGAACTAAATTGTATAAAAGATTTGGATGGTTGCTTTTATTATCCAGAGCCGAAATTCTTATGATTCTTTGTTTTCTATGTGAACCCAAGCTTGATCTCAATGGTGTAATTTATTGGAAGTGCTGAGTTTTACTTTTAGGATTGGAATCTGTTATGAACGAAGTTCTAAAAGAGGGAGAAAAGAGAGAGAAAACTAATGACGGCTAGAGAAAGATTAGGGTTAGGAGGAAGGAGAGAGAATACCTTGATCATCAATTGCATAAGAACCAAAAGAGGGGGTCCGGGTATATTTATACCGGACCCCGGACCGGCCAGCAAGGGGGCCGGCCGGCCCCAATGGGGCTGAACCGAAATCGGTTCAGCCCCCCTTGGGCCGATTTCAGTAAGAGGGGGCTGAACCGCTTGGTTCAGCCCCGTTGTCGCCTTCGCCGTTCCTTTGCCTTCGCTTGTAATGACGCCCAAATAGACGGGCCTCGTCCGGGGGCGTAACATTCCCCTCCCCATCAAGAACCAGCTTGTCCCCAAGCTGGTAGTCGGGGTAAAGCTCCCGAAACTCCAGCAGGTCCACCCAAGTATTGTGCTCGGGAGAAAGATCCTTCCATTTGACCAATAGCTCTGGACAGTACGCCGTGCCTCGGCGCTTCCACTTGACCACTAGAATATCCTCAGGAATCGGGCGCAGCTCGCCCCCAGTAGTAGCTTCAGGCAACACCGAACTCGTCTGAACAGCATCACCAATCTTCCGTTTCAGCAAGGAGACATGAAAGGTGGGGTGAATCCTCGGCCCCTCGGGTAAAGACAAAGTGTAAGTGACGGGTCCGACCCGCCGAGTGATCCGGAAGGGACCATAGTAACGGGGTGCCAACTTCTGGTTCGTCCGCTGGGTGACGGACAGCTGCCTATAGGGACGAAGTTTGAGAAAAACCTCATCCCCCACCTGAAACTCCCGCTCCGTCCGATGCCTATCTGCCTGAGTCTTCATCCGATCTTGGGCTGCCCGCAGATTCTCCCGCAAGGTGGCTAGCGGGCGGTCACGATCGCGGAGTGCGCGGTCAACGGCGGCCACCGCGGTGCTACCCGGCTCATAACTGCTCAGAGAAGGCGGCGGTCGGCCGTAAACCACCTCAAATGGGGTTAGCTTGCTCGCAGAGTGATAGGACGTGTTGAAGCAGTACTCAGCCCAATGTAGCCAACTCGTCAAGGTACGGGGCTCCTCCATAACGAAGCAGCGGAGATATGTCTCCACGCTCCGATTCACGACCTCCGTTTGGCCGTCCGTCTGTGGGTGGTGAGCTGTGCTGAAGCGCAAAGAAATCCCCTGCAAGCCGAAAAGCTCCCGCCAAAAATTGCCAACAAAAGTAGGGTCCCGATCCGAGATAATCGCCCGAGGAATGCCATGTAAGCGCACAATCTCCCGAACAAACAAAGTAGCCACGGACTCCCCAGTGTACGGATGGCTTAGCGCAATGAAGTGACAGTACTTGGACAACTTGTCCACAACCACCAGAATAACTGATTTTCCCTTCGAGCGAGGTAGCCCGTCAATAAAATCCATGGAGACCGTATCCCAGACCTGGTGCGGAATCTCTAGGGGGGTAAGGAGCCCGGCAGGAGAAGTGGTCTCGTACTTTTGTCGCTGACAAACATCACATTGGCGAACAAACGCCTGTATATCCTTCCGCATGCCCTTCCAAAATACATTGGCCCTGACCCGCTGCAGAGTGCGGAGAACCCCAGCGTGGCCCCCCGTCGGCGTCGAGTGGAACTCGTGCATCATCACCGTCCGCCAAGCGGACTGAGAGGGTATGACCGCCCGTCCGTGGTAGTAGAGACGATCCTGTTGCAAATGATAGCCGGGGGTGGTCGTCCGGTCGGACCGCAAATCCTCCAGAATAACTCGTAACTCAGGATCCCGCAGCACCTCCTCCTGAATCTCATCCAAGGACTCTAGCCGCGGTACAGATATGCTGGCCAACGCTCCCTCAGGCAACCTGGAAAGAGCATCCGCAACCAGATTGTCTTTCCCTTGCCGATAAACAATCTCGTAGTCGTACCCCAAAAGTTTGGTCACCCATTTCTGTTGAAGAGGGGAAGAGACCCGCTGTTCCAAGAAGTGCTTCAAGCTCTGATGGTCTGTCCTGATTTTGAAATGACGGTCCAGCAGGTATGGCCGCCACAGTGCCACTGCATGAATAATGGCCAGCATCTCCTTCTCATAAGCCGATAGGCCCAATGTCCTGGGAGCCAAGGCTTTGCTGTAAAAAGCAATCGGTCGCCCCTCCTGCATCAAGACGGCTCCCAGCCCTACTCCGGAGGCGTCCGTCTCCACGACAAACTCCTTGGTGAAATCCGGAAGTGCCAGGACCGGGGTAGTCGTCATCGCCTGCTTGAGCGCCTGAAAAGCCGCCTCGGCCTCATCATGCCAAGAAAAGGCATCCTTCTGTAAGAGCTGTGTCAGTGGCCGAGCGATTTTCCCATAGTCACTAACGAAGCGCCTGTAGTAGCCTGTGAGGCCCAAGAAGCCCCGTAAGGCCCAAATGGTCTGGGGCTGCGGCCACGATACCATACTAGCAATCTTCTTCAGGTCCGCCTTAACCCCTTCCACAGAGACCAGATGGCATAAATATTCAACTTCTTCCTGTCCAAAAGAGCACTTCGACCGTTTAGCAAATAATTGGTGTTTACGTAGGATGGAGAATACCTGAGCAACATGGTCCACGTGCTCCTCCCAAGTCCGACTGTAGATCAGAATGTCATCGAAGAAAATCAGCACGAAGCGGCGAAGAAGCTCTCGGAAGATCTCATTCATATTGGCCTGGAAGGTGAATGGACCACCGGTCAACCCGTTGGCCATCACTAGGAACTCGTAGTGACCATCATGAGTCCTGAAAGCCGTCTTGTGGATGTCGTCCTCCTTCATCAGAATCTGGTAGTAGCCGGACCGCAAGTCCAGTTTAGTATACCGGGTCGCACCATGTAACTCATCCAACAGCTCCTCTATCAGTGAAATCGGAAACTTATCCTTCAGCGTAATACTGTTGAGGGCCCGGTAGTCAACGCAGAACCTCCATGATCCATCCTTCTTCTTGACTAGGATGATGGGTGCCGAGAAAGAACTCGTGCAGGGTCGGATGATGCCAGCATCGAGCATCTCCCGAACACTGCGCTCGATCTCTGCCTTCTGCATATGTGGATATCGGTAAGGTCATACATTTGTCGGCTCTGCTCCAGTCTTGAGCACAATCTGATGATCACGGAACCGTGATGGCGGAAGTGTATGCGGCTCCTGGAAGATATCGGCATACTCTTCAACCAACGGCTGCAACTGGAGAGGTACCTCCCCTTGCCCCGCCTCGTCTGACCTCACCCCAAGAAGAACGGCCATCAAACTCCCTGTCTCTCCAAGCTGTTGTAGGCTGTGAAGGCCAATTTCCTTCACGGGTGCTGACGTGATACCCTTCAAGCAAAATTGTCGCCCACCTTGCAGAAACTCCATCGTCATCTGATCCCAATCAAAAGTAACCCTCCGCAGTTGTCGTAGCCACTGAACCCCTAGAACCATGTCTGACCCCCGAATGGGTAAGAGGTAGATATCTGTGCGGCCCACGTAGCCTTGCATCCGCAACTCCACTCCCCGCAGAACGCCCTGGCACTGTAACTTACTGCCATCCGCTACCATGACCTGGAAGGCAGCCCCAGTATCCACTACGTGCCCCACCCTCTGAGCAACCTCCGGATGAATGAAATTGTGAGTGCTCCCGCTGTCCACCAGGATGGTCACCCGCTCCCGTCGGACCCTCCCCCCGAGCCGCATAGTGAGCGGTGGGGGACTGCACCCCTCCATGGCATGCAGCGAGACACCAAGCTCCGTCAGGTCCAAGTCCCCTTCCAGATCCGGCTCCTCCGAACTCAACTCGCCCTCCTCCTGGTGTAGCATAAACACCTGGACCTTATGACATTTGTGACCCGGCGTAAATTTCTCATCGCAGTTGAAACAAAGTCCCTTCTCCTTCCGCGCCTGCAGCTCGCCCCAAGAAAGACGTGTCACCGTCGGTTTCCCGGCTCCCACCGGCTCCCTCCGGCCTGGTGCCGGCGTGGTAGCAGGCCTCACTGAGTTGCGGGTCCGCTGCCTGTTGAACCGCTTCTCGTGGCTGCGGGCTAAGCTAATGGCGTGGTTCAGACTCCGTGGCATGTAAGCATGAATCTCATCCCGCAAATGTTCCTTCAAGCCCGACACAAAACAGCTCTGAAGTGTCTTCTCCTCCCAGCGTACTTGGTTTGCCAGTTTCTCAAACTCTGTCTGGTATTCTGTTACCGTCCCCTTCTGTCGCAGCTTCTGCAGAGTCGCCTCGACATTTTCGTACTCCAAAGGCCCGAACCGAGCCGTAAACTCCTCCACAAAATCCGTCCACGGCACATAATCTCTGTCTCTGAGGAACCACTGAGTCCACTGGAATGCATCACCCTCCAGATGGAAGGACGCCAATTGCACCCACTGCGCCTCCGGAACATCCTGATAATTAAAGAACAACTCGGCCTTGTGAATCCACTCCAACGCGTCCTCTCCGTGAAAACTTGGAAAATTCATACGCGTTAATTTCGGAGGGAGATACGCCCTTGGTGCGCCTTGTCCCCGCCAGCCTTGGTCATAACCCGCACCCGGGTGGACTTGGTGTTGTCCGACCCACGGTGCTCCCGGTCCCACATGGCCGTCGTGTCCAACCGGCCTAGGGTTCGGTAAAAGTCCCCCCATGCCTCCCGGAAGGAACCCCGTCGCAGCCGCACGGCCAAACGCCGGCACGTTGCCGCCTCCAGCCTCCCCGAGCCCTCCAAGTGGCCCGCCGAACTCGTCGTGGCCCGTACGCCCCTGTCCGATCCCGCCGTAGCCGGATCGGCCCCATCCGACGTCGCCCGGGCCGCAAAAGCCCCCGCCCCAGTCGCGGGCTGCGCCGACACCGCCCCCGCCTGTTGCGGCCCCGATCCCGCCCGATCGGCTTCCGCCGGCCTCGCCCACGCCCCCTGGCAGCTGTACCGATCCCGTCCAGGGGTTACGCCCTTGTCCTGCTCCTCCTTGAAAGCCCGGCGGAATTTCCGGGTGAGATCCGGAGTTATCGGATCCCGGATGCACGGATCCACCGTTCTCGTCGGCCGCCGGCGCTTTTCCTCTCAGATTTTGCACCAAGAGTGCTTTGATTTCATCCATGCGAGCGTCCATGCGTTCTTCCATCGATGTCTTCATGTGTTCCAATGAATCGGACAACCCCGCAAAATTTTCCTCTAGGGTTTCCAACCGCGAGATTTCCTCTTGCGTGCGAGTGGTAATCATGGCGGAGGAGATCCTCTGATACCAAATGTTATGAACGAAGTTCTAAAAGAGGGAGAAAAGAGAGAAAACTAATGACGGCTAGAGAAAGATTAGGGTTAGGAGGAAGGAGAGAGAATACCTTGA
This sequence comes from Dactylorhiza incarnata, assembly GCA_033032865.1. NCBI lineage: Eukaryota > Viridiplantae > Streptophyta > Magnoliopsida > Asparagales > Orchidaceae > Dactylorhiza > Dactylorhiza incarnata. The sequence continues at coordinate 2,750,005 of JAWHQI010000110.1, read as the reverse complement.
TCATCAATTGCATAAGAACCAAAAGAGGGGGTCCGGGTATATTTATACCGGACCCCGGACCGGCCAGCAAGGGGGCCGGCCGGCCCCAATGAGGCTGAACCGAAATCGGTTCAGCCCCCCTTGGGCCGATTTCAGTAAGAGGGGGCTGAACCGCTTGGTTCAGCCCCGTTGTCGCCTTCGCCGTGCCTTTGCCTTCGCTTGTAATGACGCCCAAATAGACGGGCCTCGTCCGGGGGCGTAACAGAATCTTGCGGTTTGGGATTTAATTATGTTCTTTTATATTGCAATAGACAAAATTTTCAGTTATTATTATGAGTGTCCAAATTTGAGAAACACCATTATCCTTGTTGATCTTTATCTCCATTGCCCAATTTGTGTAATCGAATTGTTGGTGACCCTAATAAACAGAGAAGAAATTATTGTTCTGAAGGGAGCTATCTTAAATTTTCATCAAGCTAATTATGATGTTCACTGTTATGTATTTATTTTTATGTTCATGAAAATGAAATTTCTTTTATTGCATTATTAGTATCCTACAACAACAACACTCAAGCCTTTATCCCACCATAGTGGGGTCGGCTATATGGATCCTTTGTCGCCATTGCGCCCTATCTTTAATCATAGCCTCACTAATGCCATCATAAACATGTCTACCCCTCCCCCGTTTAACATGTCTAGTGACTAAACTCTCACAACGCCTAACAGGTGCCTCTAATGGTCTCCTATGTACATGTCCAAACCATCATAAACGAGTTTCTCGCATCTTCTCTACAATTGACGCCACTCTTGTCTTATCCCTAATACATTCATTGCTAATTTTATCCAGTCTCGTGTGATCACACATCCACCTAAGCATTCTCATCTCCGCAACTCCTAATTTTTGCTCATGTACACCATTCACTGCCCAACACGCGGAACCATAGAGCATTGTTGGCCTAATTGCATTATTAGTATCCTATCAAAAAATAGCGATTGTAATGAGGCTAGGAAGAAGAATGTATTTCTACAAGTGTATAGGCAGATGCATTGATGCATGCCCACAAAGTTAAAAATTAACCCTGGAGAGGACAGATAAATTACCTTCCAAAAGTGAATGTTAAAATTGTATTCAGGTGTCTCGTAGGGACTATATGCTTCAAGAGTAGCCCTGGAATTGAGAAGAATGTAGGCATGCTAAAGATGTCAAAATATACAAGTTGTAACAGTATAAACATTGAATGAGTTCAGTTTCATATTACTAGAACAAGTTGTGTTACAAGTACAACGCTACGATTATACATGATTTATCCCCTAGCATTTTCTTTCTTTACCGATGTCTATCTCATTTTTTCCTTATTATTTACAACATTTTATGCAATGTTAATGCAAGGTATCGATTCATAATTCATTTAAGTATATTGTTATTAACTCTTAAAATGCATGTAAGCGGTAAAAGAAATGAAAACTCACATTGTCAATATGATTGATTGGATATTTCCAAACTATTTCAGGTAAAAAATGAGAATGTTACTAGCAAGCTTTCCGAGGAAGGAAAAAAGAATACTCTGTCAATAGAAATATCAAATGTGGGTCAAGATTATTACTGTTATTACCGAGGTCATTGAGGAGCACAAGAAACGTTGTAAAAAAGAGTGTCAGCACAAAGATCTTCACATGTACTTTAGTTAGATAGTCAATGTATGTTCTAGGCTCACGAGTCTATCAGTATATAGTTATGTGGTCATGTGATGCTAGTGGTTTGAGTCCTCTTTTATGTATTTTACAGTACACAGGTGTATAGATGAAAATGTTTTGGGTATGTATATATAAGAGTCATATCAATATCTTTTATTTCTAGTTCTCTAAGACTTTATTTATGCTTTTTATTCTAATGCAATGTTTAGTTTTCCGCTGCGATGGAAAAAAAGTGTAGGTGAAAATGTCTTTCTCAGATGAGATGGTTATAGAATTTAATTGGTGCGTTCTAGCGGGCCTCTCTGATGCCTGAATGAAGGAAGCATGGTTATGTGCACATAAATCAAAATGGATTCTTGGGTCTGCCCTCTCTGATGCCTTTGGCTTTGATTTGATGGCATGATTCCGCAGCAAACGCAACGGTATAGGGGGCCACTATTTCAGTGGTACTCTGTGAGCAGCCACTTTGCGCATTTATTGTCAAAGGTTAGGTCTTTCTCCTCTGGGAGAAGCCACTTTGTGCATAGTGCCAAAGGTTAGGTCTGTTTCCAATCTTCCCCCGCCCATACCCCCAATGATTGGGGACTATATGGGTTCTGTTGTTGTTGTGTTCTAGCGGGCCTTTACATTTACTGGAATGCCGGCCTGGCACACGAGTTCAGTTTCTTTTAAAGCTGCGTTCCACCGCGGAAGCATGTCTTCCTTGCAGTCCTAGTGCATCTTCCCATTCGTAGGTTAGGCATTGACGCTAGGGTTCCACCTGGGTTAAACGATCTCAACGGAGAGATTCCCCAATCTCACTGCGAACTTGCAAAGTATCCGGTCTCTCCATAGATGCCTTCTTTAGCAGTCTTCCGGCCTTCTTCCACAATTTCCTGCAACTCATCGGTGTTTGATTGTTTTTGACTTACTGCCCGGCTTCTTTCGCAGCTTCCTGCAACTTGGAAAATCACTAAATGATTGTTATAAGTAATATATATGATTGAAATGAACGCTAATGATAAACATTTCTTTGCTGTCAACTGTTATTTGGCCACTGAAGATTAAGTTTTTCATTTTCACACTAATTATTTTTTGCATAATTATGTCTGTTGGATCTATTATTATTCCGCTGCATTAAGTGTTGTATTAAGTCATGTTGTCTTATGGGATCCTGATGCCACCCAACCGAGATCCTCAGATATGCTAAATATATTATCTCCTGTAATTCTTTGAGCTATTGACTATGGATGGACAAGTTGTTAATTAATTGAATTTTAGTTGGTTTTTGTTTATACTCCGAAGTTAAATTTGAAAATCAACATAAGCTAGTATGTTTGCATGTTTAAAATCGAAGACATTAAATAAATTTTTCTAATGTCCAATGTGTATGAATTTGCACTTCTGTCAAACTATTGTCATCATCTTCGAAAACCTCTACACAAGGGGGGTGATTTGGTAAATTAAAACTAAATAGATATTCAACAACTATTCTTCCGACTTCCGAACATTATTTCAACAACTTCATTCTAAACAGCATTGAAAAAGAAGATTCTCCAAATATTCTCAAGCTTTTCCCACTAAAGGTTCTTCACAGCTCCAATCGCATCACTGATTTCCCACCATTAGTTATCCCAAACAAAGCCTAAAAAGCTCTATAAAGCATAGCTTGATTACTACCTAGGTTGTTTCCATGATATGTTTTGGGTTTAAGTGGATTCTACAAGTACATGAAATTCTATAGTTATTTTTTTAATCACGGCATCATTTTACAAACACACACACACAGATATATATATATACATACAAATATATACACATATAAATACAAATACACAAACACATATAGATATATACATACATATAGACATACACAAGAGCCCAAAAGACAACAATAAATAGCGAGACAAACAGTCAAAGATGATGAAAAAGAAAAACAGCCTAAATAACTTCCCCAATAATGAAATGTTGAAAACCTAAATGAGACAGCATAGTGGCACTGTTAGGGTTTTGCTAAGAGAAAGGGAGAACTAGAGAAGGAAGGGAGAATAAGAGAGGGATTAGGGTTAGGGTGAGAGAGGAGAGAAATACCTTTGTAATAGATTGCATGCCTCACATGAGGGAACCCCGGGCCTATTAATACCCGAGGTTCAAGAGGGGGCCGGCCGGCCCCCATATGGGGACTGAACCAAGTGGTTCAGTCCCCCCTTGGTTCACTTCATTGGTTGGGGGCTGAACCGGATGGTTCAGCCCCGTTGTTTAGCTCCCGCTCCTTAGGTCGTTTAGAGTACGTCCGACCGGCGAATTGCAGTGGATGCGAGGACGTAACATTCCCCAGCTCTTCAAGCACAGACTTGTCCTCAAGCTGGAAATCTGGAAACCTTTCTTTGAACTCCAAGTAATCAACCCAAGAGTTGTGTACTGTTGACATCTGTTTCCACTTAACGAGCACTTCCAATCGGTACTCGCTTCCCCGACGCTTCCATTTGGTCAATAGAATGGACTCTGGAGAGGGCCGTAGTTCACCATCGGTCGTAGCTGCAGGTAGGGTGGGAAGAATCACCTTCGAACTGCCGAGCTTTTTCTTCAACAAGGACACATGAAATGTGGGATGAATGCGCGACCCTTCCGGGAGGGCCAGGGTGTAAGCCACGGGTCCCACCCGACGGAGAATGCGGAAGGGGCCATAGTATCGAGGAGCGAGCTTCTGATTTGCCCGCCGAGAGACCGAAAGTTGCCGATATGGTTGTAGCTTCAAGAACACCTCATCGCCCACCGCAAACTCCCGTTCCGTCCGGTGTTTATCGGCCTGGAGTTTCATGCGGTCTTGAGCGATCCGTAAATTATCCCGTAGCAGCGCTAGCGTCCGATCTCTATCTGAAAGTGTCCGGGCGACCGCGGGCAGGGCGGCGCTGGCTGGTTCATACGAGCTCAAAGTAGGAGGAGGACGCCCGTAGACTACCTCGAAGGGGGTAAGCTTGCTGGCGGTGTGGAAGGAAGTGTTATAGCAATACTCCGCCCAGTGGAGCCACCTTGTCCACGTGCGGGGCTCATCCATGACAAAACATCGCAAGTAAGTTTCAACCCCGCGGTTGAGGACCTCCGTCTGCCCATCGGTCTGAGGGTGGTGTGCGGTGCTCATGCGTAGGGAAGTCCCCTGTAAGCGAAACAACTCCTGCCAAAACTGACTGATGAAAACAGGGTCCCTATCTGAAATGATGGCCCTGGGGAGTCCATGGAGTCGAACAATCTCTTTTGCAAACAATTCAGCCACCGTCTCACCCGTGTACGGGTGGCTTAAAGCCAAGAAGTGCCCATACTTGGACAATTTGTCCACCACCACCAAAATGACCGACTTACCATGAGATTTGGGCAAGCCGTCAATAAAGTCCATGGATACAGTTTCCCAGATCTGTCGAGGAATCTCCAGCGGGGTCAGCAGCCCAGCTGGGGAGGTGGTCTCGTACTTTTGCCTCTGGCAAATATCACATTCGCGAACAAACTGCTGAACGTCCTTGCGCATGCCCTTCCAAAAAACATTTGCCCGGACTCGCTGGAGGGTGCGAAGAACCCCGGCGTGACCCCCCGTGGGTGAAGCATGGAACTCCCGCATCATAACTGTCCGCCACGTCGAGTTGGCCGGAATGACTATTCGGCCATGATAGTGAAGCTGGTCGCCGTGCAAATGATAGCCGGCCTCGGCCGGTTCCCCCCGTCGAAGTGTCTCCACGATGGGCCGCAACTCTGGATCCAACTGCACCTCAGCATGTATTTGCCCCAAGGCTTCAATCACCGGCCCCGAAATGTGGCACGCAGTCCCTTCTGGTAGGCGGGAGAGCGCATCCGCCACCACGTTCTCCTTCCCCTGCTTATACACGATGTCATAGTCGTATCCCAACAGTTTGGTAAGCCACTTCTGCTGCAACGGAGAGGCCAACCGCTGGTCAAGGAGGTGCTTCAGACTCTGATGATCCGTGCGAATCTGGAAGTGATGCCCCAACAAGTAAGGTCGCCACATGGCGACCGCGTGCAGGATCGCCAGCATTTCCTTTTCATATGTAGAGAGACCCAGCGTCTTTGGTGCCAACGCCTTGCTGAAGTAGGCTAGCGGCCTGCCCTCCTGCATTAAGACCGCTCCGATTCCGACCCCGGAGGCATCCGTCTCGATGACGAACTTCTTGGAGAAATCTGGTAATGCGAGCACCGGGGTAGAAGTCATGGCCCTCTTAAGGGCCTGGAAGGCGTCCTCCGCCTCGACACTCCACTGGAAGGCGTCCTTTTGTAGCAGCTGGGTCAGAGGACGGGCTATCTTCCCGTAGTCTTTCACGAACCGTCGGTAATAACCTGTCAGGCCGAGGAACCCCCGTAGTGCTCGAATCGTCGTGGGAGCCGGCCATTCCACCATGCTCGCGATCTTCTTTGGATCAGCCTGGACTCCGTGGCCTGACACCAAATGTCCCAGGTACTCAACCTCCTCCTGCCCAAAAGAGCATTTGGATCGCTTGGCGTACAACAGATGCTCCCGTAGAAGCGTCAGGACGACTCGAACATGCTCCAAATGTTCCTCCCAGCTCCTGCTATAAATAAGTATATCATCAAAGAACACGAGCACGTACCTTCGGAGGAGGGGGCGGAAGATCTCATTCATCACCGCCTGGAAGGTAGACGGTGCATTAGCCAACCCAAATGGCATCACCAAAAACTCATAGTGGCCATCATGTGTGCGGAAAGCCGTTTTATGAATATCTTCCTCCTTCATGCGGATCTGATGGTAGCCGGATCGCAGATCCAGCTTGGTAAACAAGCGCGCGCCATGTAGCTCATCCAGAAGTTCCTCGATCATCGGGATGGGGAATTTGTCCTTGATGGTGGAGCTGTTAAGCCCCCTGTAATCGACGCAAAACCTCCAAGACCCATCCTTTTTCTTCACCAATATGATTGGTGAGGAAAAAGCGCTCGTGCTGGGGCGTATAATGCCCGAGGATAGCATCTCGCGCACGCTGCGCTCTATCTCAGCCTTTTGAATGTGCGGGTAGCGGTATGGTCTGATATTGGTGGGATCTGTACCCTCTTTAAGCTGGATCTGGTGATCGCGGAAACGGGGCGGTGGCAGTGTGCTTGGTTCCTGAAAAACATCTTCGTACTGACCCAGGAGTGTCCTGATCTGCTCTGGCTCTACACTCGTCTCCAACCCCATAGCGGACATGTCGACAATCATAGTCACCTCCCCACCTTGCTCCTCCAGCCGTTGTAGGCTCCTGAGTGACACCTCCTTAAGAGGCGATGTCCTGATGCCCTGCAAACAGTGCTCCTTCCCTTGTTGGGAAAACTCCAGTGTCATTCGGTCCCAATCCGTGGTCACCCGGCGTAACTGCCGAAGCCACTGCACTCCCAAAACCATATCTGAGCCCCGTATAGGGAGGAGGTAGATGTCGGTGTGGCAGCAGTACCCCTGCATCCGCAACTCAGCCCCCTTTAGTACCCCTTCACATCTCAACTTGCTCCCATCCGCCACCATGACCTGGAAAGCGGCCTCGCGATCGACTTGGAGCCCGGCTTTTAGGGCCACATCGGGGTTGATGAAGTTGTGGGTGCTCCCACTGTCGACAAGAATCGTCACCTTCTCCGGGCCCACCCTACCGGCGATCCTCAAGGTCAGTGGTGCCGTGCATCCGGCCATCGCCTGTATGGATATACCAAACTCCGTAAGATCAAGGTCATCCTCCAGAATAGTAGTGTCCTCTTCCTCATCCTCCTCCCGTAACATGAAGACTTGGACCTTCTGACATCTATGCCCCGGGACGAACTTCTCATCACATTTGAAACAAAGACCCTTGTCCTTCCTGGCCTGCAGCTCTTGCCATGTCAATCTCGTCACCGTGGGTCGATTCCCCGCTGGCTGTTCACGGCGGGGTGCTTCAGGTGTCGGATTGGTCCGGATGACCGCTCTGGTACGCTGCCGGTTGAACCTTTCCTCTTGAATCCTCGCTAGGCTGATGGCGTGGCTCAAGCTGCGGGGCATGTATGCATGGACCTCGTCCCTCAAATGGTCCTTCAAGCCGGAGACGAAACAACTCAACATCGTCTTCTCTTCCCAGTTAACCCGGTTTGCCAGACGCTCAAACTCTGTCCGGTACTCGGTAACTGTCCCCTTCTGGCGAAGTTTTTGCAACATGGCTTCAACATCTTCATATTCAAGAGGGCCAAAGCGGGCGGAGAAGGACTCCACAAACTCGTCCCAAGGCGCGTAGTTGCGTCCCCTGAGGAACCACTGAGTCCACTGATAGGCGTCGTCTTCCAGATGGAAAGACGCCAACTGCACCCATTGTCCCGCCGGTATCTCCTGGTATCGAAAGAAGAGTTCCGCCTTTTGAATCCACTCAAGTGTATCTCCTCCCCGGAATTTAGGGAAGTTCATCCTCGTCAATTTGGGCTGCATATACGGCCGGTGCTCCCCTGGTGCTGGTTGGTACGGTGGCTGTTGAGCGAAGACGTGCCCTGGCTGAAATTGGTCCATTCCGTACCCTCCTTGTTGCCCTCCGGCCCCCGTGTGGCCATTCCCATAGCCTGGTGGCCCTCCGAGATGTCGCGGTAGCGGTAAGATACCCGCCACGCCTCCGATTGGGACCGCATTCGCCCCCGTAGGACGAAAGGGCGCTGTTCCCTGACCTGGGCCCCTCCAACCAGCCGCCGGCTGTCTTTGGGGGCTGATTCCGGCCGCCCAAGGACCGGCGGGTTGGCTCCAGGTCGCCGGCGTCTCCGGCGGCCGCCAGGCCTCCTGTCGAGCCTGACCCCACTCCCCCGTACCGCCAGCGGCAGCCGCAGGACCCGCCATCCCCTCCGCGGGATTTCCGCCCGTGCGGCTGGGCGCAGGGCCGATCCTGGCGGGATCGGCTTCTGCCGCGCCGGATCCCGTCAGGGGCCCTCCTGTGGGCGTCGACCCGCTTCCCGGCGGCCAACCCCCCCCCTCCGATGTAGATTCCAGCGCCGTTCGTCGCTGCCGGGAGGAAGGATGCCGCTCCGGCTTCGGATCCTTCAGAAATCTGAGTTTTTCCCTTCAGATTTTGTAAGAGGAGGCTCTTGATTTCCTCCAATCGCAGATCCATGCGTTCTTCAAGTTGATCCGTTGTTTTCTTCAAGCGTTCTTCCATGGAGTTGACGGCGTCCGCCAACCCTACGTAATTTTCTTCCATTGTGGCGATACGTGCGAGTTCCGCTTCGGAGCGAGTAACCATGGCCGAGGAGCGGCAGCTCTGATACCAAATGTTAGGGTTTTGCTAAGAGAAAGGGAGAACTAGAGAAGGAAGGGAGAATAAGAGAGGGATTAGGGTTAGGGTGAGAGAGGAGAGAAATACCTTTGTAATAGATTGCATGCCTCACATGAGGGAACCCCGGGCCTATTAATACCCGAGGTTCAAGAGGGGGCCGGCCGGCCCCCATATGGGGACTGAACCAAGTGGTTCAGTCCCCCCTTGGTTCACTTCATTGGTTGGGGGCTGAACCGGATGGTTCAGCCCCGTTGTTTAGCTCCCGCTCCTTAGGTCGTTTAGAGTACGTCCGACCGGCGAATTGCAGTGGATGCGAGGACGTAACAGGCACATTACTCAGGAACAAACATCTAAATAAGAGTGTGGCCTACGTTAAAAAGAATAGAAGATGGTACATGAACTGCAACAGACCTTAATTTTTAAAAAAATATATATACACAACTTACATCATGAACAAGGATGAAGCATAATAAGTAATTGCTTGAACATAAGCACACTACCTTCAATGCAGCATCAGATTGAACGATATCATTAAACGCTGTCACATTTGCGTGAGAGATCTGCTTCTTCATATATGCATATGATTCCTTTACATTAAAAGTATACTCAGCAGTTTTGAATCCAGTAGCATTATCGCCTAGATCTTTAAATGCATTGACTTGTTGAGAATCAAAGTAGTCCCTAGGATCCTGAGTATAAAAGATGAATGGGATAACAAAAATATATATAACAAAGAAATTGAAGCGCGGTTTGGGGTGGGAAAGGGAGCCCTGTTGGGGCTGGAGCTCTTCCTCTTTGGGGAGAAAGGAGACCCACCGAGGATTTTCACCTTTCCTACCGAAGGTGGAACGCCGCCGGAGCTTCAACTAGTGTTTGTGGCGCCTCCGTCTCCCACCACTCTTATGGAAAAAGGAGCCCTACCCCTTCCCCAAACAGAGCCTAAATTGTATCAACTACTCAATACCATGATACATAGTCGTGCATACGGGAGCGGCTGAGGATCCTGAAGATCCTCAATCTCAATCATTCGAGAAGCTTTCTCTATGCGTTCTTGATTTTCATTCTTACTAAAAGCTTCAAAAGAAGACCCTAGCATACATGAGTTATAGCATTTTTAGTTCAATAGAAGATATCGCAATAAGTAGAGAACAAAGGAAGAAAAGAACTAGCAAGTCTAACCCTTTTTTGACCTTGCGAGAGCTTCAGCTACTGTTCTTGTGTCTCCCAACTCAACATCTACAACCATTAAAGATAATTCTAAAAATATTAATGAGATGGTTTTTACCTGAATGTGACATTATAGGTTATAATCGCAATAACCACAGAAAAACGTTGGTCCACCAAAAATATAAATAATTAGCTAGTAAAAGAAGTGTAAAATATTTTCAAACTCGAATACTTGGATGGTAACTTATTTATAAGTTGCCTGGCTCACCTTATAATACTACCTTCCATGTTTGATATCTCTCTCATAACTGCCAAGATTAATAACCTAAAAACTCAACGAATATTACTTTTCTTTCCTATCGAAAATGCATGCAACTCATTCAAAAAAACATCTTGCACAATAATAAGGTTCTACGAATGTTTTTTTTTACTTCAGAAGAAAACAACAGTTCATGATGCAAAGCTGGATCACCGAAATCAGATAGGAAAATAGGGACAAATCCTGGGATCTTTTAACAATTTTTTTCAGATGAGTGTGAAATAGCTGCATATGCCGAAGTAAACAACACTGATGCATTTTATGAAAACACCAGGACTTTTGCTATGTCCAAATTATTTAATGATAGAAAATAAGTAATTCCATGAATTTTAGATAGTACTCAAGGTTCTCTATTTCTCTTATCTAATAAATCATAGGGAAACTAGATCTTAAAAATAAATACAGCTCAACTTAATCTACCTAATGTCCTTCCTTCCAGGACAACAGTAGCATGCCGATTAAGATCTTGTGCAAGAGTTCTTTTTGATAATTCATTATCATTATCCATAGTCTCCTTTATTCCATCACGTAAAATACCATGATCCTGCAATTCAATACAAACAAGGGAAAATTCAGAAACTAAATAGTGTTAAACATATAAAATAGTTTCACAAAAATAACTTTTCAAGTTAGAAAGCAATGAGAAAAATTACTATCAAGATCATGTATCAGCATCATACCTGTCTCATGGAGTCAGTCAAAATGCACTATCAAGATTATAGCCCAAATTTTAGGTACATGCAAACTTCACCAAGATTAACAAGTATCCTACAAGTGTCTACAATGCAAAAAAGATGAGATGATTTCACTCGGAAACTTAGTCCAACATTCACTTTGATCCTTTTCACAGAACGGATAAAGTGGTATCACACAATTATTTGCTTTATCGTGTCATGAAGAACTAGATCTTTTGTTAAACAAATAATGCTCAAGCTATCGCAAAATATTACGGTCCAGGTGAAAATTAAGATCATCGAGTAGATCCTTCAACCAAATGTCTTCCATGATTGCTTTTATCTGGGTCATGTATTCAGCTTCACTAGTGGATAAAGCAACTGACGATTGCAAGCTTAGTTATTAAAGGCTCAAGGCGCACCAAGGCGCAAAGGGAACTTGGAGCTTAGGTGCAAGGCTCAAGATGCAAACGCGCGTATTCTACTCATTAATTATTCATTACTATCATTTATCTCTCTTAAAAAATAGAATCAATGTGGTCACTTGCATCATACCTAAGTCTCAACGGTCGATAATGTTCTCACAAACACTAAGTCGTGCAAAAATTATCGAGTTCTTACATTATTTCTTTCTTTATTTTGGAAAAAAATAGTTTACAAGAGAAATCTCACTCAGGCATGACTTTTATTCTCCAAAGGCGCAAACCTCTGATCATGGTGAGCCTTGAGCATTAGGCGTGTCGGGGGCGCGACATTAACAACGTAGATTGCAGGGTGATGCAAAGAGGTTCCATCTCTTCACATATTGCAACAATTCATTGGGAACTGTCAATATAAGAAATAACCTCCCGATAAGTAGAAGGTTCAAGTGATTCCATCTCTTCGGCCATCTGAAAAGCATAGGCCATAAAATCATCATAGTCATACCTCAGTGGTGCTTGAATTTGCCTTCTTGATCTGTCAATGGTGATGTTATATAATCACTCATGCGATGGCCCGATCTAAACATCGAGCTCTTCTGAGTGGGGTGAGCCAACTCTGTGACTCATATTTGGAGTTACATCAAACTCTACCTGCTTGTTATCATCAACCAATTTACCAGTAACATCGTACTCCGCCATCGGGATAACCATAATATTTTCATCAGAAATTCGTTTCACCTCATTATAACTTTTGATTCAGCCGGCCAGATTCTAGACCCCTTCACCATAGCCTAGGAATATTACCTCCGTTGCCCTAGTTTCTAGCTCGCCTCCATTAACATGATAATAGGCAGGACGACCAAAAATCCTAAGCAATGAATAATCTGCGGGTTTACCAGACCATACCTCGATAAGAGTTTTGCAATCAATAGCAGTTACAGAAGAACGATTCACAAGACAATAGGTTGTACTTACAACCTCAGCCCAAAAATTCCTTAATAAACCATTATTATATAGCCTACACAGATCCCTCTCCAATAATGTCATGTTCATGTGTTCTGCAACTCCATTATGTTGTTCAGTGTCAGTGTGCCACGGTGTGGTGTCATACAATGCCATTATCTTTGCAGAACCTTCTATTGCTTTAGGGTTTTGAAGACATCATCCCCTTTTAGCATGAATGCTCAGAATATTCTGAAGTATTCATCAATCAAGGGCATAAAATATCTTGCCCTATCTTCTGATGGAACACTCGCAAGAATGTAGTCTAGGGCAGTATTAGTTATGTGCACTACTTTGCAGAATTGAATCCACTGATAATAGACGAAAATACAATGCTCACAGAAACTCAACACATCTACTTTGTGACCTCCATGTAATCCGTGCTTGTTGAGATTCACCTCGTACTTCTACCCAACAATCGCATATGCAACAACTTAAGTTTGAATCTAACCCCTCAGAATAGGAGGTTGCAACAATAAAACCGATTAATGTAGTACCTTGCAACACACACAAGGAACTTTGCATGAGTCCCTTCATAATCACTAGAGCCCCCTTAGTGATCTGTAGGACGCACTGGATTTCGATCTTCCATTTGTGTCCCTTCATAATCACTAGAGCCCCCTTAGTGATTTGTTCATAATCACTAGAGCCCCCTTAGTGATTTTTAGGACCCACTAGACTTCTACCTTCAATTTCCTTTCCACTTGACCTTTCCTTTTTCTGATCCATCTTGACCTTTGTTGAACTTGTCACTATTCATATTGTTAGAAAAGCCCATATCAAAGGCCCATAGTTAGGCCCATTATTGCATTTATGAGTGTATTTATTTCTCTCTCCTTTAGTCCCACATTGTGTATAGGATTTTCTCTCCTCTCTTCTCTCCTATAAATATGTATTCCCTCCTTGTATTTTAAATATACGGGTAATACATACAAGTTTCTACATGGTATCAGAGCGATCGGTCCAAAATTTCCGGTCTCCCGTGTTCTGACCGCCCACCCTCCCTGTCGACTTTTGGCGGTCTCATTTTCTGAGACCGCTCCTCCTGCTGCTGCTTCCAGCAGTGCTCCCAGCCTCCCACGCATCCCTCTCTTCTTGGATTTTATAGCCTGCTTCCTTTGGCGTGTGGGACCCATCTCATCATTCTGCTTCTCTGCTCTGCCCGCAGAAGCTCACGCGATCTCCAACCGCAGAACTCACGCAGTCTCAATCAGCGATCTCGCAATCGATCCCGCAGAACTCCCGCGGTCTCGATCAGTGTTCTGATCTCGCAATCTAGCTGCGACTCGATCCCGATCTCGCCTTCGATCCCACACCAGCGATCTCTACCAGCGATCTCCTCCTCCCCGCGCGCTTCTCAGCGGTCTGCCAGCGGCTCCTGTGTGCTTCTCAGCGAGCTCTCCTGCCGGCCGCTCTTGTTACGGTCTTCCCCGCGGTCTGCCAGCGGCCTTCCCAGCGGTCCGCTCCTGCTCGCCTTCTGCCGAGCTCTCTCCCTGCCAGCGGCAATCTCCCCGAGCTCTCTCCTGCTCGCCTCCAGCGGTCTGCCAGCGAGCCCTGTCTCTCCAGTCCAGCGAGCTCCAGTCCAGCGCGCTCCAGTCCAGCAGCGGTCTCCAGCGAGCTCGCCCAGCACGCTCTCCTGTCCAGCGATCTCCCTCTGCGAGCTCCAGTCCAGCGTGCTCACCGTGACCGTGCGGTCTAGATATCTGTTCTGCCGGCTTGCTCTCTTCCCTGCAGTTCGCTGCTTTCTCTGATATAATGGGCTCCTCTGAGAACTCCTCGCCTTCGCCTACTGAGACCGTCCAACAACACCCTCCTAGTGAGCTCCGTGATGAGCTGCGAATTACTACTCTCTCCCTCTCTGGGAAGAAAAACTTCATTCCTTGGGGTCACTCAATCCGCCGGGTCCTCCAGGCCAAGGGTCTTCTCGCTCATTTTACTGATGATCCCCCGGCTCCTACTCCTCTTGAGTGGCTCAAGACTGATGGTCGGGTCCAGACCTGGATCCTTAACTCTTTGGAGGGCGAACCATATGAAATGGTCATGTACCTGCCCACGGCCAAAGGGATGTGGGACGAGCTCCACTCCTTATACTCCGGCAAGGACAGCCTTCAAAGTCTCTTCGACATTATCTCTGATCTTCAGGCTCTGGACACCAGTGGACCAAACATTACCTCTGTTTTCGCTCGGGTCAAGTCTCTCTCCGAAGCATGGCTTCAACACCAGCCGCCCACCTCTGATCTTGCCACTCAGCGCGCGCAAAGGGAGGCCGTCTGCATTGCTATGCTAATGGCCCGTGTCCCTCCACATCTTCTGAGTATTCGGGCACAGGCCTCGACTCCCACTCCCTCCTTATCGGTTGTCTGCTCCATGCTACTCAAAGTATCACAACCTCCGGAGGCTCTTGCTCCTCCCTCACCGGCTCTTCTCCAAAATGTCCCTGCTCCTTCATTTCCTCCTTCTAGCCGAGGAGGTCGGTCGGCCTACCGTGGAAGGGGCCGTGGTGGACGAGGACGGCCGAAGTGCTCGTTCTGTGGTTGTGATGGCCATTATGAGTCCACCTGCTTTCGGAAGACTGGCAACCCTCCTCCTCCATGACCGACTGCTGCAGTCGTTGACGATAGCTCCTCGGCCTCTCGTGCCGATCTTGAGGCTCTCCGCCTACAGTTCCAGCAACTCCAAGGGATGATGACTCCACCTGCCTCGGTCGCCTCCGTCTCCAGCCCAGGTATCGTTTGTCTCTCCACTAGTCCTCGCTGGATAGTGGATTCGGGTGTCACTCATCATATCACCTCTCTTCAACCGCCAACGTATTCGGGTGCTCCTCATCCGAAGTGTATCACTGTGGCCAATGGAGCGACTGTCTCTGTGTCCGGCTTAGCTGACCTATCTCTCAGCCCATCCATTTCTCTCCGCTCGGCACTCCATGTTCCGGGCTCCCCGTTTAACTTCTCTCTGTTAGCCGTCTCACTACTGATTTGGATTGCTCCGTCACTTTTTCACGTTCTTCTTTTCTGATACAGGATCGACGGACGGGGACTACCATTGGTAAAGGGCAGCTGCGCAACGGGCTCTACCTTCTCGACGACTCTCCCACCATCCTCGCCTCTGTCTCTTCAGTTGACTGGCATCAGCGTCTTGGCCATGCTCCCCTCCCTATCCTCAAGAAGGCACTCCCCGATGTATCTTTTCCTGCATTTCAATGTGAATCATGTATTTTCGGCAAACAGTCGCGTTCATCCTTTCCTGCAACTTGTACTCGGAGCTCTGCTCCTTTTGATCTTATTCATTCCGATATCTGGGGTCCCTATAAAATTTGTAGTATCTCTGGATTCCGTTACTTTATTACTTTTATTGATGATTACTCTCGCACAACATGGCTATACTTACTTCGTGAACGCTCTAAGTTACCTCGTGTGTTTAAGGCGTTTATCCTTGAAACCCGCACTCACTTCTCCACCACCGTCAAAACGCTGCGCACCGATAATGCTCGCGAATACACCGGCAATGAGTTTTCGAGCTTATGCTCTGAATTCGGGATTATTCATCAAACCTCATGTGCTTACACCCCTCAACAAAACGGTGTGGCCGAACGGAAGAACCGACATCTCCTTGATATGGCCCGCTCAATCATGATTCACATGAACGTTCCTAAGGTCTATTGGAACTTTGCGATATCTACCGCATGCTTCATTATAAACCGCCTTCCCTCCTCTGTACTCAACAATGCCAGTCCGTTCAGTCTACTCTTTCCCTCTACTCCGGCCTTCCCTCTCACACCTCGAATCTTTGGTTGTACGTGTTACGTCCACTCCATGGGACCATCTACGGACAAACTAGATCCCAGAGCGACTAAGCAAATGTTTGTTGGCTACTCTCATACACAGAAAGGCTACGTTTGTTATTCTCCTCTCACTCGAAAAATTTCGGTGTCCGCTGACGTAACCTTCCGAGAAGACCTGCCATTCTTTCCAGCTCCAGCAACACCTTCTCCATCACCTTCTCTCCCACAACCCGTCATGCGACCCATCGTCCCGGTTAACACGCATCCTCCACCACCTCTGCCACAACCACTCCCTACTCCGCCTCCCTACCGGCCGCCTCTTATCCAGGTCTATTCCCGACGCACTTCCCGCCCTGTTGCCCCTGCGCGGCCGTCCTCGTCCTCTGGTGCTCCAAGTCCTGCTGATCCGGTAACAGAGTCCACCGCTCATCCAATGGCAAGCTATGTATCCCTGCATCGTCTCTCCCCCCACTTAAAACTCTTGCTACTTCTTTGTCTACTGTGGTTATTCCTCACTCAATACAGGAGGCTCTCCAACACCCTGGCTGGCGCGCTGCCATGGAAGAGGAAATGACAGCTCTCTGGGCAAACAAAACCTGGACTCCGGTACCCCGCCCTCCGGGTCAGAAAACAGTTGGCTGTAAATGGGTCTTTGTTATCAAACATGCTCCCAATGGCACTATTGATTGGCTGAAAGCTCGCTTGGTCGCTCGTGGATATACTCAACAACATGGCATTGACTATGAGGAAACCTTTTCTCCGGTGGCGAAACTGAATACCGTTCGTGTGCTCATCTCTGTTGTTGTACATCGATGGTGGCCCCTCTATTAATTGGACATCAAAAACGCGTTCCTCAATGGCGATCTACAGGAGACGGTGTACATGGAACAACCTCCCGGGTTTGAGACCACGGGGGAGTCACTGGTCTGCATACTGTTGCAATCTCTGTATGGTCTCAAACAATCCCCGCGGAATTGGTTCAACAAGTTCAGTAAGGAACTTCGGGTACTTGGTTTCAAACAGAGCTCGGCAGATTCCTCTCTGTTCATTCGCCATCAGCCAACTGGAACAGTCATCCTACTAGTTTATGTGGATGACATCGTCATTACTGGAGATGACGTCACAGGGATACAGAAGGTCAAACAACATCTCAGCACTGCCTTTCAGACAAAAGATCTAGGAAATCTCAACTACTTCCTGGGTTTAGAAGTCGCCAGACGATCTGCTGGTCTCGTCCTCTCTCAGCGGAAATACTGCCTCGACCTTCTCCACGATGCAGGTTACTCTGGATGCAAGCCAGTCAACACTCCAATGGATGTAAATCACAAGATTTCTGCTCAGGCATCTGACACTGATCTTCTGCTGCAAAATCCGGAGTATTATCGCCGTCTGGTCGGAAAATTGATCTACCTCACAGTGACACGACCAGATATATCATTTGTTGTAGGTATTGTCAGCCGATACATGCATACCCCTCGGAGTTCTCACTTACAGACTGTTGAACGAATCCTCCGATATCTTAAGACAGCTCCTGGTTAAGGCCTTGTGTACAAAACCTCATCTTCAACTCCAAATCTAGTCGCATATTCAGATGCTGACTATGCTGGGTCCATAGATGATCGGAGATCAACAAGTGGTTTTTGCACTTACTTTGGAGGACACTTGATCACCTGGCGGAGCAAGAAACAAGCAGTAGTTGCACGATCTTCAGCTGAAGCAGAATATCGGGCAATGACATCAGTAGTATCAGAACTAACGTGGCTTGAAAGCCTTCTCACGGATCTTGGTATGAAGCTTCCCTCACCTGCTCTCCTTCTCTGTGACAGCCAAGCTGCAATACACATAGTCAAGAATCCCGTCTTTCATGAGAGAACAAAACATATTTAGGTAGACTGCCACTTCATTCGAGAGAAAGTCCAGATGAAGAAGATTGAATTGAAGCATGTTTCGGGTACTGAACAGGTTGCGGATGTCCTCACAAAGGCACTGTCCAGTACTCTCTATCATCAGTGCTTATCCAAGCTTGGCGCCTACGATTTGTACGCTCCAGCTTGCGGGGGAGTGTTAGAAAAGTCCATATCAAAGGCCCATAGTTAGGCCCATTATTGCATTTATGAGTGTATTTATTTCTCTCTCCTTTAGTCCCACGTTGTGTATAGGATTTTCTCTCCTCTCTTCTCTCCTATAAATATGTATTCCCTCCTTGTATTTTAAATATACGGGTAATACATACAAGTTTCTACACATATTAATGTTCGCCATCGCATCGCTTGATCAACATATATGAGATGAATCATCTTAAACAAACATGCAACGTTGCCCTCTAATAACAACTTGTCGCATACACTGCGTAAAAAACCCACGAAAAACAAATGCAAAAAAATACATAGAGTGCAACGGAGCAGCAACCGAAACAAAAAAAACACAGATTATGTGATTCACCCCAAGATGAGTTACATCGACAGGCAACAACAAACAGTTTCATGTTACATATTACAAAAAAATCCATTACAACTTACATAAGTTCTTCAAGTGCTCCGGAGAATTAATTCAAATTACAAATATTGATTTCCAGATTCCAAGATTTCAGTCATCCTGATTTTTCAGTGTTGATACAGAATTTAGACTACAGATATAATGTTTTGATTTTTAAATTCCGGATTGCCCGATACTTTCATATTGATTTCCAGATGGAAGTGTCGGTATACAGATACGTTCACAATCCCAACTTCAAATACATATTACGGTTACAAATGTTTCATATTCCTAAATTCTTAACCCCTAGAAGAGAAGGGGTATTTATATGGATATTATAGATATAATAAACAACAGTCCGTCGATCAAAAGATATTCTTTCTAAGAGTGCCTGGTCGGCGATCTTAGGACAGCAATTGCCAATCGGTGATTAAGACCTATATTCTAGCCTCCAGGTTGATTATCAGGTCTTCTATTGATGCAGGACAGGAATCCACCTGCCTGCCACCCTGGAGGGCAGACCACTCTGCCACAGGGGCCCACCCTAGAATCCACCAGGTGGTCTTTCATCAGGGTTGCAGCCCAATACACCCCAACCCCTCTCCACGGAGGGCAGACCACTCTGCCACGTGGCGGGTTGTTGAGAGACAATCACATTCGAGGGAAACCTCTCCATGGAGGGCCTCGAACCCCTTACCACATTGATAAGAGGTGATGAGAGTGTGGATGGACACCTCTTATCCATGAGGTAAGGGGTTCAACGCCCTGCATGGAGAGGTTTCCCTCGAATGCGCCTGTCTCTCAACAACCCGTCACGTGGTAGAGTGGTCTGCCCTCAGTGGAGAGGGGTTGGGATGTATTGGGCTGCAACCCTGATGAAAGTTCACCTGGTGGATTCTAGGGTGGGCCCCCTATGGCAGAGCGGTCTGCCCTCCAGGGTGGCAGGAAGGTGGATTCCTGTCCTACATCAAAGGAGCTGCCCTCGCATGGTGGGATAACACACAAGCCACACGTTGTCATCAACATAAACGACCAGCACGGAATTGGGTGAAAATGAAACAGTTGATGCTTGCTCGATTCTTACCAATCGATTAGGAAGAAACCATGTTCTTGGCATACCAAAACTGTCGGCAAGGCTCCCACTCAGTGACCAATTATGCAGAAGAATTTATGTGGCTTGCATAACGTAATCAGCTCCATGAATCAGACGCACAACAAGTAGCTCGTTTCAACAATGGCCTCCGTCCCGACATGCAAGACATAGTGTCACTTTAGATTACATGGGCACTCAATGAGGCAGTGCGGCTCGCTCTAAAAGCCGAAATAACCATCACAAAACAAGGGCGGGGGAACTCCAATAGAAGCTACACCGAATTCAACAAGCAGCCCTCCACAGATTTTGGCAGAACATAGCCCCGAAGAGGAGACCGTTTAATGAGGCCACCACAAAACACCCCACCCCTTACAAGATTGGATGGATTAAAGAAGTCGGAGAAGTTCGGGTCACTGAACAATGTGAAGTACCATTCTCATGGGACAGTATAAAGACCGCATTATTTGTGACGTCGTGGACATGGATGCTTGTCAGGCGCTTCTAGGTCGCCCCAGGCAATATGATTTGGAAGTCATACATAATGAGAAAGATAACGTTTATACTTTCTCCAAGCATGGTTCCGCCTTTGTGTTGCACCCGTTCACAGAAGGGAGGCCGAAACCGAACCTGCAAGGAACTCCTAAACCAATGATGTTGTGTACACATGAAGAATTCATGGCGGAATTGCAGCGGTCCAAGGTCATTTTCACGGTCGTGAGGCGCGAAGTGGATTTGTAGGAGACAAATCCTAACCCACGGCTACATGATTTGTTGGTTGAATTTGCGGCCATCATGCCGGATGAATTACCCAGTGGGTTGCCTCCCTTGCAGGAAGTCCAACATCAAATCAATTTCGTTACGGGCACCTCTCTCCCTAATTTACCGCACTACCGGATGAGCCCCAAGGAACATTCCATTCTACAAGGTATGGTGGAGGAGCTTCTCCAGCAAGGAGTAATTCAAGGAATAAAGAGTCTGTGTGCTGTCCCCGCCTCGCTCGTACCAAAGGACAAGACTTGGCGTATGTGTATTGATAGTCGGGTCATCAACAAGATCACAGTCAAGTATCGGTTCCCCATCCCGCGCCTTGACGACATGCTCGATATGCTGCGAGGATCAACGGTCTTTTCCTAAATTGATTTGAGGAACAGTTACCATCAACTGCGGAAACGTGTCGACGACGAGTGGAAGACGACATTCAAGCCAAAGGAGGGCATCTACGAATGGCTAGTCATGCCCTTCAACCTATCCAACGCCCCTAGCATCTTCATGCGGCTAATGAATCAGGTTCTTAAACCCGGCATTAGTACTTTTGTTGTTGTTTATTTTGACGACATTTTGATATATAGTAAATCGGAGGGCAAGCATCTTGAGCATCTCCGAGCGGTACTTACTACACTCCAAACACATAAGTTGTATATTAATCGCAAGAAGTGCAGTTTTGGGGCAGAAGAACTGTTATTTTTAGGTTTCGTAATGAGCTCAAAGGGGATGCATGTTGATGACGAGAAAGTGCAAGCTATCCAGAATTGGCCAACACCACGAACAATCAGTGAAGTAAGGAGTTTTCATGGTCTCGCTACATTCTACCGGTGGTTCATTCGTCATTTCAGCACAAATATGGCGTCGATTACTGAATGCATGAAGAAAGGGCGGTTCCAATGGGGGGAAGATGCAACACAAAGCTTCGCCTTAATCAAAGAACGAATTAGTTCGGCCCCCATCCTCGTCTTACAAGATTTTGGAAAACAATTCGAGTTGGAGACTGACGGCTCTCTAGTGGGGATTGGCGGTGTACTTTTACAGGAGAAACATCTCGTAGCATTTTTCAGCGAGAAGCTTAGGGAAGCCCGTCGGAAGTGGTCGACGTACGAAGTGGAACTATACGTCGTCGTCCGAGCAGTCAAGCATTGGCAACACTATCTTTTTCAACAAGAGTTCGTCATTCAAACCGACCACTAAGCGCTCAAGTATCTTAATAGCCACAAATTACTCAACCGAATGCATGCTCGTTGGGTGGAGTATCTACAACAATTCACTTTCGTCATCAAGCCCGTGTCGGGGAGCAAAACAAGGTGACCGACGCGCTCAGTCGACGTTCAGCTCTATTGATCACGATGGACACAAAGGTGATCGGGTTTGATAACTTGAAGGATCAATATGTCGACGATGATTACTTCACACACATTTGGCAGAAAGTGAAGGAAAGCCCCTCCAATAGACAGTACCTGATCAAAGAAGGATTTTAGTTCTTTGAGAACAGATTCTGCATACTGTGGGGCTCCCTCCGTGAACACTTCATATTAGAACTCCATGGCGGCGGGCTGTCCGGACATTTGGGGCGCGATAAAACAATAGCCATGGTCGAGGAACGGTAATATTGGCTTCAACTCAAGCGAGACGTCCACAATCTCGTGCAGTGGTGTTTTGTCTGTCAGAGCAACAAAGGGCAAACACAAAACACCGGTCCATACATGCCATTGTCGATTCCCGCTGCCCCATGGGAGGACATCTCCATGGATTTTGTCCTCAGCCTACCCCGGACGCAAAGGGGCTGCGACTCTGTGTTCATCGTAGTCGTCAGGTTTTCGATGATGGCACACTTCCTCCCGTGCAAGAAAACAGTGGATGCATCTAATGTGGCCAATATCTTCTTTCTTGAAATCGTCCTCCACCATGGGTTACCAAAGACGATCACCTCCGACAAAGACACGAGGTTCTTGTCCTATTTTTGGCGCACTTTGTGGCATTTTTTTTCAGGCTGATCTTCAGTCCGGTAGCTCGTTTCATCCCCAAACGGACGGCCAAACCAAGTGTGTCAACAAAACATTGGGGAATATTATTCTCTGCCTTTGCAGTGATCGTTCCAACTTCCAAGCAGTGGGACCTCTGCCTCACGCTCGCTGAATTTGCTTACAACAACATGGAAAATAGGTCTACCGGTCGTACGCTCATCTCCATCGTGTATCAACGACCACCACTACATACATTGGACCTCATTCCACTTCCCAAGATTCCCGAATACAACATTGCGGCTGAACACCTGGCAACACGTGTGGAAACAATTCAAACGGAGGTTAAACAACACCTCGAGCTCTCCAACGCTAAATACAAGGCTGGCAAGGATTTACATCGTCGGGCTCAAACTTTTCGAGAGGGCAATCTGGTCATGGTACACCTTCAGAAGGAGCGTTTCCCAGCGGGTACATATAACAAGCTGAGCAAACACAAGGTCGGGCCTTGTCGCATTGTGCGGAAGATTAACGACAACACTTACGTTGTCGAGCTACCACCTGACCTCAACATCTCCAACACTTTCAACGTCGCTGATTTGACCAAGCATCACTCCCCCGACAAACCACTTTATCAACCCGATGACTCGCGGTTGAGTCCTTTTCAGGCGGGGGCGAATGGTGCGGCGGGAGCACCGGGCGAAGACAGCTCCGGTGATGGAGGAGCGGCCCAACTGGGCGACTTGTCTGGATGCTCTGTTTAAATACAGAGGATTCATTAATGTTATCTTATCAGCTTTCTTTTGGGAGGGGCATAAGAATCTTTTGTAGCCAATATATAAGGCATTGGTTTTGATGTTTTAGGGCAGAAAGGGTTTTAAAAACTTGGTGAACAAGGTTTTTTTGTTCAGCTGTCTTGAAGCCGACTACCCAGGCGTTCTCTTCCGCCAGTCACAAATCAACGGCATTAGCGGTGATTTTCCCTTCTCTTCCGTTGTTCTACTCCATCTGTTCTTTAGGTATATGGTCAACGATGGTTAAAGACCTTGTTATCGAGTACCATGTCAACGATCATCGAGTATCTTGTCAACGATCATTGAGGGTCTGGCCCCTGATCGACGATCCAAAACTGTTGGTAATAAACACTGCAAATATAAAATAAAGGGTACCGAACTAGAAATACAATATATCGGTACCATTGATAAAAGAAAAAGGGCATCAGATTAGCGATACAAAGCATTGGTGCCACCAATAAAACTGCAATTGGTTAACGAACGTTGGATATTGGTTGTTGGTTGAGAAACTATCCAACATAGGTCGACTAACAGATGCCAAAACTTCCAGATGCGTTAGGATTCGACGCACATACCTAATCGAATTTAGTAGAAGATCGTGGCATGAATTTCTACATTGTTCTCTTCCGCGACACGAGATTACTGTTCACAACACCAAATAACATGAAGTGGAATGCCTGGTCTCAGCAGAACTATTACAACCAACATCTAAATGTCCCTCGAGGATATAAATATCACTCTTACAAAATAGATCTTTTCTAAAAGCTCCTTTTGGATATTGAAGAATCTACGCAATAACTTTCTAATAAGGGAGTCTCGAGACAAACATGAGAGTAAGATAAATCAGCTTTTAAATCACTTGTCGGTGTTGCTCATGGTCTTTCAACAACTCCACTTTCTCATCATCTAAAATGCAATACACTATACGAGGGTTGTGCTTGCTGCGGTATTAACCCAACACCTTACCGCATGAACTGATAACAATCGTGTATCACATATGTCCACGTTCCAGAAGGCGCATCTCACTTTCAAAAGGATTTTGGTAAATGTCGAAATAGATTGCAGCGAAATGTAAACATGATACATTCGCAAGGTATACTCGAGCCCAAGCTCCCGAGATCTGGTTCCCCCAATGAGTCCTGTTCAAGAGAGATTCAAGACCTATAATTCCAAGATGCATAATAAGGCTCCTCACCCATCCTTCAATAACATGGGGGCTACTAATTATCAAATTACTTGAATACAACAAGTAATATGATAATTAGTAGCAGCGGTGATGGCATCCTCGAGCTTCAAGGCCATAAAGACAGCAGCTGAAATTTCGCCGTCTTCGGTCGCGAGTAGCAAGCGCAATTCTTTGTGTGGAAAATTATGCGGGGGGGGGTACGGCTATTTGCAGCAAAAACAAAAGTCTTGGCGATGGAGGCCGATGTAATCCTAGTGGAAGGGGATGTGCCAGAGAATTCGGCTTCGAAGGTGGCTGGAGGCGGGTGCTAGAGAGGGGCTGTCAACGAGGCCAATGGCTGGGGAGCTTTGTATTATGGTAGAGGGAATGTGTCTGCTTGGGTAGGTGTGTCATCGTGGCAAGGAAGCCAAAATGCTGCAATTTCAGCATTCATTATAATTAATCGTTGAACTCATTTGCATTTGCATTGCATCAATCTTAGAACTCCACAACAATCCACTAGCATCACTTCACTAAAGTTCCCTTAGGGCACGTTTGCATGCTCAACTCACCTTATCCTATGTCACCTTATATGTAAGGTCATTCATCGTAAATTGAGATGTGGTTATTTCAAACTTTGGGCCAATACTAAACATGAAGAAAACAGCCCTAATTGATCTTATCTCAATAACGTTGACCTACACAGACAACGAGTTAAACTCTTAAGGCAATAGCTTACACTTGGTAAAATGCATTGTAAAAGTCTTGAAGCCTTAAGATATGTCATAAAGCATCTGAACGATAGTGAAGATCATTGGCATATTGGAAGTACCATCATAGATCATCAAAAAATAGTCTCACACATCTCTAGATGATGTGTCACGAGGCTAGAGATTTCACGTACTCGAGCCCACTCCAGAAGGAAGAGAACACTCAAGAGCTCCCTTAACTCTCCACATTTCTATTTAAAAACATGGTTATTACAATTCAGAGGGTTCTTGCCCTTTTATATACCTCAAGGAATTTTCCCTTCAAAGAATAGAGATTTCTAAATTTCTCACTACTCTAGAATCATCCACACTCACTAAAACTATTTACAAGACCCATGAAACATTATGTTGTTCTATACTATTCCCTAAATTAGAACAACTTAGAACCCTCTAGAATAATACTCCACGCCCTTTAGAAAACTTTCCATGTAGTCATGTACTAAAGTTCTCTACAAAGTTACATCCTAAGACACTTCAACACGGCACTATAATACTCTAGAATACCCATACAGCTCTAGAGACTTCTAAACAACACTAACACTAATATTATGACTCTTAACCCCAATGAGTCCATGGATTCATCTACCATCTTCAAAAATCTTCAAATGCGCCAAGTTGTGTCAGGAATGAACATTGAGCTAGCAATCTACAACATATATGTGTGCGCATCAGGCTGAATGTAATAGATGAATGCATTGCATTAAACCAGGATGTATATACTTATTGGAGGGCACCTCGATCAAATGGTTTCCACCAAAGATGTCCCCAATAAGCTTCTGATTGATAAGCCTACTTAATGGGTTCGGTCATTAGTGGCTTGACATTCTTATCCATCATATCCAAGAAGAAAGGTGAAACAACAAAGGCCAAAATCACATAGTCGCACAACAATCAACTAGCATAGACAGATTAAGGCACACATGACACAACAGCTAATAAGGCATCAAGTCGTGATATTCATCAATAGCCATATGCTGTGAGAAAGTCACAAAGGAATCATGAAACCAAAATCACATAGTCGCACAACAATCAACTAGCATAGACAGATTAAGGCACAGAACAACTACGAAGCACGGATACTTAAAAAGGCCTCGCGTATCGACTCGAACGCGTTTCGGATACGGGAAACGCTCGGAAAAACGTTTCCGAAACTCCAGGAAACGCATATTTTAATTTAATTAAAAAATAAAAAGGGAATCGTGTATCCCGCCTTGCGGGATACGCGATTCCTGTCCGCTCCGCCTTTTATTTCCCTAGGTTTAGTCCGCCTTTTATTCCCGTGCGTTGTCCGATCCGCCTTTTATCTCCTCTACTCCCGTCTGCTGTAAGAGCCATCGCTGCTCCCGTCTGCTGTAAGAGCCGCCGCTGCTCCCGTCTGCTGTAAGAGCCGCCGCTGCTCCCGTATGCTATAAGAGCCGCCGCTGCTCTCCCGTCTGCTGTAAGAGCCGCCGCTGCTCCCCTCTGCTGTAAGAGGTTCTTCTTCTTCTTCTTGTAACAGCTAATAAGGCCTCAAGTCGTGATATTCGTCAACAGACATATGCTACGAAAAAGTCACAATGGAACATTAAGATATCATGGGTAAATCAAAAAGAATTTCAAACAAAAAATATTCATTTTCTGTAGTGGCACTAGCGCAGGTAGCGGTGGTGCTAGGAGGCAGCACCAACACCACTCAAGAGTTCAACCACAACACCACAGAATTGATGGTCGATAGAGAAGGTTAAATCGTTGAAGATAAAGTCACCCAACAAGACGAAGTTGGCTGACACGACTGAGGATGAAATCGGCCGACAACGAAGTTGTCCGACGTGATTGAAGACGAATTCACCGAAGTGAATGAAGACGAATTCACCAAAGTGACTGAAGACGAAGTCACCCAACACAATCACATTGAGATCCTCCTCGATGTAGGTCAAAGCAAGTGCTTCAAAGATTGTTATTATCAATCACAGTTAAATCTTCCATCGAAGAAGCCAAAAATGTTGAAGAAGTAGGCGGAAAATGAAATTTGGATTCCACTAGGATAGACGAGATACTTGCAGCGCGCTCTGATACCTGAAGCTGACAAAACATATTTAAATGGCAACGCGAGAGGGAGATTTTGGAAAACATGTGTTTCGTGCATACATGCTACACAATAGACATTAGAAGTGGAACAATGTTAAAGATTGTGTTTGCGGGCACAAATAGAGGTTCATAACCACATGTCACTGCTGCACAAAATAAATACCTTTATTCTAAGTATGAAAATATGTTCTTCAAATAGAAGTAGTAAATCAAACCTTGTGTGAACACAATGAGTGAACCAGAAGCTGGGCTTTACAAGAAATGTATTACCCATTACATATAAAAAAAATGTCACACTAAAGCTCCTAGCTTAAGGTATCTCCATTAACTTATACAAATACATTACTATCAAGGAGTAATCTTGGAGAGACGGAAAACTCTCACTGCAGATATACATAAACTTGTACATAAGAAACGGAAAAAAAGGAAGATAAATGAGAAATTTCTCAGTACTACAGTTCGAAGATTAAAGGAATAATGGCAAGCTAAAATATGAACATCATACTCAGTATTCACTATAAGAGTACATACAAGGAGATGTATATAATCATCTGCTTGATCAGATTCCAAGTCTAAGGTTGGATCAACCCTTCTAAGCTGCAAACAAAAATTTTAAATATTAAGAATATGCCAAATTACTAAAGAAGTATCTTACATTAATGTTCAAGAAAAATGTAAATGATTGTGCTAATTACAAAGGAATTAAACTTATGAGACAAGTGGTAAAGTTATAGGATAAAGTATGAAGAATATACAGAAAAAGACATTAAGTTCAGAGAAACAATTCAGTTACATGCTAGGAAGATCAATTATTTTAAGAAAAATTTGGGTTAAGATAATTCATGGAAAACAATAGATAATAAAGAAAGGATTGTTACGAGATTTGTATTGACTAAGAAAAGTCATATGATCAAGTACCACAAAAAATTGATTTAGTATGCTTTAGGGAAGTAACTAAAGATACGTACGATGGAGCAAGTAGTACTATTAAAAGTAGTGGTGGAATGAACAAATGATTTCCATGCATAGTAGGTTTACATCACTGATTAGCATTGAATCCATATCTGTTTTGAAATAGCACTGAAGATGCTTGCAAAAGAAATCCAAAATGAGTTCAGTGAAAATTTAAAACAAAGACAATATTATTTAGAAGATATAAGGGTTCAAATTAGCAAACAAGGAATGGGTCAGCCAATGTGCGATACAACCAAGTCCACACATAAGTGATACATCGTTCATTAAGGAAAGACATAAACTAAAACTGTTGAAACCCTCGAAGCTTATCTTAAACGAATCTCCCAACCTGATTCTTCTGGAGAAAAAAATCAGGAAATGGGTCAACCTACTGATGAGAAAGAAAGACTCTTCCCCGTAGTTACACTAAAACATTTATTTTATAAAAAATGCATGAATACTCTAAAGATAATAATTTATACTAAGGAAAAAATTACTAACTATGGTACAATGCATGCTTTTATATAAAAGTAAATTTATGAATATAAATCATCTTTTTTATGTTTCGTCATATTCTAGATTGTTCTCAAACTTCAGAATCATTAAAGAACGTATCTAAAGTCAAGGTTGCACATATTCACTTTCTACATATCCTTGGTTTCATGAATTACTATGCACAATCTAGAGATTTGAGTCTCTAATGGAAAACGTAAGTACTCTAATGTATCCCTGTTGCGGGACACGAACACGCATCCAATAATTTTCCACGGGATGTTGACCCTCATTTGAGGCTCATAAGGTCCACTGCACCTTATGAGTATGATGGTGTGCGTCCACCAATCAAGAGGGAAAACACTCGACGTGCCTCCTATTAATTTTTTCATATAGTGGTGGCATGATCAACATAAAGGAACACCCGCATAAAACCACTTTAATCTTTGCATATAGTGGTCGGCATGATCAACGTGAGGCATCGCCCGCATAAAGCCACTTTAATCTTTGCATACAGTAGTCTGCATGATCAGCATAAGGGATGAGCCGCATAAAGTAACTTTAATCTTTACATATAGTGGTCGGAATAATCAACATAAGAGATCACCAGCATAAAGTCACTTTATTCTTGGATTACATATTTCATTAAATTTACGTTCTATGTCATGTCTTTGTGTAACTAATGTTAACACGATGAACCAATTATAATATGATCTTCCACTTTCATCTATTCATAAAATATTATATACATAAATTCAAGTATCGTGAAACTCCCACATAATTAAATGCATACATGAGGAATTTCATATATTGAATTACATGGTATGCCTAACCAAAAGGAATCAAATTTCTTACCTCGGTGTTGCGGCGTTCATAGACACAACGCGGCAGCATGATTCCTCACAAAGTACGATTCTGCTATGAATTCTTCGCAAAATTCTTTCTCCGAACTACAACAACGCTTAAACACAACTTGAAATTAAACAAAAATCATAAACACGTTAATAAGCGAAGAGAACAAATCTAGAGGTCACCCTTTCGTTCTCGGGTTTCGCTTTTACTTCTTCCCCAACAATGGACACAAGGGTCGGCAGTTCTCTAAACAGGGAAGTTGGGAATGAACCTTGCAAGTAGAACAATTAATGGGCAGCTTGTATAAAATAATATCTCAATGATGTTAGTTCACCAAATATGCAACAATAAGCAACATTGACTTCAAATTAGAACTTGCACAAGTAGTGGGAGTCTGGGAAGGCGTTATGTAGCTGATTTCTGGGACTGCGCGGTAATTCGGGTAGGGGATTGGCTTCAATTTCAGGGATTGATGTAGGTTTTAGGACGGGGAAGTGTTATAAGGAGTTTGGTGGATCTTGGAGAGGAGTTTGAAGAGGCTGCTGGAGCAGTCATAGATAGAAAGGGCGCTGTCGGGAACAATTCTGGAAGCAGGCAGTGACTGGTTTAGGCATGGATAAGTATTGGCTGCAGGAAACAGTGACTTGAGGGAAAGGAGTGGGCGGTTTGTTGGGGGGAATAAGTAGGGATGAGCCTCCTGAAGAGGGATCTTGGACTTGTTGGTCTAGATGTAAAGAATTGTGGGTTGGCTGCTAGTAGACGTGATAGAGGAGTCACGACTGGACAAGCGTAGGAGGTCATGGCCGGCCACTTGGAAGGTGGTGGCCGGCGGGTTGAAGGTGGCGGAGGTGGAGGCCGGTTGAACAAGGGGAAAGGAATCTAGGCTTCGGCACCTAGAGTCCCACGGAATCGGCGCCGTGGAATCATTACAAGACTGAAAAGCTGTCTTTGCAATGCCCAGAAATCATCCCATAACCTCTATTTATGGATATAGAGGCCACTAAATCCGACCATGGAAGATTAGCCTATTTGCTTAGCCCTATGCAACTCTCTACGAATAGAAAGGATGATTCTTTTTTGCATCTCCTCATCCTTCTAGCACTCACTGCTATAGATAGAATTAGGTATTTCCAGTCATCGTATAGAACATAGAACATCAATTCAATGTCTGGCAGGACACTCTATTATAGTTTGAATCCCTTTCAGCCGCCAAGCATTCCTTCCCGCACCCAGATTGTGTTTCATTCTACCTACGCAACCTTTTCTCCTCTCCATCAATAAGATAATAATCGACACCAAAAGCTACTGATTCAGAAGCCGGTCTAAACACAGTAGTTATTCAAGCTATGTTGCTCCCTTCAACATTTACTGTTCAAGTGGGGTAGTGGAATCCCGCAAAATGGAGTCAAAGTGTTGAAAAAAGCCCAGCCAAGGGAAGACATGACGGTCTAGATTGTCTGAAACTTCAACCCCTAATAATACATAAAATAAAAATACAGAATAATAATAATGCATAGAAATATCTTATAGTCGCTATGAACACAATCACGGGCTAGGATCGTTCATACAACAATTCTAACTCTGCCTCTTGCGTAGACCAAACGACATAAATTGTAAACCCGTGCAAATTTCAATAAATGTTGAACAGCTTGCGATCCGCGATCCCCATCAATTTGTAGTCAAACAACTTTTATTTGGTTTTTCAGCTACTATCAATTAAATGGGAGATTAGATCGAAGAATTAAAAAAAAACTCCTACGACAAAGTGACCTTATAAGGCTTAATTGCAATTCATCATTCTCAAAATAGAGCATCACTAGTAATCTATGAAGCATGGATACTTACAATGGTCTTACGTATTGCATCTGAAACGCTTCAGAGTCAAAAAACTCTAGGAATCTCGTCCCTAAAAAATCTCAAAAACTTTTTCTTTTAACTTTAGATATAAAACTTTCGGATACTTTCAGATATTACCGGATTCACCTGAGTATGCTCGTAAATGCCCAAAAATTATGTTTTGTGATGGTAATATGGAAAAAGACATGTGAAGAAGAAGTGTAGAATAATAAGTGGTGGGATTAAATTGATTATATACTTTTATTCATGACTCATATTTAAGATATGATACGTGTTTGTGACACAAACTTTGTTTATTTAAATTATGATATGGGAGATATAATAAAAAATAATAAAGATGTGAATGTCACACATCTTCATCTTAATTTGTACTTATATTAAATAATTTCACATTTTAAAAATGCATGCCATATCCTAGGTTTTTTGAAAATCACATTTCTAGTATCCGTATCGTATTGTATTTAGTATCTCGTCCCCATCCCTGTGCAACATAGCTAGTAATTAAATAAAAAACAATGGGTTCTAGCTTGTGTTGCACTTCAATTTTTCCCACCAAAAACATTGGGGTGACCAAAATGACCTTCAAACATATGAATTAATCTCAATCATATGATCAATGATGTTAAAGTTTGTGTTACAATGATCTTCGTGAAATTAGATTAGAGTATGATAATGGCCCTAATCCTAAAGCACCTGACACGTCAAATTTGTCACAACAATTAGGATTGTCAAACTGGAACCACTAGGAATTGCCTTATTACCCTAAACCAAGGCCGGTTCCCAGTTTGGTAGTCGGACCAACTGGTTCATTATCCTTCACAGTCTGTGAATAGGGTGGCTTTGGGGGCTGAACTAGAATAGCCGCTAGGTCGATTTATGGTTAGACTAGCAGATACGGTCCGATTTGAACTTGGTAAAAATGAGAATGTCAATATGGAAATACGAGTTAAAAATAGATTAATGAATGATTATATTAGATAATTGATGGAAGTGACATATCTCGAAGATAAAGTGATAGAAAATAAATTTAGGTATGGGCATATACAATGAAGATTAGCAGATGCATCAATTAGATGAGTAATTATGACCAGTGTCAAGAGATTAGGTAGGAAAAAGAGTTAACCCAAAATAACAAAGATGAAGAATGTTAAAATGATTAGTTAATCTAGGTTTAACACATAGGAAAATGCTTGATAGAAATGACTGGAAAATGAGGATTCATAAAGTCAACAACAAATAGTTGGGGCAATGTCATTTCGGATGATCTTGAGTTAAATTCCCACAAAAAGTAAATTTCTTCTAAATAAAAGATAATTTTTCTTATCCATGCCAAAATAGCTTGGATAATTTGTAAATATACCAAGTTAAATGTACAAAGTACCTTATGACGGACTTCATCTGCTAAGATGTCATCATGCTTTAAAAATAAAGCAAGCTCTTCATCTTCAGCTGCCTCTGCAGCGGCAGCCACATAATTTTTGGTCCTATGAAGATATTCAGCTCTACAATATTTTGTCCAGAAATCCATTTCGGACATCTAGCCATCCAAATCATAGGACCATGTAAGAGTAATAAAGAAGAAGACCACAAAACTCAAGAATATCAATTGAAAACTACAGATTCACCTTGTTAGGTACATAATCAAGAAAAGCACGATGAACAGCAGGTTTTTCAGCAAATATCTACAAATGTAATTTCAAATCAGTTAGGCATAAGAAATTAATAAGGTACGCTAAAAGAAACCTAAATATCTTATAAAGAAAAATAATAATCACACTGTTGGTGGGAAATCAGTGCCTTGAACATAGATCACTCTGAGGAATTCAAATATCCCATTTCTAGCTTATAGGTATAGCTGAATAACTCTAATTTGCTTTAAAATTTCCCCACATGCGTGACAATTTAAATTCCAAGCTTGGGGTAGTGTCCAATCCTAATTGTTGTGACAATCCTAAATCCTAATGTAAAGTGTGTGGCCTAAATATCCTACAACTATAATGGGTATTTTAGTGATATGTTATGGGAAAAATCTAATAATGATGCGAATAAACAATTATCAGGCGAACAATTATAATAAGTACTGAAATTATTACAGAGTCCACAATCATTCACATTTAAGATTAGACATTAGAGAAAGAAGATAGATTGAGTTAAATTAAAGAGAAAATACTTCAATTAAATATTAGGATAATAAATCATGCAAATAGAACCAAGTATAGGATGAACAAATATGAATTAATATCCAAAATAGCATGATTGTTCACCAAATTTTCAACAATAAGTAGTAAAGACTTCACACAAGAACGTAAATAAGCAATCAGAGTCTGGAAAAATGATAAATTGCTGATTTCAGAGACTGGACAGCAGGTTCAACGGAATTCTGCGCGGGTTTCAGGGACTGGACGGGTTTTGTAGGGTGTTGGAGGGCTCCGGTAAGTGTGTGCTGAATGTTGGGTTGAAAGGGGAAGGGCCGTGGATGCTGCTGGAATGGGGTTGGGGATGATTACGGAGGGAGGGAACAAGTCGACAGGGAGACTGATGGGTAAAAACTAAAAACTTAATTGGCAGTAGGATTTCTGGGTACAGGTGGAATGCTGGACTGGGACAGCCTACAGGCGAGTAGACTAGGAGGGAAATTCAGCGGAAAATTTTGGTTCGGCTAGGAGAATAAGGGATGGGGCTGTTCGTTTAGGAGGGAGTGGCGGTTATGGGGTTTGAAGTGATGTAAGTGAGCAGTTTTTTAAGGGGGGTGGGTATCTATAATAGGAAGTGGGTAATTAATTGCTGCAGTTTGTGGTAGTTATAGGACTTGTAGCCGTTGGTATAGGGGAGATAGTGGGTAGTTGGAGCAGGGAGGGGCTGCCAGCGGAAGGGATGGTGGTTTCCGTCGGTCGGAGGAAGAAGGGAGGGTGGTGGTCAGCCAAGTAGAAGGAGGGTTGTAGGCTTCGGCACCTAGAATTCCACAGAATTAGTATTGTGGAGCTATTACAAGAATCCGAATATCTGTCCAAATTTTGCAATGCCCAAAAATCAGCCCATTGACCTCTATTCATAGATGTAGAAGTCAATATGGACGGTATAGATCGCCCGGAACTTCAACCCATAATAATACATGAATTAAAAATACAAATTAATAATAATACATAGACATATCCAGATGTCACTTTTAACGTGATCACGAGCTCAGATAATCCATATGACGATTATAACTTTGTCTTTGCGTGTGAAAACCCGTATAAACTTTGGTAAGGGTCGACCCACTCGCGACCCGTGATCTACATCACCCAAAAGATTAAAAAAGTAATACATAAGAGAAATCACCTAAACTTAAACTAATCCAAAGAAAGATATAAATAAGAGCAAAGGGGGCAGCTGTCAGAGTATTGCAGAATTTGGAGAACTTTCCGAATTCTAGGGATCATCTCACGGTGACAACTGTATGAGGCCCTAGGTGACGACTCCGAGGTAAAACCTTATTATTCCCTTATATACATGCATAGCCGCACCCCACCCCTCATACTGCACGATGATCCCCCCTCCAAATCCTGCAACGCTCCTTGTTTCCATTCAGCAAACCGCAAGCCGCCAACCCCTCCCCACGACTCAATCCCGCTCTACAGTTCATCATTGGAATTCCTCCAGGCCGCTAACTTCCCATGTCGACAGCTCCACTGCAGCCCTCAACGCACATCCAAGTTGTTGCCTTCACCCATCCAAACTGCTGCCTTCACCCATCCAGATCTCCTGTTGATGCTTCCCCAAGACCTAGTAAAATCCCTGTCGTGATCCTCGACTCCCTTCCAGATCCCTCACTCATCAGCCCTAACCCCTCCAGAATCCCTCTTCTAGCAGCATCCATCTTCCCCCGCCAGCCGCAGCCTCCATCCCCTCCCCTACCTTGACCCCCTCCTCTAAAATCGCATCCCCACAGTCTTCCAGCCCCCTTCCCACCTCCGGACAGCAGCTACTCCAACCCGAATCATTGGATCTCCATCTTACGACAACACCCCTTTACCTCGGGAGTATTTTATTATTGTATGGATCTTTACCCTCTTTATTGATATATGGTTATGTGATTTCATACTAACTAGGATATCTTGTTTAGTAGTTGTTTGCTCTGGGAATTTTTATGATTTGCAGCACTAATTTGCGAACGTGCTCTTGTTTTCGCTCTCTACGAGGAGGAAAGTCTAAGCTTGTTTGCCTAAATAAATATTGGCAACTGCTTGAATTAACTACCGGTGATTTATTCCTTCATTAATCGTTTGTGATTATGCCGTCGAATCTTGTGTAAGTTGCATGAGTAACCTAGGGCATTAGCACAACACTTAGGATTGTTAGTTAGTACTCACACACACCTACCCTACCCTGCATCGCATAGACCTGTGTACACCATCACCATGGCTATATTTAACATAGGCAATAGAGCTCATCCAGGATAGCTCATCCTAATACGCAATGAAACCATTTGGAATCTGATGAATACAAAGTCATTTTCATTATTTTGTCAGTGCACCCATTGTTGCAATGAGAACATAAGCCAGGTAAACAACATAAGTGCCAGGGGATTCGAAAAACTACATACCTGATGAATTATCTCGGTTGTCAAACTAAACGTGACTTTATTTGTCTGCAAATGAAAGTCAATGAGGAAAAAATAAGAACAGACATGTCATGCAAATAATTCAGGAGAGAGAACAAATAATATTTTAGAGAAACAATTACATAATAGGAGCAATCCTCTAATGTACAAAGAGAGAGTAATAAAAAAGATAAACTTGTTGACCCAGCAACAATAGAACAATCAAGTAAACAATGAAAGTCTTAATACTATACCCGTCCATCAGTAAGAGGCCTGATGTCAGCCATCGCACTTTTGAACCCTCTCCTTTGTTTTGATAGCTTAATCGCAGAATCATCTAGCAAATTCTGCAAGATATATGAAACGGCATATAACTTTCAAAACTAAACTCAGATAAGACTTCTGTAACTAAACTTAACAATGGAGCGACATAAAGGCAAGCTACCTTCCTTGTTGACCAAAACTCTGATTCTGTCAATATGCCAGTCATGACAAATTGTTTATGGAGCCTTTGCAATTCACTGTAAAAGGAGTACTTAAATTTCATGATTTTGCTAAACCTAAGACCCTAAAACTTGAATATATTAGTAAAAAAAATTACTTGTTTTTTTAACCAAACAACAAGATGCAAGAAGTCGTGTAAGAAATGCATATAAAACGAATATAAAGGTAAATCTGGTTAATGAAAATATGAATATTCAAGCAAAGGGTACATTGCTTATTTCATCAAGAACTGGAGGTATGCAGGGCATTGCCTCAACTAGGTCATTTCCACTCCATTTGACTATTTATACTTGTTGAAATAGCCCATGTGTTTTGGCCCATTTGGTGGCCCATTTACTCCTCTTCTATATCTCTTTAGTCCCACATTGTGTATAGGGTTTCTCTCTCTCTTCTCTCTCCTATAAATATGTACTCTCTCTTTGTATACAATACTGAAAATACATACAAGATTCGCTCTTTTCTACATGGTATCAGAGCCAGGTTTCCGTTTTTTCCGGTCTCCCGTTTTCTGACCGCCCACCCTCCTGTTCTCAACTTCTGGCGGTCTCCTTTCCTGAGACCGCTCCCCCCTGCCGCTCCCTCCCGTATTGCTCCCAGCCTCCCACGCTTCCCTCTCTTCTTGGCTTTTTATAGCTTCCTCCCTCTGACGCGTGGGTCCCGCCGTCTTTTCTCTAGTCCAGCGAGCTCGCCAGACCGCTCTCCTCTCCAGCGGTCTCTCTCAGACCGCCTGAGCTCTCCGCAAATTCCCTACTCGTGGCTTCCACCTGAGCTCAAGCAGCCCTCTTGCCCTCTGCCGGTCTCCTCATTCGATCTCCTCTGCCAATCTCGCGATCTCCTTCAGCCGGTCTTATCTCTCAGCCGAGCTCTGCCCTCTGCCGGTCTCCTCATTCGATCTCCTCTGCCGATCTCGCGATCTCCTTTAGCCGGTCTTATCTCTCGGCCGAGCTTCTGCGAGCTTCCTCCGCGAGCGCTCTCATTCTCGCAACACTCGCCGCCAGCGAGCTCACCTTCAGACCGCTAGCACGCTCTTCTTCTGCGAGCTCATCAGCTCATCGAGCGAGCTCATCTCAGACCGCCAGCGAGCTCATCTCAAACCGCTGCGGTCTCTTCAAACCGCAGCCTCCTCTAACCGCTCCCCCCCGTGCAGCGGTCTCCGGCCTTCTCAACTCCGCAGCGGTCTTCTCTGCACCGGGGCGTAGCCTTGACCGGCTGACTGTGCGAACTGCTCTCCTCAAGACCGCCAGCCAAGTTCTTCTTGCACGATCTGCTCTTCCCGGCTATAATGGGTTCGTCTGAGAACTCCTCGACTGTGCCTCCTGAGACCGCCCGCCAACAACACTCCTCGACTTTGCCTCCTGAGACCGCCCGCCAACAGCACTCTCCTAGTGAGCTCCGTGATGAGTTGCGGATTACTACCATCTCCCTATCTGGGAAGAAAAACTTCATGCCCTGGATGCACTCTGTCCGCCGCGTCCTTCAAGCCAAGGGCCTTGCCTCCCATCTCACCCAGGATCCCCCAACTCCAGTCACTGAGGAATGGCTGCGGGACGATGGCCGCGTTCAGTCATGGCTCCTGAACTCGCTGGATGGCGAACCGTATGAAATGGCCATGTACCTTGAGACGGCCAAGGCCATGTGGGACGAGCTCCAGTCCCTGTATTCCGAAAAAGATAGCCTTCAACGTCTGTTCGATATCATCACCGACCTACAGGCTCTGGACACCACCGGGCCTAACATGACCTCTGTTGTTGCCCGTGTCAAATCTCTGGCTGAAGCATGGATCCAACATCAGCCATCAACAAATGATCATGCAACTCAGCGGGCTCAGAAGGAGGCAGTCTGCATTGCTATGCTCATGGCCCGGGTCCCACCTCATCTTCTGGGCCTTCGGGCTCAGATCTTGGCCTCAGCTACCACTCCGTCTCTATCAAGTGTGTGCTCCATGCTCCTCCGAGTCACACCACCTCTTGATATCACGGCACCTACCTCATCGGCCCTCCTCCAGCACGCTCCTACTTCTCCCTCTCTTCCTCCTCCACCTACCCGGGGAGGCCGGTCTGGCGCTCGGGGAAGAGGTCGGGGGGGCCGGGGGAGACCTAAATGCTCGTTCTGCGGCCGTGATGGTCATTATGAGGCCACATGCTTTCGTAAAAACGGACATCCTCCTCGTCCTACAGCATCCCTTGCAACGGAAAGTCCGTCCACCTCAAGCAATCCGGTGGAC
Organism: Dactylorhiza incarnata; assembly: GCA_033032865.1. Taxonomy (NCBI): domain Eukaryota; kingdom Viridiplantae; phylum Streptophyta; class Magnoliopsida; order Asparagales; family Orchidaceae; genus Dactylorhiza; species Dactylorhiza incarnata. The sequence goes on along the minus strand of JAWHQI010000110.1, from coordinate 2,711,158 downwards.
CTTGACGCAGTCCGCCTCCAACTCCAGCAACTTCATGGACTTCTCAGCCCTACTTCTGCATCTGTCGCCTCCGTCTCCAATGAAGGTATGGCTTGTCTCTCCACTAGCCCAGGTTGGATAATGGACTCCGGTGCTACTCATCATATTACCGCGCGGCAACCAACTCAATATTTGGATACTCCTCATCCAAAGTGCATCACTGTGGCCAATGGGGATACTGTTCCCGTCTCCGGTTCTGCTGACATCTCGCTCACCTCCTCTCTTTCTCTTCGCTCGGTTCTTCATGTTCCGGGCTCCTTCAATTTACTTTCCATTGGTCGTCTTACAAATGACTTGGATTGTTCTGTCACATTTAACCCCTCGTCTTTTTTGATACAGGATCGACGGACGCGGACTACCATTGGTAAAGGACGATTGCGGAACGGACTCTACCTCCTTGACGACTCTCCCACCATCCTCTCCTCTGTCTCCGCCATAGACTGGCACCGACGTCTCGGGCACCCTCCTCTACCCGTCCTCCAGAAGGCTCTCCCTGATGTACCTCTTTCTCCGTTTAAATGTGAAACTTGTATTTTCGGCAAACAGCCACGTTCTTCTTTTCCCGCACATTGTACTCGGAGCCCGGCTCCTTTTGATTTAGTGCACTCCGATATTTGGGGGCCATATAAAACTACTAGTATTTCTGGATATCGGTATTTTCTCACGTTTGTTGATGATTACTCTCGGTTAACGTGGCTTTACCTGCTTCATGATCGCTCTGCGCTCCCTCGTGTCTTTAGAGCATTTGTCCTCGAGACCCGTACGCAATTCTCCACTACCATCAAAACCTTACGCTCCGACAATGCTCGTGAATACACAAGCCACGATATCACCACTCTATGCTCAGACTTCGGAATCATCCATCAAACATCCTGCGCTTACACCCCTCAACAAAACGGCGTGGCCGAGCGAAAGAACCGTCACCTTCTCGAGGTTGCCCGCTCACTTATGCTTCACATGAACGTTCCCAAATCATATTGAAACTTCGCGGTCTCCACTGCTTGCTTCCTTATCAACCGTCTCCCTTCATCCGTTCTCCATAATAATACTTCGTTCAGCCTTCTTTTTCCTTCTACTCCACCCTTCTCTCTCACACCTCGCACCTTTGGGTGCACCTGCTACGTCCACATCTTGGGACCCTCCACGGATAAGTTGGATCCTCGTGCTACCAAGTCCATCTTCGTCGGCTACTCTCGAACTCAGAAAGGTTACGTCTGCTACTTCCCTACAACCCGTAAAATAACGGTCTCTGCCGATGTTACCTTCTGGGAGGATCAGCCGTTCTTTTCTGGTCCTGTATCCACCCTTGCACCACCACCCGCTCCGCGACCTGTCATCCCGGTCAACGAAACTTTCGTTCCCGTTCCTCCATCTCCGGCTCCTGATATTGCTCCCACTCCAACCTCCATTATCTCTAAACCACCGATCATCCGTGTCTACACTCGTCAACATCCTCGTTCCGATCCGACTCCGCAGTCCGACTCGACCTCCGGTGCTCCGTGTTCTGCTGATCAGGTACCAGAATCGACTGCCCATCCTTTGGCGAATTATATGTCCTTACATCGCCTCTCACCCCACCTTCATACTCTGGCCACTTCTTTATCGTCGGTTGCAGTTCCTAACTCTGTGCAGGAGGCTCTTCAACATCCTGGCTGGCGTGCCGCCATGGAAGAAGAAATGGCTGCGTTGTGGGCAAACCAGACCTGGCAGCTGGTGGATCTTCCCCATTGCCAGAAAACTGTTGGTTGCAAATGGGTCTTTGTCATCAAGCATGCTGCGAATGGGACCATTGACCGCTTAAAAGCTCGACTAGTGGCTCGCGGCTACACTCAGCAACAAGGTTTGGACTACGACGAAACCTTCTCTCCCGTCGCCAAACTGAACACAGTACGGGTTCTTCTCTCCGTTGCTGTGCACCGCCAATGGCCCTTACATCAACTGGATATTAAGAACGCCTTCTTAAACAGTGATCTCACTGAAACGGTGTACATGCAGCAGCCGCCCGGGTTTGAGACCACGGGGGAGTCTAGGACCCCAAAAGTCTGTCATCTTTTGCGGTCTCTATATGGTCTCAAACAGTCTCCTCGAGCATGGTTCGACAAGCTCAGCAAGGTCCTTCGTGAAGCAGGGTTTACTCGGAGCTCGGTGATGACGCATATTTTGACTTAAATATGCTTGCTATTATTATTATATTTTTAATATAAACTATATATATTTCTCTAAATTATATTATAATTATCTAATTATTAATATTTTATAATTATTCGCACTAATGTTGTTTTATTTTATTTTATGACAGGCTTGGGGGAATTTCGGCACGACTCAACGCAAAAGCCCGCTGTCAACTGTTCGGACGAGAAATTATTCTCATGCAAATAATTCTTGCATGCATGTTATTCCACCATTTTTTCTCTCTCCTCACCATGCATGAAATTATCCTTAATTTATTATATTTAATTTTTCATGCATGGTCACCTTTATTATGCATAAAATATTTTATAAATTTCAAAACATGTGTACTCTTTCTCTCTCTTTTATTATTTCTCCATTTAAATCACTTCCACCAATTCATCTTCTTCATCCCATTTAATTTTCTCCTATTTAATTCATGTAGCCACCTCATCCATGCATGATCGAAATTCTCTCTCCCCCTTGTTCTTCCTCTTTATTTTATTTTATTTCAATGTGTGTGGCCTTCCATCTTCCCCTCTTTATTTCTCTAAATTCAATTCATCTTCCACCCCTTCATCTCTTTTCCCTTCATTTTAATTCATGCATTTAACCCTTCATCTTCTCCTCCACCTCTTCATGTCCCCACATTATTTCTCCAATTTATTCCTCCACATGCATGGCCGGCCACACCATTTCATTTCTTCTCCTCTCCACCAATCAAAATCAAAGGGTGGTTATTTTTGATAATTTATTATCATGCAACTCTCTCTCTACCCATCCAAACCACCGCCCAAGCCTATTCTTATTAGTATCATAATTATTAGTATTAGTTATTATTATTATTATTCCAATACTCATGCAACCTCTCATCTTCATTTCTTTATTTCTCTTGGAGTCCAAAGGCCACAATTTATTGTAATGGATGATTCTAGATGTTTTTTTGCATCTATATAAGGAGCATGAGTCCAAAGCTTTGGGAGGCTGGAAAAGTTTAAGAGTTGGAGAAGAGAGAAAGTTCAAGAGAGTTCTACTTTGTATGAGAGTTTAATTTCATGTTGTTTCTTATATGCTTTTGTTTTCATTTTGCTTAATATGGTTGTGCACTTTTATTATTTTCTTTTAATGAAAATGCAATCTTTCTCTTTTATTGTTGTCTCTTTTCTTACTATGAGTAGCTAAATTTTCTCTTAGTGCTTGATTGGTTAGTATTGGGATGAAGATTAATTTATAATTTATCATCTCTAATTCTTAGATTTCTCGTTTCGATTTATTTCTGATTAAATTTTGGTTGCGAGTTTATATTGCTAGTATATAAATTTCGCCATCCGATCGGTATTCTAGTTGGCCGAGAGGCTCGTGAATGCTTTAGATCTCTCGGAAATAAAGAGATTTGAATATTCTTCTTTGAGAATTAAAGATATCGAGTCTTTTGGATTTGGGATTAATCGTTCATGCAATTTTAATTTTATTTCAAATTTTAAGAGATTATGTTTGAAGTATTATTAAAATTAGGCGATAGTTGTCTCTAGCGAGTTTCTATCGTAATTTTTCAATCCTCCAATCGAAACAGAATTTTTAAGAATTAGAGCGCTTCTTTTATAATCGGATTCCCAAGAACACCCAATCAAGTGCTAAGTCTTTTTAAAATCGTGAATTTCTCTTTCGTAAATTCTTCGTACTTGCAATTTTTAATTTCAAAAACCAAAATCAACTTTCGTTCGGTAGGATAATAGTAACGGCGTGAGTAGTAGTAATTGACAGCCCCGGTCTAATACGACATTTTTCTATACTACGATTCGATGGGTACACTTGCCTTTTCGGGTTGATAGTAAATTAACCTATCACTCGGCTGACTTCTCCCTGTTTACTCGCCACCAGGCAACAGGCACCGTTCTCCTTCTTGTCTATGTGGATGATATCATTATCACAGGCAACGACTCAAAAGGAATTCAGGCGATCAAACAACAACTCAGCTCCGTGTTCCAAACTAAAGATCTGGGGAACCTTCATTACTTCCTGGGCCTGGAGGTAGCCAAGCGACCAGATGGCCTTGTTCTATCTCAGAGAAAGTATTGCCTCGATCTTCTTCATGATGCAGGCTACTCCGGCTGCAAACCCATCAATACTCCAATGGACGCAAATTACAAGATTTGTGTTCAGTCCTCTGACTCTGATCTCTTGCTTCAGAACCCGGAGTACTATCGCCGTCTGGTTGGAAAATTGATCTATCTGACAGTTACAAGACCAGATATCTCCTTCGCAGTCGGTATTGTCAGCCGTTACATGCACGCCCCTCGTTCCTCTCATCTTCAGGCTGTGGAACGGATTCTCCGATATCTAAAAGCGGCTCCTGGTCAAGGCTTGGTATACAAGACCTCATCCTCAACTCCAACACTGGTGGCATACTCTGATGTTGACTATGTCGGCTCTCTGGATGATCGTCGGTCAACCAGTGGCTTCTGTACGTACTTCGGAGGACATTTGATTACCTGGCGTAGCAAGAAACAAGCAGTGGTTGCGCGCTCCTCAGCAGAAGCAGAATACAGGGCAATGGCATCTGTGGTCTCTGAACTTACATGGCTTGAAAGTCTTCTCACGGATCTTCGTGTAAAACTTCCTGCTCCTGCTCTTCTACTTTGCGACAGTCAGGCTGCTATACATATTGCCAAGAACCCGGTCTTCCATGAAAGGACCAAGCATATCGAGGTCGACTGTCACTTTATCCGGGAGAAAGTACAAATGAAGAAGATCGAGCTAAAACATGTCCCTGGTACTGAACAAGTTGCGGATGTCCTCACAAAAGCACTGTCCAGTACCCTCTTCTATCAATGCTTATCCAAGCTTGGCGCATACGATTTGTACGCTCCAGCTTGCGGGGGAGTGTTGAAATAGCCCATTTGTTTTGACCCATTTGGTGGCCCATTTACTCCTCTTCTATATCTCTTTAGTCTCACATTGTGTATAGGGTTTCTCTCTCTCTTCTCTCTCCTATAAATATGTACTCTCTCTTTGTATACAATTCTGAAAATACATACAAGATTCGCTCTTTTCTACAATACTCAATGTAAAAAGAAGCGGTTCAAGCGCCACCGGTTAAATACTGGACCAGTCACATTACCCGTTTTTTCAACACCCTCCTCAAGTGAAGTATGGAAAACAGGTTGCACATACCAAGCTTGTCCAATGTCCGTTAGTTCCTAATACCTTGGTCCGACAAGTCCTTCAGTGAAAAGATTGGCAAATTGTTGACGAGAACGAACATACATTGAGAAAACTTCTTTTTGGGTCAATCTTTTCAAGTATAAAGCGGCAATCGATCCTAATATTTATGACTCTATCATGCTGAACAGGATCACTGGCAATATTAATGGTCGGTAGGTTATCAATGCAATGTCTAACTGGAAGATCAACTTCCATACCCAACAGAGAAGCCAACAAACCCAATCACCTTGATGCAACATGCGGTGTATCATAGTGTCGTTACTTGATGAAACCAACGGCACATCATAGTAGCTCGCTTATTTTATCTGTGTTTATTTGGTCACAATTTTGTTCGCGCACAATTTTGGTCATACCAGGAGAAAGTTTGACAACACAACATAGGTTAGTGGTGTTGGACGTGTAAATTAAATATAATAAATTTAAGCCAAGGACAAAAGTGTGTCAAAATTCGGTGGTGAAACTTGAAGATGGAAAAACATGTTACTTTCAAGACAGTAGTTATGGAACAACTAGTTGATGACCCTATGTTGATCATAGTGTCTCATGGGAAGTTATGTCTTCACATTTAAGGATAAGTGGAAAGAATGTACTTGGAGAATCAAAAGGTCGTGCGCCCCCAAATAAAGAATATTGGTGGTGGAAAGAGGAAGTGCAAGACAAAGTGAGGACAAATAGGGTCAGCTATAAAACACTTTACGCTTGTAGGAATGATGAAAACTTGGCAGGTTAGTGTTCAAAAAGATGGAGGTGTTGATAAAGATGTGATACATAGAATCCAAGCAGGTTAGTTGAAACGGAGAGACGCGTCAAGGATCTTATGTGATCGTAAAGGACCATTAAAACTTGAAGGCAAGTTTTACCGTACTGCAATTAGACCAGCGATCTTCTATGGCTCTGAGTGTTGGGCAGTGAATTGTGTGCATGAGCAAAAAATGGGAGTTGTGGAGATGAGAATGCTTAGGTGGATGTGTGGACACACGAGACTGGATAAAATTAGGAATGAATGTATCAGGGAAAGGACAAGAGTGGCACCAATTGCAGAGAAGATTCGAGAAGCTCGACTAAGATGGTTTAGACACGTACAAAGGAGACCATTAGAGGCACATGTTAGACGTTTTGAGAGTTTAGTCACTAGGCATGTTATATGGGGGAGGGGTAGACCAACAAAGACTTGGAATGAGACTAAGAAAATACATGATGTACTTAGGCATTAGTGAGATTATGACTAAAGATAGGGCACAATGGCAACAAAGGATCCATATAGCCGACCCCGCTATAGTGAGATAAAGGTTTGAATGTTATTGTTGTATGTATCACTCGCGTACACTAAGTGATCGTCGTTTTATCAGTGTGACAAACCAATAAGACCCTAAATAAAATGGTCCGTCAAATCAGACTGTAGTGGCAATTAAAGGCAAGCAAATTACATAAATTGTAAAAGTTAAATATTTTAGCTTATTAATAATTTCGACATTGAAAATTAAAATTAAGTATTTGAATAATTTTGGAATTATTTATTGATGAGAAGAATACCAAGGGTGCGGAACCTCTTTGAAAATCCCCTTTATAGTTTTCATCTTCTAAATCCTCCCTTAATTAAATACAATTAACCCTTCACCTTATTAATCCCCTTCCCACCTCACAAAGGCCCACCTCTTCTGTTATTGTACCGTTCAACAAGAGCCTTGAAACATCTCATGTCGCCGTTGAGATCTCCCAGTCCTCTCCAAACACTCCAACCCCTCCACATCTCTACCCAATCGCTACAAAGCCATCCCTAGTCCGCACGACCACTTCAAGCTTTCCACAGCCTTGCCCGAGCATTCCAAGCCTTCCACAGCCCCTACACTTCACTTTCTCAATTACTTACTGCATTAACCTTCATCTCCCGCAACCGACTCGATAAGGATTTGAATCAGATGCAACACTGAAGTCATGGGGTATTTCCCTGACCCTTCTTTTTGCTCAATTGTTTTACTTACATTTATGCGAAGTTTATTTGATCTTAAAAAAACAGAGCTTCCCAACTTGTTGCTACCTCTATTTGTCATTAATTTGCTAAGTTATTGTTAATAATTTCTTGCATGTGGATGAATCCATCACACTTTTCTCGTTAATTCGTTAGGCAATATTTGTAGTCTTACAAAACCCTAAATAAATTATTTCAATTTATCCATTCCGGCGCGATTATTTGCATCGCTTAATTTAATTTTGATCGCAAGAATACTTAATAGTGAAATAGTAATCTCGGGTTACATCGGTTTGATATCAAAACCAGATTAAATCACTATGATCATGAGTTAGTCAATCCACCCGAAAAAAACTTTAAAATTTTAAACTCACCCACACCATGGAGAATGATGTAGAACGATTGGAGAGTACTGTGAATCAACGTATTGGAAGCAACCTCTTGCAAAAAATGCAGGTTAAGTTTTGCCTACATTTCACCCTTGTGATGGGACCCTTCCCCGGACCCTCGTTGCATGGGGATGCTTTGTGCACCGGGCTGCCCTTTTGATTGAGACTCTCACTGCCAGTATGGGAGATCTAAGGAAAATCATGAATGAGTTACACACAATTGTTAATAATATCAATGCATCCATACACTTGGGAGAGAACCTAACTAACACCAAAGGAGAAACCTAACCGTAGACACCAACTGCTCACATACCCAAGTCCTGAACCCCAAAACCAACCTCGTTGGGACATTGGAGTCAAAGTAGATGTCGACGAATTTGAGGGATGTTTAGGACTTGATGGTTGTTTAGAGATAGGATGGAGCTCTTCATGACTTGAAAACAAATGCTTATTAACAGGTAAATTGAATACGCCACTCTTAGACTTAAGGGGCATGCATTAGTTTAGTGGGGTCAATTAGAGCGAACAAGGTTTAACTTAGAAATGGTATATATCACTACATTGGTAGATTTAAACCCAGTTGCAGAAGTGCTACAACCCCCAATCTACCTCCAGACCTTGTAACATAGATTCCATAATCTATGACAGAATAAAACAACGGTGAAGTATACTAATGATTTTTTTATCCTTCAATCTAGGCTAGACATTCGTCAGGACAACGAGATGATTGTATCTCGTTACATGAATGGGTTACACAATTCCATTGGGGACCAACTAGAGTTGGATGATCATCGCGATTTAGGAGAGGTTTCTAGTCGGTCCCGTAGCATGAAATCCTTACAAAAGAGGGCATCTGGGCTTAGGTCTACCGAGACCCCCTTCTAGTGCTACTCATGCCCCTGCTTCTAGGACTATTGATTCCCCTCGTCTGACCATTCTCACGAGCACCACGTCTCCTCCCGCTAACTCATCCAAGGGCAAGGAGAGCATAGGGACAGCTCCCAAGTATTTTGATGTTTCAAATGCAGGGATCCAATCATAAATCCTCCCAGAGCCCGCGATGCAACTTAGTTTCCATCACTGATTCTGCGGATGGACGAGACCTAGAGTTACGGAATCCTCCTTAGAGACTCCAAATCCAACCCTAAGACTGAGACAAAGGGCGAGATAGAGATCAAAGGAGAACATATTGATCAACGAATCTGAGTCTTTTTGTGTAGATTGATCAGTCATAGTGTTCCTAATGAAGATGAATAGAGACAATGTTTTTGCACAATTGCATGCATCCAAGGACATTTTCTTAAATCATTATTGATGGTGGTAGTATGAAAAAGAATAGTATCTCAACGAATGACAAGATTAGGCTTATAACACAATCATTAGAAAAAATCCTGTAACTTCTCTAGGGTCGCTAATCATATGACTACACATTGCGCACTAGTGCTTAGTAGAGTTCTCCATCGGGAGTGCTTATCAAGGCAATTGGTGTCATGTCACTGCAATTGAGGTTTTCCACATCTTACTAGGATGAACTTTGCAGTATGACAAACATATAATACATGATGGCATAGAGAACTCTAACCCCTTTAAGTACATGGACGCAAGATTACTCTTGACCCCATAAGACTTCCTAAAACACCTGAAAGGGCATTACCATCATCTAATAGTAACCCACCTCCACTGATTCACATGATATTGTTTCCTTTCACAGTCGTGTTAATGGTTGGGCCATAGTATCCATAATTAGTGGCATAGTGTAGAATCCATAATAGGTGGCATAGATTTGATATTGGCTCCTTCTAACATACCTAGCCTAGAGCAGTCATGTACTTTTGAATTCTCAAGCATTATGCTTGACGAACTACCTGATCAGTTATACACAGATAGAGGGATGACACGATATATTAATTTCATATTTGGTGTCGGCACTCCTCTTTTATGCTACTATCCTCTGAGCCTGGAAAACCACAAGGAATTTTAACGTCATATTACAAGCTTGTTCAGGAAGGTTCGTATTAGGAGGACTATGATGGTTCCTAGGATTTCACTCCTCGTATGGTACAAGATTCAAAGGGAAATCACAAGGAGAAAACTTGGTGTCGAACTTAAAGTTTGTGGAGCTCGCCAACCTCAAATGGAGAAGAAAACTGAGGTTGTTAATCATAGCTTAGTAGACACTTAGGAGTTTCACTGGAGGACGACTAAAACAACATGATTTGGCAATTCAACAGGTTGAATCTGCTTCCACAATACCCCACTTAATTTTCCATTACTCCCTCCCACTTTTTAACGCATTTCCTTTGATGCTCTGTTTTTATTAGATCATTTGAAAATTCGGCATAAATATATTGCTAACAATTTACGAGCATCTTCCGAGATATATGAGTCTTCGGTGGATGTTCATCTCCATGAGTTATATTTCTCCAAAGGAAATGGAATTCTTGCTCCCATTTTTTGAACATATTTTCTTTGATGCTCTATTTTTACTAGATCATTTGAAAATTTGGCATAAATTTATTGCTAACAATTTACGAGCATCTTCTGAGAAATATAAATTTTTGGTTGATGTTCATCTCCATGAGTTATATTTCTCCGAAGGAGATTGGGTTCTTGCTACTTCAGAAAGAAAAGGTTTCTTAAATATACCAAAAATTGTAGTAAAGATCGGTCCTTTGTTGTCCCACCTACTACAGCCCAGAGTTTCGCTCATCCAGCTTCTTACCAACTTGCATACATATATAAGAGGACATTGATAGTATTAGTTGTTTAGCACTATTTAACGTCATGGCGAGGGCAAAACATTTCAGATGCTTTCGGGATCATAGCGGTAGAGCTCCAGTGGCGATGTACAGACCTCAAAGTAGCATGTTGTAGCAAATTCTCAACGAGGTCGAGCTCTTTCAACCCCGAGAAAATTGATGAAACAAGTAGCACGCGATAGTAGCTTGTTACCTGATGCAACCTATGAAGCATCATAGTAGCTCGTTTATTCTATTTATGCATTTTATTTTTAGTCACATATTATGTTCGTGCATGTTTCTAGGCAGTGGAAGGGGAGCCTTGGCGCATCGATTGAGGTGTTGTGTGTGACCTTGAGGTCATGGGTTCGAGTCCTGGAAGCAGCCTCTTGCAAAAATGCAAGGTAAGGTTTGCCTACATTTCACCCTTGTGGTGGGACCCTTCCCCGAACCCTCGCTCCGCGGGGATGCCTTGTGCACCGGGCTGCATGTTTCTAGTGCACGTTTATTATTTTCCCATTTTATGTTTGCACGTGTCGCTGGCGCATGTTAGGTGATCGAACTCTTAGTCACGGGCCTCGCGATTTAATAGTGTGACTGAACAATAAAAATTTGAATAAATGGTTTATCCAATTAGGTCATGACGGCAATTAAGGCGAGCAAATTACATAATATGAAGAATATGAAGCGTTAAATACCTCTTTGGAAATCCCATTTTGACCACTGAAATCTTCCCCCTTTCACCTTATTTATCCCCCCCCCCCCCCCCCAACTCACAAAGGAGACCAAATGAGATGACATAAACCTTCGAGACCAAACTTGTTACTAGTGGGAGAAAAAACTTGACTAAACAAAATAACTGGATACAAACACGAGGTATGCTCGTGCCCAACTTCAGGAGATTGGTTCCTCCTAGAAGCCCCTCTCCAAATGAGAGATCTCAAACCTAATGATAAAAGAAAAACTTAACTTCCAAGCCATCTCCTTATATAGGGAGGGGGCTCACATGTCATTTCCCTAAAGCATATGATTTAAACGAAATGAAATACAATAATAATAATGCGCGCACGCGTAACAATACATCCCGCCAGAAAATCGACCTTGTCCCCAAGATCGAGGTTGCCGCAGAGGTGCCCGGCGCTCCGTTTGACGGTACATCCGTGATCATGAGGCATCAAAGTCGGTCGTGTTGATGTCGTCCATGTCATCCCCAATGAGGAACCGGAACTCCTTCACAGGACAATCATAAGTAGGCGAGTAGGGATATGACGGTTGTTGTGTGGGCCCATAATGAATGGGCGAGGTAGAGGAGGTGGCGGTGGTGGATGTTTAGACGGGGGAAGAAAATATGGTTGGTAGGGAGGTTTGGAGGGAGGCGATAAGGAAGGAGGGTCCCCGGACGTCACCAAGAATTCGGCCTCCACTAGTGGGGAGAGGTTCATGGCTTGGTTGATAGTTAACGGTTGGAGGGTGCGGAGGCGGGCTCGGATATGTGGTTGTAATCCGTGCATGAAGTAGCCCAAGTAATGGTCGGGAGGAAGACCTGGAAAATGGGTGACCAATTTGATGAATGCATCAACGTACGAGTCAATGGAGCCGGTCTGACGGACCCCGCAAAGGCGCTCGATCATGGTGTCGGAGTAGCGGTGATCATACCATTATGGGCCTCAGTGAGAGTTGTTCGGGTGAAGCCGGGAGAGGACTAGTGAAGCCAGCGGACCCAATGGAGGGCGGACCCTTCCATGCCGATAATTGTTGTGGAGACCTGTTGAGTCTGAGGGGTCTGGTGAAAGCCAAAAAATTGGTCGGCGCGGGCAATCCACCCGAGGGGATCAGTCTCATTGAATGTGGGACTGTCGAGGCGTGGGAGTTGCGGAGTAGGCAATCCCACCCAAGCGGGTTCTTCGGGGGACAATGTGCTGAGGGAGCCCAAGGCAGAGGCGGCAGGAGGACCGGAATTGTGGTCGGGTTGCAAGTTGTGGAGCATGGCCATAATTGAAGTGAACTGCTCGGCTTGGGAGTTGGGTCTCGAGACGAGAGTTGATGGTGGTGAGGGCGTGTTTGAGGGCCTCCACGCGGGATGCCATCGATTGGCGACCCTTTGGCATAAGAAGAAGAGGGCACAAGAGCTGGAGGTTCGCAGGAGAGCGTCGGAGCCACCGGAGATGCAATAGCGGGCGGTAAGATGAGGGGATAAGGAGTGGAAATACAACTGCAGAGCGCTGCGACTAGGAATCGATTGGGCCGCCGAGAGGAAACTGCGGACTGCTCCGCTGGACTGGATCAGGACTGCTCTGCTGGACAACTATAAAGATGCATAGAGAAGGATCAGATTGCACTGCTGGATGGAAACTGCGGACAGTTCCGACCGCAAGAAACGGTGGATTTGGCGGCGCTGTGAGGAGTGGACGGAAGCGAGCTTGGTGTCAGAAGCTACGACGATCTGGACGACGGAAGGTCGAGGCGCGGTCGGTCGATGCAGGCGCGATCTGTTGACGAGGCGCGATCTGGTCGAAATGCAATTCTGACGAGGCGTGATCCGTTGACGAGGATGGAAACGAACGTCGGATTGCGGATATCGATTAGGAATGCAGCTGCGAAACCCGGTGACACGTGATGCAGGCGGGGCGGCAGGTCGGACCAATTTTACCGGTGGGATAAAATACTTGCACTAAACGAAATAACTTGATACAAACACGAGGTATGCTCGTGCCCAACTTCAGGAGGTTGATTCCTCCTAGAAGCCCCTCTCCAAATGAGAGATCTCAAACCTAATGATAAAAGATAAACTCAACTCCCAAGCCACCTCCTTATATAGGGAGGGGGCTCACATGTCATTTCCCTAAAGCAAACGATTTAAACGAAATGAAATACAATAATAATAATACGTGCACGCGTAATAAAACCCCTAAGACCAACGCCCTGTTGAAGCCTGCTCCATCCCAAAACCTTCTTGCATCCACTCAGCAAAGCCTCTCCAGGGCTATCTATCGTCGTCGGAGCCTACCACAGTGATTGATGACCTTTCCTCTGCATATCCCCTCACTGGGAACGACGACTCGTCCACCTTCCCTCAATGATAACGACGACCCCGATCGCAACTGCCACCAAACCCGACCACCACCTCCTTTGTTATTGTACCCTTCACAAACAGCCTTGAAACTTCCCTTCCAGCTACAGTTGAAACCTCCCCAAACTCCTCTCTGACCACTCCAAGTCATCCTAACCCCTACCCGACCACTCCAAGTTTTCCACAACCCTGCGGATCACTCCAAGCCTTCCACAACCCTCACACTCCAATTATTTACTGCTTTAACCTTAATCTACACAACCTACTCAGACAAGGATTTGGATCTGACATGGCACTTGTGACCCTGGAGTATTTCTCTCACCCTTCTCGTGCTCGGTTACTGTTACTTACATTTATGCAAAATTTATTTGATCTTAAAATATCAGAGCTCGCTTAGCTACCTCGATTTGTCATAATTTGCTAAGTTATTGTTTGTACTTTCTTACATGTGGATGAAATCTATCGTATTGTTATTGTTTCATCGTTAGGCCTCGTGTGTAGTCTTACCAGACTCTAAATTAACTATGTCAATTTATTCATCCTGACAAGATATCTGCGCCATTTAATTTAAGTTTGATCACAAGAATACTTCATATTAAAATAGTAATCATGGGTTAGGTTACATCACACCTTCACATACTCATTGGTCCATGGCATTATACTTGCTTGCACTGGATTTGGATATGGCATGTTGTATCTTGCTTCAGTGAGTCACAAGATTCCCACCAACACAAGACTAGTAACTCATAGTGGATCGTCTATTGTTTATGGATTCATCTCATCCCATACGACATCAATAAAAATCTCAAATTTAAGATGCCCATGTGGTCTAAGAACATTCCCCTCTGAATGTCTTCAGATATCAAAATATTATATTAACAACATCTAGATGAATGGAAGAAGCATTGCATGAACTGACTAACTACACCTACAGCATAAGAAATATCTAGCCAAGTAAGTGAAAGATAAAGAAAGCTTACCTACCAACTATTTTTTACAATAGAATCTTCCCTAGTATAGTAGTATTAGTTAATTCAGGTCAATATGAGAATCAATTGGTCGTAAACATACTTACGTTGACACAAAAAACCTCTCTAGACCATAGAACTTCAATACCTAGAAAGTACTTCAACTTGCCAAGGTCCTTCATCTCAATTTCATACCCAAGGAATCATTTCGATTTTTTCACTTATGTGATATTGTTTCTGGTGATCACTATATCGTCAACATAGATAGTAAGCATGGGGACGTTCTCCCCCTCTCTTGAAAAAGAAAGTGATATCCATGACTTTGTTTGTATCCAAAGTGCTACATGTGACGTTCTAATAAGATTTTAAGTATGCAAGCAGTCGTGCACGTGGTTTCCCCGTGCACTGACAACAGCAGTACCCCAGCGGCCCCGCCGCCGTCGTTCCCCTAAAATTTATGTTTTGTCGGATACAAAATAGGGGACGATGAGCGGTGGATACTATGGATGTTGGGGTGTATGTGGGCTGAAATTCTATTTAATAATAATATTTTTAGATTTAAATTATAAATTTACTATAATTATATAAATCATTAATTTGCGCTTAAGCATAAAATAGTCCCATCAAAAATACTAAAAGAGAATCATGTGATTGTCATACTCAACAACTATGTGCCAAATGAATATAACAATAATAGATTGATCTCTTCTCTCCTCTTCTCTCTTGTTTTTTTCTTGTAAAAAGAAAAAAATGATGGGGGGTAAAATGGGAAAGATAATGCTTCGCCAAAAAGAAATTTTCCTTTGTTATATAGTATAGATGTTACGTAATAGTTTACATTTACCGGGGCCTCCCCTCTAAGTGTACAAAATTACAGGTTGTACCCTCTAACTTTTGAAATTACAAAAACCTCCCCTGCAAGTTTACATTTCATAACAATCATGCACAAAAAGACCCCCCCCCCCCTGAAAATTTACTACAAGGGGTTTTTTTTGTGCATGGATGTTATGAAATGTAAAGTTGCAGGGGAGCTTTTTGTAATTTCAAAAGTTGAGGGGTACAACCTGTAATTATGTTAACTCACAGGGGAAATTTGGGTAATTATTCCTATAATAAAATAAAATAAGTAAAATGATAATTTCTTATGAATTTATTTATAAGAATTAGCAATGTTGTCACCAATGGATAGGGAAGAAAATCTAAAAATAGGTATGAAAAGGCATGCTTTGAACTTGACAAAAGTACCTATCCTCTCGCAACAGATTGATTCGATATTCCATCTCTGTCGAGCTTAGTTGTTGACCAGTAACTGAAGGAGTTGGTTTGTCAGGGATTGCTCTATCATCTTTACAAGGAAAAGTAGCCTGAAGTTTACCTAGTACTTTTCCTATTTGAAGGCAGTAAGAAAAAGATGTCAACTTCATAAAATCATATAAAAAATAAAGACATTGAGCAATTTAAGCAGAGCAGAACGTCCAGACAATTATGTTTCAACTAGGTCAATAAATGTTTACCAGTTTTTTTTCAACTGTTTACCAGTTTTACTAGTGAAAGAAATCATAAAGAAGGCCCAATGCATCTGATTTCAGTTGAAAGAGGAATATATTTTATCTATTAGAAAGAGACTCTTTACTCATGTACACTAGAGTAAGAGGAACCTAAAGACAAATACTCTTACGGGTAATACAGAGAAAAGACTTGAAAAGGTAAAACACTATTAATTACAACTCTCCCCCTCAAGTCGGACGGAAGATATCAGTCATTCCGAGTTTTTGGTTTTTGGATGTCATCCATAAACGCGTCGCATCCCAAGCTTTTGGTGAAGACATTTGTCAGTTGATCTTTAGAGGGAACAAAAGGAACGACCAAGTTTCCTTTATCCAGATGGTCTTTGATAAAATGACGATCGACCTCAACATGCTTAGTTCTGTTATGTTGAACAGGATTGTGAGCAATACTGATAGTTGTTTTATTGTCACAGTATAGAGAGAGGGGAACATTCTCGTGGAGACCCAAATCTTGTAACATAGTACGTAGCCATAGACCTTCACAGAGACCTTGAGACATTAATTGATACTCAGCTTCAACACTAGATCTGGTCACCACATTTTGCTTCTTGCTACGTCATGTCACCAAATTTCCACCAACAAAGGTGCAGTACCCCGTTGTGGATTTCCTGTCATCACGGCTTCCAGCCCAATCAGTATCAGTAAAGACTTCAATCTTTAAGTGGTTGTTCTTGGAAAACATAAGCTCGGGACCATGGGTCTTCTTTAAGTACCGTAGTACACGATACGCAGCATCCTGATGTTTGATCCTAAGAGCATGCATATATCTACTCAAGATTCCTACAGCATATGTAATGTCAGGACAGGTGTAAGATAGGTATAAGAGCCTCCCAACCAATCTCTGATAACTCAAGGCATCAGTGTGGTCGTCATCGTTGTCTTCATCAATCCTATGATTCTCCTCCATAGGAGTGTTAGCTGGAACACAACCGAGCATACCAGCCTCTTTTAACAGATCCAAAACATACTTCCGTTGAGAGATGAAGATACCTTGGTTTGATCTGGTCACTTAAATCCCCAGAAAGTAACGTAATCTTCCTAAGTCCTTTACTCCAAACTCGGCAGACAGGAGAGTCTTTAGATTTGTGATTTCCTCTGAGTCATCACCAGTGATCACAATGTCATCAACGTAGACAATAAGTATCACAATTTTTTCTCATTTTCCTTGATAAACAAAGTGTGATCAGACTGTCTCTGTAGCCAAACTTAATCATGGCCTTAAGAAACCTGTCAAACCAAGCCCTGGGAGACTATTTCAGGCCATACAAAGACTTCCTTAAGTGACAGACAAGCTTTTCTTGTCCCTTCTTCACAAATCCAGTTTTCATCAAGTTCACCGTGTAGGAAGGCATTTTTAACGTCCAGTTGGTGAAGATCCCAACCCAAACAAGCAGCACAAGAAAGAAGAACACGAACAGAGTTCATCTTTGCTACATGAGCAAAGGTCTCCTGGTAGTCGACTCCCTGAGTCTGGGTGTATCCTCGAGCCACGAGGCAAGCCTTGTAACGCTCAACTTTACCATCCTGGTTTTTCTTAACAGAGAAGACTCACCTTGAACCAATGGCTTTCTTGTTAGGAGGAAGAGAGAGAGTGAGAGACATCCCATGTGTGATTCTTGTCCAAGGCAGACATTTCCTCCTCCATTGCTAGAGCTCATACCGGAATGCTCACAGCCTCCTGCCACGTTTTTGGAATAGAAATCAAGGACAAAGAAGATATAAAGCCCTGATGGCTTGTGTAAGGTGATGATATGCAACATGGTTAGAAATAGAATGTTGTGTACACACAGTTTTACCTTTTAGCAATGCAAGGGGAACATATAGATCATCACCAGAATCTAAGTCCAAAACAGACACCGGCAGAGGGAGAACGACGGTGGACTGCTTACCTGTTTGTCGATGATGGTAAACTTGAGGAAAAGGAGAGATGAGAGAAGGACAAAGGGAAAGTTGTGTAGGAGACGTATGTGGTGTAGGAGGAATAGCTATGGTAGGAGTAGGAGGAATCAAAGGGAGAGGAACAGTAGAGTCAAAATCCATGTCATCATTCTCCCCCTGACGAGTGGAATGAGTCGAATCAAGGTAGTAGGATTTCTCCTCGCGGAAAGTAACATTCATGGTACAGAAAACACGTCGGGAAGGAGGGTGATAACACTGATACCCTTTTGTAGTGGCAGAATAGCCAATAAAGACACAACGGTGAGCTCGAGGGTCAAGTTTGTCGTGATGAAGCTGATGTATGTGAGCAAAACATATATAACCAAAAACACGGGGCGGAAGATGAGAAGTATGAACAACAGAAGTAGTGGAGAGACGGGCTAGAGAAGTAACATAATTCAGAACTCGTGAAGGCAGACGATTGATAAGATGAGCAACACTTAGAATAGCATCACCCCAATAGAATTTCGGAAGGTACATAGTGGTGAGAAGGCACCGAGCAACGTCAAGGAGATGTCGATTTTACGTTCAGCAACGCCATTTTGGGTAGAGGTGTAAAGGCAAGTGGTTTGATGTACAATACAATGACTTGTGAGATAAGAGCCAAACGCTCCACAATCATCATACCCCACCCCCCCCCCCCCCATTATCACTACGGAGAACACAAATATTACCATCGAACTGTGTCTGCACCATTTTATGAAAGGCTTGAAAACACGAAAACACTTCATTTTTCTTATTTAAAAGATAAACTCAAGTAGTGCGGGAAAAACAATCTATAAAAGTAACAAACCAACGAAAACCAGATAAAGAGATAACAGGAGAAGGACCTCAAACATCAGAATGTATAACATCGAAAGGGGTACTAATAGGAGAAGACAAATGCGACGATAAATATCGAACATGTTTAGACATTTCACAAACATCACAAGCTAAAGTTTAAATAAAAGGTAACAAAGAAGGAAATATTTTTTGAAGGTAGACAGGAGAGGGATGCCCAAGGCGCAAATGCCAGCGTCGAGCATCAACAGCAGAGGAAAAAGGGCATGAGACGATGTCTTAGAATCCAGGTAGTACAGGCCACCGAGGTTCCTACCAATGGCAATGATCCGCTTAGTACCCAATTCCTGAAAAACACAAGAATCAAGAAAAAATGTTACAGAGCAGTTAAGAGATCGAGTGATATTGCTAATTGAAAGTAAACTACGGGGAAAGGAGGGAACATATAGGACAGAAAAAAGAGAAATTGAAGGGGAACAAGAAATGTGGCCCTTGCCCGCAATGAGGGACAGGGTACCATTTACCGATATAACCTTGTCCTTACCAAACAAATGGGGTGTAGGAAACAAAACCTGAGGAAGATCCTATCATGTGATCGGTGGTGCCCAAGTCAATGATCCACTCAGACGTAGGAGACGTGGCAGTATTGGCACTGGGTATAGTTGCAGTAGTAAAGGAAGTAGAAGTACCAGAGGTCACGTCCGACTGGGAGTGAAGGAGACGGCGGAAAACATCCAATTCATGCGCGGTAAAATGTCCTGGGGGCTGACAGTTGTCATAGATTTATTTGGAGTAGGCAGCATCATGAGGTCGAGAAGCACTCTGTCGGGACCCCCCCCCCCCCCCCCCCGTCCTGGTCCACGACCACGGCTGGGTCCTGGTGGAGCAAAGTGAGGATGGAGTTTGAAGCAAACATTCCAAGTGTGGCCCCTGCGGCCACAGTAATCAAAAGTAGGAACAGTGTTGGTGGGGTCAACGCTACCCCGACCAACACTAGTAAAGGCAGAGCGATGAGGAGGAGCAATCATGCTGAGGGACCTACGACGGTCTTCATCACCTAGAACCATACTGAAGGCCTCCCGAAGAGATGGGAGAGGTGAGCGGTGATGAATAGTAGTCTGAACCGTATTCAATTCCATGTTCAAACCCATTAGAAAAACATGTAGACGAAATCGTTCGTCCTTTTTCGGCAACAGAACTGCATCGACAGTACAGGCGGGTGTACACTGTTCAAAGTAATCCAATTCCTGAGAGAGATGCTCGAACTCAGAGAAGTAAGTGGACACTGTCATGGATCCCGGATGCAACTCCAGAATACGACGCGTAAGCTCGTAAATCTGGGTGGAATTTTCGATCTGTGAGTATGTTTCGCGTGCCCGAGTCCAGATCTCAATGGCAGAGTCCATCAACATATAACTTCGGTGTACCTTAGGAGACATGGAATGGAGGAGCCACGATACAACAAAGGAATTTTCAGAATCTCAATGCTTCCAAGTGGAATCATCCTTAGGAGGTGTCACGACCGTCCCATCTATATATCCGAACATCTGATGAATGTGAATAACATGTTGGGCCGCAGGGGACAATTCAAGGAGTTCGTCCCATCCAGAGGCATAACGGTGATCTTCAAAGAACCAGTGTGGCCATGAGTGCGTTGAGGGTCACTCATCTGGGTGTCACAACACTTGCGATGAGGCAGAAGAATCATCCATGGTGGCAATAACAAGAAACGTCTGGAGCAAGAAGAAATTAGTAGGATCAGTATCGGCAAGAACCGTCGGAGGACATAGTAGCAATAGCCATGGCAGGAAGCAGTCGGCGATCGGAAACAGGAAGTTGTCGTCGATCTGTATCGGCGAGAAGAAGCCAATGTAGAGGCGCACACATCTGTATCGGCGAGACGAAGTCACTGTATCGGCGAGAAGAGGGCGTCGGTCTGTATCGGCGAGAAGAAGTCAATCTGCATCGGCGAGAAGAAGCCGTTGTAGAGCAGGAGTCGACAGATCGACGAGAGCGAAAACGAAGGCGGATCGTCGAAGAAGACGATGAAGAAGGCGGGAGTTGCTACAGCTACGTCGAGGAACCTGGCGAAGACGAACAACGAGAGTTGCGTAGAGAAGTAAAGCGAGAGCTGCGTCGAGGAAGACAAATGACAAAGGCGGCGAGGAACACTCCCACGCAGGCAGCAGAAAGGAAGGAGCGTTGACAGCGAGACAGTAACGTCACAAGGAGGGGCAGAGGTCTCCTTCAGCGTGCGCAACCGCCGACGTGAGGGGCCTCCTGGATCAGCATCGTGAGGACTTCAAACCGGCGGAGAGAGGAAGCGATGAGGGATAGTTGTGACGGGAGATCAAAGGAGAGAATGCGGCGGCAAGAGCTTGGGATTATCCCTCTGATACCAAGTTGAAAGAGGAATAATTTTTATCTATTAGAAAGAGACTCCTTACTCATATATACTAGAGTAAGATGAGCCTAAAGACATAAATACCCTTGTCGGGTAATGCAGAGAAAAGACTTGAAAAAGGTAAAACACTATTAATTACAACTATTTCTTCAGTTTCAAAACTTGTCAAAGCATTTGTCTATGTGTTTATCTAGGATTCCTCAAGAGTTTATCTACAGGTTTATCTATAGATTAATCTATAGATTTGTCTAATGGTTTGTCTTGGAGATTATTTAGGAATTGTCAACATGTTTATCTTGGGTTTATCAGATACCATATTAATACGGACGCGTCTTCGTGTGGTTTGGGATGTGTGCTAATCCAGCTCGGCCGCATGATTGCGTATGGTTCTAGACAGTTGAAGGTAAACAAGAAAAATTACCCAATTCATGATCTAAAGCTGATGCGAACGTATTTGCATCAAAGATGGCACTATCTCTATGAGATGAAGTGCGAGATATATTCAGAACATAAAAGTCTGAAATATAAAGGAAACGAACTTGCGGTAGAGAAGGTGGTTCGAGTTCTTATGTGACTATAACTTTGAGCTCTTCTACCACCCAAGAAAGGACAATTTGGGGAGCGAAGCCCTGAGTCGTAGATTACCTGCGGAGGGGAATTGGATTTCCTCATCATCCCATAATCTAGCTTTTGTCATGGAGCAGCTTGGGATTACTGTTATATCACTGTATATCTAGGATTCCTCAAGAGTTTATCTACAGGTTTATCTATAGATTAATCTATAGATTTGTCTAATGGTTTGTCTTGGAGATTATTTAGGAATTGTCAACATGTTTATCTTGGGTTTATCAGATACCATATTAATACGGACGCGTCTTCGTGTGGTTTGGGATGTGTGTTAATGCAGCTCGACCTAGCCCTGCACAAAAGGCCCGGGCCCACTGGGCCGGACCGAACCCGGCCCGGGAAAAGCCCGTTGAGGCCCGGGCCGGGCTTTCCTGGGCTTGGGGCCGTGGCAGGGCTCCAATCTGGAGCTTCTGCCCGGCCCGTTGCCCGGCCCGGGTCGGGCCGGGCAAAGCCCGATTTTCGGGCCGGCCTGAGCCCGGGCCCAGGCGCAGCCCGACCCAGGGCTGGCCGGCCCGAGAGGCCTTAAACGGCTCTTAAAAAGAGTCGTTTAACGGCTCTTTTTAAGAGCCGTTAAAGGCTCTTAATAAGAGCCGTTAAAGGCTCTTATTAAGAGCCTAGGCTGCTGCCAGCTGACATCAATGTCAGCTGGCAGCGGGACAGCCTAGGGGCTAGGCTGTCCAGCCTAGCCCCTAGGCTGTCCTTTTTTAATTTTTTTTATTATTTTTTTTAATTATTTTATTTTAAATAATAATAATAATAAATTAAAAAAAAATTATAAATAAACCTTGAAAAAAAAAACCCGCCATCTCACAACTCTCTCACCACCTCACTCTCTCTCATTCTCTCTCACCATCTCTCTCTTTCTCTCATTCTCTCTCACTCTCTCACTCTCCTACTCTCTCGCTCTCTAATATTTATGGCATCCTCCTCATCAACGTCGGCGTCGTCGACTCAAAGTACGGCCGAAGTGGTGGAGCATAACCGGAAAGCGCCAGTTTGGGAGCATTTTGACAAAGTCAAAATCGGCGACGAATTCAAGGCGCGATGTAAATTATGTTCAAAATTGCTAACCCTTGCCGGCAACTCGACACTAGCAAGACACATAAAGTCTTGTATTGCGAAACAAGCTCCGGAGTCCAGCCAGGCACAACTATCCGCATCGGAGCAAATATGGACGTACGATCAACTTCGACAACGTGAATTGCAGGTGAAAGACGTCATCAGACGTGGGTTGCCGTTTAGCCACTATGACAACGATGAGGCAACGGAGTACATACACGAAGGACTTCAGCCAAAATATCAACAAGTAGATCCACTATTATACGCGACGCACTAAAATTATATTTTGAGGCAAAACAATCTTTAATAAATTATTTTGAAACTTTTGAGGGACGTGTGAGTTTAACGAGCGACGTCTGGAGTAGCTCCATAAAAGTAGGATTATCGTATATATGTATCACGTGTCATTGGATCGATCCGGTTTCTTGAGAGCTAAATAAGCGCGTTATATGTTTTGAAGGTTTTGAATTTCCGCATACAGGTAAAGCTATATATCAGTGCGCGAATTTAAATTAAAAGATAAAATAATGAGTATATCTTTTGATAACGCTAGTAATAATAACCTCGCAATAGAGTGGTTAAAACGCGATTTAAAACCAATGTTAAACGGTGCGTTTTTCACACTCGATGCGCCTGTCACGTTTTAAATTTAGTAGTGCAAGATAGTCTAGCAGCTATGGAACCGTATATTTCAAAAATTCGGACAATGCTTAAATTTATTTATTGTACAAAACAACGAAGTCAAGATTTTAGAAAATTTGTAACAGCACAAGGACATAAATATTTGAAACCTCAATTTGATATGCCCGTGAGATGGAATTCAACATATAAAATGTTGAAAAGAGCGTTTCAACAAAAAACACTTCTTATGGAATATTACACCTTAATTAATAATCATGATTTAACTGATAACGATTGGGACGTACTATTACATTATGTAGATTTACTAAAATGTTTCCATAGGGCGACTGTTTCTTTATCTAGCGTGTATTATCCGACTAGCTCACTAGTAATTGAAAATTTTGTAAATATCGCACAAAAATTTAATTATTATAAGCAACACGAAGGGTGGCTTTCTTTAATTGAAATAATGGAAGAAAAATATTTAAAATATTATAGAGAATTGCCTCCCGCGTTTTCATGCGTCGCCGCTTTAAATCCGTTATTCGGCGTAGACGGCGTAGAAAATTTGATAGATGAAATTAATAATAACTTAAACATAAATCTAAGTTTCGATGATAGTGACGACGTTAGTACTTTAAAATTTCATTCTGTATTTACCGAATTTTTTAATTATTACGATAACTTATATGGCTCGCGACCCCGAGAAGAAGTATCGCAAACAAGAATAAAAGATTCTTTTAAAAATAAAATGTTAGAATTAGCCTCTAGGAAAAAAGCACGCACAACTAGTAGCTTAAACGAATTAGGATTGTATACCAAAACACAATTCCGCGATTTTATGAGTACCGAGGAGATCGAAAACTTCGATCTCTTAAAATGGTGGAAGGTAAAGTTAATACATATCCTATTTTGGCCTATATGGCCCGAGATTTACTAACAATCCAAGCTAGCACGGTAGCTTCGGAGTCCGCTTTTTCTCTTAGTGGCAGGGTTTTGAACGAGCGAAGGAGTCGGCTAAATGAAGAATCACTGGAACTATGCATTTGCTATAAGGACTATTTGGATGCTACGAGGAGAAAGCAGCACATTTCAGCGTTGGAGGCGAGCTCGGAAGAGCTAGAAGACGAGATGAACGCGATGAATATCTGAGTTGGATAAGCGCGTTACAAGTCACGGCGATTGGATAAACGCCTCATATGTAATAAGTTAATAAATTTTGTAATTTAGTTTATTTAAAATTAATAATATATTTCAATTTTTTAATTTGTAATTTTGTAATTTTGTAATTTTTAATTTTGTAAATTTTTAATTTTGTAAATTACTAATTTTTAATTTTGTAATATGTCATGATTTTGTAATTTTGTAGATTTTTAAATTTTATTTTTGTAATATGTTATAAGTATTTATTTTTATTTTTATTTTAAATCTGTTTTTAAAAAAAAAACGGCCCGGCCCTGAGGGCCGGATGAGGCCCCCTCTGCCTGGGAAACGGCCCGAGCCCGGCCCGAGCCCGGCCCGAGCCCGATTTTCAGTGGGCCCGGGCTCGGCCCGGTTTACAAAAGCCCGGGCCCGATCAGACCCGGTCAGGGCCGGGCCGATCGGGCCTTTTGTGCAGGGCTAGCTCGACCGCATGATTGCGTATGGTTCTAAACAGTTGAAGGTAAACAAGAAGAATTACCCAGTTCATGATCTAAAGTTGATGCGAACGTATTTGCATCAAAGATGGCACTATCTCTATGAGATGAAGTGCGAGATATATTCAGAACATAAAAGTCTGAAATATATTTTTACTCAGAAGGAAACGAACTTGCGGTAGAGAAGGTGGTTCAAGTTCTTATGTGACTATAACTTTGAGCTCTTCTACCACCCAAGAAAGGACAATCTGGGGAGCGAAGCTCGGAGTCGTAGATTACCTGCGGAGGGGATTTGGATTTCCTCATCATCCCATAATCTGGCTTTTGTCATGGAGCAGCTTGGGATTACTGTTATATCACTGCATAGCGCCTTGACAGCTCCATTTTCTTGGATTGAAAACAGGAGTGCCATCAAAGATCATATCATGGCAGCTCTTTTGGTGGATCAGTCAATGTTGACATTGTGCAGTCTCTACAGTCTAGGTTGGGGATAATTATACTTTGTCTGATGAGTTGCTTCTTTTCAGAGGTGGGGTTGGCATTCTAGCCACTGATGGATTGCGTGATGAGATCTTACGAAAAGCTCATTACACGAAATATTCAATTCATACTGGTGTCATCAAGATG
The DNA here is from genome assembly GCA_033032865.1 of Dactylorhiza incarnata. Taxonomy (NCBI): domain Eukaryota; kingdom Viridiplantae; phylum Streptophyta; class Magnoliopsida; order Asparagales; family Orchidaceae; genus Dactylorhiza; species Dactylorhiza incarnata. The sequence goes on along the minus strand of JAWHQI010000110.1, from coordinate 2,685,330 downwards.
TACGTCGACCTTAACTCACGTTTTGGTAGCCCAAAATGAAGAAGGATATTTAGCTCTCATCTTGCTTTGCAAAACGTGTCAGATGGTGAAGGCCGAGAGTAAGCGACATGGGGAACTTTTGCATCCACCTCCAATACCCGAATGGAAATTTGATGATATATCTATAGATTTCGTGCATAGTCTTCCGAGGTCTAAGGCAAGAAAATAATCAAATGATAAAATTGTTAGTAGTTCTATATGTCATGATTCTTATATGCTAGAATCTTCAAACTAAGACTTGACCTACAAGAAGCATCATTGAAAACATGACAAAGTTTAATCAGAATTCTTACATAATCTAGCCTAATGTTACAAGGGCTCAACTGAAAGAGGAGGGGGATGAAGGCGCGATACAGGAGCCTCGCTCAACCCAAACCCTAGCTTGAAGAGGGGGAGAAGAGAGAACTAAGAGAGAGAGAGATTACAAACACGATGATTAGGTTCGCATACTCAGGCCGACTACAAACATGCTCGAAATATAAAATAAATGACACGAAATTTCATTGAGCATACACGAAATATAAAAATATATAACAGGACATTTAATTAAACATATAAATAATGGATCGTAAAAACACATAACATCTCACCCCTTTTTCACTTTGACTTGTCTTCAAGCTCATAGAAGGGTATAGAACCTTGCGAGACGGTTTATCTGGTTCCTTGATTTCGCGCTAGAATAGCTCCATATAGCGTGTCGCTGAAGCTTAGACATCATCGGGAGGGAGCCTCTACCGTGCTTGCAGATGATGCAAACGATGGTGTTGTTTTCGGGAGGGAAATCATTTGCGTAGAGGTGGGATCAACAAGCTCCGTGCGTAGTGGCGATGAGCATGGAAGCTGGATAACTGGAGTCAGGGCAAGGGTGCTTAATGGTTAATGGATGGCCGAGGGCGACTGATGAGCCTACTAGATGGGAATCTTGGGGGTTCTGAAGTGGTGGCACCTGCCGAGTAGCAATCGCCGAAAGTAATGGCTCAAGAGTGGCTGATGGACTTGGAAGCGTAATGGTTCGAGAGATTGTGGGGGTCGCGAGAGCTGCTGGTGGATGAATTACTTAAGCAATCAATTAATCAATTAAGTAATGACTCCATCCGGGAGGTTCGGTATAGAGAATCAGATGGTGCTGGACTCGAGAGAAGCTAGAATAATTAGTGGAGGGTTGGGATGGATAGCATAATGGGACATCCAGCTCGGGCGGCTCAAGATGGATTGTTGGGCTCGACAAAATAGAATGATTGGTGGAGGGTTGGGATGGATAGCACAATGGGACTTCCATCTCAGGCGGCTCGAGCTAGAGTATTGGGCTCGCAAAAGTATGATGGGAGAAGGGCTAATCGCTCTGCATTGGAACTCTCAAAGCGTTGCGTCGAAGCTTTGGTGCTGCCAACGAGAAGTGGGACGGCATCGAAGCGTGACGAAGAAGGCATTGTATCTGTCAGTCGATGAGCAGCTCGAGAAAGGAGACGAGAAAGGGGTTGTAGGCTGAGCTTCATCAAACAAGACGTAGCTTGAAGATTGATGCACGGTTCTGTGAGCGGAAATGGAGGCAAGATCAAATGATCGGCCTCACGCAGGGTACATTGGACTCGAACGGAGGAGGGCACGCAGATATTGTTGCAGAAGGAGTCGACTAGCTAGAAGACGATAATCTATGTTGGAGTGGATGTGCAGGAACTCAATGGAACACACTCGGGTCGGCTTACTGGGAAGAACTGGATCCGATCGACGCCTGACCGAAGGGAATCAAAGTCTCTGTCGCAGAACCGAGAGAAGAGTCGGTGACGACTTGCCTGGGTCCGCACAGAGCACGGAAGCTCTTTGGGATGAAAATGGGTTTGAAAACTATGATACCAACTTGTTACGGGCAAACCCGTAGCATGTCGGTAATTTGTCGGAGGGATGGCCGGAGGTGGCGAGGAAAGCTGGTAAACAAGGGAGTCATGCTCAACCGGAAGAGAAGGGGGGACGAAGGCGGAAAAGGGGGGCATCGCCCAACCCTAGCCCAAGCTTGAAGAGGGGGAGGGGGGAAAGAGAAGGGAAAACTAAGCGAGAGGGATTAAGATTCATTCATTTCTTCCCCTCTTCATGACCCAGGGGATCCTTAAATAGAGACTACATGACACGACATAATTATAAAGATACAAGACATGATGATTAGGTCCATATATTCAGACCGAATACAAACATGCTCAAAATATGAAATAAAGGACACGACATTTAATTGAACATAAGCGAAATATAAAATACATGACACGGAATTTAATTAAACACATAAATAATGCATCGTGCGGACCCATGACATCATACTTCTTACAGGCTTAACTCGTAGCATGTCGATAACTTGTCGGAGGTGGAGAAAGAGACTGAAGGGAGTCATGCTCAACCAGAGGAGAAGGGGGCGAAAGTAGACTGTTAAAACCAAAGAACTGGTCTCAACGTTCGAAAGGGGGATGCAGCTAACCCTTACTTGACCCGAGCTAGAACCCATGACCAGTTGCTGAGAACCGAAAGACCTTACCCTTGAAGAACACTTGAGTCCAAAAACGAATCACTTAAGCTGCAGCGTGGAAGTTCCACCGCACACCCGAAAGTTCACAGAGAGCTTCCCCTCCCAAACCAATGCTGAGCCTGGGCACCTTGGAGGGAACTAAAGCTCACCTCACCACCAACCTTCACTGACAAGGGGGGAGGGGGTAGTGCTTGCTCACAAGACACACGCGAGGGAGAGGAGAGTCTCACCCCTCCCAAGATGCCCATAGGGGTCTATTTATAGACTTCCCAAAATTGGGCTGCGGATAGCCAAAAATATACTATCCGCAGCTCAACAACGAACCTGAACGAACAGCACAGGGAGGGAGGCGAGTGGAGATGAGACGTCCACTTCCCCCTTGCCTGAACAGCCCACCTCTCCCTTAGCATAGAGAGCAGCTGGGACTGGGCGAGTGGCCATAAGCCTCGCCCCTAGGCCTGGGCGGGTGGACCAAAGGTCCACTCCCCCCTAGGCCTTGGCGGAATGCGGGGGAGTGGGCCGAAACGCCTACCTCCCCCTCCTTTTGCCTTGGGTGGCTTCGAACCTCTTCAACAGGTTGATTCGTCGTGCCACAGCTACTTTCACTATTGCGATTTCACCTGCGTCGGATCACATCAGCTCGGCAAATATGAGGGTTGTACACAATCCCCGCTCTTTTCGAGCTTGTCTCAAGCTCGGAAAGAAAGTCCAACCCACCTATTTGACGAGTAGGTTGGGCTTTAAAGGAACACCAGGAGGGCCCCACCAGCGGGTTACTCTTGCCGAGCTTTTCAGCTGAACTTAACTTGAGGCGGAAGGCGAACTTTTCTCCACTTAACAACCCTCCTGTGAGACGAGCTCAACTGGAGGTGGAGAAAGCTCAACATCTTAGGTCGAGCTAAACTCGACCTGAGGTGGAGGAAAACTCAGCACCTCTAGTCGAGCCGAACTCGACCTGAGGTGGAAGGCGAACCTTTCTCCACTTAACAACACTCCTGTGAGCCGAGCTCAACTGGAGGTGGAGAAAGCTCAACACCTTAGGTCGAGCTAAACTCGACCTGAGGTGGAGGAAAACTCAACACCTCTAGTCGAGCCGAACTCAACCTGAGGTGGAAGGCGAACCTTTCTCCACTTAACAACCCTCATGTGAGCCGAGCTCAACTGGAGGTGGAGAAAGCTCAACACCTTATGTCGAGCTAAACTCGACCTGAGGTGGAGGAAAACTCAACACCTCTAGTCGAGCCGAACTCGACCTGAGGTGGAAGGCGAACCTTTCTCCACTTAACAACCCTCTTATGAGCCGAGCTCAACTGGAGGTGGAGAAAGCTCAACACCTTAGGTCGAGCTAAACTCGACCTGAGGTGGAGAAAAACTCAACACCTTTAGTCGAGCCGAACTCAACCTGAGATGGAGGGGACTCAACATCTCTAGTCGGGCCGAACTCAACCTGAGATGGAGGGAACTCAACATCTCTAGTCGAGCCGAACTCAACCTGAGATGGAGGGGACTCAATATCTCTAGTCGAGCCGAACTCGACCTGAGATGGAGGGAACTCAACATCTCTAATCGAGCCGAACTCAACCTGAGATGGAGGGAACTCAACATCTCTAGTCGAGCCGAATTCAACCTGAGATGGAGGAAACTCAACATCTCTAGTCGAGCCGAACTCAACCTGAGATTGAGGGAACTCAACATCTCTAGTCGAGCCGAACTCAACCTGAGATGGAGGAAACTCAACATCTCTAGTCGAGCCGAACCCAACCTGAGATGGAGGGAACTCAACATCTTCCCAAACCAACCGGGGGTGGAGAACCAGTCCACGTCCTAGGTGCTTACCTCACCTGGAGGCGGAGGAGCTCAACCATCTTACCAAACCAACTGGGGGTGGAGAACCAGTCCACGTCCTAGGTGCTTACCTCACCTGGAGGCAGAGGAACTCAACCATCTTACCAAACCAACTGGGGGCGGAGAACCAGTCTACGTCCTAGGTGCTTACCTCACCTGGAGGCGGAGAAGCTTAACCATCTTACCAAACCAACTGGGGGTGGAGAACCAGTCCACGTCCTAGGTGCTTACCTCACCTGGAGGCGGAGGAACTCAACCATCTTACCAAACCATTACCCTTTCTGAAATCTTGCCCGTAGCGAGTCGAACCGATGAGCCTCCCATCTGCCGGCATTACTGAGCCCGGCGAATGGTCTTTAGTCGGGGTTCTTACCAATTAGGGGCAGAGAACCAGTCCACACCTTAGGTGCTTAGCTTACCCGGAGGCAGAGGAACTCAACACCTTCTCAAACCAATTGGGGGCGGAGAACCAGTCCACGTCCTAGGGGCTTAGCTTACCTGGAGGCAGAGGAACTCAACTCCTTCCTAAACCAATTAGCGCGTAGCGAGTCGACCCGATGAGCCTCCCATCTGCCGGCATTACTGAGCACGGTGAATGGTCTCTAGTCGGGGATCTTACCAATTGGAGGCGGATAACCAGTCCGCGTCCTAGGTGCTTACCTCACCTGGAGGCAGAGGAACTCAACATCTTCCCAAACCAATCATCCTGTAGCGAGTCGACCCGATAAGCCTCCCATCTGTCGGCATTACTGAGCCCGGTGAATGGTCTCTAGTCGGGGATCTTACCAATTGAGGGCGGAGAACCAGTCCGCGTCCTAGGTGCTTACCTCACCTGGAGGCAGAGGAACTCAACACCTTCCCAAACCAATCATCCTGTAGTGAGTCAACCCGATGAGCCTCCCATCTGCTGGCATTACTGAGCCCGGTGAATGGTCTCTAGTCGGGGATCTTACCAATTGGGGGCGGAGAACCAGTCCGCGTCCTAGGTGCTTACCTCACCTGGAGGCAGAGGAACTCAACACCTTCCCAAACCAATCATCCTGTAGCGAGTCGACCCGATGAGCCTCCCATCTGCCGGCATTACTGAGCCCGGTGAATGGTCTCTAGTCGGGGATCTTACCAATTTGGGGCGGAGAACCAGTCTGCGTCCTAGGTGCTTACCACACCTGGAGGCAGAGGAACTCAACACCTTCCCAAACCAATCATCCTGTACCGAGTCGATCCGATGAGCCTCCCATCTGCCGGCATTACTGAGTCCGGTGAATGGTCTCTAGTCGGGGATCTTACAATTGGGGGCGGAGAACCAGTCCGCGTCCTAGGTGCTTACCTCACCTGGAGGCAGAGGAACTCAACACCTTCCCAAACCAATCATCTTGTAGCGAGTCGACCCGAAGAGCCTCCCATCTGCCGGCATTACTGAGCCCGGTGAATGGACTCTAGTCGGGGACTCGACCTAGATGTTATCTTTAACTACTTTCGATAGGTTATAAATAGATTACATACCATTACAATGCGCTTTCTCGCGCTTACTCGGCCACATACACCTTGGTCATCTCCTTCATTACTTCCTCCATCTTCTTTGTCCTCTTATTCCTTCTCTTTCTCCTGGTCCCTCCTGCTTCTCTGGTCAACCTGGAGGCGGAGGTCTTGCTCCTGGAACCGATCTGCGTAGCTTCCCAGCGTCTCCCCGTGCTTTTGTTGAATCAAGAACAGGGACTCCGCCCCCTTCCTCCCCTTCTTCGAGGTGGAGAACCTCAACAAGAAACTCCGACACAGGTCCTTGAAGCTGTAGATGGTACCTGATGGGAGCTGGTGGAACCAATCTTTTGCCTCTCCCTTGAAAGTGATGGCGAAGAGCCTGCACTTGGAGGCGTCCGTCATCTGCCTGATCGAGACCATGTCATCAAACCACTGGAGGTGCTGGAGAGGGTCGTCCTTCCCTGCGTAGTAAGACATGGCGGGCTCGCTGAACCCGTCTGGAAAGGGAGACGAGGTGATCAGCTCGCAGAAGGGACTCCCCCATCCTCCCTGGCGAGTTGAAGGCGTTCTCACTGCCTCCTCACTGGGATAGCCGGTCCCAGGAGAGTTGTTGAAGAGCACTCTCGCTTGGAGACCCAAGCCCTCCTCTGAGGCTAACTCTTTTTCTTGCCGACATGCTTGCCCCGTCTCCATCGGAGATGGCAAGGCGAACACGGGTGCGGGTGGTGTCGAGCACTCGCTGTGAGGGGGAGTGCGACCCGCATAAGCTCCAGAACCGACTTCTTGAACTCGTCAAGGTTACTCTTCTTCACGTACTCACTGGTGGGGGGCGAGTTCCCAGGCTCATCGCTTCCAGCCATGAGACTTGCTCAGGGTTTTTCGGACTAGCTGCTTCCACGCTCACCGCACCAGAATGTTGAAACCAGAGAACTGATCTCGACGTTCGAAAGGGGGATGCAGCTAACTCTTACTTGACCCGAGCTAGAACCCTTTAACCAGTTGCTGAGAAACGAAAGACCTTACCCTTGAAGAACACTTGAGTCCAAAAACGAATCACTTAAGCTGCAGCGTGGAGGTTCCACCGCACACCCGGAAGTTCACAGAGAGCTTCTCCTCCCAAGTCAATGCTGGGCCTGGGCACCTTAGAGGGCACTAAAGCTCACCTCATCACCAACCTTCACTGACAAGGGGGGAGGGGTAGTGCTTGCTCACAAGACACACGCGAGGGAGAGGAGAGTCTCACCCCTCCCAAGATGTCCATAGGGGTCTATTTATAGACTTCCCAAAATTGGGTTGCGGATAGCCAAAAATCTACTATCCGCAGCTCAACAACGAACCTGAACGACCAGCATAGGGGGGAGGCGAGTGGAGATGAGACGTCCACTTCCCCCCTTGCCTGAACAGCCCACCTCTCCCTTAGCATTGAGAGCAGACGAGTGGACCGAAGGTCCACTCGCCCCTGGGACTGGACGAGCCCCATAGGGCCGGGCGAGTAGACCGAAGGTCCACTCGCCCCTAGGCCTGGACGGGTGGACCTTTGGTCCACCGAAGGTCCACTCCCCCCCTAGGGCCGGGCGAATGGACCGAAGGTCCACTCGCCCCTAGGCCTGGGCGAGTGGACCACACTCCCCCCCTAAGCCTTGGAGGAATGCGGGGGAGTGGGCCGAAACGCCTACCTCCCCCTCCTTTTGCCTTGGGTGGCCTCGAACCTCTTCAACAGGTTGATTCGTCGTGCCAAAGCTACTTTCACTATTGCGATCTCACCTGCGTCGGATCACATCAGCTCGGCAAATATGAGGGTTGTACATAGACGATGGCAGTCTTGCTCAACGCTAACCCTAGCTTAAAAAGGGAGACAGGAGAAGAGAGAACTTAGAGAGAGGGATTAAGATTCATTCATTGTTTCCCCTCTTCATGACACAAGGGGTCCTTAAATAAAAACTGCATGACGCACCACAAATTATAAAGATACAAGACGCGATGATTATGTATATATACTTGTACCAACTACAAACATGCTCGAAATATAAAATAAAGGGCACGACATTTATTTGAACATACGCAAACACTTGCTTCCTAAAATAAATGAGATGCATACACTCGATAACCGAAGTTTTAAACACTTATTTGCCTCAGTTCCCGTTTCCTACATCAAGTGTACATATCAAAATAATATATATCAGGAGGTGTTCATTTCAAGAGCTAAAAGGTAACATAACAAGCAACAGAATATAGTGAAGGCAGACACTAAACAGCCACAACAATCCTAGTCAAAACCTACTACCGATTATGATAATCACAAATTATGAAAACAAGATTAAGGGCAATTCAATGCTAAAGCTTCTATTGCATAAATCATTAGCCAAAAGTTCATATTAAATGCATGTGGCATATTATGCAGATAAAAACGAGTGAGACGGAACAATTTACATCAGAATAGACAATTAATGACAGGAAAGAGGAGGGTTTATACAAAAGCCTTTGTCCCAGAGCATTCTTCAGATACCGGAGGATTCGCTTGACAGTCTGAATGTGGGATATACGAAGAGCATGCATGAAGCGGTTGACCACACCAACAGCAAACGAGATATCACGTCGTGTGACAATCAGATAGATAAGTTCGTCAACAAGGCGGCGATAGTACTCCGGATTAGGGAGAAGCAGATCAGAGTCGGGCGTGTGAGCACAGAGCTTGTAGTTGGCATTCATTGGTGTGTCAGCAGGATTGCAATATGAGTAGCCTGCAACGTGGAGAAGATCGAGACAGTACTTCCGTTGAGACAAAATGAGTCCATCGGGTCGACGAGCTACCTCAATACCCAAGAAGGATCGGAGGAGACCCAAATTTGTGGTCTTAAAGTGTAAGACCAAATGTTTCTTGATCATATAGATATACCGTTCAAATCATTGCCCGTGATGAGAATATCATCAAGATACACAAGAAGTATCATTGTGTCTGCTGAGCTACGACGAGTAAATAAGGAGAAGTCTACCGAGCTCCAAGCAAAGTTAAAGTCCCGAACAATCTGATTGAACTTGTCAAACCAAGTCTGAGAGGACTGCTTAAGGTCATAGCTAGATTTCTTGAGGTGGCAGACAAGAGACTCCATTGTGGTTTCATAACCAGGAGGTTGCTGCATGTAGACAATCTCTGTTAGATCGTCATTAAGGAATGCATTCTTGAAATCAAGCTGATGCAACTGTCAATGACGATGGGCGACCAAAGAGATCAATATTCGTACTTATTCAGCTTAGCGACTGGAGAGAACGTTTATTCATAATCAAGGTCATGTTTAGTGAAATTGTGACCCATAAAATGAGCTTTGAGGCGCTCAACTGTCCCATCAAGACGATGCTTCACAATAAGAACTCATTTACATCCCACAATGGATTGGCCAGGAGGAAGGGAGACAAGATCACAGGTCCGATTGGCCCAATGGGAAAACATTTACTCATCCATCGCGGCCCGCCACCCCGGATGTTGAAGAGCTTCCTGCACAGAATAAGGGGTGGAAAAAGAAGACAGAATCAGTAACCCTGTGAGATTATAGAAACAAGCGATGGAAGGATATATAATGAGAGAGGGGGTGAGCGGTAGACGGGACTGCATCTTGGGTAGGAGCCATACTCGGATCAGCTGGTCGTGGAGCATCATCAGTAGGGGCAACTGTCTCAGGGTATTACAACGAAAACGACGACGAGTGTAGACGCTTAAAGGAGGAGGAGGTGGAGGAGGAGATGGTGTCGGTAGCACGGGTAATGATGAATGAGTGATGGGGACGTTGGGACTCGAGATAGCAGGTGGTACGGTATCAGGAGTAGAATGGTTGATCCTCGAGGAAGGTTATATCAGCGGAAGTAACAGTTTATCGATTTGTGGGAGAGTATCACACAACTCTTTTGTGTGCGAGAGTACCCAACAAATATATACTTTGTAGCGCACGGGAGTCAAGGGGAAGGGAGGTGTTGAATGAAAGAGGATAGAGAATGGCGTCGCAAAAATTAGGACGGGCGAGGACATGTGATTAATAAAATAGCATGTGGTGGAGACCACAAAGTGTCAATTGATCTTAGGGACCTGCAGTTGAAACATAAGGGGGCGAGCAACAACAATGAGATGGCGGTTCTTCCGCTCGGCCACACCATTTTGTTGTGGTGTATAGGCACAGGATGTTTGGTGGATAATACTCAACGTATTGCAAGTTTCTTGGAATTCGTGACTCATGTATTCGCGCGCATTATCGGCTAGAAGGATTTTGATTAAGTGTAGAATTGAGTACGAGTCTCGGCAATGAATGAGCAAAAGACACGCAGTAATTCAGAGCGATCACGCAATAAATACAATCACGTTATGCGAGCCTGATCATTAATAAATGTACGAAATTAACGATATCCAGATAAACTAGCAATTTTATAAGGGCCACAAATGACTAAATGAACTAAATCAAAGGGAGCAGAGCTCCTAATACAATGGGGGGGAAGGTAGAGCAATGTTGCATTCCGTAGATACAAGATTTGCATATAAATTCAGAAAAAGAAAATCAGGAAGAACTTTTTGCAGGATGGGAAGGGAAGCATTGTCAAGAAGCCGGTGCCAATCAACAGAAGTGAATGAGGAGAGAACCGTGGTGGAAAGGTCCATGAGTTTAAATCTGATTTGACATCCGTCACATACCAATGATACTTCGCGTCCGTCGATCCTGCGGCACAAAGGAAGAAGACAAAAAGGTAATGGAGAAGTCATGATCATGAGTAAGACGACTAACAGAGAGGAAATTAAATTGGGCGTCGGGAACATGAAGTACATAGCGGAGAGACAGATACAGTGAGAGGCGCATCTCCAGAACCGCAGACCGGGATGGTTTCTCCATTGGCAACAGTGATAGACTTGAGACAAGCAGTGTCCATGTACCGAGAATATTTCTACAAAATGATGTGATTCGTGGCCCCGGAGTCCACTATACAGGAGGGGCTGTAGGAAAAACATGGCATACCTTTGTTGGAGATAGAGGCGACAGAGCTGGAAGTCCGAGTAACCAGTCTTCGCAGATGTTGGAGTTCCTCCCGCAAAGTGTCAATGTCGAAGCGGGATGTGGTAGGAACATCCACTGCTAGAGAAGCATGGTGCTGAGGGTTGGAAGGTTGTTGCGGGAACCCATGTTTCCTGTAACAGGTGGCATCAGTTTGATTTATCCGACCATAACGGCTACACAGGCGAGTGTTTTGTCCCTTAGAACGATTTCGGTCATCGCGCCAACCGCCCCGAGACCCATGCTAACCTCCACAGTTTTCAATAAGTGGAGGGCGAGCTTCAGCACAGTGTTGGAGTAAGGCAAAAGAGGGAGTCAACTAGACATCGGTGGGCAGAGTCATCTTCAAAATCATGGAGCACACATCTGAGAGAGAGGGAATAGTGGGAGAGGATAAGATGTTGGCACGGATAATGTATAGATGAGGTGGTAGTTGTGCCATCATCAGCGTTATACTGACAGCCTCCTTCTGAGCCCGTTGGGTAGCGAAATCCAACATAGTAGGTTGGTGTTGAATCCAAATTTCAACGATCTGGAGTCCCTAAAGAGATCGAACAAATGTTGAAGGTGCTTCAACTCATCCACACATGGCCCTCGCGGTCTCGTGGTGCATAGTCATGCAATGTGGTTCACTTTCCATGAAAGTCAAGATCCAGAACTGAACTATGTCATCATCTCAGAGTCATTGTTCGGTAGGCTCAACAGGTGGGTCGCGAGTCAGATGATGAAGAAGATCCTTGATCCAGAGTACACGGCACACTGAGTGAACCCACTCAACAAAAAATTTCTTACCAGTAAGAGAGATAGTAGTGATTTGGAGTCCCTCACAGACTTCATAGATGGGAGCCGAAGCGAGGGTGACCAGAATGGTGGACGGGGTGGACGGGGTGGACGTAGCATTCGTCCTCATGTTAAAGAAATGGAGAGGAGTCCAAACAACGAGCTGGGGGATAAGAGCGAGCCAAAATTGTAGGCAGTAGTCCGGGTGAGCGCCAGCAACACGGGAAAGCTCAACTAATACGTGCGAGCTCAATCCAAAAGAGCGGCGAGTTCTGTAAGAAAGAATCGGTGAGTCCTGGATGTGGGGAGCTTGAGAAGGGGAAAATGTGAGCTCTATGACGAAAGGAGTAGACTTTCACGAGTTCGGCGAGACCCAGCATCAGCGAGCGCTAGAGAAAAGGTGCGCGAGTTCTGCGGTTGGATCCGGAACGAAGGAGTTCGACGAGCGCTTGGGCAAGAAGAGTCAGCAAGCTTGTTACTGAAGGAGGCGGCGAGAAATGTTGTTGGAGAAGACGGCGGGTAATACGGATACGACATCCTGGTCACGCATCGTGTCTCCCTCTGCTTATGTAGCCCTTAAGGGGCATTATCATAATTTGTTCGTCTCACTCCCTTACATAAGGGGATGATGAATCCTATTTTGGGTATCTTGAGAACTTGTGAGTGTAGGCTCTCCTAGATGAGAGAGACTCTTAGGGAGAAACAGCCCTCAAGAGTACGAGTCGAGCTTGTCTCGACAATTGTATCTTTATTTTGTTGTTTAATCTTATAATTTTTCGGACTTGGTCGTGGCAACTATCAATTGGTCTGACCTGCCGCTCAATTAGGTTTTTCGACGGGACTCTAATTGGTTCTCCCTCCCTGTTCAAGTCGGCCCACCGATTCCATCCTCTTCCGCTCCGACTCTTCCGCTCCGACTCTTCCGGTCGGCTTCCCTCCGTCACGGCCAGTGCTCCCGCACGTGTCTGGCACGGCCAGTGCTCCCGCACTTGTCTGTCACGGCCAGTGCTCCCGCACGTATCTGTCACGGCTAGCACTCCTAATCGCGACCTTCCCGCGCTTCCCGCGCGTCCGCCGATTACAGAGTCATCGACCTCCGTCTTCTTCCAGTGCTTTCTTCAGCTATCTCAGCACTCCCTCTGCTTCCAGCACCTCCTCCAGCGCCCGCTCAGCGCGGGTTATTTCTGCATCCTCGGTGCCACTTCCTCGCTTAGTCGCCCCCTCCCCCTCATTCAGCTCGTAGCTGATGTTTACCTTTTGCCCAATCATTCCATGCCACGGACACGTTCAATGGCCCTCCAAGTCGACGAGGACGCCTCCGCCTCCGCAGACACCCATCGCATGGATTAACTCAAAGCACGGTTTGAGGACCTCACTCTCCTCTTTGAGAGCTCGCGGCCACGGCGGTAAACTCCCCACCGGCCGCTCCGCCACCACCACTGCAACCCCCTCTGCCCGTCGCGGACTACATGGGTTTTCTCCACCCGCTACGGACATCCAACCGGCCCAACTCCGTCGAATCGAGATCCATGTGTTCGATGACACCAATCCCTTCAGTTGGATCGTCCACGTCAAACAGTTCTTCGACCTTCAGTCCATCCCCGCCAACCAGAAGGTTCCCCTGGCCATTATTTATATGGACAGTTTGGCACTCCATTGGGTGCGTTGGACGCACCAGCAGGTTTCTGACCTCTCCTCCACGCTGAAGGAGGAACTCCTCCGCCACTATGACGGCCGCTAGGAGGGCAATGATTATGAGCGCCTTAGCTTCATGTGCCAATCTGACATTGTGGCCACTTACATTGACGAGTTCATCGAGGTCTCCACGCACGTACCCGGCCTATCCCCCGACCATTATTTGGGGTACTTCCTTGGAGGACACAACCCCGACTTCGACCGCGCCTCTGAGTCCACAATATGACTACTCTTTCCCACACCATGGAGCAAGTTCGTTGCCCCGACGGGGAACTCTACACGGCTCAGTCGTCCTCCTCGTCCCGCCCACCCCACCAGTCGATGTCATTGTCGTCGTTGCCGCCTAAATCTCCGTCGTCTCTTTCCCTCTTGGATCACCTACCCTCGCATGGGACCCCGCTGCTAGGCCCGTCTACGCCACCGCCAGTTTCGCCATCCCTGCCACCATCGACCCCCCAACGATCCCACCACTTATCCCACGAGCAGCACCTCGAGCTTCGTTGCAAGGGCTTTTGCTTTCGCTGCCAGCAACCGTACTCGTCCACCCACGTTTGTGCTTTCAAATACTTGTGTGTGTTGGTTGGATCTGAAGACAACAGTCCTGACTTCGGAGACTTGGACACTCTGACGATCGCAGATGACCCCTACGAACCTCGACCTTGAGGACAAGGTCATTTTTCGGGAGAGGAGTGTTGATACAGATATGACCTCCTGGTCAAGCGTCGTGTCTACCACTGCTTATGTAACCCTAAGGGGCATTATCGTAATTTGTGTGTCACACTCCTCTATATAATGGAGTGGTAATGTCTCCTATTTTGGGTATCTTGAGAACTTGTGAGTGTGGGCTCTCCTAGGTGAGAAAAGCTCTTAGGGGGAATCAGTCTTCGAGAGTCGGGTCGAACATGTCTTGACAACTATATCTCTATTTTGGTGTTTAATCTTACAATTGTCCGCACTTGATAGTGGCAACTATCAGCGGGTTTGCGAGCTTGGCACAAAAGAAGGCCGGCAAGAGATGTCGACGGTTCCTATGGCAGAGGAAAGCGGCAAACCCAGACGTGAGAGGAGTCGGCAGTTCTTGCGGTAGAGGGAAGCGGCGAGACCTGCAGATGGAGGCGGAGAGCACAACAGCTAAAGGGGGGTCGGCGAGTTTGTGTGCAAGCGTCAGCGAGTACACCAGATGTCGGCATACCTATTAAAGGCGGGGTGTGTTGAATATTTTGTAGGTTGTTGAGCACGAAAAATTAGCGAGCTCCAGAGGCACAAGTTGCGAGTGCCTAAAAAAATGCTCAAGCTGGAAGAAAATGCTCAAACGGCGAGTGCGGGAGCTCAATCGGCGAGAGTTCTACGTTAGAAATCGAGTATCTCTGATACCATGTAGAATAGTGAAATACGAAGCTCAAATTTTATTCCTTCATATGCTAACACAAGAATACAAGTATTTGTATACAAATATATAAGAGGGAGGAGTGATATCTTAACGACAAGCCAAGATGTGGGACTAATCTATACATTAGAAGAATCTCCTAATGGGCCAAAAAAGTGGGCCTTTCCATGGGCTTATTCACAGTTCTTCTACACATTCCATTACGTTATATTGCTAATCTAAGAACAGCTGTTTTAGGAAGGTAAGTATGGCATCAGAAAATGACAAATTGCATACATAATTCAAGCACTATATAGACAATGTCACGTCATGCAAATATTCAAATAAGGAAAACCAGTTAAGGCAAATACACACAAACTAAAATAAAAGCCTTTTCGTCAAGTTCCATACTAAACCATTAGCCGAAAGGACTTATTAGACAATGTACAAAATCAGTCACAATAGAGGTGCTGTCTAAATACATTATCACAACTATGAAAAAGAAGCATTCACTTTGCTTTGTAAATCATACTAAGCAACCAAGCCAGATTATAAAAACAACTTTTTAAATAGTAAAAAAAATTAATATACATTCAGAAAGACATACAAGAAAATAAAAACTTACCTACAAAATCTCTGCAAATATTTCTGTCAGAGAAACTATCAAACTCAAAAATATAACCTCCGCCCTGAGACAACGAATTAAGCAACATTAAGCACCACTGGCAGAAGAAATTTTGTAAGAGAGCATTTATGGTACATCCTTGAGGGGTTATCCTTTACAACTAAGTAATACCTTTAACAACCAAAAAAATCCCAAATAGAACAATATTACAAATTCTGAAGTCAACATACCTCATGCAGAAGATTCAACAAAGCTTGCTTAGAACCATCTTTACTGAACTTGTGAACTGAAATAGTAACAGATGATGGGAAAAAATGGTTCAATAAACTTTACAGAGCCAAAAAATATTTGGCATGCTACAAGGAGATAACATACGACTACCCCATAACATACAGACATTTTGAACAATTAGTAGATGGCCTACCATCTAGGAGCAAAGAACTCCACTGTAAAAGTTGGGATGTCATTGGAGTAGAATTAGAGTGCATATAGTGTATTGTAGAGTTGATATAAACAATCCCATGGAAGATCTTAGATAACAAAAAGGGAATTTCATCCAGTAATGGACCATCGTGAGGTGAGAGACGAAAGGAACATCCTTTTGTCAAGTAAAGGGGCAAAGCATCACTATAATTAGTCATTTCTATAAGAAATTACTGTAGATGGCCTTGAAACACTCAACCAACTCTTGAAGAAGCACTACAAAAGTTTTGATGTCATGGGACGGCCTGCAGGCAGTCATTATGATGTGAACCAATTGGTTTGACAGATTGCTTAAAACTGGTTTTATTTTTTATTTTTTTATTTACAACTGATTGATAAACCAGTGTAGCTGACTTTTATTCTTGATGGTCATACTTCTCCTAATAAAATGTGGTCAAAAGTAGGCAAGGTTATGATAGGATGTCCATCTTAACTGTTGTGACTTGAAGCAATTATAATGAAAAATGCAAGGATTAGATGGGACGGCACCCCTATGTAATGCATAACTTAAGTCTATTGTGAAAATATGCAACGGCTAACTAGTCCAAAACTCATAGATTTGCTGAATAGAAGGGGCTTTAAATAACAAGTCAAGAGAATCACAGAACAGAATACTTAGAAAAATAATAGATACCAAAAAAACTAAATGGAAACCGTACAAAAATATAATAACCATAAGAAATATTATAAGATATTAAAATATTATATATTGAAAAGATTGCAATAGGAATGGGGTTAAGGTAGTGGTGGATACGCTGAAAGATAAAATTGTTGAGATAAATAGGTTAGTGATATGGTGATTGCAGGGGGAGAAACTAGATTGCGTTGAGCTAATAAATAATTCTCGATGAGGACATAAAATGTGGTTGGTAAATGGTGATTATGCTTAAGTTGGAATAGAAAAATTAAAAGATCAATTTTGAGAAGATATGGATGGATTGCTAAATGATATACCTGAATAATAGAGTATACTTATTAATAGTGACTTAAATGAGAATATTGATTTTAATAGAGATAAAAATGCATGAGAAAAAATATACTTACTTTTACCTTAGTTTGAATAGAAATTAAACTTTAAGAAGAGATGAATGAATTGCTACATGATATACTTAAAGAATAAAGCATATGTATTAGTAGTAACTTAAATGAGAACATAAATTTTGGTAGAGATAAAAATGCAATGGGAGAAAATATACTTACTTTTACAATGGCCTATTACATTTCACGGAGAACACATACTTGAAGAAACAAGAAGACCACTTAGTTACTTACAAAAATGGAGCCATTAGATAACCGATAAATGCTTGTTGTACTTGGAAGGAGAAAAATCTTTTTGCAAAGGTCATAAGATTATTCCTAAAGATAGTTTGTCTATGCCACAAAGTAGTTAAAAAGTGTTAAGAGCACCTAGAAACATATCGTGCATTGACAAAGAGACTATGTGGTGAATGAGTAGGTACAAAAGGTTAACAAAAAAATAGTGAAAATTTTAAATAAATATATTAAGGCTTAATAAATGCACAAAGTGGCTGCTCACAGAGTACCACTGAAATAGTGGCCCCCTATACCGTTGAGTTTGCTGCGGAATCATGCCCTCAAATCAAAGCCAAAGACATCAGAGAGGGCAGACCCAAGAATCCATTTTGATTTATGTGCACATAACCAAAATGGATTCTTCCCCCGCCCATACCCCCAATGATTGGGGACTATATGGGTTCTGTTGTTGTTGTTGTATATTAAGGCTTAATAATGATTATAAAAAGCTACAAGCTTTGTAAAAATGTAGCATGTTAAGTACAAGCAATAGCTTTTGATAATTTATATAAATGGTTTGATACTAAAGATGGATAAAAAAGATGTATAGCATAGCCGAGGAAAGTGATAGGAGGTCTAAAGACTTCGATGAAGAAAAAAAATGCATTAAAACAAAGATTATATGATTTTAATTAAGATGAAAAATGAGAATGCTAATTTGAGAAACTATTAAAGAGGGTTTCAAGGAAAAGAATAGATAATATAATGATGTATATTATAAAAAGTGAAGTGGAATTAAACCTGCTAAATATTTCAGGTAAGGATTTCAATAATAAGCATAGAGGTTTCAAGAGTTATGGGAATGGGATTTTGAAAACAATAAGAATGACAAATAATTGAAGAACAACAAAATATTCAAGATTATGCTTAATTTATATAAATCAAACTTATGAGTTATAAAATGAAGTTGTGGTAGAGAATTATGGAACTTGGTCTTAAAAAAAATAACCTCAGTTTAAGTAGGTGGGTCTTATTTCGTGTTTGGAAGATCTACTGTAATAGTATTTTTTTTATGTTAAAATAATTGAAGTATGCTTCGATCACTTCCTTTCCATTACTGGAAGAAGGCTCATCACCAGATTTTCGAGTGATGTACTCTTGTAGTTTTTCTACCTTCAGTTGTCTTTTGATCAGATTCCGGAGAGCTCGGTAACTCTCTGTGTCATGGCCAACGTCCAGATGGACTCACGGAAGAGCTCCTTGTTGTGGCTCTCAAGTTTAGATTTCAAAGGGGGAGGTTTTCTGAAGTCTGGTTCCTTTTGGATAATCTAGATAACCTCCTCTTTCAGAAGGATTAGGTCTATATACTCTTCTTGATTATCGTTATACTTGAGTCTATGGGGTGAATAAGATGAACTTGCAAAGGTGTAGGTGACATTTCTTGCAGTGGAATCTGCGCAGGCATGTTTTGAGGAGGTGAACGAGATCTCAGTTTTCTTATTTGTGAAAAGTGTCGTGGTGCAAATGGACGTCGATGACAGAAGCTCTTCCCATGTTGCGGTATCAGGGGGATGAACTTAGGGCAATGTTGTAGTTGCACCATCTGGGTAAGAGAAGAGATGAAATCGAGATTTGTGGTCTCCCCCTCGATGAAGTGATTGGTCATATTGATGAGATCTCCATTGGCGTTGGGTAGCCTTCGACTTACTTCAAACATTAAAAGCACTTCTTGAAGTCCACAAACCAAGACGACTTGGTAGATAGCTGAATCAACATCATGGATTTCAAGATCCTAGAATCTATCGACATAGTGATTGAGACTCTCAGATTCCCTTTGTTTAATTTGAAAGAGCGCCTGAGGACCGCTCTTCTGTTTCTTCAAGGTAGCGAATCTTAACTGTAGTTCCCTTCGAAGCTTTGCAAAAGAGCTAATAGATCAGGAGGGTAGTTGGTAGAACCAAACTCTAGTCTTACCATTGAAAATCATAGGAAGTAGCTAGGAATGGATGTCATCTGATAGGTTCGGAAAAGACGGCACACTCAAAAGCCTGCAAATGGTGGGTTGGATCTTCTTTCCCGACGGATGAACCAAGGAAGATGAGGTTCTCCAAATCCAACTGGGACAGACACCCAACGAATGGCATCTGAGAAAGGAGAAGGATCCTCCTCTTCCTTCATAGGGTCTGCGATTTCTTCCAAGTGAAGTGGTCCTGAAGTCGCTGCCACTCTGTATAACTCGCGACTGGTGCGGGCGAGTTCTTCATTGTCACGTCGCAACTTGTGTGTGCTATGTTCTACTTGTGGGCGAACACCAGAATTTGCCACACCCCTGGTAAGAGACTCAACTTGCACTGAGAGCCGAGTAACCGCAGGCATCGGGCAATGAAGCATCGGTACTGGTATCAGGTACGATACGTACCAGTATGGTGGCGCGAGATAATAAAAAATATTGGTACGTGTACGTTTGGGGTACTCTGCAATTAAAAATGACTTATATAAATTCACGTGCAATATGTCCATGTATATACATGCGCATATACATGCATATGCATGTTCATGCATATGTTAATAGTAAAAAAAATAAAATAATAAAATTTATATCAAATTCTTTATAGTTTTAACGAAACAAATATACTTAAATTTGAAGCATATTTTGTTACTATAATAAGCAAACACCTCTAGTTGCATTTATGGGTCACAAAATTTTCTTTTCTAAGAAACACACAGAAGTCTTTTGTTACCTTTAAAAAAGCATACTCCTATCACAATATGCAGAACGATCTGGAAAGTCCAAGTGTATCTACAGACAAGAGTAACATGTGTATTTGTCAAGTATCGGGTATGTACCGGTATCGGATACGTATCCGGTACGAGTATGTGGCCCTCAAGGAAGTACCGGTGCTTCATAGACAGCGGGAGGATGAACTCGCACCTACTGATGGGTATCTCCTCGCTAGAACCTTCGGCAACTTCCCTTCTGGATCTTGCATAATCATTGCAACACGTTGTTCCCCAACCACCCTGATCTGAAGGTCGCATGTTCGTCCTGCTGAGACTAAAAGTGTTTGATCTACAACAAAAGAGATGAGATATAAAAGGAGGTATTGTGGGTGGAAGATTACTCTGGGTCACAAATAACAAGGCGAGAGAGAAGGTAACACAGACATCGAGGTCAAGTTTCGCACAATACGAACTTTAGTTGTGCGTGATAGTATTAATTAAATATTTGGGTTACATCAAGCTATAGGTAGAAAAACAAGATTCAAAATAGACCTCATGAATACTCGAGAGAGTATTCGCGGACACCGTGAAAGGGTACTCGTGGGCGCTCTGGAGGGTCATCAACACCTGCTAGTACTAGAGGGTTTCGTAAACCAGCATTTGATGCCCCCCATGGTCACTATTCACGCCCTATTTATAGGAAACAGAGGGCTACTCACGGGCAGTTTGTCAGAAACACAGGTTGCCCGCTATATGGAGGGAAAAAATGACTAATTAAAAATACAAGAGAGCCCGCGAGCTTGCCGATCTGAAAACAGTTTTTGCGAGTTCCTAGCAGAGTTGGCGAGTGTTGGTGAGGTTCGGCGAGTTATGTTTGGGTACTGCAAGACCTTGCTTGACGGACGGTGTTGTGGTTGAACCAGTGACTTGAGGACGACTTCTCCGAGTACTCAAGCAATACTCGCATATGCAATGACAGGGGACCTAGTCCGTGCGAGCTCGCCTGAGGAGTTCGCCCAAGCTGATGAAGGTGCTCGGGTTGAACCTATCTTGGAGGAGGTGGTCGCCGAATTCTGGGTAAACATGTACATATGGTACAATCAATATCAAGTGGAATATTCCCCTATAGAAATTTCAGTATTATGAACTCAATCCCCATATTGCACAAAATCAAAGGAATAATTTAAAAGTAAAGGAGTCCTTTGCAAAAACTGGAGCAAGTCTTAAGAAATGAAAGATGAAGACAATGTTTAGGAGCAAGTTACTTGAAAAAAAATGGCACAGCACACATGTACTGGTATCAATTCACATGGTGATCAATATACTGATGTGCGTTGTGGGACTTTTAGGGAAGTAAAAGAGAAGAAGCAGTACCTGTAATGCTTCTGAAGGCCACATCAAGCTTTATCGCTGATCTAGGATCATGAGGAGTGAAAGAAAATCGTTCTTCGGACTGAAGAAAAACACGAGTACGACTAAAAGGTGAATAAAATTTGTATCCAGAAAGGAAAAAACTAAGGATACAAAGAATAGCATTGAATTAGACAGGAACTTAGCTCTCGAAATGGGAAGATAGAAAAGAGGAACATGAGAGAAGAAATCACCATCCGAAGAATTCCTGGAATCCCGGACTCCTTTAATGATATCCTGTACTTGGCATTTTTTGTGATTGTATCCATGACGATTGGAATGGCACTTTGGGCGATAGCACAAGTGGCTCCAGACGGAAGATATTGGGGGAGACTGTTGGTGCGGGTGTGTAGCTAACAAGACTAAATGCCTGCCCTAGCTGCCTCCTTCTCGACCAAACAAATCTGCCCTCGGCTTAGTGCAGCAAACCCAGTGATATGATCCTAATTGGGCTATCGCAATTGCTATCGATGAGAATGAGATTTTGATTTCCGTTGTTTTCGAGCAGAACGGACGAGTTCATGAGTAAGCGAGTGAGGCTTCGAACTCTTTCTCAGTTTTCACGGGATGGTAGCCGAACAAACTACAGGCGACGACGAAAGGCTGGCGTTAGACGGAGAGCGGAGGAAGCAGGCGTCCGGCAACGATATATGGGGGCAAGATGAAGAACTGCTGCATGGAAGAGGGAGAATAAGCGGCCGGCAGGAAGGCAGAAGAAGCGTGCTGGGTTTTATCAGGCGAGTGACAGTGCACGGGTGGGCCTCTGGTGCCCCGCGCGACAGTACTCTACGCGCATTCGGCGGGCTTCGCCCGCACCCGGCGGCCACCGCTCGCACCCGACGGGCTTCGAGTGACAGTGTACAGGGGCCCCCCGTGTCCCGCGCGACAATACCCCGCACGCCCCCGGCAGGCTTTGCCCGCTCCCTGCACGCCCCTGGCAGGCTTCGCCTGCTCCCGGCACGCACGCGCGCAGTTTTTATTTTTTAGAACTTAAAAAAAAAATAAGAAATGTATTTTAAGTTTAAAAAAACCTAAAATATATATTATATATTTTTTATATAATAAACAAATTTACCGAATTTTTTTTTTTAAACCACGTCCCCCCCCCCCCCTTTCCCTCCGCCGCCGCCGCCGCCGCCGGAGCCACCGGAGCCCGTCGTCGAGGTCGCCGGACCCCGGCGAACTCGGCGGGGTTGGTCCGGCGGCGCTCTGGCAGGGCCACCGCCGCCGGTGGCCCTGCCGGAGCGCCGTCGGACCAACCCCGGCAGGTTCGCCGGGGTCCGGCGATCTCGCTAGTGGCCTCCGGGTGGCCGACGGTGGCTCCGGAGGCGGCGGAGGCGGAGGGAAAGGGGAGGGGCGGAGGCTATCGGGCTGCAACGGGATTTGTTTTGGGGGTTTTTTCTTTTTTTTGGTTATTCGCAGGCCTGGAAAATCCGGATATAGCTATTTGCAGCCCATATTGTCACGATCCAACGGCTGTGATTTAATTCGTGGTTGTATTTTGAGCCTCACATGGTCCTTAAAGTTTTTCTTTATAAGATATAGATGTGGAGAGATTTTCGGGGATGGCGTGGTGATATTTATTTAGTGAGTTCTGTTTTGATCAAAAATTATTTATTTCTATTTTGAAATTTTTTATTTTATTTTGAAAATATCTATACGAAGCATTGTGTTATTTCGATAACTAATTTCATTTTTAATGTTTTTTAAATAAAGTTTTCATCATTTATGATATTTTTTGACAGTTTAGGTAATGGAATCACATGACTCTTCCAGTAAAGATTCTGGAAATCTACATGTCTTTCTCCGGAACGTGTGCAATATGTGGAGTACTGTAATATAATTATTTCAAAAATTGCTGAGATAAATAATTGCATATGCGAGACATGACCATGCATAACGTCTACTCGAACAGGTGAGAAATTGTTGAAAGAGTTACTTGAAGGACGCCCGGATAGAATTTATGACGCATTTAGAATGTCAAAATGTATATTTATTGATTTACTTCAAAAGCTATAACATGATCATGAGTTACAAGGATCGCAACGCGCAAGCTTATGAGAAGTCCTAGGAATTACATTGTATATCTTAGCACATGGAAGCTCTGTGAGATTAACAAAAAAGCGATTCCAACACTCGACTGAAACTATAAGTAGATATTTTTCGAGAGGTCTTAAATCACTATTGATACTATCAGTTGATGTTATAAACTCATTGATCGTCATTTTAGAGATATACCTGCGGAAATAAGATATGATGTAGGTTACATGTCATTATTTAAGGAATGTGTTGGTGCAATTGCTGGTACACATGTTGACGCGAGAATACCCGTTGAAGATCAATGACCCGTTTGAATTGGCATTTTGGGTACTCTACATCGCCACTTTTGTACTCCCTGGGCCAAACAACATATTTAGCGTCCTGTCACAAACTTGTTTCTTTGACGATATCACGTGTGGCCTTAGTTTCTTTCAACACCTCTTCACAACTAGCTAAGTCATTCTCCTTCAACACTAGTTGTGGCAAGAAGAGTTAAACACTTCACATGAAAGGAGCAAGAGTTTAAAAGAACTTTTGAATTGCTTGATTGCTTTGATGATTACAAATGAGGGGTCCTAGAATTTTCCTCCAAAGAATGAAATGATCTAAACTATCATGTTTCTAGATTACCCAACCATTATCTTTTATGTACATTTTCATGAATTCTCTAAGTTCTTTTCTAGAATGTTCACGTGAGATCATTCTAGAGTGCTTCTAAATTTCTCTAGGACTTTATGTGCAACTACTCTCCAAGCTCCTAGAGTTCTCTAGAAACTTATCATGAATGACATGAAGAAGGTAAGTCGTGACATCCTCCCCCACCTATCCTGGTGATGTCATCGTCGCTTCATGATGTTGAATGATGATCTTAAATTTCCAGAGGTCATCTGTTGTCTTCCATGTAGCTTCAAACCCTGGTCTTCCTTTCCACTTGATCAGGTATTGTGTGATAAGTTGCACACCTCTTCATCGCACAATCTTCTTTGTGAGCACTTCTTCCACCTCTTTATCAAAAGACTCGGTCATTACTGGGGGTGCTCTCTAGGATATTCCTCTTTGAAGATTTTCATGTCCTCGTGGTAAGGTTTGAGCACGCTAACATAAAACACGGGATGAATCTTCAAAGAGTTTGGTAGGTCGGGGAAATAGGAAACCTTACCCACCTTGGCAATCACTAGAAATGTGTCTTCATGTATTGTAACCAAACATTTGTGTTGGCTGGGCAAATCCTTAAATACATGTGGTAGGAGTTTTACCATTACCTTATCCCCTACTGTGTACTCCGCTATTCATCTCTTTGAATCAGCCAACTTCTTCATCCGCTTGCGTGCTTTTTTCATACAAAATCTGGCTAAGTCTGCTTGATCTTCTCATAACTAGGTCATTTTCCATGCCCCTAGACTTCTTCAATCATCTGTTGTGGTCGCCAAAGTGTACGGAGTAAGAGGTTGTCTTCCTGTGGCAAGCTCAAATGGACTCCTCTCGGTTGTCTCGCAGCATTATAAGTTGTGAGAGGATTGCGCCACATCGATCAGCTTGGCCCAACCTTTTTTATTAACACTCACAAAGTACCGCAAATAACACTCAATCAAAATATCCACCCTCTCGGTCTTCCCATTAGTCTGAGAAGTTTAGTTCAAACTCCAACAGTTTGAACAACTATATCCATAATTTTCCTGTAAATTGGGGGTCACAGTCAGTAATAATTATTCTAGATAACCCCCAATACTTTACCACATTTTTAAGAATAGTCACACGGTCTCCTTTGTGGTAGCGTCCTTTGTGCTAGGGATGAATGTGTCGTACTTAGATAATTGAACCACTACCACTAAGATCGACCCACACCCTTCATGTTTTGGCAAAGCACTGATAAAGTCGAGTGTGTAACATCTCACATGTACAAGTAATATAACATGGGTCTGGTCGGGACCCCACAATATATTACATACTCAAGTTAAATTATGTACGAGGCACATAAGTCAAACTAACCAAATAATATAAGCACTAGCGGAAGCTTCGATAATAAAATCAAACATGAATGTTCACAATTAATAAAGTAATGTTCAACAAAGTGTCGGCCTTATGACATTACATCACATCAAATAGAGTATCAAATTAAACACGCAAGTACAATGGTTTAAACATCGACTCACAGACTAGATCAACAAAACAGTAAAAACATTTTTTTAGCTTTTGTATTGCAGCTTTAGGCTTTAGGCCCGCTAAACTTCGTTATGCACTAACGCACTATAGCACCTACACCAAACACAAGTTTCTGAAAATCGATAGCGAGAGCGAGAGATAGAGTGCGACGAACCCATCTTGGGCGATCTTGGTGCTGGAGTTTATTGGGAGCTTCAAACAGTAGTCTAATTCCAGATCCGTGGAAGAGTCCTTGTCTTGATTGCTTCTACTCCTATGGCACCGAAGAGAGACCCAAGAGTGATGACAGCTCTCTCCGGTCTTAGGACCGATGAAGGTCAATGTCCTTTTCCACTTTCTTACATATGAGAGTCTCATCTACTAATTAGTAGAGTGTATGACCTCCTTTGGTTTGTTAGAATCCCGGGGCATGGGGTTGCAACCCGACATGAATGCATTAGAGAATCTAACATACAATATCAGATTAGACATTGTGTGTGAAGTCTACCTGTGACAGTATGTAAGACCCCCTTTGAGAAAAGGCACTAACAATGAGATCTTATCGCGCACCACTACTGACCCACGACTGAATAGTGATCGACGGAAGAGCAGAGGGGTGAACATATCCGCCTTTCTTCTGCCACTCACTCTCCAGGTCATGTGTTGGCAGTGGTGCTCAATGAAGTCTCATCACATCACAATCAATCAATTATATTGCAGAGTTGCAAAAGACGATTATAACAATGAAAATTAAAATAAAAGAAATATCACAAATAGTGGTGTATATAATCTCAAAAGAATGGTATAAGTACATAAGTAAATCGAAAGTCTGGGGCACTATGATCTTATATACATATAATCCAAAATGTAATCGGTTGACTAAAATGAACGTCAACCGGATCAAAATATAAAAAATTACACGAGTTCCTCAAATCATCCATCCACACAGGCTCAGTAGCAAAAGTCTGCGTCGATGCGCCCCTAAGATCTTCAAGTATGTTCGGGTTCATCTCCAGCGGCAGGTGATTCTGAATGGTGGTCAATTGGACGAGTTAGTCATATAAAATGACTCAGTGAATTCCACCCCTCCCCCGGGTTCCTAAATGCTCTAAGGAGGGTAGGAATGTGTCATGTTAAAGTAACTGTCAGTCAATCGTAATATGTATGCATGCAAGCAAGTAATAGTACACATGTATAAATGAGTGCAGAAAAAGAAATACATCTAAGCATAATAAACTATGTTGAGTACTATCCTAACAATGTCCTCATCTCACTACACTCATCGGGATGTTTCATAATAAGTACTCATTTATTGAATGGACACATCAATTATTCATGCCCATCATTGCTTTTTCACATTCATTCATCCACGCACGCCATTGACTTTCACGCATTCATTCATGTACATCATTGTCTTTCACACATTCATTCATGTCCATCATTGTCTTTCACACATTCATGCATGCCCATCATTGGCTTGCACACAATCATTACAAACCCTCTATGTTGACATAACTTAGCGCAACACTTTTTTTGTGGGTAACTAACCACATAGGTCATGCATGTTGTGTCCAGACGATGACAATGGAGTGGTGTGTATCCACTTTTAGGCCGCTCTCACACGAACAATCATAGTCTCCAACGTATGGCTCATAACCTATACTATACTCTCTCTGTTAGTTAGAACGATAAACATATCCTCTCAAAATTCATGGCCTAGGTTCTAGTCTATATTTCATAGTAGCTAACACCTAAGAAATATGATCCCAAGTTGGGGATCACACTAGTCTAGACCTAGATACTTAGCTATCACAGTTGGCCTCCAAGCTCTCCATCGGTATGAATCTGGTAGAGCCACATAAACCATCACATTCATTCACCACTCATCATGTCTATTCATTCGCATATACTCGCATCATGACACTATCGCTTGTCATTGTAAATTATGACACTCTTCATTATTTATTTAATTTACTTAGACTCTCTTTGGCACAGCGGCGGCGATGGTGAACGCGGTGGTTTTGAACCGTCGTTCATGAACTCCAAACCTCACCTAAGGAACTTCATCCACTTTTATGTTCAAAACTAGTAATTTTTCTTGGTGGCGGTCATAACTGTTGTCATGTCAAACATGTATTTTATGATGGTGGAGTTTTTCTCCAAACTCACCTGAGCAAAAAATGTCATGTCAAACGGAGCCTTAATTAACTCAGATGATTCAACCTTAATTTGGAATAACCGAAAATACTAAATGAATCCCGACATTCATGATATTCTTATAATGACTTCCTCCATTGATCTATGATGATATTCAAATGGATTTGGAAATTTTCATTTTTGTTCTTCCTTGGTTAGTTTTGCTGGCTCCTTTTCTTTCGTCTTGCCGCCCGATTGTGGTCCATCTTTGATGATTTCCCAGAGGTCATGAGAGTCAAATAGTGTTTGTATTTTGATTGCCCATTGATCATACATGTCCCCATTGAAATTGAGGGCGGCATCTTGAGGAATCGTTGTGGAAGAGGTAGATGATGAGGTCATTTTTTTATAAAGATTTGATATGCAGAAACCTCGAGAGGCTCTGATACCACTGCTAGGAATTCATGTTGAAAGACAAACGAGGAAGAAGAACAAGGGATAAAACTCATTACTCAATTCATTCATTCATCGATTGATACAAAGCATATATCGAACCAGCTGCCTTTTTATATTTGCAGCTTTACATAAGGAATTCAATGCTACATTTAATTTATGAGTGATACGAGGAGTTCAACGGCTTCGTCTTCTGCATCAATTAAGCTTCTGACCTGTTCGTCTTCTGCCATTTCGGACCGTTTCAGGATGTTGAGCCACATGAAGTTGAACATGTTCGCCACATGAAGTTTAACAGGTTTGAGATGAGAGTCGATAACAAGGTTGTTTCTGTTAGAATGGTGCTCGAAGCATTCGGGTGAGTGTCTAGTTTGGAACACTCTACTCGTTGCCCCTAGCAGGGTATTTATAGGACAACCATAATTCCCGGCGGGTGCGTGGATCCCTAACGGGTCCTAACCTACCGCTAAGCATCTGCTAACCCAATAGTTCAATATACCTCAACATTTTCCTCCTATATTGTAAATATCGGGGTCACATCACAGATTACTTTAAACAAGAGATAATGACGACAAACATGAGTTTTCCAGAAACATAAATATGAGTTTTAGAATACACAATATCTAAACTCAAACACAAGGCTCCAAACAAGAAAACAGTAAGCAAAGCTGGAAAAACACTCAAAGGACAGATAAATGAACAGTGATCTATGCAAACAATAGATCATCATCATCTGGGTCGAAATCAACTTTCTCTCCTCCAATCTCCATGTGATCTGCAAACAGACAAAATAAGAATGTCATGAGACAAATCTCTATGAATTCTAACATTTGCCAATCAAGAGTAAAGTGAATAGTTCTAGCAGTAAAAGAACGTAATACTCTAACCAGGAAGAAAAGAATCACATATCAGCATCTCTATCCAATTTACACAAAATTAGACAATTGATTTCAAAGAATCAAACCATGTTCCTTCGATTATTAAGATTATTACCAAACATTTCACAATTGTATTATATCATCAAGTTTGGAATGATACAACAAGCTGTGACCAATATATCATCAAGTTTGGAATGATATAAGTAATGATCATAATATCAGGACGCATATCAGCAACTTCAGTATTCGTTTTTGGAATGATACTCAAATCAGCCTTTGAATTAAAAATAATTGCGTAAGTCATCAAGTTTGGAATGACTGGCAACTATCCATCTCTGGCTTTCATCAGATAGCATCTGGAATACTTCCGTGTGCTCACTCTAGATGCTCGAATGTAAGCAGACTACGGTTCTAAGATTTAAAACATAAGCAGGGTATTAAGTCATACTAAATGAACCTTAATCTCATCTCCCCCGATGTTTTATGTGTTAGAACCTTACATAATCCCTTGGTAAGGACATCTGCTACATTATCCTTCGATCTCACATCCAATAGGGAGATTATCCCCTGACTGGTGAGCTGGGTCAACCAGGCCTGTTTCATCCTTAGTTGCTTTCGCTTCCCATTGAACAACGTATTTGTTGCAATAGTTTTTGTGGATTGATTATTACAATATAGCGAAATAGAGTTCATTTTTAGACTCGTCATTGAAATGTCGATAATCATATCTCTTATCCACTCAACTTCTTCTCATGCTGAAGCGAGGGCGTAGAGTTCCGATTCCATAGAGGAAAGTGCAATGCACGTCTGCCTCTTTGACTTCCAAGCTACTGCTGCTCCTCCTAGGGTAAATACAAAACCGCTAGTGGATCTACTGTCAGCCATTTCTGAACACCAGGAGGCGTCAGAATATCCCTCAAGTACAGGATGATGTCCACTGTAACATAAAACATACTTTTCAGTGTGCTTTAAGTATCACATACGCCTTTCTAAAGCATTCCAGTGGTCCTGCCCAGGGTTACTCGTAAATCTACTTAACATGTCGACCGTAAAATCTATGTCAGGTCTAGTGCAGGTTGTAGCATACATGAGACTACCTATGAGTTTGGAGTAATCCAACTGTCTAATAGATGAACCTTCATTCAGTTTCAGTCTATTGTTATAATCGTATGGAGTCTCACTACCTTTGCTATGAACGTAACCCTACTTCTCAAGTAGATTTCTAATATAGTGACTCTGACTGAGGGTAATACCCTTGTCAGTGAAGTTCACTTCCATTCCTAGGATGGTTTTCACCACGCCTAAGTCAGTCATGCTAAATTGTGTCGTCAAGGCAACTTTCACGTCTTTCACCTCAGACTGATCAGTGCCCAGAATTAGCATGTCATCAACATACAAGCATATAATTGCAACTTTATTTGAATGTGTATGAACGTACAGACATTTATCTGAAAAGCTGGATTTAAAACCCAAGGCTTTAACACAAGTGTCAATTTTTTCGTGCCACAATTTAGGTGCTTGCTTCAATCCGTATAGTGACTTAATCAACTTACAGACCTTATTCTATAGACCTTCTACCACAAACCCTTCAGGCTGGTGCATGAAGATCTCTTCGGTCAGATCTCCATTAAGAAATGCAGTCTTGACGTACATCTGATGAACTGTAAAGTGTTCAATAGATGCTATAGCGAGAAGTATCCTAATTGTCGCATAGTAACAAACATGTGAGTATATATCAAAGTAGTCTATTCCACTCACTTGAGTGAAGCATTTTGCAACTAGACGTGCTTTGTATTTGGCAATACTCCCATCAAGATGAAGCTTCTTCTTCAGAACCCATTTGTTTCCAATGGTCTTAGCCTCTTTGGGCAAGTCAACCAATGTCCACGTGTTGTTCTGCATGAGAGAGTTTAACTCGTCATCTATGGCTTCTTTCCATAATAGAGAGTCTCGAGATCGCATCGCATCCTTATAGGTGGATGGATCAGCTTCAACTTGGTAAGTCACGAAGTCTGTACCGAAGCTTTTAGGCGTTTTCTCTTTACTAGATAGCCTTCTGGTATCTAAACCACTCGTGTCTACAAGCTCAGTGTCAGAGTGACGTTGACTTAGCTCAGCAGGAGGCTCAAGACTAGTGGCTGGCAGACCTGGAAGCGTTAGGTTCTTATCCTTAAGGAACTTATCCTCAAAGAAGACAGCGTCTCTAGATTCGATTACAGTGTTGGTTGATAGATCTAAAAATCTGTCTGCAGCACTATCCTCTGCACATCCTATATAGATACACGTATTTGTCCTAGGTCCAATCTTAGCTCTTCTAAGGTCAGGTATCCTAACATAAGCGATACAGCTCCAGGTCTTAAGATTGTCAAATCTAGGAGTCTCTTAAACCAAAGCTCACAGGGTGTCTTAGTCAACTTGGCATGTGGAACTTTATTAAGAATGTGATTAGACGTGAGGGCAGCTTCACCCCAATAGGCCGCATGCATGCCAGCAGTCAACAGCATGGAATTCAACATTTCTATTAAAGTCCTATTTTTTCGCTCAGCAATACCGTTGGATTGGGGGGAATAAGGAGCAGTCGTTTCAGGGATAATGCCATTGCTGGCAAGGAAATCTCTGTGAAATTTTTCCGGACCTTGTGAGAGCAAGCAGGAATAACAACTAGAGATGCAAGCCAAACAACCAGAGATAATATTCAGGCAAACAAGATTCTTTTATTGATAGCAACACTTCAATTACAGGGCAAGACATGCTCGATGAGACATGATTTCGTCAGCACAAAACTTCAAAGAGAAAAAACAGAAGCTGAAGATAACTGAGACCACACGGTCTCTTGCCGAACTCAGCAGCTCGCCAGACCGCTGCTGCCAGACCGCTCCTTTGCCGATCTCCTGATTCCCGAATTCCAGCACCACAACTCCAAGCCGCAAACCGCCCGAACACTTTCAGAGGAAGAGGTGATCGCTGCTGCCTGCACTATCCGCAGAAGCTGCACAAAGAAGAATTCAATCAGAGACCGCCCGGTCACATAAACACAGACCGCAGGAACTAGGCAAACTCGGCTTACACTTGGTGTGTCTTAGTTGTTGCAACAGTGGCTCCCTATTTATAGGCGTGAGACCTGATCCAGTCACCACCCTATGAGATAGAGTCACCACCCATCAGACCGCGCGACCTTACCGGTCAACCCGCACGATCACTGCAACCCTCCTGCTTCATTTTGGTGAGCGCCGACTTCACTCCAGACCGCGGGAGATCGCTACTCCCTTGGTCTGAACACGACTCCACACGGAGATCGCCAGACCGCCTAGAAGTCGCCCACCACCTGTGTTCGCCTGAGACCGCAAACACAGCCAGCTCGCCCTCCGGTCTCCTCCTGAGACCGCGAACTGAGACCGCGCGACTAAAATGACTTAGTCCGCGAACTCCTTCAGAACCCTCTGGAAAGCCACCAGACCGGATTCAAGAGCCAACCCGTGCGGTCACGCCAGACCGGCACGTCCTTAAAGAGAACAACTTGTCACGCGGTCAGAGACAGACCGCGCGACCCTGAGGATGATCACCCGTCATGCGGTCACAGCCAGACCGCACGACCTCCACCTCCAGCAGCCCTTGGACCAGACCAGCGGTCAACCCCGGAAGCTGCAGCTGACCAATAGAACAGATCGCCATTGTCAGACCGCCAGACCGTGCGGTCACGCTAGACCGCCCGGTCTCCTCCCAGACCGCCCAGGTCCAAAAGCCTCCTCCACTTCCACTTCAATAATTTCAACACTCCCCCTTGAAGTGGGAAGTGGAAACTAGCCCAAGTAGCTCCCTTAGCCGTGTGAACGGCCCCTTTGCTAGCGCCTTTGTGAAGATGTCTGCAACATTGTCCGCACTCCGCACATGCTTGACCGAAAGAGATCCCTCCAGCACTTTCTCCCGTATGAAGTGATGCTCGATCTCAATATGCTTGGTCCTCGCGTGACAAACTGGATTGGTTACCAGTTTGAGAGCACTCTCGTTGTCACCGCGTAGCAGAGTCGGCTCCCGAACCTCCTTGTGGACGTCTCCTACCAACCTCCTAAGCCAGATGGCTTCCTGAGCTGCAAAGGCCGAAGCCTTGTATTCCGCTTCTGTGGTAGAGACTGACACGGAATCCTGCTTCTTGCTGCACCATGATATAGCCGTAGGGCCCGCCATGAAGACGAATCCAGATGTCGACTTCCGATCATCCGAATCTCCCCCGTAATCAGCATCCATGTATCCATGCACCTCGAAGCCCGCATCCTTCCTGTATAGGAGACCCATGTCCGAGGTCGCCTTGACATACTTCAGAATGTTCTTGGCCGCTAGCAGATGAGGTACCCGTGGCTCCGCCATAAACCGACTCACCCTGCCCACTGCATATGCAATGTCCGGCCTCGTGATCGTCAGATAGATTAAGCTCCCAACCAGAGCTCGGAACACCAACGGATCTTGCATGATCCTCCCCTCATCCTTCCGAAGCTTCATAGCCTTCTCCAGAGGTGTGGAAGTGCACTTCCCTTCCTTCATGCCGAACCGCTCTACGATCCGCTCCGCATATCCGGCTTGGGTCACCAGCACTCCACCTTCCTTCCTCTGCACCTCAAGTCCAAGGAAATGGTGAAGCTCACCTAAGTCCTTCATCTCGAACCTGATAGACAGCTCGGCCCGAAGCTGCGCTACCTCCTCCTTCGAGTTCCCCGTCACGATCATA
Source organism: Dactylorhiza incarnata (assembly GCA_033032865.1). Classification (NCBI taxonomy): domain Eukaryota; kingdom Viridiplantae; phylum Streptophyta; class Magnoliopsida; order Asparagales; family Orchidaceae; genus Dactylorhiza; species Dactylorhiza incarnata. The sequence goes on along the minus strand of JAWHQI010000110.1, from coordinate 2,651,719 downwards.
TCGTCGACGTATAACAGCACAATGACCTAAAGCTCCCCGCTCTTCTTGACGAACAAGCTTGAGTCTGAGTCTGAAGCAACAAATCCACAGAATAGGAGATATTCTGCGATCTTCCCGTACCACGCCCTCGGCGCTTGCTTCAAACCATACAGGGCCTTCTTCAGCTTGCAGACATGCTCCGGAAAATCTTCAGACACAAAACCTGGTGGCTGGACCATGAAGATGTCCTTGTCAATCTCGCCGTACAAGAAAGCGTTCTTGACGTCGAGCTGCCAAATCTCCCATCCACTGAACGCCGCCAAGGCAATGATGAACCGAACTGAAGTCATTTTTGCCACCGGACTGAATGTCTCATCGTAATCTTCACCGTATTGCTGCGAGAACCCCCGAGCTACAAGACGAGCCTTGTAACGCTCGATACTGCCGTCAGCTTTCTTCTTCAGCTTGTAGACCCACTTGCATGTCACAGGAGTGGTGCCCTTGGGCTTGGGCACAAGAGACCAGGTCTCATTCTTCTCGAGAGCTGCCATCTCTTCTTGCATCGCAACGTCCCACTCCTTCACACCTTTGGCCTTCTCAAAGCTCGACGGCTCCCTCTCATCCAAGGGACCAGCGAAGAAACATGAGACGAAGCTCACTGCGTTTCCTCCTGTATAGCGATCAGGGGCAACGATCGATCGCTTCGACCTCCTCAGCTCCTTCCCCTGAACCACACTGTCTTCAGCTGCTTCTTCCCTAGCTCCTCTTCCAGACGTGCTAGGAGCATTGCTCCCCCTGCTCCCTGAACCAGAAGCCCCCGTCTCGGAACTAGAAGGAGATGGACCACCTGGTGACACAGGTAGCTCCACCTGAAGATCTTCCACTGCTTGCTCTGGCACCTCCACTCTGCTCTCTGGTAGCTCCACTCCAGAAGACCCCTTATAAGATGTCACCTCATCAAATACAACGTCGCGAGATACAACAAATCTCCGCGTCTCTGGGTCCATGCACTTCCATCCTTTCTTCCTCTCGTCGTATCCCACGAAGACTAGCTTCCTTGCTTTCGCATCTAGCTTCGTCCGAAGAGCATCTGGAACATGCACGTAGCAGGTGGAACCAAACACCCTAAGGTGTGCCACACTCGGCTTCTCCTTGAACATCATCTCATGTGGGGTCAGCATGTTGATGGGGCTCAAAGGCATCCTGTTGACGACGTAGGCAGCACAAGACATTCCCTCCGCCCAAAAGGACTTTGGGATACTCTTGGCATGAAGCCAACACTTGCAGGTCTCCGTCAGATGACGAATCTTCCGCTCTGCAACCCCGTTCTGTTGTGGAGTATGCGCACAAGTGAGCTCCCTCCGGATGCCCGCCTTCCTGCAAAAACTGGAGAACTCAGCAGAGGTGAACTCCCCTCCGTTGTCCGTCCTCAGCTTCTTGATCCGCAGATTCAGCCGACCCTCCACGAGCTCCTTGAACTCCACAAACCGGGCAAATGCCTCCGCCTTCTCCTTAAGGAAAAATACCCAGACATATCTGGTGTAATCATCGATTAGCACCAGCATATATCTGCTGCCTCCGAGGCTTGGGGTAGCAGTAGGTCCCATCAAGTCACCGTGGATGCACTCCAACGGCACACAACTCCTTGTCTGCGACTTGTCAAACGGTAGTCGATGAGACTTGCCGAACTGACATCCCGCGCAAACATGACCTTCTCCGTAGGAAGATAGACTTGACAGACCCTTGACCAGACCTCTCACCGCCATAGCTTTCAGTTTGTCCATACCTACGTGCCCCAACCTCTCATGCCATATAACGGCACCATCATTCGTCTTCATCTTGTCAACGTAGGAACTTGTCGACAAAACGAACAAGTCCTTCGCCCTTCTCCCGACATGGACGACCTCGGCTTCACGGCCTCTACATTTCGTAGAAATTTCACTTCTGTCGGGCCGAACAGAACGTGATACCCAGTGTCAATAGCGTTGGTCACGGAGAAGAGGTTTTTCTTCATTCCGGGCACATGATAGACACTCTTCAAAGTAAGTGGCCCTCTATCACTGCCCAAAGAAACAACCCCCACCTTCTCGACTGCATGCACAGTATTATCTGCAGTAATAATAGCATTGTTACCTGTGTACGGCTCCGCTGAAGAAAGCTTCGACTCGTCCCCGGTGAGGTGATGACCACACCCCGAGTCCACGATCCAGTCCTCCTGATAGTTGATAGGAGCCGAGGCTCCAATAGAAGCCGAGAAGGCTCCTCCCCATCCTTCATCAAAGTGCCTGACCGGTGCTTCCTCCTTCTCAGCAGCATGCCCTGGCTGAGTAGTCAGCCTGCAGTCCTTCTTGAAGTGCCCAACCTTTCCGCACTTGAAGCATTTGAGACCTTCCTTCTTCTTCTTCCCGTCAGCCTTGGGAGCATACCCCCTTTCCTGCTGCCCAGAAGTTGAAGGCCCATGGCCTTCCGTGGTCTTCTTCTTCTTCTCCCACTTCTTCTTCCCTGAGAAGAGAACCTCGCCATCTCCCCCAGCCACTGACACCCCCGCCATCTGCCTTGCCAGCTAGACTTTCCTGCGAAGAAAGCAAGTTTTCCAGCTCCAACAGAGACGGCTGATTTGCCCATCCCTGTACCGACGTCACAAAGGCCACATATTCCTTCCGCAAGCCGCGAATGATGTGCCTCTTCAGCTTCGTCTCAGAAATTGGCTCATCAGGATCCAGTGCTGATATCTCAGCGCAGAGATTCTTCATCTTCAAAAAAAAGTTCGAGATAGAAAGATCACCTTGAGCTGACCTCGCCAGCTCATTCTCTAAGAACTATAGCCTTGCTATATTCTTTTTGTTAAACAGCCCATCCAGGGCTCTCCAGATCTCAGCAGCTGATCCACACCCCAAGATGTGATCAAAGAGATCAGGTGAAATGGCACGCTTCAAGGTGAACTCGGCCTTGGCGTTGGTCTTCCTCCATGCCCTCACGGCCGGTCCATTATCACCTCCTTCTACTGCCTTCACCTCTTCTGTTTCATCTCCTCCTACCACCTCCCAGAGGTCCTCACCCAGAAGATAGCTCTGCATACACGACTTCCACTTCTTGAAGTTAGTCGATGTAAGCATCTCAATACCAAGACCTCTTGCAAAACCACCTTCCATTGCTCTTCCTCTGGTTCCTTCTTCACAAAGGCGATGGCTACTCTAAGTTATTCACTGCTCTTTCAACTCCAACCTCCCTCTGATACCATGTGAAATTTTTCCGGACCTTGTGAGAGCAAGCAGGAATAACAACTAGAGATGCAAGCCAAACAACCAGAGATAATATTCAGGCAAACAAGATTCTTTTATTGATAGCAACACTTCAATTACAGGGCAAGACATGCTCGACGAGACATGATTTCGTCAGCACAAAACTTCAAAGAGAAAAAACAGAAGCTGAAGATAACTGAGACCACACGGTCTCTTGCCGAACTCAGCAGCTCGCCAGACCGCTGCTGCCAGACCGCTCCTTTGCCGATCTCCTGATTCCCGAATTCCAGCACCACAACTCCAAGCCGCAAACCGCCCGAACACTTTCAGAGGAAGAGGTGATCGCTGCTGCCTGCACTATCCGCAGAAGCTGCACAAAGAAGAATTCAATCAGAGACCGCCCGGTCACATAAACACAGACCGCAGGAACTAGGCAAACTCGGCTTACACTTGGTGTGTCTTAGTTGTTGCAACAGTGGCTCCCTATTTATAGGCGTGAGACCTGATCCAGTCACCACCCTATGAGATAGAGTCACCACCCATCAGACCGCGCGACCTTACCGGTCAACCCGCACGATCACTGCAACCCTCCTGCTTCATTTTGGTGAGCGCCGACTTCACTCCAGACCGCGGGAGATCGCTACTCCCTTGGTCTGAACACGACTCCACACGGAGATCGCCAGACCGCCTAGAAGTCGCCCACCACCTGTGTTCGCCTGAGACCGCAAACACAGCCAGCTCGCCCTCCGGTCTCCTCCTGAGACCGCGAACTGAGACCGCGCGACTAAAATGACTTAGTCCGCGAACTCCTTCAGAACCCTCTGGAAAGCCACCAGACCGGATTCAAGAGCCAACCCGTGCGGTCACGCCAGACCGGCACGTCCTTAAAGAGAACAACTTGTCACGCGGTCAGAGACAGACCGCGCGACCCTGAGGATGATCACCCGTCATGCGGTCACAGCCAGACCGCACGACCTCCACCTCCAGCAGCCCTTGGACCAGACCAGCGGTCAACCCCGGAAGCTGCAGCTGACCAATAGAACAGATCGCCATTGTCAGACCGCCAGACCGTGCGGTCACGCTAGACCGCCCGGTCTCCTCCCAGACCGCCCAGGTCCAAAAGCCTCCTCCACTTCCACTTCAATAATTTCAACAATCTCTGAACTCCCCAGAGACGTATTCTCCTCCTCTATCACTCCTTAACCGTTTGATTTTCATGTCAAGTTGATTCTCAACCCTAGTTTTGAATATACGAAATTTTTCAAAAGCTTCATCTTTGGATTTAAGTAGATAAATGTGACTGAATCTAGAGTAGTCGTCGATAAATGTTATCAGATACTTCCGACCTCCACGTGTGACAAAACTTTTGTAGTCACATATGTCGGAGTGTATTAATTCTAGCAAATGTGTGCTCCTAGAAACCTAACTAAAAGGTGCTCTGGTTATCTTTGTTTGAGCACAGATTTCACATTTGTCAAATCTGGTTTTGGTGTCTAAAGGGATGTTGTGAGTTCTAGCTAGCATGAGTAGTTTTCTATAATTGACGTGTCATAGTCTTGCATGTAAAGTCATAGGATCGATCAAATTAGAACTAACTTGATTTACTACTTCGTTAGCTAGACTCAACCTATACATTCCGTTGACGACATACGCACAACCAAAGTAGTGCGAGTGAACCATAAGCGTTACTCGACCACCACTGATGTTAAATGACATACCCACATCGCATAACAAACTAATCGAAATTAAATTAGCAGCTAATGATGGTATAAATTTAACATTTTTCAAAGTAAGAGTTTTACCTGAGGAGAGCGTCAATGTAGCATTGCCGACCTTCAGCACGTCAGTAACTCCTTCATCAGCAACAAAAACGGTCTCTCGGACTGCAGTGACATCCTCCAAAAGCGCAGAATTGTTGCAGACGTGACATGTAGCACCTGAGTCTAGCCACCACTCGGTACTGGCCTGTCCGTTACCGACCATGGCAACAAAGTCGGTGGGCGCAGTCTGATGGACCATATTGGCCCTATTTATCAGGCTTTGGTGTACTAGGATCTCCTCTCTTGGGCTGCTTGCACTCAGAAGCACAATGACCCCACTTGTTACAATTGTAGCACTTGCCTTTGAATTTCTTCACCTTCTTGCTCGTGTCCATAACTGCGGGTGCACTGAGTAACGGTCTAGTCTTGTCGGGCTTAAAATTCCGCTTAGGATGCGTGACCATGTTGGCAGCAGAGGACTGCTTGCTAATAGTCTCCATAGCATGTCTAGTCCTGTTCTCATCCTCAATGCAAATGAAGCGCTTGAGGTCTTTAAGACTGACCTGCGTTTTCTTCCGATACATCTCCGTTTTAAAGGAGTACCACGCCGACAGGAGCTTGAAGATAATAGCTCCTGCAACAAATCCATCTGGCAGTGGGATGTTCTCACTGTTCAGCTTGTCCACCAGATTCTCAAAATCCACGACCTGTGGAAGGATTTCCCTTTCCTCAGTGAAGGTGAAAGCCATAAACTTGTCCACAAGGTGCGTCTTGGACATATTTTCCTCTTCCTTGAACTGCTCCTCCAGAGCATCCGAGATTTCTTTTAGCGGTCTTCATTTTGCTGTACGTCTCAGCAAGCTTGTTGGAAAGGCAGTTCAACAAGTAGTCGCGACAGAAATCTTCATCGACCACCCACTGTGTCTCTCCAGCTGTCCCAAGCACCTCAGCATGTACAGTCTGAATGGTGTAGAACGCGTTCAGGTACTTCATGCCAAACTGAGTGTTCCTCTTCCAAGCAGAGAACTCAGAATTGGTGAATTTCTCCAACTTTATCATCGGAACAGGAGTAGAGCCCTTCAACACCGTGTGTCTCTTGTCAAATACGTGAATTCCACTAGCAAACGAATTACGAGCAGAAAAACTAGAAAGAGAGCACCTGAGACGCGGAGAGTCGAAAAAAATCTTCGGATCCAATCCAGAGAAAGTTGTGCTCCTCTTCTCCGGCTGAACAAAGTCGTCGAAGACTAGATCCACGCAAACAACGGCGGCAAAGAAACACCAGAGCCGAAAAGCTTGATCACCAAGAAGGCAGAACACTGTCGGAATTCCGATAGTGATGTCGGAAAATGACAGCGGACAACAGCAGTAACGACAGCCGCTGAGACGGCGAGACAGCAGCCGCTGAGACGAGCCAACCGCTGAGACGGTCCAACCGCTGAGACGAGCCAACCGCTGAGACGACCAACTGCTGGGACGGAGCCAAACACTGGGATGGAGCCAAACGCTGAGACGAGCGATCGGCGCGAACGACGGTTACACGATCTCCTTTGACGGCGACGACTCGCGAGAGGTGGAGCGACGGGCAGTTAGGCGGCGCACGAGATCCTCCCTCTGCAGCGATCTCCGATCTCAACAGCGGCAAAACGGCGATTGCGAAGAAAGTGGAGATCCTTCCTTCTCCTCGCACAGGTCCGGCGACTGAAATCGCAAGGGAGAACAACGACTGGAGAGGGGCGTCGGCGGCGAGGAGCACACGAGAGAGATACTCGATCGGAGAGGACGATGGCTTCAGATCTCACGATCAGTTAATCCTTACGTCGATCGATCGGCGTTTTCCAGATGACAACGATGAAAAATCGCGAGTGGGAGTGAGCGGTTACAGGAAAACGCACGGGAGAAACTACTAGGGCTCACAAGCGGGACTTCGAGAATGTTAGAATGGTGCTCGAAGCATCCGTGTGGGTGTCTAGTTTGGAACACTCTACTCGTTGCCCAGAGCAGAGTATTTATAGGCAAACCCTAATTCCCCGACGGGTGCGTGGATCCCTAACGGGTCCTAACCTACCGCTAAGCATCCGTTAACCCGATAGTTCAATATACCTCAACAGTTTCTTGAAGTAGATTGTATCTACAATTTCGATATATATACACCATGACATTCTACAGACTCCTTGTCTATTCATTGTTTCAGAAGAACTAAATTGGGGAGATCGTCGTTGGGTTTGGTGAGAAATAGCATTATCCGCGACATAGATTCTTCTCATGATCTATTTCTTCAACATTTTTTGAGCTGGGTGAAGAGCGGAGAAAGAAGATCACAAGAACATCAATGGAAGGGATGGGGATGTGGCGGGCTCCGGTGATTGCCGATATTGCTCGTGACGATCAGACACCGGAGATTGCTGCTAGTTCGGTTTTGCAGGTGCTGTAAACACGGACAAATTTTTAAAAGGCCCCCTTGCTCAATAATACTTAGCAAAAGGCCCCCCTTTCCATAGTACTTAGCAAAATGTCCCCCTTTCCTCCATGTCATCGCTGAGGTGGCATTTTTAGAGAGAGAGAGAGGAGAAATAAGAAAGAGACAAATGAAATGCAGATGAGTAGAGAGATGGAGGAATTGCGGTAGAGATATGATTTATTAATCTCCTCCTCTCTCTCTACTCACATGCATTGCCAAAAAAATGACAGCCGACATTGATCCTGCTAAAGCCTACAACCGCAATGCCAGCGAGAGCTTTAATGTCTACAGCAATTCCCCCGTCTCTCTACTCATCTGCATTTCATTTGTCTCTTTCTTATTTTTTCCTCTCTCTCTCTCTCTAAAAATGCCACCTCAGCGATGACATGGAGGAAAGGGAGACCTTTTGCTAAGTACTATGGAAAGGGGGGCCTTTTGCTAAGTATTATTGAGCAAGGAGGTCTTTTTAAAATTTGTCCTGTAAACACTGCTGGAACCTGGCGGAATGGTGGCGGGCTCCGACGATTGCTGCTGGTGTCCGGCGATTGGACTTCGAAGATCCCTGTTGGCTTGGTTTCGAGGAGCTGTAAACCAAAGAGGGGTATAATGGAGAATAAAAAGTTCCTCTTTTAGTGATTTAATACGAGCCATCGGATTTTGTGGAGTTAGGCCCCGTTTGTGGAGTTAGGCCGCCCGACAGGGATTCATACGCCATTGGTTTTTCGCATTTACTCCGGCAACATGATTTTATACGGCAAGGTAGTCAATGAGGGTGGGGAGCTGCATGCAGTGGGTGGCATAGTTGTCTTCGATGGCGCAGTGAACCAACAACCTTGACGTTCCCCCGACATACACGAAGCTCCCTATACATTGCTAATAACATTTTAATTTGCGAATATAATTTTATCAAAAATTATTTTGCTAATATCAAAACTCTACCGATATCCAATTTAAGAGTGCTGCCAAACATAACCTCGATCCCATGACAACTCAACTTGATTTTATACCCCCCACCCCGCCCCCTCCCTCCGAGATCCGTCCTCGCCGTCAATGGCCGCCGTTGCCGCCTCCGCCACCAGCATAAGCATCAGAAAATCTAAAGGAAAGCCTCGTTTAGTATCCTCCACGAAGACCTTAACCTCCTGCTCTCCTTCCTCCGTTAGCTTCCTGCAATCAAGGCCCGGAAGGGGATTGCCTCCACCGATGGCCTCAGCCGGGACGGAGGTGCCCCCCTCCGCCGTGCCGACAGAGGAAATCTGGAACGGTTCGGCTAGGATCTCCGAGCAGAGGCCAGATTCTTTCGGACGATTTGGGAGGTTCGGTGGGAAGTACGTGCCGGAGACCCTAATGCACGCACTCACAGAGCTCGAGGCCGCCTTCCGCTCACTCTCCGGCGATGATGAATTTCAGGTCGTCGTCGTTCTTGTATATTTGTGACATCATTTTTTTTTCTTCACATGGTAGTTTGCACGACTTCCTTGCATTTTTATTCCTGATTTGATGGCGAAAAAATTGGAATATTTCTCCCTTTGATGCAGCGTATATACCTTAAATGGGCGCTCTAATGGCACATTCCCTGTTCTTTATCACATGATGCAATGCCTTAGGGTCCGTTCGGATCACGAGTTTTGGTTTTGAGGAATTGGAATTCAGTAAAACCAAAACCAGTGGGTTTTAGTTTTTACTGAATTCCATTTTTGTTGTTCGGTTCCACTAAAATATTAGATTACCAGAATTGGAATTAGGAAAATTAGGGCTAGGTGACCTCCACCGATGACTAAATCTCCGGCTCCTGCTTGTCGTTGTCGTAGAGCACCAACCCCTCTGCTTCATCTTCGGTTGCTGCGCTGGATTTCCCTCCTCGAAAGAGGCCGCCTCTACTTGTGCAGCACCCGTAGTAGTTGTGAACCAAGTAAAAAAGAAACATACTGCTGTCTCGGTCAAAGACTTCACCATTTTACGAGGGTATGCTACAGACTGCAACCTTTCTTCCAAAACTGAGTTCTCTGGAGAATCTATTTTGATCTCTAATGCTAATCTTGAAGACCTAGATGACAAGTCGCTGAAGTGCCTTCGTCAATTTCGGGGAAATCTTGACTTCACCCTAAAAATCTTGACGCTTATTGTCCGTGACTTATGCTGCTTGTCGTTGCCTGTAGCGAGAAAGAAGAAGAGGAAGAAGAAGAAGAGAAAGAAGAAGAAGAAGAAGAAGAAGAAGGAGAAGAGGAAGAAGAGGAAGAGAAAGAGGAAGAAGAAGAGGAGGAGGAAGAGGAAGAGATGCGGAGGAAGAAGAAGAGCGGAGGAAGATCGACAAACCAGCGGGAAAAAACAACGCGGGAGACAAGAATTGGTCTATGTGTAAAATGAAAACCCATGGTTTTGCCTAAAATCAATTCCCGGCTCAATTCTTGCCATCCGAACAACTGAAAAGAATTATTAAAGGCCAAAACCAATCCACGGGACCAAAACTGTCCTACCGAACAGGCCCTTAGAGCAACTCTGATGTGTTTGTTTTGGGTTATTTTGTAGTTTGTGGAGTTATGAGGGGCTTGTTGGTCTTTTGAGTTAAGTTAGAGTTGAGTTTAAATAGCCGGTTTAGCGTAGAACCGGGGTATGTGAGATTTTGTATGTGCTTGTGTTTGCTGTTGGTGGCTGCGACGGGAAGAACCCTTGCACCTCCTTCCGATCTGTTCAGGCCATGGCCTTAGGATCGTGTATCTTCTATCATTTTTATTGCTATCAGTTGGTGGTGGTCCTGCACTCTGTTTTGCGAGTATTCTATGGCTGTAACAGGTGCTCGGGAAGGAGCTGAAGGCATCAACGGGAAAAGGGATCACAACAAGGGTATCAGTGCTTTTTGCGGCGTGTGACGATGCCAGTTTCCGACACCACTCGATCCAAAGACCAATCGGAAATGGAGATTCTCAAACAAGGCCAAGAGGACTTGGCGCGTTCCGTCCAAGCGATGGGCGAGGAGATGCAGACCATGATGGCTTGCTGGAAGGGGGAGCGTGGAAGTGAGACCCGACTGGGGCAATCGCCGGACAACAGGTCCCATCCGTCTGCTTCTAATCATATTGCCACGAGGTTCCCACGATTGGAGTTTCCCCATTTTTCTGGAGAAGAGTTGCTGGAATTGATTTATCGGTGCGATCAATTTTTCGAGATTGATGGTACAATGGACGAGATGAAGGTGAGGATCGCCTCCATGCACATGGAGGGCAAAGCTCTTTTTTGGCACCAAGCTTTCATGAAAGCTCGGTTAACGCGACAGTGGCCGACATGGGAGGAGTATAGCCGAGCTCTACATGGTCGTTTCGGTTCGGTACTATTCGATGACCCTATGACGGAGCTCAAGAACTTACGCCAACGCACGTCGATTCAAGCCTACCTCGATGAGTTTGACTTGCTTCTACACATGGTGTTTGTTTCCGAAGAGCATGCAATCAGTTTTTGTTTGGCGGGGCTCCGGGATGATATTCAATATGGCGTTCAGATGTTTCAACTTAAGTCCTTGCAAGAGGTTTTTTCGTTGGCACGTCTCCAAGAACAACAATTAGCGGTTCGTTCCGGCTGGCCATTTCAGGCAGGGGAGCATACAACCCAGGAGGAATGCTCAGGACACACCCTTCGGTCGGCATTACGCACTCCCATCGGCAATCAGTGGGGCGCAATCGAGCGGACATGAGTAACTCAGCGGGCGTCTGCCCCCGCCGAGCGTAAAATGTCGTTCGCGGAGATGGATGAAAAGAGGCGGAAAGGACTTTCTTTTTGGTGCGACCGTCCTTATACTCAGGGCCACAAATGTCCCAATCGGCGGCAGACTTATTCATTGGAGGTTATCGTGGAGGCGGTGCAAGATGGGGATTCGGAAGTGGAACTTGATGAGGTGCTAGAAGTAGAGGAGGAGTCAGTGGATCAACATGCTCCACATTTGTCCACGCATGCATTAACGAGGATGACTCATTACCACACCATGAGAGTCACGACGTCACATCAAGGCCAACCCATTCATGTCCTCATTGACTCGGGTAGTACTCACAACTTTCTGGACGAAGGCGCGACGCAACGTCTCCAATGTGTTTTTACTCCCATGGCTCCATTTTCGGTCGCAGTGGCAGACATCAAGAAAATATGTAGCGCACACAAAGTGGTGGATTTTCGTTGGCGGATGCAAAGCGTGGTCTTTACATCGGACATGCTACTTTTACCATTAGGGGGATGTGACGTGGTGCTAGGCGTCCAATGGTTGATCACACTGGGTCCAGTCAATTGGGATTTCTTCAACCTCCGGATGGAGTTTACGAGTCAAGGGAAGAAGGCTGCGCTCCGCGGGTCGCAACAGGGCAATGAACTATGGGGAAAAGACACCCGGGTGAACACATTAGTGGCAAAAGAGGGGCAAATTTGCATGTTGGCGATGTGCACAGGGTCGGTCGGCCAAGGTGAATACCAGGAGACCGAAACTGGCAACTTCCCCACATGGCAGGTTTTGGGAGAACTACATGGACAACCCGAGCAACACATGCTGGAGACCTTGCTGAAGCAATTCACGGATTTGTTCGCCGAGCCGCGAGGATTACCGCCTTGGAGAGAATTGGAACATCGTGTCGTGTTGAAGGACAACAACCTAGACATTAATCTACGTCCGTACCGCTACCCACCACTCCAAAAGTCTAAAATTGAACGTCTAATTGGAGAAATGTTGAGCACGGGGGTGATCCGGCAAAGTTGTAGCCCTTTTGCATCACCGGTGGTTCTCGTCAAGAAGCATGACGGCTCATGGCGTCTATGTGTGGATTATCGGTGCCTCAATCAAAACACGGCGAAAGATAAATTTCCCATTCCCTTGATCGAGGAATTAATTGATGAACTTCACGGGGCGGTTTATTTTTCGAAGTTGGACTTACGAGCCGGATACCACCAAGTGCGCATGGCGGAGGAAGACATACACAAGACGACATTTCGCACACACCAAGGCCATTACGAATTTTTGGTCATGCCGTTCGGGTTGACCAACACGCCGTCGACTTTTCAGAATCTCATGAACCGGATCTTCCAAGGTCAACTTCGAAAATTTATATTGATATTCTTTGATGACATTTTGATTTTCAGTGCATCGTGGGCGGAGCATATGACGCACCTAACATTCACATTTAACACCTTACGGTCCAACCACATAGTGCTAAGAAGAAATAAGTGTGAATTTGGGTTGACACAAGTACATTACTTGGGGCATGTTCTATCGGGTTGAGGGGTCGCCACGGACCCGTCAAAGATACAAGCAATGCTAGATTGGCCGACGCCGACATCGCTCAAAAAAGTGCGAGGATTTCTAGGCCTCACTGGATACTATCGCCGCTTTATTCAAGGGTACGGGACGATTGCTCGTCCTATGACCAAGCTGCTAAAACAGCGAGCATTCACGTGGACAGCTACCGCGGATGCCGCTTTTCAGTCCTTGAAGCAAGCGGTATCTAAACCACCAGTTTTACAGTTGCCGGACTTCCAACAACCATTTGTGGTGGAAACGGACGCGACAGATACGGGGTTGGGGGCTGTTTTGCTTCAGAGGGAGCGGCCAATTGCTTATTTCAGCCAAGCGTTGGGGACAAAGAATGCGGGGTTATCGACATATGAAAAGGAGTTGCTCGCCATCGTGTTGGCGGTCCAGAAGTGGCGGCATTATTTGATGGGGTGTCCGTTTTTGATACATACGGACCACCAGAGTTTGAAATTTACGCTTGAGCAAAAATTAGCAAACCCGGCTCAACAACGCTACCTTACTAAACTCATGGGATATGACTTCTTGGTACAATACAAACGCGGCAAAGAGAATGTATGCCCCGACGCCTTGTCCCAGATCCACGAGGCACCGGAGGCCATGTTGCACGTTCTCACGGCTCTCCAATCGATATACTCCAATTGATAAAAAATTCATAGCGGTCGCATTCACAGCTTCAACAAATCATAACGGCGAAGGAAACAAATGCGGAAGACCATCCGAAATATGCTTGAGAGAATGGCGTGCTTAAGCGGAAGGGGAAGTTGGTGGTGGGGAATAACCCTACTCTTAAAAACAGGTTGCTGAATTTATACCATGCCGGCGCCATGGGAGGGCATTCGGGAATATCCGCGACGTACCAACGCATGAAGGGAGTGCTGTTTTGGAAGGGAATGAAACCGGAGATTTATGATTACATTCAAAAGTGTATTGTTTGTCAACAATGTAAGGCCGACACTCAACGTCCTATGGGGTTTCTTCAACCATTGCCTATTCCGGAGTGCATATGGCAAGACATATCCTTGGATTTCATCGATGGGTTATCAAAAAGCCATGGGAAATCTACCATTTTAGTGGTTGTCGATCGGCTAAGCAAGCAAGCTCACTTCCTCGCCATGCACCATCCGTACACGGCCGAATCGGTAGCTCAAGTATTCTTGGATTCCATTGTTCGCTTGCACGGGTTACCCGCAACTATTGTTAGTGATCGCGACACCGTTTTCCTTAGCAACTTTTGGCAAGAACTTTTTCGGGTGCTCCAAGTCCAATTGCACATGTCATCGGCGTATCATCCCCAATTCGATGGTCAAACGGAAGTGGTAAACCGGTGTGTGGAGAGCTATCTACGTTGTATGTGCTTTGAAAGGCCTAAGAGTTGGGCTAGTTGGATACCCCTTGCCGAGTGGTGGTACAACACGTCGTATCATAACGCCATTCAGATGTCGCCGTATGAAGTGGTGTATGGCCAAGAACCTACGAATTTTCCTCCATATTTTGATGGCACGACAAACATTAGCACAGTGGACCGTTCCTTGGCGGCACGGGACCGGGTGATGACCATGCTTAAGGATAATCTTGCTCGAGCTCAGAATCGGATGAAGACATTAGCGGACACGAAGCGCCGGGAGCATGTTTTGGAGGTGGGGGAGTGGGCTTGGTGCGGTTGCAACCTTATCGACAAGCCACTCTTCGGGGGCACCACATTCATAAGCTATCACCCAAGTTCTTTGAGCCCTTCCAAGTGTTGGAACGGATCGGGTCTGTGGCATACAAGCTAGATCTCCCGGAGACCGCCAAAATACACCATACCTTTCACATATCATAGTTGAAGAAACACTTGGGCCAGCCAACCGGGCAGGAGCAGCCCCTACCGGAGACAGTTAATGATGAGGGCAATCTTCTTGTGGAATCGATGACGGTCTTGGATCGGCGCATTACCAATAAAGCGGGTCAGGTCATGACGCAACTTCTTATTCAGTGGACCAATGGAGCTCTGGAGGAAGCCACTTGGGAGGACTGTGGCGGCTTCACGAATGTTGACCGGACCGCGTTCCTTGAGGACAAGGAACTTTTGATGGGGGAAGTAGTGATGTGTTTGTTTTGAGTTATTTTGTAGTTTATGGAGTTACGAGGGGCTTGTTGGTCTTTTGGGTTAAGTTAGGGTTGAGTTTAAATAGCCGGTTTAGTGTAGAACCGGGGTATGTGAGATTTTGTATGTGCTTGTGTTTGCTGTTGGTGGCTGCGACAGGAAGAACCTCTGCACCTCCTTCCGATCTGTTCAGGCCAAGGCCTTAGGATCGTGTATCTGCTATCATTTTTATTGATATAAGTTGGTGGTGGTCCTGTACTCTGTTTTGCGGGTATTCTGTGGCTGTAACAGGTGCTCGGGAAGGAGCTGAAGGCATCAACGGGAAAAGGGATCACAACAAACTCTAATAGGGATCTCTATATTTAGAGATTCCCATTATACTATGTTCTTCAAATATGAAGAACTTGGATGTTCCAACTCCAATCATGTTCTCCATATTTGAAGAACATGATATTTTTTATGTATATGTATATATATATGTAAATTATATTTGTATATGCATATGTATATATAAATATATATGTAATAATTATATTATTTTTATTAATTTATTTGTTGTATTTTATTATTTATTATATTTTATTAAATTTTTTAAGCTTATTTTTATTTCAAATTTGATTACATAACTAAAATATAATAAGCATTACATAATTCAAAATAAAAACATTACATTAAGAATTAATATTAAAATTCTGTGAGGTCATTACCGGGTTCGTTATGACTTTCGCGTGCGCTCCCCTGTGTTGTTCTCCTCCATACCCGGCTACTCCATAGTCGCTTCCTCCATACTGGCTTCCTCTGTGCTGGCCTTCTCCGAACTGAGGTCCTCCATATTGGTCTCCTCCATATTGGCTTCCGTCGTACTGGCTTTCTCGATACTGGCTTCCTCCAAATTGAGGTCCTCTATGTGAGTTTCCTCCATAATGCTTCCTCCATAATGCTTCCTCCATGCTGACCATCTCCAAACAGAGGTCCTCCGTGATGGTCTCCTCCATAATGGCTTCCTCCGTAACCACTACCTTCATACATGACTCCTCCACATTCGGTTCCTTCGAGTGATGAAGATCCTCCAAATAGTGGTTTTTTAATGTTTCTATTCATAATTGCTTGTTTTTTCTGCCGAAAATATTGCCGCTCTGGAGTTCCTTTTATGCTATCCAAATCTATCATGATCTCATGATCTTGTTTAACACTCCGAAGATCTATTTTTCTCTTATCATTTTCGACTTTTAACTTCATGAGTTGATGCGTAGAAGACCTATCAATTGCTCGTTGTTCTTGTTCTCTTTTTAAAATTTTTAAGATTTCTTCATTTTCTTTAGTTTGTCCATCAATATTACAACTCTTTCCACTAACTTTTGTCCTCCTCTTTTTTTTTTTTCTTTCTTCCAGCAGGTCGATTATTTGAATTTGAGATCGGAGATTCTTCATCACCAGTACTAGCATGGTTCATTTTATTGTTGTCTGTATTTAAGTATACTTCACCGTTTACTGGGAGAGTTAGAATCAAAAGTTTGCGACATGCCAATATTCTGAGAGTTCATACCTATTGTAGACCCGGACGTATCTATCCACTTTTCCGTATTTTTCAAGATAGACCAAACATGATCAAACATGAAGCCCTTCTTTTCTTTCGGATCGTCTCCATATAAATTTTTGGCTTAATTGAGCTACAAAAAGAAACAATTATAATAACATATTAATTGATTAATATAATATTTTAAATATAAATAAATACTTACAATATCGAGTTCAGATGCACCACTGGGGTTTCGTTGCTCAATCTGTCGAATACATCCTCGAAATTTGCTAGCCTTACTTGCTAAAAATGACCAACGACATGAGAGAGATCTCAAGCCAAACATAACATAGTGCTTGATCTTCTTTCAGTGAGAATGCTAGTCCACGGTTTGAAGACATGATGAAAATTAAAGGAAAGAGAGAGTGCTTGATTTTGGAGAAAGAGTGTTGGGTACTTATAGAACCATGTTGATGAAGAGAAAGTGATATGTGAAGGGACAAAGAATCCAATGCTGGGATAAACAAAGCTTTGAAATTTGTGCATGACTTGATTGATGAGGAGAAAGTGATGTGTGAAGCGAGAAAGAATCCAATGTTGGGATAAAAACAAAGTTTCGGAATTTGTGCATGACTTGATTGATGAGGAGAAAGTGATGTGTGAAGGGAGAAAAAATCCAACGCTAGGATAAAAATAAAGCTTCGGAATTCGTACATGACTTGATTGATGAGGAGAAAGTGATTTGTACATGACTTGATTGATGAAGGGGAAAAAATCCAATGTTGTGAAGGGACTGGAGTACTGCGATATCGACTAGAGCTCTAGTGGATATCGACTATCTAGTCGATATCCACTAGAGCTCTAGTCGATATCGCAGATCTAATCGATATCCACTAGAGCTCTAGTCGATATCGCAGTCCTCCAGTCCCTTCACAACATTGAATTTTTTTCCTTCATCAATCATGTCATATACAAATCACTTTCTCCTCATCAATCAAGTCTTGTACGAATTCCGAAGCTTTGTTTTTATCCCAGCGTTGGATTCTCTCCCTTCACACATCACTTTCTCAACATCAATCAAGTCATGCACAATTCCAAAACTTTGTTTTTATCCCAGCATTGGATTCTTTCTCCCTTCTCACATCACTTTATCCAATAAAGGTGTAGACAAAGTTTAAAAAAAACTATATAAACACCACTTTCGGCTAACCACATATACTTCCCTCGTACAAAAAAGGAACTATGAATCAGGGTCATCCCATTTGCGATCTTCATCGTTTTCAGATGATGAATTATTTTTCTCAACAAATTCTTCAATGGGAAGAAGACACAGATGAATGAGAGAAAGAATGTGAATTTTGTTGTACTTATACCTCCAATAAGGCCAAAATTGCAGCTCAACTTCAAGATGATGAACGTCCGAGATGCAGAGGTTCAGTACCTGGTCACGTGGTAATCAACCAGGGGAGGATTGAAGGTAACACTAGACTGTGGAATGATTACGTCTTCGAGCATCCAACATATGAGAAAACATTTTTTCGAAGAAGATTTCACATGCGAAAGAATCTATTCCTTCATATTGTCGCCGCAGTGCAGGAGCATGATAATTTCTTCATTCAAAAGAAGGATGGTGTTGGTAAGCTTAAACTGTCAACTTTACAAAAAATTACAACAGCATTTCGTATGTTGGTATATGGAACATCAACTGATAATTGCGATGAGTATATTCGAATTGGTGAGTCAACCGTTATTCAATGCTTGAAGAGATTTTGCAGGGCAATTGTACAAGTGTACAAAGATGAATATTTGAGATATCCCAATACGAATGATGTAACAAGATTATTATAAAAAAGGTGAAGAACGAGGGTTTCCAAGGATGCTGGGAAGTCTTGATTGTATGAATTGACAATGGAAGAACTGCCCAACAGCATGGACATGCCAATATTCAGGACGTCATGGTGGGCCAACAATTATCCTCGAGGCAGTAACATCGTATGACTTTTGGATATGACACGCATATTTTGGTTTACCAGACTGGAACAATAATATCAATGTCCTGCATTCGTCCCATTTATTTGCCAATTTAACACAAGGTATTATGCCTCCCACTCATTATACAATTTTCTTGCAAAGGCCAACTTAGTCTCATTTTGTAGGTCTCGACAAGACGATTTTATTGATATATTATATAACATAATTAAGAAAGTATATTAACGGCTACGGAGGTTATAAATTAATAAAGATGTTCTGAAACAAAACCAAATAACAAATTAAAAAAAAATTAAGAGAAAAATAAAATGCAGCCCCGTCATGTCCTCTCCCCCTTCTCTAAATTTAGAGTAGAGCATTTGCATTTATGCAGATGCAAATGGCGGACGGTTGGAGTAAAACCGATCGACATTCTTGGAGAATGCCGATCGGTTGGAGATGCTCTTAGTCATGATATTATTTGCCAGTTGTTATCAAATATTTGATGGCTAGAGTAGATTCACTGGATTATGGTTTTGCATATCAGGAGTGATTCTTTTATTTTGATTTGGGAGCTCATGCTTTGAAGTGTTCATAAATGAGAAAGATTATTGTGTCCTTTGCAAGAAAATTGTGTTAAAAAACAATATGCCATTTTTTAATTCAATTTTTGACCTAAGGAATCTTAAGGCTACGTTCGTTTCGTCAGCTTTGGAGAAAGGAATTGGAATTTGGGGTCTCTCAATTCCAATTATGGCGTTCGTTTGAGCGTTTATTGAATCGGAATTGGCGTTCGGGCAAAACCGTCGGTTTTGATTCTTTGAAAAATTAGGCATAAACAAAAACCTACCTATTTCGGCCGGTTTTCACGGTTTTACTGTTCGGTTCTCCTTCTCTTCTTCTTCTGCTTCTTCTTCTTCTGCTTCTTCTTCTCCTTCTCATTCTGTTGTTCCTCCTGCAGGTCACCGAGCTCAAGTCCACCAAACCCTACTCCTTCCTCACCGAATTTGCCTCTCCAAATACCCCAGACCATTGCCTTCCCTCAGGACTCCGTTGCAGCCATCAACCTTCACCTCCTACCAACAGTTTTGAGTCATCACGATGCCCTCACACCTCCTTTCTCAAGGTTTGATGTTGACACCTGCTGCATAGACATGCCCTCATCCCTCAGTTTTCGATTGATTTCGTATTAATGTTATAATTTACTGTTTTGAACATCGTTTGTTTTATTCCACTTCTCCTTTTTTTCTGTTTCACCTCCATCATCTTCTTAGGAGAATCATTTTCTGACTGGAAATAGGAAGCATTTTTGGGCTTGATTCTCTTAAGAGGATCACAATTTGTTTTTTATTTTTGCAACCGTAAACACGTTTTTATATTTATGTATTAATTTAGATCATCTACTTTCCCTTCACCGGCAAGCCATTAGGTTTGATATATGAAGATCTCAAGCGACTTCAAATCTTCTTAGAAAATAATACCAATTCCTATACCTCAAAATCATCATGCAAACAAACAACATAATTGACAGATTCAATTAATGGGACCGGGATCCTCTCCATTTGGGACCCCAAATGGAGGTCCATTTCATGGTCTGGATGCATTCTCACTTGATCTAATTGCGTAAAAAATTTTGATTAAAAGAAAAATATAAAAGGATGAGATTAGTGAACCTGTCGGATCAGCCAGAAATAGATCTGGACCGTGAAATGGATACTATCCATTTCACTCCAAATGGAGATGATCCTATTCCCAATTTATGTGTCTCAAAACCATTTTGCAAACGAACAAAGGAATTGAGTTTTGACCCAATTCCAAAACCTATGACTTTTTGGTTTTGGACCAAAACCAATTCCCTCCTTGAAAACCTGTCAAACGAACGGTGCCTAAAATGAATCTGAGTTGTGCCCATCACATCATCATGATACTTGACCATAACAATAAGGAGTCAGGTCTGGATTACCCACCTCCTCCCTCACTCCTAAATTATGTTAATGATTGGGCATTTGCTTAAGCTTTTAGTCCAAGTAATTCACATGTATAAGAAGCATATGTTATTTAATTTTTCAATTCATTTTTTTGAGGGCTGATGATTATGAATTGCTAAGTTGAAAGCATTTTCATTTTTCATGATGTTTATGATTTTTATTATCATGTCCCTCTTTTCGGTTTATCCTTATTGCCACATTCTTATGCTAATTTTGCAGAAAGAGTTAGATGGTATACTTCGAGATTATGTTGGACGGGCAACACCACTTTATTTTGCAGAGCAGCTTACGCAACATTACAAAAATTCTAAAGGCGATGGCCCTCTTATTTTCTTGAAAAGGGAAGATCTTAATCACACCGGCGCACATAAGATCAACAATGCCGTCGCACAAGCGTTACTCGCAAAGCGTATCGGAAAGAAAAGAATCATTGCTGAAACTGGTGCTGGGCAACATGGTGTTGCAACAGCTACCGTATGTGCGAGATTTGGGTTGCAATGCATTATCTACATGGGTGCCCAAGACATGGAGAGACAATCACTTAACGTCTTTCGGATGCGCCTTCTAGGTGCTGAGGTTTGAATTTCGTATATTTTATCTTTTAGCACGTGTTTTTGTACAAACCGCGCTTTATGATGACTTCAAGTTGTAAAAATAAAATCTTCTTTTATAAAGCCTAACTTATAAATTTATGTCAATATTTGATAACTATCTCCTATGGTTTTAACATTCAATCCTCTGATATATGATCATTGTAATGGAAATCCAAAATCGGGTTTGATCAATTTCTTGTGACAATATTTGACATTATTCATTTATTGATAATAAGGCAAGAAAGATCATGATTAGTGACGGGTAGAAATGATTCCAAGGGAAATGACATCGTTTTTTCATGTTATCCTCCTATATTACTATTTTACAATATAAGATTTTTGGTGTTCATTTAAAAACGAAGCTATCAGTTTAGTTCCAATAATCCCTGAATGGTTGTGATTAAATTAGAGAAATATTATTTATTTTAATTTTAAATAGCACCAATTAATTATTCTTAATTATTTAATTATTTTAAGAATTAAATGATAGTATAAATTTATATATGGTTATTTTAGAGATTTGGTTTGGTATTGTTTTGAAAATTAGTTTTAAAAATCAATTTGTTAAAATGCACAAATAAATTTTATCAAAAAAACTTATATCCTAACTGTTAGGGCAAAGCTACTAGAGAGGCTAAAGAAGAAGATCTAGAGAAAGAGAGGGAAGATTAGAGTTTGAGAGAGAGGGAAAAGACTAACCAAATACTTCCTGCCTAACCCCAACAAGGGGGCTGCCCGGGTATATAAACACCCGGGCACGGAGGGGGTCGGCCGGCCCCTCCAAGGAGGGCTGAACCCGTCTGGTTCAGCCCTCGGCCGGCCGGTTCACTGAGTGGGGGCTGAACCGGAAGGTTCAGCCTCGTTGTTTAGCACGCCTTTGTTCCTCCGTACGTAATGACGCCCCGTAAAGCGTAAAGGGGGCGTAACATTCCCCTCCCCATCAAGAACCAACTTGTCCCCAAGGTGGTAGTCAGGGTAGAGCTCCTTGAAGTCGAAGAAGTCCACCCATGAATTGTGTGCCGGCGACAGGTTCTTCCATTTGACCAAGAGCTCGGGCCGGTATTCCGCGCCCCGTTTCTTCCACTTGAGCATCACAATATCTTCAGGAAGCGGCCGCAGCTCACCTGCCGAAGTAACCTCAGGTAATAAAGTGCTAGGTTGGACATGTGGTCCGACCTTCCGCTTGAGCAACGAGACATGGAATGTAGGATGGATGTGCGAACCCTCCGGTAATGCCAGGGTATAAGCTGCCGGTCCCACCCTGCTGACAACCTGAAAGGGACCGTAGTAGCGTGGGGACAGCTTCTGGTTGCCTCGACGAGCAACGGACAATTGCCGGTACGACTGGAGCTTGAGGAACACATCGTCACCAACAGCGAACACCCGCTCAGTGCGGTGCTTGTCCGCCTGAGTCTTCATGCGATCCTGGGCTAGACGGAGATTCTCCCGAAGTGTGACTAACATGCGATCCCGGTCCAGCAGAGCACGATCCACTGCCGGAAGAGCGGTGCTCCCGGGCTCGTAGCTGTCCAAGGTAGGAGGAGGTCGTCCGTAAACCACCTCAAATGGTGTCATCCTGCTGGCGGAGTGGTATGCCGTGTTGTAACAGTACTCGGCCCAATGCAACCAGTCCGGCCAGCTCCGCGGTTCATCCATCACAAAGCAACGCAGATAAGTCTCGACCCCACGATTAAGCACCTCCGTCTGACCATCCGACTGCGGGTGATTGGCCGTGCTGAAGTGTAAGCGAGTGCCCTGCAGCCGGAACAGCTCCTTCCAGAACCCACTGACGAAGGTAGGGTCCCGATCCGAGATAATGGCGCGCGGGAGGCCATGCAAGCGAACGATCTCTCGAGCAAAGAGTGCGGCCACAGACTCCCCGGTTTACGGATGGCTGAGTGCCAGGAAATGGCCATACTTGGACAGTTTGTCCACCACCACTAGAATGATAGACTTCCCTTTAGACTTGGGCAGTCCATCAATGAAGTCCATGGACACCGTGTCCCAAATCTGTTGTGGAATCTCCAACGGAACAAGCAGCCCTGCCGGAGAAGAGGTCTCATATTTCTGCCGTTGGCAGATCTCACAGTGGAGAACGAACTGCTGAATGTCCCGTCGCATGCCTGTCCAAAAAACGTTTGCTCGTGCCCTCTGAAGGGTCCGGAGCACCCCCGCATGCCCTCCTGTAGGCGAAGAATGGAACTCATGCATCAACACGGTCTTCCAGGCTGACTCGGCGGGCACGACCACCCGGCCCCGATAGTAAAGCCGGCCATTACACAAGTGGTAGCCGGCTGCGACGGTCTCTCCCCGCTGTAAAGCCTCCACCAACAGACGCAGCGTGTCAGATCGCCGGACCTCTTCCTGAATATCCTCCACAGAATCGACCAACGACCCCGAAATATGAGCGACAGCAACCTCTGGAAGACGAGAGAGAGCATCGACGACCACATTCTCCTTGCCACGACGATACACAATCTCGTAGTCGTAACCGTGAAGCTTAGTTACCTACTTCTGCTGTAGCGGCGAGGAGACCCGTTGGTCCAGGAAATGCTTCAAACTCTGGTGATCCGTCCGGATCTTAAAGTGTCGGCCCAACAGATATGGCCGCCAAACAGCCACCGCGTGAATAATTGCCAACATCTCCTTCTCGTAGGCCGAGAGGCCCAAAGTACGAGGGGCCAAGGCCTTGCTATAAAAGGCTATCGGCCGCCCTGCCTGCATCAAAACCGCCCCGATGCCGACACCTGAGGCGTCCGTCTCCAGAACGAACTCCTGTGTGAAATCCGGTAATGCCAAGACTGGTGTGGTGGTCATGGCGCGTTTGAGGGCCTGAAATGCCTCCTCCGCCTCCTCACTCCAAGAAAAGGAGTCCTTCTGCAGTAGCTGGGTCAGTGGTCGAGCTATCTTTCCATAATCCTGGACAAACCGCCGGTAATACCCGGTGAGCCCCAAAAAACCCCGCAAGGCGCGGACTGTAACCGGTCGCGGCCAAGACTGCATACTCTGAATCTTCCGTGGGTCGGCCTTGACGCCCTGACCGGAAACCAAGTGGCCCAAATACTCCACCTCCTCCTGACCGAAGGAGCACTTGGAACGGTTGGCATAAAGGTTGTGCTGACGCAGTCTGGCAAGGACCTGCTCCACGTGGCCCACGTGGTCCTCCCAGTTCGCGCTGTAGATGAGTATATCATCGAAGAAGATCAACACAAATACCCGCAGAAAATCTCTGAACATCTCGTTCATGTTGGCCTGGAACGTAGAGGGCCCGCCGGTCAGCCCATTGGCCATAACCAAGAACTCGTAGTGGCCGTCGTGTGTCCGGAAAGCCATCTTGTGGATGTCCTCCTGTGCCATCAAGATCTGGTAATAGCCGGAGCGAAGATCCAGCTTGGTGAAACGCCGGGCCCCATGCAGCTCATCCAGCAACTCTTCGATATGGGGAATCGGGAAGTTATCCTTGACCGTAACGCCATTCAAGGCACGGTAGTCCACACAGAATCGCCAGGATCCGTCCTTCTTCTTGACCAGAATAATGGGAGCCGAGAAAGAGCTCGTACTTGGCCGAATGATACCGGCCTCCAGCATCTCGCGGACACTGCGCTCGATTTCCGCCTTCTGAACGTGCGGGTAACGGTACGGACGAACATTTGTAGGCTCAGCACCCGCCTTGAGCGGGATACGGTGATCACGGAACCTCGGCGGAGGCAGAGTGCGTGGTTCCTGAAAAACATCAGCATAATCTGTCAGAAGTAACTGTAACTGAACCGGTACCTCCAAAGGCGTTGGCGCGCCGGTCGGGACCTCCCGAAGGACGGCCATCATCTGGCCGTCTCCGCTCAACCGCTGCATGCTGCGAAGAGAAACCTCCTTAATAGGAGATGACATGAGACCCTGCAAGCAAAACTGCCTGTCGCCATGCACAAACTCCATCGTCATGTGCTCCCAGTCGAAAGTCACCCGCTGCAACTGGCGCAACCACTGAACGCCCAGCACCATGTCGGAGCCCCGAATAGGCAACAGGTAGACGTCAGTCCGCCCCACATAGCCGTGTAGCCGCAGCTCCACTCCCTTCAGCACCCCTTCGCATCGAAGCTTGCTGCCATCCGCCACCATAACATGAAAGGCCGCCCCCTTGTCAACCACGTGCCCAACTCGCCGGGCCACATCGGGATGTATGAAATTGTGGGTGCTCCTACTGTCCACCAGAATAGTAACCTTCTCTTGGGCGACCCGGCCCGCCAGCCGCATAGTAAGCGGGGGAGTGCAACCCTCAAGAGCATGAAGAAAAACCCCGAACTCCGTCTCGTCCAAGTCCACCTCCAACTCCTCATCTGGAGCCGGCTCGTCGTCCCCATCCTGATGCAACATGAAGACATGTATCTTCTGGCATTTATGGCCAGGTACAAACTTCTCATCGCAATTAAAGCAGAGTCCCTTCTCCTTACGAGGGGCCAACTCACCCCACGATAACCGAGTCACCGTCGGTTTGCTACCCGGAGGCTGCTCCCTTCGTGCTGCTGTGGTAGGAGCCAAAGGCGGTCTACTTGTGATGCGTGCTCGCTGCCTGTTGAACCGCTCCTCCTGGATGCGCGCCAAAGTAATGGCGTGGTTCAAGGACCGAGGCATGAGTGCCTGCACCTCGTCACGAATGTGCTCCTTGAGGCCAGAGATGAAACAGCTGTAGAGTGTCCTCTCCGGCCACTGAACCCGATTGGCCAGCTTTTCGAACTCGGTGCGATACTCCAGCATCGACCCTCTCTGATGAAGCTTCTGAAGGAGGGCCTCAAAGTTCTCGTACTCAAGTGGCCCAAATCTGGCCGTAAATCCATCCACAAACTCTCCCCAAGGCACGTACTCCCGTCCCCGTAGGAACCACTGCGTCCACTGGAAAGCGTCCTCCTTCAAGTGGAAGGACGCTAACTGCACCCACTGTCCTTCAGGCACCTCTTGGTACTGGAAAAAAAGTTCAGCTTTTTGAATCCATTCCAATGCGTCGCCGCCCTCGAACTCCGGAAAGTACATGCGAGTTAATCCGAGCGTCAAGCGTTGTCCCCCGTGACCTCCTTCCCGTCTTGCAGGCTCACCTTGCTCGAATCCGCCGTAGCCTTGATGCGGACCGTTTCCCCAAGGAGGAGGTTGCTGCTGTCCGGCCCATGCTTGGCCAAATCCGGCCATGCCCGGCGGCCCAAACCCACGGGGAGGAGGAAGAAGCCCCCCCCCCTTTGGTATCCCGCTGGATCGGGAGGTCGCCGGAGTCCAGCCGGATCCTCCCAGCCTCGACGAAGCCCTGCCGGCTCCCCCCAGCCCTGCCGGCCCTGTCCCCGGGCCGCGCCGGGGTCGGCGAACCCCGCCGCTGCAGCTCCAGGCGGAATCAGCCCCGCCGGACCCCCAAAAACTGCTCCCGAGCCACCCCCTGCTATGCCATAGGCCGACGCACTTCCCTGCCAGCCCGTGCCAGGCGGAAACCCGCCGCCCCTTGCGCGATCGTCGTCCGCCAGTCGCGCGGAATCGGCCCCTTGCGCGATCGTCGCACGCCGCCGATCGTCTTCCGCGACCCGTGCGTCCGCAGCGCCCAAATCGGCGCCCGATCCCGCCGAATCCTCACTCACCGATGCCTTCCCTTTCAACAAGGCCTTCAATTCCTCCATCCGAGCGTCGATCCGTCCTTCCATGGCCGCCATAGAGTCGGTAAGGCCAACCATGTTCTCCTCTAGGGCTTCCATCCGTGAGGACTCTTCTTTTTCTTGAATGCGAGTGGTCACCATGGCGGAGGAGATCCTCTGATACCAAATGTTAGGGCAAAGCTACTAGAGAGGCTAAAGAAGAAGATCTAGAGAAAGAGAGGGAAGATTAGGGTTTGAGAGAGAGGGAAAAGACTAACCAAATACTTCCTGCCTAACCCCAACAAGGGGGCTGCCCGGGTATATAAACACCCGGGCAAGGAGGGGGTCGGCCGGCCCCTCCAAGGAGGGCTGAACCCGTCTGGTTCAGCCCTCGGCCGGCCGGTTCACTGAGTGGGGGCTGAACCGGAAGGTTCAGCCCCGTTGTTTAGCGCGCCTTTGTTCCTCCGTACGTAATGACGCCCCGTAAAGCGTAAAGGGGGCGTAACACTAACCATATTTTATCATTTCACTTTACCTGGCTCTTATTTTGTCAATTTATTCCCTTACTTAAAACGAACACCTCTCTCAAACCTCTCTTTACACTATCTTCTATAGTACCAACACCACTTCCTATTGATAGCAAGAAATAGAGGTTACCTTGCCCATAAGAAGCAACAATTTAGCGGCATGCCCCCCAACAATGGTGCCTATCAAATAACATCTCATGGTTGTGAGGGAGTAACAATGCAAATGTTTGGAGGCAGCAACAACCACGATTGCAGGTAGAGATTAAGATAAGCATTAGGATGAGTTGAACAAATCTTATCAACGGGACACCAATAGTCTGTGTAAAAAACAAAAAGTTTACCTCCGTCAATCTAGTTTGGTTTATTATTAATTATAACTAGTAGGATGTTATGGGATGTCATCATTATATGTTAGTGGGTGTCGTCATTACTCCTTTATCTAGTTAATAGGAGCTATAGGCCTCGAGCCCCGGGCCTAGTTAATCATTGCTAACTAGTATTAGACATCATTATCGTTGTTTGTCTTTTATGTGTTGTAAGCCTATATAAAGGCATATGTATGGGTGTATGGAACAAGAAGAAGAAATCTAATTCCTTTCTATTGTGTGAGATATTTGGTGGCTCTCTTATCTAATGAGCAACTCCGCATAGGCATCCGCGGTCAAGGGCTCCGTAGTATCCTCCACCACCGTCATCTCCGACTCCGACCATTACTCCGGCCACCGCTCCGAGTAGGCCCGTAACAACTTAGTATCAGAGCTACCCGTTCCTCCCCGGGACACATCATCCACATCCGCTACCTCAACCCTCCAGCTGCTTCCTCAACGTGAGATTCTTCATCGAGAAACACACGGGATTCTCCAGCCGTCAGTCCGTCCCCACACCACTGCAACTTCATTCCAGGCAACTGCAACTTCAACCCACCACTACTTTATCCCACGCCATTGCACCACACTCCTTCTCTGCCCATCAACAGTCGCCGCTACCAGCCATCTTACTTGCAATCATCGCCGCCACTTTTTCCCTCCAACATCCGCACCTTTTCGTTCGACGTCAAAGCGACCGGGACTATTCGTCGATCTCCATGCTATTCAATCCTGCCGGCGAGCCCTCTTCCGCTTCAATCCTGCTATTCCGCTTCAATACTGTCGACGAGCCCTCTTCGTCGATCTCCAGGCTATTCAACAACCGGGACTGCTGCTTTGTCGAGCCCAGCGGTCAAGAACATCAACATCTGCTGTCGACCCTGAGACCGCACCGACCCTTCTGTTTTCCCTCCACGATCTATGTCGCTATCGACGCCAACAATGCATGCCACCCCCGCATCCTAGTCCCCTCCTCGAGCCCAGCGTACTCCATGCCCTCTTCTTCTCAGCCTTTTTTTTATTGTGCCCAGCCACCAATTAATTATTGTAATTGTTTAATCTTCACCGTCTCTTAATTGGGTCACTATTGGGCGCCGACGTGGCTCTCGTGGTCATTCCCAATCGGCCTCCTCGGTGTAATTAAACCGTCCCGTCACTCGTTCGTTATCCTCCGCCCAACACAACATGGACGAGACGACAACTCAACTCAACCAACTTATGACCATGGTAGAAACTTTCATAGCACAACAAAATACCATCGCGGAACGTCATCAAGAGGTCATCACTGCGCTCTTCAAACACATCGATAATCTCTCTACCGCCCCCACACATGATCAAGCAAGCAGTAGTCAGGCACCGCCACTTATCCTCCACGCGCCGCCGCCACTAATCCTCCACGAGCCGCCACCTCCGGTCCTCATTTGCCCCGACACTGCTCATCTACCACGCTACTCCAGGTTGGAATTTCTAACATACGATGGCAAAAGTGATCCCTTGGGCTGGCTCACTAGATGCGAGCAATTTTTCGGCCACCAACAAACTTCGGCAGCAGAACGCCTTCACCCATCATCCTTCCACATGCTTGACTCAGCTCTATCGTGGGCTTCTCGTCTCCTCATAGACCAGCCGAACCTGATGTGGGAGGTCTTCAAACGGTACTGCAACTTGCGTTTCGGTCCTCCTATCCGCAGTAACCCCCTCGGCGAACTCACGTATTTACGACAAACGGGGTTAGTGGACGAGTGCTTGGAACAATTTCAGCTTCTTTTGGCGCATGTTACCTTTACCCCGAAAATGCAAATCGCCATTTTCACCGCTGGACTTCGCGACCGGCTACGACTGTATGTCGAATTTGAGGCCCCTCCAGATTTAGTGACTGCTATGAGTCTGGCCAGGCTCTGCGCCAGTCGCCTCCAACTGACACAAGAGGCATACCTGCTCCCCAACAACAACATTCAGCATGGCCGTCTCGAGGGTCCTCAAACCCCACCGGTCCGCCGATTATCTCGGGTCGAGATGTTGGAACGTCGCGCTCATGGATTATGTTATAACTGCGACGAGCAGTGCAATCGCAGACACAGGTGCAAAAATCTTTTCTACTTGCACGTCAAGGATTCTGACGAGGAAGGCATCAGATGAACTGTACACCATCATGGGCCTCTCTCGAGCTTGAGGTCAAGCTCGTTTTCAAGACCGGGTGTGATGTTATGAGATGTCATCATATATGTTAGGGGGTGTCATCATTACTCCTTTATCTAGTTAATAGGAGCTATAGGCCTCGAGCCCCGGGCCTAGTTCATCATTGCTAACTAGTATTATGCATCATTATCGTTGTTTGTCTTTTGTGTTGTAAGCCTATATAAAGGCATATGTATGGGTGTATGGAACAAGAAGAAGAAATCTAATTCTTTTCTATTGTGTGAGATATTTGGTGTCTCTCTCATCTAATGAGCAACTCCGCATAGGCAGCTGCGGTCAAGGGCTCCGTTGTATCCTCCACCACCGTCATCTCCGACTCCGACCACTACTCCGGCCACCGCTCTGAGTAGACCCGTAACATAGAACTTATGAATGTTTTGACATAATTCATTTCATCTCATTGTATCTAAGACAACTCCCTATCTCTCCCTCTTATACTTCCTCAAGCACAACGCTCTCTTGCCTCCCTCTTTATCCCTTCTGCTATAGTAGTAGCAACGAACCTCTCCTGCGGACAACAAGAAGTGGCAACACTCTATAGCAAGGAGAAGTTCAACGATTACTCTCCCTCGATGATTGCGTTGGCAGAAAACATTATGCAAATCACAACATATGATTATGAGCGAGCAGTAATGTAGAGTTTCGCCGCTACAACAAGACACAAGTGCAGGCAGAGATGAAGATCGACATCAGATCAAGCCAAACAAGTCTTAATAGCTGTAGTGCTAGTGGAAACTACTATTAGGTGCAAAATTCAAAATTTTCTGGATCAAACTAGATTCAGTTTTCCAGAATAGATTTTGACATTATTAAGTACATCCATTCGCGGGCTTCAAATCTAATTAAGTTTGACTTTTTATTAAGAGACTTTAAATCTAAGTTATATATGTGTTGATAGAAATGACACGGGTGGTGAGATTGGGTGACATTTATTGGAGCCTATGATATATCCCACGGTGCGTCAAATAAGCTTGTATATTTTGCTCGTGCATTTTATTTTAGTTTGCAACCATTACCTTGTTTACATATTTATGTTTGTTTTCACATTCTCACATATTTTTGTACTTGGTCACTTCTGTTAGGATTTATTTGCTCGACCAATCAATAAGACCCTGAATTACTAGGTCTGTCAATTTAGGAGCTAGGGGCAGAACCAAGCTAATCTAAAAGAATGACATTTTTTTATGAAATAATAAAATATTTAAGTTAATCAAACATCTATTTAAGGAGGCTGAAATTTCAAAGGTTTTAATAGAGAGAAGGAGAGAAGTATCAAACCCCTTTGTTTCCTAAAACACCCTTGAAATTCCTCGCCAATTCAATACTCTTTATTTGATCATTATTTCAATTCCTATTTAACGGCGCGACTACCATATAATCCAAGAGAGGAGAGAAGTATCAAACAGAGAATCTCTGTTCGATTTTCACTCCATGCTTCTTCATTCGTCTGCTAGCCTCTACACCCCTGCAACCCATTTGGACCACCACCCTCGATGAACTATAGCTGGACTCATCCTCTGACGACCTCTTCTGAGCAGCTCTCTCACCACTGTTGCATCTCCGACGATCCTAACATCGTCTAGAGCCCTACTTGTACGAGTTGTACTCGATGAGATCGACAAATGGCCACCCAACAATGGATAATTACCGAGATGCCCCTATATGGGCGAGCTCGCAGCCCTCTCTCCCAAGCTCGCAACCAGTCCGCAATCAGCTTGCTGTCAGTCCGCAGACTCCTTGGCAAAATCAGCTCGCCCCCGCTTGCCGATGACTGGATCGACTTGCACATGGGCGGGTCCCACCTACAGGTCTAGGGTATACCCTCCTTTCGTCACCTATAAATACACCAATTGTCCAGGGGAAGAGGCAGTACCATCAACCACAAGAGTCCACACCTCGAATTTGCGAGCTCTCTGATCCCTTCACAGTATCTGACCCCTTCACCACCCAGATCCCCATTACAATCCAGGTTTACAACAGTTTACTTCCTCTGTGCATGCTTTTTCTCATCAATAACTTGGTATTGGCCTTATTTTCCGTCTTTATTTCTTTAATTATTATTAATTATGCCTTTTGTTACCATTAATGAGGTCGTCTAGTACTTATGTTTATGAAGGTGAAGGCAGTTCATTCTGGGACAGCCACACTGAAAGATGCCACTTCAGAAGCCATTAGAGACTGGGTGACTAATGTTGAGACAACCCACTATATTCTTGGATCCGTTGCAGGCCCGCATCCATATCCGATGATGGTTAGAGATTTCCATGCTGTGATTGGCAAGGAGACAAGAAGACAAGCACTGGAGAAATGGGGTGGCAAGCCCGACGTTCTTGTTGCTTGTGTCGGTGGAGGTTCAAATGCTATGGGTCTCTTTCATGAATTTGTTGATGATCATGATGTTAGGTTGATTGGTGTTGAGGCCGCAGGATTTGGATTGGAAAGTGGCAAACATGCTGCAACATTGACAAAGGGAGAGATTGGGGTCTTACATGGTGCCATGAGTTATTTATTACAAGATGATGATGGTCAAATTATTGAACCACATTCCATCAGTGCTGGGTTAGTATCATGGTTCTTAAGTGGTTACATGCTTATGATTCTATGAAATTTGGTATTTATTGTTTATTTTTAATGTTTTGTACAGTTTGGATTATCCTGGTGTTGGGCCGGAACATAGTTTTTTGAAGGATATCGGGCGGGCTGAATATTACAGTGTCACGGATGACGAAGCATTGGAAGGTAATTCAAATATTTCATAATTTTCAATGTAAGGTCTTACATCCATATCTTTAATTAGAAATCAGTGCAAGATATATAACATGAGCAATATGTTTACAGAATCTGCGTCAATGCACTGTGCACTTTTATGTATGCCATGCTTTTTCTTATGTATTGGTGTTTGAACCTCACATTTAGCATACATAGTAGAGAAATGTAATTAGATATAATATGTAACTGCTATTTTAGAGAGTTTTTTATTTTTTTTGTCACGCTGTATAGTGTATATTCGATTATACAACAACAACAACAACAACAGAACTCATATAGTCCCCAATCATTGGGGGTATGGGCGGGGGAAGATTGGAAACAGACCTAACCTTTGGCCCTATGCCCAAAGTGGCTTCTCTCAGAGGAGAAAGACCGAACCTTTGACAATAGATGCACAAAGTGGCTGCTCACAAATTACCACTGAAATAGTGGCCCCCTATACCGTCACGTTTGCTGCGGAATCATGCCCTCAAATCAAAGCCAAAGACATCAGAGAGGGCAGACTCAAGAATCCATTTTGATTTATGTGCACATAAAAATTGAACCGACCAAATTATAAAATCCAGAAAATTGAACCGACCAAATTATGCTTGCAGAATCAGACCCAAATTTTTTAGTCATCTAAAATGAATATGCATTTCAAAACATGCAAGTTAAACCATGTTTTAGTGGCATATTAGCTTAAGGATGTTTTAAGTATCCTTTATGATCTGATATTTTAATTTATTTCTTATGATAACTGCACAACCCATATTCTCCGAGGTAGGACCCATTCGAGGCCACGTAGGCAGAGGTCAAAGTCAAGGGTCAACACAGAAGACAGAGTTCAAAGATTGAAGACAGGGCAAGCAGAGACATCAGAAGGCCTGTGCGAGTATATGCGAGTATGCACGAGCAAGCCTCTTATACTCGCCAGGTGTGCGACTATAGGCGATGTTCGCCAAAGCTGGGCGAGATTCTCTCAAATGTCGCATAATCGCCGGGTTGGGTTGGGCTATAAATAGCCCCCTCCCCTTTGGTTTTCCTATAAATAGGACCCTAGGGGTACTTGAATTTGCACCTTTGACTGAGCTTTCAGAACCCCATTTTCGAAGACTTGTCCCCCTGAGTTCTCGACCGTCATCCTAGATACTCGTCAAGTTGGCGCCTTCCTCGTACCCCGCCCGACCATCTTTGGTTGTGGAGGAGAAGTCTACTCTGAGCTTCTGGGTACGTGGTGGGACCTCCCTGCCGCAGCACCTGAAGTCTTGTTGTTACCGTTCTAGTCTCTTCGTCGTTGCCAGCCAAGCCGTCTAGTTGGACTGCTGGGCGAGTAGCCTCCGACTGCATTGATCCGAATTTTGGAGTCGGGATTTTCCTGGCTTCAACAATAATTATGGATGATGGATACGAAATGAACCGAATCTCGCATTGGAATGAGAGAGAAAATTACTTGAGTTAAGTAATAATTTAGAACCATAACATAGACACCTTTTAGAGCAAGCGGCGAGGTTGAGTTGGTAACTTCGTAGTCAAACATGCTCGGGTGAGAGTAGGCCTGAGACGAGTAACCTCTTGGAAAGTACTTGCATGCCACCTATGGTAGATGATAAAACTGTGTGACCTAGCTTAGTATGGGCTGTGTTGAGCCATATCAGGTAATACCTCTGATATTGCGAGTCGGGTCATTACACAATCATCATCATATACAACCAAATTCCAAGCAGGTGATAGTGCGAAATTGCATTTGGTCTAGGATTAACTTAAGCGGGAAGAAAAAAACTGAAGCCAATTCGGCATAGGTCATTTTAGATTATCAAGAAGATTGGAGAAAACGCATGCTAACTGAATTCTTCACCATATACGGAGATGTATTTGATGGTCGATGTGGAGAACTTCAAATCATTAGACCTTCCTATGGAACTTTAAATCATTAGCCTGGAAAATTCTATCTATGGTTGACATTGGACAATATACTGATGGAGCAATGGGTACAATTAAAATTGAACAATCTACTGGAGAAGAAGACCACCACATGATATGATTAAAGTGAGGTTGCCACACTGGAAAGAAATGTCAAGCAAGTGGGACAAAGAGATTGGGAAGTCAACTTTTTGTTCTGTAGCTATAACGTTAAAGATGTGGAAACCTCTTAAAAGGGGAATCATGAACCAGGGATCAGATGAAGCTGTTAGTTAATTAAACTACCCATGGTCGTAGATTTGCCATTAGATCATAAAAAATCAAAGTACTGGTTTTAATGGTTCGATCTGTTGATGAAAATTGTGAATAATGGTAATTCTTAGATCATACTAATGAGATTGAAGAGCAACTCAATACGAGAGAGAGACAGTTCATCAATCAGATGTCTGATGATCCAAAATTAGGATGTAGGAAATATAGATCATTGGGTGATAGTAGATTTTAGTGTCAGCCTGCTTCAGGAATAGTCAATTGTTTGGCCATCTATAGGGAGGCTCTATTTATTGCTCTTATAA
Organism: Dactylorhiza incarnata; assembly: GCA_033032865.1. Classification (NCBI taxonomy): domain Eukaryota; kingdom Viridiplantae; phylum Streptophyta; class Magnoliopsida; order Asparagales; family Orchidaceae; genus Dactylorhiza; species Dactylorhiza incarnata. Next base: position 2,616,893 of record JAWHQI010000110.1, on the reverse strand, counting down.
GAATTGCTTGAATTATGAAATTAGTTTAAGCTTTGCTTGATTTATGGAGTTAATTTAGATAAGATAGATTTCAATTTGAATCTTATTTACGATGTAATTGCCTATTTAAAGAGTCTCCTACAATATGATCTATTCTAATGTCTTCCAAAAATCCAACCTCTGCTAGAGGCTACCGACTCTAGGTGTTGTCCAGACTTGGCCGAGCCTGCAGAGAATGGAAAGGGGTCTTGATTGCCGATAACACTAATCCAAAAATGAAAGTTAGCAACCTGTTTGTTGTTAGGAAAAAAACCCACAACCTGAGGTGCCTATATTTAAATAAAAGATTTTAACATCCAAAAGAAATTTCTAAAATTTTGATAGTGAAACTCAAGCGAGGACGAAGATGATCGGGGATGAAGAGCGTTGGACTTGCGAGGGGAAAAAGCAAATACGAGGTACAAGACACTCATACGAGCATGACTGCTTGATTTGCTCTCATTAAAATAAAGGGTCATTTACCTGGACCTTCCCTCTAAGTTTTGCTAAATTACAGGTTGCTGTGAGAATTTGAAATAAAAGAGTCTTATTCCAATTGATTTCAATATTACATGGGTGCACCCTTTTTTATTTAGAACAAAGGAGAGAGAAAGGAGGTGAGAGAATGTACAACTTGCAAGAAGGGCAGCCCGGTGCACAAAGCATCCCCGCGCAACGAGGTGAAATGTAGGCAAACCTTACCCTGCATTTTTGCAAGAGGCTGCTTCCAGGACTTGAAATGAGACTAAATGCATCGGGCGGCTACATCGGGACAAATACATCGGGTAGTAACACCACAGCTAACCGCCCAGACTACAACATTAAATCAGCCAACAACACTGGGCGGTTACAATAAGTATAACCGCCTGCCCTTATCATTCACATGGACTTCATCTTTCACTTTGATCTTTAACAACCTCATGACCACACAGGCTAGCTTTGACAATTGCAACCCTCTTACTTTTGAAATTATAGGTTGCACCCCTTTTACATTTGAAATTACAAAAACTTCCTTTGTAAATTTCATAACATCCGTGCATAAAATGACCCCCATGAAAATTTACTCTAAGGGGGTATTTTGTGCATGGATGTTATGAAATGTAAACGTAAAGGGGAGATTTTTGTAATTTCAAAAGTAAGAGGGGTGCAACCTGTAATTATGCTAACTTCCAGGGAAAATTTTAGTAATTATTCCTTAAAATAAATAAACATAAATTTTTAAAATAAGCTAAAAGAGTGTTCAAAGCAAAATAAGAAAATCCTTTGGCTTTTTGCCTGGCCCGCCTAGCCAGCATTTTTCTGAATCGATTGTCTGTAATTTGCAGTTAACTCACATGATTGGTGGGTCATCCTGTAACGACCCAGGCATCAACAATGCAACTCAATTGGTGATGAGGAGTGGTTTGAAAACTCCTTATCAAGGAGGTTGCGGGTTCAAGACCCGACCTCAACAATGCGCCGTTGCTGAGAAAATAGTGGCGCGTAGAGGCTTTGGGGTGCTTGGGCTATAGCCCGGTAGCGGCCTGGCTGGGTTCCGCTGGATCTCGTGTTGACGAGTCGGGCCTGGGTCGTTACAAAAAAAAGTGCACTTTTTTTGTAACGTCCCAAGGCCCTGGACTTACCATCGGGACAACGTCCACCGACTGCCTCGCCTGGTGACCGTTACCGGACTGCAGCCCAAGCACCCCAACCCCTCTCCAGCCTACAGGCGGGTTGTTGGTGGCCACAGTCTCCCTTTGGTGAGAAGTGATCCAGTTAAGCGCCTCTACGGGGCCTTCCCAGGATGAGAAGTGAAAGAACTATATAGTTAAGCGTGCTCGGGCTGGAGTAGTATTGGGATGGGTGACCTCCTGGGAAGGCCCCGTAGAGGCGCTTAACTGGATTACTTCTCACCAAAGGGAGGTTGTGGCCACCAACAACCCGCCTGTAGGCTGGAGAGGGGTTGGGGTGCTTGGGCTGCAGTCCGGTAACGGTCGCCAGGCGAGGCAGTCGGTGGACGTTGTCCCGATGGTAAGTCCAGGGCCTTGGGACGTTACAAAAAAAGTCAATCCTATGAACTTGACTCTTTTGCGTGCGCTCCTATCCTTCACCTCATCTCCAAAAAGAGGAATAGGATGTGAGCCTCTTTTCTCGACACCAAAAGCACGTTGGAGTTGTGCAACAAGAAAAGCCAAAACCAAGCAACTCTCCTTATCACGAAAGAGAAAGAAATTGCTTCTCGTCTCGCTAGGAGAAAAAACAACTACTATAACCTGGTGAAAGGAAGAGGCGCGTAGCGTCCATAAAACGAATTCCACCACGTCAAGGCGCCGTCTACCGCTGAGTACCTTCCCTGCCCCCATCAAGAAAGAGAACTTACTAATCCTAAGGCAAAGGGTCGAGAAACTAAACACCACTATTCCTGAACACCGGGCCTTCTTTCGCTTTATGTTATGTCTGTTATGGGAATTGTCAAAATTGGATTCCATTGTCAACTGCTCCTATCGGAAATAGGATTGACTACGGATTCGAGCCATAACACATGGTTTCCGTACGATTTTCCCGATCTAAATCGAATAGGCTTGAAGAAATTCAAAAAGATTTTTTTGAAGCATGCTTTATTCGAGACTGGTAGGAGAAGAACCAACTAGGTATTGTGAAAAAGCTTGACCCATGGAACAAGGGACGCACAGTCCACGGAGTACGGGTCCGAAGGACGTATAGCTCTCTCGGAGTGGAGTGAAGTCCGAACTTCGCACACAGACATGGAAAGATACGGAAAGACAGCTTGGTAAGAAGGCTCGCCAGCAACCTATTAATGTTTTGGCTTGTCAAAATTAGAAGAAAGCAACTTTGAATCCACTGATTGATTAGACCTACCGCTCCGTGGGCCGACATGTAGAGTTTGTTTCTCGAATCTTCCCTTGAACTCTTCCTTCGTAGGAGACCTATACATTTTCGCAACTCACGGGTGAGCGAAGCATCAAGGGGGAGCAGTGTCAGCGTTAAAAGTGGCCTCGGAGTGCAGTCTTAAGATTGTAGTAGTTGAACGCGCAACCAGAGAGGAGAGCTGTAGGAGCAAGACTGGAGGCGTACCGAACATCGTGTCTATTTACGCTCAAACAATACATATAGGTGGAAAGCTTCAATAGTTCCCCGCTGAACTTTAGAGTGCTATGATGGGAGATTTCAGTTCGTACCTACTAAACTATAGGCGCCTAACGGATAGGGCATCAAGGGTGAAAGACTTCGAAGAGAGCCTCTTTAAAGACTGGCTTTCCGCATCCTCACGGGGCCGCTCCAGACAAAGAACCGGCAAATCTAGTATGGAATTAGAGCTCGAGTGGGGCCATCAACCACATCACAGGTTGCAGACCTATCGAGATGCTTCCTTGCAGAAGGCTGTAACTCAAGAAAGTGAGTGGGAACCTTATAAACGCGAGCAGGAGAATCTAGACCGGTCTGTCTTATCTTAGACTAGCCCTACTCCATCCATCTTGGCTATCTTGAGTCTTGAGCTTCTTCATAAGCTTGGGGTTACTTTTCATTTTCTGCTGACTCTTAGGGCTTCCAGCACTAATTCCTACGCTGAATCGGGTCTCTCCTGTGACCTTCACAACCTGATTAATGCGCTTTCAAAGCGGGGCACTTCTATGGCGTTTTTGAGTTTCTTTGCTACGCAACCTTTCTCTTCACCGGCATACTTTACGTGTCTTATTAAGATTCAGTGAACTTTTGTATGCGATTCCTGCTGTTCGTTACCAGTGAGTGTAACATTTCTTAGTGAGATAGTCTTGAGAAATGGTTGAGCATCTTAAATCTAGGTTTTTTGAATTTAGAGCATCTTTTCGGCTTCTTTGATTCAGAGCTAGTTTCAAACTATAGGGTAGGGGCTCTTCCCGCGCTATTGCATACGTACTTAGCTTAGCTAGTTTAGGGCTTCCTATCGCGCTATTATAGCTTGAAAAAAACGGGTTTTGAAAGCTCAATTCATGCTTTTTTATGATAACTCTTTCATCTTTTTAGTGAATCCATGGTCGCCCCCGTCACAAAGTTTCTAATGGCTTTCGCGTGTGCACGAAAGGATCTCAGCTGGTGTAGGGTTCTTGTCCCACAGACCGTGCCATTGCAGTGGGCTCACTGGGCCCTCTAGTTTGTCGATCGCTCTTCTTGCGCGCGAAAGCAAGCTATAGACACTTTGCTTCCAAGCGCTAGCGAAGGAACCGTGACCCGACCCAACCGGTACCTTATTAGATTGGTCAGATACGTCAACTTTTGCTTCTACTGCGGAGCGACTGAATGAGGGGCAGATCGACCGAGATCCCTGCCGCGCCTCCCCAAAAAAAGCTCCAGCACGAAAGATTCATCTTGGTTTCGGCAGCGACTATCGGGCCGGCGCTACATTTTTCTATATTCGGAACCGTTCTAAAAAAGGTTGCGTAGCAAAGAAAGAGGTTGACTCATTTCCAATGTGCAGAAAAAACACGCCAAAAAGAGCGTCCACCAAGAATATCGTATCATAAGAAAAAGAAAGACCTTCTCTCTTGGATCAGTTCCGCACCCGGACTTTTTCCATATGAAAAAGGAGAATGCCGAACACCAAGGCGAGCGATAGCGAAGAAAGGGTGCAGCCCATGTCTTTCTGTGGAGTCAAGGATAGGACGGGTCCGTAGAAGGATGTGAGCTTCTGTCATCTGTGAGTACGCGAAGTTCGACTGTTCGCGTTCTCTTTTTTTCCGGCATGCCGCTCCGCGAGCAAGGAGCGCCGCGAGCAGGGCGAGAGAACGAAGTGGGCTTTTGTGATGTCGGAATTTGCACCTCTTTTGATCTCTTTAGTGATTAGTCTGCTAGTTTCTTTGATCCCGCTCGGTCTTCCTTTTCCATTTGCACTTTTTTGTAACGTCCCAAGGCCCTGGACTTACCATCAGGACAACGTCCACCGACTGCCTCGCATGGCGACCGTTACCTGACTGCAGCCCAAGCACCCCAACCCCTCTCCAGCCTACAGGCGGGTTGTTGGTGGCCACAACCTCCCTTTGGTGAGAAGTGATCCAGTTAAGCGCCTCTACGGGGCCTTCCCAGGAGGCGTGCTCGGGCTGGAGTGAAAGAACTATATAGTTAAGCGTGCTCGGGCTGGAGTAGTATTGGGATGAGTGACCTCCTGGGAAGGCCCCGTAGAGGCGCTTAACTGGATCACTTCTCACCAAAGGGAGGCTGTGGCCACCAACAACCCGCCTGTAGGCTGGAGAGGGGTTGGGGTGCTTGGGCTGCAGTCCGGTAACGGTCGCCAGGCGAGGCAGTCGGTGGACGTTGTCCCGATGGTAAGTCCAGGGCCTTGGGACGTTACACATCCTTGGGTCCCTCAGTCATGTTATCATGCATACCCGTATTAATACCCTACGATTCAAACGTGACCTTGATATCAAGATCAGAGGATAAAAAATGCACTTTAACCATGCTTTCCAAGATCCAAATGATCTCATTTATTGGAAGGTTCTCATGAATGGGAAGTTGGTATACCAGTCTCCTTCTAATATTCACGAGAATGGATGAGAGAGCCACAATGGGTTCATATAATGAGATTGAGTCAACTGCCAAGTCAGGAGGCAGTGTGGCCTCAATGGAACGGTTACCCACTACTCTGTTGCGCTGTGAGTCATGGAAAATTGGATTAATCTAGCAGTGAGTTGGTAATTGGAGGCGGTAGGCCGCCTTGCTGATGTCCTGCAGTATGAGAAAGGATCCAAAATATCAAGGTTTTAAATGTCGGATGTCGGAGACATGTCGGATTGGGTTTTTAGATGTCGGATGTCGGATGTCGGAGACATGTCGGAGACATTTCAATATGTCGGATTTCTAAAAAATATTTATATTTCTATCGACCACCAAAATTTATCACCATAATCCTCATCTATACTGAGCATTTTACTCTAGTTAAGTAAAACTTTATTATGAGAACCTGAAAAGGAGCCTTCTTTATGGCTAAACATTGAGTTGCAAAGTAGAAATAAGAAACGAAATCTACAAAGATATGACACCAGCTCAAAATTTTATTTTCACACAGCTATTACTTCTGAAATAACATTTCATCAGAACTTAGAAGAAGTATAGAAAAACCCTAAACAGCGATGGACAGCGCTAAACAGCGGTTCATTTTAATTTAATTCAATTTAGGCGACATTTCAAAATGTCGGGCTATAATGATTATTGCGTGTCGGCCGAAATGTCGGGTTTTATACAAAAAGTCGGCCGACATTTTCGAAAACGCCATAACCTATATATTTTGATTATGCAAGTCGTTTTCTTATCAAACAGGACATGTCGGCCGACATTTAAAACCTTGCAAAATATCGAATAGAGAGCTTGAGGTGCATGTGACTGGCTACGTAGTCCTGAGGTGGGCCCGAAGCTTCATAAAACTCTGGTTATCTTGACTGTCGAAGAGGTCGGCGATGTTTGTTGGGTTGGTGTACCATGCACTGTTAAGCCCTTCGGAGGTTGAATTTCAGCTGTAAGAAGCCAAAGCTTCCATACAACTTTCCAAAATCATGCGATGAGGAATCTGAGGGGTGAGTGTCCATTCTGATAGGATCTATTGTACCATAACTCGGCTCGTGTCGTTGCTTGGCAAAAGCGAAGCAGCGGAGGTGTATTTCCAAACATTTGTTAAGAACTTTCATTTATCTATCGATTTACGGGTAGTAGGCTAAACTTACACACAGCTGAGTTCTCAGGAGCTTGCACTACTCCCTCCAAAAAAGTGCTCATGAAAATAGGATTGCAATCATTTACAAAGGAGCGATGGGGCCAATGTAAGGAAATTATTTCCCATATTAAGACTTAGGGAAATGAAGCTGGCGGTGCAGGGAAGTTTCACTTATATAAAATTGTCATATTTGGATAGGCGGCCCACTAAAACAAGGAGAAAATCGTAGTTGTGTGAGCAGGGAAGCCGGCTAATGAATCCATGGAAATGTCTGTGCTTCGTGTCCGGTTATTATCTCTAGGGTTTTATATGTCGTCTTTCATTAGGTGTTGTTGATTGTCGTTATGTCGTATTTTTAAGTAAGTCTAAGTGTTGGGACTTTTTTACATTTATGCCCCTTTGTTAGTCTATTTAAAGGACTCATTGAGTCTTGTAATGGCAAGCAAGGATTAGTCTCTTTCCCGTGTCCTTATTTTATGAGATTTTGATAGCTCTCTCCTCCCGAGCACACCCCGCCTAGGCAGCTGCGGTTCCGGCTCCACCGTGTCCTCCGCCTCCAGCCATATTCCGGCGAGCCCATAACAATGTCATTCCAGTTTACCTCAGAAATTGGAGGCTGAAATAGTATGCCATGGGAAACGTCTTACAATTGGCTTTATCGCATACCAAGTACCGGTGTCCTCCGCCTATCAATCGTTCCTCTTGCATTAAGACTGCTCAAATACCGGTGTCTGATGCAGCTCATTCGATAACAAAGAATCTAGCAAAGCTTAGCGTGACAAGGACGGGACTGTCACAAAGGCCTATTGAAGGGCAGTGTTGGAGGCTACCGAATTCCATGTAAAGGTTGACCCACCCAGGTCCTTTTTGAGGAGCTATGTGAGCGAATGCGCGGTTTCTTATGATCACGTATAAATCTACGGTAATGCCCGTTGAGATCCAGTAAATTTCATTACCGAATGGAGGTCGGCTTGGGCCACTTTAAGAAAACAATCGTGATTTTGGTGGGATCCATGGAAAGTCTGTCCCCTAAAATGATATGGCCTAAGTACTCTATTTGTTGGTAGCGAAGAGACTTTTTGTGGTTGACCCTCAACTAATGTTGCGTGAATTGCTGTAAAATTGTCTCCAAATGGTCCACAAGGAAACTGCTTGCAACATTCCGGAGACTATCTGCACCATGGCATCCTTTTGGGCATGATCATCACGATAGGACTTGACCAAGATCGAAGTGACCGCCGGGTGGAGCTGTCCATTAGTGGTCATGTAGGAATGGAGATGGCGGTGACCATGATATTTTGTGGCTGCAGTTTAAGGTTTTGTTCACGCTGATTCAGCTTCTCCACAATCATCATTGCATGAAATTATCTCATACAAACAAAAATAGTTTATATGCGAGCAAAAGGTGTTCATATGCATACAACAAGTGTTTCTCTGAGAGCGAAAGGTATTCATCGCAGAACAAAAAGGTTGACGCAAGTTAAAGTGAAGGTCGTGGGGGTGAATATGTACTCAGAGAACTCTAATGAATGTATGCACGTGTAGTGACGCTGATGAGATCTAGAATGAATGCAATGTTCATGCAATAGTCCAACATATGCTTGCAATGATCTTGAAACTATAAACGAAATTTACAGACCCGCACAATCAAGTCTAGGCTTTAAGAAGCAAGATAAAGTTACAATTAACATGAGAATGTGTTAAATATTCGGCGAACACACCCTTCAAATAGAACCAAAGATTAAGCAAAATTTCTACACTTGTAATCCCATAAAATATAACTTTCCAACAAAATAGTCCTGGAGGGAACCTCTCAGCTTTAACTCTCATCATCACTTGCTCACCTTCTCTAAAGCTTTGCTTTCTCCTGTGAGTGTCCGCATACGCTTTATAATTTTCATTACTTGTTACAATTTTACGTCGGATTGTTTCATGCAGTTTATGCAAATGATGTGCAAATGACTCTGACAGACTCGCTAGGTCGGGTTGTAAGTGGGAATGACACAAGGTTGATAGGCTTCGTAGGCTTCGTAGGCTCATAACCTAAGATAATATGAAATGGACTAAACTATGTGGACCTATTGATTGAGCTATTATACGCAAACTCCGTTTTGGATAACGTAGAATCCCAACTAGATGGGTGGTCATCCACTAGGCATTGTAAAAGGTTTCCTAAATTTTGGTTGACTACTTCAGTTTGTTCATCCGTTTGTGGGTGATAAACAATTGAGAATTGAAGGGTAGTGTCGGTCATATGACATATCATCTAGAAATAACTTACAAAACGAACATCACAGTCAGATATGATTGTCTTAGGTAGTCCGTGTAGTCGAAAAACATTCTTGACAAATAAAGTTGTGTCGCGGGATGCATCGACAGTCCCTGCAAGGGATAAAATGAGTGATCTTTGAAAAGCGATCCACTACCACAACTATGGAATAATGCTTTATGAGTGTTTGCGGAAGTCTAAGCACGAAATTCATACTGATATCGACTCAAGGTTGATGGAGATTGGGTATGAGAGTATATAGGCCAGTGTTTTGTCGTGTGCCTTTGGTTGTCTGGCAGATGGGACAATGGAGGTCAACACGGGCAACATCTTTCTTCAGGCTAGGCCAGAAGAAACGATCCTCTATGAGGTCAATCGTCTTATCTCTCCCAAAAAGATCTGCAACGTCCTCAACGTGCATCTCTTATATCAAATAATTGCGTAAAGAAGTGCCTGTGATACACAAATGAGACCTATAAAATAAATACCCATGCATCAAGAGAAATCGGTCACGAATTTTTGGTGGATCTCTAGATAGAGTACTATATCTCTCTCTAAAATCGGAGCATGTGGGATAATCAACTATTAGACACTCAAAGCCTTTTATTTGGGCACTCATCATATGTAGTAGGCTAACTCTACTAAAATCGGAGCATGTGGGAGGATTTTTCGAGAAGAGACTCGGCTGTTTATTTTTTCCCGAGACGCTCGACGACAATCTCTCGTAGAATTTAGCAGTTATGGCAGTTTCCTGCGTTCCTGGACGGTTGTTGGGGAAATGGAGGGCTTACGTAGGGAATAACACGGGAATGAGCGGTTGGGATGTAATGGGGGGTTTGGCCAAGTGACAGGAGAAATGAAAGCTAGGCTTCGACACCCAGCCTTTAACGGATTCGGTACAGTGAAATGATAACAAAATCTGAAAATCACTCAAAATTTTGCAATAACTCAAAATGAACTCCACAATAAGTATTTATAGGCTCTCACACACAACGTACGGTTGTGATCTCTGAAACGACAACATATAAACGATACGCGAATAATGCGTAGAAAAATATGAAAATACATAGATAATATAATATCCCGTCGACACTCTTAACGCGACGACGACCTCGGATCGTCCATACGGCGATCCTAACCCCTTTTACGATGAGTGTAAACCCGAACGTGCTCCGAATGGGTCGGCCCATCCGTGGACCATGGTCCCCGTCAAAAGTGTTCGCCTGAGAACAAATAAATATTGTACGAGAACAAAATATATTCGCATTAGAACAAAAAATGCTCGTAGATGAACAAAAAGCGTTCGCATTGCGAAAGCAAAAAACTGAGTTCCATATTCTCGAATAAGGTCGGTACTCAATCTAAATCAACTATGATGCCCCCGCCAAAATCATTTGCCGGTCCGTCGGGGACACTCCTTCGATACGATGGAGCCCATGCTTCCTATGAGAGCCGAGTGTGACAAAACCCCCAAAATACATTCTTTTTAACAAATTTGTTCCTCTCATGCTCTTAAAATATGATTATTTTTAAATTTTTGGTTTCATATGTGTTTGTAATTTTCATTTCTGGTGACAGCTTTCAAGAGATTATCTCGTCTGGAGGGAATAATTCCTGCTCTGGAAACCTCACACGCGTTGGCTTATTTGGAAAAGCTCTGCCCAGCTCTACCAAACGGCACAAAGGTGGTGTTAAACTGCAGCGGCAGAGGGGACAAGGATGTTCAGACAGCTCTCAAGCATCTTCAGCTCTAATTCCTCTCCGCGTTTTCTTCTATTTTTCGCTCACCAGTAATATGCGGATAATACGTTTCTTCGCCCGCCTTCGGTCGATCCATCTGCTAATTTTAAACTTCAAAGTTCAAACTGGCTGGTCTCCTACATTCCTGATCAAATTTTCTTTGCCTTTGAGATAATTATACCGTTCAAGGTTCACAGCAGTATTCTTTTTAGTGACAATTTGTGTGAATTTTGTAATATCGATGGAGAATTATTTATGATGAAACATGATCTGAATGGACGGCCCAGATGCAATTTCATTTGGTCCTTTGAATTGAGCTTTCATTTGGTTCTCGTGCGAAGAGTGTGTTTCCAGTCGGAACTCTGAATATTTGACTGAAAATTACGATTGGAATTGGAAAGTAAAAATGACAACTGAATTCGAAAAAATTCCAATTGAATTTGAAGAAATTCCGCCTAGAAACACGCTCTCCGCACTTGAAGCCTGATACGATCAGCGTACCAAAAAAATCTCCCTATTCTGACAGGGCTGATACTCGGAAATGCTTCCTTGTACCCTCCGAATGCTTCAGGTTTGTTCAGTCTTTTGATTTTCAGTAGTGAGAACTGAGAGGGCCTCTTCGGCGTGACATTTTTTTGCTTCGACGCATTTGGGCAAAATGCCGTCGCGATGAAACATCATTTTGGCACGACAGCCGCCGTTGGTGCCGCAACACGACCTTTGCGTTCACGACTGTCACCCCCACGTCAAACGGTCAATTGATCATTGCTAATAAGTTTGATCCAACGGCTAATGAGAGAAATTGATATGCATAGAGAGAGAGAAACATAGAAATTAATTTTCAAAATATTTAAGAAAATAAGGTTCTGAGTGTTTGGGGTTAGAATTGCGTGCATGAGCAAAAAATGGGAGTTTTGGAGATGAGAATGTTTAGGTGGATGTGGACACATGGGATTGGATAAAATTAGGAATGAATGTATAAGGGATAAGACGGGAGTGACACCAATTGTAGAGAAAATGTTAGAAGCTCAATTAAGATGGTTCGGCCACGCAGTGGCAGATCCAAAAAATTATAAATTGGGGTGCACAAAAAATTTCAAAACACATGTTGGCGGGGTGAGTAGGAGGGTCGTGAGTCACATGTTGAAAATTAATTTTGGGGGTGCACATAGCTGAACTTCGTCTGCGAATAACCAACTTTGGTCTGCAAATAGCCAACTTTGGTCCACGAATAGCCAACATTTGTCCCAAAACAAACTAGTTACGTGACGTGAGAACGCTTCCATCTTATCGGAGTCGTTTCTTCCTCATCTGGCCACCGTTTTTTACATATAAGTAGTCAAAATTCATTGTCTCGATGAGAGGAATCCAAATCCACTAACAATTTTGAAAAATAATGGGGGTGCACGTGTCCCTCGGGCCCCCTCTGGATCCGCCCATGTGGCCATGTACAAAAGAGATCATTAGAGGCACCTCTTAGGGGTTGTGAGAGTTTAGCCACTAGACATGTTAAATGGGGGAGGGGTAGACCAAAAAAACTTGGAATGAAACTATAAGGAAATACATGATGGGCATTGGTGAGATTATGACTAAAGATAGGGAGCAATGACTTAATTTTTGGGTCCGGGTCCTGGACCCAGATCTCAGATGCGTTTTTTGAACTAGGCGGGACATCTCGGGTCTGACATCTTTGTGACATCTCGGTTGGCTTACTGTTGTTCCCGAGATGTCCGTGAGATATCGTCGAGATGTCCCACCTAATTCAAAAACGTATCTGAGGTGTCCCAGACCCAAAAATCTTTCGGTGCAATGATGGCAAAAGATGCATATAGCCGACTGGTATAAAGGCTCGAGTGTTGTTGTTGTTGTATTCAAGAAATATTAAATTTTAATTATATTATACAGAATAATGAGTTTAAAGCATTTCAATAACATAAACTTCAAAGTGAGTAGTGTTTTTTGCAAATTGCACTAGATAAGCTCTCCTTAAAAAGAGTATTGTTGTTGTTGTATGATTAATTTTTGATGTTGGAGTATATATACTATATTATACAAGAATGTATTCATTAAAATATGTGCCGTGCTTACGGGAAATTTTTGTGGCCGGGCTTCAGACGGTCCCGGACACAACAGACGTCATTTTTGTTGTAAAGCACTTGGTTGGGACCTCTGAGCTGTGTGAACAGTACGACGTCCGAGATGCATTTTTGCGCGTGAGCCCCGAGCTAACTTAGGTGGCTGCATACCATTAATCCCAGAGCAAGTCCGGAGCCCAGTCGGCAGTCGCCCTTGTCCTCTCCAACAACCAACAGGCAATAAAGACCAGAGGTCCAGCCGTCCAGAACTCCAGATCCATTCATTTTTCATTCAATCTCATTCCCGTTTTCAGCCTTTCAGAGGGACTCCATGCTCGTTTTCAGTGGATTTGATCCATTGGTTTTTCGTTTTCACTCGATTTAAGTTGATATCTTTCAGATTTCAGTCCATTTCAGTTTTGAACCGAAAACAGTATGCGATTGGTTAGCCAATGGTTAGATCCTCCATTTGATTTCACCTTCAGCAATGTTTAGCAATATTTTGTTCATTCAAAATGTTCAAATTTTGACAATTTATTGATAAAAATATAGTTTTTTATATTTATAAAAACAATTGTCATTATGTCATTGAACACCCACACAGAAAAATCATTCTGGGTCCACACTGAAGAGGTGTAATTATTAGGTGGTTATATGAATTTGAGGCAAAGGAAAATGGTAGTTACTGCTGGAATAAGGGGGATGGGGGATTACGAGCGGTTTTCTGGTGGTTAGTGAGTCGTGGGTGATTAGGAAAAATAGTTATCTTGTTTTCAGCAACAAGGGTCCACAGAAACAGCACCGTAGGAGGAGACCGCAAAAGCCCGAAAATTCTCTCCAAATTCTGTGATCCCAGAAAATCAGTTGCTAAACCCCTATTTTTAGACTCAACCCCCACAGCATAAATTCTCTCCAATTTTTTGCATAAGCATTGTCAGAGTTTGTTAGCAATATTAATGATAGAATGCTTTTAATCTTCACTGTGTTCAATAAGGCAGTGCCCAAGTATTCGGCACAGCGGTGGCGGTCACGAACGATGTGATTATAAACCGTCGTTCGTGAACACCCGACCTCGCCTAACAAACTTCGTTCATTTTTAAGTTCAAAACTAGTTTTCTTTTCTCAGTGGCGGTCATAACCATTGTCTTGTCAAACATGCATTCTGTGCAAAAAAAACCCGCACCAAACAAAGCCTTAATCGTCACCCTAAACCTCTAAGACATCAAAACACATACATTTTTCGACATCTATACACATGTATCTATAAGTCCATGATATCATTCATTTAACTCAACACACATGTACACAAAAATGATTTTTTATAATGTTGTCAACAATTATAGTAAATTACAACTCATATTTGCAAATATGGCATCATCTTAGCAAAGTATAACACAAATATGCACAAAAATTCAATATAAAAGGATGTTTAAGATTAAATTTCTCCACAACTCTACATTGCATGGCAAGAGAAAAGGCTTACATAAACTCATTAATCTTATGTTGTCCAAAGTACTTTCATGAGCATGAAAATAACATTTAAGAGGACATCCCATAACATGAAAAATAACATTTTACAGCATGATGAGCACAAAGGAAGACATTTGCATTAAAAATTGAGAGACATGCTCCCATCGAGATACGACCGAGGGTCAATTCCCTCGACCGGACAAAGAGAGTTGTGAAGTCATGTACTTCAACTATTAAGAAATCAAGTATCTTCTCAAGAAGCTTTGAGAGAGGATATTAATTTAGTTTGTTATGATTCAAATGCTCCAACGATCGGGACAAAAAATTGAAGAAAATATAACAACAACAACACTCAAGCCTTTATTCCCACTATAGTGGGGTCGGCTATATGGATCCTTTGTCGCCATTGTGCCCTATCTTTAGTCATAATCTCACTAATGCCTAAGTACATCATGTCTTTCATTATAGTCCCATTCCAAGTCTTTATTGGTCTACCCCCTCCCCTGTTTAACATGCCTAGTGACTCTCACAAAGTCTAACAGGTGCCTCTAATGGTCTCCTTTGTACGTGTCCAAACCATCTTAGTCGAGCTTCTCGCATCTTCTCTGCAATTGGTGCCACTCCTGTCTTATCCCTGATACATTCATTCCTAATTTTATCCAGTCTCGTGTGTCCACACATCCACCTAAGCATTCTCATCTCCGCAACTCCCGTTTTTTGTTAATGTACACAATTGAGAAAAATCATTCTTCACACATACACTTAACTCCATATACCTAACATATTTGCAATTTATAATCTATGTAGGCCGGTCGGCTTGAGTAAATAAAAGTCATGTCACTCCGTTTGGCGCAGTGTTTTTGCTCCGGTGAGTTTGGGCAAAAACACAACCGTCATAGAATGTATGTTTGGCATGACAATGGTTACGACCGACACGAAGAAATAACACTAGTTTTGAACATAAAAGTGGATGAAGTTCCTTAAGTGAGGTCGGACGTTCACAAACGATGGCTCATAACCATCGAGTTCATGACCGCCACCGCCGTGCCAAACGGAGCACAAATTGGTTGATTTCCATGCTATAAGCAGTGTTCACCTAACCTATTGTCCTCTGGTACCCCAATTCCCCACTTTGATAAATCTAGAAGCTTATGAAGCCTGTAATGCAAGGAAATCATGGTATATAATTGAACAAAACTCATTCATGCTTCAACTATAAAAATTCTTAAATCAAATGTATTTTTGTAACCTACAAGGCCATATATTTACCTGTTAAAAAAACATTTATAAATATCTTGATTGTTGTCCTAAAAAACAAGAAAAATGTATTATAAAACATCATAAACTATCTTACAATTTAAGAATACAAATACATTACTTACATCCTAGGCTAAAATTTAATGGGAGAAAAACCACAGCTAAACTTTCTTCCCTCTAGCTAAACACTTCACCTGGCAGAAGCTGCAGGGATAGTCCTATATACTCTTTTAGCTCAATGAAACTAAAAAAAGGGCAGCCCGGAGCACCGAGCATCCCCGCGCAGCGAGGGTCCCGGGAAGGGTCCCACCACAAGGGTGAAATGTCGGCAAACCTTACCCTGCATTTTTGCAAGAGGCTGCTTCCGGGACTCGAACCCATGACCTCAATTTTAGCTCAATGAAAATATTGACAAAAAAAAGAACTTGGTTTAATTGAAATGCTTGTTTCTTACCCAGGTCACCAGTAGTCCTTGCAGGAACAGTTACCATCCCTAAAATGATGCAAACATTTCCTATCCTTGACCAAAATGCCCCTGCCATACATTTTGGAAACACTCTTTGCAATTCCATGGCATTTTGCGCACATCCTCCCATTCTTCATTATTCTTATAACTTCAAAGGATGGTGTATTCATAATAGAGAAAATGATCGCTTTCCTCTCGCAGTGGGCTTCGTCGTCATCGCCGTCTTCCAATTCTTCCTCAATGACGAGCCTTGAATCCACCGAGTTTGGGATATTCAACTCGACAGCTTTCGATATTCGGCTCACTTCCTCCAACGCGGGAGACGTGGAATCGGCCGTTTTGTCGTTGGTGAAGACGGTATAGACCCGGCGTCTATGCTCCATCCAGCAACAAGAATGGAAGCCATTCACATTACTCGCATTCCACGTGTCGTTGCAAATTGGTTGTAAGCTTGATGCTATACCTTGCACTGTTGAATTTTGGGGCTCCAATCTAGTAAGATTCTCGGTTGCGAGGCAAGCAAGCTTGGCATTGCCACAGTATCTTGATGCGGTCAATAGCGAGTTCCAAATAGTCGAGTCGGGTTCAACGGGCATTTCCTTGATCATTTTATATGCTTCGGTTAACCTTTGGGATCGACCGAAGAGTTCGATCATCGCCGCATAAACCTCCAAGCCCGGAGAAAACATATGCTCCATCATCCTCATGAAAAGCTCTTTTCCATCGTTCACCAATCCATCGAGACCATAGGCGACGATCATGCTTATGTATGTCGATTGATTTGGCTTCACGCCCTCATGCTTCATTCGATCGAAAAGTTCCCGGGCAGCATTCGAACAACCATGGAACACATATCCAGCAATCATCGAATTCCAGGATACGGGGTCTCTGGAATGCGATATGTCGAACAAAACTCGAGCGCTGGACAAGTCGCCGGACTTCGAGTAAGAATCGATCAAGGAATTCAAAATCGTTGGGTCGAGATGCAAACCGAAGCGAAGAACATGAGCATGAATCTCCTTCACCTTCCACGCCGACACCAAATTCGCACAAGCCGAAAGCACGCTCGAGACCGTGATGGAGTTCGATTTCTCGGAAGCCAGCTGCATCCGCCGGAAAACTCGAAACGCCTTGTCCGCATCCCGATTCTGCAAGTAACCGGAGATGAGAGCGTTCCACGAAGCTGGATTTCTGATCACCCCAACAACTTCCATCTTCTCAAAATGCTCAATTGCTCGCTCCTCCTCCCCGTTTTGAATGTACCCAGAAATCATCACGTTCCAAGTCACAACATTTCGCCGGAGGCCCAACGCCTCCATTCTCAAGAACAGCTCTCGCGCCTTGCCGCAGCAACCGGCCTGCATGTATCCTCCTATCATCGAGTTCCAAGTAAAAACATCTTTTTCATCGACGGCGTCGAAAATCCTTTCGGCGTCTTCTAAGCTCCGGGACTTCGCATACAAGCCAACCAATGAGTTAACCACCAGTAAATTGGCCAGTCCGCCATTTTTAACGGCGTAGCCGTGAAGCTCTCTGCCATTTTTCAAGTACTTCAGGGCAGTGCAGGCGGAGATCGCGCAGGCGATCGTCATGTTGTTTGGCTCGACCTCGGATTTCCACATTTCGCAAAAGAGATCCAGTGATTGGTTCATCTTATTGTTCTGCAGCAAACCAGAGATTACGCAGGTCCAGGTGAAGACATCGGGGAACACTCTTCTGCTCTCCATCTCCTTCATCAGATCGAGAGCAAGTATAGGTTTCCCATTCTGGTTATAGCTGGCAATCAATATGTTCCAGGTGATTAAACATGGCTCGATGTTTTCGCTCCTCATCCGATCGAATAGCTTCACAACTTCATCATTTTTTCCGCAATGGAAATGCGCGTAGATGATCGAATTCCAGGTTACTCTATCCTTTACGTGGAGACTGTCGAAGAATTTGATTGCCATGGCCAACTCTCCACACTTGGCATACATGTTGAGTATAGAATTCCCGACGTGGCTCTCGTCGAGAAACCCTAATCGGACGGCGAGAGAATGCAGCAACGTGCCGGCGGCGAGATCTTCGATGTTGGCGCAAGCCTGTAGGATCTTGGGAAGAAGAAAGGCGTCTGGGTTCACGCCTTCAACAATCATTAGACGGAATAGGTGCGCAACTTCTTCCCACCGGTTGTCCCTGCCGTAGCCTCCGATCATGGCGGACCAGGTGAACAGATTTCTTTCGCGCATTCCGTCGAACACGTTGCGGGCGTCTTTCAGCTCGCCGCATTTGGCGTACATGCTGACGAGCTTGGTCTCGACGAATGGGTTGGTGTTCTTCACCGAGGGGAGGGAGGAATGGAGCAGGCGGCCGGCTTCGACGGAGTCGGAATCGATGCAGGCTTGGAGGAGCAGGAGGTAGGTTCGGGTTGTGATGGGGCTGCCGGATTCTAGGGCGGAAACGGCTTCTTGGAGTTTTCCGTCACGGCAGAGGCGACGGAGCTGGCGCTCTCCCGCCCGTCGCGTATGGATCGGCGGCGGCGGCGGCGGTTCCACCTCTAGGGACGGGACTTTGAGGTTTTGGGCGAGGAGATGAGAGATTTTGGAGGGAAGAACATGGTTAGGAGTTTTGTGTTTGATGAAGGGAATGAAAATTGGACTACTGGATTTGCAGGGGAAGAGTAAATTCTCCATCGATAGATAGAGAGAGAGAGAGAGAGAGAGAGAGAGAGAGAGAGATAGAGAGACAGATGCAGATGGTTTATCTATCTTCAGCTCATCTGCTTCTCAATAACTTAGCATTGGAAATCTACTGGATACAGAGGAACCACCCTTAACAGTGAATTGTCTGATAGGACTGATCACGGTTCTTCTCTCTTTATAGCGAGGAATAACAAAATGAAGTCGAGGAGACTGAGATACGCCGAATTTTTCGGATTGCAGAGATGCGGACACCTGATGAAAAAAAAAAGACAACGCGAGAGGCTTAATTGCAGTCGAAATTACTAGTAATCTCGGTAAAGAACACGCATGATCTCCACGAAGATCAAGAGTCTCCCTGGAGATCTCCCTGAAGATCACTCTTGATATTTGTGAAGATCACCGCCACATGCCACCATGCAGGGGCGGATCCAGAGGGGGGCCGAGGGACACGCGCACCCCCATTATTTTTCAAATTTGTTAGTGAATTTGGATTCCTCTGGTCGAGACAATGAATTTTGACTACTTATATGTCAAAAACGGTGGCCATATGAAGAAGAAACGGCTCCGATAAGATGGAAGCGTTCTCACGTCACGTAACTAGTTTATTTTGGACAAATATTGGCTATTCGCGGACCAAAGTTGGCTATTCGTAGACCAAATTTGGCTATTCGCAGACCAAGTTCAGCTATGTGCACCCCAAAAAGTAATTTTCAACATGTGACTCACGACCCTCCTACTCACCCCGCTAGCATTTGTGTTTTGAAATTTTTTGTGCACCCCAATTTATAATTTTCTGGATCCGCCACTGCCAGCATGGTAGGGCTCCTGGACACAAATTTGAAAACGAATTTCGGGTTGAATAATTTGTCGGGAGAATAAATCAATTTTTGGTTCAATCATCTTCTCACTTTGATTTAAAATTCATTTTATATTCGTTTCGTAGCGGCTGTCATAACCGTTGCGGTGTCAAACATACATTCTATGGAAGGCGCAAGCGCATGTTCCTGAAGGCAAACGCATGTTCCAATACCAGGCTCATTCGGGAATTGGCAGCTCCGCCTGCCTCCCTATACAGGCTATTTCCGGCGGTGATGAGACCCGGTTATAACCCGGAGTCGCCACAAAAATTTCACCTATTTCTGGCGCAAATTTTTTTAATGATTACCACATGTGTCTAATGGCAGACGCGCTATTGAAAAAATGGCTATCGGCAGATCACCCTTACGAATTTACAAGTCTCTTTGATTTTTTATTTTGGTCTGGCATTAACAACGGTCTGCCTATAGCTGAAATTGATCTGCCAATAACAGCACCCTTCTGGCACGCTGTACACAATGGTCATTTTAGATGCAAAAAAATATGTAAATTTTGCGCACGTCAAGTGCCTGCATAAATTTGGGTGATTTTTTTAGGGAGTTGATATTAGCAGTCCGGAATTGGCTATTCGCAGTCCATCGCTATTCGTAGTACAAAAATTTTATTTGTAGTCCAAAAGTATATTTACGCCCCACTCTCATCCCAAATAAGCAAAACACTTTGCTAATTTATTAAGCACTAGAAGCCTAGAGAAACATCTTAAGGACTCTAAAACAATTTAAAAACCTAGCATGAAAACAAGTTAAATGACATGCATAGAGGAATCAACTCTAAAACAAGTTAAATGACATGCAAATCTTCTAAAAAACTGACTACTTTTTTGGGATTTTCGCAGAATAATTTCCTTTTTTTTTATGATGGTGAATCTAAGAGGGGAGAGATGACGCGAGTCACGCGACTGATAGAACTACGGCTAGGGTTTAGGCAACGGGAGGAGAGAGATGGAGAGGAGAAGGTTATTTGATGGGGTACGATTAACAAGATTTGGACTGCGAATATAATTAGAATTTTAACAATTTTTGGGGTGCAAATAGCGAGAATTGGACTGCTAATATCAACTCTCTCTCTTTTTTTTTAAAGTAAATTATATAAAAAAAATGATTCAAACTGAGTTGCCTTCCAGCATTAAAACTAAAACAGAGAACAACAATGAGAATGCATGCATAACCAAAAGAGCCCGAAAGGTTTGATACACCTAAAAAAACAAGACATAAATATAGAGAATGACAATAAAACTCAACCAGCCCACAGACACAGTCTTTTACTCGCGCAGTTATAATAAAACTCCCAAGTATTTCAACTGAAAACAAATCCGGCTAAAAATGTTACCAACAACAGCAATTCGTGAGCAGTGCCGGAGCTCAGCGATATCGCCGGAGCGAGAGGGTCTGGTTCCGCTTCCAGGTCGCCCGGCGAGAGGGCCTGGCCTTGTTGTGGCGGTGACCCTTCCCGCGAAGACCCCTGTACTTCTTCCCCGCCGAAGTGAGTCCCCGCAGCTCCCGATGCTTGTGAACTCCCTTGCAGATCCAGTTGGCTCTTGGGTCGTTGCGGATCACGTTGTGAGCGGGATCCACCAGAATTATCTCGAAATACTTGTACGTCGAATCCTGCATGACACAATAATCTTCGTTATCACGATAACCGGTCAAGGTCAGGTTCATGAATCCTTGGGTTTAGTTAGTTTATGACGAGCGAAAACATACATCTACGCGTACAATATTGCGATTTCATAGTTTCATTATATCTTTCAAGTCTTGATGATGACTTCTCATCACATAACAGTGTCAAACAATTCTGTAACTTTAACAACTCAACATTATAATTCGAATTCTTGGTTTTTTTTGCCTTCGACGTATTCTAATTTCTAGAATTATCTCGAAATACTTATGAGTGCGGACAAAAATGCCACCATCATAGAAAAAAAAACTAGTTTTCAACATAAAAGCGGATGAATTCCTTAGGTGAGGTCGGGTGTTCACGAACGACGGTTCATCACAACCATATTCACGACCGCCACGCCAGACGGAGCCTTAATCACCTTACATCTAAGGTATTCATTATTGTGGAAAGCAAAGTTGATGTAATGATACAATTTAATCATTTTCTAAATTTTGTTGTGCATACCCAAACTACTAAAGTCTATTTTCAATGACTTGCTCTTCAATAAATGTTGCTCCAATTTTTCATCAACTTACCCTTCGTAATTCTGTATAACACTCGACTTAGAAATTCACAGATTTGTCGCGGTGTGGATCCGGCAAATGCCGCCGCAGCTCCGGCGTGAGTTTGACGGAGCCATGAAGCCTCTGGGCTGGGGTCAGATTAAAGCAGATACGCGAGTGCAAAATCCGCCACCCCGAACATTGTTGATATCACATCCATGGAAATTACATATCATATACTCCTAGGTTTTTTTGAGACTAACCACCCCCAGGTGGGGAGGTGGGATTTACTAATAATTCAAAGATAAAAGATCAAAATGAAAGACAAGTAGAAAAATTCTCACCTCGTTGATCCAGTAGGAGTTGAGTACCCTCAAGCCGCCAAGCTTTCTACCCGCCCTCTCCTCAGCAACAGAACGCTTGTTCCGTTGGAATTTTAGTTGGGTAATACCTTGATTCTTAGGCTTACCGTACACAATACCCTTTGGTACTGGCCTCTTGCGCCCCCCACGCCTCACGCGAACTCGGTAAATTACAAAGCCCTGCGACAAAAAAGTGGGAGCAGTGTTAAAATCAAATAAGAAATTAACTTCGATTGGATCGATAATAAATTGATATGCATAAGCAAAAATGTATAAATGATACAACATCAATAATAGTATTCAGACTATTTGATGTTTAAACATAAAGAACGCAAATCATCTTAAACAACTTTCATCTATGTTGTATCGGATCTATATAATCCTTTGGCGCTCACTCTATCCATTGGCCAAACAGAAATTTTCTTACCTTCGTTGTTCCAAAGTCTGTTCATTATTCATCTCATATAATCAATCTTAAATCTATATTTTTATTATAGCCTTCTCATATGCTCCAACTAGATATCGAAGACTTTTCTACTGCCCAACAAAATTGTCAGCCTCATAATGGCTTCATAAATTTCAGCTTTAAGCCTCCAAAATATCCTTTTATTGCATAATACAATTAAGACATTTGTATATCATTTATTTGATCTTTGTTCTGCTAATTCAAAGTCACACATTTGCTAAATAGTATCTCATCATTCTAATTTCTCAATTAACTCAATAAATATCTCACTAATAAGAACATGACATAAGTTTAAAAAAAAAGTACACCAAAAACTTTGCTTTGAAAGTTTTTGTATATATCAACATTACTACAAAAATAAACTTAATGATGATTTGTCATGATGGAACTTGTTGAATTGAATAGTTTTTTGGTCACTGAATGACTATGAATATTAATTATTGTTACATTATGCATATCCTTAATAACATCAAAATACCTTCGACATGCCATTTGAAATAGTTTTCATCCCATACTTATCTTTAATAACTTCAAAATACCTTTGTCATATCAGTATATAACTTTGAATCAATGCAAAAGCACTTATACATTTATAGGTACTATATTTCTATATTATTTGACTTGTGAGATGAACAAAAATTGCTCGATCAACTTTTGCCTGGCATCAAAGCAAACTATCCATGCCTAGTTCAAATCAAATTTGGGAATTTGGATCAAATTTAACTCAAACCAAAGTAAATGAGCTATGCTTAGCTCAAATCAAGCTAAAATCAAGAAAATCTACAATATAGCCTGACCTAGCTCAAGAACAAATCAAATTACATTTGAGTTGATCATGAGCGAGAGCTGGAATGGTCAGTAACACGCTATGAATATCAAATTAACTTCAAATAATAAATTGCCAAAAAAAATTAAAGAAATAGAAAAAAAAACTATGTGAGTGTATAAATTGGGAATTAAAACTTTAAAGCACAAATCAAAGGATTAAAAGAATGCATGGAGCTCAAAATGGAAGATGCAAATAATCGTGCCCCGCATTTGCAAAAGATGATTTACTTGAACAAAGGCACCTCCAGAATACACAAAACCATTGAAACATTGCTCAAAACCTGCCCTCTAATGAGCAATATCATGAATATATGTTTCTCATAAACTGAAAAGGTTTCACTTTCTTCCTAACTCAACTCAAATTTAATTAGTGAGAAATTCTCCATGGAATCTGCTTTTATATGGTTAGCAGTTAAGAAGCGGTTCAAATATTATTAAAACTGGAAAATAAAAAAAGATCATATACATACTGTCTCGGTGCTGTAATGCAAGCTACACATTAGATCATGCTTCTTTATTGTCTTATCAAGCTCTAATCTGAATACAAGGTTTTACCAAGCTAAATATGTAAGTTTCAATCAATCTTGAGCACTGCTCAGTTACCTAATTGCATGATCTAACATAAATATTTACTCAAATAAGTGGTCAATTTACTCAATATGGATTTCACTTTTTCATATTCGATCAAAAAGTTAATTTCTCAAACAAAATTAGGCTCTATTTATTTGGCCGTTTTAACTTTGGTGGGATAAAAACATTGTTAAACCTCCATTTTGGAGCTTCGGTGCGCTATCTAAGAAAGGCTAAAAACTTGATTTTGAGCTCCATGTCTCACGGAAAGATGGGAGGTTTCATTTCTCACCGGAGCTCCATTCCGCCGGAGCGACCGCTATCCCTCTCCGAAACCAAGCTTTAATCATTTACCCCTCAATAGGATATTTTGAAGAGAGAATATACAATCTCATGATTTTTACACATAAATAGCCGTAACATATGTAAACAAACATACAATGGTTTAGCTTGTAGGATTGTCAAACTTTATTACTTATCTGCTTGATTGTTTGAATGATTAGTCATATTAGTTCAATTTCATAACAATCAATAGTCATATTCCGTGTTCATTGAACACAAAACTAACCATATATGGTTTATCCTTACTACATTTCTTTTATAGTTTTATCTTTAATAGGTTTCCCTCTTAATATTCCTCTAATATAATCAACCTATAATTTATCTTTCTTAATTTTCCACGCATCCATCGCAACTCATTTATGTCACACTCAACTTATATATCTACGACTTTTTGATTGGCAAAAACTAAAATTTATACAATTTTGTTGTCCTAGTTAAAATTTTATAAATTTTACCTTAATTCCATGATATCAACTTATAGCATAGCCCTCCCGAAGAACTCCGTTATAACCGTTCAAATTATAAATCTAGAAGGCAAATCCTTATCCATATTCCCATGCTCCGGCTCATAATCACATGTCATTAGTTCTAAGACTCCTCCAAGGCCAAAAAATATAATGTACTTACCTTTGCAAGTAATGGTTAGTTGTGACTTATAGAACAAGAATGCATTGTAGCTTACATTATTGAATGCTGGTCGGATGTTCAAATCTTTGAATTATTGATTACATGAGAACCCACGGGTGTCAATTCTATCATTCTAGTTTTTGCATTAATTTCCAATAAAGAGATGTGTTGAATTATCTGTGTTCATTCCAAATAAAAATAGGATCAATTCATATATTGTTTCGATGCAACATAACCAAAATCTATAAATAAACATCTATTGAGATCTAAGGTTTACTTCAAAATGTCGAGGAAACCTCTAGTATATACATTCCTTCGTTTGAATTACAAGCGTAGCTTCTAATGCTCAAGAGTTTACTTCCATCTTCAACAGTTGTAGCCAAGCGATCCAAGGAGTCAACTTCCAACCTAGAAAATCCTCCATAGAACTCTAGGAGGTAATTTTTGACCTTTGAGAGCCCTCAATTGTCCACATCGATTCCAAGTTCTTCAAATAAATACAAAATCTACTACCATTGTTCCAAATCCTGGGTGGTGCACAAGTCTCTTGATCGGATTATCAATCTATTGTATCAACCCCCTCTCTAGACAAAACACCTCAGGTTAAGCAGTGTAATCTGACTTCTTGGTCGTCGGTGTGGAGTGTGCAACTACAAGCTAAAAGCATGTTTATTACAAAAGTTTCTCGACTTCAAAACCATCTTCAAGCATGCATCACAAGCACACTCACTTAGTGGTGCAACAAATTTATTAACAAAATTGGTAAGATTTTTAAAACACATAAGAAAAACGGTAAGATCCACGCTACAACTTAAGATATTACAAAGCATTTTCTAGTATAAATCTAATGCTGATAGGAGGAGAAGAGTGTGGGAGCTATAATTTCCTAGTCACTTCTTGTTAAACATCATTAATTTGTCACAATTAAATTTAGTTAATTATGTCAAATGTACACACTAGCAAACCAATGGTATACTAATGGAATAGCTTCAGCAGATGGAAACCAAATGAATAGCAAACAATAAAAAAACAAGATTATCAAATCGGACCTTTAAACTACAAACAAATCATAAACATAACAAAAAATTTAAACATAAATGAAATTCTAACATTCAATAGATCAAATTAACACTTCCATCTACGATGATTCGAGCATGAAAAAAGAAAAAAAAATCACAAATCATTAAGGAACTGAAATATCTAGAAAACCCTATGGCCAAACAGAAATCAAGTAAAACGAAATAGCGCAGTCGATCCAACAAAAACCACCAAAAAAGTTTCAGACCTGCTTGGCCTTGTAGCCAAGACGGCGGGCTTTATCGGGGCGGGTAGGCCTCGTGAGACGAACAATGGAGGGGAGTTGGCGGTACTCCCAGCAGCGAATCCTCTGAAGAAATCGCATCACATCGCTCAGCTTCTTCCTCCATAATTCAGAAACGTACTTGTATGCACCTGATCCATTTTTATTGCATTAAACAATAGAAAATCTCCTTCAAGTGCGAAGAACGAGAAAGACGTGACGATCACAAGGAACATAAGAATCGGGAGATCGGAAACCTACCCATCGTCGGAAAATCCTACGAAATTCTCCTCGAGAGAAAATAGGGTTTGCGCCGAAGAAGCGGCAGCCTTATGCAGTGGAGCTTAGGGTTTGAGCTTATATACAAGGAAGATGGAGAAATTTTTTATTTTCTAATTAAAATTTATTTATTCGCATGTCAAGTAAGTGCTAGTGGGTCGGTTTTGATCTGACCCAATACCAAACCCGGTTCGATTAAGTTTAGGCGATCAAACTTGATAAATTATTTCTTAAATTTGAAATGTCTGACCTAAATACAAAAAATGACTATTGAGAAAATAACATAATAACAATCAAACTAATTAAAATATAAAGAGTTTTTATATTTTGGGAATTGTTAAAGGCAGCGCATTTTTAGCTAGTTGCATTGTTTGTTTATTAAATACACTCAATTATTAATCCCCGAAAAAATGATAAGTGCACCACATTTGATTTTCAAATAAAAAGAAAAATCATAGAATTACAACATAAATTTCAACAAAAAAATATTAAATATTGCAAACAAATAGACTTTAGTTTTGTCCTCATAGATCGTCACGATCTTCATATTTGTACAATCATGTATTCGTTGAGAGTATCCCCGAAGCCCAAGATGTCATTAGGCCCATTAACTTTTAACAGGCACTGCCCCAGGTAAGAGGGGCGGGTGAGCCGTCGGACGGGCTCAAGACCGAGGGGCGCAGCCCCAATTTATTCCGAAGAGGTGGGCGAGCAGGGGAGGCGGGCGGCCTCCCGCTCGCCCAGCCCAAGGAGGGCAGAGGGGGCGAGCCGGAGAGGGGAGGCTCCCCGGGCTCGCCCCGCCCCAGCAAGGGGGCGAGCCAGAGAGGGGAGACCCCCCGGGCTCGCCCCGCCCCAGCAAGGGGGCGAGCCGGAGAGGGGAGGCCCCCCGGGCTCGCCCCGCCCCAGCAAAGGGGGCGAGCCGGAGAGGGGAGGCCCCCCGGGCTCGCCCCGCCCCAGCAAGGGGGCGAGCCGGAGAGGGGAGGCCCCCCCGGGCTCGCCCCGCCCCAGCAGGGGGGAGCCGGAGAGGGGAGGCCCCCCGGGCTCGCCAGTCGCCCCGCCCCAGCAGGGGGCGAGCCAGAGAGGCGGGTGCCCTCCCAGGCACGCCCCGCCTCGGTAAGGGGGTGAGCGAGGGAGGAGGCCTGCCCCCTCTCGCCCGGCCCCATGAAGTGGAGATGGCCTGCGTTTAGCGTCTCGGATAGGGGTGTTCACGAACCGAATCGAATCGAATAGCTCTTCAATCGAATCCAAATTTGGCATAGAATGCAGAGATTCAGATTCGGATTTGTTCGAATATTCGGGGTCGGATTCGAATTCAGATTCGTCATGAAATGTTAGATTCGAATTTGGGTTCGAATTCAGATTCGAATTCGGATTCGAACATGGATTAGAATTCGAATTTTATAATATTTATTTATATATAATATTCAAATATAATTATATTTAACATTTAATTACATATATTAATTTAATTTAAGTATATTTTCAGTATTCGCGAACTATTCGTGAATCATTCGAATATGAAACATTATGCGGATTCGGATTTGAAAACTATTCGAATCCGAATTCAGATTCGAATTCGAAAAATACGAATTTTAATCGAATCTTCACGAATCGAATCCCGAATTATTCACGAACTATACTATTTGTGAACAACCCTAATCTCGGATGGCGGGATTTGGCTGTTGGCAGGCCAAACCTGAAGGTATTTTCGTAATCTCGTAGGCCAGAATATGGCTATTGCCAGACCAAGCTCAGAAATTTATAAATAGGACCAAAGGGGAACCATTTGAAGGGAATTCCCTTTGGGCTTCTCTCTCCCCAAGTTTCTTTGGTGGGTGAAGAGAGCCTCCAAAGGTGCCCCAAGCTCGTCATTGGCTTGGGAGGGGAAGCATTTTAAGATCTTCCGGGTGTGTGGTGGGACCTCCTCGATGAACCTTTGGTCTTGTTCCTAGTTCCCTTAGCTTTTAGTCTAGCGCTCTCCCTTGAGAGAAGTAAGTGTGAGGTCACCCCCTCTTGTGGGGATCCCGAACTCCACATAGACCAAGTCTTGTTCTCAAGTCTTGGTTTCAACATTTATGGTTCAGTGAGCGTGGAGAGTGACCAGCACAAGAAAATCTCAAGCTGAGCTTTATGGCTGGAGGTGGCCGGAGGAGAAGGGGCCGGTCCGGGCCACTTGGAGTCACCGGTGGATGTGGTGACGATGAAGATGTTTGAAGACTTCAAGCAGGAGGTCTTGCAGACCATGCATTTAGCTTTCGCCACGAGAGGCGAAAGTGAGAGAGGAGGCGGTCCGGAGGTCCCGACCCAGCGGATGGGCGAGAGCACTCCCGACCAGCGATCCAGGAGGAAGGTGCCGACGGTGGTGAGTGGGGAGGCATCCGGCCCCCACTCGCCCGATCTCCAAAGAGGAGGTGAGTGGGTAGGCGGTCAGCTCCCACTCACCCAGCCCCAAAGGGGGACGAGCGGGGAGGCATCCGGCCCCCACTCGCCCCGACCCAAAAGGGGTCGAGCAGAGGCGATTTGGCGAGACCTCCCCGGGCGGCAGCTGTTCGGTAGTCCGGCAAGTGCAGAGGTAAGCGAGCCGACTCCGCGAGAGTGAACCATCCACCAAGCCGGGGAGGGAAGTCCCTTTTGTGAGTAGATCCTCTCAGCCCCAGTACCAGAGGGGTTCAGAGGGCCGAAGATGTCTTACTACTCCGGCAAGGATAACCCAGTCTTGCACTTACAGTGGTTCGAGGACATAGTCTCTGTCAGGCCTATGTCAGATGCGTTCCAGTGTCGGCTCTTTGCCACCACTTTGAAGGAGAAGGCAAGGGTTTGGTTCCACCAGCTCCCCGTGGGGTCTATCTATGCCTTCGGGGATCTGCGTCGAGGATTCCTGTTGCGCTTCTCCACTTCGAAGAAGAGAAAGAAAGATGCTGAGACACTCTTCAAGATCAAGCAAGAGCCAAGGGATTCGCTGGCTCGTTTCGTGGATAGGTTCCAAGAAGAGGTCCTGCAAATTCAGAAGGTGCCCGGGTTCATCCTCCAGCTCGCCTTCATAGTAGGGCTGCGGGAGGGAGTCTTCAAGATGAGCTTGAAGCGGAAGACCCCCTTATCCTTCGAGGAGTTGATGGAAAGGGTGGCAGAAGAAATTAAGAGTGAGGACTGGAGTTCGCAAAAAGGTTGGCCAAGCTGAGTGAGTCGGAGGAAAGGCAGGACGGAGGGAGTATGGAGGATACATAAAGGAAGTTTGACCAAGGAAAGGGTAACTTCCAGGAGGAGAGGTCCGACCCCCCAGGGTGGAGGCAGGGACCGAAGGCACCCCCTCCACCACCTCAGCAAACCATGGTGATTGGCTGGGGAAGAAGGAGGAGAGTCAGGAAAGCAAAAAGAAGAGGAAGAGGAGAGAATAAAGTGGTGTTACCCTACTGTGATTTCCACGAGGAGGACGATCACGCGACGTCCACCTGCCTTGAGTTTTTGGAAATGAGGGAGGCAAGGGGTCCGATGCAGCAACAGCAGCAACCAGAAGGGATCGAGGAAGACTATGCCTGGGAGTAGGAAACCAAGTTCTGGTCTCCAGACATAGTTTTTCTTTAAGCCCATGTAGTACGATGGTTTACTTTCATACTTAGTTTTTTTCTCTTGCATATAATGTGATAACTAATGTGATGAAAAGTTTCCAAGGTACTTAACCCCGATGCTGGCCCGCTAACCAGGCTCTCACCGAGCTGGCAGGGCCGGGGACCGCTCGGTGGACGAAGGTTTCATGCTGGATTGCCCCGGATGATTCCGCTGTCGGGCTCTCACTAGCCGGTGGGTCAGGTTGATCTCGCGGAGATGCTGGCAAGGTGATAAGTTTTTCATGCTGGATTGCCCCGGATGATTCCGCTGCCGGGCTCTCACTAGCCGGTTGGTAAGGTTGATCTTGTGGAGAGGCTTGCAAGGTGACAAGTTTTTCATGCTGAATTGCCCCGGATGATTCCGCTGCCGAGCTCTCACTAGCCGGTGGGTCAGGTTGATCTCGCGGAGAGGCTGACAAGGTGATAAGTTTTTCATGCTGGATTGCCCCGGATGATTCCGCTGTCAGGCTCTCGCTAGCCGGCAGGGTAGGAAGGACTCTCAGGGAGGCTAAGTCGTTTTCCCCCGAGGTGGCTCTGCTAGTCGGGCTCTCACTAGCCGGCAGGGTAGGAAGGCCTCTTAGGGAGGCTAAGTGTTTTTCCCCCGAGGTGGCTCCGCTAGTCGGTCTCTCACTAGCCAGTAGGAAGGCCTCTCGGGGAGGCTAAGTAGTTTTTCCCTCGAGGTGGCTCCGCTAGCCGGGCTCTCGCTAACCGGCATGGTAGGAAGGCCTCTCGGGGAGGCTAAGTATTTTTCCCCCGAGGTGGCTCCTCTAGCCGGGCTCTCGCTAGCCGGCATGGTAGGAAGGCCTCTCGGGGAGGCTAAATGTTTTTCCCCGGGGTGGCTCCTCTAGCTGAGCTCTCACTAGCTGGTAGGGTAGGAAGGCCTCTCTGGGAGGCTAAGTGTTTTTCCCCCCGGGATGGCACCACTAACCGGGCTCTCGCTAGCCGGCATGGTAGGAAGGCCTCTCGGGGAGGTTAAGTGTTTTTTCCCCAGAGGTGTCTCCGCTAGCCGGGCTCTCGCTAGCCGGTAGGGTAGGAAGGCCTCTCGGGGAGGCTAAGTAATTTTTCCCCCGAGGTGGCTCCGCTAGACGGGCTCTCACTAGCCGGTAGGGTAGGAAGGCCTCTCGGGAAGGCTAAGTGTTTTTTCCTCCGAGGTGGCTCCGCTAGCCGGGCTCTCGCTAGCCGACAGGGTAGGAAGGCCTCTCAGGGAGGCTAAGTAGTTTTCCCCCGAGGTGGCTCCGCTAGCCGGGATCTGGCTAGCCGGCTGGGTAGGAAGGCCTCTCGGGGACGCTAAGTGTTTTTCCCCCGAGTTGGCTCCGCTAGTCGGGCTCTCGCTAGCTGGCAGGGTAGGAAGGCCTCTCGGGGAGGCTAAGTGTTTTTTTCCCCGAGGTGGCTCCGCTAGCAGGGCTCTCGCTAGCCGGCAGGGTAGGTGTACAACCCCGTATTCGCCGAGTGTTTTTCCGAGACCCAGGGGTCCTTTAGAACATTGTGTGGTAGCCTGGTCCCAGGCAGGAAGAGTAGGGGCAAAGGGGGCGAGCGGTGGAGGAGGAGGCCTCCCACTCGCCCAGCTCATGCAGGGGGGGGGGGGGGGAGCCAGGAGGCGGGTAGCCTCCTGGGCTCGCCCCCGCCACCGTATAAGGGGGGCGATCCAGGAGGCGGGTGGCCTCCTGGGCTCGCCCCCGCCCCCCGTATAAGGGGGGCGAGCCAGGAGGCGGGTGGCCTCCTGGGCTTGCCCCCGCCCCCGTATAAGGGGGGCGAGCCAGGAGGCGGACGACCTCCTGGGCTCGCCCCCGCCCCCGTATAAGGGGGGCGAGCCAGGAGGCGGACGGCCTCCTGGGCTCTCCCCCGCCCCCGTATAAGGGGGGCGAGGCAGGAGGCGGACGACCTCCTGGGCTCGCCCCCGTATAAGGGGGTGAGCCAGGAGGAGGACGACCTCCTGGGCTCGCCCCTGCCCCTGTATAAGGGGGGGCGAGCCCAAGAGGGGGCGACCCCCCGGGTCGCCCCACCTCAGCAGGGGACAGACCAGTGAGGGGAGGCGAGCAAGGGAGAAGGTTGGCCCCTTCTCGCCCGGCCCCGGGAAGAGGTTCGGACTGCGTTTAGCGCCGTTGAACAGCGGGATTTGGCTGTTCGCAGGGCAAATTCGAGGGTATTTTAGTAATCTCGTAGGCCAAATCGTGGTTATTTGCAGACCAAGTTCAGGAATCCGATAAATAGGACAAGGGGGCACCCTTTGGGGGAAAAGCTTGTTCTAGGCTAGCTCTCTCTCTCCCTCCCCAAATCTCTCTCTAGCGGAGTGAGGAGAGCCTCCAGTGGTGCCCAAGCCCGGCGTTGGCTTGGGAGGGGAAGCGCTCTAAAGAGCTTCTGGGTATGTGGTGGGACCTCCTCGCCGAGCCCTTAGTCCAGTTCATAGTTCCAACACCTTCAACCTAGAGCTCTCCCTTGGGGGGAGTAAGAGTTGGCCACCCCTCAACTTGTTGGGGGCCTCGAACTCCACAGAGACCGAGAAATCGGTTTCAACATTTTGATGCGGTGAGCGTGGAGTGTGACTAACTCAAGAAACACTCGAGATGAGCTCCATGGACGGAGGTGGAGGAAGATCCGGCCCAGGTCACTCGCAGCCCCCGGTGGCTGGGGTGACGTTGGAGATGTTCGAAGATTTCAAGCAAGAGGTCTTACAGACCTTCCAGGTTGCTTTCTCCATGATAGTCGGAGGCAGAAGAAGAGATGGTCTGGAGGTCCCTCCCCAGCAGGTGGACGAGGAAACTCTCGGCCAACAGTCCAGGAAAGAGGTACCGGTGGGGGGGAGTGGGGAGGTGTCATACCCCCACTCGCCCATCCTCCAAGGGGGCGAGCTCAGGAGGGAGGTGCCCTCCCAGCTCGCCCCGCCCCTCCAAGGGGGCGCGCTCAGGAGGGAGGCGCCCTCCCAGCTCGCCCCGCCCCTCCAAGGGGGCGCGCTCAGGAGGGAGGCGCCCTCCCAGCTCGCCCCGCCCCTCCAAGGGGGCGAGCTCAGGAGGGAGGTGCCCTCCCAGCTCGTCCCGCCCCTTCTAGCCCAGCCCCAAAGGGGGGCGAACGGGGAGGCATCCGGCCCCCACTCGCCCCACTCCAAAAGGAGTCGAGTGAATGTTGGTGGGCGAGACTACCCCGGGTGGCGGCTACCCAATAGCCCGGCGAGCGCAGAGGTCAACAATTCGACTCCGCGAGAGCAAGGAAGGAAGGGCTTTCAAAGGAAAAGAGCCAACTGCTCGGGGTGGAGGCAGGGATCGAACACACCCTCTCCACCACCTCAGCAAACCATGACAATTGGTTGGGGGAGAAGGAGGAGAGCCAGGAAAGCAGAAATAAGAGGAAAAAGAAGGGATACCGTTGAGTTACCTCACTGCGACTTCCACGATGAGGAGGGTCACACGACGTCCGCCTGCCCTGAGTTATTGGAAATGAAGGATGTGAGGGGTCCAAGGCAATAACAACAACTACCAGAAGAAGTCGAGGAAGAACGGGCCTGGGAGTGGGAGACTCGGTTCGGTTTCCATGTTTAGTTTTCTTTTCAATCCCTAAGTTCATGTAATGTGATGTTTCGTTTCCATGCCTAGTTTCCTCACATGTATTAGGATGATTAATATAATGGAAGTTTTTCAAAAAATACTTAGCCCCAATGCTAGCCCGCTGACTGGGCTCCCACCTAGCTGGCATGGTCGGGAACCGCTCGGGGGCAGGAAGTTCTCAAGGTTAGCCCCGATGCTGGCCCGCTGACTAGGCTCCCACCTAGCTGGCAGGGCCGGGAACCGCTCGGGGCAGGAAGAAAAAATACTCCACCTCTAGTTGAGTCTGGCTCCTAGAGTGTGTCGACCTTGTATCCACCTCTAGTTGAGTCGGGCTCCTAGAGTGTGTCGACCTTGTATCCACCTCTAGTTGAGTCGGGCTCCTAGAGTGTGTCGACCTTATATCCACCTCTAGTTGAGCCAGTCTCCTAGAGTGTATCGACCTTGTATCCACCTCTAGTTGAGCCGGGCTCCTAGAGTGTGTTGACCTTGTATCCACCTCTAGTTGAGCCTGGCTCCTAGAGTGTGTCGACCTTGTATCCACCTCTAATTGAGCCGGGCTCCTAGAGTGTGCCGACCTTGTATCCACCTCTAGTTGAGCATGGATCCTAGAGTGTGTCAACCTTGTATCGACCTCTAGTTGAGCCGGGCTCCTAGATTGTGTCGACCTTGTATCCACCTCTAGTTGAGCCGGGCTCCTAGAGTGTGTCGACCTTGTATCCACCTCTAGTTGAGCCTGGCTCCTAGAGTGTGTCGACCTTGTATCCACCTCTAGTTGAGCCGGGCTCCTAGAGTGTGTCGACCTTATATCCACCTCTAGTTGAGCCGGGCTCCTAGAGTGTGTCGACCTTGTATCCACCTCTAGTTGAGCCGGGCTCCTAGAGTGTGTCGACCTTGTATCCACCTCTAGTTGAGCCTGACTCCTAGAGTGTGTCGACCTTGTATCCATCTCTAGTTGAGCCGGGATCCTAGAGTGTGTCGACCTTGTATCCACCTCTAGTTGAGCCGGTCTCCTAGAGTGTGTCGACCTTGTATCCACCTCTAGTTGAGCCTGGCTCCTAGAGTGTGTCGACCTTGTATCCACCTCTAGTTGAGTCGGGCTCCTAGAGTGTGTCGACCTTATATCCACCTCTAGTTGATCCGGGCTCCTAGAGTGTGTCGACCTTGTATCCACCTCTAGTTGAGCCGGACTCCTAGAGTGTGTCTACCTTGTATCCACTCTAGTTGATCCTGGCTCCTAGAGTGTGTCGACCTTGTATCCACCTCTAGTTGAGCTGGGCTCCTAAAGTGTGTCGACCTTGTATCCACCTCTAGTTGAGCCTGGCTCCTAGAGTGTGTCGACCTTGTATCCACCTCTAGTTGAGCTTGGCTCCTAGAAGGTGTCGTACTTAGTCTCGATGCTGACCTGCTGACCAGGCTCCCACCTAGCTGGCAGGGTTGGGAACCGCTCGGTGGCCGGATATTTCTCAAGGTACTTAACCCCGATGCTGGCCCGCTGACCAGGCTCCCACCTAGCTGGCTGGGCCGGGAACCACTCGGGGGAGGAAGAAAAAATACTCCACCTCTAGTTGAGCCTGGCTCATAGAGTGTGTCGACCTTGTATCCACCTCTAGTTGAGTCGGGCCCTTAGAGTGTGTCGACCTTGTATACACCTCTAGTTGAGCCCGGCTCCTAGAGTGTGTCGACCTTGTATCCACCTCTAGTTGAGCCGGGCTCCTAGAGTGTGTTGACCATGTATCCACCTCTAGTTGAGTCGGGCTCCTAGAGTGTGTCGACCTTGTATCCACCTCTAGTTGAGCCGGGCTACTAGAGTGTGTCGACCTTGTATCCACCTCTAGTTGAGTCGGGCTCCTAGAGTGTGTCGACCTTATATTCACCTCTAGTTGAGCCTGGCTCCTAGAGTGTGCCGACCTTGTATCCAACTCTAGTTGATCCGGGCTCCTAGAGTCTGTCGACCTTGTATCCACCTCTAGTTGAGTCGGGCTCCTAGAGTGTGTCGACCTTTTATCCACCTCTAGTTGAGCCAAGCTCCTAGAGTGTGTCGACCTTGTATCCACCTCTAGTTGAGTCGGGCTCCTAGAGTGTGTCGACCTTATTTCCACCTCTAGTTGAGCCGGGCTCCTAGAGTGTGTCGACCTTGTGTCCACCTCTAGTTGAGCTGGGCTCTTAGAGTGTGTCGACCTTGTCACCACCTCTAGTTGAGCCGGGCTCCTAGAGTGTGTCGACCTTGTATCCACCTCTAGTTGAGCCGGGCTCCTAGAGTGTGTCGACCTTGTATCCACCTCTAGTTGAGCCTGGCTCTTAGAGTGTGTTGACCTTGTATCCACCTCTAGTTGAGCTTGGCTCCTATAAGGTGTCGTACTTAGCCCCGATGTTGGCCCGCTGACCAGGCTCCCACCTAGCTGGCAGGGCCGGGAACCGCTCGGTGGCCGGATGTTTCTCAAGGTACTTAACCCCGATGCTGACCCGCTGACAAGGCTCCCACCTAGCTGGCAGGGCCGGGAACCGCTCGGGGCAGGAAAAAATACTCCACCTCTAGTTGAGCCTGGCTCCTAGAGTGTGTCGACCTTGTATCCACCTCTAGTTGAGCCTGGCTCCTAGAGTGTGTCGACCTTGTATCCACCTCTAGTTGAGCCTGGCTCCTAGAGTGTGTCGACCTTGTATCCACCTCTAGTTGAGCTGGACTCCTAGAGTGTGTCGACCTTGTATCCACCTCTAGTTGAGCCGGGCTCCTAGAGTGTGTCGACCTTGTATCCACCTCTAGTTGAGCCTGACTCCTAGAGTTTGTCGACCTTGTATCCACCTTTAGTTAAGCCGGGCTCCTAGAGTGTGTCGACCTAGCTTGTATCCACCTCTAGTAGCGCCGGGCTCTTAGAGTTTGTCGACCTTGTATCCACCTCTAGTTGAGCCTGGCTCTTATAGTGTGTCGACCTTGTATCCACCTCTAGTTAAGCCGGGCTCCTAGAATGTGTCGACCTTATATCCACCTCTAGTTGAGCTTGGCTCCTAGAAGGTGTCGTACTTAGCCCCGATGCTGGCCCGCTGACCAGGCTCCCACCTAGCTGGCAGGGCCGGGAACCGCTCGGTGGCCGGATGTTTCTCAAGGTACTTAGCCCCGATGTTGGCTCGCTTACCAGGCTCCCACCTAGCTGGCAGGGCCGGGAACCGCTCGATGGCCGGATGTTTCTCAAGGTACTTAACCCCGATGCTGGCCCGTTGACCAGGCTCCCACCTAGCTGGCAGGGCCGGGAACCGCGCGGTGGCCGGATGTTTCTCAAGGTACTTAACCCCGATGCTAGCCCGCTGACCAGCTCCCACCTAGCTGGCAGGGCCGGGAACTGATAACTTCTCATAAAGAAGTTATCTTGTGATTTAATTGTTACCCTTTTGATTAAAATGTTGATAATTATGAGTTAAAATGTTATTAACATGAGTAATATATGTTCTTGTTGAAAGTTTGGATACTATCGTCATTTTATATGTTATTGCGCAGAAAATTTGAAGTATCAATCTTGAAGAATCAATGATGGATAATTAATTAAGTGCAGGAAGAAATGTTGCAACATAGTTCGTAGTTCAGAAAAACATGTTGCAACATCTTGGTCTCTGTTTGATGAAGAAAAGTACATAAACATGTTGTAACATATCCTGCAGTTCAAAAAATGATGTTGCAACATGCCGACGGTTTCTGACAGATTTAAATACGAAATTACTCCACGTACTTCTGGCGGTTACGATGATGGGTGGTTGCATCTATTTCGCAATTTAACATGTCTCGACGGTTGAAAAGAGGATTATCATCGCAGAGGAGAGGGAAGTAGTAGAGGATCAGAAAAAGGAAGAGGAGAACTGTTCTAGGGCGAGAAAACGAGGAGAAGGACGTTGCGGATCTTCATCAAGGAGGACATTTGCGCAATTCTGAGTACAATTTCCTGCAGCGCTTAGATCTCTAAACATCATGTCTTGTAAGATCTATCCAATTTCGTTGTGTTTGATCTTCGTGATGAACTAAATTCTCTTAGTCTTGTATGTGTGAGTACTTTGATTTGTTGTGATGTTTTGAACCTTAATTCCTTGTCATGAATGCTTGAGATTATATTGTTATTGAATCTATGATTTTTATTCTGGAAATTTTGGCTTAAGTTTTCATCTTTAATTTGCTTGGCGAGATTCGAGAGAGGAGTCAGGCTAGGTGAATGTTTTATTTTGAGCAGCAAGATTCGAGAGAGGAGTTGCGTAATTATTTCACCAAAGTTTCCGCCTTAATACTACGCTGCGAGATTCGAGAGAGGAGTGGCGTAAGTGTATCATAAATTTTAATATATCGTTGAAGGGAGAAAGAGATTTTGTCTTCTCGGTAGCAGCATTGATTTGCGT
Organism: Dactylorhiza incarnata; assembly: GCA_033032865.1. Lineage (NCBI taxonomy): Eukaryota > Viridiplantae > Streptophyta > Magnoliopsida > Asparagales > Orchidaceae > Dactylorhiza > Dactylorhiza incarnata. The sequence continues at coordinate 2,578,902 of JAWHQI010000110.1, read as the reverse complement.
ACTTGATGTTACTCTCTATTGTTACCTATGTTAGAGATAACTAGGGAAATACGGGGTAAACGGATGTCGGATATCGAGAGATAGCGAGATCCATTTTCAAATCGTTGCATGATAGTCATTTCAACATTCATGATAAATCACTTTAAGAAAACATTACAACAAGCAGAGGAAAGCAATGTACGAGACTATCTTCCTAAACTGATTACAAGTATTCTAAAGTAGTTATTATAGAAACTAGATTTGATTTTTCGTTGTTAACATAAATCACCTTAATTAATTCACTTGGATTTAAAGAAAAGGTTAAGCTGATAATTGCGAGCGTTAGATTCGACACTTCCTCGTGGGAACGATACTTTACTTACACTTTATTACTTGAACCGACATGTGCACTTGCGTAAATTATACATCTGTTTCGGGCGTATCAAGTTTTTGGCGCCGTTGCCGGGGAAGTGTAAACTAATTTAATGTTTTCTTGCAATATTAGTAAACCCTGAGTATTTAGAGCTCAAGTTTTTGTTGTTTTACTTGAGAAATTAATTGTGAAGTTGTTTTCTTTTTAATTCTCTTTTCATTGTTATTTTAAATTTTCCAAGCGGGCCTCCATAGTGGTTTTGTATTTGTACATCTAGTTTATGCATCATTTTAATTTGTGAATCCACCCATACATCATCATGTTTTCTTACTCTCAATGTCGATGGTGCGGATTTTATAATCATAATAGTGATGAATGTTATATAGGAGATCATGGTTATTCGTCATATGACTCACCTTACGGAGCACCAATATCATATGATATGTCATATGAAGAGCCTAATTTTTATAATTACGCACCTCCACAACAAGTATCGTTCCCTTATTTCGGCCCGACCCCTCAAAGGTCGAGAAGAAATGAGGAACAATGCATATTCTGTCATAGCACCGACCACGTATTAAAAGAGTGCGCTGCACTTCAACGTAAAAGGGAGGAGGAGAAGGGGTCATATATTGAAATTAGTCTATCTGATTATCCACCTTGTATGCGGGGGGCTATTGCGAATTCTCTCCGTACGCATGACGTTCCTTCTACCTCTGATGATCCATACGCAGTACCACCTTGTCTACGAGGGAGTATTGCGGATTTTCCAATTATATTTTCCGATGATTTGTGCAATGACATGGTTGTGCCTCCTTTACACACGCATTCATCATCTCTTTTGGATTCACCCCACGAGGAACCAATCCACATGTTCTTTGATATTGCGGTTGACGCAGTTCCTCCTGTGCATAAACTTTCTACACTCATTTCCACCGATCCTATTTTAGCCATCCAGCAGAGCGAGGTTACAGAGATTGTAGTCGAGTCACAAAAATTTGACGAGGGCATCTCACCGGTTGAGGAAGTATCAACTTCCTCACTTGTTGACGATGCCAATGATGCTTGCGTGACTCCTATACCCTCTGATATTTCTTGCCCCGCCTTGGATGTCAACATCAGTGTACGTGCTTTGGAGCCTGTTGGGAGTGAGACCGGGATCACTCCCCTGATTTTCAATTATTTAAGTTTTTCTTCAAATATATTTCCTAAGCCCCCTTCTCCATCTAAGTCTATACAAGTTGATGAGTCACAGGTGCATCAAGAGGATAGGGAGCAACAAGCTCTCTTTGATGCGGTGAGCATCCTCTTTTGTGAGGAGGTTGATCCCTCCTTCATCGAGGCAGCTCTACTTGTTGCTCTCCCCCCATGTATTATCCCTGAGGACGATGACACCTTGTTAGACAATGATATATATTTTGATGAGATGAGTGAGGAGCAGACCTCCTCCTCCTCTTATTTTCTATTTCCCTTACCTATGAAGTTCAGGTATTATTATTCAAGAGAGGGAGTAACTGTGTTATCTCCGTATCGGTACCCGTTACCGCAACGGATATTAAGGCAGTTACATGTTCACTTTATCTTTCACAGGCCAATAATCTAGAATATTTTTAAGGCCTAAATAAGTCATGCTGGGGAGACAATAAACCCAGTAGTTATCTTATTTTTCCTGTATTTTCATTTTTCCAAGTCTAGTTTAATTAGTTTTTATTTTATTTTATTTGTCTATTTTCCTTGTTTGTTGGAGCCCACCACTGCAGGTACACTTCATTTGGACTTAGCGACATAATTTTTGATCTTATTTTGCCTTCTGAGTATGTAAAGCGAAGAGATGTGAAAAAGCTTCAGATTGTTAATTTCAGGGGAGTATTTATATTTAGTTTTTATTTTGAATGATTAAATCCTTCTTATTCAATTGTGATTTACTGTGCCCATTTTTCAAGAAATATTTTTGCTAGGAACTAGCAAAAGAACAAGTGTGGGGGTGGGATAACATTCACTGATTGAGTGATGGATAGTTTATTGCATAATAATTTGTGGAGCCTTACTCTTATTTCAAGTTATGCAATTTATATTGATTGGTGGACTTGTCAGTCCTAAAAATTCAAATTTTAGCTTTTGAAGTTAATAAGATATGTTAGAGCTCTCTTATGTATTTCCTTTATGCACAATATTCCTTAAAAAAATATTTTCTCCCTACAAAATAACTTTATTAACTTCCAAACATATTGCGGAGGGGTGAGCAAGAACTGAGTCAATGTTGTAAGCTTAGACATGAAGTGTATGTAGTTAATTGATAAAAATGATTAAGGACACCTTTGGATAATTTCGCACCGCAAAGCCTACAATTATTTTGATTATCCATAACTCTTGAGCTTGAGCCTTGTAATTTTGATACAAATTGACATGCATAACTTCCCTATAATTTTACTAGTTATTTCTTAGTAAACTTTCCATCTTTGAGTGTTTAATAAAAAAAAAGAGTACGAGTCATAGTGATATGTGGCCTAAATATGTGTATACCTACTTGGAATGATCCCAACTATGATTATAAAAAAAAAGAGTACAAATGTCATAGTGATATGTGGCCTAAGTATGTCTACACATGCTTGGAATGATCCCAACTATGATAAAAAAAGGTATAAGTGGCATAGTGATATGTGGCCTAAGTATGTATACACCTATTTGGAATGATCCCAACTATGGACTGCAAAAAAATGATGATTGGGAAATTAATAAACCTTAAAGTATGGACAGTTATTAGGAATTTTAACTAGGAAAATTCCATCCACTATTAAAATTCATCCATAAGTTCCTTACCAAGCCAAAGTCATTCCTACCGCAAGTCCTTATGATTTCTATTCAAATTGAACTACTACACTCTTGTGGAGGCCACATCAAAGACTCAGATTATTCTTATCATTTCCAATTATGAGGAAGTTTAATGACTTAAATTGTTTGGGAGTGAATAAATTTAAGGAATATCACACACAACACTAGGAAATCATAATTGAACTTTAACTCTTATCAAGCTAATGGATTTGTGCATGTTTGAAATTTTAATGATTGACATGTTTACCAATTGTTAATGCAAATTACTTGAGTAATCTTGATTAATTATGTTTAAGGGTAAGGAGACTCAAATTTATGTGTTGATAGATATTCACTCATTCAATTAGTTTTAATGATTTATTTTGCTAGGGACTAGCAAAAAGCTAAGTGTGGGGGTGTGATAACTTCTCAAAAAGAAGTTATCTTGTGATTTAGGCTTCGTTTGGCTCGGCTTATTTGCTCCGGTGAGTTTGGACAAAATCGTCATTGTCATAGAATGTATGTTTGGTATGACAAATGTTACTACCATTATCAAAAAAAGAAATTAGTTATAAGCATAAAATGATTGGTATGACAATGACGTTTTTGTCCAAACTCACCGGAGCAAATAAGCCGAACCAAACGAAGCCTTAATTGTTACCCTTTTGATTAAAATGTTGATAATTATGAGTTAAAATGTTATTAACATGAGTAATATATGTTCTTGTTGAAAGTTTGGATACTATCGTCATTTTATATGTTATTGCGCAGAAAATTTGAAGTATCAATCTTGAAGAATCAATGATGGACAATTAATTAAGTGCAGGAAGAAATGTTGCAACATAGTTCGTAGTTCAGAAAAACATGTTGCAACATCTTGGTCTCTGTTTGATGAAGAAAAGTACATAAACATGTTGTAACATATCCTGCAGTTCAAAAAATGATGTTGCAACATGCCGACGGTTTCTGACAGATTTAAATACGAAATTACTCCACGTACTTCTGGCGGTTACGATGATGGGTGGTTGCATCTATTTCGCAATTTAACATGTCTCGACGGTTGAAAAGAGGATTATCATCGCAGAGGAGAGGGAAGTAGTAGAGGATCAGAAAAAGGAAGAGGAGAACTGTTCTAGGGCGAGAAAATGAGGAGAAGGACGTTGCGGATCTTCATCAAGGAGGACATTTGCGCAATTCTGAGTACAATTTCCTGCAGCGTTTAGATCTCTAAACATCATGTCTTGTAAGATCTATCCAATTTCGTTGTGTTTGATCTTCGTGATGAACTAAATTCTCTTAGTCTTGTATGTGTGAGTACTTTGATTTGTTGTGATGTTTTGAACCTTAATTCCTTGTCATGAATGCTTGAGATTATATTGTTATTGAATCTATGATTTTTATTCTGGAAATTTTGGCTTAAGTTTTCATCTTTAATTTGCTTGGCGAGATTCGAGAGAGGAGTCAGGCTAGGTGAATGTTTTATTTTGCGCAGCAAGATTCGAGAGAGGAGTTGCGTAATTATTTCACCAAAGTTTCCGCCTTAATACTACGCTGCGAGATTCGAGAGAGGAGTGGCGTAAGTGTATCATAAATTTTAATATATCGTTGAAGGGAGAAAGAGATTTCGTCTTCTCGGTAGCAGCATTGATTTGCGTACTTGATGTTACTCTCTATTGTTACCTATGTTAGAGATAACTAGGGAAATACGGGGTAAACGGATGTCGGATATCGAGAGATAGCGAGATCCATTTTCAAATCGTTGCATGATAGTCATTTCAACATTCATGATAAATCACTTTAAGAAAACATTACAACAAGCAGAGGAAAGCAATGTACGAGACTATCTTCCTAAACTGATTACAAGTATTCTAAAGTAGTTATTATAGAAACTAGATTTGATTTTTCGTTGTTAACATAAATCACCTTAATTAATTCACTTGGATTTAAAGAAAAGGTTAAGCTGATAATTGCGAGCGTTAGATTCGACACTTCCTCGTGGGAACGATACTTTACTTACACTTTATTACTTGAATCGACACGTGCACTTGCGTAAATTATACATCTGTTTCGGGCGTATCAGGAACCGCTCGGTGGCCGGATGTTTTTCTCCCGAGGTGGTCTCGCTAGCCGGGCTCTCGCTAGCCGGGCTCTCGCTAGCCGGCAGGGTTGGAAGTCCTCTCGGGGAGGTTATATGTTTTTCTCCCGAGGTGGTCTAGCTAGCCGGGCTCTAGCTAGTCGTCAGGGTTGGAAGACCTCTCGGGGAGGTTCTATGTTTTTCTCCTGAGGTGGTCTCGCTAGCCGGGCTCTCGCTAGCCGGGCTCTCGCTAGCCGGCGGGGTTGGAAGACATCTCGGGGTGGCTGTATGTTTTTCTCCCGAGGTGGTCTCGTTAGTCGGGCTATCGCTAGCCGGCAGGGTCGGAAGACCTCTCGGGGAGGTTCTATGTTTTTCTCCCGAGGTGGTCTCGCTAGCCGGGCTCTCGCTAGCCGGCAGGGTTGGAAGACCTCTCGGGGAGGTTATATGTTTTTCTCCCGAGGTGGTCTCGCTAGCCGGGCTCTCGCTAGCCGGCAGGGTTGGAAGACCTCTCAGGGTGGCTGTATGTTTTTCTCCCGAGGTGGTCTCGCTAGCCGGGCTCTCATTAGCCGTCAGGGTAGGAAGACCTCTCGAGGAGGTTATATGTTTTTCTCCCGAGGTGGTCTCGGTAGCCGGCAGGGTTGGAAGACCTCTCGGGGTGGCTGTATGTTTTTCTCCCGAGGTGGTCTCGCTAGCCGGGCTCTCGCTAGCCGTCGGGGTTGGAAGACCTATCGGGGAGGTTATATATTTTTCTCCCGAGGTGGTCTCGCTAGCCGGGCTCTCGCTAGCCGGCAGGGTCGGAAGACCTCTCGGGGAGGTTATATGTTTTTCTCCAGAGGTGGTCTCGCTAGCCGGGCTCTCGCTAGCCGTCAGGGTTGGAAGACCTCTCGGGGAGGTTATATATTTTTCTCCCGAGGTGGTCTTGCTAGCCGGGCTCTCGCTAGCCGGCGGGGTTGGAAGACCTCTCGGGGTGGTTGTATGTTTTTCTCCCGAAGTGGTCTCGCTAGCCGGCAGGGTCGGAAGACCTCTCGGGGAGGTTATATGTTTTTCTCGCGAGGTGGTCTCGCTAGCCGGGCTCTCGCTAGCCGTCAGGGTTGGAAGACCTCTCGGGGAGGTTATATGTTTTTCTCCCGAGGTGATCTCGCTAGCCGGCATGGTCGGAAGACCTCTCGGGGACGTTATATGTTTTTCTCCCAAGGTGGTCTCGCTAGCCGGGCTTTCGCTAGTCGTCAGGGTTGGAAGACCTCTCGGGGAGGTTATATGTTTTTCTCTCGAGGTGGTCTCGCTAGCCGGGCTCTCGCTAACCGGCGGGGTTGGAAGACCTCTCGGGGTGGCTGCATGTTTTTCTCCCGAGGTGGTCTCGCTAGCCGGGCTCTCGCTAGCCGGCAGGGTCGGAAGACCTCTCGGGGAGGTTATATGTTTTTCTCCCGAGGCGGTCTCGCTATCCGGGCTCTCCCTAGCCGGCAGGGTCGGAAGACCTCTCGGGGAGGTTATATGTTTTTCTCCCGAGACGGTCTCGCTAGCCGGCAGGGTTGGAAGACCTCTCGGGGAGGTTATATGTTTTTTCCCAAGGTGGTATCGCTAGCTAGGTTCTCGATAGCCGGCAGGGTTGGAGGACCTCTCGAGGAGGCTAAGTATTTTTTCCCCTAGGGGAGTTTTGCCTATGGCGCGATTTTCAGCACCACTCGCCGAACATGCGGGGTTGGACTTTTCTTTCCGAGCTTGTACCTCGCTCCGAAAGAGCGGAGATTGTGTACAACCCGGTATTCGCCGAGTGTTTTTCCGAGACCCATGGGTCCTTTAGAACATTGTGTGGAAGCCTGGTCCCAGGCAGAAAGAGTAGGGGCAAAGTGGGCGAGCCAGGAGGCGGGTGGCCTCCTGGGCTCGCCCCCGCCCCCGTATAAGGGGGGCGATCCAGGAGGCGGGTGGCCACCTGGGCTCGCCCCCGCCCCCGTATAAGGGGGCGAGCCAGGAGGCGGACAGCGCCCCCGCCCCCATATAAGGGGGGCGAGCCATGAGGCGGACGTCCTCCTGGGCTCGCCCCCGCCCCTGTATAAGGGGAGCGAGCCAGGAGGCGGACGTCCTCCTGGGCTCGCCCCCGCCCCTGTATAAGGGGGGCGAGCCAGGAGGCGGACGGCCTCCTGGGCTCGCCCCCGCCCCTGTATAAGGGGGGCGAGCCAGGAGGCGGACGGCCTCCTGGGCTCTCCCCCGCCCCTGTATAGGGGGGCAAGCCCAAGAGGGGGCGACCCCCCGGGTCGCCCCACCTCAGCATGGGACAGACCAGTGAGGGGAGGCGAGCAAGGGAGGAGGTTGGACCCTTCTCGCCTGACCTCGGGAAGAGGTTCGGACTGCGTTTAGCGCCATTGAACAGCGGGATTTGGCTGTTCGCAGGCCAAATTCGGGGGTATTTTGGCTTTTCGTAGGCCAAATCGTGGTTATTTGCAGACCAAGTTCAGGAATCCTATAAATAGGACAAGGGGGCACCCTTTGGGGGAAAAGCTTGTTCTAGGCTAGCTCTCTCTCTCTCTCTCTCTCTCCCCAAATCTCTCTCTAGCGGAGTGAGGAGAGCCTCCAGTGGTGCCCAAGCCCGGCGTTGGCTTGGGAGGGGAAGCACTCTAAAGAGCTTCTGGTTATGTGGTGGGACCTCCTCGTCGAGCCCTTAGTCCAGTTCATAGTTCCAACACCTTCAACCTAGAGCTCTCCCTTGGGGGGGGGGGGAGTAAGAGTTGGCCACCCCTCAACCTTTTGGGGGGCCCGAACTCCACAGAGACCGAGAAATCAGTTTCAACAGTAGGAAGGCCTATCGGGAAGGCTAAGTATTTTTTTCCCCCGGGATGGCTCTGTTAACCGGGCTCTCGCTAGCCGGCAGAGTAGGAAGGCCTCTCGTGGAGGCTAAGTGTTTTTCCCTCGGGATGGCTCCGCTAATCGGGTTCTCGCTAGCCGGCAGGGTGGGAAGGCCTCTCGGGGAGGCTAAGTGTTTTTTCCCTCGAGGTGGCTCCGCTAGTTGGGCTCTCGCTGGCCGGCGGGGTAGGAAGGCCTCTCGGGGAGGCTAAGTAGTTTTTCTCCCGAGGTGGCTCCGCTAGGCGGGCTCTCGCTAGCCGGCAGGGTAGGAAGGCCTCTCGGGGAGGCTAAGTGTTTTTCCCCCGAGGTGGCTCCGCCAGCCGGACTCTCAGGAAGGCACTCGCCGAATAAGCAGGGTTGGATTTTTCTTTCCGAGCGTGAGTCCCGCTCGAAAAGAGCGGGGATTGTGTGCGACCCTGTATTCGCCGAGTGTATCCCCGGGGCCCAAGATGTCTGTAGGCCCAATAATTTTTAACAGGCACTGCCCTAGGTAAGAGGGGCAGGTGAGCCGTCAGACGGGCTCAAGACCGAGGGGCGCAACCCCAGTTTATTCCGAAGAGGGGGGCGAGCAGGGGAGGCGGGCGGCCTCCCGCTCGCCCAGCCCAAGAAGGGCAGAGGGGGCGAGCCGGAGACGGTAGGCCCCCCTGGGCTCGCCCCGCCCCAGCAAGGGGGCGAGCCGGAGGGGGGAGCCCCCCCCCCCCCCCCCCCCCCGGCTCGCCCCGCCCCAGCAAGGGGGCGAGCCGGAGAGGGGAGGCCCCCCTGGGCCCGCCCCGCCCCAGCAAGGGGGCGAGCCGGAGGGGGGAGCCCCCCTCCCCTACAGCTCGCCCCGCCCAAGCAAGGGGGCGAGCCGGAGAGGGGAGGCTCTCCTTGGCTCGCCCCACCCCAGCAAGGGGGCGAGCCGGGGGGGGGGGGCTCCCCCCTCTGGCTCACCCCGCCCCAGCAGGTGGGCGAGCCGGAGAGGGGAGGCTCCCCTTGGCTCGCCCCACCCCAGCAAGGGGGCGAGCTAGAGAGGGGAGATCCCCCCGAGCTCGCCCCACCCCAGCAAGGGGGCGAGCCGGAGAGGGGAGATCCCCCCGGGCTCCCCCACCCCAGCAAGGGGGCGAGCCGGAGAGGGGAGACCCCGGGCTCGCCCCGCCCCAGCAGCGGGGCGAGCCGGAGAGGGGAGGCCCCCCGGGCTCGCCCCGCCCCAGTAGGGGGCGAGCAGGAGAGGCCGGCGGCCTCCCGGGCTCGCCCCGCCTCAGTAAGGGGGCGAGCAAGGGAGGAGATCTGGCCCCTCGCACTTGGCCCCAGGAAGTGGAGATGGCATGCGTTTAGCATCTCGGATATCGGTATTTGGTTGTTGGTAGGCCAAATCTGGGGGTATTTTCGTAATCTCGTAAGCCAGAATATGGCTATTGCCAGACCAAACTCAAAAATCTATAAATAGGACTAAGGGGGCACCATTTGGAGGGACTTTCCTTTTGGCTTCTCTCTCCCCAAGTTTCTTTGGTCGGTGAAGAGAGCCTCCAAAGGTGCCCCAAGCTCGGCATTGCCTTGGGAGGGGAAGCGCTCTAAGATCTTTCGTGTGTGTGGTGGGACCTCCTCGCTGAGCCCTTGGTCTTGTTCCTAGTTCCCTTAGCTTTTAGTCTAGCTCTCTCCCTTGAGAGAAGTAAGTGTGAGGTCACCCCCTCTTGTGGGGATCCCGAACTCCACATAGACCAAGTCTTGTTCTCAAGTCTTTGTTTCAACAATATTCCTATAAAAATCAAAACAAATCAAAATCAACGTACAATTAAATATGTAATTTTCAAAATGAAAATAGCACAGTAATGATTGTTCACCATTATCAAAAATCTTGTAAGCATATAATTGAAACTTAATGAAAATTCTCAAAACTTAATGAAATTTCGTCTCCGATACACGAATTCTTTGTTTTCAGTTTGCTTCATCAAGTAAGAGTTTGGGCGCTCACGACCGCATTCACGACCGCCACTACCGCCACTACCGCGCCAAACGAAGCCTTAAACTCTCTGTGTTAGAGATGTTTTCGGCTTTTCTGTGGTTGGAAACACTTTATGATATTTTGAGATTTTAGTTGCTCTGAGCGGACACGGATAAACTATCCTCTCATTCTGCTTTGCTTACTGCTTACATGATATTTGTAGGAATAGTGATGAGTTCGGGCGGACATTGAAAGACTGTTCACAAACACCGCTTGTCATTGTGATCGCGGGTTGCAGGAAAAGAATGCGATATTGCGCAAACACGAAGGGTTCATTTGGCGCGGCGTTTTGGAGGCGGCGTTTTGAGGAAACGACGTCGACAGCGGCAAAACAAACAAACCTTCATCTCCGTTTGCTGCGTTTAGACCCGCAGCAAGGAGGAAAAGAGGCGTCGCCGCTCCGTTTCGACCCCCGCCTCCGTGCCTCCAATTCGAGCGGCGCATTTGCAGCACCATTTCCGCCCGCCACCGCCGCGCCAAATAAAGCCTAAAGCAGGCCGAGCGGTCACTAGACCTTCCGCCTTTTCAACTTCCACTAGCCAAATCTATAAAAAGGAGACCCTGAATTCATCAGGATCATTAATTTATCAATTAAAAAGCATATTCAACGGTGATGAGTCCACTTTTAATGGAATTTTGGTGAGAGCCTTCTTAGGAACTTTATTATTTTAATTTCAAATTAAACAATTTATTTTATTTAATTTTTATAAATTTTAAATAGAATCACCCCTATCCAATCTTTCACTATATTGTTTAAATATTTTTCTAATTACTTCAAAATTTGGCTTCCTTTGTCAACCTTCGTTACTCTAATCTAATTCTTTAGAGAATAAGATTAAAACGTTTAAACTATCATTTAAACTTTAAGTTTGATAATTATTAATTAGTTTTTTTTTTTAATTTTCCATGGGATAGGGTTATTTTAGTAATTACCTATGATTTATTTTAATTTTTTAATAAATTATAAATAGAATCACTCACATCCAATCTTTCCATATATTATTTAAATATTTTTCTAATTACTTCATAATTTGACTTCCTTTCTCCACCTTTATTCTTCTAATTCTTTAGAGAAAAAGATTAAAACTTTTAAACTATCATTTAAACTTTAAGTTCGATAATTATTAATTATTATTTTAATTTTCCACGGGCCAGGGTTATTTTAGTAATTACCTACGACTTATTTTCGGTATTAGAGCCTTTTTCATGGAAAACTAACGGCACTTCCGCTCCAGCGGCGTCGATGGATTGCGTTGGTAGAAGAACTCGTAGCAGCAAGTTTCTACTCAACCGCAAGCCGCCGCCGGCGGCGGAGACGGCAGCGTCCATTATCGTCATCGACGAAGATGATGCTGACGTCGGCGAAGATTGCCGCGGAGCGGAAGAAGCCCAACCGACAGCCGTTCTAATTTCTGATTCGCCAATCAACGATTTTTCTTCCGAAAATTCCTCCGTCGCCGGAAAACGAAGAAGAGGAAGAACAGAACACGCCATCGGTTCCCCTTCGACGAACCTCAAAATCGCTCCTTGTTTGATTTCCTGTGTTGCGAAAAGAACGCGGCTGCAGATTGGTTTTCTCCCTCGTTTTTCTTACACGGAGTTTTTTAAACGCCACGTTTTTGATGAAGATCTCCGTTACGAACAAGAAATGGACACTGAGACTTGGAACAGAGGAGGTTCTCGGCTTCAAAGGCAGGATTTTGTCAACAACTTAACGAAGAAGATGAAGAAAAAAACAGAGGAAGATTTGAATGAACATGGAAATGAGTTCAGCTTAATGCCGTTTTCTTCCGATTCCGACGAAGAATGTGTCAGAAAACCCCGAGTAAAAAACAAGAGCATTAATGGTGACGATCAGAAGGACATGAACCGCCTCCCCGAACTGCTTCTGGATTCTGTTTTAGCGGAGCGAGAAGATCCTGGTTTAAATCGAGCAGGAGATGAAGACAAAGGGGAAGATTACCCTCTGTTGTTTTCGTTTGATGACGGAGCTGCAAAAACAATGGAGAAAACAGAGTATGATGAAGATTTGGATGAGTTGTGGTCTGAGTTAGATTTTGCTCTGCAATCTGTCAATGTCGGTGAATATGGAGATGGCGAGGTATGTTTTTTTATTACTAAAAATGAATTTATAAAACAAGTAGTTGGAAAATTGCAATTCTAATCTTGGAGGGCATTTTGGTCATGTAATCTCTCTCTCTCTCTCTCTCTCTCTCTCTCTCTCTCTCTCTCTCTCTCTCTCTCTCTCTCTCTCTCCGTTCGTTTGGGAAGATTTAGGCTGTGTTTGAGAACCCGTTCCGGTGGCCGGTCAGGGAGGAGAGAGAAATCCACCGTTCGCAACGGTCGCTGGTGTTCCGCAAGCCAGCCGCAAAACGCCTGGTTTGCCTCCCTTTCACGCCGGCTGTCCTCGAAGGGAGCTCACCAGAAGCTTACAAACAGTTTCACGTCGGTTCAGCCCCGCCGGAACAGCGTCCCGTCGGGTTCTCAAACACAGCCTTAGATAGCTAGGGTTTGTTTGAAAAGATTTAGATAGCTAGGGTTTGTTTGGAAAGATTTAGATAGCTAGGGTTTGTTTGGAAAGATTTAGATAGCCAGGGTTACTCTTTCACTGTGACGAGGAAGATGAATAGGACGATCAATTTTTTTTACTAATCTGTAGATAACGAAAATATATGTGAATAACAAACTTGACTTCTTTTAAAGATTCTGATAGACAAAATCTTCGAATAGATAAACACAATTTGCGAATAACCGCAAACACCCCCTTCAAATTGGATGAGGCACTGTTGGTTTAGGTGTTTTTTGCTTCATTTCGAGTGAGGGAAAACGCCACCGCTAAAAAAATAGTTTGTTAACCCTTCAATTTCCAATGCCACTGCTGCAAAACGCAGTTTTCACTTTTTTTTTTTGGAACGCATACATCTTTGTGCATTTCCCACCGCTTCATTGTCAATGCTCCAATCCAACTCTCACCGTCAAAACAAACAGACCCATAAATCTTTGATATAATTCTTTTTAAAATAAAATATATTTTGTAAGCAAACTCTAAAAAAAATATTATGCCACAATAAATTAGAGATTTCATATTCATAAAATCAATGTAATTATAAAAAAGAGTTCAAACATTCTTTTCACAGCCCCGATAGGTGAGCTAAAAAACGAGTCCAACAATTTCACCTACACTTCATAGATTAGTCCCTAGAAATAATAAAAGGTCAAAAATACCCAAGTAGAGAAGCAAAAACATGTTTTCTGCGAGAGATTCTGCATGAATTTCATGGGGGTAAAGTGGTCCAATATATTTATTTTGATAGAAGTAAAATAGATAAAATCTAGTGGGGTTGTGCTATGTCCTAAATAGAATATATAGTTATTCTCTCTCCCTCTCTCTCTCTCTCTCTATATATATATATTTATATTATATAAGAGAATATGCATATTTGGAGGCACACCAATCTTTTTATTTTGGCCGCACGATTGAATTCAACCTCAAATCCTATCCATCCACTAAATAAACTGTATAACGAATTCCTGTGACTTGAAAACCACGCCGTAAACTTCATGGAAGAGAGCTCATAGAATTTCGCTCTTTCTAAGAACATTGGAATGAAGATTTTGGAGAGGAGAGTGTAGATTGTACCACATAGTAATTCATTGTAGTATTAATAGAAAAATCAATTGAGGCTAGTGTCGATGACCAACAACGAAGCCGTTGCCTGCAATCAAAGCCTCGCCGGCCAACCTTCAATCCCCTCTGCAATCTCTGGTAAAAATTAATCCGTGTTTTGGTGGCTTATGTGAACTACAAAAATCCATATGATGGTGATGTAGGACGGTAAAGCGCGCTCTGGTTAGGGCGCTCTAAGCCCCACCAAAGGAGTGACAAAAATAGCCCCAAAATAAAATGACAATAGGAAATATTCAAATTGAGAGAAAATACAAAATGCATGAGTGTTGTTTCCTTTGAGGCATTTCATCAAACAACTAAGATGCAGATTTTGAAGCTAAATCCACACACAATAAGCACAATAAAATCTGGAATAAACTTAGGGCTGCAGCAATTTACTTGTAATCTGAAATTGGGAGGGAAAATGAGGGCTTCCGGATGGTGTAAGACTAGATCGGGTAAGGGGGAAGGTGGATCCACGGAGGAGGAGTGATTGGCGGCGGGTTTGAGGCGTTTTAGGGCTGATTCGAGGTCTTGGACTGGGACAGGACAGATCTGTCCAGATCTGGACAGATCTGGCCTGTTTTGGATAGGGGCGGCAGGGAGGTTTATGGAGGGGCGGCTGGTGGTGTTGCTGTGCAGGTGGCGCAGGGTTTTGAGGCTGAGGAGGGACGGCAGAGGGTGGGCTAGAGTGGGGCGGCGGCAGGGCTTGGAAGGGAGCAGCGGCAGGGGCTTTGGATGAGCGGCGGGGAGGCTCCTGTAGGGGCGGCGGCTGGATTCAACACAGCAGGAGGCGGCTGGATTCAACACAGCAGGAGGCGGCAGGGCTTGGAAAGGAGAAGCAAGGGGGCTGGCGGATGGCAGCAGGGAGGGGTGGAGGAGGAAGGGAAGAAACTTACCCAATGGAGTCGGCACCACGGGCTCCACGGCGTCGGCACCGCGGAAGGATCACCGGAAGCAAGGAAGAAGATCTCTCCAAACTTCAGCAATGAGATTTCCTGCAGCCCTAGGATATCTATTTATAATAAAACAACATTAGGGCAACCAAGATGGACGGCTATGATTGGCCGTCGATCTCGGCGCCCAAAACAATACTAAATACTGTTCGAAATACAACATGCTATATATGAAAATTCATCAGAACGACGAGCCGGACGCAACCGCGGTGGCGGATCGGCGATCCGGTCAACGGGCGGGGCCCGCTCCCCATCAGATGGCTTACAGAATTGAGTGATCACAGTAGAGTACTGCAACAAATATGACCATTTTCAGAGGAATCGGTCGTATTGCTCAGGACTTTTGGCACTTTGCACCCTTCAATTAGAGTGATTTGGTATTTTGCACCCTAATTATTTAGTTTTGGCATTTTGCACTCCCAATAGATTAAGTGTGGCATATTGTACCCTCACTTAATTTTTTTAACTACTTTAATTCTATAAAAATAGCTTGATGCCAAAAGTCCTATTGCTCATGCTACCATACAGAAAACAAAAGGAAATGGTTATGGGCATGCTTTGTTGGATCATTGATGAGTCCAAAGAGTAATTCTGATTTTAGTGCAATTGAAATAATTTTTTTTATAAGCTTACATTAAATATTCATTTCATGATATTGTAAATATGTTTTAGTAATCTACATACATTCGACCCCGACCCCCTCTCCCGTCGTGAGCCGACATTCCATCTGCGATCCACTCTCCTCCTGATCTGCCGCATGCTCCGCCCACCCCCGTCACTGTCCCCCGAGGGTATTTGTGTCAGGGGGCTGCAATTAGGGTTGTTCACCAATAGTATAGTTCGTGAATTATTCAGGATTCGATTCGTGAAGATTATAAAATCCGAATTCGAATCCATGTTCGAATCCGAATTCGAATATCTGAATTCGAACCTAAATTCGAATCCAACATTTCATGATGAATCTGAATCCGAATCCGAATCCAAATATTCGAACGAATTCGAATCTCTGCATTCTATGTCAAATTTGGGTTCGATTGAAGAGCTATTCGATTCGATCCGGTTCGTGAACACCCCTAGCTGCAATCATGCACTTGGGAGGCTACGAGTGGCAGGATTGTCGTCACGCCGGGATACTCTCATTGACCGCATGGATGCCTCGTGCACTGTCACTCGTGTATCTATATTCTATAATGCATGTGCTCACAATCTTCATGGTGCTCTTCTAAGTGATTTCATGTTTTTTTTTTTGAATTTGTAGCAGCTCCAAGAGGATATCCACTGTTCAGGAGGATGCCACCAGTTTGTTCTGGATGAGCAAATTGGTATAATTTGCAAAATATGCTCCTTTGTCCACCTGGAAATCAAGTATGTTCTTCCATCACTGGTAAGTGATGAATTTATTATAATCCAAGGGCGTGTTTTGAGGGCGCGATTCCGCTCCATTTTCCATCGGAGCGGTGGAAGATGCAAGCGCCAGACTGCGTGCGAGCCTTTGGCGGCGCTCCGTCTCCGGTGGGAAATGAGAAAATCTCCAATGAGTTACAATTGCCACCGGAGACGAGGGCCTCCATTCGCCTCTCTGATGAATCTATAATCCAAGGGTGTGTTTTGAGGACGCGATGCCGCTCCATTTTCCATCGGAGCGGTGGAAGATGCAGGCGCCAAACTGCGTGCGAGCCTCCGGCGGCGCTCCGTCTCCGGTGGGAAATGAGAAAAATCTCAAATGAGTTACAATTGCCACCGGAGAGGAGGGCCTCCATTCGCCTCAGATGAATCTATAATCCAAGGGTGTGTTTTGTGGGCGCGATGCCGCTCCATTTTCCGTCGGAGCGGTGGAAGATGCAGGCGCCAAACTACGTGCGAGCCTCCGGCAACGCTCCGCCTCCGGTGGGAAATGAGAAAATCTCCAATGAGTTACAATTGCCACCGAAGAGGAGGGCCTCCATTATGAATCTATAATCCAAGGGTGTGTTTTGTGGGCGCGATACCGCTCCATTTTCCATCGGAGCGGTGGAAGATGCAGGCGCCAAACTGCGTGCGAGCCACCGGCGGCGCTCCGTCTCCGGTGGGAAATGAGAAAATTTTCAACGAGTTACAATTGCCACCGGAGAGAGGAGGGCCTCCATTCGCTTCCAGATCGGAGCCTGCCCCAAACTCGCCCTAAATTTGTTAATATTTTGCTCACCAGACTAACCTTGAATCAATTGTGTGCATATCGAAGGCGAAAAACAGCAGGAATTCTTCTTCAGCTAACAACAGTTGTGCTGCTACAAAAGACCGCCAGTTCTCATCAACATTCGGTGATGTGTTTGCTCAAATGAAAAATGAATCGAACGGAAGTAATTGTGAAAATGTCGCCACCGGAACTGTTTGGGATCACATTCCTGGAGTCGATCGAACACTGTACGCACATCAGAGAGAAGCATTTGAGTTCATGTGGAGAAACTTGGCCGGCAGCATTTGTCTGCAAGAACTGGAGAATCCTGCGCCCAGCAATGTCGGCCGCGGCGGCGGATGCATCATTTCGCACGCGCCGGGAACTGGGAAATCGCGCCTGGCGATCATCTTCGTCCAATCCTTCTTGAAGCAGTTTCCCGACTGCAGGCCCGTCATCATCGCCCCCCGGGGAATGCTACTCACATGGGAGAAGGAGTTCAAAAAATGGAAGGTCAACCTCGCGTTTCATAATCTGAACACCAGAGATTTCTCGGGAGATGAAGGCGAGCACGCGCTCAAGGAGCCGCGCGTCGACAGATGGGTTCGTCTCGGGAAGCTTTGCTCATGGAAGAGAGGCGATGGTGTTCTTGCACTGAGCTACAGTTTGTTTACAAAACTCATCACAGGGACGCATGCTGAGAACTCCGAAGGGTATGTAGCAGGGCAGCTCCTCCTAAATCTGCCCGGACTCATCATTTTCGACGAAGGACATACCCCGCGGAACGATCGGAGTCTCGTCTGGAAGGCACTCGAGAAGGTGAAAACGCTAAATCGGATCGGTCTTTCGGGAACTCCGTTTCAGAACAATTTAAGGGAGCTTTCCAACACGATGCGCCTCGTTCGTCCCGGATTGGGCAAGTTGTTGGCAAACATTCTGAATCCATTTCATTCTATTGAGAGGAGGAAGAAGAGCAATGTTGTCGATGATGCGAAGATTGCGGAAATCAAATCGGCGATCAAGCCATTCGTGCACGTTCACGGCGGCGCGATCCTCGACACCCTTCCCGGGCTGCGGGAATGTTTAATCCTTTTGAATCCGCCGGAGCGACAGAGAATCGTTCTCGATAATTTGAACAACAAATCGGGATTAGATGTTTACGCCGAGCACAAGTTGTGCATGGCCTCCATACATCCTTCCCTGCTGACATGCGTTCGATTGACGGAGAACGAAAGATCAGCCGTCGACGTCGATCTGTTGAGGAGATTGAAATCGAGTCCCGACGAAGGCGTGAAAACCAAGTTCGTCGTCGAACTCGTTCGATTATCCGAAGCGCTGAACGAGAAGGTGCTGGTGTTCTGCCAGTATGTTGAGCCGTTGGCGATGCTGCGGAAACAGCTCATGAAGGTTTTCAAATGGAGCGACGGAAGCCGGGTTTTGCAGATGGACGGATCGATTCCGGCGAAATCCCGTCAATCGCTGATCGACGTTTTCAACGATCCGGCGGGCGGCGCGCGGGTACTGCTGGCTTCGACGAAAGCGTGCGGCGAGGGCATAAGCCTCGTGGGGGCTTCGCGAATCGTGCTGCTCGATGTTCTGTGGAATCCTTCGGTGGAGAGGCAAGCGATAAGCCGGGCGTATCGAATCGGGCAGGTTAGATTCGTCTACACTTATCAGTTGATTTTGAATGGAACGGGTGAAAGGGAGAAGTATAAGAAGCAGGTTGGCAAGGATCAGCTCTCTGAAATGCTCTTCTCCATGGAAAATGATGATGCTAACGCAGCCGTTTCATCAAAATCTACCAAGGAGAGGGCGGCGAAGCTGATCTCAGAGGATAAAATTTTGGAGGAGATGATCGGAAATCACGCCCTGAAAGATATGTTCATCAAATTGCATTTTCCGGTGAAGAAGTCGGCGGATTCGGCGGTTTTTGGAGAAGATGCTGCGGATGCGGGCGACGGAGAAGTTCGTTGAATCGATAAATTGTTTCAGAAGTGTGTTTGCTGACAGCAATTCTTTTTGTATTTTTGCAGTATCTCATTACATAGTTTTTCATGTGATAGAAATACCTCCTTGCATTGGGAAATTTTTTTTCGCATTCCGCTCCGCGCACAGCCGCCGTTCGATCAACGGATCATGCAATGTTTTTTCCTGTGTTTGGCCGGCGGTTCGATGGTAGATCGGACCGTAGATCGGACGGACAACATGATCCACACGCGTGTACCTACTTTTCTCTACTTGCATTGGCATGCTCTCTGTACATTTGAAGGAAATATGAAATTTTGATTTATAGATCATTCTTTTGTATTGTTTATGTATCAAAGTTGATTTCAGAGGATGAATCTTGGGGAATCTCCCGCGCAAGTTCCAATCTACGTTCTCTAGCGCTTGGGTCGATGGTCATCGTTTTCCGTCCAAAGGTGCCGTCCCGTTGTCTCCAACGCCGATTAAGGTGTTCCCGACACTAGTCTTTTCCCTCGCCGCAGATCGGGGATCCCAGTTCCCAGCATAGCTGGCTACATATCATTTCCTCCTTCATCGCCGATCTAGGAGCCAGCAGAGCTGGCTACAGATCGGTTTCAGTTTGGTGTCGTGAGCCCGGTTGTAGAGCCCCCACTTCAAACCAAACACGCCCGTTGTGCTTCTCCAACCAATGCGAGTTATGAGCCCGTGTCAGCAAAGCGCGGGAGATTGTAGATTGGAAATTGCACGGGAGATTCCATCAGATCGCTCATCATCTTCCACCTCTCCTGCATAGGTAGTCGCTCCAGCTGCGCAACTCCGAGGCCGCGTTGCGGGAGCCCTCTTCTGAGCAGGTGGCCTCGCACCGTGCATAGATCGCCCGCTACTCTCCCTTTCCCTCGATGCCTATTGCTCCAGTGACGGAGAAAAGGAAGCAGGCGGCGTGCCCTGGATGAAAAGGCGAGCACGGGGATCTCTCTCTCGCCTCATAGTTGCGCAGCCGAAACAACACGAAGGCCACATGGATCTCCCTCGCAGGGATCGGGCAATGTCATCTACCATTTTCTATTCTTAAAGCAAAAATTAAGGCTCTCTTTTGGTTAGGTTGTTGTTGATGGAAAGTTGCTGATGAAAACCTGCTGATATGATAATTGCTGATTCTGGAAAACAGAGTTTTATTAAAATACTGTTTGTGTGAAATGAAGTTTGTAAAACGGAGTTTTGGAAAAGTTGTTTGGAAACAAAATAAAGTTTTGAGCAAAAATTTTTTCCCACCAAATATCAGAAAAAATATATATTTTTCATAATATAATACCAAACACCAAAAATAATGTTTACTTGAACCAGTTGCATCGATATCTCGGTTTACGATCTAGATTCATACAATTGATCCGCTATACTATCACGTAGCGTGGTCATCTCCTCTACACCACATGCAGTGTCAGAGCATGTATCTTGCCGCTCTTGTGTGGCCACTCCATCATCTCGACCCCCCTGCTCGCCCTCAGTGAAATCAAAATCCACACGCGAAGGGTGCCGGCAAATGAAATTATGTAAAGTCATCGTTGGCCATCACAATATCTGTCTATTTGTCAAAGCGATAGCTTGACATGTCCCACAGTATGACTCACTTCTTCTTCCAAATGCTGAACGATCGTTCTATCACACTTCTAAGCGATGAATGTGCTACTATGTTGTTAATTCTAAACACACAAACACACACATAAACACACATACACACACATATAAACACACACACAACACACATACACATATATAAACACACAAATACAAAACACACAAACACACAAATACAAATCACACATATAAACACAAATACAAAAACACACATAAAAACACAAATAAACAAACACACACACACACACACACACACACACACACACACACACATATATATATATAAACACACACACACAAATATAAACACACACAAATACAAAACACACACACACACACATATAAACACACAAATACAAAACACACACATATAAACACACACACACATATAACCGCACATATACAAACACAATAAAAAAGCACACACACATGCAAATCCACCATGGCTTTCCTGCACATTAGATCTCCTTGGAACCCCACAATACACATACATCCAAACATCTACATTGGAGCTCCTTAATGCAAACATCTACACACATTGGAGCTCTTTAATGCAACAAATTCCATATTAACAATACACACAAACATCTACACACACAAATACACACAAACATCTACACACACATACGCAAAGAAAAAATACACATACAGTCAGCAACAACTCTGTCCATAAAGGGATAAAAAAATCAAGGATCGAAATGTGCAGGAAATGGTCGACCTGGTGAGAAACTGGAGAATGATCAAAATGTGCAGAAAAGAATCGAATGTTGTGCAACAAGCCAGCATAAAAATGGAGTCACAAGAGAACTACAAAAAAAAGCAGCAGCAACGTTATCTTTCGAGAATGAATGAGGAAGCACTTGCCGCCGCCGGGAGGAATCGGGCGAGGAAGAAGGGGAGAGGTCGTCTGCGATGATCGAAGAGGAAGCAGTTGCCGACGCCGGGAGGAATCGCGCGGCGCTGGGAGGAATCGCCGCCGGGAGGAATCGTCTGGTATCGAGAATTGCCGCTCTCGTTGTGCTAGGTTTTGGGGGAAGACGGAAGCAGTTGATGGCTTTTGCGGCTGAACGCGCAAAATAGGCGTGGTTCCGTGGTTGAAGAAATGCGCGGAAGTAAAAAAAAACGGCGGTTGGGAAATAAGCCGTGCCAAACGCAGCTTTTCCATCATATCACGGTGCGTTTCAACCGCACCGCACCAAAAAAGTCTAACCAAACGCCACCTAAGTTTGGAAAGCTGGACGTGAGTCTAGCGAGAACTTTCTGAAAGAACCTAAAAACTCAGTTTTGAGAAAAACTCTATTCTCACTGATAGTTTATATGTGTAGTCAATAATACCTAGAGGGGGGGGGGGGGGTGAATAGGTTTTACTTATTTTCTTTATATAATCCTAATGTATCTAGCTGCAGAAAACTCAATCACAGAAAACACACAAGGATTTATAGAGGTTCCTCAAGACAGGGTGTCTTAAGTAGTTCTCTTTCCCCCTTCACCTTTCTAACAGTGAGTTAGACAAGGCCACGAACTCCAATCTCAGCTCCTTGAGCTTACACCACAAGTTCCTCAGAACTTCTCAGATCAAGAGTGATCCTACCTCAGGCACATCAGCCCTACACTCAGGCTCAGCAGCCCTACACCTCAGGCACAGCAGCCCTACACTCAGGCTCAGCAGCCCTACACCTCAGGCTCAGCAGCCCTACACTCAGGCTCAGCAGCCCTACACCTCAGAGTTATGTAACTCCTACCACTCAGAAATCACACAGATTTCCTACCTCAGACCTATCAAGAAGTCCTACCACTCAAGCTATCAACACAACTTTACACACAGGCTCAACAGCCTTTCACTCAGGCAACAATGCCTTACAAAGATATAAGAGAGTTTGTACTAAATACAGAAGATAAAAGGTTTACTCTCAGGTCTTCTGTTTTCCTTCTTCAGATCTGAAAGACAGCAGCTTCAAATTTGAATCACCTTGATCTTCTCCTTCAGCAAAGCAGAAGATCAACTTGCCCTTCTTGAGTTGGTACAGAAAGAGCTAACTAATCTCCCTCAGAAGATTAACTTCAGCTTCAGAGAACAACTTCAACTGGCTGAAACATGAATGCTCGATTGCGGCTTGTAGCAAAAGCTTTTCAATGGAACAGTGCTTGTTGTTGTGCCTTAGCTTTTGCTTTTATACCTCCAGAAGGCTTCAACGGCTATTTCGATCCTCCTGACACAGTATGGGGCAGATTGGAGTTGCTTTTCCCTTTTTATTTTTGCTTGCGCCAAAAGCAGATCCCGTCAGCGCATTTGAATCTGTCTCAGCGGTTGGGCTGAGACAGCTTCCAGTTTCAGCGGTTGCTCCAGTCTCCTTCTCAGTGAATCCGTTGAGACGGCTCCTTGTCTCAGCGGTTTTTGACCCTTCGTCTCAGCGGTTCTGCTGAGACAGATCTTCATCTCCTTGTAGATGATTTCTTCTCATCTAAGGGCATGTTTGGCCCTTCCTTTTGAGTCACCTGTGCCTGTATATCCTACACAAGTATAGCTTTGTTAAATACAATATGTCCTTAGCATTGAGAGTGACGCCTCTTCAAATCAAGGTAATATTGAGGGCAATATACCCAACAATCTCCCCCTATTTGAAGAAGGCAGAACATCCCTAATGCTAAGGTACATTAACAATAAAAATCATATTACAGAAAAATGAACTCACAGAAAAATGATCTGTAAAGCATAGGACCTATCTCTCTCTTGCTAATATCCTAAGCATAGGTTCTTTCTTAGCAATGGCTCTTTCTCCCTCTTTCTGGTTTCTTCAACTAATTATCCCATTAGGGAGTGGGAGGCAACATCTATAGATCCCTTTGGATCAACTTATAGGTCAACCTATACAATCTTGGCATTTGCCATCTCCCCCTCAACCTGAGCAGGGAGTTTGCTCCCCCTTAATTGGTGAGCAATTTCTGTAATAATTGAACCTGTTCAAATTGAACATCCCATTCTAGCTCATGAATACTAAAGATAAAGGTACATAGTACATATAACAATAGTAACAAACACAACATTATGATCAAAAGATGAAATATCATTTCAATTTAAATGTTCAGTACAGATATTTCAAACAATACAACTGATGAAAAAAAATATTTCAAGGCATGGTCTTCTTAGATGGACTTTGGGAAGAGCATTCTCCATCTTTGGACTTCCTCTTCCTAGCTTCAGCAGCAGCCTTGATCTTCTCCTTTACTTTGAAGTATAAAAGAGGTTTGGGAAGATATCTTGTGGAAATTTTTACTGGAGTTTCCCTTCTCACCAAGTTTTCTTTGAGAACCCTTTCCCTTAAGGATTCCCTCTCAAGATGCTTAATCCATTCAGCAACTGAGTAGACATGGTCAATGTCCTTCATTTGATTGTCATGGCTCACCCAAGTATTGACAACAATTGTGTCCAACTCCAGATTGTCATCTTCATGGAGTGGATCCTCTAATCTTTCCATTCTTTTCTGGGCCATATATTCTTCAGCAGTTTGAATGCCCTCTGCCCTTCTCCTCTTTGCTGCTCTCTCATCAGCAATCAGATTTGATTGACTTTGGAAGTCAAAGTCTTCATTTCTGCTAGGGTTCAAGATTGGAAGATTTAAAGCAATTCTTGTTCCTTGCAACACTTTTAAGCTTGAGTCCCACTGATTATCAGTAACCTTTCTGACCATGGTAAGGATATTTTCTTGAATAGCACTGGAAGCATTGTTGACCACTTCCACCACTTGCTTGCTGGCTTCTGCTTGATTGGAGAGTATCAGTTTGTGGGCAGACTCCATGTTGTTATACAGATGTATGTGAGCTCCTTTCAGCTTAGCATGTAGATTGGTAATCTTCTCCTCCCCTTATTTGCTATTTTCCACAATCTTCTTCTCTATTTCAGAGTGTTGATGTATTATGGATTGGGAGAGAGTTTGAAGAGTGCTATCCACATCATCCAAAATACTTTCCTTGACCTTGTCAATGTGGGTCATAACATGGCTGCTAGATGTGTTAGCCACTTGTGCCATCCTTGCAACTGCATTCTCCCAGACATTTTGGTTTTTGTAAAGATGATTCTTTACATATGTG
This sequence comes from Dactylorhiza incarnata, assembly GCA_033032865.1. NCBI lineage: Eukaryota > Viridiplantae > Streptophyta > Magnoliopsida > Asparagales > Orchidaceae > Dactylorhiza > Dactylorhiza incarnata. Next base: position 2,554,379 of record JAWHQI010000110.1, on the reverse strand, counting down.
ATGTCTTTGGTGGAGACCTCTTGATGATCAGCAATTTGCTTCAGTACAGTGTGCTGAGCAGCAACTGTGCCTTTGGCCATTTCAAACCATCTTGTCACTTGCAGGAGGATATGATCTGATGCAATTTTGACATCATTAACCTGGGCATTCAGCTCAGTTCTCACTGCAGCCACTCTTGACTCCATTCTTTGCTCACTGGCCTGGATCTCCTGAGTCAATGCAGCTCTTGTTGCATACAACTCATCCCTTATCTGAGCAGAGACATCATGGACCTTTTCAGCAACTATCTCTTTCATAGACAACATCTGACCCTCAATCATGGTTTGTATTGAGTTTAGCAGGTCAGATGTGTCCAGAACAGCAACTGGTCTTTCCTGGGCCAATTCCTTTTCAACCACCTCTTCAGCTCTACTATGAGCAATATCCCTTCCATCATCAGGGATCTGCTCCCCCTCAGATGGCGCATTAGGTGTACCTTGAAGATTTGGGGGGGGGGGGGGGGGGGGGGGTGGTTCCTGTTGATGTCCCCCCCCCCCCACTAGCATACCCACCTCCACCTTCATAGACATGGCTATGCTCCCCCTCACTTGGGGCATCCATAGGTGGAGAATTTTGTCTAAGGTCACCTGAAAAATAATTGATGAGTTAGACACCTAGACTATAATATTAATAGAGAGGAGAGGCATAACTGAAATCCTAATTTACCATGGATAGGTGAATTGGGAAATTCATCTTCAGCTTGAGGAACAGCTGGATCAGTATTCATCTGAGTTGGCTCAGGATTGGGTTCAACTCTTCCTTGGGGCTTCTCATCCCTTTTCGTCCTGGGGACATCTTCATTATCTATATTCATTGGGCTGCTGGCAGATCTAAGGTCAGACCCATGAATGTCCTCATTGTCAGACCCATCTGATTGTGAGGATGAATCTGATTTCTGCTGGGATGACTTTTTCTTCTTTTCCTTTGCCACAGATGACTGGCTCATAGGGAGCACTCTGGAGAATCTATCCAGAGTCTTAATGTCCATTCTTTTGAGATAATGGAGATTTGACCCATTTGAATTTGCAAAAGTCTCTGAATGACTATTCTGTAGGTACAGAGATAGTATCCTTCCCATATTGGGGGCATGTAGACATTCCTTTATCCTTTGTAAAATAACTTCTCCCCATGAGGTTTTCTTGGACAAAATTATCCTAGTCATTAGTTCAAACATGAACTGTGAGATAGTGTCATGTGAACCTGGCTTGCATAGGATGGCTTTGCCCACTATATCAGACAACAGCTTCCCCTGTTGATTGAAGAACTTCCTCCTTAGACTAGTTTTAGCATCACTGTACCATGTCCACTTTAGGGCAGTCTGCTTATCCTTTTCAGATATCTCCTCCTCTTCAGTTTTACTGCAGAGAGTTAATTTCAGTCCCTTCTCCAACCTTTTGGCTGTTATCTTTATCTTCTCAGTTCCTATCTTGGATTTCAGGATGGTTTTGGAAGGAGATAACTTGACATTGCTGAACCATTCCAGAACTTCTGTTCTGAGAATGCAGCATGGTTCAGACAGCATATGCTCCAGACCTTGAGCTTCCATCAGATGAATCACTTGTCTTATTTCTTCTGAGGCATGAGATAATCCATCTCTGACGATTTCATAGCCCTCCAGGAGATCTTTTGAACTTTTTGGCGCCATGGAAGCAGAAAATCGAGGCGCTGAGACGGGAGAGAAGATGAATCATCTCGGCGGCTAAGGGTTTGACTTTGTGGTGTGTTTTAAGTTACACTGTATCTATTTATAAGGTTTCAGTTTCATTTTTATTAACCCTAGGTTTGTAGACTTAATTACCTTATTGTGTTAAGGAATTTTGGGTTAATTAACGATTGATTATAAGATTTCATATTAAACATACCTCGTCTCAGCGGTTCAGCTGAGACGGAGACCCAGGCCGCTGGGACAGTGAACTGTCAACCGCTGGGACAGGTTGCTCGTCTCAGCGGTTCAGCTGGGATGTTTCCCAGCTGATTTAGCTGAACATGCTTCTGCAGTTTAGCTGATCATAAGGTTTAGACCTAATGTAGATATTTTGGCTGACGAAATGTCCTAGTCATGTCACTAAGTTGTAATGTATAATAATGTAAAGTTTTATAATTCACAATTCAGAATCAACAATAGTGACAGCTACTACTCATACATTTAGGACTATTCCATACTAAGCATGCCAAGATCAATTTTGAAAGCATTGAATTTAGATTCATCCAGTGGCTTTGTAAAGATGTCAACTACTTGTTTGTCAGTGGGGACAAATTCAAGACAGATATCTTTACATTCTACATGTTATCTAATAAAATGATATCTAATCTCTATATGCTTAGTCCTGCTATGAGAGACGGGATTTTTAGCAATAGAGATTGCACTGGATGAATCACAATACAAAGGAGATTCCCCTACCTTGAGGTTGTAATCCTCCAACTGATGCTGTGTCCAAAGGAGTTGTGCACAACAGCTACCTGCATCAATGTATTCAGACTCAGCTGTGGATATTGCCACACTGGTTTGTTTCTTACTGCTCCAAGATATCAATCTTCTCCCTAGGAATTGACAGGTACCACTTGTACTCTTCCTGTCTTCTTTGCATCCTGCAAAATCTGCATCTGAAAAGCCTGTTAGTTCAAAGTCATTGCTCTTAGGGTACCAAAGGCCAAGATGCAAGCTGCCTTTAAGGCATCTCAAAATCCTCTTCATAGAGGTGTAGTGAGATTCCTTAGGACATGCTTGATACCTAGCACAAACACATGTAGAATACATAATGTCTGGCCTACTAGCAGTCAAGTACAACAGGGATCCAATGATACATCTGTACATGGACTCATCAAAGGCCTTTCCCTTTTCATCATTGTCTAATGATACATTAGACCCCATGGGTGTTCTCATGGTGGAGGCTGATTCCATCCCAAATTTCTTGATGAGCTCCTTAGTGTACTTGGTCTGGGAGATGAAAATTCCATCATTAGACTGTTTCACTTGGAGCCCAAGGAAATATTTGAGCTTACCCATACTGCTCATTTCAAACTCCCCCTGCATTAGATTGACAAATCTCTTGCAGAGGTTGTCATCAGTAGACCCAAAGATTATGTCATCAACATAAATTTGGACTAAGAGACACTTGTCCTTTGTTTCCCTAAGAAACAATGTGCTATCAATCTTTCCCCTCATGAACTTATTCTTGAGGAGAAAGTTGGACAAAGTCTCATATCAAGCTCTTGGAGCTTGCTTGAGACCATATAATGCTTTCCTAAGAAAGTAAACATGAGAAGTTAGGTTGGATGCACAAAACCTGAAGGTTGTTCAACATATACCTCTTCCTTCAAGTCTCCATTGAGGAAGGCTGATTTGACATCCATTTGGTAGACTTTGAATCCCTTGTGGGCAGCATAAGCAAGGAATAGTCTAATTGCTTCCAACCTTGCAACTGGTGCAAAGGTTTGATCAAAGTCTATACCTTCCTCTTGCTTGTATCCTTCGGCTACTAATCTGGCCTTGTTCTTGATGGTTGTACCATTCTCATCAAACTTGTTCCTGTATACCCATTTGGTGTCAATCACATTGTGTTCCTGAGGTCTTGGCACCAGCTTCCATACTTTGCATCTCTTGAATTGTAGGAGCTCTTCTTGCATGGCTTCAATCCAGAAGGTGTCTTGATTGGCCTCTTCAAACTTCTTGGGCTCCATTTGAGAAAGGAAGCTCAAGAATAATGTTTCATTATGAGCTCTGCTTCTTGTCAATATGCCTTGGGTATGATCTCCAATTATTAGATCTCTTGGATGATCTCTCAGGTGCCTTGCAGCAGCTGGAAGGGGATCCTCTGGTGGCTGTGTTTGTTCCACTGGTTCAGCTGTGACTTCACCATCTTGTACCTCTTCTTCTTCAGGAATTGCAGCAGCTGTTTGTGTTTTGTTGTTGCTGGGCTTGTCTTGGACAGTCAGCTCATGCAACCCTTCTTCATTTCCTGTCAAAATAGAAGAGCTAGATCATTCTTTGTAGAGAAGGCTGGTCTCATCAAACACAACATGCATAGATTCTTCTACAACATGAGTTTTTTTGTTATAAACTCTATAAGCTCTACTATGTGAGCTATACCCAACAAGAACCCCCACATTGCATTTTTCTGCAAACTTTATTAATTGAGATTTTCCATTATTTAGAATGTAGCATTTGCAACCAAAGATTCTAAAATAAGAAATTGTAGGTTGTTTGCCTTTCAGAATCTCATAAGGGGTTTTCCCAAGGACCTTATTGATGGAGGCTCTATTGAGAACATAACAGGCTGTATTGACTGCCTCAGCCCAGAAGTATTCTGGGAGTGAGGAGTCACTAAGCAATGTTCTTTCAGCTTCTATCAAGGTCCTATTCCTCCTCTCAGCCACACCATTTTGCTGTGGAGTCCTTGGGGAGGAGAACTCTTGGGTGATACCAAATTCTTGACAAAATTTTGTCATGGCTTCAGATTGAAATTCTGTGTCATGGTCAGTTCTTGTCCTGACCACAATACATAGTAGATCATTCTGAATAGCCTTGACATAATTTATAAAGACATGTAAGGTATCCGACTTCTTCTTAAGGAAGAATACCTATGTATACTTTGAATGATCATCTATAATTACCAAAGTATACAACTTCTCACCTAGGCTCTGAATTGGCAAAGGACCACACAAGTCCATGTGCAATAGGTATAAACACCTCTCAGTATCCTTGGATCCAATACTTTTAAAGGTGGTCCTAGTTTGCTTACCCATTTGACAAGCATGACAGAGACCACTTTTAACACATTTTAGTTTAGGACTATTTCTAACAAGGTTTTTAGAAAATAATCTATACATTGTCTTATAGTTAATGTGGGCAAGTCTCTTGTGTCATTGGACACAAAGAGACTCACTTTCATTAGCTACAAGACACACAGAAGAGATAGAATAATTGCAAATGAAGTCTAAGCAATACACATTTCCACTCATAGTGCTTGAGAGAATGGTCTCCAAGTCATTAGACTTTTTGATCAAGCACTTGTCATTGTGGAATTCAATGACATAGCCTAAGTCACATAGTTGGCTTATGCTTACAAGGTTGTGTTGCAACCCTTCAACATAAGCTACCCTTGTGATTGAGACTATGCCATTTGAAATCATACCATATCCTTTGGTGACTCCCTTTTCAGATTCACCAAAGATAACTTTGGGTCCATTCTTCACTGGATGGTAATCCTTTAGAAGATCCTTAGTTCCTGTCATGTGCCTTGAGCACCCACTGTCCAAGTACCATATTTGGTTGAGACTGATACTTGAACTAACCTGCAACACAAAATTTAATGTACCTTAGGATCCTAACTGATTTTGGGTCCTAGGTTCACGTTAACACCATATGGAATATTCCTAGAGAGGGCTGGTTTGGCTTGAGGTTCAATCCTTGCCTTTGACACATTGGGGTTGTGCCAACAATCAATTGCAAAGTGTCCCACTTTGCCACAACACCAACACTCATGAATGTTGTATCTTCTCTTCTGAGCATTTCTTGAGGATTGTGCAACACAGTCCTCATGTTCAAGGATAGATACAGCAACATTCTTCTTATTCCTCTCAGCAATGATTTGACTGAATGTCATTTTGTGTGTTGTCTTGATGTTATTTGTCCTGATGGCATCAACTTGCAATGACTTGGCAGCCATACAAGATTTGATGGCATCTGACACTGTGCACTCAGACATGTTTATAGATTTGGCAGAAGTCATTTTCTTGACTGATTTAACCTTAGAAGGGCTTGCCTTCTTATTCATGAATGATGTGGCTGAAGTACCAAAAACAAATGGTCCATGTTGGGTCATTTGAATTTCCTCATGGGGAGCCTTCATGACACTCAATCTCATTCCCTTTCTTCCACTATATGAAGGAGCATTTTCCTTCCTATAGCACCTCTCATTCTTCCAGTGACCATAAATGCTTTCATGGTCATACCTGTTGGAGGGAAGTATCACCTTTTGAAAGGTGGGTTGAGGCTTAGCCTTCTCCTTGCTCTTTACTCCACTCCCTTCTCCTACTTCCATTTTATTGAATCCTAATCCTCTCCTATTGGTTTGAAAGGAGAAGGTGTCAATAATAGGTAGCACAGATTTGGGCTTGGAGAATTGAGCCACCATGCTCTTCTCCTTCTCTAGCTTTTCTTCAAGGTCCTTGATGACCTTGTTCTTCAGGGAAATAGTGCTTAATTGCACAACAGTTAACCCCTGTAAATGACTAATTTGTCTACTCATCTGAGCCACCAGGGTGGTAGGTTCATAGTTGGCATCCTTAGTCATTTTGAGAGAAACAATTTCCTGGGCTTGCCTCTTGGCAAGCTTCTTGCTCTTCTTCAGAGCCTCCAAAAGATCACCATATTTGTCAGTCAATTGATTGAGTTCTTCCCCAGCTTCTTTGCCCCTTTCATCAATTGATGAAGGTGCATCAGATTCTGGACTAGTCTCATAATCAGAAGAGGGTATGGAATGAGATAGTACCTGATCATTGTCAGAAGCATTCTGACTTCCTTCCTCATCAGTGAAGGCCATAAGTCCTAGCTGAACAGTGCCTTCTTCATCCTCCTCTTCATCATTATCTGAGTGTGAAAGAGGGGCCCTAATTTCTATCCTGGCAGCAGGATAGTCTTCTTCCTCCTGATCAGCAAATAGCCCCAAGTAGGCTTCCTCCTCACCATCTGAATCTGAAGATGAAGATTCAGATTCACTCCAGCTCTTGTCTTTCTTAGCTAGGAAGGATTTTTCTCCCTTCCTCTCCTTCTGGTGATGAGGCTTCTTGTCACCTCTTTCCTGTCTCTTGACTGGACAGTCAGCAATGACATGTCCAGGCTTACTACAGCAATAACAAATTATGTTAGTTGAAACATGTTTACTAGATTTAGAGTCATACCTGTCCCCTTTGGGATGTTGCCTCTCAGATCTGTAATGATCCTTCTTGGGATGAGAAGAGGAGGAAGGTTTGTTCTTCCATTGTTTCCTCATGATCATCTTCTTGAACTGCCTTGTGAAGGCAGCAAACTCCTCATCAGAAGAGGAGCTGTCTGAATTGCAGCTCTCAGATTTCTCAGATTCAGCAGCCTTTCTTGGAGGTGACTGCACTCTACCCTTGTTCTTCTTAGAGCTTTCAGCTTTGAGAGCAACAGATCTCTCCCTTGTGTGAGCCCTGGAGGAAGTATCCTCCTTTCTTGCAGAAAGCTGCATCTCATATGAGAGCAGTTTCCCAAACAGTGTATGGGTAGGGGTTTCTCCAAGTCTTGCCCCTTCCCTGATTGCACATATTTTAGTGTCCCAATCTCTAGTTAGAGATCTAAGGAACTTGTCATTGAGTTCATAATCTGTGAACACCCTTCCATAGGTTCTTAGTTCATTTACAATCCTAAAGAACTTTTCATAGCACATGGAGATATTCTCCTGGCTCAGCTGTCTGAAGGCTTCATACTCCTGATTGATGAGTGACTTTCTATCATCCCTCACTTCAGCTGTTCCCTCCATATAAACAACTAATGTGTCCCACATTTTCTTGGCAGTTTGGCAGTGTACCAAGTTCTGAAATGTAGTATCATCAATGGCATTTACTATTATGTTTTGGGCTCTCTTGTCCATAGTGTACAATGGTATCTCATCATTGGTCAGCTCAGAAAATACCTTAAGTACTTTTCTAGTAGGGTCAATAGCGGAGACTTTCTCAAAGGTATAAGGACCATTTTTGACAGTTAAAAAGATCCTTGGGTCCGATGCTTCCATGAATAGCCTTACCCTTTGCTTCCATATACCAAAGTTTTCTTTGGAGCATATGGACAACTTCATTGACCCCAACTCCTTCATCATTCCACTGTTGGCCATTGGATTTCAGATTTGACTACTCCTGTATAGGATCTGATCAGATTGTTAAGTCCTTTTGATCAACCTACCTCTGATACCACTTGATAGTTTATATAGGTGTAGTCAATAATACCTAGATGGGGGGTGAATAAGTTTTACTTATTTTATTTATATAATCCTAATGTATCTAGCTGCAGAAAACTCAATCACAGAAAGCACACAAGGATTTATATAGGTTCCTCAAGACAGGGTGTCTTGAGTAGTCCTCTTTCCCCCTTCACCTTTCTAACAGTGAGTTAGACAAGGCCACAAACTCCAATCTCAGCTCCTTGAGCTTACACCACAAGTTCCTCAGAACTTCTCAGATCAAGAGTGATCCTACCTCAGGCACAGCAGCCCTACCCTCAGGCTCAGCAACCCTACACCTCAGGCACAGCAGCCCTACACTCAGGCTCAACAGCCCTACACCTCAGGCTCAGCAGCCCTGCACCTCAGAGTTATGTAACTCCTACCACTCAGAAATCACACAGATTTCCTACCTCAGACCTATCAAGAAGTCCTACCACTCAAGCTGTCAACACAGCTTTACACACAGGCTCAACAGCCTTTCACTCAGGCAACAATGCCTTACAAAGATATAAGAGAGTTTGTACTAAATACAGAAGATAAAATGTTTACTCTCAGGTCTTCTGTTTTCCTTCTTCAGATCTGAAAGACAGCAGCTTCAGATTTGAATCACCTTGATCTTCTCCTTCAGCAAAGCAGAAGATCAACTTGCCATTCTTGAGTTGGTACATGAAGAGCTAACTAATCTCCCTCAGAAGATTAACTTCAGCTTCAGAGAACAACTTCAACTGGCTGAAACGTGAATGCTCGATTGCGGCTTGTAGCAAAAGCTTTTCAATGGAACAGTGCTTGTTGTTGTGCCCTAGCTTTTGCTTTTATACCTCCAAAAGGCTTCAACGACTATTTTGATCCTCCTGACACAGTCTGGGGCAGATTGGAGTTGTTTTTCCCTTTTTATTTTCGCTTGCGCCAAAAGCAGATCCCGTCAGCGCATTTGAATCTGTCTCAGCGGTTGGGATGAGATAGCTTCCAGTCTCAGCGGTTGCTCCAGTCTCCTTCTCAGTGGATCCGCTGAGACGGCTCCTTGTCTCAGCGGTTTTTGACCCTTCGTCTCAGCGGTTCTGCTGAGACAGATCTTCATCTCCTTGTAGATGATTTCTTCTCATCTAAGGGCATGTTTGACCCTTCCTTTTGAGTCACCTGTGCCTGTATATCCTACACAAGTATAGTTTTGTTAAATACAATATGTCCTTAGCATTGAGAGTGATGCCTCTTCAAATCAAGGTAATATTGAGGGCAATATACCCAACACCCACAGTGGAGCATGCAAACAGTTTTGAAAGAACATTTGTGGTGGGAATAAAACTTTCTCATCAACAAAAACTCCCACAAACATAACATCAAACATATTATAATTATATAACAAAATTCATCTTATTTTAATTCATCTGTACTATATGGATTTCGCTATTCAGGAGAAAGAAGGTAATGAAATTCATATTACATATATACTATACTAGCAGTTATGTACGGGACTCTGCCAGACTGCTTTTTGGGCAAAAAACTTAAAATTTATTTATGCACTTTAAATTTAATTTTAAACTCGCAATAGTAACATTTGTTGAGAGTACTGTACTTTGTAGTATTTATATGCTGTGCAAATTTGTAATCAAGCAAATGTGATGACTACTTCTAAAGATTAGTGGTGGAGATGTATATGCACAACATTTTTCTTAGATTTCATATTCATTAGTAACAAGGTTAGAAATACTATTTTACTTTGGCCTACCATAACGTCGAAGAGGTAGTCATAATTGACTTCATGTTTCAAATGATTTAATGAAATATGGATTTGACTGACAGCCTGTTTGACTGTGTACCCTAATTCCACCATAGTAGGGAACCGGGGAGAATAAAGTGCACTTGCTGCACTTTACGGTGCAGTGCGGCATCCAACAGATGCGAGATCATCTCGACTCGCGCGGAGATGCGTGCACATCACATCTCGCTTTGAGATGTATGCGCGCGAGCTGAGATGAGCTCGCATCCGTTGGATGTCGCACTGCACCGTAAAGTACAGCAAGTGCACTTTACTCTCCCCGGTTCCTCATAGTAGACTTGATATTCAACATGTCATTGTCTCTGAGTTTATCGTGTAGACCTTCAACGACTCTCACAATATCAAGAGTATTGCTCGTTTTATTTTAGCTTAGTATTTGCTTGGATGAATCAAAATGAGTAATACTTCTGATATTGTGAGGGTTTAGTTGTTATAAATGGTATCAGAGCCAGATCTCCTATAGTACGATGTGTGATTTGGAGATGAATCACGTAGGAATTGACGGGTCTGTTCAGTGACATGATCATCCAGTAGGTCATCCAGCAGCTCTCCTATAGACGTGATCATTCAGCAGGTCATCCTTTTCAAGATCCCAGTCTGCAAATGCTCCTCCATCAACTGCAACTGCTGTAATTTTCAACAAAGAAATTTATTAAGAATGAATTCAAAACCTTTGAAAATGTACACGTACCTAGTTCTACAATAAGAACGTAATACTTTTTAAAATAGTTAGGAGGACACTTACACAGAGTTATTATAGGCTCTACCTCAGAATCTATTATCTGTTTCCAAAGAAACGATTTACAGACTTCTGGACACTACAACTATACCTGTGTTCCAATATGGAATATCACGGTTACTGTTTTTCTAAAATTAACTGGAAATCATCAAGTTTGGAATGAAACTAATTAACGGAAGAAGAATCAAACTGAGTCAGATTGTGTTATCAAGTTTGGAATAACACTCTCTTTCAATGTAAGAAAGACGAATCCAGATGAAGTTACTAACATCATATTTGGAATAAAATAACTCGCTAGATTCGTGCTCAACAACCAAGAGCATCAACTGAGCACATCATCTTGCTTTGACAAAGGAAATCAGAAAAATAAAAAACACTGGTTTTGGACTAAGCTGATCTAAATCGCCTTCAGTCTCATTTCCCACACTGTTTTGTTAGTCGGTCTTTGGGCATTCCCTTCGTCAATGGATCGACTTGATTATCTTTTGATCGCACATCGATCAAAGAGATGATTCCTTGTTCCTTCAGATAATTCAGTAAAACGTGTCTCAGTCGTACATGTCTCCTCTTGGTATTATAGAGATAATTTTTAACGACTTGAGTTGCTGCTTAATTATCGCAATACAAGCTCAAAGAATTGACTTGTAGCCTTGGCAAAGGAATATCTAGTATCAGATTTCTGATCCAGTCTGCCTCTTCACCAGCCGAAGCTAGGGCAAACAACTCAGTTTCCATAGACAACAAAACTATACAAGTCTGTCTTTTGGATTTCCAAGTGATGACAGTTCCACCAAAAGTGAATATATATCAACTGGTAGACTTGTTGTTACCAACTTCTGAACATCAGGATGCGTCAAAGTCTTCATCCACAGTAGAAGGGTAACCAGTGTAGCATAGAGCGTGACCTATAGTACCTCTCAGGTATCTCATCAACATGTCAATGGCATCCCAGTGCTCTTTGCTTGAACTACTAGTAAAGCGGCTAAGCATGCCAACAAAGAAGACAATGTTTGGTCGTGTACAACTTGTGGCGTACATGAGACTACTAATTATTCAAGAATAATTGACTTGATCGACGTTGGTCCCTACATTAGGATTCAACTTAACGTTGCGATCAATGGTGTATCTACAGGCCTGCAGTCTTTATATCCCCAGGTAGAAAGAAGTTGCTCTACATAATGAGCCTGAGTAAGAGTAACACGACCCTTGTCAATTCTAACTTTCATACATAACAAGGTATTAACAGGACCGAGGTCATTCATGTCAAATGCTTGTGCGAGAGTGGATTTAATATCCTCCACTGCAACAAGATCAAATCTCAGAATCAACATGTCATCCACATATAGACATATGATGTATGTCCTATTTGACATTGAGCGGTGATAAAGACATTTATCAGAGAGACTGGACTGAAATCCAAAGCTCTTTACCACTTAGTCAAATTTCATGTGCCACATCTCATGCTCTTGTTTAAGCCATAGATTGATTTATCTAGTTTGCATTCTTTATCTTTTAGATCTTTATATACATGATCTTCAGGTTGTGCCATGTAGATCTCTTCATCAAGCTCTCTATTTAAGAATATTGTTTTTATGTCTATGTGATGAACTATAAAGTTCTCGATAGAGACCAAGACGAGAAGAATCCTAATAGTGGATATGTGACACACATCTGAATAGACGTTAAAGTAGTCAATTTCCCTTTGTTGCTTATAATATTTACCTATTAGACGTGCCTTGTATCTAGCTATAGACTCATCACTGTGTAATTTCTTCTTCAACACCACTTGCATCCCAGGACTTTAACTCCTTTAGGGAGGTCCACTAGATGTTAGGTGTTGTTTCGTAGCAGTTGTTGAAACCAGCAACCGGTCTCTTGAGTTCAGACTCACTGGGGGAGTAGCCGTCACCTACTTATCCCTAGTTTTCACTCTTGACTGTGGACGAAGAATTATGAACTGACCCACGGCTGTAGCGAGGAGGTCCCGCCACACACCCGAAAGATCTTAGAGAGCTTCCCCTCCCAAACTAATGCTCAGCCGGACACCTTGGAGGGCACTAGTTGTAACATCCCGTCTTTTATTGGGTCACTAGGCCCTAGTGAGCCCAATAAAAGTAGGCCCAAACGGTAGAAATGACCCGGTATAGGGTTATGTGCTACGAACCCCGATCTGACTTCTGTCAGATCCGTTAGACTCGTATGACCAATACGGGTGCAACGGAATTCGTTGCACTGCGATCTGGGGTCGTTTAGCGAAAACGACCATTTTGAGTATCGTTGTGCGCCGCTACCACACTATAGTGGGATAGTGGCCAAACATATCTGACTTCTGTCAGATCCGTTAGACTCGTATGACCAATACGAGTGCAACGGAATTCGTTGCACCGCGATCTGAGGTCGTTTAGAGAAAATGACCATTTTAAGTATCGTTGTGCGCCGCTACCACACTATAGTGGGATAATGGCCAAACATACCCCGAATTGACTTCTGTCAGTTCCATTAGACTCGTATGAACGTTACAAGCGCAACGGAATTTGTTGCGCCTCGATCCGAGGTCGTTTAGAGAAAACGACCATTTTGAGTATCGTTGTGCGCCGCTACCACACTATAGTGGGATAGTGGCCAAACATACCCCAAATGGACTTCTGTCAGTTCCATTAGACTCGTATGAACGATACAAGCGCAATGGAATTCGTTGCGCGTCGATCCGAGGTCGTTTAGAGAAAACGATCATTTTGAGTATCGTTGTGCGCCGCTACCTTACTATAATGGGATATTGGCCAAACATACTCCGATCTGACTTCCGCCAGTCTCATTAAACTCGTATGAACGATACAAGCGCAACGGAATTTGTTGCGCCTCGATCCGAGGTCATATGGAGAGTATGACATTTTAGGACTATGCAGACCACCTCAGTGCAACGCACGAAATGTGAAGCACACAAACTCGGCATCGGCCCCGACAAATTTTGATGGACCCCGGGACCATAAAGGACCCCGCCCTAAGTTGACCTCGGTCAACCCCCCCCCCCCCCCCCGAAGCCCCTCCCCCCAAGGGAGGGGGCTGCCCATGGATAGGCAACCCCCTATTGGGGCAAGGGGGCAGGAGAGAGAAGGGAAGGGGGGGGGGAGAGAAAATATCTCCCCCACCCATCCCTTCCTTTTAGCCCACGTGGGCTAAAAGGAAGGAGAGGGGAGGCCTCCCCCTCCCCTATATAAGAGGGGCTCGGCCCCCTCCCTGAGTGCCCCCCCTCTCAGCCTCCTCCTTCTCCCCTGCCGGCTAGCCCAGCCAGCCCCCTGCCGGAGCCCTGCCCAACCAAACCGCCACCCTCCTCTCCATGGCAAGCCACCACCGTCCCTCCACCTCCCGAGCTCCACCTCCATCACAGGTAGACGCCCTCCCCTCCTCCTTCCTACTCCCCTGAGCCAGGTCGACCCCCTCCCCGTCGCCGGAGCGCCGCCAGCACCACCCCGAGCCTTGCAAGGCTCGGGTGGAGGCATGGCCGTGGAAGCCAACCCCCCCCCCCCCCCCCCCCCCCCCCCGTAACGACCCAATTTCCAATACGAATTAAAATAAAAGGAAGTTGGTGTGCCAATAAAATTAAGAGTTGAGAATGAATTTGGGTGCTAATAGGAGACCTTGGTGTGCGTATAGTGAGATTTAAGAAATTGGGTGTGCCGATAGTGAAATGGGTGCGTCAATAGGGCTGTTTTGTTATGACTATCTAAGGTAATTAGTTGGGCAAGAATTGGTGTGCATATTATATTAAAGATGGAATGGTGTGCGAATAGAAAGGCTTAATTGTACGAGGGAAGGCGTGGATTTAAGCGGTGGAGTGGCCGACCCCATGGGGTGCGCGGTTTGACGCGGCCCGCTCACCGGCGGGGGGGGGGGGGGGGGGGGGGGTGCGGCAGCGCCGCGCGCGTTGCGGTTGGCGTGCTTATCGCGTATTTTCGGATTGACGGTTGGTGGCGGGAATGTCGGTTCCGGCTTTGATCTCCCACTCTCTCCCACTAAAGTAGTGGGGGGAGTGGTTTACGGGAGTAACCGCCATCCGTTTTTTCTCATAGATGAGAGCCCATGATGAATCCTCATCAACATTTTTTAGGTGAGGTCGTGCGTTCACGAACAACGGATCATGCCACCGCGTTCACGACCGCGCCAAACGAAGCCTTATTCTAACCATGCTGCTACAAGCAATACTACTACTTAAGGCCTATGCTTTTCAGAAAAATTTAAATACGGGCAACGCACGTTCCTCTTTGTGCGGGGGGGGGGGGGGGGGGGGATGCGTCCGTCAAAATAGTTCAAACATAATTTTTTGATCCAATTTTTGGTGCGTCGGACGCACACAGAAGTGTGTGCTAGAGGAAATTCGACCGTAAAAAACGTCCATCCATCAATTGAAAATCAATTTGGAAATTATAGCCGTATTTTGCATTACATCTGTAAGTTTCAGTTTGATTTCAACCGTTGAATTACCGATTTTACGACCGGATTTACTCTAGCACACACTTCTATGTGCGTCGGACGCACAGTAATACGCTTACAATTTTTATGAGAGAAATTTGACTTGAATTTGGATTGGACTGAATTTTCCGATTGGAAAAATCGAACTCGATTTTCCAGATGAATTTCAACCGTTGGATTACCGTTTTTTACGATCGAATTTTTCGCCGCACATAGAGGATCGTGCGTTGCCCCCGCAGAAATATTTCTCCATGCTTTTCTAGCTTGAGGAAACATCATATATAGTCTGGAAGATATAAAAGCACGGAGAATAAGATTTTTTCCACTACCATTGACATCCCACATCCCAAGGAGGAGAGATATTTAGGTACGAGTAACTCACAGTGATCATAATAGATCAATATGCAGGAGCAAATACAACCGTATGATCCGTGAGTTCAACGTTGTAGATTGTTTCCGAAAATATACAATCATATTGAAAAGTGATCGTGTTCTAGATCAATTATGCTCTAAAAATTAGTGCTGACAGAAATACACGGCGGGGTAGGGGATCACGCACGGTGATCTAAGATGTGTTGCAAGTACTAACATTTTTCCCCAAAGGAGAGCCTTTCATCTTCTTCTTAGGCTTTATTTGGCGCGGCGGTGGCAGACGGCGGGAGGAGACGAAGGTCTCGAACCGGAGGGACGGAGGCGGGGATCGAAACGTGGCAGCCGGGCAGCTTTTCCTTCTTGAAGCGGGACCAGACGCGGCAAACGCCACCGCCGGGCGTTTGATTACTCGCCTTGCGGCGGCATTTGCCGCAAACGCCGCCTCCAAACGTCGCGCCAAATGAACCCTCGATATAAAGGGAACATACAAAGTCATGCCCTATTTCAAATTGGGAAGAGCCCCCCATCTATACCGTCTGGTCGCCTGGTTCGCTAAGTGAGAACGACGATGGAGGAAACTGAAGCAGAGAATCCCAAGAAGAAGAGAAGGATGGCCATGAATACGATAGAAGACCCTGCGGCAAACTCGACTGATTCACCTAAGGAGAATCAGAAAAGGAAGAAAAGGAAGAGCAGAATAGAAGAGTATGGACGAAAAAACGAGATTCCCTCTGTCAGTATCGCCGTAATGGGCTCCATCATCAACAACACTCAGTCCCAAGAGCTCGCCACTCTTGTAAGTCGTGTTTTCTGCTTACTACTGGAAATCCTCCTTCCGTCTTCCGAACCTCGTTTTATTCTTTTCTCGAGCTCTTTATCAGCTAGCAGGTCAGATTGCTCGGGCCGCCACCATCTTCCAAGTCGACGAGGTCGGATTTCAGTGTTTCACCTTAATCAACTCCGTGAAATGGGCGGATCCTTTTATTTACAAACAGTTATTTGGTGTGCAGGTAGTGGTGGTTGATAATAAGGCTGTTTCGAGTAATGGTTCTGTGGTGGATGATGGCGATGGAGATGAGAGCGGCGCACAATTCCTTGTGAAGATTTTGCAGTATTTGGAGACGCCGCAGTATCTTCGGCGCCGACTCTTCCCGATGCACAGCAGCTTAAAGCATGTGGTGAGATTTGTTTTTGCAAATTCTAATATCTAGCAGTGAAGATGAATATCATATGAATTGGGGGGGGGGGGGGGGGGGGGTGGATGAGTAGTTTTGTTTTTGTTCTTTGCAGGGTTTGCTTCCCCCTCTCGATGCTCCTCATCATGTCCGCAAGCATGAATGGTCTCCATTTCGTGAAGGTGATATCTTCTCTGTAATTTTATTTTCATTATACCTTCATAAAGCATATCGAAATGTTAGAAATGGGGGGATTTGCTACGGTAATATTAGAGGATGCAATTTGTGCTATAATCATACCTTATAGAGTGTGATAGAGGTTATAATGAGTGAATGGGTTGTCTTCTTCTGCTTCTTCTTCTTCTTCTCTTTCTTCCTAGTTCTCTTCCCAAGTTTTCTTCTTCCCCAACAATTTTGGATACACCGGACCAGATGATAGAGTGTTACTGTCACTTCTTCATTGACGAGGACAAAGTGGAATCTTGTATCCACAAATTAGATGATATCAAATTACTGCTTAGAGAATCTATGAAGGCTATTCTCTCATTTTGTCTTCAATGAATAGAATCTTGCAACAGCGATGGTGTGGTCTACCTATGCTGACTTTAATCAAGAAATCGAGGGCGTTGATCATGAGATTGACCTTGAACGCGAGCTATAGATTCAGTATGCTACAGGCTAACACTTCGAAAACCAATGTAGTTGAAAGAACAATATAATTTCAGTATGCTATGCATTAGCGCTTCGAAAGACAATGTTGATGAGGAGACAAAATAAGATCATGTCTATGTTTTTAGTGTATCTGGCCATTTCTTTGTGCGGATGAGCTCAGTAGAACCAGTAATGATTTCGTAAGAATGATGACATTATCCTAATACTTCACTTGATTTAGATAAGACTCGGTTCTTACTATTTTACAAAGTAAAAATAACTCACAACAATCTGTCTAACATTTATCTTCAACAAGTAGAATAATGATAATAGGATGTTTGGTTTCCATTTCTTTTTTTCACTTGGGTGGATATGTACAAACTTAGTAACTTGCATACATCTGAAATTTACAATCTTCATCGTCATCAATAACCATGTCTCAACTATTTGTGGTCAGATTTATGAATTCTCAAATTTCATTTGTTTGCGTCTGCCAGAGATGTTAAAACTAATTTATGCAGATTATCTATAGCAATATTCATCCATGCTATATCGAGTCTATCTCTTTGCTTTCCTAAGTGTTAGTCACTAACTATATCTACTACTTGGGATATTTGCTAACCTTCTTTGAACGTTCTCCCGTGACATGCCCTAATGAATTAAGTCTATTTTTTCATTTTATTTTAGATAAATGTCAATTTCATCCGAGTCTCTAATATAATCATTCATTAATCTACATTTTCTAGTTTTGTTCATGTATTGATCTTAGCATTCTTATTTCTACCACATTCAACTTAGCTCTCATTTTCTTATTGCCCAACATTCATATCTATACAACTTTGTCGGTATAATAACAAGTTTTCAAAATTTACATTTAAGTCTTCAAGTTATTTTCTTATCCACTATATTCTCAATGCACTTTTCCAATTTGCATCCAACCTTAACTCTAGGTTTATAACTTAATCAGTACCCTACATTCTTTTGAATAATCTATCCAAGATATTTAAACTTATTACCATTATGTATTTTTTTATCTTCTAATAAGATAAATTGATAATTGCTAATTTCAGCTCCACTATAGTTGCAAATCATTTATTCAATTTTATTTTGCTAATTTGAAGCACTTTATCTTCTAAACAACATTTCCATTATTGTTTACACCCAACCTTAACTTTAGAGTTTATAACAAATCAATATCCCCATTCTTTTGAATAATCAATCCAAGATTCCTAAACTTACCCATAGGTATCTCTTCATCTTATAAAACGAATTGATAATTGCTAATGCCAACTCGGCAACTCCACTAAAATTGCAAATTATTTACTCAAATATTTTCATCATTATATTTTTCACTTTACTCAGGCAAATCTGTAACGGCCCCATTATTCGGCTACCGCCAAAATTTAACATATTCATTATCTTTTATCAGTTAATCATCAGAGACGCCAGGTAGAAACATTCATCGATCATAAGTACCATGACAGAGTACAAAAAAGGAAAGTGCATGGTAATTAAAACAGATATGGTACAACAGATAGCCTAACATTATACATGCAAAAGGAGGGCTTATCACAAAACTGTAGTATATGTACAAAACTGACTCAGCCAAAACTCATAACAACACACTACTATGTACATACACATATATCAAAAGGACTACTCACTCTACATGAAATAAAACAGAAACTCCTCATGAGGGCACTCGGGATCTCTGCACCTCTCCCGGTGAGCATCCAGAAATGTAAACACTGCGGTAGAAACTTCTACCCAAAGACGGCACTTCTTCTGTTGACGAGGAGAATATGGTGGACGTGGATTACTGGTTGCTAGGGCGCCCTCTTCCTTGACCTATTTAGTTTCATTTTTTCTAATTAGTCAAAGTACTAAGCGAACTCTTATCTTTCCCTTTAAGTAATGAGCTATTTATGGATTTTATAATTCATACTTCTTATTGACTTTTCTTCTTATCCTTCCTCGTTCACTTTCTTCTTTATATTTCCTTTTGGATACGTACGTTCGTGTTCATTTAGTATGTATTTACATATTCATTTATGTCACTTCTTCTTTTAAAATGTTGGGGACTTCATTGCTTTTTATTTTACTTACTGGGCAATGATAAAGACACATTGGCATTTCTTTTATTCGTATTTATATAGCGCGCTTGCATGTATTTATCTGCGTGTCTTTTCATATTCGCACACATATAAATCCTTACATGCCTTTTCATATTCACACGTTACTTTATGTATTTTCATGTTGGGAGGACATTCACCCCACCTCCACTAGTTGGGTACATCCTTAACATGACCCATTATATCGATGCATCCTTTTTATTATTCTCTTTATAATATGTCGCTTTTTAGCCATTCTTTTTATCATCATAAACTTAATAGCTTTTTTACTTTCTTATTGAGTCGTTATTTCACATCATAAATTGGACTCATCAATATATCAATCATAAAGCAGTGTAGTAACTAGAACCATAGTAACACCAGTTATATAAAATAACTAATTGTACATACGGAAATAAGAACTCACCGCAGCCATTCCTTTGTCCCTCCTCGCACCGTCATTGCGTCTCCCGTCTCCTTGAGATGCCATGACCTATAAAAGGTTCAATCTGAATTACTTACATTTTCAATGGGTTCCACTTAACCTAATTAGGCCAAATTCGCCTTAAGCGGACTATATGTTGGCTGCCCTAATTTTACACAAAGGGGTTTTCACCAAATTAGTGAGGGAACATCACCCTCAAGTCTAAGCTTACCTATTGGAAGCAAAAGGATTCAACACACCAAGAATTTATTGCTGCCCTAATTTCAAGGGAAGAGGTTTTGCTCCAATTGAGGAACATATTAGGAGTCTTTTTCCAACATTAGGAACACCTAGAAATTGAGAAATTTGCATTACAACAACTAGGGTTCCACTGATTTTGTATAAACTTGCAAAATAACTTAAGGGTTGACATAAGAATCCATTTCAGAAACTTTTAAGAAAAAAAAGAAATGAAAGAAACCCAAAATAAATCTAACCATAGCATTTCGACTCTTCCAATCCATGTAAAACTTCACATTAGAATGAAGAGGAGTGGAGAGGAAAGGATTACCTTTCTAGAGAAGGAGAAATCACGAAAATCGGAGGGGATTTGTGCTCTCGGGAGCGTGCGGCGTCGAGCGGCTTCCGCCTGGTGTCGGGCTTTCGTCGTGCGTAACTGAGAGAGAATAAGGAAGTGTTCGGCTTAATAGCGTAATAACCGTCTCCCCCTATACACGACACTTTAACAGTGACTATCGTGAGTCACTTGGACCGACTATTTGGTCATGCCTGGTTATTAACTAGATACTTGATTTGATCCCATTTTTCCTCTTAATTTCAGCCAACATTTAATTCATTGTTACTTAAACCTAATTGTTGTTATAATACAATTATGAATCACGTACGACACATTACGTACGTCGCATACGTATTAATTATTTGTTTATTTTTCTTTATCGTACCTTTTAATTTACGTCGCTTCGACGCGCACATTTATTTGCATAGAATAATACAATTATTCATACCTTTCATCGACGACGTCACAATTCTCCCCTCATTGGATTTTTGTTCGTGGAAATCTTCAATTTGAATTTGCATCAAAGAGATGAGGGAAGAGATCTCTCATTACTTCCTCTTTTTCCCAAGTTGCCTCATGAACGCTATGCCCTTTCCACTAGACTTTAACGAATCGAACTTATTGGTTTCGGAGTTGCTTATTTTGCCAATCTACAATCTTGTATGTCTCGGTTTGTCTTGATAGATCAGATTCGATTTGAATTTGCTCAGAAAGAACTATTTTATCTGGATCAACTATACACTTCCTAAAGGAAGACATGTTAAACACGTAATGAAGGTTCTGAAGGTCACCGGATAATGCCAAGCGATATGCTACCTCCCCAATCCTTTCAGTGATTAGGAATGACCCCACATATCTTGGGCTAAGATTTCCAATTCGACGAATTCACGAAGTTCCTTTGAAAGGTTTTATCTTCAGACAGATCATGTCACTCACATTAAACTCTATTCTTTGATGTCTGGCGTTGTAATACTTTTGTTGTCTGTCTTGAGCTATTTTCAACCTTTCTCGTACAATTGCAATCTTATCATACATATTATCTACCTTTTCCTTTTTAAATAACTTTTGCTCACCATCCTCTGCCCAGCTTAGAGGAGTTCGACACCTCCGCCCATACAAAGCTTCAAATGGTGTCATCTGAATACTTGATTGATAGCTATCATTATAAGAAAATTCCACTAGTGCTAGGTATTTCTCCCATGATCCTTTTAGATCAAGTACGACCATTCTCAAGAGGTCTTTTAACATCTAAATGGTTCGCTCTGACTGACCATCAATTTTCGGGTGAAAGGTAGTGCTATATAATAATCTTGTTCCCAACCTTATTTGTACTAACTTCCAAGTATCAGATGTAAAACGTCCATCTCTGTTAGAGATTATAGATCGGTGAATTTCATGGTATTTCACAATAACATCAATGCATTGGGTGACTAACCTTTCTACTGGCCCGTCTTTCTTCATGGGAATGAAATGCACAACTTTTGTTAGTCGATCAATAACGACCCATATACCATTGTTTCCAAGTTTACTCCTCGGTAGCCCCGTAACAAAGTCCATGGCTATATCATCCCACCTCCTCTCAGGGATGAGTAAGGATTGTAAGTATCCGCCGGGCTTTTGATGTTCTGTTTACACAACTTGACATGTGTGACCTTTTGCAATATATTTAATTACATCAGTTTTCATTCCTGGCCACCAGAATTCTTGTTTTAGGTCTTGGTATATTTTTGTTCTTCCAGGATGAATTGAATAGGTTGTGTTATGTGCTTCATAAAGTATCTCCATTCGAAGCGCATTGACATTCAGAATACATAACCTTTCATTCATAAATAATAACCCATTATCCTCCACAAATGCAGTTGATTTGCCACTTTTTATCTTTTCAAGAAATTTCACAAATATAGGATCCTGATTCATAGCTTTACTTATCCTTTCTTTAATTGGATGTTCTGCTATCAATTGAAAGAGTTGACTTCGAGTCTGGGAGGTGGTTATACATGTAAGCAATTCTAATTTTTGCAATTCTCGCAACAACTCTTTCTGCTCTGTTAATGATACTATCATGGATGCTAAATTCTTTCTGCTTAGAGCATCAACTACAACATTAGCTTTATCTGGGTGGTATTTGATGTCCACATCGTAATCTTTAATTAATTCCAACCATCGTCTCTGTCGTAAGTTTATTTTCTTCTGGGAGAAGATGTATTTCAACCTTTTGTGATCCGTGAAAATCGCACACTGAGCAACATATAAATAATGTCGCCAGATTTTTAGTGCAAAAATGACTGCTACCAATTCTAAGTCATGAGTCGGGTAATCTCGTTCGGGATCCTTCAATTGTCTCGAAGCATACGCTATGACTTTCCCCTTTTGCATTAACACACATCCAAGGCCTTTCAGAGATGCGTCACTATAGATCTGGAAACCTTCAATGCCATAGGGCATTACTAACACTGTGTTGTCGTCAATCTTTCTTTTAATTCACTAAATGCATCATGACATTCATCAGTCCAGGAGAATAGAATATTCTTTTGGGTTAATTTAGTAAGCGGTAGCGCGATCTTCGAGAAATCTTTTACAAATTTCCTATAATAACCCGCCAAACCAAGAAAACTCAGAATTTCTATGGTAGTAGTCGGTCTTGGCCAATTCAGAATTACTTCTTTCTTTGCTGGGTCTACAGACAACACATGCTCCGTAACCACATGACCCAAGAAAGAGACTTCATTCAACCAAAAGTCATATTTTGAGAACTTTGCATGCAAGGCGTGATTTTTCAGTGTTTGCAACACAATCTTTAAGTGTTATGTATGTTCACCATTATCTTTTGAGTATATAAGGATGTCATCGATGAGTACGATAACAAACTTATCTAGGAATTCCTTGAATACCCTGTTCATTAAATTCATAAAAACAGCGGGCGCGTTCGTCAGTCCAAAGGTCATTACTACGACCTCAAAATGTCAGTATCTGGTACTAAAAGCGGTTTTGTAGACATCTTCTTCCTTGATTCTCACTTGGTGATAACCTGATCTGAGGTCAATTTTTGAGAATAATTTTGCATTCACCAATTTATCGAATAAATCGTCGATGCGAGGTAGTGGGTATTGATTTCAGATTGTCAATTTATTCAGTTCTCGATAATCTACACATAATCGCAACGAACCGTCTTTCTTTTTGACAAAAAGCACTGGAGCACCTCATGACGATGTACTTGGACGTATAAAGTTTTTATCTAACAATTCTTGTAGTTGACTTTTCAATTCTGCCAATTCTTTAGGAGCCATACGATATGGTGCTTTCGCTACAGGTGCAACTCCTTCCACTAGATTGATGGTGAACTCAACCTCTCTCGTAGGACGCACTCGTGGTTATTATTCCGGGAATACTTAGAGGAAGTCACACACCACAGGAACTGTACTCGGTTCACACGTCACTGTACTATTCCCTTTAATCATCACTAACATTGCTTCACAACCTTTCCTTATTTTCTTCATTGCCTTCATCGAGGATATCATAATATTTGAGACTTCACTCATTCCTTTAAATATACATTGTGTATGATCTGATAATTTAAGTGTAATTTCTTTCTTTTTACAATTGATAACAGTTTCATATTGCGATAGCCAATCCATTCCCAAAATTATATCAAATTCAGATAGGGGTAGGATTGCAACATCTGCCTCTACTTGTTTGTTACTCATTGTTAATCACATTGTACATCTAAGCCGTGTATTCATTTCGGTGTTATTTGACATCTTGACTCTCAGTTCATTAAAAGATTGTTAAGGTTCCATCATTAGATGTTTAATTGCTGTTGTAGATATAAAGGAATGATTATCCCCTGTATCAACTAATACCTTCATAAGGTGATTCTGCGTATAAATCATACTTGTGATTACAGTATCAACAGCCTTTGCCCCTTGTTGGTTCAACTTGAAGACCTGAGGCTGCACTTATCTTTCTTCCCTGGGTTCCACTCCTGACCCAGATGCCACCGATTCTACACCTTTACCCTTATCAACTAGATTGTAAGTGTCCATATAATGCAATGTCGGTGTTTGGCTAGGACCACCTATGACATTCCTTTCAGATACTGACTTCCACAACAAACAATCTTGCTTATGATGTGCAGGTCGTTGTCATTTAAAACATACACCTGTTCCCTTCAGGAATTCGCCAAAATGATTTCTTCCACACGTTGGACATAGGGGCTTAATCGTATTACTGCTGGCCCCACTTTCTGTTCGGTTTTATGTTGGGGGACCTCCTCTCTTCTTTTTCCAATTCGAACCTCCACTCTTTCGAGAGAAATCTATGCTCTGCCCTTCTGGAAGTCTTTTCTTCTGAAACTCCATTCGCCTCTGCGAGTTCTCCACATCGATTTCAATTAGTTTTGCGGTTTCCACCAGTTCATTGTAGTTTTTGATCCTTTGCGATATTAGATTTACACGTACATCTTCCGGTAAACCTAATTGGAATCGGAAACAACGATCTCGTTCTTTGGCAACCATATCCCCAACATAATATGTCAATTGTGCCAACTCAGTTTCATATCGAAGGACTGGACGATTTCCTTGCATCAAACGAAAAAACTTCCCCTGGAGCATCTGCTTTTCAGGCAGTGGAACAAACCAATCAATTAATTCTTTCAGGAATTCGGCCAGAGAATATCAGCATTCACAATTCCAGCAAATCTCCCTTGTTTCAAACTGTCCCACCACCTATCTGCCTCTCTTTCCAGCAGGAAGACCACTAAATCAATTTTCCGTTCATTTGGACACTTAATTGCGTTGAAAATTAATTCAATTCGCTTTATCCAGCCTTCTGTTTCCATAGGTGTTAAACCACTCTGAAAGACTGGCAGCCGCATGTCTAAGAACTGTTTCAAATACATATCAACTATCGTTTTTGGTTGTGGTATTGCAGTATTGCCCATTCGGATCGCTTCCGCTAGTGCTTGCATGACTTCGGTTAAGGGAGTGTTTGACCTCCCGGGACTCTGTCTTTCTTCTGCCATGATAAACTGTTCCCCCTCAAGTTCATCCCTCTGTCTTCTACTTATATAGGTTCAGAAAGGTTCCTACGCGAGGAAGGCTCAACTTAGAACTTGGACAATTTCGTTTCAAATATCAAGGATGGGTTCTACTTGCTACCTTACATTTCTCCTTAAGTACTCGTGTCTCACTGAAATTTCAAACCTGACTCTGATACCACTTAATTGTAACGGCCCCATTATTCGGCTACCGCTACAATTTAACATATTCATTATCTTTTATCAGTTAATCATCAGAGGCGTTAGGTAGAAACATTCAGCGATCATAGATACCATGACAGAGTACAAAAAGGAAAGTGCAGGGCAATTAAAACATTTTTATTCCATTAAAACAGATATAGTACAACAGATAGCCCAACATTATACATGCCAAAGGAGAGCTTATCACAAAACTGTAGTATATGTACAAGGCTGGCGCAGCCAAAATTCATAACAACACACTACTATTGACAGACACATATGTCAAAAGGACTACCGACTGTACATGAAATAAAACCGAAACTCCTCATGAGGGCACTCGGGGTCTCTGCACCTCTACGGTGAGCATCCAGAACTGTAAGCACTGCGGTAGAAGTTTCTACCCAAAGATGGTACTTCTTCTGTTGACGAGGAGAACATGGTGGACGTAGATTACTGGTTGCTGGGGCGGCCTCTTCCTTGACCTATTTAGTTTCATTTTCTAATTAGTCAAAGGACTAAGCGAACTCTTATCTTTCCCTTTAATTAATGAATTATTTATGGATTTTATAATTCATACTTCTTATTGACTTTTCATCTTATCCTTCCCCGTTCACTTTCTTCTTTATATTTCCTTTTATATACATAGTTACGTACGTTCGTGTTCATTTAATATGTATTTACATATTCATTTGTCACTTCTTTTAAAATCTTGGGGACTTCATTGCTTTTTATTTTACTTACCGGGCAATGATAAAGACACATTGGCATTTCTTTTATTCGTATTTATATAGCGCGCTTGCATGTATTTATCTGCGTGTCTTTTCATATTCTCACACATATAAATCCTTTACGTGCCTTTTCATATTCGCACGTTACTTTATGTATTTTCATATTGGGAGGACATCACCCCACCTTCACTAGTTGGGTACATCCTTAACATGACCCATTATATCGATGCATCCTTTTTATTATTCTCTTTATAATATATCGCTTTTTAGCCATTCGTTTTATCATCATAAACTTAATAGCTTTTTACTTATTGAGTCGTTATTTCACATCATAAATTGAACTCATCAATATATCAATCATAAAGCAGTGTACTAACTAGAACCATAGTAACACCAGTTATATAAAATAACTAATTGTACATAGGGAAATATGAACTCACTGCAGCCTTTCCTCTATCCCTCCTCGCATCGTCATTGCGTCTCCCGTCTCCTTGGGATGCCATGACCTATAAGAGGTTCAATCTGAATTACTTACATTTTCAATGGGTTCCAGTTAACCTAATTAGGCCAAATTCGCCTTAAGCAGACTATATGTTGGCTTCCCTAATTTTACACCAAGGGGTTTTCACCAAATTAGTGAGGGAGCATCACCCTCAAGTCTAAGCGTACCTATTGGAAGCAAAAGGATTCAACACACCAAGAATTTATTGCTGCCCTAATTTCAAGGGAAGGGGTTTTGCTCCAATTGAGAGGTAGAACATATTAGGAGTCTTTTTCCAACATTAGGAACACTTAGAAATTGAGAAATTTACATTACAACAACTAGGGTTCCACTGATTTTTTATAAACTTGCAAAATAACTTAAGGGTTGGCATAAGAATCCATTTTAGAAACTTTTAAGAAGAAAAAAAATGAAAGAAACCCAAAATAAATCTAACCCTAGCATTTTGGCTCTTCCAATTCATGCAAAACTTCACATTAAAATGAAGAGGAGTGGAGAGGAAGGGATTACCTTTCTAGAGAAGGAGAAATCACGAAAATCGGAGGGGATTTGGGCTCTCGGGAGCGTGCGGCGTCGAGCAGCTTCCGCTTGACGTCGGGCTTTCGTCGTGCGTAACTAGGAGAGAATATGGAAGAGTTTGGCTTAATAGCGTAATGACCGACTCCCCCTATACGCGACACGTTAACAGTGACTATCGTGAGTCACTTGGACCGACTATTTGGTCCTACCTGGTTATTTAACTGGATACTTGATTTGATCCCATTTTCCTCTTAATTTCAGCCAACATTTAATTCATTGTTACTTAAACCTAATTGTTATAATACAATTAGGAATCACGTACGACACATTACTTATGTTGCATACGTATTAATTATTTGTTTATTTTTCTTTATCGTACCTTTTAATTTACGTCGCTTCGACACGCACATTTATTTGCATAGAATAATACAATTATTCATACCTGTCATCGGCGGCGTCACAGAATCAACTAACTGTAAGTTCTTGACTGTTTCATACTCGTGTCATACATGAGTAAACATTCCTTCAACTTGCAACCTAGAGCTACTTGACACATGTTTGGTTCCAAATCATGGATCTCCAACACCTCTTATTGTAACCGATCTATGAAGGCTCTAACAGGCTCGTCGGGTCCCTTCTTTAGGTCGAAGTGTGTTTGGTGGCCGCAGTTCCTTTTCTTTAAACTCACAAAGCACACCAATAGCTTGCATCTGAAATAGCCAAAGGTGGTGATGGACTCGTGCGACAACTGGTAGAACCATTCATGTGCCTTCACTTACCGGGCCATTAAACATGCATTTTACCCGTTAGTGAAATTACAGAGGTAGATAGAGGATTCTAAACCTTGTAAAAGAAAAAGTGTAGAATGATAAATGATGAAATTCAATTGATCACATATTTTTATCTATCTCCTATTTAGGATATGATACATTTTTGGGACACAAAACTTATTTTCATTTAATATATGATATGTGAGATATAATGATGGCATAAATGAAGACGTTAATGTTACATGCCTTCGTATTAATTTGTACTTATATTTAAATAATTAAAAATCTCAAAAACGTATCTCATATCCTAGGTTTTTTGAAAATCACTTTTCCCGTATCGATATCGTATCTCGTATCTTGTCCTCGTCCCCGTGCAACATAGGCTATATTCGTGCCCCTTAATTACCTGGCAATAGTTATCACTGAGGCCGTTTGGACCATGTCAATTTCTTCCATCTCTATGCTAGACGTCATCTTTTGCGAAAAATTTACTGATACTTTATTGACCTGTTTGATGACACCAATTATATGTATACAATATCCCCCGTGAACCATCTCATTATCATGTAACTCAAATTGACGAGGATAAACATCAATCACAGTAATAATGTCTAAGGCTCTGTAGAAGCCTTAAAGAAAATAAAGTCAAGCCTGTAGATTTTAGGCTATCTTAGAATCTATAGATTTGACCATTTTTTGAGCGTTAAAGTTATTGGATGCTAGAATTTCATTTTAGCAAGCTTCCGTTGACTTTTAACCGTGAATTTCTCCAACTTTGTGACTCTTTAGGCTTTTGCTAGTTCAACTTCCATGTGAATAATAAAAGAGTATGTTATTGAGTTACTCTAATCTCCTAGTACATTTCTCTGTCCGGCTATATCCCAACAGTTATTGTTATCAATTGTTCTTGGAATCTGCCCCATTAAAATTTTTGAGCTGCTATAACATACTGAGTGATTCAATGTAGCGATTCAATGTAGCTTAGTATCTGACTGAGAAGATGATTAAGGAATTTAACTTATTTTTATGAAAAGTAAATAGATTTCACATTTGCTATCGGGAAAATTTTCTTGGTTCAAAGCAGCGGTAAATGATGTACTCATTTTTTATTATTAATTGTTGCTTCCAAAAGAAGGTTATCATGTTGAACATTAGACTTGATCATGGTTGTTGAAGGAAGGAGGAATTATCCGATTCTTTAACTAAGGGTTGGGCTATGATTATTGTATTCCTTCATGAACTAAGAGTACAAAATTTGAGCTCCAGTGATTTTTGAAGCATATAAATAAAATAATATAGGGTGTTAAAACAAACTTGTGATGGTCTGATGGAAATCATTTTGTATATGTACATTTCTAACAGGTGTGACAGTGGAAGTGAATTCTTCAGATCCAAGGGTTACACTAGTTGATGTTGGTTTAACTAAGGTTGGTGTTCATATTTCTGCAGCCTCTTTTGTTTAATTTTCTATTTGCACTGGAAGGCTTCTTCATCACTCATCAATTATTCTAGCAAGCTTTACTTGATGGTTGGACTTGTTAGTTTACTGTTTCTAGCTTGTGCATTCCATAGTTTCATCTCTCTATATTGCACATATATATATATATATAGGGCCATTTACCGGGACCTCCCCTCTAACTTTGCTAAATTACTGAGAGCACCCCTCTTATTTTCGAAATTACAAAAAACTCCCCTATAAGTTAGCATAATTACAAAAACTTCCCTTGAAGTTTTAATTTCATTACAAAAAACCTCATCCGTGATACAATTTCATTACAAAAAAACCCAGAATTTTTGTTCATGATGTTATGAAATTAAAAGTTCAGGGGAGGTTTTTGTAATTTCGAAAATAAGAGGGGTGCTCTCAGTAATTATGCTAACTTACAGGGGAGGTACAGGTAATTATTTCTATATATATATATATATATATAATATGTATAAAATTAGGCAAGTCCGTTTTTGCATTCGCTTTGAAGGGTGTATGTCTAAGATAATCATTTTCCTACCTCTCTTCTAATGGACTTTTTTTCTTTGTCTAACAATTACCTAATAGCTTAAAGATGCCTTACTATGAGTAGTGCCGGGCTCCCCTAACGTAATATCTTTTTCTACTCGTGTACTGTTGATTGTTGAACCTCATTTGGCATATAGGTGGAAAAAGTGCTACGAGTATTAACCATGATAAGAATTCTCATCACAAAAAGAAAACTACAGGCTAAGAATCCTGACATCAACTTACTTCATGATTGTGCTAGCAAGATAGGCTACCCATACTTCTTGATGTAATGTGTATGCAGTGTTTATGTTCAAAGGCTGTAATGCATGTGTTCTGCACATGTTTAGAAGGTGGAGATGGTATGAGGACATTTACAACTTAATCGCCCCCAAAACTGGATTCAGTACAGTAACTAGAAAATGACTAGTCTCTAGATTGGATAACTATGGATTCTTCTCAATTTACCCAACAAAAAAGTGGTTTGGAATAAAAAAGGATTCATCAAATTTAAGGCCAATGATGAGTGGAGTGTGAATAACACAAAGATCCTAGTAAGACAATTTATATTTACTAATTATGAAAGAGTTTCATTTCACTATTCCGGGTCAATTTCTGCTCTACTTTTCTCTTCTTGGATTGAATGAACTTGATTCCTTCTTTTTCAAGCTTGGCCAAGAATTTCAACTTGGACTCAAATTTCTGCAATCTTTTATTTGCGTCTTCCTTGCCTAGTAGTCCTCAATGGAAATTTGTTGGGGATGAAGGAGACTAGTTTTGAGTTTTCTCCAATATTGGTGAACCTAGGGCCGACGACTACGAGGAGAGGAGGAGAAAATTTAATTTAAATAGACTCTCGTTTGCATTCAATCTACAAGCCCTTACATTGGGCCTTTAAATAGGAAAAAAGAAAGAAAAAGAACTACTTAATATAGAATTCAAAAATAAGAAGTATTAAATTAATCCAAACTTAAATTTAACTATCTGCTCCTGAAATTTAGGAACTTGTCCTAAGTTTTTGGAGTCACTCAATAAATTATTTATAAAGAAGATTTTTTTTTCAAATTCATAAGTAGATTTAAATTTGAAAGCTAAATCTTCCTGAAGATTAATAAAATATTTGAAACGTCTAGGTATAAGCCTATTAATATCCTAGTTCCTTGGCAATAAAAAAATTATTCCCCACCTTCACTTAATCTAATTTATTCTCTTAGAATCTAACTCCCTAGCTTCCTCCTTAAGCTACCTGCAATAATCATTTCTTCAACCATTGAAATATACTGAACATCATATCATCCGATAACTTTTTAGGTACTAAGCACATTTGTTTTTTTAATCTATTTTCTGCACCTGACAATTATGGTTAAGATAATTTCTCACTTGAAATCAATTTAGTGTATCCCTCTCATCTTTTGGAGCTTTCTATCATAGGAATTGTTTTGATGATTCCAATTTTTTAGTTCATATGTTATTATATCTATATATATAATATTTATGCAGAATATCAAGCTTGAGCAAGTTGTTAAGCCAGGGTTAAGGGTTACTGTTGCAATGGGAGCTGACCGAAGTATTGAAGCAGGTGGAAGCCATTGCTCTTGTCCATAAAATTCATATTACCTACGTGTGTATCTTTCCCATTGTTCCATTCATTCTAGTCTTCACTTTTCATTTATATTTTTTTCCTTAGCAGATTGTTTTTTCCCTTCTTTTAATATCTTGGGACAAAGGACTCTCTATGAGATTGTTCCATCATGAAGCTACTGGAAATTCCACTTCGCATTTCTAACCCATATTCACCACAAAAGGTTCTGTAGAAAATATTTTCTAGTTAAAATTGATCATAAACTGTTTGTTGCTCATATGAACATGACCCTAAAGGGCTCCTATATATATCTTCGACATTCTTACTTGTTTGATATCTTTCTCCAAGTGTTTTTTTAATTTGGTGTTTTCTAATCCAGTGTCCATTACCTGTATGGCACATGAGTTTCTTTCTAGGTCAACATAAATGCTATATTTTTTTATGTGGATGATAATGCTGAAAAGTGCATATGCATTACAAAAATAAAAAGGCAAAAATTCAAGCAGCTACAAGGGAACCATGCTATCCAATTCTACCTTGACAAGTTCAAGGAACTCCGGATTAGCATGGTCAAAATTATTCCAAATAAAATTACAACATTTTACATACTTAGAACAAAAATCTACCACCCGGTTGGCATCTCTCGGGATGTGCTGGAAAATAACTTGGTGGAAGTTAGATAGGAAATCCAAGTACTCGGCATCCCCTCTTTGGTGATGGGGAATCGGAACCATTCATTTTATGCGGATCGACGATCGTAGCAGTTTTTGTTCTTGTCATTTTTTATTTCGAGTTGTAATTTTATGTATTTTTGAGTCGGGACGTTCGGCCAATCATAGCCGTCCGTTGCCCCTAGGAATCTATAAATAGAGGGTGAAGGCTCTCATTTTAGGCATTGCAGAATTTGGAGAAAGCTATTCCCGGATTTCCGCGATCATCCCCTGGTGCCGACTCCGTGGAACCCTAAGTGACGACTCCTAGGCTTGTATCTCCCTCCCCAAGGTACCCCCTAACCCTAGCCCTCTTTTCCCCCTTCCAAACTCCCTCCCGCAGCCCCAAACAGCCCCCCAAACAGCCAGCTTTGGCTGTCCAAAAAATTCTCTGTTTTTTTCCTATTCAATTTCACTATTCAAAAATGAAATTTACTATTCATTGCTAAAGTTTTAATTCCCGTGAATGGCCGCCTGAACCTCCAGGAAATCCTCCTTGCCGTGGAGATCCTCCTTGCCATGGAGTCTCCTGCACCAACAACCCCTCCTCCTCCACAAGCAGCGGCCATCCATCTCCCTCCTTGCCGTGGAGCCTCCTTCACCAACAACCCCTCCTCCTCCACAAGCAGCAGCCCTCATATCTCCCCTCCAAAAACAGCCCCCAACACCCCATAGAACATCTCCGACGATCACCGGAGTTCGTCTCCGGCCATCTCCGGTGGACCTCCTACACTTACCCTGCATATTTCCTACATTTGGAGTTCTCCAACGATCGCCGGAAAACGTCTCCGGCGACGACCACCACCGAAAACCACCTCCGGCCAGCACCACCCACCACTACCTATAACAGTGGAAATAAACGGTGTTAAATCATATCATATTCATCCACATAGGGTCCTATATATAGGAGATACATCAGTACATCAACCAACAATAAACGGTGTGGGACTAAACCCACTAATACATCCGAATATAATAAAGCTAATATAATAAAAGACTTATTAACTCTCCCCCTCACGTTGGGAATATATATTGATCATTCCCAACTTGTCTGTATTGTTCTGGAAGTTATCACTGCTTAAGCCCTTGGTAAACACATCGGCAAGTTGGTCATATGAGCTCACAAACGGAGTACAGATGTTCCCTTTATCAAGATGATCTCTGATGAAGTGTCTGTCAACTTCAACATGCTTTGTTCTGTCATGCTGAACCAGATTATGTGCGATACTGATGGCAGCCTTGTTGTCACAATAGACCGTGACTGGTCTATTCACTTGGAGGCCAATATCTTGGAGGATCGTTTTCAACCACAATCCCTCACATACTCCTTGTGCCATGGCTCTATATTCTGTTTCAGCTCTTGAGCGGGCACAACGTTCTGCTTTTTGCTCTTCCATGAAACCAAGTTGCCCCCTACAAACGAGCAATACCCGGTAGTAGATTTCCTATCATCTTGACTACCGGCCCAATCAGCATCAATAAACACCTCGATCTCCAAAGGTTGATTAGCTTTGAATAGAATTCCCCGTCCTGGTGTCTTCTTGAGATATCGCAACACTCTGATTGCAGCTTGCTGATGGCGAACCGTTGGAGAGTGCATAAATCGGCTTAGGACTCCAACATCATATGTAATATCAGGACGAGTGTGCGATAAATATATGAGCCTGCCAACCAGCCGTTGGTATTTGGAAGCATCAATTTTTTCGCCGCTAGGATCAGCTTCAATCTTGTGATTAGCTTCAATGGGAGTATCTACGGGGGCACATCCCAGCATCCCTGTCTCATCTAGAAGATCAAGCGTATACTTTCTCTGAGAAATGAAGATCCCTCGTCGAGACCTCGCCACTTCAATTCCTAAGAAGTATTTCAGCCTCCCCAAATCCTTGACTTCAAATTCCTTACCCAGTTGTTTCTTTAAGTGATTAATTTCATCCAGGTCATCCCCAGTAATGATGATGTCATCCACATATACAATAAGAATAGAGACGTGCACTCCTCTTCTTTTTACAAAGAGAGTATGATCGGCATGCCCCTGGGTGTAGCCAAGTTGGAGCATCGTCTTGTTGAACCTTCCGAACCAGGCTCTCGGAGACTGTTTTAGGCCATACAAGGATTTCTGCAGACGACATACCTTCCCATTGGATCCTTCGGTAACAAAGCCTGGGGGAATATTCATGTATACCTCTTCTTCCAGATCACCATGTAGGGAAGTATTTTTGACGTCGAGTTGCTGTAGCACCCACCCACGGCTGGCGGCACAGGAGAGAAGTACCCGAATCGAATTCATCTTTGCAACAGGGGCAAATGTCTCTTGGTAGTCTATTCCATGAGCCTGGGTATACCCTTGAGCCACCAAACGAGCTTTGTACCGCTCTACCACCCCATCTTGATTCTGTTTAACCGTGAAGACCCATCGGGACCCAACTGTCCGTTTCCCAGGGGGAAGGCTAGCAAGCCGCCATGTGTCATTTTTCATCAAGGCACACAATTCCTCCTCCATTGCCTGTTTCCATTCAGGTATCTGGACAGCCTCCTGCCAAGTCTTAGGAATCATAATAGATGAAATGGTTGAAATGAAGGCTTTATGAGCTGTAGAGAGGTGAGTGTAGCAAATGTAGTTAGCGATGGGGTGTTCGGTGCTACCCTTCTTACCGAACAGATGAGCATCTTCAGGGTCTGGAGTTGAAGCAACCACCGACACAGGTGGAACATCCATTGGTTGTACCTGCTCAACAGTCTTGGGACGACGAGAGTATGTGTATAATATAGGAGGGACAGTGGACATGGGTGGAGCAGAAGCAGTATGGTAATCGGGAGAGAGAGAAATATGAGTGGCAACAATAGGAAGCGGGGAGGCGATGGGCTCATCATCGGGACGACTTCTCTCCCCCTGACGAGGACCATAGTACGGCTCCCCCTCACGAAATGTAACATCGAGAGTGCAATAATAGCGACGAGTCGGAGGGTGATAACACCGATACCCTTTAGTCGTAGAAGAGTATCCAACGAAAACACATCGTAGAGAACGCGCATCCAGTTTGTCACGATGTGGGGCATGAACGTGGACAAAACTAACAGAGCCAAATATACGAGGAGAAAGGTGTGATGTATGGACGACGTGGTGCTTGTAGAGACGGGAGAGAGGCGTATCATAGGAGAGAGTGCGAGACGGAAGACGATTGATGAGATGAGCAGCAGTGAGAACTGCATCGCCCCAGTAGGATTTGGGAAGATGCATAGCAAGAAGCAAACACCGTGCCACCTCGAGTAAGTGGCGGTTTTTCCGTTCGGCAACCCCATTCTGAGTAGAGGTGTGGACACACGTAGTCTGGTGTAGGATACCATGGTTGGCGAGGTAAGTGCCGAATGCCCCACGATCATCATACTCGTCACCATTGTCACTACGAAACACACGAATAGTGCCACCAAATTGTTGAATGATCATTTTATGAAAGCACTGAAAAGTAGAAAGAACATCACTTTTCTTTTTAAGAAGATACAATCATGTAGTGCGAGAGTGACAATCAATAAATGTGACAAACCATTTATAACCAGAGATAGATAACACTGGGGAAGGACCCCATACATCAGAATGAATAACATCGAAAGCAGAGGAACTAGGAACTGAAAAATGACTACTATGATGACGCACGTGCTTCGATTGTTCACAAGCATTACAAGAAAACGACTTAATTAAAGGACGGAAAACAGGAAATAAAGTAGTAAGATATAAAGCTGAAGGATGGCCAAGACGCTGATGCCATCGCTGGATATCAGTGAGAGTCGGAGATCTGGTGGATGAGAGAGCATGGGAAGAAGGCTGGTCCAGCAAGTACATGCCACCAATGTTCCTACCACTGCCAAGCATCCGCCTCGTATCCAGAGCCTGTAGCACACAATCATCAGGAGAAAAAGTTACGGTCCATTGTAAAGCTTTAGTCAATTGACTAACAGAAAGCAAGTTGCGTGGAAAGGCCGGAACATACAAAACAGAGGATAAGGACAAATCGGGAGAGTAAGTAATAGTCCCTTTACCAGCAATGGCAGAAAGTGAGCCATTAGCGGTAATAACCTTATCACGCCCAGAGAGAGGAGACTATGAGATAAAACCTGAGGCAGAACCAGTCATATGGTCGGTGGCACCCGAGTCGATGATCCAGTCGGAAGGGGGAGAGGACACAGCATGAGCACTGGACAACCCCGTAGTAGCAACAACGGCATACGGTGCAGCAGAAGTGGAATCAGCCTGGGAACGTAAGAGACGGTGGAAAGCCTCTAACTCGCCGGGAGACAAGCTGCCAGAGAAGTCCTCCATAACCTCAGTAGAATGTGCAGAAGAGTGAGTGCGATCACCGGAATGACGACCACCGCCACTGTACCCACCTCTACCGCGGGTACTAGAACCTCTACCACCAGGGGCAAGATGCGGGTGGAGACGTAAACAAGAATCCTTGAGATGACCTTTCTTTCCGCAATGAGTACACACAGGCGGAGGACCACGAGAAATCCCAGCGAGCGCAGAATGATCCGTCCCGGCAACGGAACCAAGAGTACGACGACGATTCTCATCACTGAGGAGCATGCTGAAGGCTTCCCGCAGATTGGGAAGAGGAGTACGATGAAGGACATGCAAGCGAACAACATCGAACTCCATGTTGAGGCCCATAAGGAAGACATGAACCCAAAAGCGATCTTTCTCTTGCTGAAGTGCCTGTGCATCTTTAGTGCAAGCAGCAGTAAAAACAGTGAAGAAATCCAATTCCTGAGAAAGACGCTCAAACTCAGTATAGTAGGCAGAAACAGACATAGTCCCCTGCTTCAACTCCAGAACACGCCGAGTAAGTTCATAGACTTGTATCGAACTACCGGTCTGGGAATATGTATCTTTGGCGCGGGTCCAAATGTCATAAGCAGAGTCCAACAACATGTAGCTCTGATACACCTGAGGGGACATCGAATGAAGTAACCAAGAGACCACCAAAGAGTTGTCCGCATCCCATTTTCTCCACGAGGGATCGGTACGAGGTGGCTCAATAGTGGTACCATCGATAAGTCCGTATAGTTGGTGACTACGAATCGCATGTTGGGTAGCCCTGGACCATTCCAGGTAATTTGTCTCATCCAACGCCACAGTTGTAATCTTCAGCGAGCCATTACTGCGAGAGGAATCCGCTGACTGGCCGGAGAGGACGCCGACACCAGACTGAGCCGAACTCTGTGGGGAGGTGGTGGCCGGAGAGGAATCAGACGGATCAACCATGGTTTAGAAAAAAAACAGAAACTGTGGCACCAGGAAGTAGCCGGCGTTGGTAGGAGAGGCAGCAGGAAGCAACGGGACGCCGGGGCTGGAGAAGGAGCAGCGAGGGGCAGCTGCTGTGGTATCAACAGAAGACCCGGCGAGCGGCCATGCAGAGGAAGAAGGAACCTGATCTCAGCAGTAACGTCGACGTGCGGCTGCTTGTGACCCGATCCCGACAGAGGAAGACGGAGGAAGCAAAAATGGGCCGTGCGGCTGCTTCACAGGGGAACGGCGGCGTCGCCCCCCTCAGCATCCGCCTGTGGCACCATCGTAGGCCGGCCGCATCAGTAGGAAGGGCGGCTCACAAGGCCGATCGAGCGGAAGAAAAGAACGGGAGTTCGAGCGGAAGAAAAGAACGGGAGATCGAGCGGAAGAAAAGAACGGGAGATCGAGCGGAGGAAAAGATCGGGAGATTTAGGTTAGGGAAACCTATCTCTGATACCAAGTGGAAATAAACGGTGTAAAATCATATCATATTCATCTACATAGGGTCCTATATATAGGAGATACATCGGTACATCAACCAACAATAAACGGTGTGAGACTAAACCCACTAATACATCCGAATATAATAAAGCTAATATAATAAAAGACTTATTAATCTCAACTATAACCACCATAACCTCCTTCATAACTATCCACTACTTCATAACCACCCATTATCCCCACCTCCTAAATTAAAGGAGTTAATTCCTAACTTCAAGCCTCAACTCCCTCCCATGTTCCCCTCATTACAACAGCCACTCCACTCCACAAATCTCTCCTAGCCTTCACGCGGATGCACCTAAAACTACTCCTAATTGTTAGCCCACTATCCCATTTCATCCTAGCAACCGAATCTCACCACCTTTCCCTTAACCAAACCACACGTGAGCCTACATTTCCTTTTTCCCAATATAGTTAAAACCTCTCTCCCTGCTCCCTCCCTCACGAAGGAGCTTCAACCCAGCCAACTCACATTCCTCCCCCTCCTAACTACACGGGAACCACCATAATTCCCCTTCCAGCACCCCCCTTAACTCCACCTTTCCTGTTACCCGATCCCTCTCCATTCAGGAGTCCAACCAGCCACCTTTCCACCTGTTCCCCACCAAAGTTGATGCTGTCCAGGCCCTCCAAACTGCCCAGCATCATAGACCAGGTTGTTGTTTTGCTTCCTGGACAACCCTCCTCCTCCTCAGAGTGTTGAGAACTACCATTCAACATCATCCTAATTGCTGTCCCAGTTTCTGGACGACCCTAAATAGCTACTAAGTGTTGAAATTTTCCCCGAGCAGCCCTCCGAAAGTGCCTCCAGCCCTCCCCTCTACAGTGTTCCAAAAGTTCAAGGTTTGTTTGTTGATTTCTTTACCGTTGGATCATGTGCTTGTTCTCTATTCGAAGAGATAGTGGTTTGTAAGTCTTGTCTCAGTCATTTTGGCCTATGCGATTTCTCATTTAAATAGTATTTGATTTTCTGGCACTCTTGCACTTATACGACTTCACGTGTTTCCATATTTGAGAGCATTAACTCTTTGTGGTCAATCAAATTAATATTGTTTTATAAATATTCATTGTTGCAAGTAAACCGTCGGATCTCATGTGTGGTTGCATATAGGAGTTCACACAGTTATTTCACCATCACATAGGACCGTCCTGCGTCATTTGGTAGGTCCAATGATTCCGTTGTAGCTAGCTTTGACAAACATTGATGATAGACTTGCAGTCCCCCTCTATGATAACCCCACGCACGTCGAACATGGGCGGAAGTAAGACCTTCTTGATTGCAAGTAATGCTTTAAATTCCACATTGCCTGGGTCTCAGTGGGAAGGGAAAATCCAGTGGCAGTCAACACCCTCCCCTTGTTGCTGCGAATAACAATTCCCAAGCCTGCCGAGTTGTCCAACTCGACATCCCCATCCGCATTGATTTTTATCCATCCGAGGGGGGGGGTGACACCAAAGAGAAATAGGGGACAACCGACCCGTTTGGGTGGTGTTCCAGTACCCCCAGATGCGATAAGCATGTTTATAATTGATTTTCTCCAATACCGTTGCCACCAATACCGTTAGGGTGGCATATTCCCGGTTGTGCACTTTTGCGTTACGCTCCCGCCAGCATTGATGAACCACATAGCACAACACACAGAGAGGCCCCAACACCGGGCTCCTCGACGCCAACATTAGTCGCGACAGTTCTTCCCAGTAGCGGAGAAATGGGACCGAGACACCCCAACGCCAAAGCGCGTGTCCCACAA
Organism: Dactylorhiza incarnata; assembly: GCA_033032865.1. Taxonomy (NCBI): domain Eukaryota; kingdom Viridiplantae; phylum Streptophyta; class Magnoliopsida; order Asparagales; family Orchidaceae; genus Dactylorhiza; species Dactylorhiza incarnata. Next base: position 2,514,504 of record JAWHQI010000110.1, on the reverse strand, counting down.
AATCAAAACAGGAGCATCCCCCACGAGATGGTTTCGATCCTCGCGGTCTGTACAACTCCATGGGCACAAAACCTCGTCTGAGAGTTCAGGGAGACAAAGCCAGAACTGAGTAGGAATTGTATTAACACGCGATCCTCCACCAGAACATCTTCTCCCTTGGGTGAAGACGCAAACTTTCCAGCCATAAAAAATCATTGTCTGCCGCAGAGAACTGAGCTGAATAGGCAAGGGAGGTGATGGTTTTACCACTAAACCAGCAGGTGAGTTCATGTGTGTCCCGAACCAAGCCCCTGTCTATAAACCATGCCCTTGTTTATCGGAATGCTCAAAATATGCTCAACAAGAGTGGGCCCAAAGTGTTGAATAAGGGCGACGCTGTTCCAATTTCTATCATCATTCAATAAGGCAGACACTTGCATCTAGACGTATGACAGATTGAAGTCCATACTGAAATCGGGAAGTGGTCACAGCTGTCTCCTCTCGGATATCACTCTTCGTAACTAACTCATCAAAACGATTCATGTGCTCAACGACAGACATGGATTCTTGCTGAAGGGAAAATAATTGCTCGAGCAAGCGACTCCGATACGATGGAGGCAAATAGATCTGACACAACATACGCTTTATATCCACCCAACTAGTGATGCGATGAAGACGATCTCGCTCGCGGGTCCTCTCAATGTTAGACCAATATGCTCTCGCCTGATCTAGAAGCCTAAGTTTCACAAACTTGATGCGCCGCTCACTGATCAAGATAATACTCCATATCCACGAGCCAATAATTGAAAGACTCGAGACTCGATGAGCCGTCAAAAGAAGGGGCATCAGTACAAAACTACCACTCGAGATCTCTCTCAAAACGACGATCCTCATAATAATCATCCCTAAGGTAATCGAGTCGCGTCGAAGGATCAACACGATCTGCTCGCGTGCAGGGATATGAACAATGACAATTATCACACTGATCGTCTCTAGCATAGTGGGATCGTGTCGACTGATCAACACGATCTCTAGAAGTGGTGTGTTGCGATCGAGAATAATCATCGTAGTAACGTGAGGATCTCCCTGAAGGTGCTCTATGAGAGCGGGTGTAAGTGGACTTGGGATCCCCAAATAGAGGAGAGGAATATTGGTGATACCTACCCATGAGGAAACTTATAGACACTACAATTGCGTATCAAAAGAGTGCTCGCAACCTAGCTTTGATACAAATTGACGCAAGACAAATCTATAGGCGACGGATGAACGACGCCCTAACCCTACAAATCTGCAAGCACATGATTTTAATAATATCCGGCGGCAAATTCAAAATAAGATAATAAATAATTAAATCACACGCATATGATTTTAGCAATAGCAAAATAATTCTTTAGGGCAAAGCAAGCTTAGGTTTTCCTCCGCCTGGAGGGACAAAGCAAGAACGCACGGCGGATAGTTCCTGCAAATCACAAAAATAATCTAGAACCAAAATACTACGGTGCTATTTATCCAAACGAGTATAAGCTCGCAACAAAATATTTAAATGATGAAAACAAAAGTTCGTACAACAAAAAAACTCACAAAAGAGTGCTCGCAACCTAGCTTTGATACCAATTGACGCAAGACGAATCTATAGGCGACGAATGAACGACGCCCTAACCCTACAAATCTGCAAGCACATGATTTTAATAATATCCGACGGCGAATTCAAAATAAGATAATAAATAATTAAATCACACGCATATGATTTTAGCAATAGCAAAATAATTCTTTAGGGCAAAACAAACTTAGGTTTTCCTCCGCGTGGAGGGACAAAGCAAGAACGCACAGCGGATAGTTCCTGCAAATCACAAAATAATCTAGAACCAAAATACTACGGTGCTATTTATCCAAACGAGTATAAGCTCGCAACACCATATTTAAATGATGAAAACAAAAGTCCGTACAACAAAAAAAACTCACAAAAGTATGAGGGCTGTCGTAGAAGAGTAGATTCGGCAAGGTGCGACGAGGCGGCGGCTGAAATATGAAGTTATTTGGCTAGATATTGAAGGTGGGAGGTTGGATCTGACGGTGGGAAGCGGGATCGAGCTGAGGGGAGGTAGATCCGGCTGTATGGAAGCGGATCCGGGCTGTGGGAACTGGGAAGGTGGATGTTGCTGTTTGGAGGTGGATGTTGCTGTTTGGAGGTGGATTTGGCTGTGGAAGGTCGATCTGGATGGAGGGAGGCTGATTTGGGTTGTAGGAAACGAGATCTGGATGTATGGGGGCTTGAAGGAGAGGCGGTGGATGGTTGGGGTGGCTGAAGGGGTGCCGACGTAGGCTGTGAGAGGATTGAAGGGGCGGCGGCCAGCAGGGAGGTGGCTGAAAGGGTGTGGCTGCAGCAAGGAGGTTGCTAGAAGGGGGTGGATGTTGCTGGACAGCAACCTGGATGGGTGGCGGCTAGGGTTTGGAGGGTTGTGAAGGTGGCGGTGGAGGATTTAGATGGTGGAGGAAGAGGGCTAAGTGTATGGGTTACCTTTTGGGGAGCGGGAGAGGCCTAGGAGTCGTCACATAGGGTTCCACGGAGTCGGCACCGTGGAGGGATCGCTGGAATCCGGGATTCACAATCTCCAAATTCTGCAATAGCTCATGGCAGCCCCCATACACTCTTATTTATAATAAAGAGATATTAGGGCATCCCACCATCGACGGCTATGATTGGTCGGAGATGGGGTAGCACGATTACATCAAAAATAAAGCAAAAATGACAATGTAATATATGAAATCGTGTCGGAACGACGGGCCAGACGCATTTGTGGAGTCGGATCATCGATCCGAGTACGCCATACATGGTAAGTAGCCAATCGGCCCCTAATGGACCCAAAACTCGTCCTCCGCTGCAGGTCCGTGTCTCCGATCCGCATCAGATAAGAGCTGAAGTAGAATCTGATTGATTCATTATGTAGAGATCATGATACTCATGACCTTTCTCTAGTCACTTTATTCATCGTGATATCCTGAAAAAGATAATTGGAAAGAAACAATGTTACAAAACAATTGAGATCAATGCAAATCTCCCAGCTCATAAATAATTAGGTAGGCAAAAAATATAGAATTTGAAGAACATATGTAAGACAGACCTGCTAGTGATATTAATGTCTCTCTTAAACTGTAGTATGTAAGCGATCAACAATGACTACATGCACATATGAACATAGAATGATGAATGGTAGAGGTAAAGAGCCATGTGTTCGGAAGCGTGTGAATCAATGATCCATTGATGAGATGAGAGAAGATATATCATACCTCTTTGGATAGACTTACCAAAAATTGTGAAAAGCAAATTATTATATGCATACTTATTGACAACAAGAATGAAATTAGAGGAAGGAGAACCATTCTGTGAAGTAGATGCAGAGGTCGGTGAATCAGTTATCATAAAATCTTGAAGCGTAGAAGGATGATCGAGATGTTTACAAAAGGATATGGTTTGTGCTTTGACAGTAGGGATACTTGGTGTGACCTCCATAAGTAATACTTAGAGAAGATGAGCACACCATGATCCTGATAGAGTCAAAGATCACCATGACTATGTGATGATGATGAGCCACTATCATGATGAGATGACAGAGTTGCAGATTTTGAAGAAATAAACATATTCTTCGATGCTAAAAGGAAGTAATAATAGAAGAGCTAAGAGCTGTTGTAGAATTTGTCTGGTCTGTGTTGTAGAGCATGCTGCTGACAACCTGCTTCTGTATCTCTGCCCTATGGATCTCAAATGCTTTAGTTTGTGGTAGTTGGCGTCCAGATTGAAATAGAATCAGTAATCATAGATTTAGAGATGTTACGCGTACCTTTTTTGTAATTCGAAAATTTGAAGTTTTTTCCCCTAAGTTTAGATAGGATACATATTAAAGGTTCCATTAGCTTGTTTCCCGCCTGTCATGTCCATACTTTCTGTTATTGTACTAAGTATGACTATATGCTTTCTTACTGTATGGTGGATGCATATCTTCCTCTTCGGCTCTTCCTCTTCATTATTTTTACCAGAGAAGTTTCTTATAGAGATTATCCCAATGCAGTCTTTTCTGGAGGACTTTTCCTACTTCACATGAAATGATTGGATCTCTCATGTTTTGTTCATGTAATATTCATTTTATCGACACTATATATTGAAAATCTTAAGAAAGTCGGAGTTTTAGCCTATGGGTATCATGAATCCCTTTTAAACTTATTTTATTTACTTGAAAATCATGTAAATACATAGAATCACATCTGATTTAGGGAAGGACTTTGATGGTGATTGATTTATGCTCGCCCTTGATTTTCGTTTAAATGCATGCTGAATTGATTCATACATGTTTATCAAATAAGGTCTCCACTCATTGTGTTTTAAGAGGATCAGTTACTAATTTACTTCTTTCTAATCTGTTGGATAGTTGTAACCATATTCATACTTTCTTTTCATCAGATTGTTTCAAGAAGGTTGTTGGAAGAAATAGTCCAAGGCAAGAAATGGGAATTTATTGGGGCTATACTGTCCGGTACGCCTCAAATTTAAGTTCAGTTTTCAAGGGTTGCTCGTATAAGGTAATTGGAAAGCTTTTTATTTTCATATAATTTTTATTACAAACCCACATGAATACATTTTCATAATTCCCTAACTATTGTATTTCTCAGGGAGGCTATGATTATATTGTTGGAACTTCGGAGCATGGCGCTATTATTAATTCATCAGAGCTTAGTTTCCCTAAGTTTGAGTAATATTTCTTTAGAGGTTTTTGTTTCATTTTCTTCTATATTCCTTTTTTGGACATTCTATTTCCTTGGTTTATCTTTTAGTTGTTTTCCCTTCCTTTTTCCTTCATATATTCACATGATGAAGCTCGCGATGTCCTTGAAGTAAATATTCCCTTACTATATGAGCTATAATGCATGCTACACATGAGCTATAATATCTGGCTAATTTTGACCTGACATCTTGGCCATATCCTCATAAGAATAGAAAACCTGATACCTATCTTTGATCTTCAACTTCTCTCCACTTGCAGAAGATATTGAAATTATTTATGATCTATATGGTCATTCCCGGGCCTGCCATACATTGCCCTATTAGTCTATGTAGCCCCAGTGACAATTTCATCATTTAATGTATGAGAGTGGAGGTGAGTTATTTGGTTTATCTTTGAGCATTTTCTCATCTAAACTCTCATAGCTCAAGAGGGAATCGAGCATACCTTGATATCTTGTATCTCTCATTTTTAATTCAATTGTTTGTCAATGACTGCCAGATCTATCATCCAATCTGACCTGCCACTTAGGGTTCCCTCCCGAACCCTAAGGATCATCTTCAGTATTTCCGTAAGACACAACCGCTTTCCCTCCTCTCTTCTGTCGATTGTATCCGCAACATCATGTCCGGGCGACCAGCCCGGGCATCCAAGTCTCTTCCGCGCGACTCGCCATCCACGAGCCGCGACTCATCTTCACCTGCACTGCTCGTCTATAGGCCGTGACGCGATCGACCTCGCCTGCATCGCCCGTGACTCACCTGTGCACCCCCTTGATCGTGATCATCTCGCTTCACCTCGTGACAGCAATCGCCAACCTGATCTTCGTCTTCCCCGTGCCTCATGGCTCGTCCCCTCCAGCAGTCGTTCCTCTCCACCGCTTTTCTTCGCGCCAGCTTCGCCTCAAGCGCCTCCTTCCTTCATCCAGTCACCCCTGCCACTTCCTTGTCTAGCCGCCAATTGCCTCCACTGCGGTAGCCGCTGTGACGCTGTCTGCTCCCCCCGGCGTATCAATTGCTGCATTCTTTTCTTCGGCTCATCCGCTACATGCCCCATACTCGTTTCATGGCCCCCTCGCGCCGACGAGGATGCCTCTGCCTCTGCCTCTGCCTCTGCCTCCATCGATTACACTTGCTTGGATTGGCTTCAAGCCAGACTTGAAAACCCCTCTCTCCTCCTTTGAGAGCTCGTGACCACAACGGTCTACCGCTTATCAACACCTTTGACACCACTGTCGTCCCCCTCCTGTCCCGCCCCTGATTACATGGGGTTCCTCCACCCTACTGCGGACATCCACCCAGCCCATCTCCGGCGGATTGAGATTCCCATGTTCTATGACACCGACCTCTCGGTTGGATCGCCGCGCCGAACATTTCTTTGACCTGCATTATACTCCCGCCAACCAGAAGGTTCACATAATGACTATTTATATGGAGGGACCGACACACTACTGGATGCGTTGGATGCGTCAACATATCCCTGATCTCTCGTGGCTCACATTGAAGGAGGAACTCCTCCGTCACTATGACATCCGCCAAGTGGGCAATGCTTACGAGTGCCTCAGTTTCGTTCGCCAATTCTATACCGTCGCCACCTATATTGCTGAGTTCATCGAGGTTGCCACTCACATCACTGGCTTATCCCCAGACCATTATCTGGGGTACTTTCTCGCGGGCCTGCAACTTCACATTCGGGTCCGCAACCCGACTACTCTATCCCGCGCCAATGAGCAAGCTCATTGCCTCGAAGAGTAACTCTACGCAGCGCGACCATCCTCGTCTACCTGACCACCCCATCAGCCGATGCCACCGCCAAAATCTCAATCACCTTTCCATCGCTTGGATCACCTGCCTCTACCTGGGCACTTGTTGATCTGCCCTCCGCCGCCGCCTCCAGTTCCGATACTCCCGCTTCTATTAGAACCCCTACCAGCCCAGTGCTCATCTCACCAGCAATACCTTGAGCTTCTCTCCAAGGGCCTTTGTTTTCACCGCCACCAGTCGTACTCACTCACCCACAAATCCCTCCCGAGGACTTGTGCTTGTTGATCGGCGTTGAAGACGACGATCCTGAATTCGCTGACCTGGATCCGCTGATGCTCGCTGATGACCTCTACAGGCCTCGACCTTGAGGACAAGGTTGATTTTCGGGCGGGGAGTGTTGATACGAAGACGACTTCCCAGGTTGGCCACACGTTCCTCTATTAGTCTATGTAGCCCTAGTGTCAATTTTGTCATTTAATGTATGCCTCACTCCCACCTATATAAGGGAGTGGAGGTGAGTTATTTAGTTTATCTTTGAGCATTGTCTTGTCTAGGCTCTCATAGGAGAGACGACTCTTAGAGGGATCCAACATTCAAGAGTGGGAATCGAGCATACCTCGATATTTCGTATCTCGCATTTTTAATTTAATTGTTTGCCGAAGAAAGCCGGATAGATCACTTCTTCTATCGTAATATATTATGTATGCATCAAAACATCCTTATAACTTTGTAAATTTCACACTTTTGTAAATATTTACATAATTTTGTTAATTAATCATCAATCATTTTGTTTTTGTTTTTGCATTCTTTTTCACTTGAGAGCCTCATTGTTTTATGAAAAATTTTCTCCTATTATTTGCAAATTTATTACTCTCGACATATTAATTTTATCCATGCTTTAGTGTTGGATACTTGGATTCGGTTACTATCTTTGTTCTTATTACTCTCTAGGGTGTTTGACGATGGAATTTAGATTTTTGTGAAAAACAATCCACCTTCTATCATCACAATACTTATTATTTTTTTGATAAATTGTATGCAGTTTTTGCTTCTTTAACTATACATCCTACATTCCTCTCTGGGTGAATTAAGTAATTATAAGATGATATTTACTGTTATATATATAATCCCATTGAGTGCTACTTGAGGCATTAAACCTATTTTTATCAAATAACTTTGAGAAACTTTTATTCATTTATCTTAGGTCTACCCTTTGACTTCTTAACCCATGATACTAATTTTATCAACCCATATTTAATGGGTGTTTTTTTTATCTTCATTGTACATCTCCAAACTATAGATTTATTTTTCACTATCTTATGTTCAATAGATGCCACTTCAATGATTCTTCTATGCCACCATTGCTTATTACACATCAATTGATTTGCTTATCTTATTTCCTCAACCCAATTTAGTGATTAAAAAACTTCTTTTAATGCCAACACTCAATCTATATAGTATTGCCACCATAATGATAGTTTTATAATATTTACCTTTAAGTCTTAATAATATATCCTCTTTATCACATAATACTTCTAAAATACTTGTTTATTTTTTCTACCCACCCTTAACCATAGAAATTATATCCTCATTTTTCTTTGATATGATGAGAGGACATGAAGAGATGAACCTACCCAAAGATCTCCAAAAATAGAGGAAAAGAATGTATGATGACAACTGCTACTTTTGTAGACGGAGACAACAACCCACGATGATTTTGGATCTCAATAGAAGGATAGGATTGGAGAGACGAGCGAAGCTAGTGACTCTTAATGGTTGGAGACAACAACCAACAAGTACCGAGATTGTGACTCTCGATAATAGGATAGGAAACTGATAGGGATCGACGACGCGTACCTGCGGTGGAGCACGAATTTTGGGCACATTCGGGACCGATTGACTACCTGCCATATTTGGCGTCTCTCTGGATCGACGATCCGACTCTGCGGATGCGCCAAAATTTTCGTTTACTTACACTTTCATATATCATATTGTTGTTTTCAGTTATTATTTAATGTAATCGGGTCCATTACATTAACGAGCAATCATAGTCGTTGATGTAAGAGTGCCTTAGAGTAGTTCTATTATAAATAAGAGTAATGGGCAACCGTCATGGTATTGCAGATTTTGGAGGGCTTCTTCCCGGAATCCGGCGGCCTTCTCGTGATGCCAACTCCGTGAGGCCTCAGGTGACGGCTCCTAGGTTTGTTCTTGTATCCCCTTGCATTCCCCTCTTGCCCTACCTTTTTTCAGGAAAGTCCTCTCCCGAACCCTAGCAGCCCAGCCACGTCCGAATCATCTCCAACAACCCGCCTAAAGCCTTTCTCCTTCACTATTTGCCAAAAATCCCTCCCTGCCTCCACCGAATCATCTCCTGCAGCCCGCCTAAAGCCCTGCTCCTTCACTGTTTTCCAAAAATCCCTCACTGCCTCCACTGAATCATCTCCTGCAACCTGCATAAAGCCCTGCTCCTTCATTGTTTTTCCAAAAAATCCTCACTACCTCCACCGAATCATCTTCTGCAGCCCGCCTAAAGCTTTCCCCTTCACTGAAACCCCTTGCCTCATTCCCATCCCCACCCCCAATATCCCCCACCGAGAACCTTCAATCCCCACAGTCTGCCTAACTCCTGTACCCCAAAATCCCGAAATCCTCCTGCAGATATCTTCCCGTGCCCTCCCACAAACAGCCACCAATACTCCCCACCTACAGTGCCCCAATTCCAGCTATGGTATTCCACCCTACAACGTCCTTCCTCCTCCGGATAGCCACCAACCACCCGCGAGTCACGGGTCTTCATTGCACGACACCCTTCCCTTACTCTGCGAGTGTCTTATTGTTGTATGGACCTTTGTTTTTTATATTAAAATACGGTGTTGTGATTTCATGTTTGTTTGGATCTATAGTATCATTGTTCTAGATTATTTGTGATTTGCAGGACCCGTGATTATCTGCTTGTGATTTAATTATTTATTGCTTGGTTTGATCTCTCCGTCGAGACCTTGCATGTGTGCTACATATAGTGGTCAAGAGTAATAGAATTATCTTCTCTGCACTTCACATTAGGGATGCATTCTAGTACTCGCACACCCGTAGCCTACCCTACATTAGAATCAATGTTAAGAAAATTGACTATGGATGTCATGCTTGATGGTAACAGAGGACGACAACAAAAAGAGATCGACACCGATGCATATGTGGAGTTCACCCTAGCCACATTCTATGTAAAATCCAAATGATATCTATCCATGTTCTCCTCCTAGAGGATTTCTATCTCGTATTTCATACCCACAATGAATCCTCCAACACTCAAATGATCTTATTGTATATTATTCCATTTAAGTCACCCTTGATAAATATTATTTTTTCCTTGGGTACGCATGTAATGGTTCACCAATTTATTTCTAAATTAGCTTCTTAAACTATCTCTTAATCCAACTTGAAGATCTTAAGCAGTAATTATATATCATAATAATCTCATTGATAATTTTTGATAGCAATTACATTAGAATTAATTTTATTCACCTGAATAGTTTTCTCTTTCAACTCTAGTACAACCCCATTTCCTTCCATTTTCAAAATATGATCACTCATTATCTTCCAATATCATTGAATTTTTCCCTTCCATTTATTGTTGCATCCATTGATTTCTTGTCTGCCCACTTGAAATCTTCAAGTTTCATTTAGAAAATCTAATTTTGTTTGACACCTGATTTTAGGTTGTCCCGTCTCGTCTAGAGAACGCCATAGCAATAGCAAAGTTCAATTGTGAATTCATTTTATTATTGTGGTAAGTTTTATAATTTTCTGTTGATTTAACATCAGACACTCAACTTTAATCATATGGATTTTGCTCCGCCAGTGACAGTTTTATTCAACTTAAATAATATCTTGGTGATCTGCAGACATTCCTATTAAGGAACCCTGATTTACTAGGATTAATGAAGTGGACGATGATATTGTAAAGAATGGTGAAAGACTTATCATGGCGTCGCCTAGGCGACGCCTAGGCGTCCAGTCGGCCGATTGAAAACAAGGCGAAGGCCGCCTTATTTTTTTTAAAAAAAATTAGGGGTATAGACAGCGGTTTATATATAAACCGCTGTCTATACTCTCATAGATAGCGGTTTATATATAAACCGCTGTCTATTGTAACATTCCGTGTACAATAGACAGCGGTTTATATAGTCACTGCCAGGGGACTATAGACACTGCCAGGGGACTATAGACAGCGGTTATTGAAATAACCGCTGTCTATAGTACTATAGACAGCGGTTATTTTAATAACCGCTGTCTATAGTCCCCTGTCAGTGATTATAGACAGCGGTTATTTTAATAACCGTTGTCTATATTCTTCATTTGTTTTCAAAAAACATTTAAATGTCGCCTAGCATTTGCTCGCCTTATTGTCGACTAGGCGTCCGTCTTGTCGCCAAAGCGTCAAGGCGGTCGGGGCTCGCCTTGGTACGCCTTGACGCCATGAAAAGAATGTGTGAAATTATAAGAAAGAATTGTTGTAAAAGTGGATTCATTAGAGTTCTCTTGTTCTCCTTCAGTCATTCCCAACGTTTCTTAAACTCGTAGTTTCTGTTTTTATTCGGCATTTTATCTACGCGTTATATAATAATTCTGAAGCAAAATGAACTTCAAAGCATACAAATGATATGATAACTCGAAGCATGAAATTTAATGTTTGCTTCCTAAATGATTCAAGTTTCCCGTCGTTTCATCTGTCACTTTTAATTTTATTCGATTCTTTCTAAAATTCAAGCTATGGCTATTTCCAGGCATCTTCTGATTGCATTTGGTGGTCTTGGGGGTTTGGAAGAGAGCATTGAAGAAGATAATAATCTCAAGGTAAAAATAGACAAAAAATATTTGAGTTTATGGAAGGCTATATATTTAACCAATTTCTTCAAAGTTCTTATGTTACTTTTTTTTTGCATTTATACAACGCCCTAAGGTTGTGCTACATTTTTATGATATACTTCATGTTATTATCTACATGATTATTAACATCTGTTATTATGCCCAATGACTAATTAATCCTCCATTTCTTCAAGTTTCTTCTCTAGACCATGTAATATCATTTTTTTTCCTTTTTAATTGAAATTTAGCACACAACCAAGCCAGCGTTTTGCGCTAATTTTATTGGCTAGTATGTAAGATCTCTTCTCATAAAACAAACCTTTTAAGCATCACAACGCCTTTTGGTAAAAAATAATGGAATTTTGTTATGAACTCTAAAGTTTAAATTGCTCGTGCTAGAAAAACGTTTACCAGAGGGACATGCCGTCTCAGTGTTCTAGCTATTACAAATGATATTAAAACAATATAGTAATCAGAAGATGAGAACTAAGGGCCATCTCTTGAACCCTTCTGGGAAATTTGATAGCTGATGATTTTGGGATGCTTAAGGCTACTTCGTGGACATCATCACCATTATCATCATCAAAAATCTTATCCCAACTATTATGAATTGACTTTACTCATTTTCTGTTTGTACTTCTCTAGTTTTGCTTGAGGTGTCAAACTTAGAATACACTAATCATCTTTAACAATCTTTGGTCCAGCCTTCTCCCATTCAATTTTTTGATACTGTAAAATCTTCTCTTGCGCAATCCTTTGAAACTACCTATATCTGCTCATATAACTTATTCTTCTTCTGACCTTCGATGTATATGCTAAACTACCCAAGTCTATTTTGTATCATCTAATCTTCAGTTTATGTCACTCGCACTATTTTTCTAATCTAAGCATTCCTTAATCATCTCTTGCAAAAATGCAGGGTAAGGTTTGCCTACACTTCACCATTGTGGTGGGACCCTTCCCGGGACTTTTGTTTCGCAGGGATGCTTTGTGCACCGGGCTGCCCTTTTTTAAGTATTCCTTGATCAATCTTTTTCTAATTTTCCACACATCCATGTTATCCTTCTCACTTTTACCTCACTCAACTTGGATATTAATGACTTTTTTAATTTCCCAACATTTAGATCCATACATCTGTTATTGCATAATACTCTCGAGGAATGTCTATTTTTGAACTACCTAGCATCAACGCTGAAAGTTATATCTGCAGAAGTGTCTCATTCTTGTGCATAGTCGATTCAAGATGCTTGAACTTCCCACACCTAGGTATCTTCTTATAATGCAGAGAATGACAGAAAATCATGCGAGAAGCACGAACATGAAAATGACTATTGAATTTTGGTGCTTTAAAATTTAAAGATTATTCAATGGATATTAACTCTTACAAACAAATGGAAAAAGGATCTCAACAATTTTTTATCTTGCTAAGGTGATACTGGTTAACATACTCACAAGCACTAATAAAATGAATAATGAGCTTTGAGAGGAAGGTTATTTTAGCGTGATACTTGTAATGTAGTAATTGAATGACCAAGTTGGGATCTCCACAGGTTTTCCTTCACTACCTTGAAATCTTCTCCTTTGAGGACCTTTGCTAAAGGGGATGCACACTCACACTCAAGGAGGTTGATATGATCCTCATATTGCAAATCTTTACCGCTACATTCTCTTACGCCAATCTCCTTAGTCCAATGCTGAGCACCCAACCGAGATATGTCTATCAAAATATGATGCAGAGTACTCAATGTTGAGTGCCGAACAATCGCCTCTGAATTATTATTTAAATTTTATCTGCGAAAGGTAATATACTTTAGCACATTTTGTAAATTCTTGCACACCGTATAATCGTAAACTATCTCTATCCACCAGGCACAAAGCCTTTCTTTTTCTTGTTTCTAAGCAATGGTAATTAGAAATACCTCCCTTGAGGAAAATAGATATGCATCCTATGTTATTCATAATATGTGCAAGTATCAACATAATTTTATCGAGTTATTCAATCAGAATGCGGCATGAAGAATATAAGCCAAATGAAAGAACAAAGAGACCAAGATGTAGATGATCGTGACATGAGTAATTTGGCAAATTTGGATTCCTATATATCCACCTCGCGGTGCTTATCGTGTGAGTCATATAAGATCCATTTGCCTTGATATCATCATATGCATCTAAAAATTCCTATTCCCTATTCATTTTTTGTTGAAAATTGCATAGAATGTGAACTTTAGTTTTGTTGCAGCCCATTAAAATTTATTTATTTGTTTTTCATCCATCTCTTTCCATTTTTTAACTTTCGTCCAGACCGTCTTAACAACTAGCTTCTTACTTATATGCCAAAACTGTTACAATACCCATTTAGTTTCTTGCAGATTTTGTGTTCTCGCTAATTGTGCGTGTGAAAACAAACACATCAGCAAGGTTCAAGGCGTGTAAAGCCCATGAATAGTAGCTAATTATGTCCAATCAAATGGTGGAAATTAGAAATTTTCATGTTTTGTTTAAAACATCTTCCTTTGACTAATTTTACTATTCTATGCTATTTCCATAATTTCCTTGTCTCACATGCCCATCTTAGTATTCTAGGATCGTATAAGCCTATTACATGAAATGCGTCAAAGCCAAAACATGCACTCTTCAGAGAATTAAATGAATTTAAAAGATCTTGGGCAATTTCAGAGAAAGTTTTAATGCACGTTCTTCAGATAATATGTTACGCAGGCCCGACTACGATGGCCTGGAGCATTTTATTTTGTTTTGATCACTATGTATATTTTATTTTGTAGGGGCATTATGGTGATGTGTAAGTGAGCCCCCTTCCTATATAAGGAGGCTTGAGAGTATTAGACATCTTTGATCATTTAGGATTTCGGATCTCATTTGGAGAGAGACTTCAAATAGGAACCAACCTCCTGAGGTTAGGCACGAGTATACCTCGTGATTTGTATTAAGTATGTGGGATCTATTGTACTCAAATTTTTGAGTGGTAACATTTTGATTCGACCTGCCGTTTCCGCTCTCTCTCAGTCGCCAGATCTTGTCCTCTCGACGAGTCCTTGCCTCGCATGTTTGCGTGCTCCCTCTAGATCTCGCTCCGCTCGACGAATCCTTGCTTCGACCGTTTGCGTGCTCCCGCCGCACTGCCGTCACCGTTTCCGCGCGATTCGACCTCCAGGCGCCGCGTCCTCCTTTCGGACCTCATTCCACGTCCTGCAGCGCCGCTCACCGCCTCTCCCGCACTTCCAGTCGCAGCCTCAACGCCCTCTCCGCACCACTCCAGATCTCGTCTCCCCGCTTCGAATCCAGATTCGCTTGTAGCTTCTGTACCAGTGGCGACTCCAACACCCCACACGACCCCATTCAGATCGACGACTCCAAACAGTGCTCTGACCCTCTTCTTGCGCCATCCATCCGGGCATCTCCTCCTTTCTGCCCACAGCCCGACATGCACTCCTAGTCGACGCCCTGCTTCTCGCAGCCACCGGAGAACCCCCACTGCTCTTTCGCCTTTCCTTCTTATGCCAAAGCCCTTACAATTGATGAAAAGTAGTGTGGAGGCTCTGGAACACACCCTCACCACCACCAGCTCTCACCTAGAGGCCCAAGCCGAGCAGTTCAAGTCGATTTTGGCGTTGCTCCACAACCTCCAAACCAACCATCACTCTGAGCCTAACACCGCCTCTCCCTTGGGATCCCCCAGCACAGTGTACCCTGAAGAAACTGCCTTGGCGGGATTGCATCCTCCGCCTTCCCCCCGCTTCAACATCCCCACATTCAATGGGACCGACCCCTTGGGATTGCCCGTGCCGAGCAGTATTTTGACATTCACCAAACCTCTCAGGCACAAAAGGTCTCCACGACCCTTATTGGTATGGAAGGATCCGCACTCCATTGGGTCCGCTGGCTCCGCCAGTCCTCTCCCAGCCTCACCTGGGAGGCTCTCACTGGGCACTTCTTCAGCGTTGCGATCACCGCTACTCTGACAATACGATCGAATGCCTTTGCGGGGTCTGTCAGATGGGCTCCATTGACTCTTACGTGGATACGTTTATCGAGTTGGTCACCCATGTTTCGTATTTTTCACCTGACCACTACTTGGGCTATTATGCATGGCTTACAACCTCATATCCTATAGCTCGCCTCCGCACCCTCCAGTCGTCTACCGTCCACCAAGCCATGGACCCCTCTCTACTCGTGGAAGCCAAATTCCTTGCAACCTCTCTGTACCCACATTCCACCTCTATTCACACCATGCCCCTTACCACATGTACTTTGCTCATGCTCTTAAACCTCCAACACCCCCACCTCTTCCTCGCCTACCCCACGTGCCTCAACGCAACCGCCGTCCTATTCCCACTCACTGTCTTTCCAACCAAGAGTATCACGACTTGCGGAGTAAGGTCTTGTCGTTCCGGTGCAAGCAACCCTACTATCATACTCACGACTTCCTGTTAAAAAGTTTCGCGCCATCATTGGCGATGGGTTGGATGAGCTCAGGCTGCTCAGCATCGCCGACTTGGAGGCCCTCGCGATCCCTGACGTGCAACTAGATCAAGCCCCGAGCACCTCAGCAGCGGCCAACTCGCAGACACACCACTACTAGCCGGGGAACGGCACCTTGGGGTCAAGGTCGATTTTCAGGCGGGATATATTGTTACGCATGTGCGGCGACAATGACCTGAAGCATTTTATTTTGTTTTAATCACTGTGTTTTTTATTTTGTATGGGCATTATTTTATCTGTATGTGAGCCACCTCCCTATATAAGGAGGAGGCTTGTAAGTATTAGACATCTTTGATCATTTAGAGTTTTGGATCTCTCATTTGGAGAGGGACTTCAAGGAGCAACCAGCCTCCTGAGGTTTATGCACGAGTATCCCCCGTGATTTGTATCAAGTTTGTGAGATCTATTGCAATCAAATTTCTGAGTGGTAACATAACAATTTTAGGTCCCAATGAAACCAAAGTGAGATAGCTGTCGAGAAGCATAAGCCAATAAACAAGATGTGTGTCCCTATCACGCCCTCATTTCTCAAAATCCCCAAATTCATTACAGCAAGTAATGAAGGATATTACAAGCACGCGCATCTCCACATTGGATCGAAAACATGGCCATAGGGATCAAAAACCACTAATTCATATTAAGCAATCGAACCGGGCCCAACCCTAAACTAGAGCTGTGCCATTTTTTTATTCAATTTAATTCATTAAACATCCATTGATTCATGTTACTCTCATCAAATGATTAGATACATTGGTCAATATTTATTTTAACCTTCATTCTCTTGATGTTTTGACAGGGAAAAGGTGTTCATGAAATTTTTAGTTCATACCTAAATACTTGTCCCCATCAGGGAAGCAGAACTATTCGAACTGAGGTGACAACAATTACTGTTTATTGCGGAGTTTGGGCATCAGATTTATATCATCTACGTCCGGGATACGAAATACGACCAATTTTTTTTTACGTAAATGCATAGATATCTTTATTTTACCGTAGAAATTGTCGTATTTTGGGCGAAAATGTTGGTCGTCTTTCGTATCTTCAAAGCAGAGAGCTGATATTTCTTTGACATTTATTTGTTCTGTTTACTCACAGGAGGCAATTTTCATATCCCTCCAGTACTTTCAAGAGCCTTTAACACGAGCAGGTCGAATATTTCAAGCGAAGTAAAAACGAAAAGTGGAGACTGGATCAGCCTTAACTGCATGGTTGGAAGATGGAGAAAAGTAGGTTTTAGAAATTTTGGAAATTTATTATTCATATTTTCCCCCTTTTTTTATTAGTTTTATATTTAATTGAGGAAATGATTTTGTTAGATTTCCAGAGGCTTCATGCTCCAAGTTTATTGCCCTTCATCCTTTTAGTAGTTTTGGTATATGCTGATAAGATTTTGTTGGCTTTCGGGTTTGATTGAGGGCGTATTCATGGAACACAAATGAGGTAAGATCTTGTTTAGCTCGGCCTGTGACCCGTCCTCGACACGAATACAAACATAAGTTTGTTAAAGAATTAGAAAATTGTTTTTGATTTTCGCTCGGTTATATATTGAAATGAAATGTCAATAGCCTAATAACCTACTTGAACAGATCCATTGTGGAGTGCTTCACCTGCATAATGAGATACTTAACATAAATGAATGGTTTAATGAGTGGAAGGAGGTTTGTTTGAGTGCTGAATTTTTTTTATTAGAGTTGTTTATATATATATATATACATATATATATAGCAATAACTATATGCAGTCTGACTTTAGCTATGCGCAGGCCGTGCAATTTTGAAAATGGCTATATGCGGGTCAATTCTTGAACGTGCTTACACTTCCTATAGGTTTATATTTTGGCCTGCATTTATCCTTGGACTGCATACAACTGAAACTGACATGCATATAACATGACCCTATTTTTATGGGCCATGTGTTGTATGAAATGTAATTTACTGCTTCGGTATGTATGGGTCAATGCTGTGTTATATGAGATGTAGTGTGAGCTATGGGTCATGTGAGGGTATTTAAACGTCAAAAATGGTGATCAGATGAGGAAGAAATGACTCCGGTAAGGTGGAGTTCAGATTTTTTTTTGTTGGTGGAAGACGATGTCTGCCCCCCCTTCTGAAATTCATAGATTTGCCCCTGCATGTATGTTTAATTATGCTTGTGCTAGCCAAACCATTTTATAATCCTTTTTTTTATTTGTTTATGCACTTTTCTAACTATTGTTTACTATCACATAATCATTTAACAGTCATATCACAACCTTTTTTGGGCAGCGAAGAGAGATTAATTACCGACGAAATCTCTTGTGGGCGCGTACTTAACCAATTTTTTTATGAATTCCCTCTCATTCTTCATTCATGCATAACCCAAATTTACATCCCACTCTCCTTTTAAAGTAAATGTAAGAATGAAACTCTTGATCTTCATCAAATTTTATTTTCAGCTCTTTGAAATCTCAAACTATAATAATTCTTTCACTAAACACTGAATATTTTTTTTTTCTCATCCTAAAAACAAATAAATAATTGCATTCCATCTCCTTATTTTCAACCTGTTGGCTGCTCATATTCCAGCCTATAAGTAGGAGTCTTAAGCAAATATTTATTAATAATATTATGAAAGTTGCTCATCTTCTCGATGCACCGAGCATCGTAGTAGAACTTATTCCAAAGCTTATTCCAAAGTACTTTATGCCTTCTAATGAAATCCTCTAGAGTCTACACCCTTATTTATTTCATACCCTAAGACAAATCACATTTTGAATAAAATTTACACATTATTAATTATTCAAATCTCCCCTGGAAGTTAGCATAATTATAAATTGCACCCCTCTATCTTTTCAAATTACAAAATTCTTATTCTAAGTTCACATTTCATAATATGCATGCACAAAAATACTTCCTAGAGGAATTTACTACATGCATGTAATGAAATGTGAACTTAAAAGAGAGGTTTTTGTAATTTCAAAAGATGGAGGGGTGCAACTTGTAATTTTACAAACTTGCAGGGAAGGTCCCGGTAAACGACCCTTTACACAAAACTCGAGAACACAGGTAAAATGATTAGCTGAATCTCGTGAATCTAAGTGAACTTTCACAATGTTAACCAAATTGGCTATTATTACCGCCCAACCCATGTCGATGATCCCAAAATCCTTATTCCAACTTGTGCCTTCCATTTTCTTAGTGTTCGTTGCAAGAGATCAAGAAATTCGAGAAAGTAAGAACGAATAACCAAGACTGGCCAAACAAATCCTCATTTGATATTGAAAATAAAAATAAAGGATCCACTGTTACAAGTCGCATGCTCGAATAAACAAAACATAACTACATCAGAAGTTGGAACATTTTGGCCAGCTTGGAAACTCTGAAGAATCTTAGATATATATATAATAAACAAAAAACTTAAATAATAGGCAGTTTCTTCTGGATCTCCTAAAGAAGTATAAAGCAAATTAGACCGTTGCTTCATTTGAATTCTCCCATTTAGGGTTTGAATGTCTTACGCGCCAATTCTTCAGGCCGCGTGCCACTTTTGAAAGCCTTCCACAAGAGCCTCCTCCATCCACGGATGTCTGCATTGCTCCGCCGCCTCGGGAATCGTAACCCATCTCCTCTCCCGAGTGCTCTGTTCCGGCCACGAATTGAGCTCTTCCGTGACGAGCAACGGGAACATTGCGGCTTTGCATAATCCTTCCGGACAGAATTCGTCCTGAAGACTTTTGCTTCGGAAGTAATAATATCCCAAAAAATCCTGCGAAAACAGCGCATTGATCAGTAAAGAGCGGAATTTAATGATAGTCTATGATATCAGCCAATTCAATCATGAGTTATGAAGTTATTACAGGAATAAAGCTACTTAATTCAAGCTTTTGATTTTCACTATATTCGCTGTAATGTCGGCTGAGTTTCACAACATCTACGTGTAGCTCGAGCGGAATTTTTTGGCTTACGTTGAACGCACCTATTAATATGTGCGATTATAAATACACATTTTTTTTCTCGCGGGACCCCCTCTCTCCGCCAAAAAATTCGACTTTCCCTCCCAAACACACGACTTTCCCTCCCGTGATCCCCCCATTCACACTACCTTCTCTCTCAAACTCGGCCATCGAACCCGACCATTGTTGAGCAAGCCTTCTCTCTCAAACTCGCCTCCCGCCGGCAATTCTTCCGCCGGAGAATCGCTGAGCAGGTGCTGCTTTCTTAGATAACAACGAGTAACCTTGATGCCTTGTTTACGCCGGCGACCTCTGGTTTGTAAGCCTTATTTTTTCCTCCTCATCGACCACGATTTCTTATATTAATCCATATTCTCCGCATTGTAGAAGCATCATTTTCGGCTCTGGCTTTAAATTAAATCGTTCATGGAAACAGAGAACAGTTTGCCTGTAGCCAATGAGAAGGAGACCGAATGGAATATGGTAAGATGTTAACATACGGCCATATTTATAAATATACGATCGTGCCATATCCAATACGGCCGTATTTATAAATGATTATTCAACTTCAAACTTAAAATCAAATAAACTAGGGTCGTATCTGGATTCAATACGACCGTATTGAACATTAGTACGGTCGTATTTCTTCAAGCTGAGAGTACAACTACACATCAAAAATTAAAATGCCTACAAGGGGATATGTCTTCAATACGACTGTACAGTTCTTACATACGATCGTGCCCTATCCAAAATTGAAAGAACCTCCTCTCTTATACGACATCAAATCCTAAAATCAAATTAACTAGGGTCGTATCTGTATTCAACACGACCGTACTCAACCTTCATACGGTCGTATTTCTTATAAATGATACTACCAGTACTCATCAAAAATAAAAACCGCCTACATGGGGATATGACTTCAATACGACTGTACAGTGCTTAGATACGATCGTGCTCTTCCTAAAATTGAAAGAACCTCATCTCTAATACGACCGTATTATACATTGTTTCACCTTCAAAGCACTGAACTAATCTCGCCAGAAAGGTAAGCGACACTTTGCACTGAACTAATCTCGCGAGAAAACTTACTATGTCTGCCGGCTTGGAAGGTTCTCTTCGGACAAATGCAGAGGTTAAGCCTGCTGGTATTAAATCGAAGGGGCTAGGGTTTCTTCAACAGTCGCTCCACTTCAATGTCATCTACACGCGCGCGCGGAGGAGAAGCCGTAAAACCCTAGAAAGGCGTTTCAAATAAGGTGTCCCACGCATGATGGGGGGTATTTAATATCGCACCTATTATTATATGCGTTGAACGCACCAAATTCGGACCCAGCTCAAAGAGGATATATTATCCATTTACAGATATCAACAAATCAAACATCGAATATACTTACGGGTTAATTATCGGGACCTCTCCTAGGACTTTGCATAATTACATGGACCTCCCTCTACTTATGGAAACTACAAAAAATAACTTTTTGTTCGAGTTTACAATGTTACAAGACACCCTCTCCCAATTAACATATATTACAATTGCACCCCTCCTAGAGGGGAGGTTTATTGTACTAAAACAGCAATGCAAACTCGGATGAGAGGTTTTGTAATTGGGTTAATTACCGGTACCCCTCAGACTTCGCATAATTATAGAGACCTCCCCAACCTTTTGAAATTACAAAAAAAATGTCTCATCTGAGTTTACAATGTAAACACCTCTCCAAATTAACATATTTATACTATATTAAAAAGGAAAACATGTCTTTGGTTAATCAATATGACCATTATACCCTTACAGTTTTTAAAAAATTACCTCTTTTACCAGCAGTCCGAGAGAGAGAGAGATGAGAGAGGGAAAGAGGAGAGGGGATATAAAAGAGGCAGTGGTAGAGGAAAGAGAAGAGAGGGGAGAGAAAAGGGGCAGTGGTAGAGGAAAGAGAAAGAGAAAGGGGCATAGTAATTTAATTATTTATATTAATTTAAATTTTTATTAATATATATTTCAATTTTTTTAATATAAATTTTTATAAAATTATTAACCATCGTTAACAAAATTTGTGAGCGGCGGGCGCGACATGGGTGAGATATTGTCGGGGTCGAGGTACTGTTGCGATTGGCCGTAGGGGCGGAGCCCCGTGTCTGTCACTCGTATTACAAGTGCACACTTCATAGCGGAGAGGATTATTGTACTAAAAGTTAACAATGTAAACTCAAAGGGGAGGCTTTTGTAATTTCAAAAAAAATAGAAAGGAGGTCACTGTAACTATGGAAAGTCCTAGGGGTGATCCAAGTAATTACCCTATATTTAACTAACTTTACTAGTGCTACACATGTATTTGAACAATGACTCTTTAAAGATGCTCAGTGTTTGGTTTGCATGCATCATTATATAGCAAAAGATGTCTAACATCTTAACTATAACTATAAAAATAGTGGCAACATGGTGCACAAAGCATCCCCACGCAGCGAGGGTCCGGGGAAGGGTCCCACCACAATGGTGAAATGTAGGCAAACCTTACCCTGCATTTTTGCATCTTAACTATAACTATAATATGATAAAAACATCATTAAGCACAATTACATAAAATCAAGAAATAATTACCCAAACCTCCCTTGTAAGTTAGCATAATTACTGAGAGCACCCCTCTTGTTTTTGAAATTACAAAAAACTCTCAAGTTTTCATTTCATTAAAAAAACCTCCCCTTGACTTTTCATTTCGTAACATCCATGAAGAAAAAATACCTCATTGTACACCGAGGGAGGTAATTTTGTGCATGAATGTTATGAAATGAAAACTTCAGAGGAGGTTTTTCTAATGAAATGAAAACTTTAGGAGAAGTTTTTGTAATTTCGAAAATAAGAGGGGTGTTGTCAGTAATTTAGCGAAGTTAGAGGGGAGATCCCGGTAAATGGCCCTAAAATCAAATACCCAAATTTAGCGGATTACACTGACATCTGATGGGGGACCATCGAGCGCAACTCGGCGCAAGGCGGACCCCACCTTCGTATATTCGCGCCGACGGACTTGATCGAATCGGCGATCCGTTACCGTGGATGCGTCCGGCTCGTCGTTTAGAGTCATTTTCATATATAGCTTTATGTATTTCGGTTATTATTTTATATAGTTATGGGAACGGAACCGCCGGCCAATCATAGCCGTCGATTCCGGGTGCCCTATTGTTGCTTTCTTATAAATAGGATTTTTAGGGTTGCTGGAATCCTCATTGCTGAAGTTTGGAGAGATCTTCTTCCTTGCTTCCGGTGATCCTTCCGCGGTGCCGACGCCGTGGAGCCCGTGGTGCCGACTCCATTGGGTAAGTTTCTTCCCTTCCTCCTCCACTCCTCCCTGCTGCCATCCGCCAACCCCCCTTGCTCCTCCCTTGCCGTCAGCCCCCTCCAACAGTGCCGCCGCCAACCTCCCAAACAGCAACCTGCTGTCCGCCTCCTCCAGCCAAGGCTACAGCCGCCGCCCTTCCTATACCTGTACACCCGCCGCCTCCCCTCCTAGCTCGCAGCCACCCCGCCGCCTCCCCTCCTTGCTCGCAGCCATCCCACGCCACCTCCCCTCCTTGCTCACAGCCGCCCGTTTCAGCGCCCCCTCCACCCCTCCAAACCGATCGGATCTGTCCAGTCCCGGACAGATCTGTCCAGTCCAAGTCCCAACCCCCCGATCCAGCCCTAACTCACCCGTACCCGCAGCCCTACCTTCCCCACTCGTGGATCCACCTTCCCCCTTACCCGATCTAGCCGTACGCCACCCGGAAGCCCTCATACCCCTCCTAAATTTCAGTTTATGTGATTCACAGCCCTAAGTAATTTTAATTTCAGATTTTGTAGTCGTGATTTGTATGGATTTATGGTTTTGGTATAAAATATTGTGCATGTTGTGGTTCTCTTGTTTGAAGGAATTATAGCCCGTTGTGTTTGCTCGTAAACCTCTTACTTTGCAGGACGCTTAATTCGCCGCGCGCTTATTGTAGCTCTCCGTGCGGAGGAACGCTATTGCCAAACGCTCAAAGAAAAATGTTTACTTTCTTTATGAATGAATGCAATGTTATTATTTTGTTATGTTGCTTACGTTGATTAATTCGCCTGTTCATTGGTGTCTTGCATACAGTCATCGGTTAGATTGAGTCCATCCCCTCACGTCACTAGTTTGCATTCTAAGCCCTCAATACACAGCCTACCCTACATCAACATCTAGATAACACTAAACCAAACAACTCCACAATTGGGAGTTCAAGAAACACAAAACCAACTAATCATTTTGCAAAAATTACTGTTCATCGGTAAAAAGGTCATCTTTCTGACAATCAAGCTATGTTTTAAAAGGTATTCCATGAATACTATATTTTCTCCGAGCAAAGAAATGAGAGAATCACTTACTTTAAGTTCTCCTCTAACTCCTGCTTCCTCGAGCGCCTCCCTCAGGGCCGCCTCTTCAACAGTTTCATCATTTTCCCATCCTCCCTGTACGAAAGAATCATAACCTCAAATTAAGTATTGACTTAGATCAATTTGTAAGTACAGCAAACAGTTATTTTAGAAAACAGACAACCCTTCAAGGCTTAAACTCGCTGTAACAGAAAGAATGCCAGAAGTGTCATGAGAACAAAAGAAAACTATCGATCAGTGTATTTTGGATTTGCCACTGATGTTCTACACATTGAGAGAATAAAGAAGTATCCATGAAATAGTATTGTAAATGTTGAGAATGTCTCTCATTAGGAAACTCATGTAACCGTGAGTACCTAATATCACTGATTTAAATGTCCTCCGACGTATCGTTTTTGAAGGGAATCGATAATTTTTTCTAAAAAAATAGAATATGTACTTTTGTAAAATATAGGTCGACGCGTCCGATTTTTTTATATAGACTGACATGATTTTTTGAATATATCAACTGCTATTTTATTTTATATTATGTTAGAAGACTGGTAATATATATTTAAATCATATATATGTATTATAATATATATGCTTAAATCGATACAACTTATTGTTTTGTTCTCTTTAACATGTGCTATTAGAATCAATTTTGTAAAATTATTTCACACTTTTCTTATTTCAACACACTTATTAGTATATTATTTTAATGTTATTAACATAAACTTATTAAAGCTTGAAAATCTTATAATCAATCAATGATATTTAGCTTCTAATTCTTTTTTATTTGTTATAAAACTGTGTTATTAAAATTAACTTATTGTATAAAATTAAATATATTTTACAAGTTATTTGTTTGTATTTGTTAATAGTATTTTATTTTGGATACTCTTCGAATTTATTTTGGGATATACACGATTCAATGTTCGTCAATTTATTATGTTACTTTTTTATAATTATACTTACAACAACAACGACAACAGAACCCATATAGTCTCCAATCATTGGGGGTATGGGAGGGGGAAGATTGGAAACAGACCTAACCTTTGGCACTATGCACAAAGTGGCTACTCTCAGAGGAGAAAGACCTAACCTTTGACAATAAATGCACAAAGTGGTTGCTCACAGAGTACCACAGAAATAGTAGCCACCTATATCGTCGCGTTTGCTGCGGAATCATGCCCTCAAATCAAAGCCAAAGACATCAAAGAGGGCAGACCCAAGAATCCATTTTGATTTATGTGCACATAACCATGCTTCCTTCATTCAACATCCAGAGCATATAATTATACTTAATATAAATAAAAATAAATTTGTTATTAATAAGATATGAAAATTTGATATTTTAAAATATCCCTGAAATGTCTTCGTCATCGACATCTGATGTTTAAAAACTCAATCCAACATACCACCGACATCCGATATTTACAATTTTTATTAATATAGATCATAGGCCTCTCAACTAATAACCGATTTGTTTTGGGTTAGATGCATGTGTATGGTATCAGTGTAGGCTACCCCAAAGGCCCATTCTCACGTCACTCAATTTAAAAAAAACATGTGTTATAGGTCAAAGACCTGACGTGTGAGGGGCGTATTGTGAATATAGTCACACATTGGGAAGCTCGCATAGCCTTCTGCACTTAATATAGATCCCGAACCCCTACAACTATAACCAATTAATTTTAGGTTGAATGCATATGTTTTAACAATAAACCATTATATAACTCTCAGTGATCATTTCATTGAATTGTAGTTCTCAACCTCTACTAACTTTTCAACTTTCCACTGAATACATACGAAAGATTTAGAAGAGTGTAGGGATGAGAGAATGAAAATTTATATTAATCCTTGTTTGGCCGAGCGATTCGTTAATGTAGCGGGTGAAAGGTTATGCAGATGTTAATGTTGGCCAATTGACTCATTTGGATGAGTGAGCCCAAATTATCTCATTTATTTTTTCTTTCATAGTAAAGAAACTCTTAAACTTACTATTTCCAATTCTACCATTTATCTGGGGCTACATCCATTTAATATCGAAGTTAGTTTAATACAGTAATGAATTAAAATAATTCATATTAACAATTTATTATTATTAATATGTTAATTATGATCATTAAGTTCATTTGAAATATAATCACAATAGTTCAAACTAGTATAATTAGTTAGTTCATCAGGCCTAAAAACTACTATTTAATTAGTGGAGACTAATTGGATTTTAATTAAGGCAATTAAAACTTATTACTATTTAAATATAATTAAGTCCAAAGTAACAAATCATGATCCATTAATTGGTAATTAATGAAATTAATATTAGTAAGATGATTATTTTACAAGTATAATGAGGCAGCCAAAATGAATAAAGGCTTCAAGATAAGATGATGGATCTTGAAAAGTGATAATAAATTAATCTTCCAACTTATATGAGTTAAAAGAGACATTGAAAATATATAGTTGCACTAAATGAAGTCAAATAAGAAAGCTAATTAAGCGCCAAAGAATTCATAAAAGGAGAGTGTTACGAAACGGAACGATGCCGAGCCGAGCACATACCTGGTGGGTCTACATTCGCAGGACGACTCAGACGGACTAGCAAGACTTTCCGGGCCAACTACCCGAGGAGATTACATTTTTTTTTTGCATGTTATTTATGTAGTGGGCTCTTTTCATTGTCTTATGTTATGAAGAAATAAAGAAATCAGTACTACCCAAGTGGATCAAAGACAACACAAATGAAAGTTGTGCGCAAATAACTTTTTCCTAGATAGATTCAACACCTACAATAGCTATGATAAAATAAAATAGTTTGTATTGGTAATAGCTAGCCCAAATAGCTATGATAAGGTTGCCCGATCATCATATCAAACAATATCATTGAAGTTTAAGTACAGACAAGAAGTCACATTTTGTTATGAGGACTATCTCGCTAGGGGATCCCCATAACACACTTGGACATTGGATCTCTCTCACCCAAAGCACAATTGGGCTCTGCCTTTGGCTTTGTTTAGGATGGCTATGGCTGTAGGAAAAGTAGTCGTGAGAAACCAGTGTTAGGATTAGAGCAATCAAAAAATCAGTGGTATGAAAAAAGTAGGAGGAGAAGAGGGATGTTGACCTATGGGAAGAGAAGCATGAAAGCGTGGAAAGCTCCTTTTAGCTTTTTTGAAAGTGTGGGAGGTTCACTGCTTTTCAAAAAGTCCTGAAAACAGCTTTTTGACACACTTTTCCCATCACTGGGAAACCAAACGCCTCCAAAATGGTGGTGGTGGTGGTGGTGGTGGTGGTGGGAATTAAACTTCTCCCACCACCACCAATGTCCCAAATATAGCATATATCTCTCTCATATAGGGGAGAGAATAACTAAGATTCTCATGTAAGGACTTCACACACATTGAATTCTCAGAGAATGGAGATGAAACAACGGGCTTTAAGTAATTTTTATCCATATTCAACCAAATAAAGAATCTTGGTGGTGGAAAAAGAAAGTGTAAGACAAAGTGAGGGCAAAAAGGGTCAGCTATAAAATACTCTACGCTTGTAGGAATGATGAAAACTTGGTAAGGTATAAAGTCGTCAAGAAAGAAACTGAATATGCAGTAAGTAAAGCAAAAAGTTAAGCTTATGAAGAATTTTATAAGCGACTAGATACCAAAGATGGAGAGCGCGACATATATAAAATTGCTCGAGCTAGAGAGAGGAAGACAAGAGATTTAAGTCAAGTTAAATGCATAAAAGATGAAACAGATATAGTTTTGACAAATGATATGGCTATTAAAGAGCGATGAAAATATACTTTTACTAACTCTATAATGAAACGAAAGACAATAAACTGAACTTGAAAGAGTTAAGTAAATCAGAAGAGTATAGAAACATAACATTTTATCGTAAAATTCAAGTATCGAAGGTAAATGATGATCTAAAGAAGATGAAAAATGGAAAAGCGGTTGGGTCAAATGATATACCCATCGAAGTATGAAAATGTCTAGGGAAAGAAGGAATTTTGTGGCTTATATATTTCTTCAATAAAATACTGAAGTCAAAGAGGATGTCAGACCAATGGAGAGAAAGTATCTTGGTACTTTTGTAAAAGAACAAAAGAGATATGCAAAATTATGTTAATTATAGAGGAATTAAATTAATGAGTCATACCATGAAACTATGAGAACGAGTAATAGAAAGAAGAGCAAGACGGGAGACTAACATCTCGGAGAATCAATTTGGATTCATGTCAGGGCGGTCGACCATGGAAGTTATACATCTCTTGAGGAGTCTCATTGACAATTATCGAGAAAGAAAACAAGATTTGCATATGCTGTTTATCGATCTTGAGAAGACTTATGATAGGGTTCCATGAGAGATCTTATGGAGAGTCTTAGAAAAGAAAAGTGTAAATGTATCTTACATTGACATAATCAAAGATATGTATGCAAATTCACTATTCAGTGACGAGGGTGAGGACATCTGGAGGATTAACACATGAATTCCCTATCATTGTTGGCTTACACCAAGGTTCAGCTTTAAGCCTGTATCTCATTACCCTTATCTTAGATGAGCTCACCGGACATATCCAACAAGCAATACATTGGTGTTTATTGTTTGCGGATGATATAGTTTTGGTCGATGAGATGTGTGAGGGTGTAAACGCGAAACTTGAATCTTGGCGAGACACTTTAGAAAAGAAGGGTTTTAGGTTGAGCAGGGCAAATACAGAGTATATTAAGCTTAAATTTAGCAGTGCAAGAAGGACGGATGAATTCATTATTAAGTTGGGTGATCAAGATATTTCCCGCAGTGAGTGCTTTAAATATCTTGGATCGATAGTTCAAAAAGATGGAGATGTTGATAAAGATGTGGTACATAGAATCCAAGCAGGTTGGTTGAAGTGGAGAGGCGCGTCAGGAATCTTATGTGATCGTAAAGTACCATTAAAACTTAAAGGCAAGTTTTACTGTACTGCAATTAGACTTGCGATGCTCTATGGTTCTCAGTGTTGGGCAATGAATTGTGTACATGAGCAAAAAATTGGAGTTGCGGAGATGGGAATGCTTAGGTGGATGTGTGACACACGAGACTGGATAAAATTAGGAATGAATGTATCAAGGATAAGACAGGAGTGACACCAATTGCAGAGAAGATGTGAGAAGCTCGACTAAGATGGTTTGGGCACGTACAAAGGAGACCATTAGAGGCGTCTGTTAGGCGTTATGAGAGTTGTCACTAGGCATGTTAAACAAGGGAGGGGTAGACAAATAAAGACTTGGAATGAGACTATAAGGAAAGACATGATGTACTTAGGCATTAGTGAGATTATGACTAAAGATAGGGCACAATGGCGACAAAGGATCCATATAGCCGACCCCACTGTAGTGGGATAAAGGCTTGAGTGTTGTTGTTGTTGTTGTTTTATTCAATTTTATTACAGAAGAGGAGTCTTGGCGCACCGGTTGAGGTGTTGTCGTGTGACCTTGAGGTCACGAGTTTGAGTCCTTGAAGCAGACTCTTGCAAAAATGCAAGGTAAGGTTTACCTACATTTCACCCTTGTGGTGAGACCCTTCCCCGGACCCTCGCTGCGTGGGGATGCTTTGTGCATTGGGCTGTCCTTTGCCCTTAATTCAATTCTATTACAGGTCATGAAGCCCTATTTATGAAAATTAGGGGGAGGTTTAATAAAACTAATGAAATAAAAGTTAGTAATTATCCTTGTGCGGATAATTATTTAAGTTAAACTGAAAGTTAATATCCATGTAATAATTCACATGCGGATAATCATATGCTTAAAATTAAACAAATATAAATAATTAGGATATGCTATTTCTGTTTATTTATTTTTATAGGGGAATGCTTTTATATGGTACTCAAGAAGGGAAAATAATTTCCCAAGTGCAAGGACTACATCAAGTACATATGAGAAAGCTGCAGCTTCCATGAAATGCAACCTATTGGAAGAATAATTTACATATATAAGCACCAAATTCAGAACATTCGCATATCAGTTGCAATCAACAGATCCCCATATATGATACAGGAAAGAGCACAAAAACTTACTCTATTTTATTTCTTATCATATCCATTTCACTGAATTATCTCCAAAACCACTTGAAACCAAAAATGTCATCACATACCTTTGGAAACAGAAGTCCAGGCCCACTTTGTGAATTGATCATAAGAACTTCAATAGTTTTCTCAGACTTGCATGCATTATCATCAGAGTTTCTATATCTAAATGGTATACACCTGCCAGAAAAAAAAAACATGTCATTGGAA
The DNA here is from genome assembly GCA_033032865.1 of Dactylorhiza incarnata. Classification (NCBI taxonomy): domain Eukaryota; kingdom Viridiplantae; phylum Streptophyta; class Magnoliopsida; order Asparagales; family Orchidaceae; genus Dactylorhiza; species Dactylorhiza incarnata. Next base: position 2,484,041 of record JAWHQI010000110.1, on the reverse strand, counting down.
TTTTTGGTGCTGCCAAATAAATTATCGCAAGTGCTAATTAAAAACTTGATCAAGTTTGATTTGGAAAGCAAATCATGCTTCTACAAAGACTAAGCAAGAGTTTGATTAGCTCCGTTTGGCTGAACACCTAAATGCTGATTGCTCAGTTTGGCCAAGTCGGCACCCAAATGCTGTTGAATGGAGTGAATGTGCCACTCTAACTGACCAAATTGAAACCAGAATGAGCATGAATTGTTCAAACCAAACCAGGCTTGGTCGCCAAAGTTTGGTGCTACATAGCACTTGTGAGAGGAGTGATCGGTTATGGTACCAATGCCAATGGTTCCCTGAGAGCCAGTGCACCAACTATGTGGGATTGGCATATGGTGAAGAGAATTCTTGTTGGCTTAATTGTCACTAGTATGCGCTTTTTATACATAAAATTTCTATATACCCCAGAAATACTCCAAATAACAACAAAACAACCTCAAATTGTGAATTGCCAGTTATTCAGAATGTAGGAAAAGTTAAAGTATGTTTTATAGAGCGGTCATGCCATTTTGTTGGATCGAAGCGAAAAAATAGCATTTTCAAAAAATCTATGATGGAGGACAAGGCTATGGGCGAAGACGCTGACCAAACTCTATGCGATGATGTAGGCAAACCTGTAACAAATTCAAGTGAATAATAACTAACCTAAAAGTGCGATGCAATTATGAGTCAATAAGCAACAATATCTGATACCCAATTCATTAAATAAAAGTATTTTAAAACATCCGCAGTTAAGAATTCCATGCAAATGAAAGAGGAAAAAAATTAAACACCAAAGCGAACAAATCCACTAGAAGTGAAATATAAATGATCAAAACTAAAATATAATGCTCACAAAGTATACATAATATCCGTACAATAAAGAAGATATGAAACCAATTACAAACACACCAAGTAGCAAGGCCAGAGGCGAAAGTGGTGCCCCTGACAGGCTTAAGAGCAGGAGCGTAGTGTTGATCCAAGAGGTCAGTTTGCAGGAAAACTGGCATAAATGTTTAGGTGTTTCGAGTTGGGAATTTTGGTGGAAGGGGCTTTTCCAGTAATATTTCTGGCGGTCAGGCTGGAATAGGAGAGTCGTTGTGGGAAATGAAGAGCGGGAACAATGGCCTAAAATAGAAGAGGAAGAGCGGACAGACAACGGCTGTGGGATTTATGGGAAACTATAGGGAGATGGTTGTTAGGCTTGACGACTGTGTGAGGAGAAATAAATGGTGTCTCCTATAGACGGAGATAGGCCCAGGCATGGAAGCTGCGTTGGGTAAAGTTGTAGAAGAGATTAGGTTGCAATAGCTATGGGCGGGATTGATTGTAGGGGTGGAGGTGGTGGCGGTTGGGGAAGGTTGTGGCTCGCTATATGCGGTAGTGGGGGAGTCTCTTGGCTTCAACCCTGTCGAGGAGGGCACGAATTCTACATTGTAATAAAAACTGAGTAGTTGGATGCTTGCACAAACTACTCGATACCTATTTATAACCTAATATTTAATATTCTTTAAAAATAAGGATTACGTTAAATGTCATGAGACTCCCGGAGGCATTTAACCTAAAAATTACAAGAAAAAAAGAAAAGGGGAAGCCCGGAGCACAAAGCATCCCTGTGCGGCGAGTCTGGGGAAGGGTCCCACCACAAGGGTGAAATGTAGGCAAACCTTACCCTACATTTTTGCAAGTTTGCTCGAACTAGTGACCTCAAGGTCACACGAAAACACTTCAACTGATGCGCCAAGACTCCCCTTCACCTAAAAATTAAAATACAACTCTAAAAAATAGTAAAAATATACATAAGATGTTAGAAGAAGTGTTTGATCATATCTTCGTCCATATGTAACTCTTTATTTTTTTGTGATGAGAATCGACCCTAAGTGGGTCCTACATGTGCATTCTGAATGATGCTCATGATCCCCATCAACTTTCTTTGGCTTGGAAGCATTCATTTCCGATAAATGGAGACCATCATACTACCAATGCAACCCAACTGCGGTTTGGTTTAGCTCCTTGGACGCCACCCACAATCATAAGGGAATGAATGTCCTCTCCAACGAAGCAAATATTGTGTAGTAAATGTAGCCGATGTCGCCATGATCTCGTGATCAAGGATAGTTTGTGTTCACAGGAAGTCGACACATTGCTGAAAATGTTGCAGGTCTCACATAAGGTGTAAGCCAACACCTTATGCATTGAAGTGGGGGATAAAGGTGTGACTGAGGCCAATATGGGTGTCAGGTGCCCCCCCCCCCCCCCCCCCCCCCCGACTAGGTATTTCGTCATACAAAGAAAACTCTTTTACGTTAAATACATGACGAATACTCAGTGGACTCACTAGGGAAAAATCATAACATGTTTAATGTCTCTTGGAGGGGATAACTCATCGGGAGGCACATCGGTCGAGGTATCAGAGAATTCATCGAGAGAGTGACAGGCATCCACCATCTCCCTCAAAATACATGACGAATAATCAGTGGACTCACTAGGGAAAAATCATAACATGTTTAATGTCTCTTGGAGGGGATAACTCATCGGGAGGCACATCGATCGAGGTATCGGAGAATTCATCGAGAGAGTGGCAGGCATCCACCATCTCCCTCAAAAAACAATCCTAGAGAGTGACAGGCATCCACAAACTGGGGTTCCTCCAACCCAAATTTGACGTTCACCTAACCCATCTCCGTCGTAATGAACTAACATTGTCGACATTAGTAATCCTCTTATCTGGATTGCTCGCGCGAAACTATTTTTCAATTTACAAGACACTACCGAAATTAAGGTTGCTTTAAATACATTTTATATAAAAGCATCTGCTCATCATTGGGTTTGTTGGACATGATAGAACCTTTTGGCTCTCTCTTGGTCAAATGCTCAAAAAGTAACTCGTTTGCCAATATGATACCACCCAAAAGACGGACAACACATATGAGCTCGCTACTGCTTACATTAATGACTTCATCGAGGTCGTTATCCATGTGTTGAGGCTCACACATGATCACTCCCCGGGCTACTTGCGGGATTGCAACTTCATACTCATGCTTGTCTGTGAGTGCACAACCCCCCCCCCCCCCCCCCCCGACATACGTGCGCGCACGCACACACAATCTAGCACGAGTGATGGAGCGAGCTCGCTAGCTCAACGAGAGTTCTCTGTCAGCTCATTCCCATTGGTCGACTGTTCATCCACCCACATCATTCAAACACCGCCGTTGAGCCTCCATAAGACACAACACAAAGCCCCATTACCACCTTCTCTGCCTACCACCAATCTTCCCCTCCCCAACTTATACCTCACTTAAACAAAACTATACCACCAAGGGTACCTTGAGTTACGCCATCATGGATTTGTTTGCGCTGCAAGCAACTATATTCCCCTACATATAAAAGCCCCAATAAAGAACAACACAAGCTCTTGTTCACCAAAGATAAAGACACCACCATATTTGATTTTGAATCCCTCGGGCACGATGATGATCACAATTGACTCGGCCTTAACAACACGGCCTATTTTTAGGCGGGATGTGTTGATAAGCGCACAAGCTTTTATGCATTTTCTTCGTAATGGAATTTTAACAATTTCTCGTAAGTACGTCTTGATTCTCTCTTATATAAGTGAGCACACTAAAAGTCTTAAGGAATCAACTTGGGGTCTTGAATTCTCTTATTTGGAGAGTGATGGGGATCGTGCCACTCGGCCCGTTAGGGTCTATTCTCGCTGACCACGGACACAGTGAAGATCGGGACCGCTCAACTTGAGCGGATCGCCGAGCATAATATTTTTCATTCTTTGCATCCTTTTATTTTACTTTGAAATTTTGTTTGTTTTAAGGTAGGCAACGAACGGAGAATCATGGCCGTTCGTTGCCCCCTCTCCTAGTCTATATATAGTGGTAGAAGACTCTAAATGAGAGGTATTGAAAGTTAAAGCCAAGAAGCCCGGCTTTTGATCAACTGGTGTTGTAGCCGGAACCCCTCCAGGTGCGACGCTTGGACCTCCACTCTTCCCTTGGCCGCCGGCCATACCCCACCCTTTCCCCCTCCAAATTGAGCCCTCCCTTCTTCCCCCAGCCCCCCCCCCCCCCCCCCCCCCCCCCCCCCCGAAATCCCATCCTCCCTCCCACAACCGACGGCCCCTTCCCCTCCCACCACCACCTTCTTCTGACAGCCCAAACCAGTCCCCTAACCACCGACCAACCACAACCAAAATCACCTCCCCAGCTCCACCAAAAACAGCCCCCTCTCTCCAAATCCCCCACGTTTCCGGTCTCCGGCGATACCGAAAAATCTTCCTCAACCCCCTCCGGCGAACCTTCACCATCACCCTCCAAGTTCCCTTCATTTTCAATTTTTCGGCGGTCGGCGGAAAACACGTCCGACCACCACCACCGGTTGCCTCTTCACGGACCACCTCCGACCAGCCACCACCCCACTACTCTAAAACCACCACCTCACTACCCCAAAATCACCACCCCACTACCCCATAACCACCATAACCAGGTCTCTGGCGATCACTGGAAAACTTTCCTCAACCCCCTCCGGCGAACATCCACTATCACCCTCCAAGTTCCCTTCATTTTCAATTTTTCGGCGATCGCCAGAAAACACGTCCGGCCACCATCACCGGTTGCCTCTCCAACGACCATCTCCGGCAAGCCACCACCCCACTACCCTAAAACCACCACCTCACTACCCCAAAACCACCACCTCACTACCCCAAAACCACCACCCCACTACCCCATAAGCACCTCCCCCCACTACCTACATAACCCCCCACTATCCCACTACCCCCATTTCTCTCACGTGGAGCCCACCCATCCCTCCCACTAATGTAGCCACCCCACCCCCTCATTCACCCCACTTCCCCCACAAACCGAGCCCTCCCCTACTCCTCCACATCCAACCGAACCCCACTACACCCGCCACATACAAACCGAGCCCCCCCCCCAACACACACACACTTCTTTCTTCCAGCAACCACACTTTCTGCAGCCTGGAACTTCAAGTCCTGCAGCCCGAATCGCCAATTTCAATGGCTGGAATTAATTTCAGCAACCCATATTTCCAATTCCAGCTGCTGTCGGGACTCCCAGCACAGACCGACACGTCACACTTCCTTCTCCTCCTTGTCGTCATCCCCGTCCAGCACCCCATTGCATCCTCCACACAGCCGGCAACCCCGGAAACTCCAGAAACAGTCCCATTGTCCATTGTCCAGCAGTTCAAAGGTTCACCGGGAGATCAAATTTCAGTACCACTACTTGTCCCCACTCCGGGAGATCCTCTCCAAGCCTTCTACTACTATCGTGTGAGTTCACTTGTTTTGAAGTTAATTCTTAGTGTTGAATTCAGTGTTATTTCCTATTCAAAGAGTATGTATCTTGTAATTGTTGTTTCAAACTCTTGAATCATTGTGAGTTTTCGTTCTACTGGTGATTTGAATTTTGGGTACTCTTTCGCATATACCTTGTTTTGTGTCTCCCTGTTCGTGTGTTGTATCTCTTGTGCCACAATTGGTAGTTTGATTTATAAATTAAAATTTATTGCAACTTACATTGCCGGAAAGTACGTTTGCATATAGTATATACCCCTAGCCCCTCTGAGACTTTAGCTTGCGTCGGAGAGTTTCTAGAAGGAGCCAACTATCGAGAAATGAAATGAAATCCTATCACGCGATTGTATCTCACTTCACATTTTGGATGCAATTGTCTTTCCTGTCTCTATCAATGAGGATCCTACCAATGTATTTAGTGTACGCCCATGTTCTCTTAATATAATGACAATATAACGATGATGCTCTTAGGGTCCGTTCGGTTGGAAGGTTTTGGTTTTAGGGAATTGGAATTCGTCAAAACCAAATGGAATCTGAAATGGACTGAATTCCCAATAATGTGTTCGGCAATTTCAAAATTTGATGGAATTGGAATTCGAATTAGGGCATCAGATGGAAGAGGAAGAAGAAGAGGTGCAGGAAATCCTCAAGAAGATGAAGAATAAGAGGAAGAGGAAAAGGCGCAGGAAACCAGAGGAAGAAGAAGAAGTGGAGGAAGCTCTACATGTAAGCTATTCGAAGAAAAGAGGAAGAGGCGCAGGAAACCCTAAAACTAGAGGAAGAAGAAGAGGTTCGGGAAGATGAGGAATAGGCACAGGAAATCCTAAACCAGAGGAAGAAGAAGAGGAAGAGGAAGAAGAAGAAGAGGAAGAAGAAGAAAAGGAAGAGAAAGAAGAGGAGGAAGCTCAACCTTTGTTCGGTCCTTCTCTCGTCGAGGCTGTTTGAAGCTCCACCGAACGGAGGAAGACGATGACAGCGCGAAAAAATGAGGCGGGAGATAAGAATTGGAGCACGCGTAAAATGAATTCCGCGGGTTTTGCCACTTCCAATTCCCACTTCGTTTCTGTCCAACCGAACGACCGAAAAGAATTATTAAAGCGGAAAACCAAATCCACGGGAGCAAATCCATCGAACCGAACGGACCCTTAGAGACAAGAAGACACCACAAGAATTAACAATTAAGAACCACAAGAATTAACAATTAAGAACCACACGAAGGCACATTATGGCATGATGCAGTAGCAGGATTCTCACTAGATTCAATAGAAAAATCTACACATTCAAAACTCAGGAAGGCTTGCAAATCTCTACCACTAAAATAAGCACGATGATTGATCGTTAGATTAGCCATGACACACCAATAATCAATTTCCTACATAACAGTTTTATGATTAGTCTTTCGCAGTCCTAACAGGATCTAGGTTTTGAGTATGATTGTGATCGTAACCATGGTCTAAGGATTTTTGCATTCATTTTAGAGAAATTTAAGAGATAATTTGCAGATTGGAACCTCATCATTGGTCAATTGGTATATTGCTCACTAAAAGGAAGACGAGGGATTCAATTCTGCGTGAATGCAATTTTAAAATAAAAGACTTGTTTGGCTCAGAAAAGTTTAATGATGCGAGTATGCTTGACTATATTGAAATGACCTAAAACAATCCTAAATCAAACTAGCTGCTAGTCATTTTTCTCCTTCCATGCACTAGCACTCGCAAGAAAAGTGTGTCAAGCATGCACATATCATTAAACTCTAAATTATTGTGAAGCCTATGTTCCACTTCCTTGAGCTCATTTGTTTGGGTAAGTCCTCTCCGGACAATAGAGAGGTCTTTTCATTGAGAGAGAGGATGTCTGTTTTGTGACGTTTAAGCATGACAGTGCAATCTACCGGAAAAAAATTTCCTAGTTGATCATAATGCGTAAAATCTTAACCATCATCACTTAAAAGACAAGAAATTGCAATCCACCAACAAAAATTTTCTCAGTTGATCATAATACGTAAAATCTTAAGTATCATCACTTAAAAGACAACGACATCTCCCCGAACCTATGATAATCTTCATGCAGCAACTAGACTCACCGCTAAAGGATCAATGCCATGCTGGTAATGCCCTAATGGAGTACAAAATAAAGATGGTTGAAAGAGGACTCTAGGGGTAAACGTGTAATATGCATAACATATTTTCCCACTTCACTAACATACCAAACTATAATTCTTGGTGCAAGGGTACAGTATTGGATGGGCAAAAAGGTGATGCTGTTCCTTCTTCCTTAAACTCTGCATACTTAATATTTGCATACAGCGGTTCATAATGGAGAGCAACATTTGCTTAATGTGCACCGAAGGGGCAGAGAAATCAAGATTTGATGTTGCCTATGAAAACAACTTGTTGCTATCTAATATTGGGGTATGTCGCTTTCTCCGAGCCTGATGTTTATCAAAGCCTCTGAGCCCAATCTATATAGTTTCCTCTAAGTCGAACTCGAACATCATATCCATCTCCAAGCCCAATCTACTGATACAGTCAAATATCATTACTTTGTGTTGTTTCTTTTTTATCTTTGAACATATGGTTATTTTTTTACTGGACATGGAGATTGACTGGTGTAAGGCAGATGATGAAACATATGATATATCTAGTTCAAGTCATTATGTGGATAATGTAGATGCTTTATTATCTTCACTAACCTTGTTTGGCAAAAAAAATTGCCTGACTGTATATATTCTTTTGGTTCCCTTATTTGGAATTGGAAGTTCTATTTCCTTTATTTTGAGATGGCAATCTATGCTCCTAATTTTAGGTTAGCGATTCATTATGGTTGACACACTAGAAAATGTAAGGCTTATTTGATTCCTATTGTAAGGGATTGCCTGGTATTAGTTCTATTTGGGCGTATTTCTCTACCAATTAAATTGCTGATTATAAGTTTAAATTGAACTATTTTGATTTTATACTTGATTATTAAATTGATGTTTTTTATTATTCTCCAAGTGATTGAAATAATTTAGGGTGTGCCACTTACCTACTACTGCAAATCATCTCTCATACAGGTTTGTTGCCATCTACTACTACAATTGTAACAAGACGGCCAACCCTCTTTAATTATTGTTGCCCAACCAGGTTCAGTATAGTTGTCAAATTGTTTGCCTCGTAAGTGTGAACCAAACTACCTAGCCCTACTACGACCACCCAAATGATCTACCATCACACTGTATTTATTAGATCAATTTGATTAGGGATTTTACCATTTTAATCAACAAATCAAAAATCATACAAAATCCCTAAGGTATGCCTATTATAGAATGGTTTGAACTATAAATCCCTTGGGTTGGATGTCATTGCCATCCTTTTGTACGTATGAAAACATTCACACCTGCAGAAGCCCAAGAGCTACAAGTCTTTATCATCAACAGAAACTTTTCTGGAAAACAACAATATAGATATTATGATAGTGGGAAACACAAAATTCTCTTTTTTTCTGGCTCAGTAGGATATCTCACAAAATAAGAAAAAATCATTACATGGAACCAAAAGAATGGACAAAAAAGTTGCATCATTTATATAGAAGATCACCATGGTTTTGCATTCATAATATGTTGCTTAAACCCTATGGACCTACTAGAATTCCATAAAGATAAATACCAAAGGTAATTTTATTTCAGGGGCATTCTTCCGGTAAAACACTCTCATTAACATTCTAGACTTCACTAAATAGAAAAGTTATTCATCATACTTTAGTTTCCTATTCTATAAAAAAATCTGCAATCCATACTACATAGCAAAAAGGTTTTTCAGATTTGGGGAGACCCGACCATTTCAAAGTCATACCCTTCAAATATTCAAGGTATGAGGATGGTGATTAAAAGTTTTTTAGAAGTGCCAAAGCATCAAATATAAGCATATATCAAAATAATGAAAACAACTAAGAAGACCTCAGAACATTGAATTCTTCAATGAAAATGAGTTTCCAACTGTTGGTGCCTGAGAAATAAGTGGCAAGCATCAAGTTCTCTTGGCATGCATTACTAATGGAAAACAAAGAAGTGTCGAGAAATGAGGAGATAAATGAAATTCTATAAGAAAGTAATATCGATTGTCCTAGTGGTGGGGACTAAATAAATTAGATCAACAACTTACACGTGAATAATAGATAACCCTCGGAAATTCAAATTACCTAGTTCAAAATTGCAAATAAAAATGTAGCTATTTCCAAGAAGAAATCATATACAATGACTACTTCTTGACTACATTACACACAGATTCATCTGAAATGTACCAAAGAAGTATAGCCGTAGAGTTGCATGACCAGAATAAAACTTAACATGAATCTCATCACAGTTAATGTACATTTCTTTACTAATTAACACAAGCGCATAGACAACAACATAAATGAATCAGAACAATAAGTTAATAATAACCATAGATTGCTATTATCTAATCTAGCATCAAGTAGCTGACAGGACACCCCTTTATCTACTTAAATATAATGTAATGAAGCCTAAGCATTTATTCAACTAAACGGACCTTCCAAATTCCAATATAGAAGCTTTCTGGATTTTCAATCCTAACCTTTAAGAAAGCTTTGACGTGCATTTACTTGAATCAATTACCGGAATACTTATTATTTTTACAAGAAAATCACCAAACCTAAGTCGATCTAGTTTTAAAAATGCATGCCTCTTTCAAACCTATTTTTCTGACAGCAAAATATTCTCACAAAAGAGTGGCAACAACTTCTACAATTTTAACTGTCACGTTCACCAAATTCTCGAGGATTATAGTATCCCTCATACTCATACACGATATACTGTTCATTTTGGGCTAATAGATCTCACAGTTTTTTACTCTTGGTGCAATTACCTAGGAAGTAATGCATCCTGGGATTGCTATAACATGAACGTGCTTGACTTTGGGAGTTCTTGGCTGACCTCAAACCATTATACCATAAAGTGCATCAATGTCAAAAGATTTGTTTTACTGTACTTAAGGGATCTTACAATATCCTACGATTAAGAAACTAACACCTCATCACACCTCATCAGCAGCCTTACACATGGCAAAATCATTCATCAAGCACATAAGGTTCTCGACACCCTACAAGTTTAAGAGAACTCCCAACATGTAACACGTTGACCCACATGGAGTCAAGAGGTGGCTCTCATGCCATAGAACTTTGTTATGACTCTTGTTTCACATTTTTTGGCTTGTGTATTGCTTTCATCCATCGAGTAATTGCTCGTTGTAGACTAATAGGCCACATGGTTTTGTCCTCTTCGGTACAATTTTCATAACAGATCAACCATCTCAAGATTTCTACAATATGAACACACTCAACTTCTGGTGTTATCGACAGAACTCCAACAATCGATCAATCCTAAAAGCAGGGTAAGGTTTGCCTACATTTCACCCTTGTGGTGGGACCCTTCCCCGGACCCTCGCTGCGCGGCGATGCTTTGTGCACTAGGCTGCCCATTTTTGGTTTAAAAACTATTATGAAATAAAACTCAAACCATATTTACCACTCAAAATCATCTCCTTCTCTCTATTCCTATAAAATTTCTCTGCAATCTCCATCTAAATTTTTTGCCATGCTGTGATAAGCTCTTATTGTTGTTATCGTCTGAAAAATACAGGAGAGATCAAAGTATAGGTCTTGATTGTCCTCTGAATTCCCTCACCAAGTACTAATGGTGCTAGAAATTGACGTCAATATCCAGATACTCTTCAGACCGTTGTTTTTGGGTGATATATGTCGTCAAAAAAAGAGGTGAAAGCTCGTGAGGTGTCTAGTTATTGTGGTTGTTGTTGAGGTCTCACAAAGAGTTTGTTTGTGGATGTTCCGTAGATGTTATCACCTCTATCAAGAGAATTCTAAAGTAGGCTCACTTGACAATTCAAGTGCTGAAATATGATCCTCCCTCTAACCCCTCATAAAAGAAATGTGCTCTCACAACTCCAATATTCTTGTTTTCTGATATTCACATTCAAGGTTATTTGAGTTTGGTTGGATAAATTGGTATCAAAGCACTATCCTAGCGCATGATAAAAACTAAAATGGGGTATTTGGAAGTAGGATAATCACCTTTTTCTATATCCTATCTAAGGAAGCAAAGAAAGATAAGTTGAAAAAAATAATCTAATAGATGAGAACACAACATTGGCCGACTTAGTGAACAATGTTTCAAGGTTGGTAAACATATATCGGTCTTGATGGAAATAATAAAGAAACAATCTCCAAACTATCCAACCACATGCACACTTAGCAAAAACCAATATCCTTTGTTGCCTCTATTCCAATTCATGCGGAGGAAGATGGCATGAAGGATGAGAAGAAAGGAGGTGCCATGGATAGAGCAGGAGGTGTAGATATGCCTTTCAAAACAAAGGAAAAGGTGGGAGTATCCATCTATGATGGGACATTCAATGACGAATTAGTGGATGTATGGGCTGATTAGCTGGAGACGTACTTTTCTTTATACATAAGACACTTATGGTAAGGTATTCTTTGACATTCTAAAATTAAGTCAGCAAGGACAGGTTGTGCAGGAATACACCATAGAGTTTCATCATCAACCGTGGCAATAAGAGTGAATCTCATAGAGGTAACAATCCTCGTGAAATGCACCTCCGAAACGTACTTCATAATTTCTAACAAAATTCAATCACTTCCTATCGTGGATCTTAGTCGGGTCGTAGAACTCAATAATCAACTATGGAAGAAGAAGGGCCATGGATTATCTAGAGGGTTCTCCTTCTCCAAAAAGATGAAAACAAATTATGTGAGAGTTGCAAGATTATTGGTCGCATGAAAGAACAATGTTGAAGATCCATCCAGAGTTCGTATTAAAGCATATACATTCAATCATGTCAATCTTTCAAAAGATACCTACTAAGTTAGATATAGGCTCCTATAGGCTCCGTTTGGCGCGGTGATGGTGGTCGTGAATGCGGTGGTTATGAACCGTCGTTCGTGACCGTCCGACCTCACCTAAGGAACTTCATCCACTTTTATGTTCAAAATTAATTTTTTTTCTTGGTGGCGGTCATAACCAATGTCATGCCAAGCATACATTCTAAAATTGTGGCGTTTTTGTCCAAACTCACCGGAGCAAAAACGCCGTGCCAAACGGAGCCATATTAATCAGAATCCTCACAAAGTCATGTGAGATTCAGCAAAAACAAGTACAGCACGATATATAACATACAGCATGCCTGTTTGACAAAGGAAAATAAAATGAAGGACCAGGTTATGACCACAATAAACCTAAACGGGAGCATACAAAACATTCAGATGAGAAGGAAAACAAGCATCTGAAGCAATTCAATTGAAGAGGAAATCGACAAGAATTACAGGGCCAGGACTCTAAGTAAGAAGCAAGCATACTACAGTGCATATTATCTAATCACCCAGATGGTATATTTATGCAAAATGCTCTCACGACCTAAGCTAATTCCCATTTTCCGGATGGATAAACAGCGAACGATGGAGAAAGTGAAAGATTTATAACAGGGATGACGTAAAATACAAAACGAGAGACAGAGAAAGAGATGGACCCGGCAATAAGGCGACAACCGTCTTCATATCGCTGTTGATGTCGACCTGTGCGGGCCACTAAATCACTCATGTTCTTCCTCCTCTTTCCCCCTTTCTCAGTTTTCTTTCTTCTTCTTTTCTCTCTCTCTCTCTCTCTCTAATCTGAAATCGATCTCAGATTTCCACGGCAGCGAATCTAGTGCTCGTCCTCCCCCAACCTCGCCGTTGCAAACCCCATCGATTGGATCCGTACGGCAAATGCGTTCACCGGCAGCGATGAAGGCAACAGCGAGCCGGAGGAGAAAGCCGCCGGAGACGAAATTATTATATATATAATACAAAAGAGGGAAAAGGAAAAGAAATAGAACTGGGAGAAGGAGGAAGATGGGGGCGAGAAGCGACCGGCGAGCCGAAGATCTACAAAAAAAAAGTTTCTTAATTAATTATATTGCTATTATTTAACGATTCTATAATTATTATTACTAATTGTAGAGATTTAGGAAATAAAGTGGGACCCGCAGTAAAGTCCCGCCTATTTATTCGCACACATGTGTGCTCGGAGTCCGAGGCGAAATTTTTGAATCCGATCTCCGGAGTTCGATTCGTTCTTTGCTCCAATGCGTGAACGGGTTCGCTAATCCCGATAGATTTTTTAGTTTTGCTCGCCTCCGTTCGATGTTCTACGCGGCACATGAGCAGCAATCCCGGATAGGGATTTCGGAACGGGCATCGGACGCAAAAATCTCTTGAGTCGGAGGCACCAAAAAATTACTCCACGGAACTTTGGTGCGATTGCATCAAACGTCACTGTCGTTCCCACCCCAATTTGTTTACCCATCTTCTACCGTCGCTTTCAGAGAACGGCGAAATAGTGACGTTCCCTATCGCCGCGCCCTACTTGGCTACCTCCGATCCAAAGCTCAGTCGACGTTCACCTCCCTTCCCAGCCACGGCCGGAGTGCCAAACAGACCCTAAAGCTCCATTTGACGAGGCGGTGGCAGTCTTGAACACGATAGTTATGAACCGTCGTTCGTGATCGCCTGACCTCACCTAAGAAACTTCATCCACTTTTTTTTTTCAAAACTAATTTTATGTTCCTAGTGGCGGTCATACCCGTTGTCATGCCAAAATACATTTTACGATGGTGGTGTTTTTGTTCAAACTCAGCGAAGCAAAAAAGGTCAGATTAAACAGAGCACAAATGGTTTGTCAAGAAATTGCAGAAAATTAATAAATTATTATTTTTTGTTCAAAAGGCCGGGCAGGCCAAGACTGGGACCGGGCCTACCGGACTCGATTAGGCCTAGTCGGGCATTATCCAAGCCAAGCCCGGGCAGACTTCATGGATGGGACCTATTTTTCCCATAAAACAACAGTTATAAATTATGATTTGATTGATTCGATTCGAATTATTGGTTTGATTTGATTTGACTTTAATAGTTGAAATTTGACTTATTTTTTGTTTAGGTTCAAATTCCAATGAATCTATCTTTATATTATTTGCATTGAATGTTTCTATCATCCTTGCATTTCAATAATCAAAATGTCATAATCATCCTCTGAGATAATGGCATTGAATTTCACTCCCAAAACTTTGTTATCAACTAATATTCGCAAAGCAATTTTTAATGGGCGCTGCTATTAGCACCGCAGTTTTGGCTAATCGCACCGCACTTTCTCATAATTTTTCACGTCTTTTAGAAATACATTTTGTACATGCTTTTTTAGGAAAATTGTCTAACACGAAAGTTGTAGATTTCGAGGAGATCTACAACTTTCGTGTTGAACACTTTTCCTAAAAATGCATGTACAAGGCGTACTTTGGAAATACGCCCAGATTTCGCGCCTTTTGTAAATACGCCTTGTACATACATTTTTAGGAGAAGTGTTCAACAAGAAAGTTGTAGATCTCGTCGAAATCTACAACTTTCGTGTTGGACAATTTTCCTAAAAATGCACGTACAATACGTATTTTCAAAAGGCGCAAAAAATTAGGAAAAATTGCGGTGCGACTAGCCAAAACTGCGGTGCTAATAGCAGCGCCCTTTTTAATAAAATTATATCCGCAAATTAAATTGTTACAAGCAAAGCAAAATTAAACATGTACAGCCTGCACTTCAACTCTTCCAGCCTTCTCATGTGAACGGCGATGATGCTCTCTGCAATCAGGATCGTGCGTCTCCGCAGCTACCCTTCGCCTTAGACCTCTCAAACGTAAACTACATCGGCAACTTCATTCTCTCGTGAAGAAGGAAAACTAGCAAGATCGAGAGTGATTAGGATAAAACAGAGTCATACATGGTTTTGCAGAGGGATTTAGAAAGCAGCGCAGGCGATAAAGATGAATATGTCTGGGGTTGGGGAAAATCTAGGGCTGCAAAGATAGACCACAGAGAAGGGTCCCGGAAAGGCAATTGCGGAGGCGGGAGGTTATGGAGAGGGGGCAGAGATCGAGGACGGTGACGCCTGAGATGGAGTTGTTGAAGAGATCGAGGACGATGAGATTAGTATGGGCGCGGATGGAAGGGGGCAGCGGACCGGCGATGTTCTGGTCAGAAAGAGTGATGTTGACAACGGAGCCATGGGCGTCGCACCGGATTCCAGGCAAATTGCGGAAGTTATCGAGTGACTGGGATTCAGAGCTGAAGTCGTGCTTTCTATGGAGGAGAGGAGTGTCTCTGATTTGTTCTCTTACACTTTGGGAATCATAGCTGGGAAGGAGGGTGGAAGAGAGCGGGAGAATTGCCGCCATCACTAGTGATGCCCATGAGGGCTTTTCTAGTGACGGTTTTTGTCGGATTTCCTCTGTTTTTGAAAGTCAGAGGCGGACAAACGAAGATCGAGCACCAACCTGCAGTGCGAGTATCAACTTGCCGAGGAATAAAAGACTTAGAATCAAGTGCTAATAGCCAAATCTATAGTGCTAATAACAACCGCCTATTTTTTTTACAAGATTTCGGTCTCTTTACTTTATTAAAAAGTTGAAATCACCCCCTTTTCAATCATCTTTTACTAATTGCATAAGATTAGAACATTAAAACTCTATAACTTAAGGTGATGAAAATTTCTATTGGTTTATTATTGAAGAGAGGCTTAAGAGTCCAAAGGGCACGCCAACATTAGATTCACGGCTAACGGAAATTTTCATCGTCTTAAATTTTAACGCTTTAGCTCAGCCCTCCTCTTCAAAAATATAAAAATATGCAATGTTTTGCGACTGAAAATAGTATTTTTTTGCAAGGGCAATGTTATAAGCACACCAGTTTTGGCTATTTGCACACCAGTTTTGGCTATTTGCACACCAATTTCTATGAGTTATTACGCGTCTTTTGAAAATACGTCTTGTACATGCATTTTTAGGAAAAGTGTTCAACACAAAAATTGTAGATCTCGTCGAGATCTACAACTTTCGTGTTGAACATTTTTTCTAAAAATGCATGTACAAGACGTATTTTCAAAAATTTGCTATAGTTACGATCAGTGCGACAATACGGCTTGTGCGTGCATTTTTAGGAAAAGTGTTCAACACAAAAGTTGTAGATCTTGACGAGATCTACAATTTTCGTGTTGAACACTTTTCCTAAAAATGCATGTACAAGGCGTGTTTTCAAAAGGCGCGTAATAACTCATATAAATTGGTGTGCGAATAGCCAAAACTGGTGTGCTTATAACATTGCCCTTTTTGCAATATGATTATGTATTATGAGTCTCACTTTATTATATTCTATTATATATATAAATATATACTAAAATATAAAGATATCACTTTATGGTGTAATGGTGTGGACCATCAAAGCAATCATATCCCTTCACTCAATCATCTCCTCGTCTCTTTATTTTTTATTTAATTAAATAAAAATCCCTCCCTCACGATGACCTTGAGATTGCAATCATGCGCTCGGGAGACTGCGAGTGGCGGGAGTATCATCGCCTCGGGGCACTGTCGCGACCGAGGTACTATCATTGGTCGCACGGGCCCCCGTGCACTGTCACTCATACTAAATATAAAGATATCCCCTTATGACGTAATGGTGTGCACCATCTGTTTCATCCTAACCGTTCATTTTAAATCAAAATCAATCGTCTTCAAAAAAAAAAAAATCTTGGTCATTGATTTAAAATAAAAATTACTAACGCTCTTCTTTTTTCCCCAAGCCATGGCATTACCTCTGCCCGCACGATGATGCAATACACACACACGCTCGCGCGCGGGAGAGCGGTGTACCTAGTGCATAGTATTAATGACGACAAAATTTATACATATAATGTACGACGATACAAGATTGAAAGTACCTCGACACGTGATTGTGGACTCTGATCATCGCATAGTTCGATCGTGACACCTTCGGCAAAACACAATGTCATGAATCGTGGAAGCTTGTGAAAGTTAACTGGGACTTTACGCGGCAAACCTTTTTCCATGGTTGATTTTAAGGGCATATTTTTCGCAAGAAAGATCATTGTAATCTTTAATTTCATTAAAAGATCGCGATCTTCCCGGTGAGATCATTGTTTGTCGTAAAAAGATCAAATTTGATTTCAACGAGATCAACGGTCTTTCTGTGATCTCACGAAAAGCACGCCCTTGGAATCAACCATGGAAAAAACAATGATTTAAGTTCGAGCATCGGACTCAAATTTCGCAACCAAGTCTTCGGGGACTTATGTTTCAACTGCTACCTGGGAATAAGACAAAAAAAACAACATCAAAATATCAAGCTTCTAGAGCAAACTCAACCAAGTGGAGAGAAAATGAACCTTGCTCAATCATAGTGAAAGAATCCGCGAGCCATGGGAGATGTAAGCCTGCAATCAGCGAAGAACGACAATTGCACGGACGATGATCAAATTCACAGTCAACTCCAAAACTTAAGCGCACCAAGTAGAGAAGAAATGAACCTTGCTCAATCATAGTGAAAGAATCCGCGAGCCATGTGAGATGTAAGCCTGCAATCAACGAAGAACGACAATTGCACGGACGATGATCAAATTCACAGTCAACTCCAAAACTTAAGCGCACCAAGTAGAGAAGAAATGAACCTTGCTCAATCATAGTGAAAGAATCCGCGAGCCATGGGAGATGTAAGCCTGCAATCAACGAAGAACGACAATTGCACGGACGATGATCAAATTCACAGCCAACTCCAAAACTTAAGCGCACCAAGTAGAGAAGAAATGAACCTTGCTCAATCATAGTGAGAATCCGCGAGCCATGTGAGATGTAAGCCTGCAATCAACGAAGAACGACAATTGCACGGACGATGATCAAATTCATAGTCAACTCCAAAACTTAAGCGCACGAGTAAAAGTCAACACGAGCACATAAATTGACCTTCAGCAACTATGGAACTTGAAAATAAATAACAAAGGATCACCAGGGTTGACCTACAATTTGACTAACAATCCCCAATCCCCAAAAAGGATCATATTATGCCACAAGCAGCACTGTGTTCCACTATAAAAATCAAAATAAATTTCACATGGTTTAACCAACATTCAGCTCAGGCCAGTGAAGTCCCAATTTCAAAGGCTGACAGTGGGGATGCCGCGGCCAAGCTCTCGGCGGCAGCTCTCAATCCCAGCTGCTGCAGCTGATGCACAACGTGCGACATCCTCGGGCGAACCGAGGGGACGTGCTGCGTGCACGAGTAGACGAGGTCGACAACCTTCTGGATCACGCCGACGTCCGGAACGTCAGAGATGACGGGATCGAGGAGCTCCGGGTACCGGTGGGACTGGACGAGCGGGGTCGCCCACTCGAATATGGTCCGCCAGCCCAGGGACTCGACGGCCTGGGCGGGGCGATGGCCGCTGATGATTTCGAGCAGCAGGACTCCGAAGCTGTAGACGTCGCTCTTGGTGGTCAGCTCGTTTCTGTAGACGAACTCAGGGGCGAGGTATCCGTGCGTCCCCGCCATCACCGTCCTCCCGTGCATGGCCTCCCACGGCACGCATTTTGATAGGCCGACACCCAGGAGGTGGGACCCGAACTCTTCGTCGAGAAGCACGTTGCTCGCGCATATGTTACGGTGGACCACGTGCGGCTTGACTTTATCATGTAGAAACCTGGACAAAGGAAACCATGGAAGTCAATGCTATAGTTCCATTCCCAAAATGCCTTTTTGTTTAGAAGATTGCTTTAAAATGGCAGGGTTATTGACTTAAGTGAAATGAAGCGCGCTCCTTGTGTTGTATTTTAAGCCAAGATCATGAGAGGGGAGCAAAACTACATTGGGTATTATCCTTTTATAGGGTCATTTACTGGGACCTCCCCTCTAAGTTTGCTAAATTACAGGTTGTACCCCTCATATTTTTGAAATTACAAAAACCTCCCATGTAAGAATACATTAAAAAGACCCCCTGAAAATTTACTCCAAGGGGATATTTTTGTGCAATGTAAACTTAAGGGGAGGTTTTTGTAATTTCAAAAATAAGAGAGGTGCAACATGTAGTTATGCTAATTTTCGGGGGAAATTTTCATAATTATTCCTGCTTTTATATATATCAAGGGAATTAAGAAAAACTATTCTACGGCTTTGCATAATCACCGGACCTCTTTTCTACTTTCAAAAATCATCATGACCTCCTCTTTAAGTCTACATCGTTCACGTACATGTTACAAAAACCTCAAGTATGTAACAATGTGAACTTAGAAGGAAGTTTTGGTAATTTTAAAAGTTAGAGGGGAGGTTCCGGTAATTGTGAGAAGTTGGAGGGGAGGTCCTGTAAATAACGCTGTGTAACAACAATGACAAATATTCATTGTGAGATATATTACATGGATATAATTGCCCCGCGTAAATAGCTTGACTCGAGTATATAATATGCAATTTTAGTAGATGCAAAAACAACAATTATCAATTCATAATGTTAACAGATCAAGGTGTGATAAGTTAGTATGTAGAAATAATTATTAATAGGGTTATTTACCGGGAGCTCCCCTCGAAGTTTGCAAAATTACAGCTTGCACCCCTATAATTTTTGAAATTACAAAAACCTCTCAATGTTTACATTTCATAACATTCATGCACAAAAGTACCCCATTGGAGTAAATTTTTGGGGGGTCTTTTTGTGCATGGATATTATGACATGTAAACATTCAGGGATGTAATTGTAATTAGAGGGGTGCAAGTTGTAATTAGGCAAACTTCGAGGGGAGGTCCCGGTAAATAACCCTTATTAATATAAAAAAAGAATCTAAATATATGGGTTGGATGGTTAAATTGGAGAACACTGGAATCCACTGTATTGATAAGAGAATATCATGGAATGCAATTAGGCCTTTAAAGTTGAAGAGGTTGCTACAGAAGACTCCTAACAGTAGTTTCTCTGTGTATTCCTCCTAATAATAGGATAGATGGTTCTAGAAAGAGATTAAGATTGTATGCCTAACATGACAGTTTCTCTCCATTCTCACCTTCCAAATACTGTATTATTAGGATCGTGGGTAAATTGAAGCAACAACAAAGACAGCGCGAGCACAATTTCACAAATACTTTTGTATTAACAAACTTGGGAAGCTCTCATGGGGAACAAAACCCAAGCAAAACCTGCCACCACAAAAATACAGTGCAACAATGAAGAGAGGACTGCGCGCTCTGCTTGACCCTCTAACGGTCAATACAACGAAGCACTCCTACATACATTCATCACATAGACTAGTGAATTTTGCTTAGCCTCTACTTGACTATTACCTCAAAGCTCCCCTAGAACACAAAGAAAGTACAATAAGAGGTGTCGGATTTGAGAGGGAGCAAAACCTCGGGTACGGATCGTAGCCGGAGATGTGTCGGAACAAACAAAGAGAGATTTCTCTCGTCCTTCCACTGTCGGACCCCAACCTAGGGCTTGCGCTCCTGTCCTCTTGCCGACACAACAGGGAAACGCTCCTTGCAACTCGCCTAAGCTGCTGCCAACAGAAGGAGCCTTCTCTCCACCACGATCGTCGAACGCCGACACCTCCGAGTTGCCCTCTGGAATCGCCTCCAAGACGTGCACTGGAATCACCTCCAAGTCGCCCTAACTCCTCTCTCACACAGTCTCTACTATCGGGAAATCCGAATCAAGAAAAACCCGGCTGCTGCACCTTGCAGAATAACCAAAAGGAAGCCCTAGACCGGTTCAACTAGATCAGGGCCACAACATTACATGTATAGCCCCCCATCCTGATTCTTCAAGGTTAATAATGATTTCATCTACTTGTCCTTTTCAACACCATGATATTGGCAGAAAACCTATCATTTCTCACCCCCCCCCCCCCCGTCGTCTCCATGTTGTGAGAGAATGATCAAAAACCTTATTTATTCATCTGAATAACAAGGAGTGCATATATACACTTGTTTATAGAGTAGGGGAGAGACAACTTCTCCCTACACAATGTGGTACTAATAATCTTATAAACAATATACAAAGCTACTTATATTTGCTATACTCTGTTTCAAGCTGGAACTACATATTGCAGGCTTCAAATTTGAAACCAACTGAAGATAAAGTAATCTTGGCAAAATCTTTGTGAAAATATCTGAGATTTGAGAGATAGCAGGAGTGCTGATGATCAATTTTACGAAGCTTGACTTTGTGCCCGAAGAAGTGGCATTCAATTTTCAATATGTTTGGTGCGTTCATGAAAGGCGGGATTTTCGGCAATCCGAATAGCAGTTTTACTATAGCAGTAGAGCGCAGCAGTAGTGAGAGGCACGCCAAGTTCATTGAAAAAGTCTTTCCAACCAAGTAAGCTCGGAAACCGCATAGGTAATCGAGCGATACTCAGCTATGACAGATGATTGGCCACAATATATTGTTTTTTGCTCCTCTAGGTGACCAAAATACCCCCAAAATAAGCGAGAGGGAAGACGAGGGCCTATACACAAGCCCTTGACCATGAGTATTCTTCAAATATTGAAGGATGCACTCGAGAGCTTGAAGGTGGAACTTCCGAGGAGCATGCATATACCAACTAATAACAATAACAAAATAGTTTTGTTAAATTACCGTCAAAGAGATAAGTTGGTTAATTAGTAGTCGATAATACTTGGGAATTGGGATAAGGTAGAGAAGGGTCAGATATAGATTCATGGGCATTGAGTTTGAGATTGACATTCATAAATGTATCAACTGACTTACACCCCAATATCATGTATCTTGCAGCAGATCAATACAGTACTTTCGTTGGGATAATATGAGTTCATAATGACGACGGACTACCTCAATATCGAGAAATAACGAAGACGGCTCAAGTCCTTGGTACGAAACTGAGTGACCAAGCGCTTTTTGATCATAGATATGCAATCAGATCATTACCGGTGATTATGATAGCATCAACATATTCCAGAAGAATCATTATACCCTCTTGAAAACGATGTGTCAAAAGAGAGACGTCAACCAAACTTTGAGTGAACCACCTAACTAAATTTGTCGAACCACGCACGATGAGATTGCTCTTGTCCGTAAATAGATTTGCGTAGGCGACATACAAAAAACTCATTTGTAATCACATATCCAGGAGGTTGTTGCATAGATACGGTCTCAGTCAAATCTCCATTATGAAACAGATTCACAATCAAGCTGATGCAACTGCCAATAACGATGGAATTGTCAAAGAGATCAATACCTAAAAAATATTAAGCTTGGTAACATGAGAAAAAATCTTCTCATAATCAATACCATACTGCTAAGTGAATCTGCAGGCAATAAGATCCGCCTTCAAGCGCTCAACAGAACCATCCGGATGATGTTTAATAGTGAAAATTCATTTACAACCAATATGAGACAGTCCATAGGGAAGTGACACTAACTCCCAAGTTTCATAGGCCCGTAGGGCCTGCATTTCTTCATCAATAGCATCCCCCACCCCAGATGCTATAGAGCATGTTGAACGAAAGAATGATTGGCAACAAACGACAAGGAACCAGAAGTGTAAAGGATGAGATAAACAATGAAAGAAAACATAATGAGAAAAAGGCGAGTAATATATTAGCATGTATCCTTACAAAGAGTGATGGGTAGATCATCGAAATCAGAAGCAGCATCAACAGTGTATGGGTGGTTAGGAGCTTTTTGGCAAGTGTGACAACGAGTGTGAACCTGCAGTGGAAGAGGCGGTGGCGGTGATGGTATAACAGAGGTATTTGTACAATTAACAGGAACATGGGGACAAGGTAAACCAGGTTGTTGGTGGAAGACGGGGTAAGGAAAGTTGATCCTAGAGGAATGCAACATCCGTAGATGTCACAACCTTCCGATTAGCCGGAGAATAACATACAAACCCCTTCTGGTTCGAGAATAACCAACAAAGACAAATTTGGCAGCCCGTGGTGCCAACTTATCCAAAGGAGGACCAAGATGATGGACAACATGTGCAAGGAGGTAGAGAACATGGGGTGTGGACGAAAAAGAATGGAGAAAGGAAATGTAAAGTCAAAAACAGTCAACAAAATACAATTGATTAAATAGCTTATAGTAGTGATCATATAATTCCAATAGATTTTTGAAACATGCATGTTATGTGTTATGGTCCTCCGTCAGTTATCTTATTTACCTCGTCGTGTGTATAGGACCATAACACATAACAATGCATTTGAAATATAAGAGACCTAGTCACCTCAAGATGATGACGGTTCTTCCGCTCTGTCACACTATTCTGTTGTGGTGTGTAGGAGCACGAAGTCTAATGAATAATACCCAAAGAATTGTAAATCCCCTATAATTCTTCACTTACGTATTCAATGTCAATTTATCATTATCAATCCTAATAATTTTGATAGTAATGGAGAACTGATTGCAGATTTTTGTAAAAACAAAGTGAGAGACTTATAATCTCAGAATGATCATGAAGTAAATATAACCAAATCTTACGAGAATGATCAACAATAATAGTAAAATAGTGATAACCAGATAAACTAACATTTTATAGGGACCACAAATATCTGAATGTACTTAAGAAAAAAGAACGCTGCTTCTAATACAATGAGGAGAAAACATAGAGCGATGTTGTTTCACATAGATACATGACTCACAAGAAAAACCAGAAAACTGATACTCGGGAAGAGCCTTGTGGAGGATCAGAAGAGGTGCATGGACAAAACGCGGTGACAATCCTCAGAAATGATGGAAGATAGAGTTGATGGAGAATATATAGCCTATTAGAGAGTATCCCCTACTAATGATACTTTGAATCTGAAGATCTTGTATAACAAAAGAGGAAGAAAAAGTTGCATAACAGTTGCGAACTTGCGACTATGAGTAAGACGACAAACAAACAAAAGATTAAATAGTGAACCAGGAATAAGAAGTACAGAATGACGGGTCTGTTTGGCATGACGTTTTTGCTCCAATGAATTTGGATAAAAACATCATTGTCATAAAATGTGTTTGACATGACAATGGTTATGACCGCCACCAAGAAAAAAAATTGAACATAAAAGTGGATGGAGTTCCTTAGGTGAGGTTGTGCATTTACGAACGGCAGTTCATAATCATCGTGTTTACGACCATCACCGTCGTGCCAAATGGACCCTAAGAGATATAATTGAGGTAAGGAGCAAGGTTCCAAAGTCACTAACCGGAGTGGTTTCATCATGGGCAACAGTAATGGGCTTGGGAAACATGGTATATATATGTATCTCAAGGGCCTCTACAAAGTAGTATGATTTGTGGTACCAGAGTACACTATCCAAGATTAATTATTAAAAAGAGATGGTATACCTTCATTAGAGGCCGAGGGGATATGAGAAGCCCACAAAAACTTTGTAGCTTCTCTTTTAACTCATCATTCTCGAATTGAGACGTGTTGGGTGTGTCGCTCGTAGAATAAGATTAATGATGGGGGGTGGGGGGGAGGTGGGTGGGTTGTTGCTGCTGTGGAGGAAGCACATGGTTCTGATAGCACGTTGTCTTTGTTTGATTCATATGGCCACAGTAGGTACACATGTTGGTGTTCTGTCCATTAAGTAGGCTACGACCATCTTTCCTTCCACCACCTCAAGAACTCGCAACTTCCCCCGTGCCTGACAGCCTGGGGACATGCTTCACTAGGCTGCTGGAGAAGGGCGGGAGATGGAGTCATGGAGAAAGAATAGGAGTGACATTTAGAACCATCGAGTAAAAGTCAGATAAGGAACTATCGGAGCTGATAAAGCATTTGCCCGAACACTATGTAGATGTGGTGAAATTTTAGCAATCATCGTAACAATACCTACGACATCCTTCTGAGATCTCTGAGTAGCTAGATCAAGATTGGGAGGTTGATGTTGAATTCATACCTCAATTAGGATCTTATATTGAGCCACAAATGAACTCATATCGCCATCTGGACCGGCTCAATGTGAAGATTCTGAAATAAGTCAAACAAATGTGTAAAGGGACTTCAGTTCTTCCCACGTAGACTTGGCTGTCTAGTGGTGCATTGTCATTCGATAGAGCTCGTTATCCATCGAGTTCAGTATCCAAGACGGAATGTGGCCATAATCATGTAGCCATTAGTCAGTAGGCTCGGTGGGTGTGTTGGGGGTGATGGAGCTCGTAGGCCTGCATATGTCTATTCCCGCAGGAGGCGGTGATCCGCTACTCATTCGGACAATCCGAGTTAACGAATGAGTACGGATGGTCGTTCCAAGACAATTTCATGTGCTTATTTTTATTTTTTGAGTTGCATTTGACACCCGATCGGTTCGTACATTCTGAGTTGTCTGATCCGGGTGCCCTGCCAGTTATACTCTAGTTATACATGCAGGCGGTGGTTTTGAGGGGATACCGTGGTTTTGATTCCAGTTTTGGAACCGTAGATCCCCTCCCATCTCTCTAGGGGAGACGCTGAGAGGTCCTTCCTTGGTGCAACTCAAAGGCATCGTCTTCCTCAGCCCGCCTTCCCGTCGATCTGTTGTTCGCAGCCCTAGCCTACTCCCGCAAGCCCCATCTACACCCTCCTTTGCAGCTAACGGTTATCAGGATCGTGTTACGGACCCACGTTGGGGGTTAACATACAAGCGCCGCGCCCCGGCATGATCTGATTAGTCGCTCATTTTGGGTGGCTTTGTATCTTTTATGTGTTGTTTTTTTTATGCTTAGTTAGTATGAACCTTGGGTTTGGTTTGGGCTCAACCATATATGGGGTTGAGGGCTTTTATGAAAGGTATGCAAAATTAATCCCCAAAACTCTCTCTCTCTACTCTCTCTCTCTCTCTAAACCCCTCTTCCGTAACTTTTCCACGCCCGCCGAACCCGTTCCGCTTCTGCTCGTCGACCTCGCCGATCCTCCCGCTTCCGCACCGCACAACTGCTTTCGTCGGGCTCTCGATCCGGAGGTCTTCCTCCATCCGGCCTCCTCCTTCCCCGTGGAATCCATCCCGGCACCATTGGATCTCGCAAGCGCAACGTCAACCCTCTACGGGACTTCCCTCTTCTTCCCGGCCGAACTAGGTCACAGTCGAAGGGCCGTATCAACTTGGTATCAGAGCTCTCCTCTTCCTCTGCGCCTCCTCCACCCTCGCAAGCGCCCGTCGCCGCTGTCCTCGCTCCGACAGCGCCCTCCCAGCCCCTTCTGGCATGTCCGCAGCCCGGATCCGACCGCCCCAACCGCTGTCCTCCCTCACCGATCCTGTTGGGGGCTTCCTCCTCCGGTTTTCCACTCCTCCCGGACAGCACGAGTATTTTGCCCACCCCTCCGGTCCTCCACCCTAATTTTCAGCCCGCTCACATGGATGACGGCAACTCGGGAGGGCTTACTTTGGCCCAGATCGTGGAATCCTTTCAGCAAATGATGGTGGCCAACAATAGGGCCCTCATCGAAGCCCATAGGCCGGATGCGTCCCCGCCGGCCCCGCAAGCCCCGCGTGCCGCTTCGGGCTCCTCCCAAACAGTACACGTATCCTCGGCACCGAGAAACGAAGGAGGCGGATTTCCTCGTTTTGTGAAGCTGGATTTCCCTATGTTTGATGGTCGGGAGGATCCACTCACGTGGCTCACTCGTTGCGAGCAATTCTATGAAACCCAGCGCACTCCGGAAGAGGACTGGATTGGGATTGCGTCGTTTCATCTCCTCGGATCGGCACAGATGTGGTTCTCACAGCTCTGTCGAGAGCAACCCCAGTTGGGTTGGGAGGATTTCAAGACTCGGTGCACCTTGCGTTTTGGGCCCCCGCTTCTCGGCAACCCCATGGGTGACCTTATTTCTCTCCGACAGACTGGCTTCATTGAGCAGTATATCGATCAGTTTCAGGTGCTTCTCGCTCGCGCCCCGACCGTGCTCACATCCCAGCAGGTACCAGTCTTCCTGGCTGGCCTCCATGAGCGTTTGCGGATGGACATTCAGTTGCAGTCCCCGGTAGACCTCTCCACTGCTATGAGCTTATCCCGCATCTTTGAGCGGCGCCTGTTGATGGACCGGCAGTCCATGGGTCGTCGATCTGGTGAGGGACCCCCCAGGAGTTTTGGCCCGCCGCCTATTACTTTTAGCCCGGGAGCTGGCAGGGGCAAGGAAGGCGACAGACAGTCTACATTTCGGCGGCTCTCCGCTCAGGAGATGGCGGATCGGCGTGCCAAAGGCCTTTGTTTCAACTGTGACGAGACTTTCACCCGTGGACATCGGTGCAAGCGCCTGTTTTGGCTAGAGGTGGAGGATCCCTCTGATGAGGACCCCGGTGATGAGGACACGGGCGAACCAGAGATTTCCGTCCATGCTATGATTGGATCCCAGACTGGGGACACGATTCAGCTACAGATTTTGGTGGCGGATCATCCGCTAGTCGCTCTTATGGACTCGGGCAGTACACACAGTTTTCTCAGCGATATTACCGCACAACAGCTTCATTTACCTATTACTACCCGTCTGAGCCTCCGAGTTTCTATTGCCAATGGCATGACTATGATGTGCACGGGCGTCTGCAGAGCGATGTCGATTAGCGTGGAGGGCTATCAGTCCCACGTTGACTTCTACGTAATAGTCTTGCGAGGCTATGAGGCAGTGTTGGGAGTCCGCTGGCTCCGCACGATGGGGCCTCTTCTGTGGGATTTTGATGCACTGACGATGACTTTGGGGCGACACCCGCAGCAGACGGTGTGGAAGGGCCGCATGCCCACTACCTCCTAACAGATTTTCCTCGCCTGCAGGGACCATACAGAATCCTCTGATCTGGAGGCTCTTCTACAGGAGTACAGCGACACAACGACAGCCCCGACCGCCTCCCGTTCGACGGCGGGATCACCGTATTTGTCTCCTTCCCGGAACGGCCCCGGTGGTGGTACGCCCCTACCGCTACCCATTCAGGCAGAAGGATGAGATCGAGCGTCAGTGCGACGCCATGCTGCAGCAGGGCATCATCCGCCACAGTGTATCTCCTTTCTCCTCTCCGGTCTTATTGGTCAGCAAGAAGGATGACACATGACGCTTCTGTGTCGATTACCGCGAGCTGAATGCGCGGACGGTGAAGGACAAGTTCCGCATCCCAGTCGTGGAGGAGCTCCTGAACGAGCTACATGGCTCCCGCTTTTTCTCCAAGATGGATTTGTGCTCCGGGTACCATCAAGTGCGCATGGCTCCCGAGGATGTGGAAAAGACGGCGTTCCGCACCCATCACGATTCACGGCCACTTCGAGTTTTTGGTGATGTCGTTCGGGCTCACCAATGCCCCATCCACCTTCCAGACATTGATGAACGAGGTATTTCATGGCCTTTTGCGTCGTTGCGTACTTATTTTCTTTGACGACATTTTGGTCTACAGCGCGACTTGGGAGGCCCATCTTGGCCACCTCCGAGCCGTTCTCCAATTAGTCAGGCAACACAGGCTCTTCTTGAAGCGTGCCAAGTGTTCCTTTGGCACTGAACGGGTGTCCTACTTGGGGCATGTGGTGGATAGCACAGGGGTGTCGGCAGACCCTCTCAAGATCCAGGGTGTGATGGAGTGGCCTACTCCCCAGGCCTTGCGGGGTTTCCTCGGACTGGCGGGCTATTACAGACGCTTTATTCAGGGGTACAGCATCATTGCCGCAACACTATTCGCTCTTCTGAGGAAGCATTCTTTTGTGTGGGGAGACAGCGCGACGGGGGCCTTTCACGATCTCCAGCAGGCCCTGGTATCAGCCCCGGTGCTGCGTTTACCAGATTTTGACCAGGAGTTCCAGATAGAGTGACGCCTCCGGCCAGGGATATGGTGCGGTGCTCCAACAGGAGGGCCACTCAGTGGCTTATTTCAGCCAGCGCACTGCCGTACATCATCAGAAGCTGCAGGCTTATGAGCAGGAGCTTATTGGATTGGCAAAAAAGGCCGTCCAACACTGGCGACCGTACTTATGGGGGCGGTTGTTCACTATTCACACCGACCATTTCAGCCTTAAGTACCTCTTGGAGCAACGCCTCATCACTACACCGCAACAGCGTTGGATCAGCAAGTTGTTGGGATTTGATTTTCGTGTGGAATACAAGGCGGGCGCCTTGAACCGCGCCGCAGACGCACTTTCCCGCCACGACCATCAAGAGGGGTCCGTCTTAGACATTTCTTGCCCGACATCGACCATCCACCACCGCCTTCAGCAGGAGATCCAAGACACACCGGCTCTCTGCGAGTTATTACACTGTATTGAGGAGGGAAGTGCTCTTCACACTGGACAGCTCGGGACGGCCTCATCTGGTACAAGGGCCGCCTCTACCTTTCGGACACCTCGCCCTTGATATCAGACATTCTGACAGGTTTACATGGCACCACACATGAAGGGGTTCATAAGACCCTTCAGCGGGTTCGAGCTGAGTTCTTTTGGAAGGGACTAAAAAGGGGGGTACAAGACTTCATCGCACTCTGCCCCGTCTGCCAGCGCAGCAAGACCGACAACCTCTCACCCGCCGGTTTACTTCAGCCCCTTCCCGTTCCGACACAGATTTGGGCCGACATATCGATGGATTTTATTGAGGGACTACCCAAGTCAAGGGGGCGATCAGTTATTTTTGTGGTGGTCGATCGTCTGTCCAAGGGCGCTCACTTCATGGCGATGAGCCGCCCCATAGAGGGGGATGTGGTCGCCCGCATCTTTTTCGACCAGGTGTTCCGTTTGCATGGCATCCCAGAGAGCATCGTGTCCGACAAGGACAAGGTGTTTACGTCCCTATTTTGGCAGGAGTTGTTTGCACTGTGCGGTACCAAGTTGGCGATGTCGTCCGCCTACCACCCGCAGTCGGATGTCCAGACGGAGGTGGTCAACCGGACCCTAGAGATGTATTTGCGCTGTATCACGGGGAACCGCCCCAAGGATTGGGTTTGATGGCTCCCTTGGGTGGAGTATTGTTACAATACGTCCTACCATTCCGCTTTGCAGACTACGTCGTTCCGTCTGATCTACGGTCGCGAACCGACGCGCCTCCTTACTTACACCAGTGCCTCCGCTCGTTCTCAGACGGTCGACACCGAGCTGGCCACGCGTGACCAGGTCCTAGCGATGGCCCGGGAGAGGCTGCTCCAGGCTCAGGGCCGTATGGAGACGGCCTACAACAGGGGGCACCGTGAGTTGTTCTTCGCCCCAGGAAATTGGGTAGGGTTGAAACGCCGCCCATACCGACAGACGTCCATCGCACAGAGAGCCTACAACAAGTTGGGGCCCAAGTTCTATGGGCCATTCCCGGTTGCAGAGCGCATTGGAGAGGTGGCATACCGTCTCAACCTACCAGTCGAGGCCAAGATCCATGATGTCTTCCACGTATCCCAGTTGAAACCGTTCGTGGGTGAGCCTCCCCAGGAGCCATTGGTCGACATACCACCACAGCTACAGGACAAGCTTGAGGACAAGCTTGATGAGGACGTCGGCGGAGATGTTACGGACCCACGTTGGGGGTTAACATACAAGCGTCGCGCCCCGGCACGATCCGATTAGTCACTCATTTTGGGTGGCTTTGTACTTTTATGTGTTGTTTTTTTATGCTTAGTTTGTATGAACCTTGGGTTTGGTTTGGGCTCAACCATATATGGGGTTTAGGGCTTTTATGAAAGGTATGCAAAATTAATCCCCAAAACTCTCTCTATTCTCTCACTCTCTCTAAACCCCTCTTCCGTAACTTTTTCACGCCCGCCGAACCCGTTCCGCTTCTGCTCGTCGACCTCGCCGATCCTCCCGCTTCCGCACCGCACAACTGCTTCCGTCGGGCTCTCGATCCGGAGGTCTTACTCCATCCGGCCTCCTCCTTCCCCGTGGAATCCTTCCCGGCACCATTGGATCTCGCAAGCGCAACGTCAACCCTCTACGGGACTTCCCTCTTCTTCCCGGCCGAACTAGGTCACAGTCGAAGGGTCGTATCAGATCGCGATCCGGATCGTAGGATCTTACGATCCTACGATCCAGATTTTATAAATCGATCCGGATCTTACATAGGATCTAAATCGGCACGTCTACGGATGGGATCGCGATCCGGATCTTAGGATCTTTAGGATCGCGATCCCGACCCGATTCTACCGATCCGGACAAAGGGAACTAGAAACATGTCCAACCCTATCCCGACCCCATTCAACTAGTCCAACGCCCATAACTCATTGCTTAACCTTATACCAATCCCGCCCCCATACCCCATCACAGAATCATATCATGTTGTTTTACCTTATCCCAAGTGTCGATTGCCGACTGCAGACGGAGGCCAAGAGCGACGTCTTCGGTTGCTTCCGGTCCAGACAATGTCTTCATTTTCCTTCCTTACCAGGTTCCATTTCAAGTGACGTCAGTGTCTTATCTTATATTTTTGCGTATGAGCAATCCGGTGGTTGGTAATCCAGTGGCTTCCTGCTTCCTACTTTCATGCCGACGTCTTCTCTTCCTTTCTAGCGTACGAGTAATCTAGCGGTTAGAAATCCAGTATACGAACAATTCAAGCTTCCTGCTTTCAGGTACGAGCAATCCAGCAGTCTCGGTTCGTCTTGTTGTTTCTAGGCTTCCACCAATCCATCAGTCCAAATTTGTTTTTATTGTTAGTAGACATTGGGTGTCCTACCTGAAACTGAAAGTGAACTTAATATGATATTATCTTTTTGATTTAGTTACTCAAATTTTTTTAATATAATTATTCACATACTGCTCAATTTATTGATTTTTTGTTAATTGAGCATGTAATTGGATGATACAAAATTCAATTTTATAATTTTAGTCTTAATTTATGAATGTTGTAGGATCTTGCGATCCTCGATCCGATCTTACGATCCGATCCGATCCAACATCGAAACGATCTCACATAGGATCTCGATCCTGACAACCTTCCTGACACCCCATCATCTACCACAGATCACTTACATTTCCTCATCAAGACCCGACAATCCTCGCCTCAACTCTCAGTCGCGACCCACCTCCGCCTCCCATCTCCAGTTCCCATCCTCGTCCCCAGCCTGATGCCATCCGCCATTCCCCACTTCAATCATGTGACAAGCAACCCTTCTCCAACTCTACCCGACGCCAGCCGCCATTCCCCACTGCAATCCAGTGACGATCAACCCATCTCCACTTCTACCCGATGTCGGTCGAGTCCCCCTAGCCATTCGACGCCCTCTCTAGCCACACAAACACCGATCCTTAACCCCACTTCATTTAACCACCCTAATCAAGACCTCTGGTTTCTACTCAGCACGCGCTCCTAGGAGGGGCCAATAGCCCTCGGGTACCCCAAGTGCCACATTTGGTTGCCATTTGCATGCGTAAGTCGTAGTTGGTGTTTGTGCTTTTTTATTTTGTTTATTTTGGCTATATTTTGTGGATGTGATAGCATATGTTTGTTCTTTTGTGAGATTGTCTAACTTGAAAGATTTATTCATCGCACGCTTACATTACTTGCGTCTTTATTGTTTGAATCAGCGTTTGTTTCCCAATTACATTATCTATGACCGAATATGCTCATGTACAAGTTTTATTTAAATTAATTCCTTATTGCTAATTTAATTGGATTGTTTATTGCACTTGCACCCACATTAAAAGTTCTCAGTAAGAGCATTGTATTCCATCTAGGGTTGCACTTTAGGGCATCCATCATTCACAACCTACCCTACATCAGGGGGTCTCGAGCCATAAGATTAGGGTTGCAACTCGGGGCGGTTTGGATTGGTTCCACTTAAAACCAAGAACCGATCAATGTAGGTTCGGATCGGTTCCACTTAAAACCAAGAACCGGTCAATGTAGGTTCGGATCGATTCCACTTAAAACCAAGAACTAATCTGTATAGGTTCGGTTCCAACTTTTCGAAACCAAAACCGACCCATGTACCTAAGATATAGAACCAGATCCAAACCAAAAAGCTCGGTTCGGTTCTTGATTCTACCCATGCCAAGAAAAGGGATCCATGCATCAAAAGAAAAAACTAGATAGGTGAGTTTAAATAATTATAAAATGAGCTGATAAAATTAAAGAAAAAATAATGAGTAAAAAATCAACTTTAGTTATTATTATCCTAATGGAGAATTTTTACGGGATTGTTATATTGATTTGGGGCTAACAAATTACCCCTCCGAGATAAGGAAAGAAAATGAGTAAAAATATGATTTGTAGAGGCAAGTTGTAAATTGAGTAGTGGTGAGGGAGAACAGCAAGCAAAGAGGACACAATTAATTAGTAGTTGATTCTTGATTTGATTCTGGGGTACCTGGCCATAAAACTCAAGAACCGAACTATATGGTCAATTCTGAAACTTTTGGACACAAAATAACACTGAGACCCTTGAGAACTGAACCGACCGATCGGTCCAATTCTCGGTTCTTCATATATTTTTGCGCACCCCTGCATATGATGAAGAAGACCCTTACTTTGGAGCACTCTGCGCACTGAATGGAAATACTCAACAAAGTTCATTTTTCCTAGCCAAAGAAATAATGGTAATATTCAGCTCATCTCTGAGCTCACACGAGAAAGAAGATGGAAGAAATTGAAATGGTGGACAAAGAGGATGCAACATTTGTCGTCATTCCACAAAATCAAAAGGAGCGGGAGAATGCAACGAGCTTGCGCAAGATCTGCGAAGTTGATAGTAGCTCGGGTAAGAACTCGGCGAGGGGCTTTCCTGCGCAAGCAAGAGGAGTCGGCGAGGGGATTTACTGCACAAGAAGGCGGAGCTCAGTGAGAGGAGCTCCGCGAGAGCTGGAGTTAGGAGAGACTAGCAAGTCTAGCGAGGTTTCGCGGGGTGTATAAGAATTCATTCAATAACTACTGACTGTTATCATCAGTTCTTCGCACAGCCTTGGAATCATAGTTAAAAAGATATTCTTAGTTAGTAGTAGCAAACTTGTTGTATAAGAAATAAAGCAATAAAATAATAGAAAATTGCATGACATCTAAAGCATATCTCATCGTTAGAAAACTAAATTTCATGATAAAGACATTTAGTACTTTGAGGAAGAGTTCAATGATGAATTAGAGATAATGCAATGTCTTACAAAATAGAACTGACTGGCCAGTACAACCCGTCGAATGGTCCTTCTTTACCTAGACTGGCTATGAGGGGAAAAACGGCCTAGCAAAGAACAGAAGAAAACAATAACTCCCTCAAACTGGTGTTGAGCCGATGTACCATTCACATGTTTTAAAGAACTGGTGTCATGGGTCTACCCCTTCTCCTATCTAATCCATCAATACTAACTAAATCTACTTGTCTAATTGATAAATTTTCTAGACTTTGTTGTACATATCTAAACCACCTAAAGCTTTTTTTCTATTATCTTATCCTCGATAGGTATCCTAGATAGGAGGTAACTAGCAAATTTCTTACTTCTATCCATCAATTCATAATAATGTTACTTATACGTTCAACAAGATATCAGAAAAAATGTTCATACTTACGCAATTCCTTGAGCAAGAGTTGTGGCAATTCTCATTCGCATTGCCCAGTCGAGGCATCTTCCTCCCCTTGGAACATGGTGAAGCCATCTGTCCAAGGGTCCATTAGCAACAAATTCATATACAATGTAGCGATCTCCATGGTTATAGCAGCAACCCTTCAAAGCAACTAAATTTGGATGATGAAGATTTGCAACCCTTCGAACCTCTGAGTAGAACTCCTTTCTCCTTTGGAGGCTAGATCTCTTCAGCCTTTTTACTGCCACCCTCGATCCATCTGGTAATGTTCCGCTAAAAGTTCCGCCAGTTTTGATATTCCCGGGAAGACGACTTCCTTCGCTGAAATTCTTTGTGAAGGATATCAGCTCTTCCATGGTAAATACTTTCCATGATGGAGGTACTAATGCGGCTGTCGAAGGACCCGAAGATTTGTGCGATCGCCTCCGTTTCTTGCTCCTCCTATAGATGAGGAGCCAGATCACAACTGCCAGGGTAGTGGAGAGTATCAATGCACTCACAACCACAAGGATGATGAAATACTCTTGATGGCACTGGTTATGGTAGCATCTGTTTTCTGATTAGACAATTTATCAAATTTGTCAGACTTTTGTTGATTGCAGTTCATTTGTAAGGGGTAAAAAAATTGTTCATGAATTGAAATAGACATGTATGGTCTCAAATGAAAAAAAATCATAAAATTCTTTCCGCACCGATGAGGAGTGTTAAAATTTAATAATTTATGCATATGTTGCAAGCCAGCGAGAAGGATGGCGTCACGGGTCGATGAAGGATAGGATCAAAGGGGAAATCCCTTCTCCTTCCTACCTTGGGAGTACCAGTGATTGCCTATGATAAGAGTTGTTAGAAATACATAAAGGAGGGAGGAAGAAGGGGGAGAAGGAGACGGACTGGCAGCCAAGAGGTGGACAGAAAGCTTATAACCATTTTGGATATTGCAACAACATCCAACCTAAAACCAATTTGTTATAGATGGTAGGGATCATGATCTATAGTTTTTCAGCACAAGGCTTATATGAGTTTCACTTCGTGGGGGACATATTCTCAACATAACTTTTTTAAAAGATTACAATAATTTATATGAGAAAGTATTATATTTCTCAAAAATTAGGGAAAAATAAAAGTTCTGGAATTATGGAGAAGTGGATAATATGAGGTAAAACCGTACCTTGATCTAGCATGCATATAAATCCATGTAGCCTATCACATCTTTCACCAACAAGAGCTACATGATTATTTGTCACCAAAGTACATGAATTGGTTGGACTGCTGATGATGTGAAATGGTTCACCTGGGAAGAAATTCTCATTCCAATTTGACCTACTGTCAGACCAATGCCAACCATAACCAGCACTTGAATTGTAGCCATATCCGCCGACCCAACAACCATTGGAACTACTAGCACAGAGATTTAGCACAAAATCCAACTCTTCCACTGATGATAGAGCGGCTAAATGACCACCATGACCTTGGCAAACTGCTTCTGATCTATTCCATGGAAGAAATTTTCCAGCATATGTGAAGCATTTGCTCTTACTGGGGCTACTTTCCCAACCAGCCGGACATACTGTACCAACGGACAAAAAATAAATACAATGTAAAGGAAGTCATTTTATTGCAATATAAATACACACACACACACATATATATATATGCTAGCAGTCGTGAACGGGGCTTCACCCGTGCCCGGCTGCTCTCGGGCGCACAGGCTCTGCCCATGCGTGAACAGGCTCTGCCTTTGTTGAATCTTTTAAATAAATAAATTTAAAAAGGAGTAAAATTAGTATAATAAATGTTACACCAAAACTACTCTTATAGTACAAGATATATATAACATTATATATATATATGTCTATATATAAATTACAAAAAAATATAAGGACAATCTTTCAATTTCATTCAACATTGAGCACAAAAGGCTATATTCTGCATACTCTTGTCTGTCTATATGCATATCTAAAAATAATATAGTTATAATTAAATTATCTTTATACATCTAGTATTCCTTTCATTATCAATATACCTATTTGTTTCTATTTTAAAAAAAAATTATCATTCCACCTATTACAGTGAGCTTTCAATTTTATATTTATAATAATCATCATCATCAATAGCGTTGTGCTAAATATTTGAAATAGTTTTTAATAAATACTTGTTTTTCATTTGTCCATGTTGATTGTTGGATAATGTGATAAACCCTGAACTATACAGATCATCTTGAGTAACTTTTAGGGTTTTTCTCTTCTCTTATCTAATTCTTTGGTAGAAACACAATCAACTCTTCTACTTGGTGCATTTTCTAATTATCAATGTACATGTCAAACTACCAAAATTTATTTTTTGCATTATCTTATCTTCAATAGACGTCACTCCCAATGTTCTTGTACTATAATTATTTCTTAATTTAACTTCTTTAATTTTGTCATAAACTCATCGTACCATTTTCATTACTTCCATACTCAACTTAGATATCACCATTTTTTACTACCCAATACTCAAATTCATAAACATAGGTGCCATAATTGCAGTTTTATAAATTTTATCCATGAGTCTCCATGATGCCCTCTCATAGCACAATACTCTCAGTGCACTTCTATATATCCACATTATGAATAATCGATTCAAAGTATTTAAATCTATCACAATAGGTAATTTTTATCTTCTAATAACAGAGATTGATAATTGCTAATATCACCTTTTGCAAGAATAGAATATTCTATCATTAAATAAGTATCACTCCTTAATATATAGGAGTGACAAATACAAACCACAAAAATACCAAATACAAGAATAAATAAACCGGAAACTCTAACACTCCCCCTCAAGTTGGGCTTATGATGTCTGTCAAACCCAACTTGCCCATAATGTTTCCAAATGCTCTATGACTCAACCCCTTAGTAAGAACATCAGTCATGCTCACAACTCCCCTCACTATGTTCTCCTTGATAAAATGTCTGTCGACTTCAATATGTTTAGTGTGGTCATGCTGAACAGGATTGTGTGCACTTTGTTATCACAATAAAGCCGGATGGAACCCTTGCTTTGAATCCTAAGTTCGGATATAAGGGACCGAATCCACATTCCTTCACATATTCCATGAGTCATAGCATTGAATTTAGCTTCGGCACTAAACCTAACATGTTTTTTACTTCTCCAGGTTACCAGATTTCCCCAAACCAGGGTAGAATATCCAGAAGTGGATCTACGGTCATCAACAGATCCCGCCCAGTCAGCATCTCTGAAAACTTCAAGGGTTAATTCTTTGTTGGGAGCAAACAAGATACCACGCCCAGGAGAGGTTTTAAGATATCGAAGAATCTGGTGGGCAACATCTAAGTGGTGAGACTTGGGAGACTGCATGTATTGACTGATAACTCCAATGGCATAAGAGATATCTGGGCGAGTATGGGATAGGTAGATGAGCTTCCCTACAAGCCATTGAAAACCATTGATATTTGCAACAACTTCTCCACCATCCCACCCCAATCTATGGTTGGCTTCAATTGGGGTGTCTGCAGGTCTACACCCACTCATCCACGTTGTTTCAAGTAGGTCAAGGACTACTTCCTCTGAGAGATAAAGATCCCATGTTTGGTGTTGCAACTTCAATGCCAAGGAAGTACTTGAGGTTCCCGAGATCCTTACCTCGAATTCACTACTCAATCTTGTCTTCAGATTTTGGATCCCCTTCATGTCATCCCCAGTTATGACAATGTCATCCCCAATTATGACAATGCCATCCACATAGACAATCAGAGCGGTCAATTTTCCATGGTTGTGTTTTATAAACAGGGTATGGTCGGCATTACTCTGAGTGTACCCCAAATGTCATCATGGCTCTTTGGAACCTTTCAAACCAAGCCCTAGGGATTGTATTAGGTCGTATAGAGCCTTATTCAGCCTGCATACCTTTCCCTCAAATCCCTCAGCGGCAAGACCCGAAGGTAGAGACATGTATACTTCCTCTTCCAAATCCCCATGGAGGAAGACATTCTTCACGTCTAACTGGCTGAGACTCCAGCCTTTGTAGGCAGCACATGAGAGAAGAATTCATCTTTGTTGCGGGAGCAAAGGTTTCTTGATAGTCAATCCCAACAGTCTGAGTGTATTCTCTGACCACCAACCTAGCTTTGTAACGTTCAACAAGACCATGAGAGTTTTGTTTCACCGAGAAGATCCACTTACATCCAACAACGGTCTTCTCTTGGGGAAGATAAACCAGATCCCACGTGCAATTCTTTTCAAGAGTCATCATCTCTTCAAGCATAGCTTCCTTCCCCTTTTGGTGCCTCAGAGCTTCCTGCCAAGAGGAAGGGATGGATATGGAAGACAGAGAAGTGGCAAAGGCTCTATGCGAGGAAGACAAAGAGTCATAAGTCACATAATGAGATACGGGATGCCGAGTGGAAGAACGGTTACCTTGGAGACCAGTAGACGGATCAGGCGGTGGCTCTGGTATGGTGTGCAAAACTTGATTGTTTGTGCCCCTGCGTCGACGAGTATAAACCTGCAAAGGAGGAGTAGGACGAGAAGGCAATGTTGGAGGCAGAACAACAGGACTAACAAGACTAATAGGAGAAATACCAGGCTGATATGGAGGAGAAATAGGTAAAGGAATAGAGGGAGAGCTCACTTCCATGGTAACAGACTCCCCCTGAAGTGGGCTCCCATAATAAGATTTGAATTCATGAAATGTGACATCCATGGAGACAAGACTTTCGAGTCACATGATGAAAGCACCTATACCTTTTTGGGTGGGAGAGTATCCAATAAAGACGCACCAAAGTGCACGGTGGTCAAGTTTGGAGGTGTGGTGCACGTGAACAAAACACACACACCCAAAGATACGTGGAGGAATTTGAGTAGGAGTAACATTGAGAGTGTCCAAGGAGGTTTTGTGACGAAGGATACGAGTTGGCATGCGATTAATAAGATGCGCAGCCGTGAGAACGGCGTCCCCTCAATAATATTTGGGAAGGTGCATCGTAAGTAAGAGACATCGAGCAACCTCAAGGAGGTGTCGATTCTTACGCTCAGCGACCCCATTCTAAGCGAGGTTGTAAACGCATGAAATTTGGTGGATGATACCCAAGTCACTAAGGTAGCGTTCAAAGTGAGAGCCAATGTACTCACAGTCACAGTCATTATCACTTCGCAACACTTTAATGGGAGCATGGAACTGAGTAGCGATCATTTTATGGAACCGCTGAAACATGGAAAAACTTCATTTTTGGCTTTCATGAGGTAAACCCATGTGCAATGAGAAAAACAGTCTATAAAAGTGACAAATCATTGACATCCAAAAATAGAAGCAATCGAGCAAGAGCCCCATACATCATAATGAATAACCTCCAAAGGAGTAGAACTAGGTGGGGAAATATAAGTAAAAGAAGTCAGTTTGTGCTTACTAAGTTCACACACATCACAAGTAAAATTTTTAAACAAAGAGTTCGACATAGCAGGTAACAAAAGTTTCATAACAGAGATAAAGGGATGTCCTAAGCGACAATGCCGGGAATCCAAATCAGAAGACGAAGCCACTTGAAGAGCCCGTGGAGGAGTGTCTGAGCTGGAGGGGTCAAACATATAAAGGTCAGCGCACAGTCTACCAGTCACCAGAGCCAATCACCATCCCGGTCTTCAGGTCCTGAAAGATACAAGAAGAGGGAAAAAGTCACTAAAGAATTCATAGAGTTAGTCAAGTGACTAATAGAAAGAAGGTTTCGAGTAAACTTAGGAACATGAAGAACTGAAGAGAGTGAGGGAAGAGCAAGGAATGGTTCCTTTTCCAGTAATGGAGGAAGAGAAACCATCAGCAAAGCTCACTTTGTCTCTACCAAACAGAGGAAAGTAGGACACAAAACCTGAAGCAGAGCCAGTCATATGATCGGTGGCTCCACTGTCAATGATCCACTGGTGGAGGAGCGGTTGGTAGTTGAATGTGCACCTGGTGGGCATAAGAAGATGATGAAGTAAAGGTCTCGGAAGGTTGACCATGCATCAGACGACGGAAGGCTTGAATCTCATCAGAAGAAAGAGCAGAAGTAGCACCAGGAGTAACATGGCAACCATAGGGAGCAATATCTTCGAAAGCATCCGAGAGATGTGCAGATCTGGATGGAGGATGTCCTTGAGAACGACCATAGCCACGGCGACCACGAGAGGCAGGACCCCCTCTGGGAGGGGGGAAGACGTGAAGCTTCAAGCAAGTGTCCCTAGTATGATGGGCATTCCAGCAATAATCGCACATTGGATGATCCTTCTTAGCAGACTTGGGCCTGGAGTAACGAGAAGGACGCCCACCGGAGCTAAACTGGGCAGCAAGAGCAGAGCCCTCCGAGCCAGAGTCGGGATGTAACGTCTGACAGCGATCAAATTCTTGTTGAACAAGCCTGTAGACTTCTGGCAGAGAGGGAAGAGGAGAACGCCCAAGAATCTGGACACTAATAGGATCAAAATCTCAATGCAGACCATGGAGAAATTCAAAGATCCGGTTGCGTTCCTCGCGAGCCCGAATAAGCACTTCGTCTTCAAGAGAGACAAGGGTAAGAGCATCGAA
The DNA here is from genome assembly GCA_033032865.1 of Dactylorhiza incarnata. NCBI lineage: Eukaryota > Viridiplantae > Streptophyta > Magnoliopsida > Asparagales > Orchidaceae > Dactylorhiza > Dactylorhiza incarnata. The sequence continues at coordinate 2,442,805 of JAWHQI010000110.1, read as the reverse complement.
GTGATCATACTCTTGGTAGAGCTGAGTAAACTTCAGGTAATAGGAGGGGGAACGATCGCCTTGCCTCAAGAGGAATATCTGCCGACGGAGTTGAAAAATCTGAGCGGCATTCCCACGACAGGAATAAGTAACCTCAACTAGCATCCAAATATCTGCGGCAGTGTCCAGGAACAGGTACTTCCGAGCTATGCATTCTTGCATGGAATTGAGCAGCCACGACATCACCAAGGAGTTTTCAGACTCCCATTGAGGCCAATCTGTAGATGTCTGAGCGGGGTCCTTCGTTGTGTCGCTAACATACCCAAACATACGACGGCTCTTGAGGGCAAGAGTGATAGAACGAGCCCACGGGAGATAGTTGGTGGCATCAAGTTTCATGGTTGTAATTTGAGGAGTCCCATGGTCATGGATAGCGCGGTCGGAGCCCAATGCCGACATCGGGGAGAACTCAACACGCAATTCGGAGGACATATTTGGAGAATCGACACTCCCTTTCATAGCAACCCGAGGATAGAAACCACGGGAAAGCACAAAGGGGAAGAAAAGGGTGCATACCTAATAGCTTCTCATATAAAGAGAAGAAACCAAACGATCCCGGCGAAGGAACCAAGCAAAGAACAAAATCATAAGAGCAATGGAGGATTCATCCCCTCAAGGAGAAGAGAAAACGGACGCCAGAAAGGAGATTTTTACTGCCCCATATTTACGGCGTCCAGAAAAAAAAAACGACGGCAAGAAGGGGGCGGAAGGGCGGAACGGGCGAGGGTCAAAAGGGTGGCAGGATGCGCTGCTGGGATGAGCGAAAGAAGAGGCGAGGTCGACGGGATGAGCGGAAGAAGAGACGCGGCGCAGGCGAGCGAGGGCGGCGGAAGCTACGAACGATCGGGCGGAGCGCGTTTAGGACTTTAGGGTTTTCTCGGCTCTGATACCATGTTGCAAGAATAGAATATTCTATCATCAAACAAGTATCACTCCTTAATATATATGAGTAACTAATACAAACCACAAAAATACCAAATACAAGAATAAATAAACCGGAAACTCTAACATCACCCCCTATTAAACTTCATACCATGTACACAATCTTTGTTCTACTAATTTGAATCCTTCTATCTTCTAAACAATAACTCTACTATTTTAAATTTTAACTTCACTCTAGATGTTTTCCCAATCAGAATTTTGCCATCTACAAATAGCATAAATGCACCGATTTGGAATATCTTTTGTAAGCATCTCTAAAACTACAAAAAAAATGAGTTCAATATTGATTTTTAATGTAAACCTGTTGTAATTTGATAGCTCTGGCTATCGTCGACAAACAACTGAATTAATACGAGATACAACTTATCAAGACATGTTCGATACCAACTCTTGAGGGAACGATCTCCCTGAGAGTCAACTCTCCTATCAGAGACTATATTACGATACCCGAAGAGGAATCCGGCGAGGGGGAGGGTCGGCGGAGGAGAGGAGAGAAATAGGAAGAGAAGGGACTGAGAGAGAGGCTAGGGAGCAACCCTAAAATGCATTCATCCAAAGATACTGAAAAAGAATACAACACGGCCCCTTATAGGTGCGGGGTGCGGATAACAAAAGCACGGGTGCCAATAATAAAGCATACAACATAACTGAATAGTGAATACAAATAAGATAATCATGTCATAGGCACGTCTTCGGTCTCTCCTCCTCCAGACGGACCCGTCATCGTCTTCCTCCGCGTGTAGACCCGCCACGACGTCTCGTCGACGTGCGCGTCTGTAACAGACTAGACCTAGACAATGACTAAGATGGTAGAAATAACTCTCCCTCACTCCCTTATATAAGTGGGAGTAGATATACATAAAAATAATGATTATGTCACTAGGGCTACATAAACTATCAGGGGAACGAGTAGCAAGCTCAGGGAGTCATCTTCATATAACACTCCTCACCTGAAAATCAACCTTGTTCTCAAGGTCGAGGTCCATAGAGGTCGTCAAAGAGCATCAGATGATCCAAGTCACTGACGTCAGGATCGTCGTCTTCAGTGTCGTGTAGCAAGCTCGGGTCCTTGATAGGGAATTGTGGATGAGAGAATATGGTTGGTGGCAGCGAAAACAGATGCCCTTGAGGTGAAGATCGAGATGTTGCTGGTGAGATAAGCACTGGGGTAGCGGGGGTACCGGTGGAGGCAAGAGTGGCGGAACTGGTGTAGGTTGTGGATCATGCAGTGGGGGTCTAGGTAGAAGTGGGCGATCCAGGCGATGGAGTGGTTAACATTTTAGCGGTGGAGGCTAGTGGAATAGCTCGGCAGAGGTGTGCGGTTGGGGAGCGTAGAGTTCTTTGTCGAGGTAACGAGCCTGCTACATGGCGCGGAAGAGAGTAGTCGGGTTGGGGACCCGAAGGCATGCCCGGAGTGATGGAGAGGTGGTTGACATTTTGGCGGTGGAGGATAGTGGAATAGCTCGGCAGAGGTGTGCGGCTGGGGAGCGTAGAGTTCCTTGTCGAGGTAACGAGCCTGCTCCATGGCGCAGAAGAGAGTAGTCGGGTTGGGAACCCGAAGGCATGCCCGGAGGTGGGGATGTAGACCCCCGAGAAAGTACCTTTCTGGAGTATAGGTCGGGGACGTGTGTGGCAACCTCGATGAGCTCGACGATTTAGGTGGCAACGATGTCGGACTGGCGAACGGAATTGAGGCGCTCGTAGATATTACCGCTTAGCGGGCGTCATACTGGCAGAGGAGTCCTTCAGTGTTGGTCAAGAGAGGCCAGAGACGTGTTGGTGCATTCAACACACATAGTGGAGCGTCGAGCTCTCCATATAGATAATTTCCAGGGGAACATTTTGGTTGGTAGGTGTAGACTGGAGGTCGAAGAACTGTTTGGCGCGGGCGATCCAACCGAGAGGTTGGTGTCGTCGAACGCAAGAATCTCAAACTGACGGAGATGGGTCGAGAGGATGTTCGCGGTAAGGTGGAGGAACCCCATGTAATTCGTGGCGGGCCGAGTGGGGTGGGGCGGTGGTACCGGAGGTGCCGATGGGAGGTTCACCCTCATGGCTGCAAGGTCTCGAAGGACGAGAGTGAGATCTTCAAGCCGAGCTTCGAGCCAATCCAAGTGAGTAGAACCGTTGAAAACTGAGGTATCCTTGTCAATGTGGATGGCCATGGAATGAGTCCAGGGCATGTAACAGATGAGTCGGAGAAGAGAACGAAGCGACCAAACCGTCGGAGGGGGCAACCTGTGGCTGTCGCAAAGGAGGCAAACTGTGGGAGGGCGAAGAAGACGCCTGAGGCTGCTGGAAAGAGGTTGAGGGTGGTGCACAGGCTGCTGGAAGGAGACAGAGATCGGGTATGGTCGTCGAGGAGCGAGGGGCTAGCTTGCGAAGCAGCTAGGGCCGACTAGAGGAGTCGCTGGATGTGGTGAGGCCTGAGGGTGAGGTCGACGAGCAGGAGGCGAGGCGCGCGGGACTGGAGGATCGACGAGACGCATGGGACTGGAAGATCGGCGAAGCGTGCGGTGCGGTGCAGGAGACACGACGTCGGCGGCGAACAGGATGCGAGTCGCGCGGGTTTGGAGGGTTGGTAAGTCGCACGAGCAAAGCAGGACGCACTGGTGGGTCGCGGTCGTGAAGGCGCAAGTTAGATCGATGAAAGAAGAGGAGATCGGCGTGGGCTTTCGGGGACAGCGAAGGATTCTAATTAGGGATCGGGAGGGAAAACTATGTGAGCAGCAAGTGAGACCAGTTGATAGCTCCGGCTATCGTCGAAAAACAACTGAAATAAAATACGAGATACAACTTATTGAGACATGCTCGATACCAACTCTTAACAGTAGGATCCCTCTAAGAGTCAGCTCTCCTCTGAGAGCCTAGACCTAGACAATTACCAAGATGATAGAAATAACTCTCCTTAACTCCCTTATATAGGCGGGAGTGGGCATACATAAAATAACGATAATGTCACTAGGGCCACATATTAGGGGGATGCATGACAGGCCTGGGGAGTCGTCTTCGTATCATTATTGAAATATATTTTGTCAATTCATAATTACTTCTACTATTAACTAATGTCTCATTGTATATTTCTTCGAAAACTTCAACATACATTTGGCACGCATTTCTTCTTTAATGCGTATCAATTTAAATCTTGTGGTACTACATATGAATTTTTTAAGATTAATAAAAATTATATTAAGATATTTTCTTTGCTCTTTTATTTTCCGTTAATTATCTGAACAAAAAAATCCATGGTAGATCATTGTGGCAAGAAACCAAATGAAGTATATGCTCCATAACTCCTTTAGCATTGAATATATTTGTCCTCGTAATAAAAGTTATTAAAGTATGCAACATATAGCAATGATTAGCACTAGAAGTAGTTCAAGAGTGTAACCTTCTAATGGCATAAGCTAATATTATATTTCTTCTGCAGCGAGTTCTCGCCAGCTGTAGAACCAGCTATACTTACTCTTTTTAATGTATTTACACCATTGAACCTAAAAATTTTGATGCATACAAATATTTTTTTGCAATGCTAAAACATAATTAATACCATGATCTTCATATAAAATGGGACGACATCAAGGGACGAAATAGATCTAGATTTTTTAACAAGTGTTATGGAAGTTGATCCGAGAATTAAATTGATCATGGTTGTCCAAGGTATGTGCATGTGTTGTCCAAGGGGGGGAGTTAGGAGTTTTTAAAAAAAATTGCAATTTAACTTAGTCGATAGGTTGTCAATTTGTTATTCACCCCCTAAATCAAGGTAGTTCGTTAGAATGGGGTTGTCCTATGCCTATAGAAAAAAAGTGTGATCTAATAAAAATGTTCAAATTCTTCTCCAAGAATAATAAAACCCTAATCTACATCTCTCGCCCTCTCCCAAACGCTCTCTCCCTCATCGTAATCAACCGCAACAAGGGATTACTTAGACTAAAACTCTTCTTACTACAGTTGTCGGTCATGTCATCCAGCAGTTATTGGACACCCCTTCTATCATTGACCACCACCAAAGGCACATGGAAGTCTCCGCCACCACATGGAAGTCTCCACCAACGCCAATCCAAGGCCAAATAGTGAAACTCTAAAAGGACAGGCATACAAAGGGGTGAAGAATGAAGAGAAGGTTGTCACTTTTTCTTTATTTAATGTACACATTCTAATTCAATCTTAGATCTAGGCTAAAGAAAGAATCCACTATACATCCCAGCTAATGCCTTATCATGGGATAATACCATAACGTTAAGGGATTTGATTTGGATAATAAATACTTACAAAATATATTCAAAATGATTATTTAACCCTTACTGAGAAAAGATGCAGGATTTTTATCCAGTATTTGTTTAAGGGAGTTAATTTCCATGCCCAGAAGATGGCCTTAGTTTGATGCCTTCTTGGGATTTTGGATTTATGCCAAAAGAAATGAGAAAATTATAATAGACGATAGATAATGAAATTGAAATGGAGAAGATATGAGGAGATTTTCATGTCATGACCTTCAGAAAACTCAGCATTAATACCAAATGATGTAAAAAAGAATCCCTTTAACACTAAAATAATGGAGAAATTAAATTTATAATGAATCTACTACTTGTTCTTCCAATTATCGATTTTAACCCTTTGGATAGGAACAGATTGAAGAAATAGAGACAGGTTTAAATCAAGGAGAAAGGAAAATGGTCCTTATCACAAGCATTAATAAAAGAAGATAGCAACAAAAATTGGTAAGGAGAGAAAATTTCCACGGAATGTTAAGTCGCATGTATATCTATACTTATATAAAAGAGCGATCTTGCGTGAACAGTTACGTTGGTGTCACCGGCTTAATTCGTTTTCCACAAATACCCATGTCGGCTCTTTTAATTTACTACTTCTTCCATCGTTTAAAACAACAGGAGATCTGCAATGCTTTTGGAGTAACTGCAAGCTCGGTTTGGAGCAGCTGTGATTTAGATAAGATATAATTGTTATAGTTAATACTGAGTGATTAAAATTGAAGGGTTTTTCTCAAGTGTATCATGCACTAAGAAGATTACATGGAAATGAGACAACTTGCATACATATCACATGAATCCAAGTATTCAGCAATGAAAAAGACATTGATAGCTAAGTTTAGCGCTGTGAAAATAACAACATCAAGATTGATTCGTGCAAATGTTAGAAAATATAATCGAGGAATGATCCTATTATAGGGCTAGTTGAATAGTATCTATTAAAGAAAAGGTAGTTACAAATATTTGAAAATAGACTTATAAGTGGTTTGGAAAATATACAGAAGGGGCGTGGAGAATGGAGTCATTGGATGGATAGTTAAAAATAGATATAGAAAAGTATGAACTAAAATGACTGAACTTAAGTAACACTCGTTAGATGCTAGCATAAAGGACATTTTATTTAAATTGACTCAAAAAATACACCAAATATCCCCCACATTAGAAGCTTTAGGCTCCGTTTGGCGCGACGTTTTTGCTCTAGTTTGGACAAAAACGCCACCGCCATAGAATGTATATTTGGGATGACGATGGTTATAACCGCCACCAAAAAAAGAAAACTAGTTTTGAATATAAAAGTGAATGAAGTTCCTTAGGTGAGGTTGGGCGTTCACGAACGACGGTTTATAACCACCGCGTTCACGACCGCTGCCGCTGTGCCAAACGGAGCCTTAATCCATCAAAAACGTGTTCAAACTCTCCCTAGCCAAACTTGAACATCTAGCAACGGTACTCTTATGTGTTGGATCTTAAGGATAACACTAAACAGCAACTATATAGCGTAAAAAATGGCCCTACGAAACAAAGAAATTCATCAATCCACGTTCACGACCTCTGCCACCGTGCCAAACGGAGCCTCAATCCATCAAAAACGTGTTCAAACTCTCCCTAGCCAAACTTGAGCATCTAGCAACGGTATTCTTGTGTGTTGGAACTTAAGGTTAACACTAAACAGCAGCTATATAGTGTAAGAGAGGCCCTACGGAACAAAGAAATTCATCGATCCATCCCTCACAGACAAAGCCACGTTCCATCAGCAGTAAACAGAAAAACCCAACCATGGAGAAGACGTAAAGAATCATGCAAACTGTTCTAACATAAGAAAAGAAACTAGAAGCAAAACCAGCACTATAAGAGAAGGAAACATCTATGGATAGATCGAATGTTTTGCTCACAGCGAGGGTTAATATCAGGCAATTGAAGTAAGCAAAATCCCCCCATATACAATTCCACTGAGCTAAGCAGGAAAACAAAGAAAAGAGTAGAAAACTCACAGGCTCCAACCCTAGGTGGAAAAGCCATGTGCAGGATAACCATGCAGTAGCATAGAAGGGCGAGAGTGACGCCGCACAAACCCATTCTTCTCGAGAAGACGAAGGGCCGACACAGGAATAGGTAAGATCAAGCGTCTGCTACCTCCCGGGGTCACCTCCCTTCTCCCTCTTCTCCGGCGAGCTGTCGCCTCGAGTCTGCATGTGTACTCAACTCAGGGGCAGTGAGCACTGCCAAGCGATTTAGGTCACTGGTAGTGCAAGCAGGAAATTGGGGAAGCCCGGCTGAGGAAGAAGTGGATTAGAGCTGAAAAGGAGCAATTATTTGTCCCTTGAAATTCTCCGAGTCAGCCCAAATTAAGATGGAAAAAAACAATGTGCAAATCCGCCATGTGCAATTCGTGATTTGAAAAAAGTTATGTGCAGACCTCCCATTTGTTCACATTGTTGGAACCCGGATATCGATCCAACTATGTTCGAGATTTGGGGAGTAGCTTGAGTTACTTCTCTCTTTATCAGATCCTTAGATCTAAGTATTTCGAACTGAGAACTAACCATCTCAGAGTGATAGGTAGTTGCCTAAGAAAAGACTCATTGGCTGCAGCGAGGAGGTCCCGCCACTAACTTCACTCCCAAAAACCAAAGGTTGATCCTATCTCAGATAGCACAAGAACGTAAGGAAGAAAGCTCAGACTCTTGGGGGTGGATCTGTGCTGATCTGAGACATAATGAGTATTATTTATAGGCAAATTCTTCTAAGGGCAAAATAGTCCTAATGACCTGCGGATAGCTTCATCCACCTTAACTAAATTACTACATGCAGCCCAAATAGTCTGCGAACAGACTCTCACGCCTTTTCGTAAATACTAATTGCAACCTCTGTTGGTATGCGGATAATGAGAGAGGACTGATGAGTCGGGTTGACCCGAACTCGCCTCGCTCCCTCCTTGAGCGAATGCGGCTGAGGAGGCTAGGCTCATATCCTACTCGTCGGGGGCGAGTTCTCATGAGGCGAGCTCGCCTGAGGCCAGGTCAGACTCGTCTTGCCCTGGGCGAGAAGGGGTTTTGTCGTCGAGACGGGACTATGTCGTCGAGAAGTGACTATGCAGTCGAGAAGGGACTATGCAGTCGAGAAGGGATTATGCAGTTGAGAATGGACTATGCCATCGAAAAAGGGACTATGCCGTCAAGAAAGCGAAAGGGGCGTACTCGCCTCACCTTACCCTGAGTCAGATCGCTATTGGGTCAACTCGTCGAATACGGGTTGTGCACACGTCCTTATAGTTTTTTAGCTTGGTTTGCACTTAACCAGGTTTGCACATTGACAAAATTGGGTTGCACATAACATCCTCCTTTAAGATAATTGTCAAGGAGAAGTTTCCCTATTTTGGCGATGGGGACGCCAATGTTTTGATCATAACAGAAAAATATATAAGCGCGTATCTGTTTGTTATAAACATATTAAAATAAGGCGATTTATATTAGCACATTTGGAATGGCTATTTGCACCTCATTGAAAGTGACATTTAAGGGTTTGCGGTTAGAAACGCAACAGTCGGCGGTAGCGTTCATGAACGCAGTGGCTTGAAACTGCGGTCTCAAACACAGTTTCACCATTTGGTGAAACTATGTTACGAACGTGAAAGCAGTTTTAGCTGTTTGGTAACACAAAAACTGTGGTGGTGATTGACAGTCAAAACAAAAATTCAAATCTAAAAATATATACACTCTGACTTAAAAATGAAACATAAATATTGCATTGTTCAATATGAAACATAAATATCACGTTGTTCAAATTTTCATAATAAACACAAACATTCCAGCCACTTTAGTTGATTGGCTATATAGTTTTCATTCTTTTCACTCTGTTTTGTTAACATAATTTAGTATATAAAGCTCATATGTAATGACTCAGTACTTGGCCCATTATTTCTCTCTCTTCTTTTGTCTCACATCTCAAGTCTGTAAGAATAGGACATCTCCTTCATGTATATATATACCCTCAAAAGGATGAATATGTCGTTGAAGCATTATTTCTTGCTCATTTCTTTCTAACATGGTATCAGAGCAAGGTTTGATTGCTCACATGTTTTTAGCAAACAATCCTACTCGTGCAGTGCTTCCCTACCTCGCAACCCGCCCAGCAGCCCCACTCGCCCAACCCCCATTCGCCTAACCCCATTCGCCCACTCGCCCAACCCCCATTCGCCCACTCGCCCAACCCCCATTCGCCCCACTCGCCCAGCCCCCATTCGCCCACTTGCCCAGCACCCATTCGCCCACTCGCCCAGTCGCACTCGCTCATTGGCCCATCCCTCATTCGCCAATTCGCCCTTTCGCCCACATCGCCAAGCCCCCACCCCCCCCCCCCCCCCCCCCACCCCCACCCCCTCGCCCACTCGCCCATTCGCCCAGTCCCCATTCGCCCACTTGCCAAGCTCCCCTCGCACAGCCCACTCGCCCAGCTGCCCCACTCGCTCCCCTTCCCTCCTGTTTGTTTCGATGACCGACTCTAGCTTGACCTCTGAGTCTCGTCTTCGCATCATCCTTGACGGCACCAACTACAGAACTTGGTCCTTCGCTGTCAAGAGTCATCTCTGAAGCCGTCGCCTTTGGGGGCACATTGATGGCAGCACTCCCCTACCTACTCCATAAACACCTGAGCACGCCATTGATAAGGCTTATCTTACTCTTCTTGACACCTGGACTTATGATGAACATCGATCCATTGATATCATTCTTCAATCTATATCATCCTCTATCATGAAGCAACTCGAACCTTATGATACTACGATGGCTATATGTAATCATCTTCGCATATATTTTACGTTAACTGACAGTGCTCATGAATTCCAGCTTTTGTAAACCATTCACTTTACCCACCAGGGTAACCTTACTGTTCGTCAATATCACGCGACTATGATGTATCTTTGGAATTAGCTCTCTGTTATGGAACACACTCCCCTTCCGGGCGACACACAGTCCCTTCTACAATCAGTATCTTGCCCTTCGTGATCGACGCCGCCTATTACAGTTTCTCATGCATCTTCGACCTGAATTTCAGCCCTTTGCTGGTATCCTCCTTCAACGTTCCCCAACTCCCTCTTTAGACGTTGCTGTGAACAAACTCACTGTTGAGGAAAACCACCGTCTTTCTTTAGAGGCCAACTCTCCCATGGAATCCTCTGTTCTGCTCTCTTCCACAGCTGACGCCCCACAACCCATTGTGGTCGTTGCACGACCACCTCCCAAATCTCATTATACTATGTCTTGCACGCCCAAATCGGCAAATACTTCTGGTCCAAAATGGTGTGTGGCACAAACGTCATGGAAACCACAGCACCCAAGAATGTCATGCTCTTGCTCATCGCAAGGCCCAAGAAGCTGTTGGCTCTCGCCCCTCTGGTCCCTCTGCTCCTCAAGCAGATCTTGCAGATCACTCCTCTAGTTTTTCGCCAGGACAACTGCAACAACTTATGACTCTATTACAGGTCAACCCTCAACCTTCTGTCGCTACTGGTTCCTCTACTATTGTCGCTGTCACAGGTATATCTTCTGACTCTTGGATTTTGGACTCGGGTGCCTCCTATCACATGACTAATGATGCTTTCCATATCTCTACTCTCACTCTCTTTACCTCCTCCTCCATTTGCACTCCCGATGGCACCTCACTCCCAATCACTGGTTGTGGTCACCTTCAAGATCACTCTCTCTTTACTATCCCTCATGTTTACCATGTTCCCCGTCTGGCCATGACTATTCTCTCTGTATCTCAGATTACTGATCTTCACTTCACCGTTACTTTTAACGCCTCTACTTGCCTGATATAGGATTCACACACTAGGACGATTTTTGGTAAAGGACTTCAACGGAATGGTATCTACTATATTACTAGCTTGCATCTTCCTCTCTCCCAGCCTTCATTTGTTGTAACTACTTCAATTGTTCCCGCTTCCTCAACAACTCGGTGTAATCTTTGGCATCGTCGGTTTGCTCACATCTCGTTGCCTCGGCTTCAGCTTCTTACCTCGCCTGGCGCTCTTGGACCGACTTTTACCACAAAGCTTAATCCTTGTGTTCATTGTATTAGAGGTCGCCAGATTGCCTCCTCGTTTTCCTCTAGCTCATTTTCCGTTGTTGCTCCTTTTGACTTATTTCATACTGATGTATGGGGACCTTCTCCGTGTATTTCAAAAGGTGACAATAAATATTATGTTATTTTTGTTGATGACTATTCTCGTGTTACGTGGCTTTATCTATTAAATGCAGAATCTTATGTCCACTCCAAATATGTTGAGTTCACCTATATGGTAGCAACTCAGTTCTCTTACAAAATCAAAACTCTACGTTCTGATTATGGGGGGGGGGGGGATATCTCTCACACACGTTTCAACAATTCCTTCAATCTCAAGGAATCCTCGCGCAATACTCATGTCCTCACACTCATCAACAAAATGGGGTGGCTGAAAGACGCCATCGTCACATCATGGAGGTTGCTCGATCCCTCCTCCTCACCTCCTCTGTTCCCACTCTATTTTGGGGAGAAGCGGTTCAAACTAGTGTATTCTTAATCAACAGAATACCAACTCCAAACCTGCAAAATATCTCCTCATATGAACGTCTTCATCATAAGCCCCAGTTGTACTCCTTCTTGAGAGTCTTTGGCTGCACTTGCTTTGTTCAACTTCCTACAATCGAACGTAACAAGTTGTCCCCTCGTTTAGTTTCCTGCGTCTTTCTTGACTATAGCTCTCATCACAAAGGGTATAGATGTTACAATCTTGTTGCCAACCGCATGCGCGTCTCCTGTCATGTGGTCTTTCTCGAACACCTTCCATATTATACTCTTCCTAATTCTCATATACCTCTACCATCCTCTACACCAGAAGAATTGATATTCCTTGATCATATACCAACATCATCTTCTCAAGTTCCTACTTCAGTCTCTCCCACAGGACCTGAACAATCTGAGAGTACTCCTTGTAATCTTGAGTTCTTCAACACTATTGCCAATAGTGACCCCCCTTCATCTCCGATATCGCTTCGTCGCTCTACCAGACCACACAAACCTCCAAAAAATCTTACCTTATTCTCTTCTCATAGTCCTTCTCTTCAAGCCTTCCGTTCAATTGCTTCTAGTGATCAGGAGCCCCAGACATACCAAGAGGCAGCATCTATACCTATCTGGCAGAAGGCCATGAACGAAGAGTTACTTGCCCTGCATAATACCAAAACTTGGGACATTGTCCTTCTACCTAAAGGTATTCACCCCATCAGCTGTAAAAGGGTCTACCGAATCAAAACATTAGCTGATGGAACAATTGACAGATACAAGGCTCGACTAGTCGCCCGTGGTTTTCAACAACAGCATGACATTGACTACGATGAGACATTTGCCCCAGTTGCCAAAATGACTACCATTCGCACTATCCTTGTCATTGTTGCTGCACACTCATGGAATATCTCTCAATTGGACGTCAAGAATGCCTTTCTTCATGGTGATCTCTCTGAAAATGTTTATATGACAAGACTCTCCATGGACTCAAACACCCCTCGTGTGTGGTTCTCCAAGTTCACTACTGCCATCTTATTAGCTGGATTTACTGCAAGTATCTCAGACCCAGCCTTATCCACACATTCTTCTTGCACTCTCCAATTATTATATGTTGATGATATGATCACCACGGGGGGGGGGGGGGGGGGGGGGGGGGGGGGGGGGGGGGGGACTTAAAGCATATTCAACAGGTCAAAGATTACCTCAAGACCCAGTTTGAAATGAAAGACCTTGGACCTCTTCGATACTTTCATGGTCTAGAAATTGATCACACACTCAGGGGCTATCTTGTATCCCAATAGAAGATTATTACTGAAATCCTTGATAGAGCTGCGTTAACTAATGATCATGTTGCTGCTACTCCACTAGAGCTAAACATCAAGCTTAGTCCATAAGAAGGAGAAATTCTATCTGATCCATCATGATACAGACAACTGGTTGGAATGCTAGTATATCTCACCATTAGTCGTCCAGATATATCTCATGTCGTGCATATCATCAGCCAATTCGTTTATCAACCACAGAATACTCATTATACTGCTCTTTTTCGCATCCTGCGTTATCTTCATGGCACAATGACTAGATCCTTACTTTTTCCATCCAACTCATCCTTGAGTCTTCGTGCCTATACTGATACTAACTGGGCTGGTGACGTCTCTGATCGTAAATCCACCACCGGATATTGTATTTTTCTTGGAGATTCTCTGATTTCTTGGAAATCCAAGAAACAAGATGTTATATCCCGCTCTAGTTCTGAAGCCGAGTATCGTGCCCTGGCCACCACTACTGCTGAGATAACTTGGCTTCAGCGCCTACTACAAGATCTCCACATCTCAATCTCAGGCGTTACACCGATGTTCTGCGACAACACAAGTGTTATTCATGAACGCACTAAACATATTGAGATTGACTGTCATTATGTCTGTCAATAGTATTTAAAGAAGACCATTTCACTTCCACATATCTCGCCTACACTTCAGATTGCAGACTTCTTTACCAAAGCTCATTCCACTCAGAGACATGAATTTCTGATTCAACAACTCTCACTAGTCGACTCTCAATCTTTTTGCAAATTATGATTCAAACTCACTCGTCCTCCTTGATGAGTTTGAGAGGGGTGTTAACATAATTTAGAATATAAAACCCATATGTAATGACCCAGTTCTTGGCCTATTATTTCTCTCTCTTCTTTAGTCCCACATCTCAAGTTTGTAAAGATGGGGCATCTCCTCCATGTATACATATCCCATCAAAAGGATGAATATGTCGTTGAAGCATTATTTCTTGCTCATTCACTACAACATTTTTGGCCTTTAGCAACACTTGACTTGACAACATTTATAAAAATATTGTCTAAACCTTGAATAGAGAACAGTTTATAAGTGTTGCAATAGGTTAGCATCTTTAGACAACAATTTTTGTGCAACATTCAATAAATGTTCTCTAATCTCTTATAGGGAATATTTTTGAAATGTTGCACTTGACGGTTCACTTTAGACAACAATTATGATATGTTGTCATTTAAAAAAAATTTGCAACACTTCAGAAATGTTGTCTAAACATAAATAACTGATGGCATAGACACTACCATATGACATCAGTTATTTATGTTTAGACAACAATTTGTAGTTTTAAGCAACATTTCTGAAGTGTTGTTAAAGGCCGAAAATGTTGTAGTGATTTCTTTCTAACATGTTCAACATCACATGCACATTAGACAATTATAATAATTGTGAATAATATATAATGAATACAACACATTAACAATTATCAACTAGAATGTTAAGATACATGTATGTATTCTCTAGTTGATTTGTTATATGATCCATTAACGCCGCCAATTCACCAGCCTCTCCCCCATCAATGAAATCAGCTTCTATTTCATCTGGTTCAAGCCACTCCAGGTGTCACACCCTGGCCCGGTAAGCTCGAGTTAACGAGGCGGGAATAGTAAATGTGAGTTGATGATCTTATTATGGTTACACATTTCTAGAGCGAAAATCAACAAAACCAATATATTTTATTTATATTCTAAATGTTTACATTTACATTATCAGATTGAATACAACATTTTCTTTTACATAGTAAAAACTAAACAGATTAGCCTTCATCACTACCCACTAGCGCTCATATCAGCATTGGTACCTAAAAATATAAGTAGGTTGGTGAGCATTTTGACTCACACTGAAAGAATAATACAATATATATGTATGCACGAATTTTAAGCAAAATGCAAGTAAAATAGAAGAGTATCACATCACTAGATATTCAATTAATTTGTTTGTAAAAACTCATTTATTTTTATATCAAAAATATTTGATTTACTAGTTAGCAATTACAGTATGTCGGTCGGCCAAACCGGAGGGATCGTTCACTTGTAGGCGGTATGTCACATAAGACAATTTTTTGGCTAGCTAAGCCCAGAAGGAGAGCCACTCCCATGATATAAAGGTCCTCAGACAAAACACTGCGGACTCGATACTCCACAGGCGGATTGCAAGTGGCTAATTTTGTCGAATTATGAGTGATACTCCCGAGATATTCCCCTCACGTAGACAGGGGACCGGGGTAGGGTGAGCCAAATACTGGGCTAACATAATCAATCATACACATCATTTATTTTTAATAATATTTGAGCAACTTGTTATTCCAATTTTACTAGCATATTGCTCAGATAAGTGTTGTTGAAACCGTCAACCGGTCTCTTGAGTTCGGACCCACTGGGGGTGTAGCCTACACATACTTCTCCCTCACTGACACTCTTGACTGTGGATGAAGAAAAATGAATAGACGCAAAGTTATAGCGAGGAGGTCCCGCCACACACCCGAAAGATCTTAGAGAGCTTCCCCTCTCAAACCAATGCTCAATTGGGCACCTTGGAGGGCAATACGAGCCAACCAAAATTAACCAGAGGAGGAGAGAGCTCAAAAGATCGGATCTCCTCCAAGGTGCCTTTAAGGGTATATTTATAGATTTTATAGTCTGGTCTGCAAATAGCGTAAATCCGCCTTTTAATTTTACTAGTCGCACCCCAAATTGGTCTGCTATCAGTCTAACTCCGTTGCTCTGAAGAGCCATTGGCATCCCACAAAAGGTATCTAGGTAATTCCATCACTAAATCCTTCTGGGCGAGTGGTCTGTGAAGGCACCACTCGTCAGACTTCTCGCGCACTAGACTCTAAATTCCACTGGGCGGGTGGTCCGTAGGGGCACCACTCGCCCGATGCTTGGCTCGATGGGCGAGTGAGGTTCCACCCTCACTCTCCTGACCTTTCGCGCATCTGCACTCCTAAGCGGGCGAGTGATTTGCTGATGAGGCTTCCCTGCCTCTCCTGACCTGGGTGAGTGATCCCCCCGCACTCTGGAAGAATGCTCCTCTTGACCTACCTTGCATGCCCTTTGACCTTCTTTGACTCGGGGACCTACTCGACGGATACGGAGTTGTACACAATCTCCGCTCTTTGCGAGCGAGTTCTACGCTCGAAAAGAAAAGTCCAACCCCTAGTATTCGGTGAGTGTTTGCTGACCTGGAGAGCATCTTTTTGGTGGGCCCCTCCCCTTCTGTTATATATATCTCAGGCCGCTGCATTGAGGGTGTCAGTCTTCCACTTACTATTTCTCTTTTCTCCTTTGAGCTCTCGCTATCCAAATGACATTCATGAGACCATCGTCGAGATCTCTTTCGCAAGTGTGAGAACTTGAAAATAACAGAATTTTTATTTCCAAAAATCTAAGTATTACAAGAGTATTGCCTCTTTTATATAGACTAGGAGGGAAAGAGGAAAAACCAAATACACAATGTGGGACTAAATACAAATACAATACACAAGAACTGGGCGGTTAGGGAGAACGAGACCGCAGCGACCTCCGCGGTCTGGAGAGAAGACTGGCGGACACACGACAGGAGGAAGGTCGTGTGACTGAGAAGGCCAACAGATCGTGAGACCGCTCTAGCGAACACTCCCTCGTAAAGGAGATGTAGGGGGTACCATACCGCTTCTCTTCACATGAAGCGATCTGGTATTCCTGAGGAGAGACGGCGGTCTGATTCCGGGAGACCGCACAGACCACGGTTATCCAACTGTTATTTGATTAAGCTGGGGACCGCAGATCTTCATACAACGCGATCTCGCACTTTTGAGGAGAAGGCGCGGTCTGGTGCTGGGAGACCGCACAGACCGCGGTTATCAGACCGTTATTTGATGGAGCTGGAGATCGCTGATCTTCATACAACGCGATCTCGCACTGCTGAGGAGAAGGCGCGGTCTGGTGCTGGGGGACCGCACAGACCGCTGGCACGAGACCGCTCGGCTTCAACTCTTTGAGACCGCATGGCTTCAACACTCCCCCGTAAGCTGGGGCATATATATCAATCATGCCTAGATTGTTGCACACATCAGAGAAGGATGAAGATATGGGTTTGGTGAAGATATCAACCAGCTCTTTATCCGAAGTTACGAATGGAGTGCAGATTTGTTTCTTCAAGATTTCTTCCCTGATAAAATGACAGTCCACTTCAATGTGTTTGGTTCTCTCATGAAAGACTGGATTTTGAGATATATAGATTGCAGCTTTATTTTCACAGAACATTGGCAAGGGATGGTTGTAAACTTCTCCAAAATCTAGAAGGAGAGTTCGTAACCACTTCAATTCACATGTAGTTTGGGTCATGCTCATGTACTCGGCCTCAACACTCGATCTGGATACTACTGCTTGTTTCTTGCTCTTCCAGCTCACAAGATTTCCTCCCATGAATGTACAAAACCCAGACGTGGATTTTCTGTCTCCTTTATCATTAGCGTAGCTAGCATCTGAGTAGGCTTCTATCTTGAGATGGTTGTTTCTTTGGAACAAAAATCCCTTTCCTGGAGATCCCTTAACGTATTCTAATATCTTTAGAGCAGCCTGAAGATGACATTCCCTTGGGGCTTGCATGAATTGGCTGACCTTCCCAACGGCATAACAAATATCAGGTCTTGTTACAGTTAGGTAGATGAGCTTGCCTACAAGACGACGGTATCTAGTGTTATCAGGTAGAGGTGGAGAGTTGTCACTCCAAAGTTTGTCGTCTCCTATTGTCATTGGATACTTAGCAGGTTTAGCACCAAGAAGACATGTTTCCTTCAGAAGGTCAATAGCATACTTACGTTGTGAGAGGACAACAAAACTCTACTTTCTTGAGATCTCAATACCAAAAAAATACTTTGGAGTCCCCATGTCTTTGGTTACAAAGTGTTGAAGGAGATGTTTCTTTGTAAGGGTGATTCCTTCAATATCATCACCAGTGAGAAATATGTCATCAACGTAGACATCCAGAACAACCATTCCATGAGAGGTCTTGCGAATGAAGAGAGAGTGATCTGCAGAGCTGCGGACAAATCCAATTACCTTGATAACTTCGTTAAACTTTTCATACCAGGCACGAGGACTTTGCTTTAGACCATAGATAGCCTTCTTTAGCTTACATACACGAGTCTCCCCCGGAGCAACATACCCTGGAGGTTGCTCCATGAAAACTACCTCTTGAAGATCACCATAAAGAAAGGCATTCTTGACGTCCAATTGAGAGAGTTGCCACCCTTTGTTGACAGCCACAGAGAAGAGGACCCTGATGGTTGTAAGTCGAGCAACAGGGGATAAGGTGTCAAAGAAGTCAACGCCATATGTCTGAGTAAAACCTTTGGCAACCAAGCGAGCCTTATAGCGGTCGACAGAGCCATCGATACGGTATTTGATCACAAAGACCAATCTACATCCAACAACATCTACCCCAAGAGGTGGAGGAACAAGGGTCCACATTCCACGGACTTGAAGAGTGGTTATTTCTTCATCCATGGCGGCCTTCCACTGTGGGATAGCAAGAGCATCCTGATAATTAGCTGAAATGACAGTATCTGAAATAGCAATAGCAAAAGCCCTAGCAAATGGGGGTGAGTTGAGCATATGTCACAACATCATGAATAGAATGTTGCGTACATGAGTGAATTCCCTTTCGAAGGGCAATAGGGTGGTCTGTAGTAGTGACTGTATTATCAGGAGAGTCATCATCGGAAGAAGATAGTGCTGGCCCAAGAGTTGGGAGAGGAGGCCCCAGAGTAGGAGGACAAACGGTAGGAGACTCTGTAGATGGTGGAGTGAAAGGAGGAGGTGGTGGAGTTGGGAGAGGAGGTGTTGTTGGTGGGGAGTGAATGAGAGGAGGTGTTGGATGGGTTGTAGGAGGCAGAGAGGTGGAAGAGTGAGAAAAGTATGGTATATTTTCAAAGAAGGTGACATCAGCGGAAACATATTGTTTGCGAAGAAGAGGATCATAACATCGGTAACCTTTCTGAGTGGGAGAGTAACCAACAAAGACACACTTAACTGCCCGAGGGGAGAGTTTGTCCCGACCTGGTGAAGGAGTGTGGACAAACACAGTACAACCGAAGACTCTGAGAGGTAACGAGAAAGGTTTCAAGGTAGGATATAAAAGAGAAAAAGGTGTGGAGCCTTGAAGAATCGCAGAGGGAATGCGGTTAATGAGATAGCAGGAGACGAGGATGGCATTACCCCAATAGTTTTTGGGCATATTCATCTGGAAGAGTAAGGTGCGAGTCATGTCAAGGAGATGACGATTCTTACGTTCCGCTATTCCGTTTTGTTGAGAAGTATAAAGACAACTAGTTTGATGTATAATGTCATGATTCATGCAAAACTCAGAAAAATGATAAGAGATATATTCTTTAGCATTATCAGTACGAATAGCTTTGATAGACACTCCAAATTGAGTGGAAATTTCATTATAGAAGGTTGAGAAAACAGTAAACAGTTCAGAGCGTTCTTTTAAAAGATACACTCAAGTACATCGAGAAAAATCATCAATAAAAGTAACAAAATACAAACTACTCCCACCCACAGTCTTGGTAGGAGAAGGACCCCAGACATCGGAGTGAACTAGATCAAAGGGACGAGTCGAGCTACGTCCATGCTTGGCAGGATAGGAAGCCCGATGGTGTTTTCCAAGTTGACAAGCTTCACAGTTGAGAGGAGAGGTATCGTTGGCGAGGTGAGGTAGAAGTTGATACAGCAGTCGAGGTGGAGGGTGACCAAGACGGGGGGGCCATTGATGGAGAGAATCAGAGGTTGTGGAAGCAGAATGAGCAGCAAGAACGTCAAGGAAGTAGAGGCCTCCACTCTCAGTCCCAGTAGCAACTATCTCCTTCGTGTGCAGATCCTGAAAATAACAGTTAGTCAGAGTAAATATAATAGAACATTGTAACTGTTGAGATAGAGCCTTGACTGATAGTAAGTTGCAAGGAAATGTAGGCACATAAAGAGTATTCTTAAGAGAGATCGTTGGAGTGAATTGAACTATTCCAGTCCCATACACATGTGAGGGAGAGCCATCTGCTGTTAGAACTGGGGGCAAATTCTTGTGTTCTAGTAACTGTGAGAAAAGGTGAGGGTTCCCTGTCATATGATTTGTTGCTCCAGAATCAATAAGCCACTTACCTTCAGTAACCATGTGCACGCTGCCTGAGGAGGTAGCAACAGAAGCAGACGATTGTGTAGTACCAGGATGATGAGTCGCAGCAGCAGGGCGAAGGTGAGGATGCTTGAGATAGCAGCGGTCAATAGTGTGACCCTTCCGACCACAATGAGAACACATGTACCGAGGAGGTCCGCGACCACCAATAGAACCGCCACGGCCACCGGGGTGACCACGTTCAGCCCGGTGAGCAAATCTCTCTGAAGGAGGAGGAGAGGATAACAAGGGTCGTTGGAGAAGGGATGTAACGGCAGAAACCCGAGCAGCGGTGGCATCAAGGGTTGGAGAGTCAGCTTCCCCAAGAATTTGTTGTCGGATCATATCATAGGACTCAGGAAGACGGAGAAGGTAGCACACAACTAGGAGCTCCTGGAAGTATTTGTGCTGCTCTGCAAGATCAACAGAGAAGGGACGATGCTGAAGGAGTTCAGCCCCGAGGGCCTGAACCTCTTGATATGTTGTGGTGGGATCCATGGTTGGGCGGGCAAAGAGATCAGCATATAAGGTGTAGATGCGGGAAGTTTTGGCACCTTTGGAGTAAAGGGCAGCAAGATGGTTCCAAGCAGCTTTGACGGTCTCATCATGACGAATGATAGGAAGACACTCATCAGACAGACTGTTAGCAAGCCAGGTGCGGACCAGAGCATCGATAGCATCTCAATCATCAAAGGTAGCAGACCCTTTGAGAGGAGGATCGTCGGTGAGATGGTGTCATTTGCGTTGAGAGCGTAAGAGGAAGGTGAAGGAGACGCTCCAATTAGGATAATTAGAGCAAGTGAGCTTGGAGGAGGTGCCAAGATTGCCAGAAATAGAGATAGAGGTGGTAGAGGCTGGAGTAGCCACAGGAGTGAAGGTGAGAACATTCTCAAAAGGGGTACCCATGAGAAGAGATCGGCAGGAGGAAAGGCAGATCGCACGTTCTCGCGGCTAGAAGGCTGAAAAGCAAGGGAGATCGCGCAGTCTGGAGGAAGAGAGACCGGCCGAAGAGAGAAAGAGAGCTCACAACACAAGGATCGTTGCAAGCTCTGATACCATGTGAGAACTTGAAAATAACAGAATTTTTATTTCCAAAAATCTAAGTATTACAAGAGTATTGCCTCCATTATATAGACTAGGAGGGAAAGAGAAAAAACCAAATACACAATGTGGGACTAAATACAAATACAATACACAAAGAAAATTGGGCGGTCAGGCGGTCAGGGAGAACGAGACCGCAGCGACCTCCGCGGCCTGGAGAGAAGACTGGCGGTCACACGACAAGAGGAAGGTCGTGTGACAGAGAAGGCCAACAGATCGTGAGACAGCTCTGGCGAACACTCCCCCGTAAAGGAGATGCCGGGGGTACCAGACCGCTTCTCTTCACATGAAGCGATCTGGTATTCCTGAGGAGAGACGACGATCTGATTCCGGGAGACCGCACAGACCACGGTTATCCAACTGTTATTTGATTGAGTTGGGGACCGCAGATCTTCATACAATGCGATCTCGCACTTCTGAGGAGAAGGCGCGGTCTGGTGCGGGGAGACCGCACAGACCGCGGTTATCAAACTGTTATTTGATGGAGTTGGAGACCGCTGATCTTCATACAACGCGATCTCGCACTTCTGAGGAGAAGGCGCGGTCTGGTGCTAGGGGACCGCACAGACCGCTGGCACGAGACCGCTCGACTTCAACTCTTTGAGACAGCATGGCTTAAAAAGCAAGGATTACTGAAACGTCTCGCCGCCGCGCAGGAGAAGAGCACCTCCAAATCCGCTCGATACGCCCTTGGCTTTCATCGAAGAGGGATCCAGCCTTACCCTACCTCCAAATCCGCTCGATACGCTCACCGCACAAAAAATGTTGAAACCGTCAACCGGTCTCTTGAGTTCGGACCCACTGGGGGTGTAGCTTACACCCACTTCTCCCCCACTGACACTCTTGATTGTGGATGAAGAAAAACGAATAGACCCAAAGTTGTAGCGAGGAGGTCCCGCCCCACATTCGGAAGATCTTAGAGAGCTTCCCCTCACAAACTAATGCTCAATTGGGCACCTTGGAGGCCAATACAATCCAACCAAAATTAACCTGAGGAGGAGAGAGCCCAAAAGATCGGATCTCCACCAAGGTGCCCTTAAGAGTCTATTTATAGATTTTCTAGTCTAGTCTGCAAATAGGGTAAATCCGCCTTTTAGTTTTACTAATCGTACCCCAAACTGGTCTGCTATCAGCCTAACTCTGCTGCTCTGAAGGGTGATTAGCATCCCACAAAGGGTATCTAGGTAATTCCATCACAAAATCCTTTTGGGCGAGTGGTCTGTGAAGGCACCACTTGACAGACTTCTCGCGCACTGGACAATAGGTTCCACTGGGTGGGTGGTCCGTAGGGGAACCACTCGCCCGATGCTTGGCTCATTGGGCGAGTGGGGTTCTGCCCTCACTCGCCTGACCTCTTGCGCACTCCTAAGCGGGCGAGTACTTTGCGGATGAGGCTTGCACTCACCCTGAGACTTCCTTGCCTCTCCTGACCTGGGCGAGTGATCCCCCCGCACTCTGGGAGAATGCTCCTCTTGACATATGTTGCATGCCCTTTGACCTTCTGGGACTCGGGGACCTACTCGACGGATACGGAGTTGTACACAACCCCCGCTCTTTGCGAGCAAGTTCTACGCTCGGAAAGAAAAGTCTAACCCCTAGTATTCAGTGAGTGCTTGCTGACCTGGAGAGAATCTTTTTGGTGGGCCCCTCCCCTTCTGCTATATATATCTCAGGCCGCTGCATTGAGGGTGTCATTCTTCCACTTGATATTTCTCTTTTCCCCTCTAAGCTCTCGCCATCCTAATGACGTTCATGAGGCCATCGCCGAGACCGCTTTCACAATGATTACTGGAACATCTCGCCACCGCGCAGGAGAAGAACACCTCCAAATCCACTCGATACGCCCATTGGCTTTCGTCGAAGAGGGATCCGCCCTTACCCTACCTCCAAATCCGCTCGATACTCTCACCGCACCAAAAATGTTGAAACCGTCAACCAGTCTCTTGACTTCGGACCCACTGGGGGTGTAGCCTACACCTACTTCTCCCCTACTGACACTCTTGACTGTGGATGAAGAAAAACGAATAGACCCAAAGCTGTAGAGAGTAGGTCCCACCACACACCCGGAAGATCTTAGAGAGCTTCCCTGTAATGGACCCCTTATTGGCTACCGCTACAATTTATATACACATAACATATATTTCATCAGAGTTGCAATGTAAGAAACATTCAGAGTAAAGTATGTTGTAATAGAGTACAAAAAGAAAGATGCATGACAAAAGATCTCATTTCATTTCATAAGCGATCAAGTACAAGATAGCACACACGTAGCCCTATACATACAACAAAAAGGGGTTTACCATAAACTGTACATATATACATAACTGACTCATACTACAGACTCATATCATAAGAAAAACACTACATAAAGTAGAATTAGAACTCCTAGTGCAGACACTCTGGATCATTGCACCTCGCCTTATGCTAGACAGAACTCCAAACACTACTGAGGAGACTTCAACCCAAAGTCGGTACCTATTCTCCTGACGAGGAGAACACGGTCGACACTGACTACTGGTGGCTGGGACCGCCTCTTCCTTGACCTGTTTAGTTTTTATTTTCTAATTAGGCAAAGGACTATGTGAATTCTTACTTGTACTTTCTTTTACTTATGATGGAATCTTTATCTTGTAGCTTTTCTTGTATTTAAACTTGTACTTAATTAACCCTCTTATTCTCGTTATTTCATATCCTTAGCTTGTGTATCCTAAGGAAGAAAAATGGAGGAAATCAGAGGAGTTTTGGGGTTGCCGGAGGGATCGGCGCTGATCGACGGTTTTCTCCTGGGAGCGAGCTTTTGCGGGACGGAAGGAAAAATAGAAGTTATCGGTGCTTTGTTTCTTAATAACCTAGCGGTAGCCTTCCCCCTTAGCGTGACACGTGAGTCATGACTCACGCGAGTCCAATGTAGGACATCTGTTAACCTTCCTCCTCTGACTCCTTAGCCAGCCAACCAATATTGGTAATAAACTTATACTATTCATATTAATACTATAACTTAGGAAAATACATACTTAATTTATATACTTTAATAGTATTATTTGAGCCTCCAATTAGCTTGCGTCGCGTGATTTTTCATCGCCACATTGGTTGAAATAATTATCATAACATATACATTACCTGTACTACTTGACGACGACGTCACATTTCCCTCCCAAACCAATGCTCAACTGGGCACCTTGGAGGGCAATACGAGCCAACCAAAATTAACCAGAGGAGGAGAGAGCCCAAAAGATCGGATCTCCTCTAAGGTGCTCTTAAGGGTCTATTTATTGATTTTCTAGTCTGGTCTGTAAATAGCGTAAAGACGCCTTTTAGTTTTACTAATCACACCCCAAAGTGAGCCTAACTCCGCTGCTCTGAAGGGCTATTGGCAGCCCACAAAGGGTATCTAGGTAATTCCATCACTAAATGCTTCTGGGGCGAGTGGTCTGTGAAGTTACCACTCGCTAGACTTCTCGCGCACTGGACTCTAGGTTCCACTGGGCGGGTGGTCCGTAGGGGCACCACTCGCCCGATGCTTGGCTCGTTGGGCGAGTGAGGTTTCACCCTCACTCTCCTGACCTCTCGCGCTTCCGCACTCCTAAGCGGGCGAGTGCTTTACGGATGAGGCTTGCACTCGCCCTGAGGCTTCCCTGCCTCTCCTGATCTGGGCGAGTGATCCCCCCCCCCCCCCCCCCCCCCCCCCCCCCCCCCCCCCCCCGCACTCTGGGCGAATGCTCCTCTTGACCTACCTTGCATGTCCTTTACCCTTCTGGGACCCGGGGACCTACTCGACGGATACGAGATTATACAAGTGTAAGGTCAGTGGTCGCACTATGTACCGTTATAAACCACCTTCCTTTCGGGGGATATTGACTCACCCCTAACTACTTTCCTAGATACTAATTGAGCAATTTAAATTTTGACATAACAAGTACTTGTATATAATATTTTAGCATCACACATATCTTTCATCATATTGTGCGTGTCGTATCAATATTGCACGATAGTTCTTCAGAATTTCATATTTCGATAATACATAATTTCATATTGTTAATATGCATGCATGAGAACTCGTGACATCATTATTACGTGAATACACATAATTCCATCCCTCGTTACATTTATTAGAAGTTCGACATTATTTTTGTATATTAAATGATTTGTGTAATAACTTCAGCATTATTTTAACATACTAACTGTTAATTATCACATTAATGAATACTAACGTAACATATATGTATTACATTGTTTACCACCTACCTCAGTCTTCTCTCTTCTCGGCTCAGGATTTTGACAGCGCTTCCGCAGTACTCTGCACCACGAATATTACTTTGGCGGGATTTCGATAGCGCTTCCGCATCAACTAAGTAGAATCTGAAGTCGAACTCTAGCTCTAGAACTTCTCCCGAAGATCTCTCATAAGTTTGGCAAAATTATGATACTTTCTCTCTCCTCCTCTTTATTGATTTCCCAAAACTTGAATGGATATGAAATGAATGAATAATTACATTGGATCCACATTTATAGTAGTTTTCAAACGCCACTAAAATCACTTAGGGTCCGTTCGGCGCGCAGATAATGACTTTCTGGAATTGGCTTTGGCCAGAAAACCAATATCTGCAGGAATTGATTTTGTGCATAAAACCAATTCCGCTGTTCGGTTGCAGGATGGAATTCAGTGAACAGAATTGGAATTGATATCTAAAAGTTGTTCGGCTGCACGATGGAATTTGCTTTCTGGAATTGAAATTTTTAAAATTCAAATTTTTAAAAGCGCGCGCCCGGGCGAAAAGCACGCAACCAAGCGAAAAGCGCGCGCCCGGGCGAAAAGCGTGCGCCCGGGCGAAAAGCGCGCGCCCGGGCAAAAAATGCGCGCCCGGGCTAAAATATCGCGCGCCAGAGCGAAAAAATCGGGCCGGCGAAAAAATCGCGCACGGGCGAAAAAATCGCGCACGGACGAAAAAATTGAGCCCAGCCGAAATAAATGCGCATGGGTGAAAAAATTGCGCCCGGGCGAAAAAATCACGCCCGGCCGAAATAAACGTGCCCGGGAGAAATAAAACGCGCCCAGGCGAAATAAACGCGCCCGGGAAAAAAAATCGCGCCCGGACGAAAAAATAGCGCCCGGGCAAAAAAATCGCGCCCCGGCAAAAAAATCGCGCCCCGGGCGAAAAAATCGCGCCCGGCCGAAATAAACGTGCCCGGGCGAAATAAACACGCCCGGGCGAAAAAATCGAGCCCGGGCAAAAATATGCGCCCTGGTGAAATAAACGCGCCCGGACGAAAAAATTGCGCCCGGGCGAAAAAATCGCGCACGGGCGAAAAAATTGAGCCCAGCCGAAATAAATGCGCTTGGGCGAAAAAATCGCGCTCGGGCGAAAAAGCGCGCCCGACCGAAAAAATCGCGCCCGGCTGAAATAAACGTGCCCGGGAGAAATAAAACGCGCACAGGCGAAATAAACGCGCCTGGGTGAAAAAATCGGGCCCGGGCGAAAATATACACCCGGGTGAAATAAACGCGCCCGGACGAAAAAATTGCGCCCCGGACGAAAAATTGCGCCCGAGCAAAACAATCGTGCCCAGACAAAAAATCGCGCGCGGGCGAAAAAAACGCGCGCGGGCGAAAATATCGCGCGCGGGCGAAAATATCGCGCCCGGGCGAAAAAAATCGCGCCCGGTCGAAAAAATTGCGCCCCGGGCGAAAAAATCGCGCCCTGCCGAAATAAACGTGCCCGGGAGAAATAAAACGCGCCCGGGCGAAATAAACGCGCCCGGGCGAAAAAAATCGCGTCTGGGCGAAAAAATCGCGCCCGGGCAAAAATATGCGCCCGGGTGAAATAAACGCGCCCGGATGAAAAAATCGCGCCCGATCGAAATAAACGCGCCCGGGAGAAATAAAACGCGCCCGTGCGAAATAAACGCGCCCGTGCGAAAAAATCGCTCCCGGGCGATAAAATCGCGCCCGGGCGAAAATATGCGCTCGGGTGAAAAACGCCCGCCTAGGAGAAAAATGAACGTCCGGTCGAAAAGCACGCGCTCGACCGAAAAACTCGTGCCCGACTAAAAAACACACCCTGCAGGAAAACACACACTCGGGCGAAAAACCTGCGGGTAGGTCGAAAAACTATCGTAAACTTTTGATTATGCGGAAAACCTATGGGCGGAGGTAAGAATTGTTATTTCATTTTTTAGTTCATAGTAAAAGCCATGAGTTTTCACATGAAAGCCAATATCCACTTAAATTTCGTTGCGACGAACACTAGAATTGAATTTCTAATCTCCAATGCTAATTCCAGAAAGCCAATTCCGTCCAAACGAACGGACCCTTAAATTTGAGCTCTAGAACTCCCGGAAAGTCCAAAAAAACCAAATCGTTCTTCACTGGCTCTCCGGAGATGACACGCGTCGCCACGTGTCGCCATATGGTGGTTATGCAACCATGGTGGCGCCATGTGACGCCAAATGACAACCATGCACATCTCCACATGGCAGCCATGCACATCTCCACATGGCTGCCATGCATGTCGCCACATGGTGGTCATGCACGATGTCGCGTGTCGCCACGTGGCAGCCATGTACGTCATCAAGTGACAGCCATGCACGTCGCCACATGTAAAAAAATGAATATACATATTCTGGGTTTTTCGCGTCCAGATTCTAAATTCGGCCTCGGTTTTCTCAAATTCTTAACAATTCTTGCTGAATTTCTCAGTTTCTCGAAATTTGTGTTTGTTGCGCCGAAAATCTTGTTTTTCCTAATAATCTCAGATTTCAGCAAATAATATGTTGATTCTAAGGTTTTTCGATCTTCTGAACCTAATTGTGGACTCTGTTTTTGAAATTCAGCTTTGTTGGACAATTTAGTGCTCGAACATCATTATTAATTACTCTAATATTGAATTATATAAACACAGGATATTACACCTGGTGTACGATGTTTTCATCATCCTCGCACTCTTCAAACTCCGGGTCTTCACATGAAGGATGTTTATGAATATAGTTGTGGAATGTCATTGTTACCACCACGATTTAAATTTGCTTCTTGATTGAGTATTGAGGCATGTACCGATGTATCGCCCATTTCGAGCAGTTATGACTGCAAGTAAACTATAAATATATTCATATGTGAGACATATGACTACAACTTTTTTGATGAACTGTGCACAACGCCGGTAATAAACAGAACTATTAGATAAACATTTAGAATCAAATGATAAATCAATAGAAGTGTACTTCATATCAGTATCGATCATGATGAAACTAAAATGACATAGGATATGACGAAGCAGCATATTAGACAAATGTAGACATAACAACAATATAGAAAAACATCAAGCATAATTATAAAAATATGACAAACATAACATAGTAGACATGACAACGTATACTAAGAACCCCTCTCTTTCACTCCATGCTCCTTCATGTAACGTGTACTGAGCCACCATACTTTCCTATTCGCTTGGCAATTCATGAACCCTTCTCGCTTGTTTTTGTCCGTTACAAATTCCGTTACAAAATTGTAGAAATTCATATTGTACAACCCTCATTCTCCGAGGGTGGGCCCGTCTAAAGGCCACGTAGGCAGAAGTCAAGGTCAACACAGAAGTCCTACAGATTTCGTCGAACGCAGGCTCTCGGAGTTCGTCGAACGCAGTTCTTCAGAGTTCGTCGAACGCATGCTTTCGGAGTTCGTCGAACGAAGAGAGATCAAGAGACTTGGTTGTGCGAGCAGGTACTTGCTCGCCCCATGACGAGGAGGAAAGACCTGCCCGACGTTCATTACCCGTCCAGACGAGAAGGTCGTGAGTTCGGACATACTCGCCTATAGGCGACTTAGCCAACCAACTCGCCAGTTTAGGCCGAGGTCCTTACCTATTCGCCAACCTATTGCCTTGTCTAAAAAATCAACTCTAGGGGGTCAGGGATAGTCGCCTGCTCCCCCTCCCCCTCCCCCCTAGGATTTGTCTATAAATAGACCCCCAGGGGTACCAGGAATAACACTTGTCAAAAAATCAGAGCTGCACCCCCCCTTACAGACAAGAATCTTCCCTAACAAGTGCCTTCCTAGTACCAAGCTCGGTCATTCGTGATTTTGGAGGAGAAGACTCTTTTGAGCTTCTGGGTACGTGGTGTAACGACCCAAAACGTGAAATGACCCAAAGTAATAATAAAATGACATAAAAAGTCCATCCCCTATGATGAAAAAATAAATCATTGTCAACTTGGTATAGCATTGAAAATTGAGCATGAACATAAGTACGCGTTGCGACGCTCGAAATGTTTTATCGGAATATGATGGGCTAATACTATTGGTGATTTCTTGGTGTGCCAATAACATGTTAGCTGGGTTGATGGCTGAAATGGGAGTGTTATAAGTTATCTTGGTAACTGTCATTGGTGTGCTAATAGACATTTTGGTGTGCCATTATAGGCATGAAGTATATTAAGAGCTTTAAAGAAAAGAAAAATGAGTGGGGTGCTAATAGAAGGAGTTTTAGGCGGTGGGTTAAGCGGTGGAGTTGCCGAATTTGTCATATTAAAGCATCACCCAGCCCCCTTTATCTTCTATCCCGCAAGCCGACGATCCATTCTTGTCGCTCTCGCCTAGGGCTCGCGGGAACCGCTTGCGTCTCCTCCTCCCTCCGATTTTTCTCTCTCTCGTCGGAGTAAAGGCTGGATCGATGCTCTCTCTCGGCAAGAAATTGAAGGAACTCCTCCTCTCCCATATGCCGACTGCTCGTTCCTTGGGGGTACAGTTTGGAGTCTTGTGTCATTGATGAAAGAAGTTCTTCTCAGCTAAAGCTACTTTTCCCACTGTAAGCCTTCTTCTTTGTTCCTTCCTCTATTTCTGGATCACTTAATAGGGTTTTACTTAGTGGCCGGCTGTTCGAATAGCAAAGGGTTTTCCTGAGTTGATTTACTAAAGTTTAATTAAGGAATTGTTATGGTATTATGGGGATTGGAATCTTTATACTACTCATATACTTCCAGTTGGTTTCAGCTATATCACCAACCCTGGACCGGCTGTGTTGATTTTCTTTACTGTTCCATGCTTGTCATGCTGTTTTTGAGGGGTTTTACCTTCATGAGCACGTTCAGAAGCGATGGGATTTGGTAATGGCTGGTTTATTGAGGGATTAATGTTAATAAGATGTTATTGTCTAACCCCATCTCATTGAATATTGAGGGAACGCTGCTATTGGATTGTGGTCGGTTGCTACTACTTTGATTTTTCTGGCTTTGGGTTGTTGTAGGAGTTTTGGGCTATGCTTTATTTATGATTAAGTATTGTTATTTTAAAGAAAAAGGATTCCTTAGAATGATTAAACCAGTGAGAATTCATTGGGTTGGGCTTCTAATCAGCTACTGTTATGATATAACCTTACTATTCATAGTATATTGGGGGAGCTCCTTATACCTAACTGCTACCATTGTTTTAGATGGGGGAAATCTCCTTACAGTTACATGCGATTTAATTTATATAAGGGGGGAATTTTGGTTATAGCAATTGTGATCATCTTACTTTATGAGAAGAATTTCTATATTGCTGCTTTTGTTTTATAATGGTTTAAAAGGGGGTTTCCTTGTGAAGTTTTACTTCTTTTGGGATTAACAAATGAGGATAGGCTATATTCAATAGAGAAGCCATAAAATCTATTTATGGGCCAGTTGCTGCTCTTTTTCATGAACATGCTCATGCTTTAAAAATGGGGATTTTCCTTCCTATTAGTTGTTGTTAGAATTAATATGGGGATTCTCCTTTCATGTTACTAGCTGTTATGAGTTATATAGGGGAGATTTTGTTGCTGCACCCGGCAATTACTACTCCTTTTTCATGTTATAAATTGGGCTTTGATCAAGATGTTGACCGGTTGTTTTTATTAGGAAAGCTATATTATTTTATCTTGTTGGCCGGCTATGGAACTAGTTTTGAAGAGGAATTTGGCAGGATGTCTTAATACTGAACCAAAAAAGTTATGTTATATTTTAATTGTGTTGTTATGGCCGGTCAACATGATAAATTAGCATGGAGTTTAGTCCTACTATTGCATAATTAAAAGAGTTTTGTTACAAATGGTGGGTTAAATTAAATAGCTTCAAAATGATGTAAACATAGTAGTTACAATTGTAGCTATAGCGAGGTGCAACCCCGATATAAATGACCCTGAATGATATGATGCATATACAGATACCACGGTGGATGACACCTCAAAATAGACATGACAATGCTATGAACACTGATACTGATGGTGAGAACTACCTGTTTTATTTATGCTTTAAGGATTTACTTTCTTTTTACACGCTCACTCTTTTTATATTGAATGTTACATGCATAGTTGATATCACTGATATTTAATATCGCTTTAATGTATGACCCCTTAAAGGCAAACAGACGAATAAATTCTGAGGGGATATATATAAAAATGAATAACTCACTTATTGTAAACGTGTCGACACGAGGTTATATTACGGGCGAATGAACTGCTAGCACATGAATGAAATCTCACAGAAGAATTGCCAAACCAGTCGGCCGAAAGGCATAAACGCGTGTTGTATGTACTGGTGAGGACATTGATGACCCTTCGGGGTGGGCCCAAAGCATGAAACATGACATGAATGAAACATGTACACTGAATATGGATTCAATCGCCCCTAATATATCCTAAGAAATGAAACATTCATAGAAATACAGATATACTGATATATAGAGATACCGATACACTGATATAGAAATACTGATTTATTGATTTACTACACACACAGATATACTGATACATTAATTTATTGCTTCATTACTACAATAGGAACATGATAATTGGTTTATAGGTTACTTAATTGTACTGATATATGGAGATAAATGTTGCATAGATTTCTTTCTTACACAGTCATTATGATATAGATACTGATATGATCCTATAACTGCTCAACTGTTTTACTGTTAATAACATGTTCATATAGTTAGATGCTTCATAAGTTCATTACTGAAACAAAAAATGGTTAGTATGAAAAAGATATTTTTAACTGCATAAGTTTTTCTAAATGTATATAGCAATGAAAGAGGTATATCCTCACTTAGTCATATTTTATGATTAAGCCCGTCGTCAAAACTTTGTAGGTATCAGACATGACCTTGGATACACACAACCAAATGAACTTACTATAGTAGGACAGTAAAGATACAAGACAAGAAATGCAAGGTATGAAAGTAAATTTATATTATGTGTTGTTTATTTCATATTCACTAGCCGCACTTCAACCTGGGACAACTGTATGAACATAGCTTAGATCCAGAAATATGTGGGGCCTAAAAGGGGGCCTCACACGTGGTGGGACCTCCCTGTCGTAGTACCTGGGGTTGTGTCCTTTATCTCTCCGTTTCGCTCGTCGTGACTAACCAAACCTTCTCGTTGAACCGCTGGGCAAGTAGTCTTCGGCTGCATTGATCCGAATTTTGGAGCCGGGATTTTCCAGGCATCAACACATATCATCATATATTTTGGGGGACATCGTAAGATCTTCAAATGCCTCTTTGATGGTAGATGACCTAGATGGAGGTGCTTTCTCATGTGCAATGCCGACTAACTCCTTCACGTAGTTGACTAGCTGTGATTTCATAGTGCATTTTTGGCTGTGGGATCTCTTGGTTTGATGTGTAGAGGATTCTCCTTCCGACTGCTTATTCATCATATGTCCACCATCAGTGTTGAAGTCATGAAAATCTCGACTCCAAATGTTCGGACTAAAAGGCAGCATGAGGCTCATATCCCGTGGCTTGGCTACTCGGATTCGAATGCTAGAGCTAAGAAGAGAGAGAAGAACTACAAACAGACCCCAGACGCTGCAGCAGGGAGGTCCCGCCACGTACCAGAAGTTTTGGGAGAAACTTCTTCTCCACAGCCAAGAATGGTTGAGTACGATACAAGGAAGACACCTCTTGGCGAGTATCTCTCCAACAACGGGAAGGGGTCAAGATTTGAAGAGAACACTGGTTGTCTCCTAAAAGAGGTCCTAAGAGTGGCACCTTATATTGACATTCACAACTCCCTCTTTAAGAATGATATGATGTTCATGATCCCAAATAGGAGGCACCCCCTTGGTTCACCGAATAGATCCCTAAACGCATGAAGTAAGGCATGCAACTGTGTATCCTCCATAGTCGATAACTGATTTCCCGCCAACTGTCAAGAATTGGAATGTATCAGAATGTCACAATCTTCAGGAGGATTACTCTCCAGAATGTTACACACCGCCATCATTATAAGTTGACCCTATTTGGAGAGTAATTTGCGCATTATTTTTTGCATCATCCAAGTTCCAGCCAATTTCTTAGAACCATGCAACAAAATCTTCTTTCCATGACTCATAAACTCCATTTTGAGATTATTAAATTCCCAATGGACCACCCACAATGTGATAAACATTGCACCCCAAAACTACTTCACAATCTCCAAGGGGTAAGAGCAACATTTTTGACACGAACATTGCTCCTTGTATGCTCCATCGAAAGTCACCAAGCTTATGAGAGTTGGAGATACTTTTATCGATAGCAATGGACACATTGAATATTGGATTGGGAACTATTGTCATTGCAACCTGTTGGTTGTGTTGAGATCCAAGAAGTTATGCGTACTGTCGGAATCAATCAAGATATTGATTGGCTTACCATGGTGTGATGCAATCGCACGCATAATGTGAAAATTAGTGATTCAAGCGAGAGCTCCTCCTAGTCAATCGCCAACACTAGATCATCTTCTCCCTTAAACAAGGCTTGAGATACTTCCTCTTCCTCTGTAAGTAGCTCAAGGGAATATTGTTGCCATCTCTCCAAACATCTATGACCATTTGTGTGTTTGTTGTCACTTGTCACACCAGAAGCACACGCCCTTGCTCCTTTTCTCGTCCATCTTCGCCGAAGCTAGTCGTCACGCCTTAGGTTGCGACAATATATTGTGATGATCCTCCATAGGTGCGGGAGGTAAAATTGTTTTAATAGCTGTTTTCATTAACATTGGTGGTTTGTCTCCTTTAGAAGTGAAATCAAACAGACTTGACAAATATCGTTTCACCCCAAGGCATCCTTATGTTCCTGCAATATTCGAGCCAGTGAGAAAACCTCCTGTAGAGTTTTGGGGTACAACTTGTCAACGTGCCTTCAACCTGTGCCATGAGGTCCTATTAATTTATAGGCAATCCAAGAGCGGGGGGGGGGGGGGGGGGGGGGGGGTGCTTGGACTGCGAGTTGTCGCCCCCGCCTTTTTGTGACACTGGATACCTGACACCCAGGCGACCAGTTTTCTGGATACCTGACACCTAGGCGACCAGTTGAGTGGAGTCATCTTAGGCGAGCTTGTTTGGTGGATGAGCTCTTGCGCAGCGTGATGGGCAGCAAGCCCAAAAAGGGCTCGCGAGCAAATTCTGCAAGTACTGGATGAGCTAAGAGGGGAGCCAAGCTTCGACCCTAGCGGGCTCGTTGGCGAGCTGGGCTCCACTCTGCTGAGTTCGCGGTCGATTTGTGCAGCAAGAAATGAGCTCTGGTTGTCGTTGGGGATGAATGCTTCTGGTTCTGCACTCCACCTTCTGAGGTCATGTGGCTTATGTTCAAGCTTGGGCGCACCTCATCGAATACAGGTTGTACATTCAGTACTACCCTCTCTTTTGTGACTCTCTTGTCTCTCTCACATGAATTGCATAAAGAAAATGATATAACATAAGAGATAAATCTAGAAATTCCTTTCATATAGTTAGTAATTATTCATGCAGGTCGGGTCCCGCATCCTTTCTAGCTCCTATCTTTTTTTTTGTGCAACTCGTCAAATACGGGTTGTATTTCGAATCTCGTCTCTCTCACATGAATTAGATAAAGAAAATGATATAAGCAAGAGAGATAAATCTAGAAACTTCAACAGTAAAGAACTCGTCAAATACGGATTGTGTACAACTTGACAATACTCCTCCCATCTAGGCCATTGTCAGGAGATGCGTGACTTCATGTAAGTTTGAAGCCAATACCACACTTTGCCTTCCATGTAGATAGAGGCGATCTTCACCTTCAAGTCCTCCGGCTTGTCATCGATGTCGAAAGATTGATTTGATATATAGATCCAGTCCATAAAGACGTCTCCGCCGAAACAAGGGAATTCAAGACGAGCAAATCTGATTGCCAAATGAGTAGGATGGTAATGAGAGTTCCGACTATCCGTCGAAGAAGATGTTCCCCCAGATTTCGCCGATCTCTCAGTTTCCAGGCTTGCAAACATGGCCTGAACCTCCTCCAAAGTTCGATTATGCTGGTCATTTAGCCTCTGGATTGAACGAGTCATAACTTCCCGTTTCTACTTCAAGATCTCCAAAGCAAATTGCAAATCTTTCAATCGGATCACATCCGCCACCAACATAGTTACAGAAACCAGATCGATGCTCCGATACCAACTTTATGAACTTATGATCCTTTCCTGGAGAGATTAGAACAATCGCAAGCAACGTAAAATTTCAAATAACCAAGTCAATTCATCAATTGAATATCCAAACCACAAAAAAAACAATATAGTTTGATCAATCCTAAGGGATAAACGTAGTCACCCTCTGAAGAGACGGTCGTAATACCGAGAGGAATGGTTTCGTCTTCCTCGCAGGAGCTCAACACGTGAAAGAAACAAAACAACTAATCGTTAATCTGAAAGACGCGCTCCCATCCTCACTAACAACAATTTATAACCACACACCAGCCCTGATATTACAAATTTACCCCTGTTGGTTTCTTTGGTTGAGTTTTTTAGGGCAATTGTTAACCGCACCTCAGTTTTGGCTATCCGCAACCATTTTATATGAAATATTAGACATTTTTTTGGAAATACGTCTTCTACAAGCATTTTTAGGAAAAATGTTCAACACGAAAGTTGTAGATATAGTTGAGATCTTCAATTTTCGTGTTGAACATTTTTCCTAAATATGCATGCACAATGCGTATTTCCCAAAATTCGTTATAATTACGCCCATATTTCAATTCGGGCGGCAATACGTCTTGTGCGTGCATTTTTAGCAAAAGTGTTCAACACTAAAGTTGTAGATCTCGACGATATCTACAACTTTTCGTGTTGGAACACTTTTCCTAAAACTGCTTGTAGAAGGAGTATTTCCAAAAAAATGCGTAATAATTCATATAAAAGAGTTGCGGATAATCAAAACTGAGGTGCTGTTAACAATTGCCCTTTTTTTTTTTTTGGAATTATTTACTTGCCGCTATTTTGCTGCGCCAAAAGCGGATACACAACGCCGAAAACAGCTCGTGAGGGTTGGCTGCAGTAAATCATGGAGTTCGTCCACAGCTGCAATAGTTGGTGCCGGATAGCCCTAGCCGGCTAGAGCAGAGTCCGAAGAGGAGCCCGACTGCTAGCTATTGGCGAAGGATTGGGTCATGAATCGATCGGTGGCGGTGGAGCCACCTAGGGTTTGTTTGGGGGCGTGCTGCAGCAGACGCGGCCGCAAGGCGGAAAAACGAACGCGCGCAGCGCGCCGGCGGCGGTGTTTGCTCCCGCATCCCTTCGCGAAATCGGCGTTGAGGCTCCATCTCCAACCCTGCCTCCCACCTCCGATCGCAAACCCCACTTCGTTCGCTGCCTCGCCGGAGCTCCGAAGCCGCCCCAAACGGACCCCTAGCTGCATCGGCGGATCATTGATGGTGGAGGGTGGTGGTTTAGCTTTCTCGATATCGGGTTCGACTGGCAGCGGCGGCAACGTGGGTGTTCGTGGAAACAACTCGTGAGGGTCGGCTCTGCGCCAGGAGGCAAAACCGAGAGCATCATGCTTTTGGGGATCACAGTCGAAGTCCTGCGACGTGTTTTGCGAAAAAGCTTCATCGATGGAGATCAAATTCGTCGTGGATCGTTTTTAGCAGCTATCGTTACGGCGACGATGCATTTGGTGGATTGTGCTGGATCGCCGAGGTATTCACCGTTCATAATTTCTTCTTCTTTCCGTTCTCTTTCATCATCAACGTATTTATCTATCTTGCATCTACGATTTTAAATAAAATTCTGAAGGATAGCTACGGAATTAGCCATATAACTCCTCTCTATCAACCACTCACAATTTCAATTTATTTGGTAAATTGGCCCAAACTTGGTAGGGCATCCACCTGCAAATGAGGGCGGCGCTTTCTTCGATGAAGATCTTTGCCGGTGATTGGGAGGGGTGGGTTGCTGGCATCGGTGAAGAAGGCATGGAGTGAAGTATGTGCTATAGAACTGTTGTGGGTCACTCAGCGCTCTTTCAGACCGGGCGAATTGAACCGTCTTAGCCCGAGAGGCCGAGTGCGCAAACAGTCACAGAGAGAACAGACAAGTGACAAGAGAACGTTTTTAGCGTGGAAAACCCGAAAAAGGTAAAAAACCACGTGACCGGATCTGTGCCAACCAAATTTCACTAAGTGTTTGAGTGTTACAAGTGAAGTTGTGAGAACTGAGAGCGACAAGTTGCTTCTCGTTACAATTGCAGTTAAAGGAAAGTCTTTGAGGGTGACAGACCACCTATCAGAAAAACTAAGTACTTTGCTGTTGCAGGAGGTCTTCAAGGTCCGAAGAAGTTCTTCAAGTAGCGAAGGAGATCTTCGAACCGCGAAGAAGATCTTCGAACCGCGAAGGAGATCTCTGAAGGAATTCTTCAAGGAGCTCTCTCGGGTGCAAAGTGTCTGATCCCCTCTAATGAGGGTTCAGGGTTCCTTTTATAAACTTGGCCGGGGACGACCCGGTAATTTCGTCGTTGTAACCACCGTAACTACCTGACGGGCCGATTTTGATCGTCGATCGAGTGCACACGGATCGCCACTTTCTGACTATGACGATTTTGCCCCCCCGGTCAGTTCGGGCAGCTTCCTGGCATTTTCCTGATTGCAATGTGCAAATCCTGCAGTCTTAAGAGGGAAAAAGGAGTTAGCAACTGCGCGCACTATGAACTTTGCAACGTTCAAGTGCGCGCGGATCAAAGACACGTTATGGACTTAGCGGCGCTAAGCGTGCGTCGAGCACCGAGCGGGAGCGCCGTAAAAACACGATCGAAGCTGCGCGAGGACGACGCGAAGGGGCGGCGGGCGTGCCGTGCGGCGAGGGAGATCGATCGGCACCGCGCATGCTGTGCGCGATCGTGAGCGTCACCGCCGCACGCGGAAGTGCGCAGGCCGCGCGCTAGCGCGCAGGCCGCATGTGCGCTAGCGCGCAGGCAACGCGCACGCTATTGTTGTGCGCACGGTTGGCGGAATCGCGCGCGGCTGCGCGCGATCGCGATGCGGTCGTGTGTGCGGTTGCGCGCGTTCGGTCGCGCATGCGTGCTTGGGCGTGGCGCCGCACACGATTGCACGTGGTTGTTTGTGGAGATAGTGGATTTGACTCTCTTTCGGTTAAACCCACTTTCTCACCCATGACCTCATTATCTTGGTGGAGTTGTGTTTTTGTCTAATCGCAGCCCGGGTTTCTCAACATAATAGATGACAACCCATCAATTGCCCCCCAAATCCTCGGAGTTCTTTACTGTTGCTCAAGGAAGTGCGCGGATTTTGTAATCTTTCGGCGTCATCTGGGCGTTGCGGTGGAGCTGGAGGAGTCCCGTGTTGGAGTCCGGTCGGAGAAGGCCCTTGTGGAGGGTTCAACTCGTTTGTTGGAGGATTTGTGAGCTACAACGGCTCGTATGGGGGCCGAGTTGTTGTCTTTGGAGATGGGGGTGGAGCGCCTCTCCTTACTGGAGCGGACTGCTGAATTGAAGGTTGTTGAAGTCGCTGAGTATAAAGCCTCTATAGCTTATGTGTAGGACCATTCTCGGATTTTGGAATAAGTTCGCGAGGAGATATGGAACAAGGAGGTGGAGCCTCAGCTTGAGGACGAGCGCGATGTGGCTTTCACACGCGGGATGGGGAAAGCCCTCCGCTTGGTTGCGCGGACACGAGGTTGCGATGTGTGCGGATTAAGTGTCAGAGATCATGACGAGCTTGTCGTTTAGCGTTGAGGCCTGGTGAGCTTGGTGGCGAGGTGCATAAGCAACGTGGTGGTGAGGGGCCCAAACAGCGCGGAGGCGAGATGCCCGAGCAGCGCGGAGGCGAGCTACCTAAGCAGCGCGGAGGTAAGTTGCCCAAGTAGCGCGGAGGCGTGGTGCCCAAGCAGCGCGTAGGCGAGATACCCAAGCAACGCGGTGGCGAGGTGCCCAAGCAGCGCGGAGGTGTGGTGCCCAAGCAGCGCAGTGGCGAGATGCCCAAGCAGCGCAGTGGCGAGATGCCCAAGCAGCGCGGAGGCGGGGTGCCCAAGCAGCGCGGTGGCGAGGTGCCCAAACAGCGCGGTGGCGAGATGCCCAAGCAGCGCGGAGGCGGGGTGCCCAAGCAGCGCGGTGGCGAGGTGCCCAAGCAGCGCGGAGGCGGGGTGCCCAAGTAGCGCAGTGACGAGGTGCCCAAGCAGCGCGGAGGCGAGATACCCAAGCAGCGCAGTGGCGAGGTGCCCAAGCAGCACGGTGGCGAGGTGCCCAAGCAACGCGTAGGCGGGGTGCCCAAGCAGCGCGGTGGCGAGGTGCCCAAGCAGCGCGGATGCGAGATACCCAAGCAGTACGGTGTAGTGATGCTTGTTGTTCTTATTGGGAACAGTCTGCGGCAACGACTCCTCTTTCTTCCTCTTCGAGCTCCCCTCGAATTGCTGGCGGTGTGCTTCAATTGCTTCATCAACTGCTATCTGGGCCTCGACTCTGTGAACAAGGTCTGGGTAGCTGGGTACAGTTTCTCGCATTAGTGCGGAGTAGAAGCCACCGGGGCGGAGTCCTCCAAGAAAAACTCCTCGCAGAAGCTCGGGGTCCACCCCTGGAATGTGACGTGCCTCAGTAGTGAAGCGGCGGAAGAAATCCTTAAGAGTTTCTCCGTCGTTCTGGCGGATCCCGAAAGATGGGAGAGGTCTCGAACAATCCTGCAGTTGGCGATGAACTGGTCGGTGAACTGTCATGCCATTTCTGCGAAGCTATCTATGACTCCATCTTGCAGAGAGTGGAACCAAGTGTGCGCTTGACCTTTTAAGGTTGCTGGAAACACCTGACAGAGGAGCTGATCTGGAGCGTTGTAAATGTTGGAGCATGCGTTTCGCACTCTTCCGGTTTGATAATAACAAAATCTCGTTTGTATTTGATTCTATATTTATTGATGGTGTGCAGGTAACAGGTATGAGATGTTCATAATTCTGATTGAAGCTCAATTTGACTGTATGGAGAATTTCGATGTCGGAATTTTCCGACATCTACTGTCGCCCAGGCGACAGGATAGAAGTTACAACAACAACCCGCACGACAGCACGCCGAGCAGCAGTTTGGCGCTGTCGGAATTCCGACAGCGATGTCGCCCAGGCGACAGGACATAAGTTACAGCAACTGCTCGCACGGCAGCACGACGAGCGGTAGTTTTGCGCTGTCGGAATTCCGACAGCAATGTCGCCCAGGTGACAGTGAGAAACTATAAATTGGTTCGTTTTGTTCGTGCATTCCAAGCATTGAAGATTCTAAGTCCTTTCCTGAGTGCATACGAACCAGAGAGCTCCAGAACCTCATCAACTCTCATTTGTGCTTAGAAGGTTTGAGATTGAAGACGAGATCGGACACGCTTCTACATCAACGATCATCTCGAGGCTTCAACCTTCTTTTCAGAGATCTGAATTTCTAGGGAGTTCTTCTTTTCATTTTGTATTTTCATTTCACTTTGTATTGGTAGGAAAATCGCCTCCTTGTGCGTGACGTCTAAGTCCTTGCGTGGCTTAGGGGAAAATCGCTTCCTTGTGCGGAGCGTCCAAGTCCTTGCGTGGCTTGGTAGGAAATCGTGGCCTTGTGTGCTACGTCTAGATCTTGGGAAGATCTAGAGGATAGGCTTGGGCTTGGTCCAGGGAGAGACAAGTGATAACCTTCCGATCATTGGGAGAAGGATTGGTAAACTCAAATTGTAAAAGTTTATTATCATATTTGTGCCTTGATCTTAAGCATTGTTAAGATCATTTTTATTGTATGTGAATTTCATTATTAAAAATTATGACTTTTTCCTTAATTGCAAATTTGGTTGATTAATCTTAACTTAGAAATTTGTGTTTGAATTAATTTAAAATTTTCATAGTTTAAAATTTTTTATAAGTGATTTTTAGAAAAGCAAAAATTCTTTTAAAAATTCGTAAGTAAAAACTCTT
The DNA here is from genome assembly GCA_033032865.1 of Dactylorhiza incarnata. Classification (NCBI taxonomy): domain Eukaryota; kingdom Viridiplantae; phylum Streptophyta; class Magnoliopsida; order Asparagales; family Orchidaceae; genus Dactylorhiza; species Dactylorhiza incarnata. The sequence continues at coordinate 2,401,234 of JAWHQI010000110.1, read as the reverse complement.
AAATTAAAAAGGCCCTTATTCACCCCCTCTAAGGGCGCCACAAGATCCAACACGTGGTATCAGAGCGAGGTTACTCCAAAATAGTTTTACCACCGGGAGTAATGACGCACAACGATCACGCGTTCGTTGAGGGGCAAGGAATTAGTAGACCACCACTTTTTACGGGCACAGACTATAACTATTGGAAAACCCGAATGCGGTGTTTTCTAATAGCTCTCGACATAAAAGTTTGGAATATGGTCGAGACGAGTTATACTTCCCCAACATTTGTTGTAAGAGATGTAACTATGGACAAACCTAAAGACAAGTGGGATGACAATGATAAATTAAAATATAAGAACAATGCAAAAGCCATGAATGCTTTATTTTGCGCACTAGATCGCACTGAATTTAATAGAGTTTGTGCTTGTAACACTGCATTTGAAATTTGGAATCTTTTGGAAATTACTCATGAAGGTACTTCGCAGGTAAAGGATTCAAAGCTATTTCAACTGGAGTCAGAGTTCGAAAGATTCAAAATGGAGGTGGATGAAGAAATTGATACAATGTACACACGATTCACTAAAATCGTGAACGATTCAAAGGTGCTGGGTAAGGTTTTCTCCAATGGAGATTTAGTAAGGAAAATCTTAAGATCACTTCCCCCGAAGTTCAATCCTAAAGTGACTGCAATTTCTGAGTCACATGATCTTAAGACCTTACAATTGGAGAGCCTCATTGAGAATCTAAAAACCCATGAAGTGGAGTTGAAGATTCAAAGCCAAGAGTACAATTTGGAGCCCAAAAAGAAGAGCTTGGCGTTGAAATCAAGAAGGGAAGTTGAGACTGAATCTGAAGAAAGTGAGGAAGATGAGGAAGGACTATTTATGAGGAACTTTAAAAATTTATGAGAAATCTAGAGAGGAGAAATTCATTTAAAAGATTTTTCAAAAAGAACGATTTTGTCTACCAAAAAGGCAAAGAAAAAATGGAGAATGAAGAGGAGCGTCCGCTACCGGAGTGCTACCATTGCAAGAAGATTGGTCATATCAGAAGCAAGTGCCCAAAATATCTGAGAGAGCAGAAAGAGAAGAGGCACGATAAGAATTTCAAAAAGAAGGTTCTGAAGGCGGAGACTTGGGATGCCACAACTTCTGAAGGCTTAAGTGAAGCAAACGATGAAGATAAAGAAGAAGCAAATGTATGCTTGATGGGGAAAGAAAATGCGTCATCTGACGACGATTGCAGTGTCCAAAGCGACACTGAGGTAACTCCTCCATCTTATGATGATTTATATTCTGAATTTATGAAAACTTGCAAATTTTTGGATAAAAGCCTAAAGGAAATCGATTTTCTAAAATGTGAAAATAAAGTTCTTTTGAAAGTAAATAAAAAGTTATCAAATAAGTTGAAAACTATTGGGAACGAGAAGGTAATTTGTCAAGAGTGTGATCACTCTTCGACAAGGATAAAAGAAATTGAAAACACTATTTCTAAGTCCAATCAAAAAATTGATCAACTTCTAAAAGATAAAAAGGACTTAGAAAAGGTTGTCAAAACTTCTCATTCTCAATTAGATAATTATAAGAAAAATGTTGCAAATAGATGTGGCATGATAGTAAAAGAAAATTCAATTTTAAAGTCCAAAGTAAATGAGTTGAACATGGCAATTGGAAAATTTGGTGTTGGAAAAAAAATCTCTGGATATGATTTTAGCCAACCAATGCCATGAGACAACAAAATTTGTGCTAGGATACGTTTCTGGAAGCTCTGGAAGCTGTCGGAAATTTCCGACAGCTGATGTCGGAACCAGCGACAGCTCCAGGTTCAGAAAACCTGTTTTTCAAAATGAAAATTTTTCTAAGTCCACACATAAAGATATTTCCTCCAGCAAGAGTCCAGAGAAACCATTGAAAAATGGTTCCTCACCATTCATTGCATGTGCCAAATGTCATCGATTTGGTCACATCTCGGACTCATGCTGGAAGAAAGGAAAAGTTAATGTTAAACAAATCTGGGTACCTAAGGCGTCCACCTATACCATGGGATCGACCACTTGGGTAACCAGATCTTTACTCTCATCATCTTTTTAGGTGTGCGTGCAGGCTAGGAACAAGGAAGACGTGTGGTATTTGGACTCTGGATGTTCAAAACACATGACGGACAATAAATCAAAGTTCCTTAGCCTGGAGATGAAGAAATGTGGAACAGTGACATTTGAAGATAATGACAAGGGTAAAGTCAAAGGCATTGGAGTAGTAGGTAACGAAGAATTTAAAATTTCAAATGTTTTATATGTTAAAGGTTTGAAACATAATTTAATTTCTATTAGTCAGCTATGTGATAAAAATCTAAATGTTTTATTTGACTCTAGCTCAAACCTTTGTAAAATTATTGATTCTAAAACAAACGAAATCGTACTTACTGCACCAAGAATAAACAATGTCTATACAATCACTTTTCATGATTTATCTCATTCTACACTTAAATGTTTTATTTCAAAGAATGATGAACTTGAATTATGACATAGGAGACTAGGACATTCTAGTGCTAAACGCATAGTAAAGCTTTCTAAAAATAAAATAATAAAAGGTTTACCAAATTTGAATGGAAAGCTTTCTTCATTATGTTCACCATGCCAAAAAGGAAAGTTTACAAAATCATCTTTTAAAAGCAAAAATGTTATTTCTACTACTCGACCTTTACAATTATTACATATGGACTTGTTTGGTCCAATTACTACACAAAGTCTAGGAGGAAGAAAATATACGTTTGTTATTATTGATGATTATTCTAGATTTTGTTGGACATTATTTTTAAATTCAAAATCTGATGCTTTTGATGAATTTGTAAAACTAATTTCACGTATTCAAAATGAACTTGATTTAAAAGTAAAATGCATTAAATCAGATCATGGAGGAGAGTTTGATAATGAAAAATTTATTTCATATTGTAATGAATTAGGGATAAAACACGAATTTTCCGCTCCTCGCACACCACAGCAAAATGGTGTAGTGGAGAGCAAAAATAGAACACTTCAAGAATTAGGACGTACTATGCTTTGTGAATTTAAATTGCCAAAATATTTTTGGGCCGAAGCGGTTAGTACTGCATGCTATATTATTAATCGTGTCATGATTCGTCCTACATTGCAACTAACTCCTTATGAAATTTATTTTCAAAGAAAACCAAATATATCTTACTTTAAAGTTTTTGGTTGTAAATGCTTTATTTTGAATACAAAAGATAACTTAGGTAAATTTGATGAAAAATGTGATGAAGGAATTTTCATTGGTTATTCTTCAACTAGCAAGACCTATAGAGTTTATAATAAACGTACTAAAGTGGTTGAAGAAAGTTTTCATGTAAAATTTGATGAAAATATTTCTCGTGTAGAAAATACTAAAGTTGCAGGTAATGAGAAAAATGAAGAAAATGAACAAAATCTGATGAAAAATGATGATGATGATGAAGAAAAAGTAGAGAAAGAAGACGAAAAAGATGGTGAAGAAGAAGAACAAGGATATGAACCTCCAACCGAGCTAAGGTTCTTAAAAGATCATCCACAAGAATTAGTTATTGGAGAACCAACAAGTGGGGTACGTACACGTTCTAGTTTACATGAAAGTTTTTCAAATTTATGTTTTGTTTCAAATATAGAACCAAAAGATGTTGCCACCGCTTTAAATGATGAATCTTGGTTTCTAGCTATGAATGAAGAACTTAATCAATTTGAAAGAAATAAAGTTTGGATTCTTATAGATAGACCTAGTGATCATCCTGTGGTAGGAGTCAAATGAGTTTTTAAAAATAAATTAGATAGTGACTCTAGGATCATTAGAAACAAAGTTAGGCTTGTAGCGAAAGGATACAATTAAATTGAAGGGGTAGATTTTGATGAAATTTTTGCACCCGTTGCACGATTGGAAGCAGTTAGAATTTTTGTTGCATTTGCTAGTCATAAAAGATTTAAATTATTGCAAATGGATATTAAAACTGCATTTTTAAACGGGTTGATTAAAGAAGAAGTTTATGTTGAACAACCCCCAGACTTTATAAATGAAAAATTCCTAATCGCGTGTATAGATTACTAAAAGCTTTGTATGGTTTAAAACAAGCACCACGAGCATGGTATGATAGATTGACCTTATATTTATTACAAAATGGTTTTAAAATGGGTGGTGTTGATTGTACACTCTTCATTAAGCAAGTTGATGATGATTTAATTATTTTACAAATTTATGTTGATGATATTATTTTTGGAGGCACTAATGAAGAGTTATGTAATCATTTTGTTAAAATAATGGAAAGTGAATTTGAGATGAGCATGGCAGGAGAACTAAAATATTTCTTAGGATTTCAAATTATTCAAAAACATGATAGAATTTTTATAAACCAATCAAAATATATACATGATGTTTTGAAAAGATTTGGATTTGAAAATCTTAAACAAGCTAGTACTCCTATGAGTGTCTCTTTAAAATTAGGAAAAGATGAAAGTGGAATATCCATAGATCAAACTTTATATAGAGGCATGATAGGTTCACTTTTATACTTAACCGCTTCTAGACAAGATATTATGTTTTCAGTTTGTTTATGTGCTAGATTTCAAGCCGATCCCAAAGAATCACATTTAAAAGCGGTAAAAAGAATTTTTAGATATTTAATTGGCACATCTAAACTTGGTTTGTGATATCCTCATAGCAATGATTTTACTCTTTTTGGCTATTCTGATTCTGATTATGCTGGTTGTTCACTAGATAGGAAAAGCACTAGTGACACTTGTCACTTTTTAGGCCCTTCACTCATTTCATGGTCGAGTAGGAAACAGAATTCTGTTGCCCCCTCAACCACCGAGGCCGAATACATCGCACTTGGCAGTTGTTGTGCATAAGCTCTTTGGATGAAACAAACTTTAGAAGACTTTAACATTAAACAACAAACTATAGAGCTATGGTGCGATAACAAAAGCACAATTGATTTAACTTACAACCCGGTTCATCACTCTAGGTCTAAACATATTGACGTTAGACATCATTTCATAAGAGACCACACTAAAAATAATCAGATTACAATTTCCTTCATAGGAACGGATAATCAACTAGCCGATATATTCACAAAACCATTGCCGGATTCCCGGTTTTCAATGCTAAGGCTTGAATTAGGAATCCTAGATATTTCAAACTAAGCATATCCAATATGACAAATCAACTTTTAACAAGATAAAGAACAATGGAAAAACATCATTTTAAATCAAAACATTGAAATCGAATGACTTAACAAAAATTCTCACATCATTAATAATTCATACAAATTGTTCCAGAAAAACAGTAGAAATCAACATAAGATTATGTTTAGTAAACAGAAAAATGAAATCTGGGTAAGATAACTGTCGCCCAGGCGACAGTGAGTGTCGGAAAATTCCGACATCAGACAGAAGCAGCAACCTGCTGGAAACTACTCAGAATCATCATATCCTGCCCCGCTACTTTCTGGACAGTCTTCTGAAGATCCACGTCTTACAGCCTTTCCACGTCGAGTCCGCCTAACCGATTGGCGTAGCGGTTCTTCATCTGGGATTTCCCATTCAGCCGCTTCTTCAGGAGTAGGCTTTAACTTCAGTCCCTTCACCAGAAATTTCATAAATTTCTGCAGTCTACTGCGATCTTTCTTCACTTCTTTCTTGTGCTCTTCAAATGAATCACGAAGATCATCTATAGACTCTCGTAGTGATCCTCCTCTAGGATTTGTAGGCTCTCTAATCTCTATTCCAGGATGAGGCTTTTTATGAGACTTCTTCACTTTCATGGTACCCGTATAGTATATCTCAGGAACACAATCATCTAAGTACGAATCTTGACTTATCCATTCATACTTCTTATATAGAATACGTTGAATTATAGCCCCCATTGGCAAAGTATGAATCTTCACCCATTTTGGTTGTTTTAATCTAAAAGCATAACGAATCTGGGCAAGGATGAGGTCCGGTACATCGAAGGGTTCCTCCTCTATAATAAAATATGTAAACAACGTCAACTGTGCTGTGATACTCCTTGTATCACCACTTTTTAGCATGACCGTGTTCCTTAATATGTCTTGGACTAAATAGGCATCAGGAGTGAGTGAAGAGACTTCCGTGATTAGCGTCCTCTTTTGACTTCCATGTAAACTCATGTTTACAAGAGTCCAATCTCTGTCCCTTCTATAGCTTTCTACTATGTCTGGCATATGATCACTCCTAAGAAGACCAAATTCATCTCTAAGATCAACATGTGTTATTTCCACTTGTTGACCTTGGATTCTAGATCGCACTCCCCCATCCTATTCAGTGTATTTAGGGTCTTCCAAATGATTGTAAAACTCTCGGATCAAGACAGATGAGAACATATCTACTGAAATTACTGATAATATACCTGCATTAGCAAGACGAGTATAGATATGGTCGTGCCTAGGAGAGTCAAATTCAACATATTTTGCAACTCCAATTATTGCTTTCTCAATCCTCGGATATACTTGATATGAACTATGCGCATCTTCAGATAAACTCTTACGTGTCTTAGAACTGGAAGCCATTCTGCAAACATAACAAAACAAAATTAAAGTTAATCACTGTTCTGTGCACTGGAACGATGTCGTCCAGACGACATTAACTGTCGGAAAATTCCGACAGTAATCCAGTGAGATTTTTTTTAATATATGTTTTTCAACATAGACTTCCAGATCTACTTAAAATCAAGCTATATTTCTGTTAAAATTTTTTATTCAAAAACACTATTCATCATCTTCTTCCTATAAACAAAAAAAACCCACAAGATTCAAAGTTCAAAGTTAAAAAAAAAACCCTATTCATCATCTTCTTCCTATAAAAACAAAAAATTCAAAGTTCTACTTTTTATTCTCTATATCAACATCACAAGATCTAAACCCTCTTTTGAATACCAAGATCTACAATGTCTAGATCTCCTAAAACTTCTACATTTTTTTTTCTTTCTTCACAAAAACTCAATGAAAACCAAGAGAACTATCACAATCACAAAAAAAAAATTTGAAAATTTTTAAACAAAGCTTGAAAAATCCAAGTTCCTTACCTTAGATCTAGGGTTGTCGCCGCACTCCGACAGTTTCCTCTCGCCTTTCAGTCCAGAAAATGAGGTACAATTGGGTTTGACTCAGTTTTTTGGTCGTTTTATACTTTTAGCTGTCGCCCAGGCGACAGTGAGTGTCGGAAAATTCCGACAGCTCCCAAATTTGATTAATCTTCAATTTTGGTCCCTATGATACTTTACCCTAGTTATATGTCATTATTAATGCCATAACTCATGAATTGATCTCAAACCATGTGCTTTCTATTTTTTTTAAAAATGGCTATTTACGTGATTATATGGTTTCATTTCCGCTCTATCATAGTATTGACACTCCTGCTAAGTGGTTTAGACTATTGGAAATTGTTTTCGCATGCCTCTAAGTATGAGAAATTGTTTATATATAATAATGAGCTATCACGTTCACTTCTTTTGATCCATACATATGTCTTTCTATTTAATATATACATGAATCATGTTTACTTTAACATAATACAATAGCATTTCATAATACTACTTTCAACCTTGATTTGTTAAGCACAACCAAATATACACAATCTTTTGCTATTCAAGTGAATTCGGAGATCCTTGGTCAATTAAAAATAAATATCTATACAAACTCCAAAATTAAGATATCACAAACTATGTGATCAACACAAAGTTTAAATTGAGGACAAGGATACTCCACCAAGCACTACTTACCCTCCTGATAAGTCTTAATAAGCATTGTGAGGTTGAGCACCTTGGAAAGAATTATAAAGTGTCTTGTGCAAAAGAAAAAATGGTATTCTATTCTTAATGTGCTATATCTTCAAGGTCAAAGTTGTTTTTATATGCTTATATTATGTTTTCTATTCCAATGATCATTTAAATTAAGTAATTTCATATGTTTGATCAAAGCAACACTTGTACACATCATTATGTTATATAAACCTTCATCTCATAAGAATTGGACCGAAAAGATTCCAAATTTCTATACACAATTGTGTCTTTCTATGATACTTTAAAATGACATTAATCATGTTTAAGTTATTTTTTTTATTCTACTACTTCATATGACTATACCATCTCTTCATGAGTTTATTCAATACTATGACATATTACTATTATTTCAAGTCTTTCAATCATTTTCAACACAAATGCTTCCGCTTACTCTTATTTTCTACTTCCTATCTCTTCCCTTAATAACTACTCATTCATTTCAAATTAACTTTTGCTAATATCAAAAGGGGGAGAATTATAAGTATATTCAAGAAATCAAAGAACAATAAGAACAATTCCACCTAAAATCTTCCACCTAAACAATACATCATTTCAATTTACTATAACATTTAGGGGGAGCATTCATTTAGGGGGAGCATTCATCTAGGGGGAGCTTACATTTTAGAGGAATATATCTTGTTCTTTTTTGTCCACACACCATATGTTAAACACAACCTAAATAGACATGATTTCTTTTTATATGGATTTGTTATTATCAAAAGGGGGAGATTGTTGGAGCATGCGTTTCGCACTCTTTCGGTTTGATAATAACAAAATCCCGTTTGTATTTGATTCTATTTTTATTGATGGTGTGCAGGTAACAAGTATGAGATGTTCACAATTCTGATTGGAGCTCAATTTGACTGTATGGAGAATTTCGATGTCGGAATTTTCTGACATCCACTGTCGCCTAGGCGACAGGATAGAAGTTACAGCAACAACCCGCACGACAGCACGACGAGCAGCAGTTTGGCGCTGTCGGAATTCTGACAGCGATGTCGCCCAGGCGACAGGACAGAAGTTACAGCAACTGCTCGCACGGCAGCACGACGAGCGGTAGTTTTGCGCTGTCGGAATTCCGACAGCAATGTCGCCCAGGCGACAGTGAGAAACTATAAATTGGTTCGTTTTATTCGTGCATTCCAAGCATTGAAGATTCTAAGTCCTTTCCTGAGAGCATACGAACCAGAGAGCTCCAGAACCTCATCAACACCCATTTGTGCTTAGAAGGTTTGAGATTGAAGACGAGATCGGACACGCTTCTACATCAACGATCATCTCGAGGCTTCAACCTTCCTTTCAGAGATCTGAATTTCTAGGGAGTTCTTCTTTTCATTTTGTATTTTCATTTATATACATTTCACTTTGTATTGGTAAGGAAATCGTCTCCTTGTGCGTGACGTCTAAGTCCTTGCGTGGCTTAGGGGAAAATCGCTTCCTTGTGCGGAGCGTCCAAGTCCTTGCGTGGCTTGGTAGGAAATCGTGGCATTGTGTACTACGTCTAGATCTTGGGAAGATCTAGAGGATAGGCTTGGGCTTGGTCTAGGGAGAGACAAGTGATAACCTTCCGATCCTTGGGAGAAGGATTGGTAAACTCAAATTGTAAAAGTTTATTATCATATTTGTTCCTTGATCTTAAGCATTGTTAAGATCATTTTTATTGTATGTGAATTTCATTATTAAAAATTATGACCTTTTCCTTAATTGCAAATTTGGTTGATTAATCTTTAACTTAGAAATTTGTGTTTGAATTAATTTAAAATTTTCATAGTTTGAAAATTTTTATAAGTGATTTTTAGAAAAGCAAAATTTGTTTTAAAAATTCTTAAGTAAAAACTCTTAAATTAAAAAGGCCCTTATTCACCCCCACCTCTAAGGGCGCCACAAGATCCAACAGTAAATTCTCATGATGGTAGTGAAATGTTTGACGTGCTCTAATGGGTCGTCCGTCCCATCGAACGTTTCTATGTTGGGGAGCTTGAAGCCGTGAGGAATTGGGTGAGCTAGAACGTGAGGCGCTAACGGGGAGCCGTTGTGCAGGGGACGGCGAGCGAAAGCAACACGCCGTCCGACTTGACCGTACTCCTCTACTACTACATCACGTATTTCTTCTCGAGTGGTCCTCCCTACTGCTTGCCGAGGGCCGACTCTTCCTTGGCGTTGATGATGATGGTCGCCTTCTGGTCCCCTAACTGGACGAGCGGGATGAGCGAAGCTTGCTGCGTCTGAAAGTTCTTCTGAGACATTATCCTCCTGAACCGCTGCCTCGATTGGAGCATGATTCGAGGCTGGGGGGAGCGGATCATTCAGCAATGGAGGTGGAGCGGGAGTTCGAGGAACCTCGAGATTTCTCAGCAGGGTTAGCATCTCAGTTTGATGCTCCTTCGTGTGACGCATGCGCCCTTCCAGCGCAACTACGGGAGCATTTCCTGCTTCGTCTGCAAGGGGCACGTTTATGAGTGAATGCGAAGGAGGCGGATCGACGCGTCCCCCAGGGATTGATCCTTCGGTGGTGCGAGCACCTCTTCTTGTCATTGATGACAGTCACGAGTATTGCTACGAAGCGAATACTGTCTTCAAAAAGTCTTTACAGAGTTTGGGGAACACCTTTCCCACAGACGACGCCAAACTGTTGCGGGTCACCCAGCGCTCTTCCAGACCGGGCGAATTGAACCGTCTTAGCCCGAGAGTGGGCCGAGTGCACAAACAGTCACAGAGAGAATAGACAAGTGGCAAGAGAACATTTTTTAGCGTTAAAAACCCGGAAAGGGTAAAAAACCACGTGACCGGATCTGCGCCAGCCAAATTTCACTAAGTGTTTAAGTGTTACAAGTGAAGTTGCGAGAACTGAGAGCGACAGGCCGCTTCTCGTTACAATTGCAGTTGAAGAAAAGTCTCTGAGGGTGACAGACCACCTCTCAGAAAAACTAAGTACTTTGCTGTTGCAGGAGGTCTTCAAAGTCCGAAGAAGATCTTCAAGTAGCGAAGGAGATCTTCGAACCGCGAAGGAGATCTTCGAACCGCGAAGGAGATCTCTGAAGGAATTCTTCAAGGAGCTCTCTCGGGTGCAAAATGTTTGATCCCCTCTAATAAGGGTTCAGGGTTCCTTTTATAGACTTGGCCGGGGATGACCCGGTAAATTCGCCGTTGTAACCACCGTAACTACCTGACGGGCCGATCTTGACCGTCGATCGAGTGCACACGGATCGCCACTTTCTGAATATGACGATTTTGCCCCCGGTCAGTTCGGGCAGCTTCCTTGGTATTTTCCTGATTGCAATGTGCAAATCCTGCAGTCTTAAGAGGGAAAGTGGAGTTAGCAAGTGCGCGCACTATGAACTTTACAACGTTCAAGTGCGCGCGGATCAAAGGCACGTTATGGACTTAGCGGCGCTAAGCGTGCGTCGAGCACCGAGTGGGAGCCGGCCGCGCCCGCGCTGGCGGGCAGGCCGCACGCGCGCTAGCGCGCGGTTGGCGGTACCGCGCGCGTGCGCGCGGTTGGCGTTACCGCGCTATTGCGCAGACCGCGCGCGTGCGCGCGGTTGGCGGTACCACGTGCGGTAGCGCGCGGCAGCGCACGTGCGGCTGCGCGCGACTGCGATGCGGTCGTGTGTGCGGTTGCGCGCGCTCGATCGCGCATGCGTGGTTGGGCGTGGCGCCGCGCGCGATTGCACGTGGTTGTTTGCGGAGATAGTGGATTTGACTCTCTTTCGGTTAAACCTACTTTTCTCACTCATGACCCCATTATCTTAGTGGAGGAGTTGTGTTTTTATCTAATCGCAGCCCGAATTTCTCTACATAATAGATGACAACCCATCAAGAACTATGGTAGGTAGATTTGATTAATTAATCATTGCCCCCTCGCTTAGTTCTGTTTCTCAAAATTGAGAAACTATTGGCACTGATCAAGATATTGGAGTAAATTAACTGTAGATGAAAAAGGAAGTAAACAAAAATTTATATTCCATGTCTTTTGGATTCAACTTCAATAATTTTGGATCCTAGCTCTTTCTAAATTTGCGAGAAGGGACGTTCTACCACAATGCTAGTAGTGTGGACGCGTCTATCCCGCTATCTCCCTCTCCCTCCCTCTCTGTCAACACACACACACACACGCGGGTGGCCCCTGTGAGACCGCAACAGTACAACGACCGCGACAGTACCTCAGTTACTATAGTACCACCGCTGGTTGCGAACGGGCTCCGCCCATCCGTGAGTTGCAAACGGGCTACCCCGTCCATGGGTTGCGAAAGGATTCCTCCCGTCTGTGCACGAACGAAGTGTTGTAAATCAACACGAGTGATAGTGCACGGGTGGGCCCCGTAAGACCGTAATAGTATCCGGCCGCGGCAGTACCCTAGTCATGACAGTACCTCTGCCCATTGAGAACGGGCGCCACACATCCGTGAGTTGCAAACGGGCTCCCTCCGTCCATGGGTTGCGAACGTGCTCCACCTGTCTGTGCATGAGCGGGGTGTAGTAAATCAACACAAGTGCTAGTGCACGGGTGGCCCCCGCGAGACCGCGATAGTACCCCGTCTGCGACAGTACCCCAGCCATGACAGGACCTCCACCGGTTGCCAACGGGTTCCGCCCATCCCTGAGTTGCAAACGGGCTCCACCCGTCCATTTGTTGCGAACGGGCTCCGCCCGTCTGTGCAGGAACGGAGTGTAGCAAATCAAATTTACAGTAGCAAATCAATTTACAGCTACAACGTAAACTAAACTTGAAAGCTGTGAATAATGAAATGTGTAACTATTGGTATTTGAGAGTTAAGCTAGAAATTGGATGGAATGCAGTTGACCCAATTTAGAATTATCTAGCTGTTGTTTTTACTTTTCAATGTTTCAAACAACACACATTTGGACCTGAAATAACATTAGATATTCTTAATTTAGACTGTTATTTCATGGATTATATGCATTCATGTCGTAAAGTTATATGGGAATCAAGAATATATGGTTAAAAAATAATGGACTTTAGGAAGAAATTAAGCGCAAAAAAGAGGCGGGGGAGAAGACACGCAAAAACCTTGAGGATTACATTGCTTCAAAAGACTTTCGTACAGTTGAGCTTACTGAAAAGGTTTCTTCACACCCTTTGGGTAGAAAAATCAGCCACTTATATAGAGGCAAACAAATGGAAAAAAAGTAAAAACAAAATACAACATGATAAGATAGTTGGGCGGCAGCAAGGTTGAGAAACGTGCACAGAATACTATATCTTCTTCTTTCGGTGCATAAAGTCCTGAACTCAGGATTATCTTCGACTTTCTTTGTTTGTCTTTTTGCAAGCTGAAAGCTTATATTTCAACAGAGAAGCCGCAGTTTGGGGGGGCGGTAGAGACGGGTTTTGCAACGATGATGGGTACCCTTTGGAGTCCCGGCAAGGAAGAAGGAGATCTGCCGCTTCTGATCTATCACACATTCATAAACTCATAACAGTTGTAACCATAAATAAATATCTTCATTGGTACACAATAAACGTAGGTATAAATACAGAAATAACAGATCACTCTCATCACGAAGAATCACATGTGAAACCTATACTCCTCTAATAAGACTCAACTAAAATTTCATAGCAACAATCCTAAGAGCACACACAGATTAAGAGAAAACTCAAATACAAACAAACTTAAGTTTAAAACTCATCAGACATCTGCCGCTTCTGATCTATCACACATTCATAAACTCATAACAGTTGTAACCATAAATAAATATCCTCATTGGTACACAATAAATATAGGTATAAATACAGAAATAACAGATCACTCTCATCAAGAAGAAACAAAACCATCAAACGAAGAATCACATGTGAAACCTATACTCCTCTAATAAGACAACTAAAATTTCATAGCAACAATCCTAAGAGCACACACAGATGAAGAGAAAACTCAAACACAAACAAACTTAAGTTTAAAACTCATCAGACTTCTCAAATAAACTCATGCATAAAGCTAGTAAGAATACTCTGCTTCAGAAGCATCTTCCACCACATAATATGACAACATTAGAACTAATGGAAAGAGTAGAAACCTCAACAAGAGCTTAAAGTTCAATTCCCAACTAATGCCAAGAGAAAATTTTTGTAATCCCCGGAAGTGTGCCTGCCTATGGCATGCTGCAGACTTTCGTTGGCCCTCTTTTCGAATAGAGACATGATCTCTTTCAAATCCTTCTCCGCACGAGTCACAATCACGTGGGTCAGTGCATCTTCGTCGGTGTTCAATTTGGTGAGTGCCATGCGTAAGAGCTGCAAATGTTACATAGCTTTCAGCTAAATTATACGTGAAAAACATATACTATTAGTGGCTGATTGTTACCTTCTCATAGTACTTGTGAGGAGAAATGATGCACCGAATCGTAATCCGAACAGCCGAACAAAATTCTTCGCCATCTTCACTTTTCAAATCCTAGTAACATAACAATTAAATCAATTTTTTTTCCTGATTAATGAGTAAATCTATGAGAAAACTCTCGCTAAGTTTATATTTTGTACCTTTAAGATTGAAACTCCATACTCATCCTTGTACTTGTTGAAAGTTGCATTGAGTTGAGCTTTGCTCCTTGTTGTTAGAATCCTTATAACCTCTTCATGGTTGAATGCTTTCTTACCAAAGAAATCATGAAGAGTGTTCGCTTCAACGTGAGCGAGGCGAGCGTCGACTTCGCCACCATCGTATCTATATGTGCTCACCAATCCGACTAAAAGCTGCAACATAAATTCTTGTTCATTGACACTATCAAACTCTTTGTTTCTACAACATTAAACTTATTAAAATAGGACTATTTTAGTTCTTAGGGTAGTCCAATCTTCAAAAACAAATAGAGAAAGCTCACGAGAGTCGCATTCAGAAGACAAAAATGACTCTCATGACCCAAAAAAGTATTATTTTTTCGATGAAAGACCTATGGTCATATTTGAGTATAGGGAGCATATTGGAGAAGAAGATTAGTATTAAAATCAATATATCATAAATAGTCTAGGCCTCTAGGGAGCATATTGGGCATACCTTTCGTAAATCATCCTTGGTATTTGAAGCAACATCTTCTTCGAGCGAGTGCTTGTGAAGGGTTTGATATGCTTGCTTCACCGCCAAAAGGTGGTTCGTTGAATTGATGCAAGAAGTTTCGATGATCACTCGGTAGTCAATGCTTTTGTTTAGAGCGATTTTAGCTATGATTGCTTCTCTATCGAGCGGACTGAACAACCATCGGTACATTGCTCTCTACATCAAAAAATGAATTATACATTGATTATGTGAATTAGGTTTGTTTGAGACAGCTGCGGTGTTTGATCAGTGGCGGTATGAAACTGTGGTAGTAAATATAGTGGTGACTATTTATCTGTGTTCGGAACTTTTTAAACCATTTTCGTCTAAAATTTCACTTTAGTAGTTCACCCCTATGACTTTTGTGGCGTTCTGGGAAAATAGAGCTCATAATTGCGCTCATAATCGCCACCGTCCTCCCACCGCTCTTCCAAACATGAATGAAATGAAGAAAAATGTCATTTTTAAGTAAATCTTAAGAAGTATATAGGGTTAAAGTACCTCAAAATTTCCAGTGAGTTCAGATTCAAGTCGCTTGATGAGACTCTCTTTGTAGAGTTGTTGGTAGGAATGCTGGATTTGAAGCCTCTGAGCTGCATCTCTGTGTGCTAGTATACTAATAAGCTTTTTCTCATCAGTCCCAAATCCTAGAGTAGACAGTGTCAGACAATTCATACAAGTTTATAAAGCACATCAAATGCATTCAAGACGCATTTTTATGAACTCAAACTCGGATTTAATTTTCCAAACCCTAAACCCTAAACTGAAATATTGATAGATGACTTATGAACTTGTAAGTGTTTTATGACGTTACATTTTTATGTATGCTTTTATTCATAAATACAGAGTTGATGGACATATTTGTTAAACCACCGCACTCATTTTCAATTCCAAAACCCGGGTCTAGGATTGGAGAGGCGGGGCTTATTATAAGCACGAGTGGACCGTCTGGGTAGGCGGTGCGGGACTAATCTTGACATGCTTTTTTTTTTGGTTCATGCTGGACCATCCAACACGCCCTCTCAGCGTGAACCTAGCTCTGATACCATGTTAAACCACTACACTCATTTTCAATTCCAAAATCCGGGTCTAGGATTGGAGAGGCTGGGCCTATTATAAGCACGAGTGGACCGTCTGGGTAGGCGGTGCAGGACTAATTTTGGCATGTCTTTTTTTGGTTCATGCTGAATCGTCCATCAATATTTAACCGCATGTGTAATAATTAATAAATATTGTTGGAAAGAGTTAATTAGAAAAAAGTTTGAACACAAAAAGTAAAATGATGATGTAGCGAAGAATTTGATGATTTAGTGTTGAAATTTTAGTTTTGGTCCGTTTGGCACGACCATTAGTGATCATGAACTGTCATTCATGAACGCTCGACCTCACGCATAGAACCGTGTGCACGTTTAGGTTCAAAATGAAGTTTCTCTGAGGCGACGATAGCAACCATTGCAAAAAAGTAGTCCCAAACTGACTCTTTGAAAGATTAAGGCTTCATTTGGCGCGAAGTTTGGAGGCCGCATTTGCCGCAAACGCCGCCGCAAGGCGGGTAATCAAACGCCCAGCGGCGGCGTTTGCCGCGTCTCCACCCGCCACGCCCTGAGAAAAGCTCCGAAAAGCCGCGGTTCCTCCTGCTGGTTCCGCCCGCCACCACCGCGCCAAATGAAGCCTAAGGCTCCGTTTGGCGGTGTTTTTGCTCCGGTGAGTTTGGACGAAAATGCCACCGTCATAGAATATATGTTAGGCATGACAACGGTTATGACCGTGTTACGGGCTGCGCGCCCGCTTATCTAGTATGATTATCTTTAGTATGTTTATGTTATAATTATGAAAAGAGGCCTCGAGCACCGGGCTTAGATACTAGGAGTTATCATTATCTTTTGTCATGTGTTGTCTTTATGAAGGGTCTCGAGCCCCGTGTCTAGTATTAGGTGTTATTATTATTGTCTTGTCTTTTTATATGTGTTGTAGCCTATATAAAGGCATTGGAAGTGTTGTATGAATCAAGCAAGAAGAAATCTATTTTCCCGTCTTTGAGTGTGAGGTCTTGGAAGCTCTCTCCTCCAACGAGCAAGCCCCGCTTAGGCAGCCGCGGTCATGGCTCCATAGTATCTCCGCTACCATCATCACCCCACCTCCGACCACCTCCGACTAAGGATCATAACAACTTGGTATCAGAGCCACCCTTCCTCGGCGTTACTCTCCGCTGCCCCACACCGCCGCCTCCGCTGTTTTCCGCAAGCCGCCGCAAGCCGCCGCCAACCGGTTCAGCAAGCTACCACTGTTTCAACATCCGCTGTGCCCGCGAGCCGCCGCTGTTGTTTCCTCTTCACCCAGCCCCGAGCCTTCATCAGCAGCCCGTTCATCCGTTGCCTCCCCTCCATCGTCGAACCCGCACGTCGTCACCCCGCACGTAGCCTCAAACTCAATCAGTGCCGACGACCGCACGTCTCCTCAAGCTCAATCAGCGCCATCGACCGTCGATCCCGCACGAAAACCCTTTCCAGCCGCTGCCGCTGCCTCCCCTCCATCGTCGATCCCGCGCGTATCCATCAGCGCCGACTCCCTCGTCAACGTCCCAGCAGGCCGCACGCTACTGTCAAAAAGCCGCACTCCTCGAGCCCTCCACTCTGCTCCATTCTCAGCACGCCGCTAATTATTTCATTTGTCTGTTTTACTCTTCGTGGACCCCACCAACACTCTAACCACACTTGTCCTTGCCACATCACTCCTTCTCATTTAATTACCTCACCCAGCACACCCTCCAGCCTATTTCTATTTCTATTTCTTTTTCAACGAGTCATCGGCGCATTATTATTTGAAACCATTGGGCGCAACCGCGGCGCCCGTGGCCACTCCCAATCATCCAACTCGGCGCAATTCGAGCGCCCTGTCACCCGCTATTTTTCTCGCTCCTCATCTCGCACTATGGGTGACTCGTCCGACCAACTAAGTCAGATTATGACCATGCTGCAGGCCGTCATGGCACAACAGGCCGCACAAACTGCACTCACGGAACGCCAACAGGAGGCCATTGTTACGCTCTCCAAGCGCCTTGATGATCTTTCAACCGCCCCCGCGCACGATCGTACAAGCAGCAGCCAGGCACCGCCACTTCTCCGCCAAGCCCCGCCACTGACCGCCCACGAGCCACCGCTGCCATTCCCCGCGCACCCAGTCGCTGCAATGGAACCACGCTACTCCAGATTAGAATTTCCCACCTATGACGGGAAAGGGGATCCCTTGTGCTGGCTCACGAAATGTGAGCAATTCTTCGGCCACCAACAAACTCCGGCAGCAAACCGAGTCCATCTAGCATCTTTCCATCTGCTCGACTCCGCTGTTTTGTGGGCCTCTCGCCTTCTCACCGATCGACCGAATTTGCTATGGGACGACTTCAAAAGGCTATGCAACCTGCGTTTTGGTCCTCCTATCCGCAGCAACCCCCTCGGAAAACTCGCATCTCTACGACAAACGGGGTCAGTAGACGAGTACCTGGAACAATTTCAGCTTCTCTTGGCGCATGTTCCCCTTTCCCCGGATATGCAAGTCAACATTTTTACTGCGGGACTTCGCGAGCGCCTGCGACTGGATGTCGAGTTTGAGGCCCCGCCAGACTTAGTGACTGCTATGAGTCTGGCCCGGCTCTGCGATCGTCGCCTCCAGCTAGCACCGACGGCCTACCCTCCTGCCACCAACATCGTTCAACAAGGCCGTGTCGAGGGCCCTCCAGCCCCTCCGGTCCGCCGATTATCCCGGGCGGAGATGCTGCAACGACGTGCCCAGGGATTATGTTTTAATTGCGATGAGCAGTACACTCGCGGCCACAGGTGCAACCGGCTCTTCTATCTACACGTCGAGGACTCTGACGACGAGGGCATCGGATAAAGCTTGAGGACAAGCTTTTTTTTTGAAGGAAGGGTGAGATGTTACGGGCTGCGCGCCCGCTTATCTAGTATGTTATCTTTAGTATGTTTATGTTATAATTATGAAAAGAGGCCTCGAGCACCGGGCTTAGATACTAGGAGTTATCATTATCTTTTGTCATGTGTTGTCTTTATGAAGGGTCTCGAGCCCCGTGTCTAGTATTAGGTGTTATTATTATTGTCTTGTCTTTTTATATGTGTTGTAGCCTATATAAAGGCATTGGAAGTGTTGTATGAATCAAGCAAGAAGAAATCTATTTTCCCGTCTTTGAGTGTGAGGTCTTGGAAGCTCTCTCCTCCAACGAGCAAGCCCCGCTTAGGCAGCCGCGGTCATGGCTCCATAGTATCTCCGCTACCATCATCACCCCACCTCCGGCCACCTCCGGCCACCTCCGACTAAGGATCATAACAGACCGCCAAAAAAAAAAACTACTTTCGAACATAAAAATTGATGAAGTTTCTTAGGTGAGATTATGCATTCACGAACGGCGGTTCATAATCACCGCATTCACGACCGCCCAAACCGAGCCTAAGATTAAGATAGAGATACTGTCGAAATATAAAATGGCATATTTGTAATTTGTATTTTCTTATATTTTTTGTTTTGGTTAAGGCTTAGCTTTGCCTATATATATGTAAGTAGCTGTTGTATGTTACAGACTAAAAGATGATAATTCCAATTGTTTTCCTTTTTCGTTTTCCCGCACTTTCTCCTCTCAGCTTTAACATGGTATCAGAGCGACCAAGATCCCATGTAGCGTGATCGACAAAGTCTTCCGACGATCGAAGAAATCTTCCTCTAATCTTTCTCTAGCAATGTCTACCTCTACAGAGGAAGGATCTACTTCAACGCCTTCTCCGAATATCCCTAATCTTTCTCTTCTATTACAACAATCTGATTCTCCAGGTATGATTCTGGTTAATCAGATTCTTGAAGGAACTTCTAACTATGTTCCATGGCGTCGATCGATGGAAATTGTCCTTGCTTGTAAGAATAAGCTCGAGTTTATCAATGGATCTATCCCCAAACCTGATGACGGTGATACCAGTCGCCCCAAATGGGACCAAGTAAACAATATGACCATTTCTTGGATTCTTGCCGCCGTATCTAAGGAGATCTGAAACTCCATCTTATACAACAACTACAATGTGGAATAACCTTCAACGCCGATTTTCTCATAGTACTGGATCCATGGTTTACACTTTGCGCAAAGCCATCTCTTCTTGTCACTAGGATGGACTGAAGATTGAAGGATACTATACCAAACTAAAGCAACTATGGGATGAGTTAGAAGCTATCACCCTCATTCCCTCTTGCAAATCAAATATTCGATGCGAGGTTACTACGACCTGGGAAACACAACAAGAAGAACAAAAGTTAATGCAATTCTTGATGGGTTTGAATGATACTTATAAACCCGTTCGTGGGCAGATTTTATTGATGAAACCCTTACCTACCATCGAGGACGCATACTCCATGTTACAGCAAGAAGAATGCCAAATCAACACATCTTTCTATTCCTTAGATCACATGAATGCTGCACTAATGAGCAAAACTCCCTCACAGGATTCGTTCAAATACCAACAAAATCCTCAAACCGACACTATGCATAATTCCTGGATCAATAAGAAGAGCTTATGGTGCGATCACTGCCGAATCACCGGACATACCAAGGCCAAATGTTTCAAGATTCACGGCTACCCTCCCAACTACAAATTTAAAGGGAAAACAAACGTCGACAGGAATCATAAAGCTCACAACGTGGAGTTCTTGGGAAATGAAGTTTCCACACCTATTTCTACTAATGAGTGCCCTCAGCTGACCAAAGATCAAATAAATCAACTTCTTGGACTTCTTTCTACTACAAACGAGAATCCTCATTCTGTTTCTACTGATCATGCCCAAAAAATAGCAGGTATTTCTTGTTGTATGTCTCTGCAGCATACAGACAATGATTGGATAATTGACAGTGGAGCAACGCATCATATTTCACATTCTCTTCGACATTTTACCATACTTCAACCACTCAATCATTCCCAACAAGTCCATTTACCTGATGGGTCTTCAGCAGCAGTCACACACATTGGCAGCATTCCCATCTCCATAGACAATACTTCTATTACATTGCAGAATGTGCTTTTTGTCCCCTCCTTCAGACACAACCTCATCTCTATTAGCAAGTTATCATCAGATTCAAGTTGTATTTTAATTTTTAATTCTCGATCATGTCTTATTCATGACCATTTGCTGAAGACCAGTGTGGAAATTGGTAAATGGATGAATGGTCTTTACTGCCTCTCAACTTCTTCAACAGCTGCTGCTTCTTCACATTCCAATTCCCCTGTTCTTCAAAGTCATGCCACCACCATTCATAATACCACAATGTTATGGCATAATCGCTTGGGCCATCTGTCAACCGACAAACTACGACGACTTACTTCTGTTATTCCTGATTTACATTTTGTTCATCCTATGGATTGTAATATTTGTCCTATAACAAAACAAACTCGTCTTCCCTTTCATAAATCTAATAGTTTCTGTAATAAAGCATTTGATGTGGTTCATCGTGATGTATGGGGACCGTATAAAAGTCCAACGCATTTTAAGTTTCGTTATTTCTTAACTCTTGTCGATAACCATACAAGAAATACTTGGACCTATTTGATGGTTTCAAAAGGGGAAGTTCCAAATTTGCTCAAGGCGTTTTACTTTCTAATCCTTAATCAATTCCAAACATCTGTTAAAATTTTCAGGACAGAAAATGGCTTTGAATTCACCAATTTCTTCCTCAAACAATTCTTTTTAGAACATGGAATAATACATCAAACTAGCTGCGTTTATTCCCCTCAACAAAACGGTATCCCCGAACGAAAACATCATCACATTTTAGAAATGGCTAGATCTCTCCGTTTTCAAGCATCCTTGCCTATCGAATTTTGGGGGGAATGTGTTCTAACAACAACCTATTTAATCAATAGGATTCCTTCCACTGTTTTACATCAACGAACCCCTCACGAATGCCTATTTCATACTAAACCACACTATAACCATTTACGTGTCTTTGGATGCCTTTGTTTAGCTTCTACTATAGCCCATAATCGTGATAAATTTGCGCCACGAGCTTCTGGTTGCGTATTCATTGGCTATCCTTTTGACAAGAAAGGATACAAACTCTTTAACTTGGACACCAAAGAGTTCTTCATAAGCCGTGATGTTTCTTTTTCTGAATACATTTTTCCTTTCTCATATGTTGAATCAACTCCTTCCTTTCCCTCAACATCTCGTCCATTACCTAATATTTTTCCTTTTCCCACTGATTCAGATGAATTTGACAACACACTTGTTTCTGAATATGACATTTCCAATACAGCTACCACTAATATTTCCAATCCTTCTTCATCTAACAATCAAATCATCAATAATATGCCAAATACCTCCATCACAACCAATCCTAATCTTCCTGATAATCCTAATCTTCCTGGTACTTCAAACGCAACTCAGACGATCCACTCGTCTCACTGTTCCTCCATCCTGGCATAAAGATTACCATTGTTCGTCCACTACTGTAGACCACACTGATCCTACAAATGGTTCAACTTCTCATGTCGAGCCTACTACTTACTCTAAAGCATATAAAATTGCCGCATGGAGGGAAGCAATGGATTCTGAAATACAGGTCTTGCAGGCTAATAAAGCTTTGATCATTACTAATTTACCACCCGGTAAGAAAATCATTGGATGCAAGTGGATATACAAAATCAAATATCACACTAATGGCTCCATTGATCGATACAAAGCGAGACTTGTGGCGAAAGGTTATACTCAAATAGAGGGACTTGATTACCAAGACACATTCGCTCTGGTGGCCAAGATGACTACTGTCCGTGCTCTTCTTGCCGTGGCAGCCTCCAAAGGATGGTTTTTAAATCAACTAGACGTGCCAAATGCCTTCTTACACGACGACTTGCTAGAGTAAGTCTACAAGCAACTTCCTCCATGCTTTACTTCCCCAAAGAGTTCTGGTAACAATCAATTGGTGTGCCGTTTACTGAAGTCATTGTATGGTCTCAAGCAATCATCACAACAGCGGTTTTCAAAATTTTCCTCTACACTTATTTCCCTTGGCTTCAGACAATCTCACAACGACCACTCATTGTTCACAAAAGGAAATAAAGATCATTTTATTGCACTTTTAGTCTATGTTGATGATGTTATTCTAGCAGGAACTCATCAATCTGATTTGGATATTTTAAAAGGCACTTTGAATGATCATTTCAAAATAAAAGACCTGGGAGCTCTATCCTTTTTCCTCGGACTGGAAATTACTCGCACACCTGCATGTATCTACTTACATCAAAACAAATACGCCAAAAACATTATCAAAGAAATGAAGTTTTCAGAAAGCAAGCCTACTCCTATTCCTATTGAGCAGAATCACAAGCTTAATGAAATTGATGGTTCAGAATTGATAGGTCCGTCTTTCTATTGCCGTATTGTTGGTCGACTAATCTACTTAACAGTTTCACGTCCAAACTTAACCTATGCCATCCACATCTTGAGCCAATTCATGGCCAAACCACGAAGCCCACATCTTCATATGGTCCATAGAGTCTTGCGATATGTGAATGGCTCACTTGGACAAGGTTTATTCTTCTCATCAACAGGAGATCTCAAATTAAAGGCTTTTTGCGATGCTGACTGGGCATCATGTCCTACGACTAGAAGATCCCTCACTGGTTATTGTGTTCATATTGGTGGCTTCCTCATTTCATGGAAAACAAAGAAGCAAGCGACTATTTCCAAGTCTTCGGTAGAATCAGAGTACATGGCAATGGCTGCCATTTGCTGTGAACTAACTTGGTTAGTCAATCTTCTTCACGATCTACAACTTGACGATCTCACTCCCATTCCTTTAGCTTGCGACAACCAAGCAGCTTTACACATAGCTTCCAATCTTGTTTACCATGAAAGGACGAAACATATTGAATTAGATTGCCACTTGATTCGGGAGAAGTTAACTGTTGGTCTAATCGCTCCAATCCATATATCCACCAAACTGCAGCCTGCAGATATCTTCACTAAAGCATTAGGACACACTAAATTTCAGTTCATTTTGAGCAAGTTGGGAATCTGTCAAATCTCCTTCCATTTCCAACTTGAGGGGGGATGTAGAAATATAAAATGGCATATTTGTAATTTGTATTTTCTTATATTTTCTGTTTTGGTTAAGGCTTAGGTTTGCCTATATATATGTAAGTAGCTGCTGTATAGATGATAATTCCAATTGTTTTTCTTTTTTGTTTTCCCGCACTTTCTCCTCTCAGCTTTAACAGATACATATAGAAAAGAGGGTGGGATGGGAAAAAAAGTTGGCGCGTGTAACGCACCTTAGATCACTGTGCGTGACCCCTGATCCCTCCGTATATTTCCTCCAGCACGAATTTTCACGCATGATTGATCTAAAATACCATCAGTTTTATACGAACGTATTACACAAATACGGCCGTATATTTTCACAAACAATTTACACCGTTGAAATCACCGATCATACAGCTATATTTGCCCCCGCACGGTGATCTATTATGATTACCGTGCATTACCGGTACCTAAATATCTCTCTTGGGATGGGGGAGACTGAGTTATATAAAAATAAAGCAGTAGATGTAATTAGTCTTGAACCTTGGCAGGCCTTCCTGACTTGCTCAGCGTCTTCAGCTGCAGAAGGAACGGGAGAAGGAACCCTAAGCGATGCCATCTCTCTCTCTCTCTCTCTCCTTCTTCACTCTTTCTCTCTCTCTCTCTTCTGACTCTCTCTCTCTCTCTTCTCTCTCTCTCTCTCTCTCTCTCTCTCTCTCTCTCTCTCTCTCTCTCTCTCTCTCTCTCTCTCTCTGTGCATATATATAGCAAATACTGATCCAGTGCTTATATAGATGTGAGCTTCGGATTGCTGAAATCCTGAAGCTGGATTTATATTCATTAATAACTATTTATGCAATTTATTAGTTGGTAATTATTTATGTAATGTTGGAATTAGCGATAAATATAGAAAGCAGAAATAATATTATAGGCACGAATCTTTTAATATATAATTGGATGTATAGTTTTAAGTCGCAGAGATAATATTTATTATTTGGTGTTTATATATGATAAGTTAGTATCGTTTGGCGCGGCTTATTTGCTCCGATGAGTTGGGGGGTCAAAAAAGCCATTGTCATAGATTGTATGTTTGGCAAGACAAAGGTTATGACCGCTGCAAAGAAAATAAACTAGTTTTGAGCATAAAATGCATGAATTTTTTTAGGTGAGGTCGGGCGTTCACGAACCACGGTTCATGAGCACCGTATTCACGACCGCAACCACCGCGCCAAACGAAGCCATATGGCTCTCTTTCTTTTGGTGGTGGTGTTTTAGAGCGTTGAGAATGAGAGCGGTGGGAATGGAGGGAAGAGGCTGCGATGACGTTGAAAGTAAAAAAATGACGTTTTGGAGCGTTGGGAACGAAGAATGGAGGTTTACCAAACATGTTGTTTTTGGCGGTGACGTTTTTTCCCCATTGGAAATGAAGAAAAAACGCCGAAACAATCATAGCCATAATTATTCTTAATAATATTATACGAGTGATAGACACGGGGATCCACCCCTACGATCAATCGCGACAGTACCTCGGCCAAAGACAACTTTTCTTATAGAATAGTATATAGATGAGTATAATTTAATTTTGTTGATAAATTGCATAATAAAAAGTGTGTGTTTATATATATTTAATTTAAGGCAATGTGAGGCTTGTCCTATTCAATCAAACTGGGTACATATTTTATTCAGGAAGAAAAAAAACTGCCGCCAGGTTACAATTTGAATGACGTTGGAATCCAACCACTAGCACGATGCTTCTGCCAAGTGTTGCTCGCTTTATGTTTATTTTGATTCCACATTTAATTTAACAAATAGTATTGATTATAAATAGCTCAAGCCATAAATATTATATCATAATTTATTTGATTTTTCTTTATTTATATATACGAATAATTACCAAAACTTCCACTGAAAGTTAGCCTAATTACATGTTGCACCCTTCTTGCTTTTGAAATTTACGAAAACTTCCTCTGAATTTTTGCATTTCATAATATCCATGCACAAAAATACTCTTTCGGAGTACATTTTTTGTACTCTTACAAAGGAGGTTTTAGTAAATTTTAAAGTAATTGAGGGGAGATTTTTGTAATTTCAAAAGTAAGAGGGGGGTGTAACTTATAATTTAGCAAACTTAAAAGGGAGTACACAAGAGATGATTTGATCTTTGGACTTAAATAAACATAAGTTTGACAGAGCACATAAAAGTACAACATAGCACTATTGAGTAGGGGTGTTCACGAACCGAATCGAATCGAATAGCTATTCAATCGAATTCAAATTTGGAATAAAATGTAGAGATGTCTGGTCCCCCTTTATTGAACTTCCTGAATCCGCACATGTTTCCTTGATATCAAGATCCTCTCCATTTCTGACGAAATGAGAAATGGAGGGGATCCATTTCACGGTCCAGTTGGACTGCTTTTTGATCGGACGGGTTCATCATTTCTCAACCTTTTATAGTTTTTTTAATCAAAAAATTCACCAACCACTAGATTTCTCTTATTCTTATCATATGAGTTTAAATGTATTTCCAATATTGTGGTGGAGATTAGTTTCATGAGTTAAATTACAAGCTATTAATGAAGGCGATTGTTAACCGCAGCCCAAATGTGGCTGCGGGTAGCCATATTTGAGTTGCGGCTAACAATCCCCTTAATGAATCATGGCAGTCTCGTAAAACTCAAAGCTTTGGGTAACCTTTTGGGGCTTATCAAAGTTACCGTTAGGCCCAATCGAAAATTATGCTTCTAAACATGAATTTCTTCGTGCTTGTCTCTATTACTAGCTTAAGCCATATGCTTAGGAATAGTCATATAGTCTTAGGCTTCGTTTGGCGCGGTGGCGTCGTTCGTGAACGCCTGAACTCACCTAAAAAATTCCATGCATTTTATGCTCAAAACTAGTTTAGTTTCTTGGTAGCGGTTATAGCCTTTGTCACGCCAAACATACATTCTATGATAATTGAGTTTTTGTCCAAACTCACAGGAGCAAATAAGCCGCGCCGAACGAAGGCTTAGTTGTGATGCGAGGGCATATTTATATCTATAATGTAGCTAAAGCATAAACACATGAAAATATATGTACATGGTTGCAACAGTTTCATTAATTTTAGCTCATTATAGGAGGATAGAGGCTGAGAGAGCTTGCATTTTAACCGATGGGAGGGTGAAAAGTGAAGCCAAAAGATGATGAGGTGAATGATTTAGACTCCGTTTGTGGTCTCGAACGCGGTGGTTGTGAACCGTCGTTCGTGAACGCCCGGCCTCACCTAAGGAACTTTATCTACTTTTATGTTCAAAACTTGTTACTGTCATAACCATTTTCATGCCAAACATGTTGGAGTTGGGGAACACTTCCGGCTCTCTTGTTTCTCACACCGGGTTAGCCCACGTGAGCTTAGAGACGTCGGAGCGTGACTCTCTCCGATGATTCCGTGGAGAGGCGTTTCCGGCTGTGGTTCCTCTGTTTCTTGTACAAAGAGAGGGGTGCGAGGTAGGATCAGTTTTGATCATTGTAACATTGTGTGTTTTGTAATCTCTTTTGGTGAATACAATAAGGTGAAGCGGAGGAGGGATAAGGGACGTAGCCCGGTTTTGGGTGAACCTCTTAAATTCGTGTGTTTCCTGTGTTTTTCTCTTTGTTTTTCATTCGAATCTCTCTTCTTGGCACCCCACGTTTTTCTACAAAACATACATTCTATGGCGGTGAACTTTTTGTCCAAACTCACCGGAGCAAAAATGTTGCGCCAAACGGAGCCTTAGGCTTTGTTTGGCGGGGCGGATCTGCGCCGGTCGCGCGGACGAAACCGCCCCGCCGCGTTTCCGCCTGTTTGGCGGGGCCGCGGTCGGGCGGCGGGGCTATCCCCCGCTGTGCTAAACCGCGGATTTCCCGTTGAAATCATCCGCGCCGCGGGAACCACAGCAGTGGTCCAGTGGCGCGGATGATTTCCACGGAAAACATCCACCCCGCCAAACGAAGCCTTAGTCGCCCATTATTAGGATTTTGTGAAGGAGGACCTTGAATGATCGGGGAAGACAGAAGATTGCTATATGAAATGCCCGATTAAGTGTTACTTATGAATTAAATTATTTGGCTTAATTTTAATTCAAATGAATTAAGCGACTAAACTTTGATATCGCCTTGAATAATATTAACCAATCATCAATCATAATCGTGTCTAAATTCGCGTCAAGTGCGAGACCGAGTTCCCATCATAAAATTTACGAGACGATCTATCCCATCTAACATGGGTTTTCTCTGTTCGTGCAACTAAACCGCATTCGCGGGAGTCCGAAAAGACTCAAATAATTGAGTGCATTTTATCAGGACGTTTTGAGACTAATAAGTTCATATAATTATTAGAATAGTAAAGGTATTCTAACAATGATCTCACTCACTTATTAGGGAGCTGTCAGAGCAGCCACAAAATAAGTTGCGGTCTGCCAATAACAAGAGTGTCTATAGATCACCATTGTTGTTAATATTGTTATATAATAATTACTGTGGATGTAGAACTTGTGATGGTTGCTCGAAGTATCTCAGGTGGTGTTCAAAGTTGCCCTCTAGCTTAGGTTTTATAGGCAAACCCTAGAATTGTAACGGGTAACGGATATCTCTGTATTTGAACCGGACCCGTTTAGCCCCCAAACCCATTTTACATCAAATATACACTAACATAGCTAACTCCCAACGGACATCGCGAAAATATTAATTTCTTTCTGTGAGAGTTATTAAAGGCGTGTTTGGCACGGCGGTGACGGTTGTGATCACAGTGGTTATGAATCATCATTTGCGAACGCCGACCTCGCCTAAGGATCTCCATCTACTTTTATGTTCAAAATTAGTTTTATTTTTCTTGGTGACAATCATAACTATTGTCATGTCAACCGCACATTTTATGATCGTAACCGTTTTGTTCAAGCTCAACGGAGTAAAAAACGTCATGCCAAACGGGCCTTGAGTAAATAGTCAAAATTAAGAGTTGCGTGTAAAATTTTTATGCAGAAAACTCGAAAAGGGAAAAAACTATGTTAATTTCGCTCTAATATTTTGTTGGATTGCAACAGTACTTCTAGATTTTCTTTTAATGAAAAAATTGTGAAACTGCGAGCGAAGAATTGTGATGAATTTGGTTGTCACTAAGGGGAGAGTTGCTCATGAATTTAGCTAAGTCCTCCGATAAGGAATTGTTCTTAAATTCGGCTAAGCCCGTGGATAAAATTTTACTTGGGTTCTATTCGGCGTGTTGTTTTTTACTCCGGCGAGATTGAACAAAATGTTACAATTATAGAATGTATGTTTGTCATGACAATGGTTATGACCGTCAGCAAGAAAAAAAATTTGTGGCGAGGCCGAACGGTCACAAACGACGGTGTTGAAGCCAGGAAAATCCTAAGCTCCAAAATTCGGACCAATGCAGCCGGAGGCTACTCGCCCAGCAGTCCAACGAGATGACTTGGCTGGCAACGACGAAGAAGCTAGAAGAGCAACAAACAGGACCTCAGGTGCTGCGGCAGGGAGGTCCCACCACGTACCCAGAAGTTCAAGAGAGACTTTCCCTCCACAACCAAAAAATGGCCGAGCAGGGTACGAGGAAGGCACCGACTTGGCTAGTACCGGGAGTAGCGGCCAAGGTCGACGGGTTGGAGAATTTGAACGATGGGGGGTTCCAAAAGCTCAAGTTCAGGTGTCAATCCAAGTACCCCTGGGGTCCTATTTATAGGAAAACCAATGGGTAGGGGGGTTTTATAGCCCAGCCCCTGCCCGGCGACTAGCGACATTGAGGCGATCTCCCCCATAGAAGAGGCGAGTATCACCTATGGTCGCCCACCTTTTGGCGAGTATCCGGGCTACTCGCACGAGTGCACCCCTACTCGCCTAAGCCTACATATGCTCCTGTTGGCTGAGCTGTCTTGGTGTCTTGAACTGTTGACTTCTGTGTTGACCTTTTGACCTTGACTTCTGCCTACGTGGCTTTGAGTGGGCCCTACCCTCGAAGAATATGGGTTGTACAGACGGCTCATAGCCACCGCGTTCATGACCGCCGCCACCACGCCAAAAAGAGTACTATTATCAAAGCACTCGTACACATTTTGATACAAAAAGACTAATCCCCTACGTGTTTCTACTATCATTCGATGTTTAGTGCACGAGTCTCCTCTGTAAAGTGAGTACTGTTATCTAATTGACGACAGTATTGGGCACGCGTTCCTAAAGTTGACTAATGACACATTTTTTATCAGAGTTTGCAGGAAAAAGGGTTTCTGGTTTAGAGTTTAGGACTCCCTTCGTGAATTAGTGGAATCTCCCTGGGAGCTCTCCACGTATATCTAGATAATGTCTCGATAAATCAATGCGGGGAGTGAATTTCATTTCAATTTCATTTCAATTTCATTTCAATTTCAATTGTGGGAACATGGGAGTGGATCCCACGCCGCAAGGTTATCCCAAAACCTTGGGCTGGAGGCCGAACAAAAAGATAAGGACAGAAGAAGAAAACGAAATAAAGCAGCCGGCTTTCTCCATCGCTTGACTATGCTTTCCTCCATCATTTGGAAAATCATACAAAATAATATGCCTAAAGAAAAGCCGGCCGCTTCCACGTGGCAGCAGCACAGTACTCCAAAGGCAATGGTGAAGGAAATAGTCGTGAAACCTATAGAATAACCCTCCAAAGGAAAAAAGTTGAAGCCACAATTATCTTCCACTGTTGAGGATTTAAAATAATGAAATATAGTTGATGAAGCCAACTAAAAAAAACGCAAACCGGCTCCATATAATCAGGGGCAGACCTACATGAGTTCGAGCGTGGGCGGCCGGCCGCCCACATTCAATTTTTTAAATAACAAATAAGAATATTACATTAAAAATATTTTTTTATTCTTATAATCTTATAGATATTATATATAATATCTATTAAAAATAGACAATAAATTATGCTTGACATAGTTGTTTTTGACTTCATGTTTAGATAATTAAAATTTAGTGAGAGGTCTTGAGTTCAAATTCTCATAATATCAAAATTTTAATATTTAATGTCAAGATGCAATATTTAAACAACAAAAATTATTAAAAATGTAGATATATTTTATATATGTTGCGGCTTCTCAACGCCCTCGGTAGACCGGTTTCAACTCGGTCCGTCTTAGCCCGGGCGGTCGAGCGCGCACACAGTCAGAATGTTGCAGAGAGTAAATGCTGAAAATGATACACACAGAACTTTAGCGTGGAAAACCCTCCAAAGGGTGAAAAACCACGTGGCCAGGGCTGTGCTGGCCGAAATCCATTATGTTATGCTGTTACAGTGCTTCCTTGGTGAATGCGAGGGCGACAGGCCGCGCCTCGTTACAATTATGGGAGAGAGAGAAAGAAAGAACTCCGTGGGTGACAGGCCACCGCTTAGGAGTTGAGCGCCCTGCTGCACGTCTGGTGCGGCTGTGCACTGGCTGGGTGAGCACTTCGCGGAGCACCTTGGCTTTGCTGTTCGGGTTCGGGGTGCTCGCCTTGAATGGCGCAGCACTTCTTCTCAGGCGAGAGGCGTTCGCAGGAGGAACCTGTCAGTTAGTAAAAATGAAGTGGCGGAGTGGCGGAATGTAGAGAGAGAAGCTCTGAAGAGGAAATGAAGAGAGAGAGAGTCTGGGAGAGAATGAGAGAATGAATCCAAATGAAGACCCTTGGGGGTCTATTTATAGGCTTGGAAGGTGGACGTTACGGTGGTTACGCGGATAACCACCAAATGGAAGGCCGAGATCGTTGGCGACGATTGAAGGGTCGTGATCGCGCGAGGCGATCGGAGGGCTGTCAGGGCCTCGGTGAGATCCGACGGTGGAGGGTGAAGGGCGGCGACGGCGGGGGCCGGCGGTCGGCCGGCCGGCGGCGGTGGCCGGCCGGCGGTCGGCCGGCCGGCGGCGGTGGCCGGCGGCGGTGGCCGGCCGGCGGTCGGCCGGCCGGCGGCGGTGGCCGGCCGGCGGTCGGCCGGCCGGCGGTCGGCCGGCCGGCGGCGGTGGCCGGCCGGCGGTCGGCCGGCCGGCGGCGGCCGGCCGGCGGCGGCCGGCCGGCGGTTGGCGGCTGGCCGGCGGTTGGCGGCCGGCCGGCGGTGGTGGCCGGCCGGAGGCGGGCGGCGGGCGGCGGGCGGCGGGCGGCGGTTGGCGGCCGGCCGGCGGTTGGCGGCGGCCGGCCAGTGGCGGCCGGTGGTTGGCGGCGGTTGGTGGTGGTTGCGATCCCGCGAGGGGCGGTTGGGATCCCGCGCGAGGTGGTTTGGATCGGTGCGCGGTGGTTTGGATCCGCCATGCGGGAGTGGGATCCGGTGTGTGAAGGTGGGATCCGGCGTGCGGTGGTTTCGGGATCCGCCGCGCCGTAATGGGATTTGATTTGCGGGAATGGGATCCGGTGTGTGGTGGTTACGGATTTTTCCATATATAGAGGGGGAACCCATCATTTGCCCCCCAAATCCATTTGTTTGGAGCGCACGGAGAACAACTGGATTTTCCCCTGAGACTTATATCTGTGAGCGATGGCTGGAGCGAGTACTGGCGCGGAGGTGGGCGGTGACGATGGCGGTGCCAAGGTGAGCATGAGGTCCAAAGATCTAACATCCAAAAAGGCGGGCGAACGGCGCGTTAGAGATGCGGCGGGTCGCGCGGAGGTGAGGGGCGGTGCGTGCGCGCGGGCGTGCACGCGCGCACGGGTTGTCGCGCGCGCTGCCGCGCGGCGATAGCGCGAGCGCGCGTGCGCGCGGGCTGCCGCGCGCGCGGCTGTCGCGCGTACTGTCGCGCGGCGACAGCGCGGGCATGCGTGCGCACGCGGGCTGTCGCGCGCGCTGCCGCGCGGCGACCGCGCGCGTGCGCGCGGGCTGTCGCGCGCACTGTCGCGCGGCGACAGTGCGGGCGCGCGCGGGCTGTCGCGCGCACTGTCGCGCGGCGACAGTGCGGGCGTGCGCGCGCGCGCGGGCTGTCGCGCGCATTGCCGCGCGGCGACAGCGCGGGCGCGCGGGCTGCCGACGCGTTGTCGCGCGGCGACAGCGCGGGTGTTTGCGTGAGGTGTTTTCGCGGGGTCTGCCGCGTGCTTTCGGGCGTGTTTACGGGGCCTGCCTGTGCGCGAGGCTTGTGCGATGGTTAGCCTTGTGGATGGACTCCCTTTATACTTGCCTGAGGTTTGTACTGACGCTTTTCTCCTTTTCTTTCAGGCTTCTCGGCGTGGTGGGCAAAGTCGCCCAATGCGACTGGCCTCGAGTCTTACTCTCGATCATGTTGCCATATGGAGGAGGCGTTTCAACCTGCCCCCCGGATTGGAGGTTCGGATTCCAGGTCCTGAGGAGCGAGTGCGGAATCCGCCTCGGGGTTGGATGACCCTTTGCGAGTCATCGCTTCGGAGCGGCTTTCGCCTCCCGGCGTGCGAGGAGGTGACCGAGATCCTGAAATTTTGCGGCGTCCCAGTGTCACAGTTTACGCCTCAGGGGACGGTGCGGATAATGGGGCTGATTGCTTTCTTCCGAGAGCACGGTGCGAAGTTCTCCTTGGGCCTTTTCAAGGAATGGTGCGAAGTGCGGGTTGATCTCGGAGGTCGTATTGACGTCTTCAGCAATAAGAGATGGCTGGAGTTCGAGACCCGGGTGGATCGCCGTCACGGGAATACTTTATTTGGCTACGTTAGGAACACGGAGGGACTACCGGAGGTGTGGAACTCTTTACCGGATCGCTGTCGGCGCCTTAAAGGATGTGAGCGGGAGTTTTCTCCCGTTCTCGGATTTTCAGATGCTCGAGAGTTGGGGAATGTTCTGCACAATATTTCCCTGTTCGTGGACGAGAAGCGCCTGCTTCTATGCGGGCTGTCGGTTGACGCTGGCCGTGCTGCTGCTGCTCCTCTTGTTCGAGATAGAAAGAGGAAGTTGGTGTTTAAAGGTCTTGAGGAGCCCAGTCCTGCTCCTCCGCCTGTACAGGATGTTCCTCAGGAGGAGGCGGCTCTGTGTGCATCTGGTGCTGATGGCGAGCCGGTTGATGAGGAGGTCGAGGTCCTGGGATCTTCTGCCCCTCAGGCCTCTCCGGAGCGAGGCACAACTCGAAAGGTGTCGGAAGGGAAGAGGGTCTCTTCCTCTCTGGAGGCCATGAGCCAGGCAGTAAGCCAGATTTTTTCTTCCTCTTGCATGACGTCATTCTGAGGTTGTGGTTCTGACTTATACATTTTCTCTTGCAGATGGAGACCCAGGCATCGATTGCGCACATATGGAATAACCATTACGTGAGCTTGAAGGACGGGTTTATGTCCATCCAGGGTGAGCTTCGGGAGGCGAGGAGCGCCCTTGTAGAGGCGGAGAGACGGCGAGATCGTGACATCTCGCGCTTCAGACGGATTGGTTCGGAGATGCAGGAGGAGCTGGAAAGAACCAGGTCCGGGCTTGGTGCGGAGAAGGCGGCGTTGGAGGAGGCCTTGCGCTCCTTAGAGGCAGCCCGTGGTGACGTGGTATGCCGGGTTGCAGAGCTGGAGCAGTGCCGAGCTGAGATAGCGCACCTCTCTTCCGTGGAGCGGGAGACCGAGCTGAAGGCGGCTGGCCTGGCTGAGTACCTGGAGTCGATTGACTACTTGCGGGACCGCTCCTTGATTTCCGAGGAAGTCCGGGACATGATCTGGACTCAGGAGGTGGAGCCTCATCTGGAGGATTCACGAGAGCTTGCCCTTCGACGGGGAGTGTCAAAGGCTCTCCGGATGGTATCCCGAAAGCGGGGCTATGATGTTAGTGGCCTTGGCTTTGATGACCTGTCAGAGGAGGAGGATCATAGTCCTGACGAGGAGTGATTTCTTTAGCTGCTTGTAGCTGTGTTTGTCGGATGTGATTGTATCTCCTTTTATTGTATTCGTCATACTTGTTTATCTGTTCGATCTTATTGATCTGACTGTTTGGCATCTGCGTGGTTTGATTATTTTTAAAGTCACAGATGAATTTGCGCGGAGTCGAGCTCGCGGTTTTTATGAAATAGGTGCACGGGTCTGGCCCGCGGCTTTTATAAAATAATTGCACGGGTCTGGCCCGCGGCTTGGCCGGTGAATGTTTATATTCGAACCGGGGGTAAACGTTAGGGGGGCAGGCCCCTACGGTGCACGAGTCTGGCTCGCGGCTTTTTGCACGAGTCTGGCTCGCGGCTTGGCCGGTGAATGTTTATATTCGAACCGGGGGTAAACGTAAGGGGGGCAGGCCCCTACGGTGCACGAGTCTGGCTCGCGGCTTTTTGCACGAGTCTGGCTCGCGGCTTGGCCGGTGAATGTTTATATTCGAACCGGGGGTAAACGTAAGGGGGGCAGGCCCCTACAGTGCACGAGTCTGGCTCGCAGCTTTTTGCACGAGTCTGGCTCGCGGCTTTGCCGTAAGGGGGGCAGGCCCCTACGGTGCCCAAGCAACGTTGAGGCAATGTGCCCAAGCAACGCTGAGGCGAGGTGCCCAAGCAACGTTGAGGCCATGTGCCCAAGCAACGCTGAGGCGAGGTGCCCAAGCAACGTTGAGGCCATGTGCCCAAGCAACGCTGAGGCGAGGTGCCCAAGCAACGTTGAGGCCATGTGCCCAAGCAACGCTGAGGCGAGGTGCCCAAGCAACGTTGAGGCCATGTGCCCAAGCAACGCTGAGGTGAGGTGCCCAAGCAACGTTGAGGCCATGTGCCCAAGCAACGCTGAGGCGAGGTGCCCAAGCAACGTTGAGGCCATGTGCCCAAGCAACGCTGAGGCGAGGTGCCCAAGCAACGTTGATGCCATGTGCCCAAGCAACGCTGAGGCGAGGTGCCCAAGCAACGTTGAGGCCATGTGCCCAAGCAACGCTGAGGCGAGATGCCCAAGCAACGTTGAGGCAATGTGCCCAAGCAACGCTGAGGCGAGGTGGTCTTTTGAGCTGCATTGGTCGATGAGAAGCAATTTTCGTGAATCGAGATTCGCTGCTTGCAAATGAAATTGTAGTAAAATTGCTTGTGCCCATCTTGTACATAAGATGGTAGTAGGATAGTTTGCGCGAGTCTAGGCTCGCGACTTTTACATGATAAGATGAACTAAAATCATTGATAAAAGCGGCGCAGATTCTGCGCGTTCCAGGTGCGTGGGAGCGTCTTTCCCTCCGCCGTTCTGAGCTTGAAGGTTCCTGGTTTCACGGTTGCGGTGACCACATAAGGTCCTTCCCATGCTGGTGAGAGTTTGTCTTTCTGTGGACCTTTCCCGGCTGCTTCAATGCTGCGTAAGACGAGATCTCCGACGTTGATTGGTCGGGGCTTCACCCTTCTGTCGTAGAGCCGGGCCACACGCCTTTGGTAGATGGCGACGCGCTGGGCGGCGTGGTCTCGAGTTTCGGAGATTAAGTCGAGATTTTGGCGGAGTAGTTCGTCATTCTTGCTGGGATCGAAAGTCAGCACCCGGATGCTTGGTACTCCGATGTCGACGGGAATGACGGCTTCGGTCCCGTAGCAGAGGTTGTATGGGGTCTCTCCTGTTGGAGTCCTTTCCGTCGTGCGGTATGCCCACAGTACATTTGGGAGCGCATCCACCCATTGCCCCCCGGCTTCTTCAAGACGCGTCTTTAGCCCTTTGAGGATGGTGCGGTTGGTGACTTCTACCTGCCCATTTGTCTGTGGGTGTGCTACGGCGGTGTGGCGGAGATTGATCTTTAGGTCATCGCACATTTTGGTGAATGATTTCCCGGTAAACTGGGTGTCATTGTCGGCGATGATAGCTGCTGGGATTCCAAAGCGGCAGATAATGTTCTTCCAGACGAACTGCTTAGCATTCTCCTCCGTGATCTTTGCCAGGGGCTCAGCTTCCACCCACTTGGTGAAGTAGTCGATTGCTAGGATGATGAATTTTCTCTGCCCCGATGCCAGTGGTAGGGGGCCGAGGAGATCAATCCCCCACTGTGCGAAGGGCCATGCACTCTGGAGCGCGGTGAGCGCAACTGGGGGCTGGTGAGGTACATTTGCGTGAAGCTGACAGCTCCTGCACTTCTGAACGAGCTCTGCCGCGTCTTTCTTCATTGTTGGCCAATAGAAACCTTGGCGCAAGATTTTCTGGGCTAGCGCCTTTCCTCCCAGGTGCTCTCCGCAGACCCCTGCGTGTACCTCTCGCAAGGCGTAGTCTGCTTCACCGGTTGGTAAGCACTTTAGATAGGGACCTGAGAACGCCCGCTTGTAGAGTTCCCCATCTATGATGGTGTACGATGCTGCCCGCATTCGTAGCCTGCGCGCTTCCAAGCGATCCTCGGGGAGGTGCCCCTGCTCGAGGTAAGCTCGTAGAGGGGTCATCCAAGAAGGTTCTTCCTCATCGATGGCTGCAATCTCCCATGGCCCTGGGATACTTGGGGCCATGATTTCTTCCACGCGGCGTCTCCGCGACTGATAGCTGGATGGTGAAGTTGCCAACTTTGAGAGCACGTCAGCTCTAGAATTCTGCTCCCGGGGCACGTGCAGGATTTGATATGACGGGATCTTCTGAAGGAGTGACTTTACGCATGTGAGGTAATGCGCCATCTGGTCTTTCTTGGCCTCATAATCTCCCTCAACTTGCGAGACTACAAGCTGGGAGTCGGCGCGAATTGTCAAGCTTTCCACCTTACAATCGATGGCGAGCCGGAGGCCGGCGATCAAAGCCTCGTACTCCGCGACGTTGTTGGTTGCTGCGAACTTCAGCCTGAGGCCAT
Organism: Dactylorhiza incarnata; assembly: GCA_033032865.1. Classification (NCBI taxonomy): domain Eukaryota; kingdom Viridiplantae; phylum Streptophyta; class Magnoliopsida; order Asparagales; family Orchidaceae; genus Dactylorhiza; species Dactylorhiza incarnata. Next base: position 2,363,636 of record JAWHQI010000110.1, on the reverse strand, counting down.
ATTCTAGAGTAATCTCCTCGGGGCTTATGAGGAGCAGTCCTGCTCCAGCTCCCTCAGCTCCTGAGGCGCCGTCGACGTAAAGAGTCCAACGGGGTGCGGCGACATCTTTGGCAGGAGTTTCTTCCGGTGGAATAGTGTATTCCACAACAAAATCAGCGAGCACTTGTGATTTGATATCTGGCCGGGGCAAGAATTGGATGTCTAATTCGCCAAGCTCTACTGCCCATTTCACAAGTCTCCCCGAGACTTCTGGCTTTTGGAGGATGGCTCGCAGCGGGAGCTGGGTTAGTACTTTCACTGTGTGTGCCTGGAAATAGGGTTGAAGCTTTCGCGCCGAGAAGACGAGTGCTAAGGCCGTTTTTTCTGCTGCCGGATACCTGGTTTCGGTATCGGTGAGGACCTTGCTGAGGTAGTAGATCGGCCGTTGTACTCCTCCTTCATCTTTCACAAGAACTGAACTGAGGGCCGCAGGCGAAACTGCGAGGTATAAGAACAGGGCTTCCCCGGGGATCGGCTTTGACAGAAGCGGCGGCGAGGCCAGGTACTGCTTGAGGAGCTCGAAGGCCGTCTGGCACTCGTCCGTCCACTGGAACCCAGTGTGGCTTGCTCTCCGGAGAACTTTGAAGAAAGGGAGGTACTTGTCCCCTGTCCTCGACAGGAAGCGGGACAGCGCGGCGATCCTCCCGTTTAGGCGTTGCACTTCCTTGATTGAGCGAGGCGGCGATATGTCCTCCAACGCCTTGATCTTCTCGGGGTTAGCTTCGATTCCCCGGTGGGTCACCATGAAACCCAGGAACTTCCCCGCCGTCACACCAAACGCGCATTTGTTGGGGTTGAGCCGCATCTGGAAGCGACGAAGAAGCTGAAAGCACTTTCCCAAGTCTTTCAAATGGTCGCGACGGTGGATGCTCTTTACCAGCATGTCATCCACGTATACCTCCATCATCTCCCCGATGAGGTCTTTGAAGACTTTATTCATCAGTCTCTGGTATGTTGCTCCGGCGTTTTTAAGGCCGAACGGCATCACTTTGTAGCAGTAGACCCCTTTATCGGTGCGGAAGGCGGTGTGCTCCTCGTCCGCGGGATTCATTCTTATCTGGTTGTAGCCTGAGTACGCATCCATGAAGCTGAGCAGCTCGTGGCCGGCCGTTGCGTCGACGAGTTGATCAATCCTCGGGAGAGGGAAACTGTCCTTCGGGCATGCCTGGTTCAGGTTGCTGTAGTCGACGCACATCCTCCACTTTCCGGACGCCTTCTTTACCATCACCACGTTAGCGAGCCACGTGGGATAATCCGCCTCGCGGATGAACCGCGCCTCCAGGAGCTTCGTTACTTCTTCTTCGATTGCCTTTACTCGCTCGGGGGCGAAGTTCCTCTTCTTTTGGATCACGGGCCTGCAGGCGGGGTTAATGTTTAATGAGTGAAAAATGACTTCAGGATCTACTACAGACATGTCTTCCGGGCTCCAGGCGAAAATGTCCCCGTTCTCTTGCAGGAAGGTCGTGATTCTTTCTCGCTCTTCGGACGTCAAGAGAGACCCGATCTGGACAGTCCGGGTTTGATCTTGCTGGGAGAGCGGCACTTTCACTATTCCTTCGACGGGTGCTCCTCGCTGAAGAGTGGCTTCGTCCCGCAGGTCGAAGTTGTCGATGTTGAGAGTCATCGCCCTTGCCGGTTGAGCTTGCTTCAGGTAACAGGTCCTGGCCGCCTCCTGGTTTCCACGAACGACCCCGACTCCGGCAGCGGTCGGAAACTTCATGGCTAAATGTGGGATTGATGGGATGGCTCCGAAGACGGATTGGAGAGGTCTTCCGAAAATCGCGTTGTAGGCGGAGTTTGACTCCACGACTACGAACTGGACGTTGTGAGTTATCTGTCTGGGGAACTCGCCTAGTGTTACCGGAAGGGTGATCATGCCCTGGACCGGGACGGGGCGATTATCAAAACCGTAGATGGGCCCCGCTGCCGGGCTGAGGTGCTCCCTGGTGAGGTTCATGTTTTGCAGAGTAGAGAGGAACAGGACGTCGACTGAGCTCCCGTTGTCGACCAGTATCCTTTTGACATTGAAACAGGGATCCCCGATCCCGGCGCTGATCACGAGCGGGTCTTGGTGTGGCAGCCGTAATCCCTCGAGGTCTTCATCTCCGAAGGCAATGGCGGTGTCTTGCTTCAACTTTTTATCTTCATGGTCTCTCTCTGGCCTAGCGATGGAGAGAATTTGTGCGGCGAGGTTAGGAGACCCGGCTATAGTCTCGACCTGCCCTACCATCGGCATTCCGGCTGCTGTGCCGCGAGGTGCAGGAGGCTGATCTCTGGGCTCCCTAGGTTGTTGCGGTTGATTCGGCAGCTGACCTTGCAGGAACCTTCCAAGGAGTCCTTGCCTGACGAGGCGTTCAATTTCCTCCTTTAACCTTGCGCATTCTTCGGTCGTGTGCCCAGCTCCCCTATGGAACTCGCAATACTTTGAGTGGTCGGTTCTCTCATTTTGGTTTAGCGGCCTCGGCCTACGGAATGCCGGATTTTCTTGAATGGCGTAAAGCACATTGGTTCGCGATGTGTTGAGGGGAGTTTAATTCAGCGGTGGTCGGGGACCCTGGTCCCTTCGGAGATCCCGACCACGATTAGGGTTCCGGCGCTCTTCCGTACGCCGCTCTTCCTGCCTTCTGGGCGCTTGCTCCGATCCTTTCTTCCTCTTCAGACTTCCCTCGAACTGCTGGCGATGCGCCTCGATGGCTTCGTCTGCCGCTATCTGTGCCTCCACTCGATGCACGAGGTCCGGGTAATTTGGAACTGTCTCCCTCATTAGAGCGGAATAGAAGCCGCCCGGGCGGAGCCCTCCCAGGAAGACACCGCGTAGAAGCTCGGGGTCGGTTCCTGGTATTTGTCGCGCCTCAGTGGTGAAGCGGCGGAAGAATTCTTTAAGGGTCTCTCCCTCGTTCTGGCGGATCCCCAAGAGATGAGAGGGATCTCGGACGATTCTTCGGTTGGCGACGAACTGATCTGTGAACCGTCGGGCCAGCTCGGTGAAGTTGTTGATGGATCCTTCTCGCAGGGAGTGAAACCAGGTGCGAGCTTGCCCCTTGAGCGTTGCTGGGAACACCTGACACAGGAGCTGATCGGCAGCGTTGTAGATCCTCATGATGGTGGTGAAATGATTGATATGCTCCAGTGGATCCTCCGTCCCGTCAAACGACTCGATGCTAGGAAGCTTGAAGCCGTGTGGAACCGGATGGGCCAGGAGTTGCTGCGACAAGGGGGAGCCGTGACGTAGAGGGCGGCGGGCGAAGATGCCCCGGCGTCCAGCTTGTCCATACTCCTCAGCGATTACATCGCGGATCTCCTCGCGGGTGGGCCCTCTTATGGCTTGGTTGATCCCGGCTCCTTGCTGATGGTGCAAGGGTTCTTCCCTAGTTCCCCTGCCAGGACGGGCTGGGCGCGCGGAACTGGCTGCATCCGAGTAGTCTTCTTCGTACACTTCTTCTTCGCGAGCGGCTTCCCTAAGGGGGGCGCGATTAGGGACCAAGGGAGGTGGGATGACTGGTGCGGCAGGTGGAACAGGGGCTTCCAGGTTTCTGAGGAGAGTCAGCATTTCAGTTTGCTGCTCTTCCATCTGACGTACACGTCCTTCTAGCGTGACAACAGGCGCTAAGGGGACATCTTCGGCTGGAGGTGCGTTGATGAGTGAATGAGATGGAGCGGGTTCAACGCGTCCTCCTGGGACGGAGCCGTTAGTGGTGCGGGCACTTCTTCTGGCCATGGCTGTTGGTCACGAGTATTGCCGCGGGGCGAATACTGTCTTCGGAGAACTTTCGCAGAGTTTGGGGAACACTCCGTTCCCACAGACGGCGCCAAACTGTTGCGGCTTCTCAACGCCCTCGGTAGACCGGTTTCAACTCGGTCCGTCTTAGCCCGGGCGGTCGAGCGCGCACACAGTCAGAATGTTGCAGAGAGTAAATGCTGAAAATGGTACACACAGAACTTTAGCGTGGAAAACCCTCCAAAGGGTGAAAAACCACGTGGCCAGGGCTGTGCTGGCCGAAATCCATTATGTTATGCTGTTACAGTGCTTCCTTGGTGAATGCGAGGGCGACAGGCCGCGCCTCGTTACAATTATGGGAGAGAGAGAAAGAAAGAACTCCGTGGGTGACAGGCCACCGCTTAGGAGTTGAGCGCCCTGCTGCGCGTCTGGTGCGGCTGTGCACTGGCTGGGTGAGCACTTCGCGGAGCACCTTGGCTTTGCTGTTCGGGTTCGGGGTGCTCGCCTTGAATGGCGCAGCACTTCTTCTCAGGCGAGAGGCGTTCGCAGGAGGAACCTGTCAGTTAGTAAAAATGAAGTGGCGGAGTGGCGGAATGTAGAGAGAGAAGCTCTGAAGAGGAAATGAAGAGAGAGAGAGAGTCTGGGAGAGAATGAGAGAATGAATCCAAATGAAGACCCTTGGGGGTCTATTTATAGGCTTGGAAGGTGGAAGTTACGGTGGTTACGCGGATAACCACCAAATGGAAGGCCGAGATCGTTGGCGACGATTGAAGGGTCGTGATCGCGCGAGGCGATCGGAGGGCCGTCAGGGCCTCGGTGAGATCCGACGGTGGAGGGTGAAGGGCGGCGACGGCGGTGGCCGGCCATGGCCGCCGTCCATGAAGGGGGCGGAGGCCGGCGGCGGCCGGCCGGCGGTTGGCGGCCGGCCGGCGGTGGTGGCCGGCCGGCGGTTGGCGGCCGGCCGGCGGTGGTGGCCGGCTGGCGGTGGCCGGCCGGAGGCGGCCGGCGGCCGGCCGGCGGTTGGCGGCCGGCCGGCGGTTGGCGGCCGGCCGGCGGCGGTGGCCGGCCGGCGATGGCCGGCCAGCGGTTGGCGGCGGCCGGCCGGCGGTTGGCGGCGACCGGCCGGTGGCGGCCGGTGGTTGGCGGCGGTTGTCCGACGGCGGTTGGTGGTGGTTGCGATCCCGCGCGGGGCGGTTGGGATCCCGCGCGAGGTGGTTTGGATCGGTGCGCGGTGGTTTGGATCCGCCGCGCGGGAGTGGGATCCGGTGTGTGAAGGTGGGATCCGGCGTGCGGTGGTTTCGGGATCCGCCGCGCCGTAATGGGATTTGATGTGCGGGAATGGGATCCGGTGTGTGGTGGTTACGGATTTTTCCATATATAGAGGGGGAACCCATCAATATAATTGAAGAAATATATTTTAAAAAAATTCATTACAATGTAAATATTTTATTTCTATTTAGACATATTTTCAAAAAAACTTTGAAAAATATAAACATATTTTCTATATATTTACACAAATTGTATAAAAAATTATTTAAATTATGAAAATAATATAAAAAAAGTTAACATTAATATACTTAAATTTTTTTTTTTATATTTGGTAATTAAATTTTATAAATGAATTAGCATTCCGCCCACACAAAAAATTTATCCAGTGTCTGTCACTACATATAATATATACAAGTAACAGTGCACAGAAGATCCTCTTGCAGCCGTGACAATACCCAAGCCGCGACAGTCCCTGCCTCGTGCACACCATTATGAAACATTATTTGTTGATGGTTATGATGATCAACATTCAAATTTACTTAGAATCCAACCATAAAAAAAATCAAATTTATTTGGCTCACCATGTACAACAGATCACTGCCATCTTCAAAAGCTCATCTTTTACAACACTATTAGTATCACCGCATCACACTAGAATATTAGAATTTTATTAATATATAAAATGAGGGTAGTTATCAGAAACTCTTCTCGAAGTTTGCGTAATTACAATTTTCACCTATCTAATTTTTGAAATTACAATTACTCCTCTCAATATTTACTTTTCATAACATCCATGCACAAAAAGACCACCCTGTTGCGGGTCGCTCGGGTGCTCTGGTAGACCGGTCAAATTGAACCACCTTAGCTCGGAAGCGAATCGAGCGCGCAAACATTCAATTAGAGATTCGTTGAGTACACTGAGACTTTTTAACGTGGAAAATCCGGAAAGGGTAAAAAACCACGCGGCCGGAGCTGTGCCGACCAAACTTCACTATCTTCTGAGAGCTTACAATTAGGTACTTAGAAGTCGAGCGCGACAGGCCGCCGCTCGTTACAATAATAGAGAGAGAGAGAGTTCCGAGGGTGACAGACCACCTCTCGGAAAACTAAGTCTTTTTCCTTCTGAGAACTGTGGGGAACAAAAGTGAGAATGCTCTGGAGGACAAAAGTGAGGATGCTGAGTAGCCTTTCGTGATGAAGGAAATCTCCTGGTCCACAAAGGAGATCTTCAAGCGCCGAAGGAGAATTTCGTGAAAATCTTCAAGGAGCTCTCCCGGGTGTAGAAGGCAAGGTCCTCTCAAATGAAGGTTCTGGGCTCCTTTTATAGCTTTGGCCGGGGGTAGCCCGGTAATTTCGCCGTTGTAACCACCGTAACCACCTGGCGGACGAATCGCGTTTTCCGGTTCAGAGCACACGGATCGCCATTTTTCGTAAATGACCGTCTCGCCCCCGGGCAGTTCGGGCGGTTCAGGCAGTTCGGGCAGCTTCGTTGAAGGCGAAAAAGGCGACAAGTCGTTCCTGCAATCTGAGAAATTAGAAAGACAAAAAGTGAGCGTGCCCGAAATGTGAAAGTGCTCTGAGCGCGCTCAAAAGCGTTCTGAGCGCGCAACGAACGGAGAAGCAATCTAAGTGAACGGAGAGGCGTTCTGAGAGCGCAACGAGCGCGGGAGCGCTCTGAGCGCGCAACGAACACGAGAGCGTTCTGAGTGAACGGAGAGGCGTTCTGAGCGCGCAACGAGCGCGGGAGCGCTCTGAGCGCGCAATGAACATGAGAGCGTTCTGAGTGAACGAAGATGCGTTCTGAGCGCGGAATGAGCGTGGAGGCGGTCTGAGCGCGCGGTGAACGCAGAGGCGTTCGAAGCGGAATCCGGAACCCGAAGAGCAGGCGACGAGTCAGAAGAGGGGGGATTTGCCCTAACCCCACTACATGGGAGAGTGGCTTGGCCGCGCCCTAAGGGGGGCACGGCGCAGCCACACCCGAGGGGGGTGCGGCTTGGCTTGGCCGAACCCCAAGGGGGTGCGGCTTGGCTTGGCCGCACCCCAAGGGGGTGCGGCCGGGCCGCACCCAAGGGGGTGCGGCCAAGCCAAGCCGCACCCAATGGGGGTGTGGCGTGGCCGCCGAACCCCACATGGGGTGCGGCAAGGGCGCACCCCTCATGGGGTGCGGCTTGGCCGCACCCCACGTGTGGTGCGGCCGGGCCGCACCCCACACTGGGTGCGGTTTGGCCGTACCCCCTACTATGGGTGGTGCGGCTATTCGCACCCCACTAGTGGGGTGCGGGCTAATCGCACCCCAGTAGTGGGGTTTGACTATGGTGGCGCGCGGTGCGTTCCGCGCGTGCTCTCGCACTGGCGATTGGCGGCGAAAATGGTGTGTTCGGTTTCTCCAACTCGAGCGATCATGCGTTGACCGTTGACCCCACCTCTCTTTAGTGGAGTTTTCTCTAGACGCACCCCAAGGCCTTTATGGATGTCTAACATAAGCCCCCCAAACCTTCGGAGTCCGAATTTCTGCGTGGAGGAGTTCGGAGGTTTTGATTTTTCTGTGGCGGCAATTTGGATCATCGTCATCTTCGTGCGACGTGGCGGAAGTCGACGCTCGGCTCTAATTGTGGGAGAAACTTTCATTTCGTCTTGATCGACTTCAGGTTTGCTGCCCAGCGATTGCATCGGAGATTGCAGCGAGCTTGCCGCCCCGTGATTATGTCGGATATCGTGACGAGCTTGTCGTTTAGCGTTGAAGCCCGAACAGTTTGATGGCCTTTTACAAAATAACGGATGAGTCTGCGTGGGTCCAAGCCCACGGCTTTTTTCATAGTAGAAGATATGTCCGCTCGAGTTTGAGCTCGCAGCTTTTTACATAATAAAAGATAAGTTTGCGCGAGTCTGAGATCGCGGGTTTTTACATAATGAAAGATAAGTTTGCGCGAGTCTGAGCTCGCGGCTTTTTACATAATAAAATATAAGTTTGCGCGAGTCTGAGCTCGCGGCTTTTTACATAATAAAAGATAAGTTTGCGCGAGTCTGAGATCGCGGTTTTTTACATAATGAAAGATAAGTTTGCGTGAGTCTGAGTTCGCGGCTTTTTACATTATAAAAGATAAGTTTGCGCGAGTCGGAGCTCGCGGCTTTTTTCATAATAAAAGATAAGTTTTTGTCGGTGAAGAGCGTACGTATTGAAACCGTGGACGAACGTAAGTGGGGCAGACCCTTATGACGTCGGAACCTTACCGCGGTGGAGAAGGGCGAACCTTCAATCGACGACAGTTAGAGATTGTTGTGAGCGCGCTGCCCGTAGGCAGTTGATGTTCATTAGCGCGCTGCCTGGAGGCAGGTGCTGTTCACTAGCACCCTGCCTGGAGGCAGGTGCTGTTCATTAGCGCACTGCCTTGAGGTAGGTGCTGTTCATTAGCGCACTGCCTGGAGGCAGGTGCTGTTCATTAGCGCACTGTCTGGAGGCAGGTGTTGTTCATTAGCGCACTGCCTGGAGACAGGTGGTGTTCATTAGCGCACTGCCTCGAGGCAGGTGTTGTTCATTAGCACACTGCCTTGAGGCAGGTGCTGTTCATTAGCGCATTGCCTGGAGGCAGGTGCTGTTCATTAGCGCATTGCCCGAAGGCAGGTGCTGTTTATGCAAATGTACGTTTTTACGTAATTTCGATAGCGCAGGAAATGACATGCATGGAATGATTAACTTTAAAAACAATTAGTAGTGGCAATTTACACACAGTTTTTATAGAAACAAAGTTGACAGAATATTTTAGTGGCGCTGGTAGAGCCCCGCTGACGGGTATGAAGCTTTCTCCTGGGATGACTGCCTTAAGGGTTGCTCCCGGTCCTTCCTGGCAGGCCGTTAGCTGATCTCCTGCTAGCCGAATCGTCGCCTAGTCTCGTAGGAATTTCCCCAGTAGGCCTTGTTTGACGAGACGCTCGATTTCATCCTTAAGTTTGGAGCAATTTTCCGTGTCATGTCCTTGTCCACAATGGAACTCACAATATTTTGTCTGGCCCCCCGCGTTTTTAGCGAGGGGTCTGGGCTTGCAGAGCGTCTGGTTGTCTTTGATTGCGTACAGTACGTTAGTCCTGGTAGTGTTCAGGGGAGTATAGTCCCGATGTTGGCGAGATCCTCGGTCTCGGCTGCGGTTGTCGTAATGCTTGTTTTTCTTATTGGGAACTGTCTACTGTAGCGACTCCTCTTTCTTCCTCTTCGAGCTCCCCTCGAACGGCCGGCGGTGCGCTTCAATTGCCTCATCTGCTGCTATCTGGGCCTCGACTCGCTGAACGAGGTCAGGATAACTTGGTACAGTTTCTCTCATTGGAGCTGAGTAAAAGCCACTTGGGGGAGACCTCCAAGGCAGACTCCTCGCAAAAGCTCGGGGTCGACCCCCGGGATCTGCCGAGCCTCCGAGGTGAAGCGTCGGAAAAAAATCTTTGAGAGTCTCTCCGTCATTTTGGCGGATTCCTGAAAGATGGGAGGGATCTCGGACAATCCTACGATTGGCGATGAACTGGTCCACGAACTGCTGCGCCATTTTTGCGAAGTTGTTGATGGCCCCATCTCGTAGGGAGTGGAACCAAGTGCGCGTTTGTCCTTTACAAAATGCCGTAAACACTTGACAGAGGAGCTGTCAGGGGCGCAGTAAATCCTCATGATGGTGGTGAAGTTATTGACATGTTCTAATGGGTCGTCCGTCCCATCGAACGTTTCGATGTTGGGAAGCTTGAAACCGTTTGGAACTGGATGGGCCAGGACTTGAGGCGATAGTGGGGAGCTGTGGTGTGCGGGACGGCGGGCGAGAGCTGCGCGTCGCCCCACCTGGACGTATTCTTCTCCTCTATCATATCGCGTATTTCTTCTCGTGTGGTTCTTTCTACTGCTCGGCCAGGGACAGCTCTTCCTGGGAAACGGTGATGGTGGTCATCTCCTGGGCCTCTGGCTGGGGGAGCAGGATGGGTGGAGCTTGCTGCGTCAGAGAATTCTTCTGAGGCTTCTTCCTCTCAAACGACCTCCTCGTTCTGGGCATGACTCGGAGCTGGGGGCGGCGGAACATTCAACGCTGGCGGTTGAACGGGAACTCGAGGAGCCCCGAGATTTCTTACAAGAGCCAGCATCTCGGCTTGCTGTTCTTCAATCTGCCGCATGCGCCCTTCCATTATTGTTGCGGGCGCAGACACTGCCTCTTCTGTGAGAGGCGCATTGATAAGCGAGTGGGAGGGAGCGGGGTCGATGCGTCCCTCCGGGATTGATCCTTCAGTAGTGTGAGCACTTTTTCTTGTCATTGCAATTGGTGGCGAAGCGCTTCCTTCAGTGAGTCTTTGCAGAGTTCTGGGAATCATTTCCCACAGACGGCGCCAAACTGTTGCGGGTCGCTCGGGTGCTCTAGTAGACCAGTCAAATTGAACCACCTTAGCTCGGAAGCGAACCGAGCGCGCAAACAGTCAATTAGAGATTCGTTGAGTACACTGAGACTTTTTAACGTGGAAAATCCGGAAAGGGTAAAAAACCACGCGGCCGAAGCTGTGTCGACCAAACTTCACTATCTTCTGAGAGCTTACAATTAGGTACTTAGAAATCGAGCGCGACAGGCCGCCACTCGTTACAATAATAGAGAGAGAGAGTTCCGAGGGTGACAGACCACCTCTCGGAAAGCTTAGTCTTTTTCCTTCTGAGAACTGTGGGGAACAAAAGATAGAATGCTCTAGAGAACGAAAGTGAGGATGCTGAGTCGCCTTTCGGGATGAAGGAAATCTCCAAGTCCACGAAGGAGATCTTCAAGCGCCGAAGGAGAATTCCGTGAAAATCTTCAAGGAGCTCTCCCGGGTGCAGAAGGCAAGGTCCTCTCAAATGAAGGTTCTGGGCTCCTTTTATAGCTTTGGACGGGGGTAGCCCGGTAATTTCGCCGTTGTAACCACCGTAACCACCTGGCGGACGAATCACGTTTTCCGGTTCAGAGCACACGGAGCGCCATTTTTCGTAAATGACCGTCTCGCCCCGGGGCAGTTCGGGCGGTTCGGGCAGTTCGGGCAGCTTCGTTGAAGGCGAAAAAGGTGACAAGCCGTTCCTGCAATCTGAGAAATTAGAAAGACAAAAAGTGAGCGTGCCCGAAATGTGAAAGTGCTCTGAGCGCTCAGAAGCGTTCTGAGCGCGCAACGAACGGAGAAGCAATTTGAGTGAACGGAGAGGCGTCCTGAGTGAACGGAGAGGCGTTCTGAGCGCGCAAAGAGCGCGGGAGCGCTCTGAGCGTGCAACGAACACGAGAGCGTTCTGAGTGAACGGAGAGGCGTTCTGAGCGCGGGAGCGCTCTGAGCGCGCAATGAACACGAGAGCGTTCTGAGTGAACGGAGAGACGTTCTGAGCGCGCGGTGAACGCGGAGGCGTTCTGAGCGCGCGGTGAACGCGGAGGCGTTCTGAGCGCGCGGTGAACGCGGAGGCGTTCTGAGCGCGCGGTGAACGCGGAGGCGTTCTGAGCGCGCGGTGAACGCGAAGGCGTTCTGAGCGCGCGGTGAGGCGTTCTGAGCGCGCGGCGAACGCGGAGGCATTCTGACCGCGCGGTAAACGCGGAGGCGTTCTGAGCGCGCGGTGAACGCGGAGGCGTTTTGAGCGCGCGGTGAACGCAGAGGCGTTCGAGGCGGAATCCGGAACCCGAAGAGCGGGCGGCGAGTCAGAAGAGGGGGGATTTGCCCTAACCCCACTACAGGGGAGATTGTCTTGGCCGCGCCCTAAGGGGGGCACGGCGCAGCCGCACCCGAGGGGGGTGCTGCTTGGCTTGGCCGCACCCCAGGGGGTGCGGCTCGGCTCGGCATGGTCGCACCCCTCACGGGGTGCGGTCGGGCCGCACCCCACACGGGGTGCGGTTTGGTCGTACCCCCTACTATGGGGGGTGCGGCTATTCACACCCCACTAGTGGGGTGCGGGCTAATCGCACCCCAGTAGTGGGGTTTGACTATGGCGGCGCGCGGCGTGTTCCGCGCGTGCTCTCGCATTGACGATTGACGGCGAAAATGGTGTGTTCGGTTTCTTCAACTCGAGCGATCATGCGTTGACCGTTACCGCACCTCTCTTTATTGGAGTTTTCTCTAGACGCACCCCAAGGCCTTTATGGATGTATAACACACCCTAAGATTTACTCTGATTGTTATGAAATATAAACATTAAAAGGGTAATTGTAATTTCAAAAGTCAGGGAATGACTGTTGTAATTACGCAAATTTTGAGGGAAGGTCCAATAAATAACCCTATATATAATGTAAGTAATCTAAGAAGCACAAAATGATAAAAAAGTTATATTTATAAAAAAAAATAGAATGGCATTTACAAAATAATCTTGACAATTATATCGAGTTGTGATATTAGCACCCCGATTCTCACTATTCATACCCAAAGAATTAGACTAAAATCCTCATTTTAATCAAAGTCATATGGTTTGCACCCCACTCCTGTCACGCGTCGAGCTTTCAGAAAGAAGCCCTTCTGCACGCCTAAACTTCATGCGGCCTTATTAGGATGCAATGCCAGAAGATTTTATCTACGCCGAGAATCTTCCCCGGTCGAATGTCTTGGCGGCCGTGCGATCATGTCGCATTGACTTTGAGTCAAGTTGGGCGCTCTATTTCTTCATCGCTAAGAAAATAGTCGTGAAGGCAGCTAGAAAGACGACGTTGTCGGCTGCTTTTGGAGAAGTTGATTGTGTGTAATCGTCGATTATGCTCATTTCAGGCGGCATGGCCGCGCTGTTTGGCCCTGTTATTATTTGGTTCGTATATACCTTTAATGTATATCTATCTATCAATCTATCTATATATATTAAGTTATATATATATATATATATAAAGATATAAATAATAGGATTTAGGTTTAGGTTATATAAAACCCCCACCACCTTAAGTATTGGGATTAGCAGACGCATGCTTTGGAAAAAGGTGCCGCCTCCCTCTCTCTACTTTCTCTCTCTCGCTCGTGCACTCGGAGAGGCCGCCGGCCTTGGGTGTTGTCGCCGGTCTTGGAGGAGATAGCCGCCGGTCGTTGAGAAAGAGCGTTGTCGCCGGTCTTGGAGGAGATAGCCGCCGGCGTTGGTGGAGAGACGTGGCGTTTGGAGACGTGCGTTTGTGCAGTTAGCCTTGGTGGCGTTTGGTCTCCGGTGGTGGTTGCGGTTGAACATCGGACCTCGACGTTGAAGGTTCGTTGAACCTTGTGCGTCCGCTAGGCTGATTGCAGTCCAGATCTTCTACACGCTCGCGGATTGTGCGCGTCCGGCGCATCTGCGGTGTTTCACCGGACGGTCATTTCTTCTCCTGTTATTTCTTGTAATTGCATTTATATATTGTCTGATTTAATATATATTTGTGGTTGTGCGCCGGCGGGTTTTGCCGGGCGCAGTTTTGATCTTATTTTGTATTCTTGTTACCTGCATTATTTTATAGCCGTGCATGCGTTTGTACCAGATTTTACAAGACAGCAACTCGCGAGCATTCGACAAGTTAGGCGAGTTCATGCTAGGCGAGTTCTCTACTCGCCCATAGGCGAGTTGCAGAGGCGAGTTCCAAAGGCGAGTTCATGCAGGCGACTTCTATACTTAGCATAGGCGAGCTCCTTCCTTATTCGCCCATAGGCGAGCTCCTTCCTTACTCGCCATAGGCGAGCAACATCAAATAAGGCGACTTCAAGCAGGCGAGCAAGATTCTTCGTTACTCTCCCATAGGCGAGATCTATACTCGCCCATATGCGAGATCTCTACTCGCTCATAGGCGAGTTCTCTACTTGCGATGGTGGGTTCTCTACTTACAAGCTGGTGAGAATCTTGTGCCTAGTTCAAGGGAGGCGAGTTCAGGATGGTGAGTTCCTGAGAGACGATTTCAAGGGGCGCTTCCCCCTTGACCCTCGTCCGTTGACCGGGCAGCGGAACCCCCGAAAACTCTGCGTAGGGGGTTCTAATGTCAAAAGGAACACTCCCCCCCTCAGTTTCCTCTTTCTTCAATGCCAGTGATTTACATACATGTTCATACTTACGGGTGCTTTGATAAGCCCGTGAGTGCTTTTGTATGGCTAACAATCAGGGTGATCCATGACGAGTTCGCCACCAAGGGAAAGCACATAGACTGTCCCGCGAGTTCATATTCGCGATGATCTCCATCAAGGGCTTACATTCCACGAGGATGCTTACTCGTGACGACTTCAAGCTGGTATTCCGCGAGCTCCTACTCACGATGATCTTCGAGGTGCGCTCATATTCCACGAGGATGCTTACTCGTGACATCTTCAAGGTGGTATTCTGCGAGCTCCTACTCGCGATGATCTTCATCAAGGGCTTATATCCCACGAGGATGCTTACTCATGACGTCTTCAAGCTAGTATTCCGCGAGCTCCCACTCGCGATGATCTTCATCAAGGTCTTACATTCCACGAGAATGTTTACTCGTGATGTCTTCAAGCTATATTCCATGAGGATGCCTACTCATGACGTCGTCAAGATGGTATTCCACAAGCTCTTACTCGCGATGATCTTCTCCAACAGCCGACATTCCATAAGAGTTCTAAATTGGTCATGCTTGTGAGGTCATCGCTTCAACAACTATGCAGTTATGTTATTGGTTTAATCTCTTCAACGACTCATACTAGCAAGGATATCTCTAACTACTCACCTCTATGAGACGAGGAACTGCTCAGAAGTATCTAGAAGCTCGATGGGGAGATCAACTATTGTCGAGAAGCTCAACCTAAACTAGGAGGGACCTTTCATCGTTCAAGGAACATTCGAGATCGGAGGATACCGCCTGCAGAACCTTGAAGGGGGGCTGCTTGGGAGCACGTGGAGCAGTGATGACCTGAAGAGGTTCTATCCCTGAGCGGGAAGGTGTATTCTCCCCCTCCTTGTGTTTATTCCATATAAATAAAAATTCCCCGCCCCCTGAAATGTGGGCCGCGAAAGTTGTTTTTCTCTACTGGCAAGAGCTTCTCAAAGTAAGTAAAATAGGATCTCCACGACCGGTTGGGGGACAGGCCTCTGACTTGACTCTCATAAAAACCCAAGTCGGGTGATGGGACAGCGCCTCGGGAGTGAGTTCTCCTAAGACCAAGCTTCTGCATTGACGGTCGAGATCAGCTCCCCCCTTGAACGTTGGCCAAGTTACCCCCCCCCCCCCTGATTGCACTTCTCATCCGACTGAAGAGGTTATCAGAGTAGAATCTAGACACCAACCCCCCAACTCGGCGAAGTAATGATCAAATTTACTACCAGAGAGACTTGGAGGAGAGCAAAAAGCTCGCAGCAAAGTTAATCTCTTGTCAATTATTCCAATCATATGAGTTGGTGCGGTTAATCCCCTCTGATTGTTGAGTGACAGTATGAAGACTCTTCCGCAACTTGGCAACCGATTGGGGGACAGGCCTCCGACTCGACTCTCGTAAAAACCCAAGTCGGGTGGTGGGACAGCGCCTCGGGAGAGAGTTCTCCTAAGACCAAGCCTCTACATTGACGGTCGAGATCAGCTCCCCTCTTGCACGTTGGCCGAGTTACCCCCCGATTGCACTTCCCATCCGGATGGAGAGGTTATCAGAGGAGAGTCCGGACACCACCCCCCCCCCCCCCCCCAACTTGACGAAGAGATGACCGATTTGACCAACCAGCATTCAGCAAACACAATAAGATGTAGACCTCGGGATGATGTGTCTCCTTGGACCTCCTCCCCGACTGTCATTCCCTATTGGTTAACATCCAGCATCCGAATAAGATGAAGGTCTCGGGATGGTGTGTCCCCTTGGACCTCCCCGACTGTCGCTCCCTACTTGCTTTAACATGTTCTCACTCATATTATTATTACTGTGATTCTTGAAAACTTCTCAGCAGGGAGTGGAGACCTCGAGTGTGTGTCCAGAAGGACCCCCCGAGAGTCAAGCCCTATCCAGGCAATGCGATGAAATTCCGCTGAAGCTGTCATCGATTCACGTCACAAGTGGGTTAGAGGATGAGTATCCTGCTTAGCTCTCATAACATCCAGAGTGGGTGATGGGATAGTATATCGGGCTTTCGGTGCGTCCTCCTGAGACCAAGCCTCTGCACTGACGGTCGAGATCAACTCCCCCCATGCACGCTGGCCGAGCTACCCCCTGATTGTACTTCTCATTCGTCTGGAGAGATTATAAGGGCAGATTTGGAAGCCGCCCTCCTAGCCCGAAGTTGCTTACCCCCTCGAGTGAAAAGAAGTCATCGAGTTGTGGAGTTGTCGTAATCCAGGCTTCTGCCCGAGCCCTTCTCCAGCAAGCCGACTACTTGCCTCTTCGGATGACTCTTCTTATCCGCCTCCAGTTGAGCTCGGCTCTTGTGAGGTGTCGACCTCTTATCCGCCTCCAGTTGAGCTCGGATCCTGTGAGGTGTCGACCTTCTTTCCACCTCCAGTTGAGCTCGGCTCCTGTGAGATGTCGACATTCTATCCGCCTCCAGTTGATCTTGGCTCCTGTGAGGTGTCGACCTCTTATCCGCCTCCAGTTGAGCTCAGCTCCTGTGAGGTGTCGACCTCTTATCCACCTCCAGTTGAGCTCGGCTCCTGTGAGGTGTAGACCTCTTATCTGCCTCCAGTTGAGCTCGAATCCTATGAGGTTTCGACCTCTTATCTGCCTCCAGTTGAGCTCGGCTCCTATGAGGTGTCGACCTTCTTTCCACCTCCAGTTGAGCTCGACTCCTGTGAGATGTCGATCTTCTATCCGCCTCCAGTTGATCTTGGTGTTGAATTTGTTGAAGTGGAAGTGAAGGAGGCTTTTGGACCTAGGCGGTCTGGGAGGTGGTCGGGTGGTCTGATGTGACCGCACGACTTGGCGGTCTGTCTCTGCGGTCTGGCTTGTCTAAACCCACCTGCGGTCTCCCGGGTTGACCGTTGGTCTTGTCCAAAGTCTGCTGAAGGTGGAGCCGCGCGGTCTGTTTGTGACCGCGTGGCGGGTTGTCGTCTTCAGGGTCGCACGGTCTGTCTCTGATCGCGTGACGAGGTGTTCTCTTCAAGAACGTGCCGGTCTGGTGTGACCGCACGAGTTGTTCCCAGAATCCGGTCTGGTGGTTATCCAGAGGTTTCTGTTGGAATTCGCGGACTAAGGCTTCTTAGTCGCGCGGTCTCAGTTCGCGGTCTCAGGAGGAGACAGGAAGGCGAGCTGGTTGCTGTTTCGCGGTCTCAGAAGGAGACCGGCTTGCGGATAGGAGTTTGCGGTCTCGGGCGAACACAGGTGGTGAGCGACTTCGTGGCGGTCTGGCGATCTCCGTGTGGAGTGTTCAGACTAAGGGAGTAGCGATCTCCCTCGGTCTGGAATGAAGTCGGTGAGCTCACCAAAATGAAGCAGGAGGGCTGCTGCTGATCGCGCGGGTTGACCGTTAGGTCGGGCGGTCTGGGGGGGGTGGTGATCCTATCTCTAGGGTGGTGACCAGATCAGGTCTCACGCCTATAAATAGGAGCCACTGTTGCAGCAAAAGTAACACACCAAGTGTAAGCTGAGTTCGCTCTTGTTCTTGCGGTCTGTTTATTTCTGACCGGGCGGTCTCTGATTGAACTCTTATTGTGCAGCTTCTGCGGATAGTGTGGGCAGCAGCGATCACCTCTTCCTCTGAAAGTGTTCGGGCAGTCTGCGTCTTGGAGTTGTGGTGCTGGAGTTCGGGAGAATCAGGAGGTCGGCAGAAGGGAGCGGTCTGTGCAGCGGTCTGGTGGTGTTCTGTGGTACTCGGTGGACTAGCCGTGCAATGCTAGCTGGCAACAGCTGGCACGTGCGGCCGTTTGAGCTGTCACATTCATTCCACACGTGCTTTAAAGAGCAAATCTGGAAACGCGAAGGCCGACGGCAACTCCTTTCCTCCAGTAATGCTCCGTTAGCGCTCGTCGGCGTTCCCAGCTTGTAATATATCGGCAGTATTACAAGCACGTCCTTGTATAATACTCAAGGCTCTAGGCTGGGTAGCAGGAGCAACTTTTAATTTGTTATGAGCCCAAACGATGGATTCAATGAGTTCTTGCCAATAACCACGGCCGCTGAATAGAAACATTAAACTGAAAGCCCAGACAAAATGAGCACCTAAGAAAAAAAGACCATATGCAGATAATGAAGAACCATAAGACTGAATTACCTGAGATGCCTGTGCCCATAAGAAATCCCGGAGCCATCCATTAATAGTAATGGAACTCTGTGCAAAGGAGTTTCCTTAGGGTCCCAATTCCAATAAGAACCCCATGCTTCGTTAGCCCATACTGCTCCAGAAAGAATGCCTATGGTTAAAAAAGTAAACCCTAAACTAATGACACGATAACTCCAATAGTCTAAACGCTGAATTAATTGATATTTGTAAAAATTTTGAAATGAGAGAAAAGAAGTATTTTTAAAGACACTCCCTTTTTCTTTGAAATATTCCATCTCACCAAAGAAAAACGACTTCCTTAAACTGAAAAAATTCTTGTTTTTCAAAAAAAAATTGATATTCTTTTGAAATGTAATCACTATAAGAGCAACTGATAATAACGATCCACATAAAAGAGCTGCATAGCTCAATAGCATCATACTGACATGCATCAATTGCAACGATTCGATAGATGGCTCATTGGGATAGATGTAGATAAAAAATGCCCCCCTAGAAACGTATAGGAGGTTTTATCCTCATACGGCTGGTAGAACAATGGAAGGTGGACTTTCAAGAGGTCTTGGGATTGAGATGCTTACGTCGACTAACTTCAAGAAGTGGAAGTCGTGTATGCAGAGCTATCTTCTGGGTGAGGATCTATGGGAGGTTGTTGGAGGAGATGAGACAGAAGAGGTGAAGGCAACGAAAGCTGGTGATAACGGTCCGGCCGTGAGGGCGTGGAGAAAGACCAATGCCAAGGCCGAGTTCACTTTGAAGCGTGCCATCTCACCTGATATATTTGATCACATCTTAGGGTGTGGATTAGCTGCCGAGATCTGGAGAGCCATGGATGGGTTGTTTAACAAGAAGAATGTAGCGAGGCTACAGTTCTTAGAGAATGAGCTGGCAAGGTCGGCTCAGGGTGATCTTTCTATCTCAAATTTCTTTCTGAAGATGAAGAACCTCTGCGCTGAGATATCAGCACTGGATCCTGACGAACCAATTTATGAGGCGAAGCTGAAGAGGCACATCATCCGCGGCTTGCGAAAGGAATATGTGGCCTTTGTGACGTCAGTATAGGGTTGGGCTAATCAGCCGTCTCTGATAGAGCTGGAGAATCTGCTAGCGTCACAGGAAAGTCTGGCAAGGCAGATGGCGGGGGTGTCCGTGTCTGGGGGAGATGGCGAAGTGCTCTTCTCGGGGAAGAAGAAGAAGTGGGATATGAAGAAGAAGACCACCGGAGGCTTTGGGCCTTCAACTTCTGGGCAGCAGGAAAGGGGATATGCTCCCAAGGCTGACGGGAAGAAGAAAGGAGAAGGTCCGAAGTGCTACAAGTGTGGCAAGTTTGGCCACATCAAGAAAGACTGCAGAGTGGTTACTCAGCCAGGGCATGTTGCTGGAAAGGAGGAAGTGGAGATCAGGCAGATTGATGGAGGTTGGGGAGGAGCCTTCTCGGCTTCTGTTGAAGCATCGGCTTCTATCAACTATCAAAAGGACTGGATCGTGGACTCGGGGTGTGGTCGTCACCTCACCAGAGACGAGTCAATGCTTTCTTCTGCACAGCCCTATACAGGTAACAATGCAATCATTACTGCTGATAATACTGTGCATCCAGTCGAGAAGGTCGGGGTTGTTTCCTTGGGCAGTGATAGAGGGCCATTAACTTTGAAGAGTGTCTATCATGTGCCTGGTATGAGGAAAAACCTCTTCTCCGTGACCAACGCTGTTGACGCTGGATATCACGTTCTGTTCGACCCAACAGAAGTGAAATTTCTACGTAATATAGAGGCTGTGAAGGCCGAGGTCGTCCATGTCGGGAGGAGAGCGAAAGACTTGTTCGTTTTATCGACAAGTTCTTATGTCGACAAGATGAAGACGAATGATGGTGCCGTGATATGGCATGAGAGGTTGGGGCACGTAGGGATGGACAAGCTGAAAGCTATGGCGGTGAGAGGTCTGGTCAAGGGCCTGCCAAGTCTATCTTCCTACGGTGAAGGTCATGTTTGCGAGGGATGTCAGTTCGGCAAGTCTCATCGACTACCGTTTGACAAGCCGCAGACAAGGAGTAGTGTGCCGTTGGAGTGCATCCACGGTGACTTGATGGGACCAACTGCTACCCCAAGCCTCGGAGGCAGCATGTATATGCTGGTGTTGATCGATGATTACACCAGATATGTCTGGGTATATTTCCTGAAGGAGAAGGCGGAGGCGTTTGCCAAGTTTGTGGAGTTCAAGGAGCTCGTGGAGGGTCGGCTAAGACTGCGGGTGAAGAAGCCGAGGACTGACAACGGAGGGGAGTTCACCTCCAGTGAGTTCTCTACTTTTTGCAGGAAGGCGGGCATCCAGAGGGAGCTTACTTGTGCTCATACTCCACAGCAGAACGGAGTTGCAGAGCGGAAGATCCGTCATCTGACGGAGACCTGCAAGTGTTGGCTGCATGCCAAGAGTATCCCAAAGTCCTTCTGGGCGGAGGGAATGTCTTGTGCTGCCTACGTCATCAACAGGATGCCTCTAAGCCCCATCAACATGTTAACTCCGCATGAGATGATGTTCAAGGAGAAGCCAAGCGTGGCACACCTTCGGGTTTTTGGATCCACCTGCTATGTGCACGTTCCAGATGCGCTTCGTACGAAGCTAGATGCGAAAGCAAGGAAGCTAGTCTTCGTGGGATACGATGAGCGCAAAAAGGGATGGAAGTGCATGGACCCGGAGACGCGGAGATTTGTTGTATCTCGCGACGTCGTGTTCGATGAGGTGACATCTTACAGGGGGTCTTCTGGAGTGGAGCTACCAGAGAGCAGAGTGGAGGTGTCGGAGAAAGCTGTGGAGAATCTTCAGGTGGAGCTACCTGCGTCACCAAGTGGTCCATCGGTTTCTAGTTCTGAGACGGAGGGTTCTGGTTCAAGGATCAGGGGGAGCGGTGCTCCTAGCACGTCTGGAAGGGGAGCTAGAGAAGAAGCAGCTGGAGACAATGCGGTTCAGGGAAATGAGCTGAGGAGGTCGAAGCGAGCGATCACCGCCCCTGATCGCTATACAGGAGGAAACGCAGTGAGCTTTGTCTCATGTTTCTTCGCTGGTCCCTTGGATGAGAGGGAGCCGTCGAGCTTTGAGAAGGCCAGAGGCGTGAAGGAGTGGGATATTGCGATGCAAGAGGAGATGGAAGCTCTCGAGAAGAATGAGACCTGGTCTCTAGTGCCCAAGCCAAAGGGCACCACTCCGGTGACATGCAAGTGGGTCTACAAGCTCAAGAAGAAAGCTGACGGCAGTATCGAGCGGTACAAGGCTCGTCTTGTAGCTTGGGGGTTCTCGCAGCAATACGGTGAAGACTACGATGAGACATTCAGTCCGGTGGCAAAAATGACTTCAGTTCGTTTTATCATTGCCTTGGCGGCTTTCAGTGGATGGGAGATCTGGCAGCTCGACGTCAAGAATGCCTTCTTGTACGGCGAGATTGACAAGGACATCTTCATGACTCAGCCACCAGGTTTTGTGTCTGAAGATTTTCCGGAGCATGTCTGCAAGCTGAAGAAGGCTCTGTATGGGTTGAAGCAAGCGTCGAGGGCGTGGTACGGGAAGATCGCAGAATATCTCCTATTCTGTGGATTTGTTGCTTCAGACTCGGACTCAAGCTTGTTCGTCAAGAAGAGTGGGGGGCTTCAAGTCATCGTGCTACTATACGTCGACGACATGATCGTGACGGGGAACTCAAAGGTGGAGGTAGCTAGGCTTCGGGCTGAGCTATCTATCAGGTTCGAGATGAAGGATCTGGGGGAGCTTCACCATTTCCTTGGACTTGAGGTACAGAGGAAGGAAGGTGGAGTGCTGGTAACCCAAGCCGGATATGCGGAGCGGATCGTGGAGCGGTTCGGCATGAAGGAAGGGAAATGCATTTCCACACCTCTGGAGAAGGCTATGAAGCTTCGGAAGGATGAGGGGAGGATCATGCAAGATCCGTTGGTTTTCCGAGCTCTGGTTGGGAGTTTGATCTATCTGACGATTACAAGGCCGAATATTGCATATGCAGTCGGCAGAGTGAGTCGTTTTATGACAGAGCCACGGGTACCTCATCTGCTAGCGACCAAGAATATTCTAAAGTATGTCAAGGCGACCTCGGACATGGGTCTCCTGTACAGGAGGGATGCGGGCTTCGAGGTGCATGGATACATGGATGCTGATTACGGGGGAGATTCGGATGATCGAAAGTCGACGTCTGGATTCGTCTTCATGGCGGGCCGCACGGCTATATCATGGTGTAGCAAGAAGCAGGATTCCGTGTCGGTCTCTACCACGGAAGCGGAATACAAGGCTTCGGCCTTGGCAGCTCAGGAAGCCATCTGGCTTAGGAGGTTGGTGGGAGACGTCCACAAGGAGGTTCGGGAGCCGACTCTGCTACGCGGTGACAACGAGAGTGCTCTCAAACTGGTAACCAATCCAGTTTGTCACGCGAGGACCAAGCATATTGAGATCGAGCATCACTTCATATGGGAGAAGGTGCTGGAGGGATCTCTTTCGGTCGAGCATGTGCGGAGTGCGGACAATGTCGCAGACATCTTCACAAAGGCGCTGTCAAAGGGGCCGTTCACACGGCTAAGGGAGCTACTTGGGCTGGTTTCCACTTCCCACTTCAAGGGAGAGTGTTGAATTTGTTGAAGTGGAAGTGAAGGAGGCTTTTGGACCTGGGCGGTCTGGGAGGTGGTCGGGCGGTCTGATGTGACCGCACGACTTGGCGGTCTGTCTCTGCGGTCTGGCTTGTCTAAACCCAGCTGCGGTCTCCCGGGTTGACCGTTGGTCTTGTCCAAAGTCTGCTGAAGGTGGAGCCGCGCGGTCTGTTTGTGACCGCGTGGCGGGTTGTCGTCTTCAGGGTCGCACGGTCTGTCTCTGATCGCGTGACGAGGTGTTCTCTTCAAGAACGTGCCAGTCTGGTGTGACCGCACGGGTTGTTCCCAGAATCCGGTCTGGTGGTTATCCAGAGGTTTCTGTTGGAATTCGTGGACTAAGGCTTCTTAGTCGCGCGGTCTCAGTTCGCGGTCTCAGGAGGAGACAGGAAGGCGAGCTGGTTGCTGTTTCGCGGTCTCAGAAGGAGACCGGCTTGCGGATAGGAGTTCGCAGTCTCGGGCGAACACAGGTGGTGAGCGACTTCGTGGCGGTCTGGCGATCTCCGTGTGGAGTGTTCAGACTAAGGGAGTAGCGATCTCCCTCGGTCTGGAATGAAGTCGGTGAGCTCACCAAAATGAAGCAGGAGGGCTGCTGCTGATCGCGTGGGTTGACCGTTAGGTCGCGCGGTCTGGGGGGGGGGGGTGGTGATCCTATCTCTAGGGTGATGACCAGATCAGGTCTCACGCCTATAAATAGGAGCCACTGTTGCAGCAAAAGTAACACACCAAGTGTAAGCTGAGTTCGCTCTTGTTCTTGCGGTCTGTTTATTTCTGACCGGGCGATCTCTGATTGAACTCTTATTGTGCAGCTTCTGCGGATAGTGTGGGCAGCAGCGATCACCTCTTCCTCTGAAAGTGTTCGGGCGGTCTGCGGCTTGGAGTTGTGGTGCTGGAGTTCGGGAGAATCAGGAGGTCGGCAGAAGGGAGCGGTCTGTGCAGCGGTCTGGTGGTGTTCTGTGGTCGGTAGAGAATTGCGGTCTTGCACTGGCAGAGATCGCAGGGGATGTCGCGCGGTTTGGGCGGTCTCCAGTTATCCTCAGTTTTGTTTTGTATTTCTCCTTGGAGTTTGTGCTGACGAAATCATGTCTAGTCAACCATGTCTTGCCCTGTAATTGAAGTTTGCTATCAATAAAGATCGATTGTTTGCCTAAGATTGTTTCTGGTTGTTTTGGCTAGTATCTCTAGTTGTTATTCCTGCTTGCTCTCACAAGATCCGAGAAATTTTCACACTTGGCTCCTGTGAGGTGTCGACCTCTTATTCGCCTCCAGTTGAGCTCGGCTCCTGTATGGTGTCGACCTCTTATCCGCCTCCAGTTGAGCTCGTCTCCTGTGAGGTGTCGACCTTTTTTCCGCCTCCAGTTGAGCTCGGATCCTGTGAGGTGTCGACCTCTTATCCACCTCCAGTGGAGCTCGCCTCTTTTGAAGTGTCGACCTTCTCTCCACCTCCAGTCGAGCTAGGCTCCTGTGAGGTGTCGACCTCTTATCCACCTTCAGTTGAGCTCGGCTCCTGTGAAGTGTCGACCTTCTCTCCACCTCCAGTTGAGCTAGGCTGCTGTGAGGTGTTGACCTCTTATCCACCTCCAGTTGAGCTCGGATCCTGTGAGGTGTCGACCTGTTTTCCACCTCCAGTTGAGCTCGGCTCCTGTGAGGTGTCGACCTCTTATCCACTTCCAGTTGAGCTCGGCTCCTGTGAAGTGTCGACCTTCTCTCCACCTCCAGTTGAGCTAGGCTCCTGCGAGGTATCAACATTTTCTCCTCCTCCAGTTGAGCTCGGCTCCTGCGAGGTGTTGACCTTTCTTCCACCTCCAGTTGAGCTCGGCTCCTGCGAGGTGTCGACCACTTATCCACCTCTAGTTGAGCTCGGCTCCTGTGAGGTGTCGACCTTTTCTCCTCCTCCAGTTGAGCTCGGCTCTTGCGAGGTGTCGACCTCTCTTTTCTATCTCCAGTTGAGCTCGACTCCTGCGAGGTGTCGACCTCTTTTTCACCTCCAGTTGAGCTCGGCTCCTGCGAGGTGTCGACCTCTTTTCCACCTCCAGTTGAGCTCGGCTCCTGCGAGGTGTCGACCTCTTTTCCACCTCCAGTTGAGCTCGGCTCCTGCGAGGTGTCGACCTCTTTTCCACCTCCAGTTGAGCTCGGCTCCTACGAGGTGTCGACCTCTTTTTCCAACTTATATTGTTGATCTCGGTTCCTGTGAGGTATCAATCTTCTCTCCACATCCAGGTAAACCTATTCTGTGAAGTGTCACCCCTTTTCCACCTCTTTCAGTTGAGCTCGCTCGCCTAGCGAATGGCCTGGGAGGTGTCGACTCTTCTCCATCTCCTTTAGTTGAGTTTCACCCCTGGGAGGTGGCGACATTTTTTCTCCTACAGTTGAGATCCCCTCCTGGGAAGGACCTCGCGCGACATCCTCTAGTTCACATCTCTCCGAACTACGAGTTCAACATTGTTTTTCCGACCTCGCGAGCGAGCTCGAAAAAAGCGGGGATTGTGTACCACCCGTAATTCGTCGAGATCAGAAAGGCCTAAGGAGTCGCTTATTTGCAGACCTCGCTTAGTCGAACTTGTGCGAGCAGAGGCGAGCAAGAGGCGAGCAAAGGCGAGCAAGAGGCTAGCAAAGGCGAGCATGGGCGAGCATGGGCGAGCATGGGCGAGCAAGAGACGAGCAGAGGCGGGCATGGGCGAGCAGAGGCGAGCAAGAGGCGAGCATGGGCGAGCAGGGGCGAGCATGGACGAGCAGGGGCGAGCAAGAGGCGAGCATAGACGAGCTTGGGCGAGTACCTCGCGAGTAGCCCTTGTAACTCGCGAGCAGAGGCAGTATACTCGTCTGGATCCCGCCCCCAAGATTTCTCTATAAATAGACCCCCAGAGGTACTAGAAATGACACTTTTAGAAGTGGTCGAGGTCCCCCCAAGGCCCAAGCTGGATACTCGCCAAGTCCATGCCCGTCTAGTACCTCGCCCAGCTTTTGGTTGCGGAGGGGAAGTTTCTCCCAAACTTTCGGGTATGTGGTGGGACCTCCCTGCTGGAGCACTTGGGGTGTGCTTATAGTCATTTTCTCTCTCCTGTTTTAGCTATCCGAGCCGTGTAGTTTGATCGCAGGGTCAGTAACCTCGTGCTGCATTGATCCGAATTTTGGAGCTGGGATTTTCCCGGCTTCAACAGTGGTGCTTCGCGCAGTGTTGCTTCGTGCAGTTGGTGCTTCGTGCAGCTGGTGCTTCGTGCAGAGAGTGCTTAGTGCAGGTGGTGGCTCCAGATCCCGAACCAATGTTGGATTGTTATTATTTGGTTCGGATATGCCTTTAATTTTTTTTTATATATATATAAAGATATATATAGAAAGATATAAATAATAGGATTTAGGTTTAGGTTATATAAAACCCCCACCACCATGAGTATTGGGATTAGCAGCCGCATGCTTTGGAAAAAGGTGCCGCCTCCCTCTCTCTCCTTTCTCTCTCTGGCTCGTGCACTCGGAGAGGCCGCCGACCTTGGGTGTTGTCGTCGGTCTTGGAGGAGATAGCCGCCGGTCGTTGAGAAAGAGCGTTGTCGCCGGTCTTGGAGGAGATAGCCGTCGGCTTTGGTGGAGAGACGTGGCGTTTGGAGACGTGCGTGAGTGCAGTTAGCCTTGGTGGCGTTTGGTCTCCGGTGGTGGTTGCGGTTGAACGTCGGACCTCGGCGTTGAAGGTTCGGTGAACCTTGTGCGTCCGCTAGGCGGATTGCAGTCCAGATCTTCTACTCGCTCGCGGATCGTGCGCGTCCGGCGCATCTGCGGTGTTCATCGGACGGTCATTTCTTCTTCTGTTATTTCTTGTAATTGCATTTATATATTGTCTGATTTAATATATATTTGTGGTTGTGCGCCGGCGGATTTGTCGGGCGCAGTTTTAATCTTATTTTGTATTCTTGTTACCTGCATTATTTTATAGCCGTGCATGCATTTGTACCGGATTTTACAACATGCCCGACTTTCAAGACATGTTGTTTTACCGTGATTCAATGAATTATATAACATACAACAAAGCTTTTGTTGATGCCATGGATGTGGATGAGGTCGATGATGATGAAGATAAGAGGCGGTGTGCGTAAAACACATGTGACTACCATCACCTCTGCAACTCGAGGGCTTCAGATCCCGTCTCACAGCTTAGTCTATCTACGAGCAACGACTCTCGATTCATTGTGAATAATTTTTTGGACCGTGAATAAAAAATTTATAGACCGCAAATAACTCCGACCTGCAAATAGCTAAAGTATTAATGTATAAGTGCTAATATCATCGCTCATTAATGGCTCGGTTGGCACGGCGGTGGCGATCGTAAACGCAATGATTACGAATTGTTGTTTAAAATAAGAATAATGCTATACATACCTAAAGTCTACCTAAAAGCCACAAAAAATGAGCCCCACAGGTCACAAAAACACCCGATTTTAGGGTTTTTTTTTGCGCCAAACCCTAAAGTCGGGTGTTTTTGTGCCGAGTGGGGCTCACTTTTTGTGATTTTCACCCTAACCCTAGAAGAATCCGGTGTTTTTGTGACCTGTGGGACCCATTTTTTGTGGCTTTTAGGTAAACTTTAGGTATGTATAGTATTGCCCTTAAAATAACTACATTCAATTTTATCTTTAAATTTTTTTTTTTTACCGGCGAGTCCAATACACTAAAGCAAAAACGCCTGGCCAAACGGGCCCTAAATATGGGCAACTTATTTTACGCTGACGTGTACAGCTAAGGAGTCCAGAAGCCAACGCAAAAGCCAAGAAGCTTCAAATTATACTCTCTACGCATATGGAGAAAAAAATCTTATTTTAGTAATATTAAATTATATATTTATCTCTTATTTTTATCAAAACAGGGAAACGTTTCCGACTTTCTCACCATACAGCCGTTGCCCGTCCAATCAAATTTCGTCGGATTGCCAGCTCAGCACTGACTTTTCCCGGTTTCCGAAGCCTTCCTCCTCCGGCCTTCTCAAATTCAAACACGGTTTCCCTACTTCCAAGCTTCTTCTGCTTCCAGCTTCCCCCGGTTACATAATCTGCCCGCCGGTGAAGGCCGGAAGTTAATGGCGCACCACCACCACCACCACCACCACCACCGGAGCCTTCTCCCGCACTCCAGAAAAGATCAAGTACAAGAAGAGTTCAGCAACGTCTCCCAACACTGGCTAGTGCGGAGGCCCAGGCCCAGTTTAATCCGCCTCCTCTTCATTCTCCTTCTGTTCTCCTTCCTCCTCCTTTTCATCTCCCGCCTCCCCGGCCTCTTTCTCTCCGGTCACCCCTACGGCGAAGCCATGTCCCCGTTTCCCTCTGCAGTTAACGCCTGCTCAATCTCTTCACCTCTCTGCTGCGACCGCTCTGGATTCCGCACCGATTTCTGCTTCCTCAACGGCGATATCCGTACCGGATCTTCGTCGTCGTCGTTTCTCATTTTCTCTAACTCATCTTCCTCGCCGGTGGAGGAGCGGATACGGCCCTACACTCGGAAATGGGAAGTACCGGTCATGTCTACCATCGACGAGCTCCGCCTCAGTCTCCGCCCAGCCAATTCCTCGGCCTCCGCCCCCGCGTGCGACGTTCGCCACGATGTTCCCGCGGTGGTGTTCTCCACCGGCGGATACACCGGCAACGTCTACCACGAGTTCAACGATGGGATTATCCCACTCTACCTCACTTCCCGCCGCTTCAACCGCCAGGTCATTTTCGTCATCGTTGAGTACCACAGCTGGTGGATTTCGAAATACTCCGACGTCCTTTCAGTCCTCTCCGACTACCCCGCCATCGATTTCTCAGCGGACAGCCGAACCCACTGCTTTCCGCAGGCCATCGTCGGCCTCCAAATCCACGACGAGCTTGCCATCGACGGGCAGCGGACGGAGAACAACGAAAGCACAGCCGATTTCCGACAACTCCTCGACGAAGCCTACAGGCCGAGAATCCGATCAATCCCGCGGGAAGAAGAAACGCAGGGGAAATCAGAGCAGAGGCCGAAGTTGGTTATTGTTTGCAGAAATGGGTCGAGGGCAATTGAGAATGAGTCCGAGCTCGCGGCGGCGGCGGAGGAGGTAGGGTTCCGAGTGGAGCTGCTGAGACCGCATCCCACGACGGAGATGGCGAAGATATATTTGGCACTGAACTCTTCGGATGCAATGATCGGAGTGCACGGGGCGGCGATGACGCACCTGCTGTTCATGAGACCCGAATCGGTGTTCATACAGATCGTGCCGCTGGGTCTCGATTGGGCGGCGGCGGAGTACTACGGGAATCCGGCGGTGAAGGCGGGGCTGCGGTATGAGAGCTACAGAATCCTGGCGAGGGAGAGCTCGCTGTCCATGGAGTATGGGAAGGATGATCCTGTGCTGAGGAATCCGGAGAGCGTGAACGCGAGGGGATGGGAGACGACGAAGAAGGTGTATTTGGACGGGCAGTGGGTGAGGCTCGATTTGGTGCGGTTTAGAAAGAGGCTGGTTCGGGCTCACCATTTCCTGGTCTCGAAGGGGAGTAAGAAGGCTGAGCGGCGGCGGAATCCGGCGAGAAATGTGAGGGACGGCGGCAAAGGGAATTAGGGTTTTTGATTTTTTTTTACATTGTTCATGCACATATCAAGGATGCAGAATCAAATGTTATCGAAAATGATTTATTTGTAAATTTACACCATTCATTAATTTCATGTTTAAAGCAAAGCCTGCATGCTCTTTACCAGGTGTTTACCGAGTAATTTTGGGTTCCTGGCTATGTTTCAAAATTTCGCCCCGCGATGCTGATATATGACGGAAAAAATGGAAGACCTAACTGCATAGAAGATCACGCGTGATTTCTGTGAAGATCACGCGTGATTTCTGTGAAGATCACTTTTTGATCTCCGTGGAGATCATGCGTGCTCTCCACAGAGATCACTCTTGATCTCCATGGAGATCACTAGTATTTTTGTCTGCAGTTAAGCCTCTTGAGTTATTTTTTTTGTCACTCGTTAGCAAAGTTTGAAATGGAGTCCGGAACAAAAAACTTCGCTCGTTTACGACAGGAATTTTTTCTTAACCAGTCGCATGGTAGCCTAGAGGCTAGTTTGGCGCGACAGTTTTCCCGCGGGTGAAATAGGAGAGGATGAAATACGCAGGAAAATCATGGATTTCGTGCCCCCCCTCCGGCCGCGGCACCGCCAAACGACGCGTGGTGGCGACCATTAGGGGCGGATCCACGAAATTCAATTTGGGGGGGGGGGGGACCTTTCAAGAAGTTTGAGAAACTCGTAGTTTATAAATACAATGTTGGAAACTTGGAATTTGATTTTCAAAAATAAATGAAGTAACATAGCGGCTTATTTTGTGTGCGTGAGGGGCACTAATTAAAAAAAATTCAACCAAGAGGATATTTATATATTTAGTGTGCATATCTATATTGTATAAAGAAGTACTTATAAGTCCATTTTGAAGTACAGATTTTCACCTGGGGCGAGTACAGAAGATCTCGCCCACCTGGGGCGAGTACAGATTTTCACCTCTCCCGAGGGCGGCTATTTGAAGACAACCTCGTCAAAAGGCGGGAGCAGCTATCTGTGATCCATTTCAGAAGGCGAGATCAACTATCTGCACCCCATTTCATTAGGCGGGAGAAGCTATTCGCAGTAATTTTGGATTTGCTTATAAATAGGACCCCAAGGAACAAGTAGAAGACACTCCCTCCTCTGGTGGGTGAGTACCGTGTCCGCCTCACTTGTGCCGAGCTCAGCAATGGTTTTAGGATGAGAAGTTTCTATAGCCTTTCAGGTGTTTGACGGGACCTCCTCGTTGCAACATGCGGGTCTTATTTGTAGGCAGTTCAGAGTTGTTCCTTGTGCTCGCTAGATTCTTCTCGCCGAGTTTCACGTGGGTCGGCCACTAAACAAGTAACTTTTGGTCACCCCCTTGGTCTGAACTCAGTTGAACCCCCAAAAACTCTGCGTAGGGGGTCATAAGGTCAAAGACGACACTTGATTTGCCCTCATCTGCACCCTTTTTTAGTGCTTTGGTAACACCCATGAGTGTTGTCATATGATTTGTAAACAGTGTTGGCTCGAACGTTTAGACCAAGATGGCAACCGTTAGAGAGGGATCCATATGATAAGGTCATGGTAAAGTGTATATTCCGCAAGTCCATATTCGCGGGGGATTCTCCCTCATTCCACGAGTTCAATTCGCGAGTTCATCACTTCAACATATGACGTTCTCCTTAATTCCGCGAGTTCTTCGCTTCAGCAATTTATAAGGTGTTCTCCTCTATATTCCGCGAGTTCATACTCCCGAGGTCTTCGCTTCAGCGATTAAGGTATTCTCCTTCATACCGCAAGTTCAATTCGCGAGGTCATCACTTCAATATATGATGTTCTCCTTAATTCAGCGAGTTCAACTCGCGAGATCTTCGTTTTAGCAACTAAGGTATTCTCCTTCATTATGTGAGTTCAATTCGCGAGGTCATCACTTCAATATATGGTGTTCTCCTTAATTCTGCGAGTTCAACTAGTGAGGTCTTCGCTTCAGCAATTAAAGTGTTCTCTTATATATTCCGCAAGTTCATACTCGTGAGTACTTCAGAACTTCAGCAATTAAGGTATTCTCCTTCATTCCGCGAGTTCAATTCACGAGGTCATCACATCAATATATGGTGTTCTCCTTAATTTCGCGAGATCAACTCGCGAGGTTTTCGCTTCAGCAAATAATGTGTTCTCCTATATATTCCGCGAGTTCATATTCGCGAGGTCTTCGCTTCAGCGATTAAAGTATTCTCCTTCATTCCGCGAGTTAAGTTCGCGAGGTCACCACTTCAATATATGACGTTCTCCTTCATTCCGCGAGTTCAATTCGCGAGGTCATCACTTCAATATATTGTGTTCTCCTTAATTCCATGAGTGTTGAAACCGATTCCTCGGTCTCTTGTGGAGCTCGGGGCCCTCAACGAATTGAGGGGCAGCTAGCCCTTACTGATCCCTCGGAAGAGGTAGGCAAATAACTCGGACAAAGAACAAAGACCCTAGTCTTAGCGAGGAGGTCCCTCCACTAACCCGGAAGATCGTTGAGCGCTTCCCCTCCCAAGCCAAAGCTAAGACTCGGGCACCTTGGAGAGCTAGAGAGCCCAACCCAAAGCGACCTAAGGAGAGAAGAAGGCTCAAAGATTCTGAACCGGTCCTCTTCCAAGGTGCCCTTTGAGGTCTATTTATAGATTTTAGTTTTGTGGTATGTCAATAGCCAAATCCCGCTGTCTATTCTTACTATCCGCACACCGGATTGGTCTGCTAACAGCCAAACTCCGCTGTTTGGAGAGGCTAACCGTAGACCATCGGGGGCCTCCTGGTAAAAATCCCATCTTGGACTTTTCCTGGGCGAGCCAACCCGCTTCGCGACCTCCCTTGCGAGTGGAGCTCGCGAGCCTCTGGGTTGGCGAGCCCCAGAATAACTATGGGCACATTACCTGGCTCGCTCGCCTACACTACCTCGGCTGGGACCTCCCTTGCGAGTGGAGCTCGCGAGCCTCTGGGTTGGCGAGCCCCAGAATTGCTATCCGCACTTACTCTAGGCGGGCTCGCCTGTCTTGCCTCGGCGAGCCCCAGAATTGCTATCCGCACTTGCTCTAGGCGGGCTCGCCTGTCTTGGCTCGCCTCACCGGGGTTCGCCCACCTCGGCTTGCCTCACCGGGGTTCGCCCACCTCGGCTCGCCTCACCGGGGTTCGCCCACCTCGGCTCGCCTTCTTGGGTGTGAACCATCTGACTTCCTGGCGAACATCGGGGTTGTACACAATCCCCGCTCTTCGCGAGGTTGTCTTAAGCTCGCGAAGAAACATCCAACCCCTGGTGTTCGCCGATTCGGCTGACGTGGCGGGAATCTTTTGGTGGGTCCCATGCCCGAAATAATAAATACTGTCCACCATGGCTAGTGATCAAGCTTTTCCTTTCCCTTCTTCCTCGCTGAAAACAACCTCTCCAGAATGTCTTCCAAGCCGAGTGCGCGGGATCGACTGAAGGCTTCCAGAGAGATGGCGAAGGCCCAGGCCGCTGAGCGCAACGCCTGGATGTTTAACCCCGCCGTATCCACTTCCCCTCAGTCTAAGAAGGCCAAGACGGTTTGGAGGTCGCAGGGGGAGGACGTGTCGTCACCTCCTGCCTCGTCCCCGCCGCCGAATACCGGGCTCGCGCAACAGGTATTCTTCGTCTAGGTTTTTTATATTGACTCCCTACTTATCCTCCTCCCCTCGCATAATCCTCCCCCTGAGGAACGCATGGCGGGCCTGACGCTGACTTCTTCTCGCCCCCCATCCCCAGCGAGGTTGGGATTGCTAACTGCTGGGGTGGGGACCTCAACCCAACAGGCGCCTCTCTCGCAACCCCGTAAGTCATAAGTACCTTTGTATCCTATTAAATTTGTACGATATCCATGCGCTTATGGCCTATGCAGATACCCCACCGCCGAGCCCCGAGAAGGGAGGCTCCACACCAGTGCGCTCGCCGATTCCGCCTAAGGATAACGTGGAGACTCCGGGCTTCGGCATTGTGGGCAGGCGAAGCCCAGGCGGCTCGCTTCTCGACGGCGCCCAGGTCGCGGAGAGGGTGGTGTATCCCCCTGGTCTGGGGAAACCCCACGTCCGAGGGTTCCGCGAGAACTTCCAGGGTCGACCGGAGTCCTCTCGCAAGCAACATCGCGAGTCCCCCTTCTCCCAAGGTTAGTACATTTGTGCGAGCTCACTTTCTCGCTCGCCCCCTGATCCTACTAGCTCTTCCTTCGCAGAAATTTCAGAAGCCACGCCTGAGTCAGAGCATGGGAGGGTGGAGATGTCACCGCCGCCCTCGCCGAGCCAGATGGAAGACTTCTTGGGCGACCCGGGCGACCCCGAGCGAATGAAGAGACGGGTGTCAGAGGTGCTTCAGAAGCATGGCATGATGCTGCGCGAACTGGAGGAGCGATATGACGCTGACCGAGCTTCCTTCAACGAGAGATTCACCGCGATGGAGGACGCAAATGCGCGCTTGCTCGCCGAGGCGGGGCCGGTGACTCGCGCAGACGTTACCTCGCCCGGCGTGCACATCTCGCGGGGCGAGGACCAAGCACACCTGATCCTGCGCGAGCTCAAAGTACTTCGCGAATACCACTATCCGAGTGTGCCGCCGCGCGCGGGGAAGCGAGACCGGGGTTGCTGGAAATGGCTTCCTTACGCCTGAGCCTGCCGCGGGCTTGTTTTTACTGTCTCCTTGCTTTCATTTCTTTCATGATGCTTCTGTTGAACGATATCAATGGTGTGATAATACTCGCGAGTCCATCGTGACTCGCCTTTTATCATTTTTTGATTTGCCCCTTATTTCTGTGGTGCGCCTGTGACTTATTCTGCTCGTTCGCTGTGTTTGATATGATTGCCTTTGTGGAGTGCTCGCGAACTTCTGGGCGACGTTGCGCCCAGACCCCCTTCCCTCATGGGCCGGCCTCAGGCGGGGCTCAGTTACTGCGCAGTGGCGAGCCCGGGTTCGCAAGGTCGTAGTCTTATCGAGTAGAAATCTGCTTTATTTTCACTATCCGCACTCCCGACGCTTCGATTCCCGTGCCAATCCTATTTCCCTATAAATAGTTCGGCTTCACTTTTCCATCCGCCGCATTTATTTCCCCCGTCCTCTCGCCTCTACACTCCTTTCCGTTCTCGCAAGCTTGCACTCGTGTGCGCTATTTGCAGGTCGCTTCTTCTCGGATCACTGCGAACAAATTCTTCAATGGGAGCAGATGGCGAGAGCGAGGGGCGGTCACGATGCGCCTCAACGTTTCAAGCTCACGAATTCTACTGCGCGAACATCACGGCAGAGGAGTACAAATATGCCGTGGATCGTTATCTCCCGGAGGGCTATTCGGCTTGCTACCCAAGCGAGAGAGCTACATTGAACGAGACCGAGGCTGCCGAACTCGCGATCCCCATTGCTCACTTCTCGAATGGGTTGCGACTCCCCTTATGGCCTGAGATTCGTCAGGTACTTTGCTTAGCTCTCTCGCCGCTCCCTGCTCGCTATCGCAACTTTCTCATCCCCTGTTCCTTGCAGGTGCTACGGTACTATGGGGTGCTGCCGAGCCAGCTGACCCCGAAGGCGATCGCGGATATTGTCGCGTTCGCTAGTTATCTGCGGGAGGAGAGGATCGAGTTCAGCCTCCTCGTCTTCCACAAAGTGTTCTCTTTCCGCGCCTTCCGGGACGGGACTACTTATTTCACGAGTCAGCACGTCACCGTCTGCGAGACGGTGAACAAGAGTCACCACTGGACTCAGAAATTTATTTTGGTGAAGGGACCTTTCGGCAACCTCCACTTCACTCCTCTTCAACGGGATGATGCCACATACCGCCCTCCGAGCTCGCTGAGCGGTGCCGACGCCAAACTCCTCAACTACCTTTCTGGGAAAAACTTCGAGGTCGCCCATCTGAGGAGCAATGTCGACTCGCTACTCGCGGTTCCTCAAGGGGAAGGTATGACTCGCTTTCGCCCTATCCCACTTTTCTTTTCTTCGCTGTGTAACGCACTTATTCTACAGGCGAGCACGAGATCCCCGTTAATCCTCCGCACGCGCAAGGCGCCACGCTTACGGCGGACACACTCGTGACCGCAGCGGCAGAGGCTTGCCGCGATCTTCCTACCATTGGATCCGGCAAGAAGCGGCCTCCGTCTGCGAGCCAGCCCGGTTCGCAACCCTCCTCCAAGAAGTCAAAAGGAAAAACTCTCGCTGTCAAGGACAAGAGCGCGGTCGTTGATCTGAGCGAGACCGACGGCTCCCCCCCTTCCCCTGCGAAACAGCCGGACCCCTTGGCGAGCCAGGGCGCTGGGAGCTCTTCCGCAACCCCCCAACCCAAGGGCCACAAGAACTTCGGTCTAGGTGAGAAGGTTTTTGATATCCTCGGCGAGCCCCTGCTCGCTTGGGATCCTGACGCCAACCGGATTTCCTGCTCCACCCTCCACCCTTCCTGGGTGGAGCTTGGTAAGGCCGGGGAGGAGGCGTTCTCTATCTCCTTCGGCTTATACGGCCGCGAGGACACCGTCGCTTACAAAGAAATGGGGCCCAGGCAATTGGTCTACGAAGAAATGCGAGCCCAGTTCCGCTCGACGGAGCTCGCACACATGGCGGGGCGCCGTTATCTGCAGGCGGATATGGATATCCGCGCGTACAGGGAGGAGCTTAAGAGAGCTCGCGAGGAAATCAAAAGTCTGAAGGAGAGAGAGGAGGCGTCGGAAAGCCTTCTCGCCGGGATGCAGGGCAAGATGGTAAGCGGCCCTTGGGCCTCCTTTCTTTGTTGATCGCGACCTCCGACCTTTGTCTAACTCATTTGATGCTAACTCAGGATGCCGACGTAGCAACCAAGCTTCTCGCTCGCAACGACGAGCTAGAGTTGGAGAATACCATGCTGAAGGCTCGGGTGGACGAGCTGGTTCGCAGCGTGCTACCTCCTTCTCCTGGGCGAGCCGGGTCTCAACAGAGGGTTGCCGAAAGCGAGGAACAGAGGCCCTTAAGAACGCGAGTCTACTAGCTGAAGACGCGATGGAGTTTACAGCCAAAGACGTCTGCCCGGACCTCTTCGACTTGGCGCCATGGTTGGGGGCTCGCAAGAATGGCGAGGGCCCCCCAGAATGAACCCCCTTAGCTTCCCTTCTCCCTCTTTCTTTCGGATGTATATTATTCTTTTTGGGCTGGCGAGATCGCCGCCGAACATAGCAAAATCTTGGGGAATGATAGTTATGATTTTTTCGTTAGTATTTATGCGCATGCTCGCGTTTCTTTTCTCTCTCGCACTTGATCTCTTTCTTTTGAACTCTCATGACTAGTTGTTATGCGGCAGTGCTTCCGGGGGGCTCCCGAATGCGTGTGTCTGGGCTCGCCTCGCCAAGGTTCTCCTCTTATGGATCTCGCGAACCCGGGCTGTCGCCGCCCGTGGATACTGCCCGGCGAACCCGACCTTGGCAAGCTTGGACCTAGGCATCCTGCGAACTAAAACTCCCTGACTTTAATATCTCAACCCGCTGCCTTAGGCCTTACCGGCCTCAACCCTTTCAATTTTGCGAACCAAACCCTTCTGGCTCTAACACCTCAACCTGTTACCTTAGGCCTTGACCCCTATTACCAGCCTCTCCAGAGATCAACCTGAACCCCCCGTCTAGGTGAGAGCCCGGGAGCGGAATCGACCTGGGGCACTCCAGCACCAACATATCCAACCTTGCCAGCCTCTCCAGAGATCAACCTGAACCCCCCGTCTAGGTGAGAGCCCGGGAGCGGAATCGATCTGGGGCATTCCAGCACCAACATGTCCAACCTTGCCAGCCTCTCCAGAGATCAACCTGAACCCCCCGTCTAGGTGAGAGACCGAGAGCGGAATCGATCTGGGGCATCCCAGCACCAACATATCCAACCTTGCCAGCCTCTCCAGAGATCAACCTGAACCCCCCGTCTAGGTGAGAGCCCGGGAGCGGAATCGATCTGGGGCATTCCAGCACCAACATGTCCAACCTTGCCAGCCTCTCCAGAGATCAACCTGAACCCCCTGTCTAGGTGAGAGCCCGGGAGCGGATTCGATCTGGGGCATTCCAGCACCAACATATCCAACCTTGTCAGCCTCTCCAGAGATCAACCTGAACCCCCCGTCTAGGTGAGAGCCCGGGAGCGGAATCGATCTGGGGCATTCCAGTGCCAACATGTCCAACCTTGCCAGCCTCTCCAGAGATCAACCTGAACCCCCCGTCTAGGTGAGAGCCCGGGAGCGGAATCGATCTGGGGTATTCCAGCACCAACATATCCAACCTTGCCAGCCTCTCCAGAGATCAACCTGAACCCCCCGTCTAGGTGAGAGTCCGGGAGCGGAATCGATCTGGGGCATTCCAGCACCAACATATCCAACCTTGCTAGCCTCTCCAGAGATCAACCTGAACCCCCCGTCTAGGCGAGAGCCCGGGAGCGGAATCGATCTGGGGCATTCCAGCGCCAACATGTCCAACCTTGCCAGCCTCTCCAGAGATCAACCTGAACCCCCCGTCTAGGCGAGAGCCCGGGAGCGGAATCGATCTGGGGCATTCCAGCACCAACATATCCAACCTTGCCAGCCTCTCCAGAGATCAACCTGAACCCCCCGTCTAGGTGAGAGCCCGGGAGCGGAATCGATCTGGGGCATTCCAGCACCAACATATCCAACCTTGCCAGCCTCTCCAGAGATCAACCTGAACCCCCCGTCTAGGTGAGAGCCCGGGAGCGGAATCGATCTGGGGCATTCCAGCACCAACATATCCAACCTTGTCAGCCTCTCCAGAGATCAACCTGACCCCCCGTCTAGGTGAGAGCCCGGGAGCGGAATCGATCTGGGGCATTCCAGCACCAACATATCCAACTTTGCCAGCCTCTCCAGAGATCAACCTGAACCCCCCGTCTAGGTGAGAGTCCGGGAGCGGAATCGATCTGGAGCATTCCAGCACCAACATACACAACCTTGGTCACGCCGGCATGACAGCATCATAAAAAAAGAGTAAGACATTCATTAAACAAATAAAGCTTTCAAGGGTAAAACCTTTTCAAATCATCCCCACTCCGGGCTCGGTCGAGGGGTACCCCTTCCACATCCTGGAGGTGATACCCCCCCGACTTGAGCACCTTACATACAATATATGGTCCCTCCCAGTTGGGGTTAAGCTTACCCACCGCGGCCCCTCTGCCGTCCGCATCGACCTTCTTCAGGACTAGGTCTCCTTTCTGAAAGTGCTTGATCCGGATATGTTTGTCAAAATATCGAGCCATCTGTCGTTTGACCTCTTCCTGCCTGATGGTGGCCAAGTCCCAGAGTTCTTCCACCAGGTCCAAAGATAGCCTCTGCTCCGCATTGTTGTCTTCTAGCCACTCTTCATCCCCCTCGCTCGCAGCGATCACCCGGGGGGTCTTTACCTCAAACTCTATGGGGAGAACGGCCTCGGACCCGTGAGAGAGCTTGAACGGAGTCTCCCCGGTGGCGGTATTCGGAGTAGTCCTCATGGCCCAGAGGACGGAGGGTAGTTGTTCCACCCAGTTCCCCCGAAGGTTCTCCACTTTCTTTTTTAATAGGTTAACGATTATTTTGTTCGCCGCCTCCACCTGCCCATTGCTCCTCGGGTGGTGGACCGATGCGAACCTGAGGTCAACGCCGAGCTGAGTGCAGAAGCCAACAAACTCTTCACTAGCAAACTACGGCCCATTGTCCATCACTATAGCTAGAGGGAGCCCGTGCCTGCAAATTATTTCCCCCCACACAAAATTCCTTACAACCTGAGAGGTTACCTTAGCGAGTGCTTTCACTTCTACCCACTTGGAGAAGTAGTCAATCATGACCAGCAGGAACTTCCTCTGGCCGCTAGCTTGGGGGAAGGGACCGACCAGATCCAATCCCCATATGGCGAAGGGCCAGGGAGCCGTGATGGTCCGGAGCCTTTGGGCTGGGAGGAGTTGGAGTGGAGCGTAGAGCTGGCACTTCGGACACTTCCTCGCGAACTCTGCCGCATCCTTGCTGAGAGTGGGCCAGAAGTAGCCTTGCCTCAACACCCTCCCTTCCAGGGTCCGACTCCCAGAGTGGTTGCCGCACTCCCCGAAGTGGATTTCTTCCAGGATTCTCGGAACCTCCCCCTTGGAAACACAACGGGCCAGGAGTCCTGAGAGGGTCTTCCTATATAGCTCTCCTGCATGCAAGGAGTAATAAGCAGACTTATACCTGAAGCGTCTCTTGTCCACGTCCTCTCCTGGGAACTGCCCGGAGGATAGAAAGATGATGATCGGATCCATCCACGAAGCTCATCGATCCACCTCCATCAACTCTCCTTCCTCGATGGAGGGCCGGAAGAGTTCCGAGGCCGTCCCCCCCGTTCGGGGACCGAACTTGGCTAAGAGGTCCGCCTGGGTGTTCTCCTCCCTCGGCACGTGCTTGATGGAGAAGGTGCGGAATTGCCCGATGACCCCCTTAACCTTCTCCAGGTATAGCAGGAGGCTCGGGTCCTTCGCTTCAAACTCTCCCTTGATTTGGCATGCTACCACCATGGAGTCCGTGGAGACCTCCACGTCTTGCACCCCTAGCTCCCGGGCCAGCTGAAGGCCCGCTATCACTGCCTCGTACTCAGCTTGATTGTTGGTAATTTGGAAATGGATGTTTAAGGCTTGCTCAATCCGAGTCCCCTGAGGACTCACCAGGACTATCCCCCCTCCATAGGAGTACTTTCCTGACGCTCCGTCCACCAACATCTTCCATGCCTCCGGGGGAGGTGGTTCGTGCTCCCCCACCTCGGCCGCATAGTCGGCCATGAAGTCTGCCACTGCCTGAGCCCTGATGGACGTCCTGGGCACGAACGTGATATTGAATTCACTTAACTCCACGGACCACTTTGCCAACCTTCCCGAGTGCTCCACCCCCTCCATGATTTTACGGAGCGGGTGGTCCGTCACTACTTTGATTGAATGGGCTTGGAAGTAAGGTCGGAGCCTCCGGGCCGACACCACTAATGCGAAGGCTAACTTTTCCAGGATCGGGTACCGGAGCTCTGCCTTCTTCAGCACTCGGCTGACGTAGTAGATAGGGAACTGTTTCTTCCTCTCCTCCCGGATCAACACGGAACTTACTGCTTCGGACCCTACCCCCAGGTACAGGGATAGGTCTTCCCCTAGTCTCGGCCCCTGGAGCAGAGGGGTTTGGGTGAGCTGTTCCTTCAGAGCCTGAAAGGCCTCCTCGCATTCCCGGGTCCATTCAAACTTCTTGTTGCCCCGTAACACCTTGAAGAAAGGTGCACACTTTTCCCCAGCCTTGGAGAGGAACCTGCTGAGCCCAGCCAATTTCCTTGTGAGGCTCTGAACTTCCTTCGGATTCCTCGGTGATCCCAACTCCATTACCGCCTTAACCTTGTCCGGGTTAGGCTCCACTCCTGCGGGGGTGAGTAAATGGCCTAGGAACTTTCCACGGCTTGCCCCGAAGACACATTTCAAGGGATTGAGTTTCATCTTGTAGCGCCGCAGGGTCCCGAACGTCTCCTCAAGGTCCCGGAGGTGAGACCCAAGGTCTCGGCTCTTTACCATGAGGTCGTCGACATAAACCTCCAAGTTTCTTCCCTTCTGCTCGCGGAAGACTCTGTCCATCATCCTTTGGTATGTGGCACCTGCATTCTTGAGCCCGAACGACATCATCTTATAACAGTGGCATCCATCCCCCGTGATGAAGGAGACATCCTTGATGTCCTGGGGGTGCATGCGGATTTGATGGTAACCTGAAAAAGCATCTAAGAAAGACATCACAGGAAAACCGACGGCTGAGTCAACCAGCGCGTCGATCCTAGGCAGGGGGTAACAATCCTTAGGGCATGATTTATTAAGTAAAGAAAAGTCGATACACATCCTCCATTTACCTCCTCCCTTCTTTACCATAACGACGTTGGAGACCCAGCCTGGATACTGGATCTCCGTTACAAAGCCTGCCTGTAGGAGCTTGCTCACCTCCTCGCGGATGGGCCCTTCCAGCTTGTCGGCGGTGGCCCTTTTCTTCTGGCGGATAGGGTGGGTGCCGGGGTCGAGGTTGAGGCGATGGCAAGCCACATCCGCATCGATCCCGGGCATTTCCGCGGCGCTCCAAGCGAAGACGTCTATGTTCTTCTGCACGCACGCCATGATCTCCGCTTGATCTTCCGGGTTGAGTCCTCCGCTAACCCGAACCTTCTCTACCACCCCTAGCCGGGTGGTGACCTCGAGCTCCACGACCTCGTCCATAGCCTCCAGCCGGGACTGCTCTCCCCAAGCTCTCTCCTCCTCGGCACAAGCGAGAGCCTGGGTTCCTTCCTCGACCTCCTTCTCTACCTCCATCAGCTCCTCCGCCCCTCTCTCCTGGGCCTTCTCTTCTTCCTCCTCCTTTTCCGCTTGGGGTCCCTCAGCTACCCCTTCCTGGACATGGACTTCATCTCCCTCCATCTTCTCCTCGGCTACCTCCTTACCTCCGGCTTCGACCGCCTCCTCCATCATCTTATCCCACTCCTCCGCTTCTCCCATCCAGGAGATGGTGTTGACAGCCATCACGTAGCACTGCCTTGCCACCTTGGGATCCCCCCTGATCCGCACCTGAACCCCTCCGTCGTTGAACTTAAGGCATTGATGAAAGGTGGAGGGGACACAGCGGAACGCGCTAATGAGCGGCCGTCCGAAGATGGCGCTGAAGCTGCTAGGAGCGTCCACTATGACAAAACGACAGTTCCTGGACTGCCCACCCAGGGTTACATGAAGTCCTACTCCCCCTTCTACTTCTTTCCTCTCCCCCGAGAATCCAAACAGAGGGCCATCCGAGGCTGTTGGGTATTGTATCCACAATAACCTTGATTTGTAGAAAGTCAACTATGAACCAAGATTGAATTGCTTATGTATTTGATTTGTTTCTCTAGTTTTGTCTTGCAGGTTCCCATTGCTAAATGTAAACCAATGTCAGGTCACAGTGGGTCAATGAGCACAGTCTTTTACAATGTAATTCCTCATTGTATGGGATATGTTGTTGACTCATATGTGATCTCTCTATTGGAATGCATTTCTAATCAAGACAAAGGAAGCTAAGGTCTTGGAGGTGTAGCTGTTCTCAAAGAAAAGTTTAAAGAATTTCTTCCAAGTGTTTTTCTCGAGAAATCTGAAAAGCTCTCGGAAAATCCTTTTGTATTCTCGAGAAGTTCTTTTCAGCTTAAAGTCTTCGAAAGAAATTCAAATTTCTCGAGAAGCTATCTTTATTTCTCGAGAAGTCTGTAGTGCTCTCGGAAAATCCTTTGTTTTTTCTCGAGAAGTCTTCTTTGCTGAAAGTCTCTGAGAAAATCTTTTCTCTCGAGAAGTTTATCTGATTTCTCGAGAAGTTCTTGTTTCTTCCGAAAAAGGTTAGTTTATCTTATTTCTCGAAGAAGATCTTTGTTCTCGAGAAATCCCTTCTTTCCTCGAGAAGTTCTGTCAATTTGTTTGAAAGCCTTTTTCCGAGATCCAGCCGTGATTTCTCGAGAAGTCTTCTTTCTCTCGAGAAATCTGTTTCTCGTTCCTTCAATCTGTTTTTGCCGACTTCTGTTTTCCGTCTGTTTGACGAGATTCCTTTCTCTGGCTTAAGGCTTAAATATTCTATTTAGACCTTCTCCTATAAAAGGTCCTCTTTCTTAAGATTTGATGATTATTATTCTTTTCCGAATCTCTCTCTCCCGATCAAAAAGAACGAGAAAAGCGCCGCTCGCCGTCGTCTACGTTTGGAGATCGTTCTACTCTTTGGAGTTGTCGATTTCTATCAAGAAGGATTCGATTGATCCATGCTCAGGTTCTGCAATCTCTATTGGATCGTTTCGGATTGCCAAAGACAGATTCGAAGGATCGTTGTTCTTCCTCATCGTTCTCAAAAGCCATTCAAGAAGAAGGAAGAAAACGCTTCTGTTATTCAGATCTGGTTTAGTATTGTTCAAACCCTTTTCAATCTATTGTAGGAGTTGTTATCTCCGAGTTGTAGGAGAGGTTGTTCTCCGAGTTGTAGGAGAAGTTTTCTCCGAGTTGTAAGAGAGGTTCTCTCTGAGTTTGTAGGAGTTTGACTCCGAGACTGTAGGATCGTTCTTGATCCGAGATTTAGTGAGTAGTCAAGTCTAGCTGTGGTGCTAGATTGGCGAGGCCGGCAGTGGAGTACCCAAGTACGGGGAACCACTATAAATTCCTGGTGTTATCTGTGGCTGTGATTAATTTTGTGTGCTGTGCTTTACGTTTAATCTTTAATTCCGCAAAAGACGTAGAGATCACCTATTCACCCCCCCTCTAGGTGATTTAGGTAGGCAACTAGATACTTCAGAGGCCAACACCCTTCTGGGCTCCACCTCCATGTTGTCAAACGCCTTCTTGAAGATGACGTTGACCGAACTCCCGTTGTCCACTAGGATTCGGGAGATGGTGAAGTTCTCAATCGCCGTCTGAATGACCAGCGCGTCGCAGAACGGGTCCTCATAGCCCGGCATGTCCTTCTGGGTGAAAATGATTTTTTCGGCCGGGGGCGGAGCGGTGGATGTTGAAGCTACGCTCCGGCGATAGATGGTATGGAGGCTAGCCTTGCGGGTCGCCTCCACCCCTACCCCCCCATGGATCACCCTGATCCCTCCCCTATTTCCCACATCGTTTCTATCCTCACACCTTTCCTCATCCTCTCCTCGAGGCTCGACCTCCACGATCCTTACTGGCTGCAGTTACTGTGGTGCGGGCGCTCTGCCCCTCTTTACTTCCAGGAACTCCGGGCAGGTGTCCGTTGAGTGACCTTCCTCATCATGGAAGATACAATATGGCAACGTCACCTCCCCTGCATCGGCCTCTGCCACCCTATTCCTTCTCCTCCTAGCGGCTGCCGTTTCCACCTCTCCTCTCCTTCCTCTTCCTCTTCCTCTTCCCCGTCCAATTGCCATGGCCTGTTGGGGAGGGGGAGGCATTTGCATCGGACCTTGCCTCCACCCTAACTGGGGGGGGGGGGGGGGGGGGGGGGGGGGGCTCCATTGACCTCCGATATGGTTACCCCTTCCTGGGCCGTAACCCCTTCCCTGCCCTTGCAATCCTCCACCTTGCGGCCTCCATTCCCCCTCCGGGGCCCGGGGCTCTTCCCTTCTCCTGACCTCCTGCTGCCTCACCTCCGGCTTACTAAGCTTTGCTAGCCTCTTGGTGAGCTCCGGATTGGCTTCCTCACTCGCGACTACCTCCGACACCCTCTCCATCAGCTCTTCATAGGAGACGGGGGCTTTTCTCTTCAACGCCATCTTGAAGAAACTCTCTTTCAACCCGACCGTGAAGGCGAGTTGGAGTGCAAACCCAGGCATCTCCTGAGTGAGCTGCACTTCCTCCTGGAACCGA
The DNA here is from genome assembly GCA_033032865.1 of Dactylorhiza incarnata. Lineage (NCBI taxonomy): Eukaryota > Viridiplantae > Streptophyta > Magnoliopsida > Asparagales > Orchidaceae > Dactylorhiza > Dactylorhiza incarnata. Next base: position 2,319,021 of record JAWHQI010000110.1, on the reverse strand, counting down.
TCGGCATACTGAGCCAGCGACTCCCTGGGCCCCTGCTTCACTGCGAAGAGGGAATCAGCGTCCTTCTTCCTCTTTTTTGAGGTCGAGAACCTCAGCAAAAAACTTCGGCGCAAATCCTTGAACGCGTAGATTGACCCTGCAGGGAGCTGATGGAACCAGTCCCTGGCCTTCTCCTTGAGGGTGACGGCAAAGAGCCGACACTTGAAGGCATCTGACATCGGCCTGATGGAGACCGAGTCTTCGAAACTCTGCAGGTGCTGGACAGGGTCATCTCTACCGTTGTAGTACACCCGGTCCCACTCTCCAAATCCCCCAGGGACGGGTGCGGAAAGCACCAGCTCGCAAAAGGGGCTTCCCCCTCCTTTCACTCTTCCTGGCTCCACTCGCCCCCCAAGCTCGCTCGCCAAACCTGAGCTCGCCGGGACCGCACTCGCGAGGGCGGTGCTCGCCTGAACCACCCCGACCGTCGCCGCTTCCTCTTGTCGCACACTCGCCTGCGCCGCGCTCGCTGGGACGGAACTCGCCAGCACTGAACTCGCCGGCACGGAGCTCGCCGGACTGGCGAACAACACTCGCCCTTCCTTGTCCTGACCTAAACCAACGACAACTTCCTTTCCAGCCCTTCCCCCTGGTGCATTCTCGCCGACTGTTGCAGGGGGAGGGGTCGCCCGAGGGGCTGGGGTCGCAAACTCGCTTCGCAGAGCTGTGACCGTGAACCCCAAGGTGTCGAGCACCTCCTTTCTGAAATCTGCGAGCATTCTGGCCATCGCCTCCTGAGGTGTCTCGCCGAACTCCTCGCCTTGCTCTTCATCTCCGGTCATAACCCTTCTCCGGAACTTTCTTGAACCAGCCACACTCCACGCTCACTGCACCAAAATGTTGAAACTGATTCCTCGGTCTCTTGTGGAGCTCGGAGCCCTCAACGAATCGAGGGGCAGCTAGCCCATACTGATCCCTCGGAAGAGGTAGGCAAACAACTCGGACAAAGAACAAAGACCCTAATCTTAGCGAGGAGGTCCCTCCACTAACCCGGAAGATCGTTGAGCGCTTCCCCTCCCAAGCCAAAGCTAAGACTCGGGCACCTTGGAGAGCTAGAGAGCCCAACCCAAAGCGACCTTAGGAGAGAAGAAGGCTCAAAGATTCTGAACCGGTCCTCTTCCAAGGTGCCCTTTGAGGTCTATTTATAGATTTTAGTTTTGTGGTCTGTCAATAGCCAAATCCCGCTGTCTATTCTTACTATCCGCACACCGGATTGGTCTGCTAACAGCCAAACTCCGCTGTTTGGAGAGGCTAACCGCAGACCACCGGGGGCCTCCTGGTAAAAATCCCTTCTTGGACTTTTCCTGGGCGAGCCAACCCGCTTCGCGACCTCCCTTGCGAGTGGAGCTCGCGAGCCTCTGGGTTGGCGAGCCCCAGAATAACTATGGGCACATTACCTGGCTCGCTCGCCTACACTACCTCGGCTGGGACCTCCCTTGCGAGTGGAGCTCGCGAGCCTCTGGGTTGGCGAGCCCCAGAATTGCTATCCGCACTTACTCTAGGCGGGCTCGCCTGTCTTGCCTCGGCGAGCCCCAGAATTGCTATCCGCACTTGCTCTAGGCGGGCTCGCCTGTCTTGGCTCGCCTCACCGGGGTTCGCCCACCTCGGCTCGCCTCACCGGGGTTCGCCCACCTCGGCTCGCCTCACCGGGGTTCGCCCACCTCGGCTCGCCTTCTTGGGTGTGAACCATCTGACTTCCTGGCGAACATCGGGGTTGTACAATGAGTTCAACTCGCGATGTCTTCGCTTCAGCAATTAAGGTGTTATCCTCTATATTCCGCGAGTTCATACTAGCGTGATCTTCGCTTCAGCAATTAAGGTATTCTCCTTCATTCTACAAGTTCAATTCGCGAGGTCATCACTTCAATATATGGTGTTCTCCTTAATTCCGCGAGTTCAACTCGCGAGGTCTTCGCTTCAGCAATTAAGGTGTTCTCCTATATATTCCGCGAGTTCATACTCGCGAGGTCTTCGCTTCAACGATTAAGGTATTCTCCTTCATTCCACGAGTTCAATTCGCGAGTTCATCACTTCAATATATGGTGATCTCCTTAATTTCCCGAGTTCAACTCGCGAGGTCTTCGCTTCAACAATTAAGGTGTTCTCCTCTGTATTCTGCGAGTCCATTCTCGTGAGGTCTTCGCTTCAGCAATTAAAGTGTTCTCCTCTATATTTCGCGAGTTCATACTTGCGAGTTCTTCGCTTCAACAATTAAGGTATTCTCATTCTTTCCACGAGTTCAATTCGCGAGGTCATCACTTCAATATATGGTGTTCTCCTTAATTCTGCGAATTCAACTCGCTAGATCTTCGCTTCAGCAATTGAGGTGTTCCCTATATATTCCGCGAGTCCGTACTCGTGAGGTTTCCGCTTCAGCAATTAAGGTATTCTCCTCTATGTTTCGCGAGTTCATACTCGCGAGGTCTTCGCTTTAGCAATTAAGGTATTCTCATTAATTCCGCGAGTTCAATTCGCGAGGTCATCACTTCAATATATGGTGTTCTCCTTAATTTCGCGAGTTCAACTCGTGAGGTCTTTGCTTTAGCAATGAAAGTGTTCTCCTCTATATTCCGCGGGTTCATACTCACGAGGTCTTCGCTTCAACAATTAAAGTGTTCTCCTCAATATTCCGCGAGTTCATACTCGTGAGGTCTTCGCTTCAGCAATTAAGGAGTTCTCCTTCATTTTGCGAGGTCATCACTTCAATATATAGTGTTCTCCTTAATTCCGTGAGTTTAACTCGGAGGTCTTCGCTTCAAAAATTAAGGTGTTCTCTATATTCCGCGAGTTCATACTCGCGAGGTATTCGCTTCAGCAATTAAGGTATTTTCCTTCATTCCGCGAGTTCAATTTGCGAGGTCCTCGATCACTTCAATATATGGTGTTCTCCTTAATTCTGTGAGTTCAACTCGCGAGGTCGTCGTTTCAACAATTAAGGTGTTCTCATCTATATTATGTGTGTTCATACTCGCGAGGTCTTCGCTTCAGCGATTAAGGTATTCTTCTTCATTCCGCGAGTTCAATTCGCGAGGTCGTCACTTTAATATATGGTGTTCTCCTTAATTTCGCGAGTTCAACTCGCGAGGTCTTCACTTCAACAATTAAGGTGTTCTCCTCTATATTCCACGAGTCCATACTCGCGAGGTCTTCGCATCAGCAATCAATGTGTTCTCTTCTATATTCCATGAGTTCATACTCGCGAGGTCTTCGCTTCAGCAATTAAGGTATTCTCCTGCATTCCGCGAGTTCAATTCGCGAGGTTATCACTTCAATATATGATGTTCTCCTTAATTCTGCGAGTTCAACTCGCGGGGTCTTTGTTTCAGCAATTAAGGTGTTCTCCTCTATATTCCGCGTGTTCATACTCGCGAGGTTTTCGCTTCATGTTCGTGCATATAACGCACCAAAAATCATCATGCGTTATACGCCATCAAACCGTCGCTTTCTGCAAGCACAATCTTTTAAGCGTGATTGATCGAAAATATGACAGTATTTCAATACGAGCGTATTGTGCTTGTATTTTCGGAAAAAATCTCCACTGTAGGATAGTAAATCATAAGGTTGTATTTTATCCCGCACAGTAAGAACCGTGCGTTACCAGTAGCTAATTATCTCTCCAAATGGAGAGAATCCTGATCCCCAATAGGGGAGAAATATTTATGTGCGAGTAACGCGCCATTCTCTAGGTGTGTAACTCGTTTAACCGTCCGATTTGTCATCCTACGGTGGAGCATTTTTTGATGAAAATACGGCCGTATTGAAATACGACCATATTTATTGAAATACGATCATATTTTAATTAATCGCAATTTTTTACAGGATTCGACGATCTGATAGCGCCTAAAGCACGATGATCATAGGTGGGAGTAACCCACAAATTTTTTTCCAGGTAGAGATCACTCTAATTTTAACGGACTTTTGGCAGTTTGCAACCCCCAATTACACCATTTTGGCACTTTGCACCCCAAATTATTAAATTTGGCACTTTGCACCCCCCATTTACACCTCCTTTGGCACTTTGCACCCCAAGTCCATTTAATTGAGGGTATTTTCGTCGGCCAACTTTAATAATAAGCACCGAGAGTCCCTGTTCATTTCTCGTTCTCGCCATTCCCGCACAGGCCCGCTGCGCTAGGGTTCCAACGTCCTCCATGTAGCTTTCTTCTCCTCGTCCGCTGAGCACCGAGCTTGAAGGTCCCGATAATCGTCCCGATGCTGGCCTTTCAGATCGCAGTTCCTTCTCGTCATCCCGCTGCTCGCCCTTTAGGTCATTCACCATTTGCATCTCCTTTGGCCTTTCAAATCTGCTCGCCTTTTAGGTTATTCACCATTTACACCCTCATTTGGCCTTTCAGATCGCAGAGCTTCCTGTGTGGCTGAGTGCAGTGGTCTTCTGGTCATTCACAACGGAGCTCCATACATCCTTTGGTAATGTCACACTCTGATGTATTTATTTAGTCTTTATTCAGTCTTTTTTTATATAAATGTAGTCTCTTATAAGAATTTATTATATGAATTTATTAGGAATTTATTAGAGAATGTCACACTTTGGTGTAGTTGATTAGGATGATTTGTTGATTGTCTCTCATGGTTCTCAAGAGGGAATTCCGTTAGACAATGGTAGTGATTCAAACAATAACACCGAGAGTGATGATGATTTTGATTCCTCTTTTTCAGATGATTTGGAGGAAACTTAATTTGAGGTGGATGATGCAACATATGCCGATAATATCGATGATGAAATTCAGTCAGTGGGTGTAGGAAAAAAAATCGGAGTGTCAATGCTGGATTCTCAAGTACAGAACAAGATACTCTATGTTGACGCCAGGAAAATCCTAACCTCAAGATTCGGACAAATGCAGCCGGAGACTACTTGCCCAGTGGCTCGAAGAGATGACTAAGCTGGCGACTATGAGGAAGCTATGAGAGCAACAACAACAGGACCCCAGGTCGCTGCGGCAGGGAGGTCCCACCACGTACCCAGAAGTTCCGAAGAGACTTCCCCTCCAAGGCCAAAAATGGCCGAGCAGGGTACGAGGAAGGCACCAACTTGGTTAGAAAGCAAGGGTGACGGGCTCGAGAGTTCGGGAATCGGGGTCCAAAAGCTCAAGTCCAGGTGCCAATCCAAGTACCCCTGGGGTCCTATTTATAGGAAAACCAAAGGGTAGGTGGGGCCTTTTATAGCCCATCCCCCAACCCGGCGACTATGGGTTACTCGGCGAGTACCTTGCCATAGTCGCCCATCTGGCGAGTATTGGGTGCTGCTCGCACACGCCGGGCCAATACTCGCCCAGGGCTTCTGCTGTCTTCTGTGCGCGGCGAGCTCTTCTGGTTGATACTCGCCTACCTGGCGAGTATTGCCTGCATTGGACTGCTGGTCTCTGTGTTGACCCTTTGACCTTGACTTCTGTCTACGTGGCCTTGGGGGGGGGGGGGGGGGGTCCACCCTCGGAGAATGAGGGTTGTACACAATCCCCGCTCTTTGCGAGTAACATAGTTGCTCGGAAAGAATCATCCAACCCTGATTCGACGAGCTGTCTTTCTGGCGAGTATTGGTTGATAGTCGGCATCCCGCTGGTTTGACGCTCTGGCCCTATATATAGAGGGGGAGGGGTCTCTGATGGCAAGGCTTTTTTGCACTCGCCTACAATGTCGCTCAACTATGCCGAGGCTGCTAAAAAAGCCATGGCTGGCCTCTCGAGTCTGATTGGCGCTCCAGCTCTTCCTTCTCGTGATGCCGAACTCGATGCCTTCCTCGCCACTAAGAAGAGGAAGAGGGTTGCTAAGAAGAAGAAGAAAGGGAAGAAGAAGGAGACGACTACAGAGAACGTCGCCGACCCTTTGGGCGAACAACGCCAGCAGCTGCTGGACGACTTGGGCCTTTCCCATGAGGGGAACTCGCCTGCTTCCGCTCCTCCTCCTCTTTTGGCAGAAGTCGCCCCAGAGGAGAGTAGGGCTGGGGCCCATAATCAAGCCCAACCGGATCTCCCTCCTGCGCGAGGTGGGCTCTTTACTCGCCTTTTCTTTAGTTCTTGCTGTCACTTTGGCGTGATTCTAACGTCTTCGATCTTGCTCGCAGATTTGCCAAATACTGGGGCTCAGGAGGAGCCTTTGGCTGTCCTGGTGCTGCGGTCTTCTTCCATGATCTCGCCTGAAGGGGGATCTCGGAGTGGTCGCTCGGTGAGGATTCTCCACAGCTCCTCCGTGGAGAAGAGGCCGATGAGCGAGCATGGGGCTCCTCTGACGAACACCATTCCTCCGCCGCCACCATCTCCTTTGCGTCCAGAGCCGGTGATCAACTCGCAACTGCCCGAGGGTGGGCTTCCGCCACCTCCTTTTAGACCTCCGCCCTCAACGGCTCTTCCGGGCGACCAGCGCCCATCAACTTCTACTGCTCCCTCCACCCACCAAGGGGAGTCCTCGCGCAGAGGCGGGACCGGAGGGTCTTCGGGCTTCTTTGCTCCAAGGGGTGGAGGGCGACCATGAGATGGTCACGGTCGGGGGAGCATGCCTTCTAACCGGGATCATCCTGGGGGGCACACTACTCGCCGAGATGGCGTTCATCGCAGCCCCTCCCCGCATCGAGGAAGGGTCTCTCCTCACCGGCGATCTCGCACCCCTGATCGCGGATATACCCGGAGTCCTCGGCCAGGTACTTGGTCGCTGCTTTTGGATAGTCGCCACTGGAGTTCGTACCGCTTTCTGTTTGTTGCCGGAGTTCCGACTCTTCATTTTTTCTTCTGCAGGTCGCGCTCATACTCCCGTGGGAGCACTGATCGACGCCGTCGGGCTCCCCCCTCGCGAGTACCAGGAGAGGGATACTCGTGCCATCTTGGATTTGGAGTCCAAGATAGAGCGGCTGTCGATCTGCGAGCCTCATCGCCGCCTGACTGATGTGGAGTCGCGGGTTGAGCGCTTGGCGGCCAGTGACCCTCACCGCCGCTTGACTGACTTAGAGGCGCGAGTATCCCTGCTGGAGGAGTTTGATACTCGTCTGGCAGGTGCAGAATCTCGCCTTCATACTGTCAGCGACCTGGAGCGTCGAGTTGCGAGGATCGAGCATCGTCAACAACTGCACCACGATGAGCTGGTTGGGATGCGCGCGAGCATGGGCTCGGCGGGGAGGCTGGCGAGGATCGAAGACCAGATGCGACAAGGCGAGGATGCTATGTCCGTGGCCTCCGAGCACTTCAAGCGTGCTCGCAACATGGGCTGGGTCGGGCGTCACCCTCAGCCTCAGGATCCCCAGGCGAACATCCAAGCACAACCCTAGCTGCTGCCCCTTTTTAGCAGTTTCTTCTTTCTGTAGCTTGTAGCTCCTTGCGAGCATTCTTTGTACTTGCACTTTATTATATTTGAAGATTTATTTATCCGCCGAGTATTTGAATACTCGCTCTTCTCTTTGTCTTGCTTGACTCCACTCGTTTTTGTTGGATTTTTCTATCTTCTTTTTGCCGAGCATTGGTTGAATGTCGTTTGCATTTTGGCGAGCTTCTTCATGTTTCTGTGATGCAGGTACTCGCCAGCTGAAGGTCGGCAGCTTGATGCGCTCTGTGCTTTTGGCGATTTCCTTCGATACTCGCCACCCCTAGTCGTACCTGCGGAGTCGTGCTCGACAAGCCAGGATACCCGACTACTATAAATAGGGGGGTGGGTGAGCCTTGAATACGCTTTTGGCGATCTTCAGATTTTTGTGCGAGTATCTTCCGAACTTCTACTCTTCGCCCTTCTTCGATACTCGCCTACTTTCCTTCCTTTCGAGATGACTGACGAGGCGACCATCCGGCGAGCTAACCATGCCAAAAACTTTGAGGAGAACTCTTTCAAGAAGCCGATCACGACTCGGAAGGACTTGGACGATTTCAACGCCAAGTTCGCGACGCCAGGATACGTCGCCAGGCTTCCTCGCGAGTCTGAGCGACTAAACACTCCTCGCCCTTGGCGATGATCTTCCCCATCCGTCACTTCGAGGTCGGTCTGCGACTTCCCTTGTGGCCGGAGTTCCGTCAGATACTCGGCTTCTTCGGGATAGTCCCCGCCCAGATTAATCCCAACGGGGTGGCGACCATCGTGGGGTTCCTGTGCTACCTTCGGGACCAGAATATCGTCTTCGACCTTTCGGTCTTTAGGCGAGTATTCTCGGTCATGGCGACCGGCGAGGGCGTCATCTTCCTGTGCAGTCACGTCTGCACGCTGGCGGACACTTCAAATAAGAACCATCGCTGGGTGGAGCGACTAGTCGTCATCGAGGGCGACTTCGCGGGCATCTCCAGCTCGGCCATCCAGCCGTCAGAGAATGTCTTCACCGTCCCTTTTTTGCAGGAGAGTCAGGAGAAACTGCTTGACTCCTTCAGGCATCGTCGCATGGATGTGATGCACTGGAGGAGGCGAGTAGACGAGCTCACGGAAGTTCGCCTAGGGGAAGGTACTTTTCGTGCGAGCATCAGCCATACTCGCCCCTTCGCTTCGATCAGGCGACTAAGCTTTGGTCTTCTTTTTACAGGCATGCGGGCTCTACCTCGCGACATTCTTCCTCCTGCGGCGAAGGTGACGACCGCCACCCAAGGGGGTGCGGGAATCTCGACGCGCGAGGTTGGGGGCTCCTCCCCAATCGTCTTGTCGCCAGGGGGCGACGAATTCAATGTCGCCGGTGATGGGGCCGGGACTTCAAAGAGGCGAGCGGCCAAGGCTAAGGCCTCCAAGCCCAAGAGGAGCAAGAAGGAGGTCTCTCATAGGGATTTGGGCAAGAAGGCGGATCCCTCGGAGGCTGGCGAGCCAAGCAGCCATCCTTTCTTTAACGAGGGCACCCAAAGCGAGGATGCCTATGGTCGCCCATTGGTGACCTGGGCTGAGCGCGCCCATGAGGTGACCCTCAGCTCCAACCTCCCCGCCTGGTCGGAAGATTGGGAGGACAAGGGGGAGGCCTTCGACGTGACCTACGTCCTGTATGGTCGCGCGGACGCCGAAGTCCTGCAGGACACTACTGCCGAGGATCTGGCTCACCAGACCTCGCGCTCCCTCTTGCGGTCAGCCGAGCTGGCTCACGCAACAGCAAGGCGACTACTTGAGTACGAGCAGGCGATCAAGGTGCAGGGTCCGAAGCTGATCGCCCTCGCGCTCCGGATCAAGGAGTTCGAGGTACTCGCCTTTGCGTCTTTGCTTGTTACTAAGATACTCACCACCTTGCCGACAACTTTTAACTAACTTTTCTTCTTTTTACCTTTCGCAGGCTGCCGAGCTGGAGTCGGCGAAGAGGCTCTCCCAGGCTGAGAAGGAGCTGGAGGATACTCGCGCGGCCTTGGAGGCCGCCCAGGTTCGCATCGCCGAGTTGGAAATTCGGCTTGCCGAGCAACAACCGGCAGCGGCGGGCCCTTCTCGGGCCGACAAGTGAATAAGGATGCATGGCGACGATATGCCATATATGCGCCGGGAGATCGCGCGAGCAACGGGGGATGTCATCCTGAATCAGCTGAAGGCCGATAATCTCCTGAAGCTGAAAGCAATGGATTTGACGGTGATGGATCTCATCCCGGCACTGCTCGCCGTGGAGTCCACCTCCCCCCTGCGAGCATCCTCGTCGCTACCTAGCGATGTCGAGGACGACGATGATGAGGATGACGATGATGATGATGACGACGATGATGGCGATGATGGTGCTACTGATGAGGCCGATGTAGATATAGAAGGCGAGGATGTCGCCTAGTCGCCTGGGCTCCCTTTTTGCTCGCCCAGCGACCTTTTTTGTGCAGTTCTTCAGTATACCTGTAATTTGTAGTACACACAAGAATTTTTGCATATGAAAGGAACTGGATTGATTGCTTGCCTGTTCTTCTTTCTTGTACTTACTTCCTTGCTTGTGTGTCGCTTAGACTCCTAGGCTCGAGGCGAGGTTGAGTGCTCGCTAGGCTCTTAGGATCTCGGCGAGGATGAGTGCTCGCTCCTGCATACTCGCCAATGCATGCTCGCACCATCATACTCGCACCTGTATACTTGCAACCGCCAATTTGCTTCCAAGGCCTTGACTTGCACCTAGTGAAGAGCTCGTTTAGGATTTATGCAATAATCAAAGGAGCTTTTCAAGGGAAGGCAGAAGTAGGGTTCAACAGTTGGGGAGGCCCGGGGGGTCATATCATCCCGAGGCCTCTCTCCTACTTGAAAGCCTGATGTCTTCAAAGGATGACGTCAAGTACGACATGGCAGCCGGACAGGTCCAAGGGGACACACCGTCCTTAGGCCACCATCCTACTTGGATGCTTGAAGTCTTCTTTCTTCGGTCGGTCGAATCGATCACCTCTTTGTCCAAGTCGGGATATCGGCGTCCAGACTTCCTCCTGGTAATCCCTCCAGTCGAATGAGAAGCGCAGTCGATGCGAACCATGGCCAACATACAAGGGGGGAGCTGATCTCGACCGTCAATGCAGAGGCTTGGTCTTAGAGGGCTGCTGAAGCGAGGCACTGTCCCATCATCCGTTCTGGGTTTACGAGGTACAAGTCGGAGGTTCGTTTCCCAACTGGCGGTGATGGATATTAATAAGCAGATCGTCCGGTAGGGAATGACAGTAGGGGGATTCCAATGGAGCACCTTCCAAGGGATCACAGCATCCTAAGTTCCCCATCCTACTCGGGTGCTGAATGTCGACCCAACCTGTTTCCTGTTGCTTAACAATTTGAACGGGGATTAAGCACACTTAAGCACATTAACTCACACAATAGGAGGAAGAACTCGGAAACGAACAACTGAGGCACTGTCCCCTGATCAGTTAAGTCGATCATCTCTTCGTCGAGTTGGAAGGTCGGCGTCCAGACTTCTTCCTGATAATCTCACCAGTCGAATGAGAAATGCCGCCGGTGGGAACCGCGACCAACGTGCAAGGGGGGAGTTGATCTCGGCCGTCATTGTAGAGGCTTGGACTTAGGGGGACGTATAACCGAGGCATTGTCCTATCATCCATTCTGGGTTTTTACGAGAATCAAGTCGGAGGCCAGTTTCCCAACCTAACGCGGAGATCGGCTTTGCCTGCTTTTCTTCTTTTACTTGAAAACACATTTTTGACGAAGCAGATAAGGGCGAGCACCACCTTTGCCGAAGTCGATTATTCCTTCGTCGGATTGGGAGGTCGGCGTCCAGACTTCTTCCTGATAATCTCACCAGTCGAATAAGAAATGCCGCCGGTGGGAACCGTGGCCAACGTGCAAGGGGGGAGTTGATCTCAGCCGTCATTGCAGAGGCTTGGACTTAGGGGGACATATAACCGAGGCATTGTCCCATCATCCGTTCTGGGCTTTTACGAGAATCAAGTCGGAGGCTAGTTTCCCTGTAAGACCCTTTTTTTTTTTGCAAAACCACTGGGTCTTAGGCCCAGAACCGCCGTTTAGCGGTGACACCCTCGCTCGGGAAGGTCGCCACTACAAAACGCCGATCCTGCCGGCCAATTCGATCACAAAGAAAAGTAAGGTTTAAATGAATAAACAAACTAAGTCCACATCACATATAATTAAACCAACAAGAGACGTCCACATACATAACTGAAATAGAAAGATAAGTAAACAAGGGCACCTGCCCGATACAAAATAGCCTCACTACAAAGATCACTCGCGGAAGCATATCAACTAGGACAAACACTCACGGATCCTGTCATCTGTGCTCCTGAGCTAGACTGCCCCGCCTCCATTTGCACCGGCCTCTGGTGCTGTCCCGTCGCCGCGGTCTCCTAAAATGATAAGGTCCACCGACCGTCAGTCAAAATGACTCAGCCAATTCCCCACCCCTCCCCCCAAGGCTCCTAGGCACCGTATGGGGAGGAGGAAGCGGAGGACAACAAGGGGTAATACAAAAGCAGATGACAAGGTGAATTCTACACTACACAGGTGTTTATATATATATATGAAACATGAAATAGGAGCAGCATGGTAAAGAATATAAATAACAGTAAGCAGTAAGTATGGAGGCAAGTAAGCATTATAAAAATAACCATTTATATATAGGAATGCCCATACAAACCTATAGACCAAGGGGTCGTTTAGCAGGGCCTATCGTATAAAAAGTCCCATACCAATTTATACGATAGGTGTCAGGGGTTGAATGCTATGTTTATGCCATGACATGCAAAGAATGTTATTATGCGGTGATCAAACAAGTGCAACTCACCCACAACGACTCTATGCGCATAGACCTTTAGTTCCCCCTTTTTGGAGCTAGCAAGACTCCCAGGATACTCCCGTAGTGGCAAACGGAAGCGGTGGGTTGGGCCTCGCCCACCTCTAGGTTGGTATATGCACTACCTAACCTAGACCTATCGTACGACTCCACAAAAACCCGCGGAGCATCTGCGTACTCTTACTGACTGGACTGCCAGACTTTTATGGCTAAGTACAAATACCGCACTTGTCGAGCCCAAGTATCAACGTCGGTGCAACGATCGCCAACACGAAGGACCCACCACCTTATGCACATGCAACATATCTTACAACAACTCCGAGCTACAAGCTCCCCGGGCTAACCCGCCCGTCACCAATAAACATCTCATAATCACAAGACCACCAGACTAAACCGACTAGACTCCTATAAGAAAACCCTCGTAATACCTTACCTATATTAAACCTAGGTGCTCTAAGGACGTTAACGGGAAAAGACGATCTTTCGTCAATCCAGGAGGACCTATCCCAAGGGTGGCTCCCCACCACCCTAGGACTCACCAAACCCTAATTACTCCAGGGATCCTCACATAACTATGTGATTACCACTTAACCCTCATATCTCCAAATCAATGACCACCAAATTAACCCTTAATCCCCAAAGTTGCCAAAATGCTAAACGCAGACCACCCTCAACGTTTTGATGCTCATAAAGGGAGGTACACTAAATAATCAACTCTAGGACCCAATGGATTTATTGGGGGTCCATGATACTTATTTAAGATCAAATCCAGAGTTTTATAATTTCTCTCACAATATTAATATTTAAAACAATTTTTCCAAAGGGCAATTTCCTAAGGTTTGAACTACAAGTGTACTTTTTCTGATTTCCAATGCCTAGGTCCAAGCTACTCATTACACTAGTCAGAGGTCAGTGAATGACCTCCCATGATCCTACCAACATTTGGTGAGGAGTGGGGTTCTATTGGGTACCTAATTGGGGTGCTAATAGCATTTAGCCCCTTTTTGATTTACTAGGGCAAACCTCCTCCAATGGCCACCAAATTTGGACCAATGGTTGGCATGGGGGAGGGTGATGTGCACCCCAAATATGAATCCAAAAGGCTCTGTGGAAGAGTGGGGGCACTCACCCAAAGTTTTGCCTAAACCTAGGGAGCCTAAGGTTGTCTTGGTGAATTACCCCACCAAATCAACTCCAAAAATTATGATATTTTAACCAGAGACCCTACATGCTCTCTGGGACCACACATCCAAATTTGGAAGGGTTTTGAGGTGTTTAAGGTACCTAATTAAATCACACATGAATTATTGAATTTTCCCAAAAACTATAGAAGAAGATTCTCCAAAAATACTGATTTTTGGATATGAGTTAGATGTATATAAGAGTAGCATACACCCCAAATTTCAACTCATTTGGAGTTCTGGATTGGTGTGGGCATCAAAAATAAACTCTGGTTAGCCTTAAGGACAATCCTCACCAAAATGAGTGATGTGCCCCAACCAGGACTCCAAATCGAGTTATCTCAATTTTGGATTAAACTAGACCTCAAGGGCTCCAACTTTGATGTTGGACAAATTTTCCCTAGAGGCCTCTAAGTATTTTTAATATGTAAATCAAAATGCTGTCAGAAATGTGACATAATACACTTAATTAAATTAAAAATCATTAAAATGGGCCTGCGAGTAACGGATGGCGGCCGATCGGACGGCTCACAGCCATCGTCCCCGATCAGCCAACGGCCTGCGATGGCCCATCCTGGGTGACTTTGCAGGGCGATTTCCCGGCCACCTGAGCGCCGCCCCGGCCGACCAACGCCACCACCACCTCCGTTGAGGTGGGGGCCGGCGATGAGCGGTGTTTGCTCGGCCGGAGGTGGCCGGAATCTTGATCTAGAAGAGGAAGCCCAACCCGATCAACGGGAGGCTTGGCTGGCTTGATTCCCGGCCAATTGGCCACGAAACGAGCCGCCGGCGATTGGGTAATCTTCAGGGGTCAGGGAAGGGAACCGGACCTGCTGATGAGCTTGCCGACGGGTTGTCCTCGTGTACACCATGGGAGCTCAGGGAGGTTGAGGTGCCATGCCGATTCAAGCCTACAGAGCACGATCTCCACTGAAAACTTAGGGGTTTCTCTCCTCTCCGGATTCTGAAGGTGATAGGGGGTTCAATTGGAGGTGGTGGTGGCTTTAACCCCCAATGCCATTAATGGCCCCTTCGAATTCCTCCTAAGGCCGGCCCCCATTCATTCCCCCTGCCTTAATCCCCCTGGGAAACTGCTGGAAACTCCTTGTAATCGACAGAGGAGATGAATGGAAGAGTTAATGGGGGACGCCAAGGGGGGAATCTTCTTAATGGCCATGAATGGCCTCTTTCTCTCACCTCAAAATGGGGAAACCTCCATTTTCGCTCTCCTAATCACCATGGCCGGTTTCTCTAGTCTCTCCTGAGTTTAATGCTAGTCTACTTGGGCTGGTTGACCATCCAAATGAGTTAGCCCAATGGGATTGGGTTAGGTTTGAGAGATTTGACCTAAATTGGGCAATTTTGACTTTTGGTCAAATTGGCCAATTGGGTGACCCTAGGATGGGGCTTTTGGGTTCTCTGGGTTCCAAATTAAGTTTAGAAACTATTGGTGGGGTCAATTTGGTCATATGGGTCTTGGTTGACCCAATCTAAGCTAATTTGACCAAAATAGGCTAAATTGACTTTGGTCAAATTAAGCCCTAGGGTTTGACTTGGTCATGGGGCTTTTTGGTCCACTGGGTCCCCCATGATGTGATAACACTAAGGGTATTGTCAATTTAATATGGTGGTGGTCAATTGGGGTACTTTGTGGAGAATTGCCATTTTGACCTAAAAAGGGCATTTTGGTCAATTTGCACCCCTGGGGGCCCCATGATGGGGCTTTTAGGTCTACTAGGTCTCTTATAGTATTCTAGACCTAGATGAGTGATCAATTTGACATGGTGAAGGTTAATTGGCTCTAAATAGGCTACTTTGACCAATTTGGGGTTTTAGGTTGACTTTGGTCAAATTGGTCTCTTAGGTTGACCCCAATGGGCCCTTGGTGCCCTAAGAGGACCCTTAAAGGGTTAGGGATACTATGGTGGGGTCAAAAGGTCAAGTTGAGGCTCTAAGGTCCAACCCTAAGCTTGGTAAATGGAAATTGCTATTTGCAGACCAAAGGTGGTTTCTTCCTTCTTTCCTAAGCCTTCAAGGTTAAAGGGCTCTTCCTATGGTTTTGTCATGACTTAGACATGACAAAACCAACTTAGGGGTCTAGCAGCTTGGGGGATGTTACAAATCCCAATACAAAAAAATAAAAATTTCGTCCTCGAAATTCAGACAAGCCTGTGGGGTTTCTACTAGAAGAAAATGAAACATCCCAGAAAAAGTAAATTGTACCTGTCGCAAGAAGCTGCGGATATTTTTGCTGCATCAAGTCCAGTGGCTCCCAAGTGTGCTCTTCCTGTCCATGATTCCTCCACAGGACCTTGACCAGCGGAACCTTCTTGCGTCGCAAGACTCGTAGCTCTGTGTCGTCTATCCGAACCGACTCCAGGTGAATCGATCGATCTGTAGCTACTGGCCCCTCTGAAGTAGACACCTGCTGCTCAGGCCGAAGTAAAGCCTTCCTAAGTGAGGAGACGTGGAATACGTCATGCAGTCCCTCCAAATCCGGCGGTAGCTCCAGTCTGTAAGCCAAGTGGCCGATCCGCTCCAGGATCCTATAGGGCCCCATAAACCTCGGACTGAGCTTCCTCCGCCCGCGAACCCTCGAGACTCCGTGCATCGGACGTATCTTCAAGAAAACCCGATCTCCCACCTGGAACTCCACCATACGATGACGCGCATCGTAATACTTGGCCTGCCTGCTCTGGGCCTCCAACATCCTATCTCGAATCAACCTCATCTGGGCCTCCATGTCCTCCACGAACTCTGAGCCAAGAGCCTTGGGATCCTCATCCTGAATCCAAGACAATGGTGTCCTGCACCTTCGTCCGTATAATGCCTCGTATGGTGCTCTGCCTATACTAGCCTGGTGACTGTTGTTGTACGAGAATTCGACTAACGGCAACAGTCTCTCCCATGGCTCCCCGCGGTCTAGAATGCAAAGGCGCAAAAGATCCTCCAGGGTCCGATTGGTGCGCTCCGTTTGCCCGTCTGTCTGGGGGTGAAAAGTTGTACTGAAGGTCAACCGGGTGCCTAGGTAGGCCTGCACTGCTCTCCACTCCCTCGACGTAAAACGTCCATCTCGGTCAGTCACGATCGTCCTTGGCACACCATGATATCGGACAAACTGCTCCACAAACTTCCGTACCAAAACCCTAACTGAATCATCCTTCCTGATCGGAATGAACCTGGCCACTTTCGTCAATCTATCGACGATCACCAAAATCGAGTCGTTTCCCGCACGAGATCGGGGAAGACCGTGAATAAAATCCATCGCTATATCGTCGAACTTCCATTCCGGCACCGGAAGTGGTTGCAACAATCCTGCTGGGTTCCGGCACTCCGCCTTCACAAGTTGGCAAGTCTCGCAGTGGGTCACAAAGTAAACGATGTCCCTCTTCATACCTGGCTAGTACATGGTCTTCTTCAAGTCCGTCGTCATCTTGGTAATGCCCGGGTGCACTGAATACCTACTACAGTGAGCCTCTGTCATAATATCCTCCTGAATCTGATCTCCTGCCGGTATGTACACTCGACCCCTAAAACTCAACAGGTCGTCCTTCAGCGAATAGTCTCCGGCTGAGCCTGCCTCCAAGGCTCTGAATATCGGCTCCAGCTTGGCATCCTGCCTCTGCCCTTCCCTGATGCGGTCTCGAATGTTGTAAGTGGCACCAGTCGCCGCTAAGTACTCCTCGTACAGCTCCGGATCATCCTCAGATACTAGGGAGATGTGCATTTCCTCGAACATCTGCACTAACTCCATGGCCATCAACTTAGGCTCCGCTCCTGACGTAGTAGCTCTCCTGCTCAACGCGTCTGCTACTACATTCGCCTTCCCTGGGTGGTAATGCATCGTGTACTGGTAGTCTGATAAGAATTCCACCCATCGCCTCTGCCGGATATTCAGCTCCTTTTGTGTATCTACATACTTCAGGTTTTTGTGATCTGAGAATATGTCGCAGTGGATACCATAAAGGTAGTGCCGCCAGATCTTGAGAGCGAATACGACCGCTCCCATCTCCAAGTCATGCACTGGGTAATTCCGCTCGTGATTCTTCAACTGGCGGGAGGCATAAGCTATCACATGCCCGTTCTGCATTAGAACGGCACCCATCCCCTGATATGACGCATCCGCAAACACTTGAAATCCTTCCTTCCCCGATGGAAGGGCAAGGATGGGAGCCGAAGTAAGCCAACCCTTCAGCTCCTGGAAAGCTGTCTCACACTGCGGCGTCCAGGTAAAAACAACATCCTTCCTTGCCAGGGAAGTAAGCGGGAGGGCTAGCTGAGAAAACCCCTGAACGAACTTCCGGTAGTAGCCGGCAAGTCCCAAGAAACTCCTTACGTCGGTGGCCGTCTTCAGCGGCGGCCAATCCCGTACTGCCTGAATCTTTGCTGGATCCACTGCTAAGCCTGCTCCACTGATGATATGACCCAGGAAGGCCACCTCCTTCAACCAGAACTGGCATTTGCTGAACTTCGCATACAACTGATGCTCCCGAAGCTTCTCCAAGGTTAGTGCCAAATGCTGTGCATGCTCCTCCTCCGTCCTCGAGTAGATGAGGATGTCGTCAATGAACACAATGACAAAGATGTCGAGGTAAGGCTCAAACACCCGGTTCATCAGGCTCATAAATGCTGATGGTGCATTTGTGAGCCCGAACGGCATCACAGTGAACTCGTACAATCCGTATCGGCTGCTGAAGGCCGTCTTTGGGATGTCCTCCTCCTGGATTCTCAGTTGATAATACCCCGACCTCAAATCCAGCTTCGAGAAGCAGTGGGCTCCTTCTAGCTGGTCGAAGAGCTCGTCTATCCTTGGCAGAGGGTACGTGTTCCGCACCATCAGCTTATTCAGTGCTCTGTAGTCGATGCACAATCTGAGCGTCTCATCCTTCTTCTTCATGAATAACACTGGAGCTCCCCAAGGTGAGGAACTCGGCCTGACGAACCCAGCTTCCACCAGCTCCTGCAGCTGGCTCCGAAACTCTACCAACTCCTTCGGGGCCATCCGATACGGAGCTTTGGACACCGGCTTTGCCCCTGGCACCAGCTGGATCTGAAAATCCTTCTCGCGGTGCGGTGGCAGCCCAGGAAGCTTTTCCGGAAATACATCAGCGAAATCCCGTACGACCGGGATACTTGACACTGAGTCCTTGACTTCAGTCGCCTCAAAGAGCACCTGATAAACCTCGTTTCCCTGCAAGTGGGCCTTGACGGCCTGAATAGACGATAAGAAGAGACGAGAGGTGGGTTGTGTAACATCCCGACTTTTATTGGGCCACTAGACCCTAGTGAGCCCAATAAAAGTAGGCCCGAGCCGTAGAAAACGACCGTTTCGAGTGCCGTAACGCGCCACTACCTCATTATCATGAATAGTGACCATACCAACCCCGAGTTGACTTCCGTCAGTTCCGTTAGACTCGTATGGACAATACGAGCGCAACGGAATTCGTTGCACTTTGATCCGAGGTCATTTGGAGAAAATGACCATTTTAGGTATCGTAGCGCGCCACCACCCCATTATTGTGAATAATGGCCGTACAAACCCTGAATTGACTTCTGTCAGTTCCGTTAGGATCATATGACCAATACAAGCACAACGGAACTCGTTGCGTCTCGATACGAGGTCGTATGGCGAGTATACCATTTAGGGGACTATGCAGATCACCTCAGCACAACGAACGAAATATAAAGCACACGAACCCGACATCGGCCCCGACAACTCTTATCGTGCCCCGGGAGCCAAGGAGGACACCGCCCTAAGTTGACCTAATCAACCCCCCCCCCCCCCCCCCCCCCCGAACTCGAATTTGCTAAAGAAAAGGGGGGGGGGGGCTGCCCCTATTAGGGCAAGGGGCAAGAGAGAGAAAGGAAGGGGGGGGGGAGAAAATATCTCCCCCCACTCACCCTCCCTTCATACACGTGGAAGGAAGGGAGAGGGGGGAGAGAGCTCCCCTCCTTCTTATAAAAGGAGGGGCAGCCCCTCTCCAATTCCCCCCACACCACCTCCCTCTCTCTCTCAGCTCTCCTCTGCCGGCAGCCCCCCCAGCCAGCCACCCCCTCCTCCTCCTTGCCAGAGCAAGCCAGCCCCAAAGCCGTCGCCACCACCTCCTCCCTCATGGCCGGCCGCCCCTCCACCTGAGCCCCTCACCAGGTAGAACCACCTCCCCTCCTCCTTCCCACCTCCCGGAGGAAGACCCCCCCTCCCTCTGTCGCCGGAGCGCCGCCGGCCGCCGCCCCGAACCTTGCGAGGTTCGGGGAGGAGGCCGGCCGAGGAAGCCCTCTCCCCTAGTGCCGGCGGTGGCGCTGGGGGGGGGGGGGGGGGGAGGGGGTCCCCCTCGAGTACCTCGGCGCCGGCACAGGGGAGGCGGCCGGGCCGCCGGCGGGCACGGCCAACGGCGCCCGTGGCCTCCCCCTCCTCCCCGCACTTCCTGTAGGAGGATAACCCCCTCCCCCGGCGGCGGCCGGCAGCTCCAGGCTGCCCGGCCACCGCCGGAGGGTTGCCCCCCCCGGCGCCCCGACCAGGGGCGGCAGGGAGGGCTGCGCACGAGGAGGCAGCGGCGCAGCAAGCCGGCATGGCTCGTGACGGCTGCGCCGCGCCTCCCCATCCCCTCTGCCCCCCCTTTCCGGTGGGGTCCGGCGGCGCCAGGCCGCCGGGCCACCACCGGAGTAGGCGCCGACCCCCGACGCTCCGACCAGGGGCGGCACCAGTGGCCCCTCGGCGGGGGTAGCGGCGCAGCGGGCCTGCATGGCCCATGCAGGCCACGCCACCGCCTCCCGCCCTCTGTATCACCTCCCCCGGCGGTGGCCGGCGGCGCCAGGCCGCCGGACCACACCCGGAGGAGTCGCCGTCCCCCGGCGCACCGACCGGGGGCGGCGCCGGCCCCAGCCGGCCGCTGCCCGGCGGCGGCAGCGGCTGCCACCCGGGAGAGCTCGGGGGCCGCACGATCTCCCCCAGGAGATCAAGCGCCCCCCGAAACCTGGTTTCCCGCCCCCGCCTCCATTTGTGCGCCCCCCGCAGCGGATCTGCCACAGATCCGCTGTGGGGCCCGCGGGAGGGCGCAGGGTGCAAAACCCCTGCGCCTCTTCCCTGCCTCTAACCGCACCCCACCCCTTTTTTTCCCTTCCCCATTTTTCTGAGGAAAAATGGGGCCTCCTCAAAAGAAATTTCCTAAATGAAAATTGTGCCCCACTCTTAGGGGCATCTCCTGTATTTTTTTGGGATTTTTGGGAGGAGTTTTACTATTTTTAAAACCCATTGTAAAGTTTATTTTAGGAAATAAAATGCCCAAATGAGTTTCTAAAATTCCCCAAAAATTAGGGGCTCTAAGTATAGGTATTTTGTAAATACTATCAAAGTTGGGAGGTGTGACCTTTTGATTTGATCCCTTAAATGCTTTTACAAGCAAAAATAGACGCCCGGAAAAGAGCGAAATTCATCGAAGTGAATCGGCGCCCCCTCGACGCATATTTTAAAGGCTTATCAAAATTATGCGTATCAATCTAAAGAATCGACTAAGCTCGAAAAAGCAACGCAAAAATCGGAACGACATCGCGGCGCGGCGCCGAAATTTAACCCCGCCGCGACGATAATAAAAGAACGGAGTCGTCGATCGAAGCCTCCTCTTATGGAGTGATTGGACTACTAACCATTTCCTCTTATGTTTTTACTGCTTTCCGTACTTTCCATTAAATCCAGTCTCGCACTGGCCCCCCGTATTTACTTATGTACTTTTCTTTAAATCCAGTCTCGCACTGGTCCCCCGCACTTATTTTCTGCACTTTCAATTAAATCCAGTCTCGCACTGGTCCCCCGTATTTACTTCTGTACTTTTCTTTAAATCCAGTCTCGCACTGGTCCCCCCCGCACCTACTTCCTGTACTTCCAATTAAATCCAGTCTTGCACTGGTCCTATCATTATGGCCTCTTCTTTCGACCTACTTTCCTGTTCATTACATGGCCTTTGCTTTCGGCCTACTTTCTGCTTATCATTATGGCCTCTGCTTTCGGCCTACATTTCTGTTTTGTGTTATGGCCCCTGCTTCGGCCTAATTTACTTGCTAGTGCAGAGCTGCCGTGGCAACAAATGCGGTGCTTATCCTCCCTTCGGCGAGGCCTTAGTTGGGGAAAACCCGGAGTTGAGTCTCTCCTCCCAGGCTAGCCCCAAGCAAGGAGCCCTCATACCGCTAACCCTCCCGGTCCAAGGTCGTGCGACCGGTCGAGTAGAATTGCCACGTGGCCTAAGGGTTTGTTTTATATAAAGCGGGTGAAGATTGATTGGAAGTGGCGGGTTGGTCACGCTCGCAGACCGTTCGTACCGGTGCGGGTGGGTTGACGACTCATGGCGATAGGGAGATGTGCGCAGCGGGTTATCACCCTCCGAACATGCAGTTTTGACTCCGCTGGTCGGCCTACAAATCAGCTCGCTGGATGTCGCTCACATCCAGTTGGTACACCAAGTTGTACAGGAGGGCCTGAATGATACGGTACGACTACATTCAGAAGTAGCAAGACTGGCCACTGTCACCGACGGCCACATCGGTGAGGCCCGCGGGGTTAGCTCCCCTGCTTGAACGAAAGCGATCTAAACTGTGTCGACACAGGGTCTTTTGTGTGCGTACGGGTTTGAATACCTGGGTGTGTGTCTGCGCGATATAGTGTTGTGTGGTTGCTATACGACGCAAATACGGGCCTTAGGGCAAGCGGCCCTATATATATATATATATATATATATATATACGTATATATATACATATTCATCTGCTACTAACCCTCTTCCTTGCTTCGGCTATTTCTTTTCTGTCCTTTAGCCGTCCCCCCCCCCCCCCCCCCCCCCCCCCCCCGGATAAGGATCCGGGGAGGGGAGGTATTGTTCTACTTAGCTCTGTGACTAACGGTTACTTCTTATAACCAATCACAGGAAATGGGACAGCGCGAAGCCCCCACCCCGCAGGATGAGATACATGCCTTAGAGATGGCCCGATCGGACACCCCAACCTCTCCTCCTATCTTCAGAGACGTGAGTGCAAGAGAATAAAGACTAGCCTAGGGCTCCTTGTTGTTTTGGACTATGTAGCCTTCGGGCAATATTTTGTAAAATGATAGGCTCCGGCCATATTTAAATGTGTAATATAAGCAGTATGCTTGTTTTCTTTATATCATCTGCTTCTGCTGTGCGATCTGATATGATGTAATGATTCTTGTGCCTGACAAAGAGACCGCTCAGCGCTAAAAAGGTGGGACGTCGTCACCCGGAAAGCGCTGGGTAGTCCTCTTTGGGCAGTAAGATTCCCCCCTCCCTGAACCCGGTTCAGTCTGGGGAGGGGGGTGGTCTTACAAATGGATCAGAGCTACCACGATCCGATCACATGGGGCAGTCTTTCGATCCTCCCTTCCCCGGTTTCGTTTCTTGGTTCGGGACGAACCACGCAGCGGAAGCCTGGTGGACCCTTTAGGTTTAAGGTTAAGGACTCGAGACTGCACGATAGTACACCCACACGCTTTCCGCTTCCTTTTCTTTCAGTCCTGCAAAATTCCCTTATTTTTGCAAGTTTTGACACCCGTTTGTTACTTCTCCAGATACCAGAGTCAAGTAACGGAAGGTCCTCCTCTCGAGACCAGTACCACCCTACCACTCCACCACCAGCTCAGACCGCTCCGGCCACAGTTCCGTTCGGAGAGACAGAGCTCGGGCAGACCCTGGTAGCCCTTTTGGCCGCCTTCCAGACGGCCACCTTACGGCCACCCCAGCAGGCCACCGTACCCACCGATCTGCTGACGACATTCCGAGGGCTAAGGCCCCCCACCTTTCGGGGTACAGAGTCAGCCATCCAGGCCGAGGAGTGGGTGGAGAGGGTAGAGGACCTTCTTGTAGGGATGATGTGCCCAGCAGTAGCCGCAGTGTCCCTAGTGGTGACCACGTTGGAGGGCTATGCCCGGGACTGGTGGAGGGCAGCTAGCCGCTCCACTTTTATAGGGCGACCCCTCAGCACCATTCTCTGGGGGGAGTTCTCAGAGGCCTTCTTAGAGCATTTCATTTCGGATGCAGACCGGATGGCACTCCAGGAGCGGTTCCTACAGATCAGGTAGGGAGATAGGATGGTTCCAGACTGCCAGAGAGAGTTTATCCACCTGGCCCGCTTCGCCGGGACCTTAGCAGGTACGGATAAGGACAGGGCGGCCAGATTTTACTGGGGATTACGAGACGACCTCCGTCAGGCCCTGATCATGATTTCCCAGGCATCCTTCCACACGATCGCCTCACATGCCACCGGTCTAGAGATGGACCAGCGGATGGTAGCCCAGCAGCGGAGGGGACACGTAGGTATTCCCCAGACTCAGGGCCGAGAGAGAGGGGTAGGTCCTCGCAGGCAGGGCCGAGACGGGAGACAGCGTCAGCGTCACCAGCCATATAGGCAGGCACCCCAACCCCGACCAGCACCCCAGCCCCGACCAGCACCCCCAGCCCCAGCACCTCAGGTCGTCCCAGCCGCACGACGAGATGTTCCCTTCGCAGGGAACTGCTACCTATGCCAGCAGCCTGGGCATATACGAGCCTTCTGCCCACAGCCTACCGGGAGACCCGGTTTAGGAGCAGTACAGAGAGCGGCAGAGAGAGGATGAGGTGGACGCAGAGGACATCCCGCAGGCAGGAGGGAGCCGGCTAGGCAGGGCAGAGCAGCACCGCTCGAGGCATACGCGTTGGATCTCCAGCACGGTCCTGCTCCTGACGTAGTGATAGGTATTTACTTCCGATAGTACGATATCCTAGGAGATGTTATAACTTTATATATTGGGACTTTTGTATATGTCATCCGTACTCCTGTATATTTGTGAAAAGCTTATGATTATGATATATATATATATATGTTATCAGGTTTACTTTTGGTAGAAGGTCATCCCGCTAAAACACTGTTCGATACCGGCGCCACACATTCTTTCGTTGCACAAAACTTCATCGCCGACAATTAGAACACGGTGCGATCATCCGGGATGTCAATCCGAATACGACTCCCGGATGGATCAGATATGACTTCCACCGAAAAGTGTTCCTTCCAGACAATGCTAGGAGGCTTAGAATTCGAAGTCAACGCAACCGTTTTGGCAATAACCGGATTCGACATCATTCTGGGGATGGATTGGTTGGCCGAGCACAGCGCCCAAATCAATTGTTCAACTCGAGAAATCCGTCTCAAGAATCCAAATGGACAATTTATCACACTAGCAGGTATACCCTCTGTCACCTGCATTATCTTAACATCTGCACGAACCGTCAAGGCAGTTCGGCGAAAGGACGAGGTATACCTAATCTACTTTGAGATGGAAGACACGACACAAGTACTCGCTAAGGTGCCTATAATCAGGGACTTCCCAGATATCTTCCCAGAGTCCCTTCCCGGATTGCCCCCGCAACGGGAAGTGGACTTTCAAATCGAACTTACTCAAGGAGCCCGACCAGTGTCCCGAGCACCGTACCGGATGGCCCCGAGGGAACTGGCCGAGCTCAAGATTCAACTACAAGAGTTAGTCGACGCAGGATTCGTACGTCCTAGTACTTCACCCTGGGGAGCCCCATTACTGTTTGTTAAGAAGAAGGATGGATCTCTGCGTCTCTGCATCGACTACAGAGGTTTGAATAAACTCACTGTCCGGAATACCTATCCCCTACCCCGGATAGATGAACTGTTCGATCAACTGCAAGGCGCGTCCGTCTTTTCCAAGATGGACTTAAGGTCCGGCTACTATCAACTTAGAGTGCGAGAAGAGGACATTCCCAAGACCGCCTTCAGCTCTCGCTACGGACTATACGAGTTCATGGTAATGCCATTTGGGTTAACCAATGCCCCGTCCGCCTTCATGGCTTTGATGAATACGGTATTCAAACCCTTCCTGGACCATTTCGTAATAGTCTTCATAGATGATATTCTCATCTACTCAAAGAACAAAACCGATCACTCCAGGCACCTCCAAATGGTACTACTTAAGCTAAGAGAGCACTCGCTCTTCGCCAAGTTTAGCAAATGCTAGTTCTGGATGGAAGAAGTCGGTTTTCTGGGACACACCATCAACAAGAACGGAGTAGCGGTGGATCAAGCCAAGGTGCAAGCGGTACGAGATTGGCCGCCACTTAAGACAGCAGCAGACATCCGAAGTTTCCTTGGCCTCGCCGGCTACTACCGTAAGTTCGTCGAAGGTTTCTCCAAAATCGCGTTACCACTTACCTCTCTCACCAAGAAGGATGTGACTTTCCAATGGTCTCCCGAATGCGAGGTGGCGTTCATCGAACTGAAGAACCGGCTGATATCAGCCCCAATCCTAACCCTCCCCTCCGGTACCGAGGGATTCCAAATCTATGCTGATGCCTCTTTGAAAGGATTGGGGGCCGTGCTTATGCAACACGGCAAGGTGATTGCCTACGCCTCACATCAGCTCAAGCCACATGAACTAAACTACGCCACCCACGATCTGGAGCTGGGGGCGGTAGTTTTCGCATTAAAAGTCTGGAGACACTACCTCTACGGGGTACGATGCGAAATCTTCTCCGATCATAAAAGCCTCAAATACGTCTTCACCCAGAAAGAGCTGAACCTCCGGCAACGCCGGTGGTTAGAATTTCTCTGTGATTATGACTTCGCCCTCCAGTACCACCCCTGCAAGGCTAATAAGGTTGCAGACGCCTTGAGTCGGCAGCCTCCGAGGACCGGGAGTTGGTTAGAAATGGTGCCAGAGGAGTTAGTCAAATCATTGGCGGAAATGGATATTATCCTCATCACCCGCAGAAATCCGATGGAATACCAGGCCCAGCTCTACTGGATGGAAATACAGTGCGACATCCGGAATAGGATAAGAGAAGCTCAGAAGATTGACGTAGAAGCAGCCCCGATCATTCAAGCCCTGCAACATGGTGCGCATGAGGATTACAATTTGTACGATGGCATCCTGCAGTTCAGACACCGCATATTCATCCCCGCAACAGAAGGAATTCGGGAAGAAATTCTCCGCGAAGCGCACCAGACAAGGTACTCGATACACCCGGGAGTAGTAAAAATGTACACGGACCTGCGAAGGACCTTGTACTGGCCAGGAATGAAGAGGGATGTCACCAACTATGTTGCGCACTGCCAGACCTGTCAAATGGTCAAGGCAGAGTGTCGAAGCCCAGGAGGCTTACTACAACCCCTGCCCATACCAGAATGGAAGTTCGAGGATATTTCCATGGACTTTGTCCATGGCTTACCCCGATCTCGTGCGGGTAACGACTCCATATGGGTCGTAGTAGACCGCCTTACCAAGGTAGCCCGATTCATCCCAAACCGGCAAGGTGACGGTGTCGACATTTTAGCCCGACTATTTATTGAGCAGGTAGTCCGATTTCATGCAATACCCAAATCAATCGTCTCGGACCGCGACGGGCGCTTTACATCGAAGGAGTGGAGAAGAGTGCAAGCTTATCTAGGAACCAGATTGGCATTTAGCACCGCCTTCCACCCCCAGACCGATGGGCAGACGGAAAGAACGAACCGGACGATGGAAGATCTTCTCCGATTATGCATAGTGGAACACAACGAGCCATGGGAGCAGTTACTACCTCTGGTAGAGTTTTCATATAACAACAGCTTCCAGGCAAGCATCAAGATGGCACCTTACGAAGCACTCTACGGAAGACGCTGTCGGACCCCGCTATCTTGGGCACAGGGTGAGGACCCCGAAGCCTTAAGGGTCACCTACATAGACAATACCACTACCACAATAAGGTTAATCCAGGAACGTATGCTAGAAGCGCAGAGCCGGCAAGCCAAATATTATGATGCGCGTCATCGGATGGTGGAATACAACGTGGGAGATATGGTTTTCTTGAAAATTAAGCTGATGCACGGGATATCCCGAATAAAGAAGCAGAAAAAGCTGGACCCCCGCTACTTAGGCCCATATCAAATCATCGAAAAAGTTGGCCCGGTGGCTTATAGGTTAGCTCTGCCAGCCGAGCTGGGAAACCTCCACGACGTGTTCCACGTCTCTTCGCTAAGACGTGTTCTGCGCCAACCAGAGCAGCACCTTCCCACACCACCAACATCAGTACAATCCGACCGATCTGTCCGACTCGAACCTGTGAAGATAGTGGACTCCAAGATCAAAGAGCTGCGGAACAAAACCGTCACAATGGTCAAGATCTTATGGTCAAACTGTGGACGCGAAGAGTTCACTTGGGAACCCGAGACGCTCGTACGAGAAAAATACCCGACACTCTTCCCCCAGGTATATCCTTTAAACCCCTACTTTAGCCAATTTTCGTGGACGAAAATCTCTTTATTTTTATTGGATTGTAACATCCCGACTTTTATTGGGCCACTAGACCCTAGTGAGCCCAATAAAAGTAGGCCCGAGCCGTAGAAAATGACCGTTTCGAGTGCCGTAACGCGCCACTACCTCATTATCATGAATAGTGACCATACCAATCCCGAGTTGACTTCCGTCAGTTCCGTTAGACTCGTATGGACAATACGAGCGCAACGGAATTCGTTGCACTTCGATCCGAGGTCATTTGGAGAAAATGACCATTTTAGGTATCGTAGCGCGCCACCACCCCATTATTGTGAATAATGGCCGTACAAACCCCGAATTGACTTCTGTCAGTTCCGTTAGGATCGTATGACCAATACAAGCACAACAGAACTCGTTGCGTCTCGATACGAGGTCGTATGGCGAGTATACCATTTAGGGGACTATGTAGATCACCTCAGCACAACGAACGAAATATAAAGCACACGAACCCGGCATCGGCCCCGGCAACTCTTATCGTGCCCCGGGAGCCAAGGAGGACCCCGCCCTAAGTTGACCTAGTCAACCCCCCCCCCGCCCCCCCCCCCCCCCCCCCAAGGGGGGGGGGGGGGGGGGCTGCCCCTATTAGGGCAAGGGGCAAGAGAGAGAAAGGAAGGGGGGGGGGGAGAAAATATCTCCCCCCACTCACCCTCCCTTCATACACGTGGAAGGAAGGGAGAGGGGGGAGAGAGCTCCCCTCCTTCCTATAAAAGGAGGGGCAGCCCCTCTCCAATTCCCCCCACACCACCTCCCTCTCTCTCTCAGCTCTCCTCTGCCGGCAGCCCCCCCAGCCAGCCACCCCCTCCTCCTCCTTGCCGGAGCAAGCCAGCACCAAAGCCGCCGCCACCACCTCCTACCTCATGGCTGGCCGCCCCTCCACCCGAGCCCCTCACCAGGTAGAACCACCTCCCCTCCTCCTTCCCACCTCCCGGAGGAAGACCCCCCCTCCCTCTGTCGCCGGAGCGCCGCCGGCCGCCGCCCCGAACCATGCGAGGTTCGGGGAGGAGGCCGGCCGAGGAAGCCCTCTCCCCCAGTGCCGGCGGTGGCGCTGGGGGGGGGGGGGGGAGGGGGTCCCCCTCGAGGACCTCGGCGCCGGCACAGGGGAGGCGGCCGGGCCGCCGGCGGGCACGGCCAACGGCGCCCGTGGCCTCCCCCTCCTCCCCGCACTTCCTGTAGGAGGATAACCCCCTCCCCCGGCGGCGGCCGGCAGCTCCAGGCTGCCGGGCCACCGCCGGAGGGTTGCCCCCTCCCCGGCGCCCCGACCAGGGGCGGCAGGGAGGGCTGCGCACAAGGAGGCAGCGGCGCAGCAAGCCGGCATGGCTCGTGACGGCTGCGCCGCGCCTCCCCGTCCCCGCTGCCCCCCCCCTTTCCGGTGGGGTCCGGCGGCGCCAGGCCGCCGGGCCACCATCGGAGTAGGCGCCGACCCCCGGCGCTCCGACCGAGGGCGGCACCAGTGGCCCCTCGGCGGGGGCAGCGGCGCAGCGGGCCTGCATGGCCCTTGCAGGCCACGCCACCGCCTCCCGCCCTCTGTATCACCTCCCCCGGCGGTGGCCGGCGGCGCCAGGCCGCCGGACCACCCCCGGAGGAGTCGCCGGCCCCCGGCGCACCGACCGGGGGCGGCGCCGGCCCCAGCCGGCCGCTGCCCGGCGGCGGCAGCGGCTGCCACCCGGGAGAGCTCGGGGGCCGCACGATCTCCCCTAGGAGATCAAGCGGCCCCCGAAACCTGGTTTCCCGCCCCCGCCTCCATTTGTGCGCCCCCGCAGCGGATCTGCCACAGATCCGCTGTGGGGGCCGCGGGAGGGCGCAGGGTGCAAAACCCTTGCGCCTCTTCCCTGCCTCTAACCGCACCCCACCCCTTTTTTCCCTTCCCCATTTTTCTGAGGAAAAATGGGGCCTCTTCAA
This sequence comes from Dactylorhiza incarnata, assembly GCA_033032865.1. NCBI lineage: Eukaryota > Viridiplantae > Streptophyta > Magnoliopsida > Asparagales > Orchidaceae > Dactylorhiza > Dactylorhiza incarnata. Next base: position 2,289,428 of record JAWHQI010000110.1, on the reverse strand, counting down.
AAGAAATTTCCTAAATGAAAATTGTGCCCCACTCTTAGGGGCATCTCCTGTATTTTTTTAGGATTTTTGGGAGGAGTTTTACTATTTTTAAAACCCATTATAAAGTTTATTTTAGGAAATAAAATGCCCAAATGAGTTTCTAAAATTCCCCAAAAATTAGGGGCTCTAAGTATAGGTATTTTGTAAATACTATCAAAGTTGGGAGGTGTGACCTTTTGATTTGATCCCTTAAATGCTTTTACAAGCAAAAATAGACGCCCGGAAAAGAGCGAAATTCATCGAAGTGAATCGGCGCCCCCTCGACGCATATTTTAAAGGCTTATCAAAATTATGCGTATCAATCTAAAGAATCGACTAAGCTCGGAAAAGCAACGCAAAAATCGGAACGACATCGCGGCGCGGTGCCGAAATTTAACCCCGCCGCGACGATAATAAAAGAACGGAGTCGTCGATCGAAGCCTCCTCTTATGGAGTGATTGAACTACTAACCATTTCCTCTTATGCTTTTACTGCTTTCCGTACTTTCCATTAAATCCAGTCTCGCACAGGTCCCCCGTATTTACTTCTGTACTTTTCTTTAAATCCAGTCTCGCACTGGTCCCCCGCACTTATTTTCTGCACTTTCAATTAAATCCAGTCTCGCACTGGTCCCCCGTATTTACTTCTGTACTTTTCTTTAAATCCAACCTACTTCCTATACTTCCAATTAAATCCAGTCTTGCACTGGTCCTATCATTATGACCTTTGCTTTCGGCTTACTTTCCTGTTCATTACATGGCCTTTGCTTTCAGCCTACTTTCTGCTTATTATTATGGCCTCTGCTTTCGGCCTACATTTTTGTTTAGTGTTATGGCCCCTGCTTCGGCCTAATTTACTTGCTAGTGCAGAGCTGCCGTGGCAACAAATGCGGTGCTTATCCTCCCTTCGGCGAGGCCTTAGTAGGGGAAAACCCGGAGTTGAGTCTCTCCTCCCAGGCTAGCCCCAAGCAAGGAGCCCTCATACCGCTAACCCTCCCGGTCCAAGGTCGTGCGACCGGTCGAGTAGAATTGCCACGTGGCCTATGGGTTTGTTTTATATAAAGCGGGTGAAGATTGATTGGAAGTGGCGGGTTGGTCACGCTCGCAGACCGTTCGTACCGGTGCGGGTGGGTTGACGACTCATGGCGACAGGGAGATGTGCGCAGCGGGTTATCACCCTCCGAACATGCAGTTTTGCCTCCGCTGGTCGGCCTACAAATCGGCTCGCCGGATGCCGCTCACATCCAGTTGGTACACCAAGTTGTACAGGAGGGCCTGAATGATACAGTACGACTACATTCAGAAGTGGCAAGACTGGCCACTGTCACCGACGGCCACATCGGTGAGGCCCGCGGGGTTAGCTCCCCTGCTTGAACGAAAGCGGTCTAAACTGTGTCGACACAGGGTCTTTTGTGTGCGTACGGGTTTGAATACCTGGGTGTGTGTCTGCGCGATATAGTGTTGTGTGGTTGCTATACGGCGCAAATACGGGCCTTAGGGCAAGCGGCCATATATATATATATACGTATATATATACATATTCACCTGCTACTAACCCTCTTCCTTGCTTCGGCTATTTCTTTTCTGTCCTTTAGCCGTCCCCCCCCCCCCGGATAAGGATCCGGGGAGGGGAGGTATTGTTCTACTTAGCTTTGTGACTAACGGTTACTTCTTATAACCAATCACAGGAAACGGGACAGCGCGAAGCCCCCACCCCGCAGGATGAGATACATGCCTTAGAGATGGCCCGATCGGACACCCCAGCCTCTCCTCCTATCTTCAGAGACGTGAGTGCGAGAGAATAAAGACTAGCCTAGGGCTCCTTGTTGTTTTGGACTATGTAGCCTTCGGGCAATATTTTGTAAAATAATAGGCTCCGGCCATATTTAAATGTGTAATATAAGCAGTATGCTTGTTTTCTTTATATCATCTGCTTCCGCTGTGCGATCTGATGTGATGTAATGATTCTTGTGCCTGACAAAGAGACCGCTCAGCGCCAAAAAGGTGGGACGTCGCCACCCGGAAAGCGCTGGGTAGTCCTCTTTGGGCAGTAAGATTCCCCCCTCCCTGAACCCGGTTCAGTCTGGGGAGGGGGGGGGGGGGGGTCTTACAGGTTGAGTACCTTCGAATGTCACAACACCGTCTCTATGCTCTAGCACAATCCGTCTTGACGGGCAGTCAATCCTTGCCTGGTTCTCATACAACCAACTCATGCCCAGGATCAGGTCGTAGTCTCTCATCTTCAGCACAGTTGCCGGAGCCTCGAACAGTCTTCCTCCAATTTCCAGACTCATAATGCACGTTGCGTTTGTTAGAACCTCTGATCCGTCCGGAAATCGCACCCCCTATAATCGCTCTTGAAGTGCTGGACTTGGTCCAGGTCCTCGATAAACTTAGCCGAGACGAACGAGTGCGAGGCACCCGTATCGAACAAGGTAAAAGCAGGTTTGCCAAAAACGGATACTAAACCTGAAGGTTTTGATGTTTGATTCAATGCTAAGGTAAGGCTAAAACTTAAAAAGGTATTAACATTTAAATGAAAAAAAAAAATCAAAGTACCTGCGATGACCCTTGCTGGGTCCCGGGGCCTGGCCAAGTCTAGGGCATAAGCCTGCTCCCTGTACTGTCTCCGATCGTCGCCCTGAAATCCACGACCTCGACCACATCCTCAGCCCCCGAGATTCTGACCCCGTGGTGCTGCCTGAAGTGCTGGTGGAGCATTCCTCTGGGGGCAGTTCCTCTTGATGTGGCCGACCTGGTGGCAGTGAAAGCACTCCGGAGGTGGCCCACCTCCTCCAATCCTTGGCATCTCCCTCATCTGCAGAGGCTGAGGAGCCAGCACTACCGACTCCCTTTGCACCTGCCTCTCCTCCTGACGGGGTCGGACCTCCGTCCTTCCTTCTCCAGCGTCTCGGCCTCTCGGCTGATCCCTTCTGCCACTTCTTCCTTGATCCTCCATTGGTCTCTTTCTCCCACGAACAACTTGCTGGTCTCCCTCCAGCTTCTTGGCCATCTCCAGGATCTTCGTCATGCTGCCGTCGGAGACGAAGAGGAGGGCCTGCCTCATCTCATCACGAAGGCCCTTATAGAACCTCTTTGCATACCCCGCATCATCCAGCTGGTATGATACCGCAAACCGGGATAGGTGGGTAAACTCCTGGTGGTACTCCAACACTGACCTACTCCCCTGCTGCAACTGCAGAAACCTATCCTCCAGATCATCTCTTGCCGATTGCGGCACAAAATGCTCTAGCAACGCCGCCTTGAAATCCTCCCATGCAACATCTGCTGCCTCCAGTCCCGGATAAGCTATAGCCAGGAACCTCTTCCACCATCTCTTAGCATGGGATTCCAAGCACGATACCACCAGTGGCACCTCCATATCCACCGGGCACTGGATTCCCATCAGCATCTCTTGCATAATATCCACCCAATCCTCGGTTCTTACAGCAGTCTCCGTCCTGATGTATGCTGGTGGGGAGAGACCCCGAAAGATGCTCAGCCAGTTGGCCCCGGGGTTTTGCTGGGGAGCCGGTGCCTGCTGTGCCTTGAACGTCTCCAAAATGGCAGTCAGTGTCTGTCCCAACTCTGTCTGCTGAAACGGGGTAGGAGCCGGTGGTGGGACGACGTTCAGAGTCGGTGGAACTCCATGCTGCGGTGAAGGTTCCGCCGCCGGCTACATAAGAAAGATTGCACTCGTAAGGGACTTAGCTAAGGAAAATTCAGTTATAACTGGACCTTTTCATGTGATTTCCCTTATGGGCACACCATTGCTTCCGCTGTTAGTTTGTCCGCAAACTAAGCTCGCGCGGGGTGGCCCAGGGTTTGTGGACTTCTTTTCTTTGGATCGAGGTTTTTTCCGCTCTGATACCACTTGTAAGACCCCAATTTTTTTTTTTTGCAAAACCACTGGACTTAGGCCCAGAACCGCCGTTTAGCGATGACACCCTCGCTCGGGAAGGTCGCCACTACAAAACGCCGATCCTGCCGGCCAATTCGATCACAAAGAAAAGTAAGGTTTAAATGAATAAACAAACTAAGTCCACATCACATATAATTAAACCAACAAGAGACGTCCACATACATAACTGAAATAGAAAGATAAGTAAACAAGGGCTCCTGCCCGATACAAAATAGCCTCACTACAAAGATCACTCGCGGAAGCATATCAACTAGGACAAACACTCACGGATCCTGTCATCTGTGCTCCTGAGCTAGACTGCCCCGCCTCCATTTGCACCGGCCTCTGGTGCTGTCCCGTCGCCGCAGTCTCCTAAAATGATAAGGTCCACCGACCGTCAGTCAAAATGACTCAGCCAATTCCCCACGCCTCCCCCTAAGGCTCCTAGGCACCGTATGGGGAGGAGGAAGCGGAGGACAACAAAGGGTAATACAAAAGCAGATGACAAGGTGAATTCTACACTACACAGGTGTTTATATATATATGAAACATGAAATAGGAGCAGCATGGTAAAGAATATAAATAACAGTAAGCAGTAAGTATGGAGGCAAGTAAGCATTATAAAAATAACCATTGATATATAGGAATGCCCATACAAACCTATAGACCAAGGGGTCGTTTAGCAGGGCCTATCGTATAAAAAGTCCCATACCAATTTATACGATAGGTGTCAGGGGTTGAATGTTATGTTTATGCCATGACATGCAGAGAATGTTATTATGCGGTGATCAAACAAGTGCAACTCACCCACTACGACTCTATGCGCATAGACCTTTAGTTCCCCCTTTTTGGAGCTAGCAAGACTCCCAGGATACTCCCGTAGTGGCAAACGGAAGCGGTGGGTTGGGCCTCGCCCACCTCTAGGTTGGTATATGCACTACCTAACCTAGACCTATCGTACGCCTCCACAAAAACCCGCGGAGCGTCTGCGTACTCTTACTGACTAGACCGCCAGACTTTTATGGCTAAGTGCAAATACCGCACTTGCCGAGCCCAAGTATCAACGTCGGTGCAACGATCGCCAACACGAAGGACCCACCACCTTATGCACATGCAATATATCTTACAACAACTCCGAGCTACAAGCTCCCCGGGCTAACCCGCCCGTCACCAATAAACATCTCATAATCACAAGACCACCAGACTAAACCGACTAGACTCCTATAAGAAAACCCTCGTAATACCTTACCTATATTAACCTAGGTGCTCTAAGGACGCTAACGGGAAAAGACGATCTTTCGTCAATCCCGGGCGACCTATCCCAAGGGTGGCTCCCCACCACCCTAGGACTCACCAAACCCTAATTACTCCAGGGATCCTCACATAACTATGTGATTACCACTCAACCCTCATATATCCAAATCAATGACCACCAAATTGACCCTTATTCCCCAAAGTTGCCAAAATGCTAAACGCAGACCACCCTCAACGTTTTGATGCTCATAAAGGGAGGTACACTAAATAATCAACTCTAGGACCCAATGGATTTATTGGGGCTCCATGATACTTATTTAAGATCAAATCCAGAGTTTCATAATTTCTCTCACAATATTAATATTTAAAACAATTTTTCTAAAGGGCAATTTTCTAAGGTTTGAACTACAAGTGTACTTTTCTGATTTCCAATGCCTATCCCTATTTTTACATAAATCAAGAGTACCTAATAATCAGTAGATATAAATTTTTAGGATACACCAGCAAAATTTACTATTTTTAAAAATTCCAAAACTCATTTATTTCCAATAAATTCCAAAGGAGGTACCCTCATATGATCTCTAAACTTATGCAAATTTATACAGAGGTGACGCATAATAAAACATTCAGTCCTACAAAGTTTGACCATGTTCCACAGAGGGTACATTTGTAATTTCCACAGAGGATATATTTATAATTAATTCCAAATTGAACTATAGGTACCAAAAATATTGATCCATAAATTATGAGGAAAATACAGTGGGTTCATGATGGTATGAAATGTCATCCAGCAAAGTTCCATGCAATTACAGAAATCTAACACCCTAAAATCAATCATCCCAAAAATTGCCAACAATATGAATAATTACAATTTGAACCTCTAAAAGTTTTCTAATGGTTCTAATAGATTCTCCAGAGATTTATAACATCAAGACTAAGTTTGTGACAGAAGATGGTTAATCAAAAAGAATTATTTCTTCCTAAATCTCAAAACCCTAAATATTTACAAATCTACCCAAGGATTTATTACCTAGGATTTGCAACTCCAAATCCCTCCAATTTCTCACAGTAGCCTTCTATGGTCATCATGACCATCTCCTCAAAATTTCAAGTCAAACCATTAAGGTTTGACCCCTCTTCCTTCATTGGCCTCTAAATGCACCCCTTTAGGGTTTAACCTAGGGTTATGGTCAAAACTCACCCAAATCCACCCAAACTTCTTGTGAGGGTATTATAACACTCTTAGAACTCAGAGAAGGCTATTGCACTTCTCTCCATGGACAAACACTCCTATGTCCTTCACAAACCCTAAAGGACCTCCTAAGGTTAACCACTAGGGTTTAAGGGCACCTTAAGCCCTAGTTCAACCAAATTTGCTCCTTGGGGTGTCCCATACATCCCAAGGCAGTGACTAAGGTCACCCCTTCAACTCAGTGGGAGGAAGCCCCTCCACACTCCAAAATTTACTTAAGTTCACCTTTGCCCTAAACAAACCCTTAAGCAAGCAAATGTCCAAGGGAAGCTCCCTACTTTGCCTAGGTCCAAGATACTCATTACACTAGTTAGAGGTCAGTGAATGACCACCCATGATCCTACCAACATTTGGTGATGAGTGGGGTTCTATTGGGTACCTAATTGGGGTGCTAATAGCATTTACCCCCTTTTTGATTTACTAGGGCAAACCTCCTCCAATGGCCACCAAATTTGGACCAATGGTTGGCATGGGGGAGGGTGATGTGCACCCCAAATATGAAGCCAAAAGGCTCTGTGGAAGAGTGGGGGCACTCACCCAAAGTTTTGCCTAAACCTAGGGAGCCTAAGGTTGTCTTGGTGAATTACCCCACCAAATCAACTCCAAAAATTATGATATTTTAACCAGAGACCCTACATGCTCTCTAGGACCGCACATCAAAATTTGGAATGGTTTTGAGGTGTTTAAGGTACCTAATTAAATCACACATGGATTATTGAATTTTCCCAAAAACTATAGAAGAAGATTCTCCAAAAATTCTGATTTTTGGATATGAGTTAGATGTATATAAGAGTAGCCTACACCCCAAATTTCAAGTCATGTGGAGTTCTGGATTGGTGTGGGCATCAAAAATAAACTCTGGTTAGCCTTAAGGACAGTCCTCACCAAAATGAGTGTTGTGCCCTAACCAGGACTCCAAATCGAGTGATCTCAATTTTGGATTAAACTAGACCTCAAGGGCTCCAACTTTGATGTTGGACAAATTTTCCCTAGAGGCCTCTAAGTATTTTTAATATTTAAATCAAAATGCTGTCAGAAATGTGCATAATACACTTAATTAAATTAAAAATCATTAAAATGGGCCTGCGAGTAACGGATGGCGGCCGATCTGACGGCTCACAGCCATCGTCCCCGATCAGCCAACGACCTGCGATGGCCCGTCCTGGGTGACTTTGCGGGACAATTTCCCGGCCACCTGAGCGCCGCCCCGGCCGACCAACGCCACCACCACCTCCGTTGTGGTGGGGGCCGGCGATGAGCGGTGTTTGCTCGGCCGGAGGTGGCCGGAATCTCGATCTGGAAGAGGAAGCCCAACCCGATAAATAGGAGGCTTGGCTGGCTTGATTCCCGGCCAATTGGCCACGAAACGAGCCGCCGGCGATTGGGATCTAATCCTCAGGGGTCAGGGAAGGGAACCGGACCTGCTGATGAGCTTGCCGACGGGTTGTCCTCATGTACACCATGGGAGCTCGGGGAGGTTGAGGTGCCATGCCGATTCAAGCCTACAAAGCACGATCTCCACTGAAAACTTAGGGGTTTCTCTCCTCTCCGGATTCTGAAGGTGATAGGGGGTTCAATTGGAGGTGGTGGTGGCTTTAACCCCCAATGCCATTAATGGCCCCTTCGAATTCCTCCTAAGGCCGGCCCCCATTCATTCCCCCTGCCTTAATCCCCCTGGGAAACTGCTGGAAACTCCTTGTAATCGGCAGAGGAGATGAATGGAAGAGTTAATGGGGGAGGCCAAGGGGGGAATCTTCTTAATGGCCATGAATGGCCTCTTTCTCTCACCTCAAAAATGGGGAAACCTCCATTTTCTCTCTCCTAATCACCATGGCCGGTTTCTCTAGTCTCTCCTGAGTTTAATGCTAGTCTACTTGGGCTGGTTGACCATCCAAATGAGTTAGCCCAATGGGATTGGGTTAGGTTTGAGAGATTTGACCTAAATTGGGCAATTTTGACTTTTGGTCAAATTGGCCAATTGGGTGACCCTAGGATGGGGCTTTTGGGTCCTTTGGGTTCCAAATTAAGTTTAGAAACTATTGGTGGGGTCAATTTGGTCATATGGGTCTTGGTTGATCCAATCTAAGCTAATTTGACCAAAATATGCTAAATTGACTTTGGTCAAATTAAGCCCTAGGGTTTGACTTGGTCATGCGGCTTTTTAGTCTACTGGGTCCCCCATGATGTGATAACACTAAGGGTATTGTCAATTTAATATGGTGGTGGTCAATTGGGGTACTTTGTGGAGAATTGCCATTTTGACCTAAAAAGGGCATTTTGGTCAATTTGCACCCCTGGGGGCCCCATGATGGGGCTTTTAGGTCTACTAGGTCTCTTATAGTATTCTAGACCTAGATGAGTGATCAATTTGACATAGTGAAGGTTAATTGGCTCTAAATAGGCTACTTTGACCAATTTGGGGTTTTAGGTTGACTTTGGTCAAATTGGTCTCTTAGGTTGACCCCAATGGGCCCTTGGTGCCCTAAGGGGACCCTTAAAGGGTTAGGGATACTATGGTGGGGTCAAAAGGTCAAGTTGAGGCCCTAAGGTCCAACCCTAAGCTTGGTAAATGGAAATTGCTATTTGCAGACCAAAGGTGGTTTCTTCCTTCTTTCCTAAGCCTTCAAGGTTAAAGGGCTCTGCCTATGGTTTTGTCATGACTTAGACATGACAAAACCAACTTAGGGGTCTAGCAGCTTGGGGGATGTTACATTCCCAACCTAACGCGGAGATCGGCTTTGCCTGCTTTTCTTCTTTTACTTGAAAACACGTAGCTGGAAGTGACAAAAGACTCACCATTTCCCATGTTTCAGAGAGGTGATGGTTTTATTTATGGACAATAAATTTACAGGGGTGGGATGTGTACATACTCCTGCTTAGCAGCCAAACCTTTTCAGGTTGTCGCCCTTCCAGGTGTTTTCCAACAGCTCCCCTTCATGATGAAGGGTTCTTCCCGTCTTGGATTGAGCTTCCCAACGGCGGATGCTCTTCCTGTCGCGTCCGCCTTCTTTCGCTTACCTGAGAAATCAAACAAGGGAACCATCCAAGATCGTCATCCTTCTCGCCTTGATCTCCAGGTTGTCAAACGTGTTCGTAAGAACGACGTAAAGATGACACGGACAGAACCCCCGCTGCACACCAGGATCCGGTTGACAGTGGAGTCTTCGACGATCGCATGAATCACCTGAGCATCATGGAAGGGATTCTCATCCCTGAACATGCCCTCCTCCGAGAAAGTGATTTCCTCTAGCGGGGATGGCGCTTGAGAGGTTGGAGCGACATCTTGGCGGTAGGCTTGGTGGAAATTCGTTTTGCGGAAAGATCCGAGCTCCGCTTCTCCAAAACTCACTCCTACTTCCCCGGCCCTGATCCTTCCTTGACATTCTTGGCTGACCCGATCCTTATTCCTCCTTCGGCTATTCCTCTGGTTACGCCTCTTCCCCCGACGGATAGGGTCGTCTCTCCCCGAGCAATAATTCATAGCGGGATCTTTGAATCCTTCTGGCACTGGCGCGGCAAGGATCTCCTCGCAGAAGGGGCTCCTCCCTCCTACCCGGCGACGATCCTTCACCTGGCGAGTATCACCGCCATACTCGCCATATGGGCGAGTATCCTGGTATCTCGCCTGCTCCTCCTCTTCGTGGAATCGGATTCTACCAGCTCCCTGCGAGACTTGCGAGTAGAATTGCGACCTCCTTGGTCGCTCCAGCTCCTCTCTATGCTCCTTCCCTGCTGGCCGAGGGTGAGCACCTTCTTCGGTGGGAATCGGGCGATGAGGCGAGGTCGCCGTTCCTTCCGTGAGAGATTGAAGGGCTACTCGCAAGGACTCTTCTGTCCGCCTCGCGAATTTCTCGAAGACGGCTAACGTCACAAACTCGCCACCACCGACCGAGTTGCCGACAGCATCCTCATGGTCGCCTACTACAACCATCTTTTCTTCCCACTAAGCTTTCTTTCTCTGACTACTGTCCACGCTCCCCGCACCAAAGTGTTGACGCCAGGAAAATCTTGACCTCAAGATTCGGACAAATGCAGCCGGAGACTACTTGCCCAGTGGATCGAAGAGATGACTAAGCTGGCGACTATGAGGAAGCTATGAGAGCAACAACAACAGGACCACAGGTCGCTGCGGCAGGGAGGTCCCACCACGTACCCAGAAGCTCCGAAGAGACTTCCCCTCCAAGACCAAAAATGGCCGAGCAGGGTACGAGGAAGGCACCAACTTGGCTAGAAAGCAAGGGTGACAGGCTCGAGAGTTCGGTAATCGGGGTCCAAAAGCTCAAGTCCAGGTGCCAATCCAAGTACCCCTGGGGTCCTATTTATAGGAAAACCAAAGGGTAGGGGGGTCTTTTATAGCCCAGCCCCCAACCCGGCGACTATGGGTTACTCGGCGAGTACCATGCCATAATCGCCCATCTGGCGAGTATTGGGTGCTGCTCGCACACGCCGGGCCAATACTCGCCCAGGGCTTCTGCTGTCTTCTGTGCGCGGCGAGCTCTTCTGGTTGATACTCGCCTACCTGGCGAGTATTGCCTGCATTGGACTGCTGGTCTCTGTGTTGACCCTTTGACCTTGACTTCTGTCTATGTGGCCTTGGGGGGGGGGGGGGGGGGGGGGGGGGTCCACCCTCGGAGAATGAGGGTTGTACACTCTGTCATCGTCTAAATTTGTGAAACCTAAAGATTCACAAATACGCATTTATCAAGGAGACGCCAATGATTTTGAATTTGAGTTTGATGAGGGTTTGTGCTTCAATACCGCAAGAGATTTTAGGGATGCAGTTAGATTATACGCTACCAAGCAAGGACGACCAATCAAATTTACCAAAAATTGCAGTGACAAAATTCAACTTAAATGCGATTGTTGGTGAGTTTTATTTGCTTCGTTCATATCAAAGCATGAGAGGACTTTTCAGGTGAAGACAATAAAAGGGGAACATACATGCTATAGAGTTGCAAATTCTCTACATTGCAATTCTAAGTTTCTAGCGAGTAAGTATGAACATCATATCAGGAGCAACCCTGAATGACCTGCTGGTTCAATGCAAGAGGTGATGCAGATGGAGAACAAGACATCTTTGAGTCTTTGGAAGATGTATAGAGTGAAAAAGCATGCTTCCAAACTAATTAGTGGCACCGAATTAGAACAATATGCTAAGCTTTGGGACTATTGTGAAGAAATTCACAAGACAAATCCGGGCACCACAATTAAGGTGAAATGTAAGCACGATGTATTGTCTCAAACATGTATTTTCAAGAGACTTTATATATGCCGGAGTGCGTTAAAGAAGGGATTCATGGCTGGTTGCAGACCAATCATAGGTTTGGATGGCACGCACATTAAAACAACAATCGGTGGGGTACTATTATGTATAGTCGGTATTGATAGTAACAATAACATATTTCATGTTGCTTACGCTTATGTTTTGAAGGAAAACACCAAGAGTTGGGACCGGTTTATTACTCTCATTACGGAAGACTTGTGTATGGAGAACAGTCATATGTGGACAATCATTTCCGACAAGCAAAAGGGGTTGATTAAGGCTGTTGAACATTTATTACCTAATGCAGAGCACAAATTTTGTGTAAGGCATATGTATAACAACTTCAAACAAAAGTTTAGAGGCTTACAGTTAAAGGAGTTGTTATGGAGAGCTGCGTCTGCTACAAGGGTGGTTGATTTTAATGCTGAAATGGAGAAGCTGAAAGCATGTGATAAGAGGGCATATGATTGGGTAATGGAAAGAGACGCAAAACAAGTGGCAAAGTCTCATTTTAATGTCTAACCTAAGTGCGATATGTTGTTAAATAATTTTTGTGAAAGTTTTAACAATATAATTTGAAAGGCTAGAGATAAGCCTATAATCACAATGTTTGAGACAATAAGGGTTATTTTAATGAAAAGACTTCATACTCAACGAGATAAAGTGCTCAAATTTAGTGGAGAGGTGTGTCATTCCATACAAAAAATATTGGAAAAAAATAAGAAAGAAGCACATGGCTATATTTTAGTATGGAATGGTCAAGATAAATTCGAAGTACAAGGATGGAATGAAGATAAATGGACAGTGAATTTGACTTCAAGAAGTTGTAGTTGTAGACGGTGGAACCTCACCGGTATTCCCTACGTGCATGCAACGTCGTGCCTCTTTTACCGTAGGGAAAAGTTGAGGACTGCGTCGAACATTGGTATAAAAGTGAAATGTTCATGAGGGCTTATGAGAATTCATTAAATCCTATAAATTCAAGCAAGGAGTGGCCCGTCGCCAATTTGAATCCTATCGTTCCTTGGACAAACATACAAAAGAAGCCTGGAAGGCCGTCAAACCATGGTAGAAGAAAATGTAAGACCCCATTTTTTTTTCAAAAACCCGGGTCTTATGCCCAGAACCGTCGCTTTGCGGTGACACCTTCACTCGGGTAGGTCGCCACTACGAAGCGCCAATCTTGCCGGCCATATCGATCACAGAAGAAGAAAAGTATAAAAGAACAAATAGAAGTTCAAGCCCACAATCACATGCTATATATAATAATATATAAATGTCCACATGGTATAACTGAAATAACAAAGTTACAATAATAAAGGGCTCATGCCCTGTACATCATGTCCTCACTACAAGATCACTCGCGGAAGCTAACTACTAATCACTCCCTGATCCTGAATCTGGTGCTCCTGTAATAGGCTGGCCTGCCTCTGTCTGCACCGGCCTCTGGTACTGCTGCGTCTCCTCGATCCCCTAAAATGATATAGTCCACCGACCGTTAGTCAAAAAGACTAAGCCTTATGTCCCCCCCACCCCCAATGGCTCTTAGGCACCGTGTGGGAGGATGAAGCGGAGGACAGCAAGGGGTATAAAACAAAGCAGATGACGACGGATCTTGTCAACAGGAAATGTCTACAACTACACATGTGTATATAGATAATTGAAGCAGTAAAGGAGCATAGTAAGAGCAGGTAAAGAATAAGTAAAGTGCAGTAAGTAAAGACATGTATATAATAGAAAAGTAATCATTGATTTATAGGAATGCCCATACAAACCTATAGACCAATGGGTCGTTTAGCAAGACCCATCGTATAAGAAGTCTCATAACCGACTTATACGATAGGGGTAGGGGTTGAAATGCAATGTTTATGTTATGACATGCAGAGTTATGCAGTTTATGCTATGTTCATACAAGTGCAACTCACACACTTCGACTCTATGCGCGCAGACCTTTAGTTCCCCCTTTTTGGAGCTAGCAAGACTCCCAGGATACTCCCGTAGTGGCAAACAGAAGCGGTGGGTTGGGCCTCGCCCACTTCTAGGTTGGTATTCACACTACCTAACCTAGACCTATCATACGCCTCAACACAAAACCGCGGAACATCTGCGTACTCTTACTGGCTGGACCACCAGACCTTTATGGCTAAGTGCAAATTCCACACTTGCCGAGTCAACGTATTGACGTCGGTGTGAACGATCGTCCAATACCGAAGACCCACCACCTTCATGCACATGCAAACATGTTCTACTATATTCCGAGCCATAAATTCCCCGGGCTAACCCGCCCGTCACTATAACCTTCCGAGCCAACGGTTCGCCGGACCAACCCGTCCGTACCAACAAGCATTAGTGAGTCACAAGCTCACCAGACTAACTAGTCCGCTGCTTCAACCACCGAGCCTACCGCTCGTACAACCAAACCAACTAACCTCCCATAACTACGGGGTGTGGGTGTGCGTATTATTAAGTTAATCTTGTACATCAACTTATCCCTACAATTTGTGGTTAATCTTAGACTTCCCGAGGATTACCCTGTTAGGGGATCGCTACGGTACTCGGAACTGTAATGAGATGACACCCCATAGTTCCCTTTCTCAAGACACTTAGTGTTGTTGGTATCTACCCATAAGATTACCCCTCTTAACAATTCACTTGAATTACTCTACGTATTTTATGACCTTCTAAGGGAAAAGACCATCTTTCGTCGGTCCCGGACACCACCTTACCCTTAACTCTCCAAGCACCCTCTCATCTCATAAACTCCTTTTGGTGACCATCAATCTCTTCAACCTGACCATGTGCACCAACTACATGCCACTTCCACTTAGTAGGTCCCTAAATATCTAAATTTCACATTTTTACTATACGCAGACCAAACTAACTATATGGAGCTTATAAGTAGAGGTACTCCAAATATTCAGCCACATGACACAAGATTTTTACTGGAGAACTATCATGACATTATAAGACTAAATCCAAAGACTCATATTTTTTCTCAACATTTTAGCATTTATTTAAATTTCTCCAATATTTGCCAAGTATGAATATGAGCATGAAGTGTAAGGTATTCTTACGATATAGATCCCATAAAATTATTATAAATCTATCATGCCAAAATAACAGTAAGCAATGAATATCACAAATTTACAGTAAGAAAATGTCCTCTATTTTTAATATTTAACTTCTATCCAAACTTGAAGATTTATGAAGGAACTGCCAAGAATACTTATGTCAAAATCATAGAAAAATTATCAGACCTCTATTATGTCCAGAAAAGCTTAATTAAAGAGTTTCACAATTTATGGGAATCATTTCCTCACTGTAATAATTAATTCAAGTAATTCCTAATTTGCACATGTTGTGAAGTAGCCTACTAATAACAATTTCCAAAAATTCTATAAACATTCACAGAGCTTTCTAGTGCTCTGAAATGTTCTATCACCAAGTTGCACATTTTTCCAAAGAGTTTTGGACCCTTAATTATTTTTCTTAAGATTAAGACAAAACAGGTGCCTTGAGAATGAAGTACTGGTTAAATCACCTAATTAATTACACAAAAATTACCAGAGGTCCATCATATGATTAAAAAGACACCACCAAGATTTCATCTTCATCCAAGATCATTTGTGCATGTAAATATCTCTTAAAAGAAGTTTACCTAAATGGGTTATGACCTAATTTAGGGGGAATAATTTCTCCTAAAATTCTCTCAAAATTCCCTAGGGCATAATTACATCCCATGAACACATCTCTTAGGTTCTATGGACATTCTATATATTTTGACCACATATCCTTCACAAAGCTTTATATGCACCCCAAAGGGTAAAACTAGGGTCCTAGGGCATATCCACCTCTACACCACCCCATCTTACTCATGAAGGTGTTTTAGGTGATCCTAAACCAGTGGACAAGGTTTCAACTCATGGTGATGAGTTCTGACCACCATACCCCAAGATAAACATCATGCCCTAACTTTGACCCAATTTGACCTAACTTGGGTTGGCAAATTACCCATCCAAATCAGTCCCAATTGGGCTAAAATATTTACCAGGGTCATGTGATAACCCTAAGAATTACCCACAAAAATTTGGAGGGCATTGGAGGTCATTTGACCCAATAATTAATTAACATTTGATTTATGAAATTATTACAAAAATCTTAGAAAAAGGTTCCCCTAAAATTCCCATCTTTTGATATGATGAGGGGGTTGATATAAGTAGCCTAGGTTTCACTTTTCAAGTCAATCCCATGACCCAATCAAAAGTTATTCAAGAAATGGTGGCTGTCCTACGCTAGGGACCAGTCCCACCAAAATGGACCTACAGGGATCTACAGAACTCCTTTTGGGGTGAAATTAATTTTAAAATAAAGTAGACTCCAAGGGCTACAACTTTGGTGTTGGCCACTTTTTCTGTAGAGGGGCCTAAGTATTTTTAATAAATTAATCTATGTACAGCAAAAAGTGTGACAGAAAATATAATTTCATAAGGATTTATATTAAATGATTCAGCACGAATCTTGAAGTAAATCAGGTGGCAGCTGGTCATCTTCCTCCTCCAGCCAAAGGTCAGGATTGCACCGACCTGTAGCACCTCCTCTCTCAATTTCCCGGCCATCTCCCTGGCCGGCCACCACCACCACCACCTCCGTTGAGGTGGTGGCTATCGCCGGGCGGCGGCACGGCCGCCGGAGGGGCCGATTTCGGCAAACCAACGGGAAGAAAATCCATGGAAATTTCAGATTTCTCTCACTTGGATCGGGCTCAATTGAGCCCGATTTCTCACCTATTTTGATCTAAGATATGTCCATAGATGGAGAGGAGAAGAACCAGACCTTCAATCGAGCTTGATGGTGGCTGCTTCCCGGATTTGCCATGGCCGCCCCCTTCAAGTTGCGCTCCTTGCCAATCTGAGCCTCCACTGCACGATTTCCTCTGGAAGGTTGGGGGTTTCACTCCTCACAGCCTTTTGAAGATGGTAGAGAACTTAATCGAGGGAGAGGAAGAGGTGTAACCTCCATTTGCCATGAAGGCCATTAATGGTCATTTTCGGCCATGGAGAAAACTCCTCAAATTCCACCTTTTATGTGGTCGGGAATGTCCATTAAACTCCTCCAAATTGATTGGGGAAACTGAATGGAGACATTAGAAGAGGAATTGGTGGCTATTGGTCTCCTTAAGCCATGAATGTCATTTCTCCTTCTCTTTCTCTCTCCTCCATGTCTGGGAAAATGAGGTTTCTCTCTCCTAATCACCATTTACAGAAATTGAGTAATAACTCATGGTATTCATCAGTCTCCTAAGCTAATGGGCTACTCCAATTAGGCCTAGCCCAAGTGGATTGGGCTAGAGTTAGCCTTTTCCCCTCTTTTTGGGCAAGGTTGACCAAGTGTTGACTTGAGGTGTTGACTTGGTCAACTGATGGGTTGACTGGTCCAAGTGGTGTGTCTTGAGTCCCTTGACACCACCCAAAGTTGGTTGAGTCATGGTGGTGCCCCAATTGGGCCAATTAATCCAAAAGGTGTTGGTTTGACCAAAATAGGACTAGAGTTGACTTTGGTCAATTTGACCATTTGGGTTGACCCCAATGGGTGGGTAGTGACCTATTGGTCTCTATTAAGGGTTAGGAAGGTCTAGATAGGGTCAATTTGGCAAGGTGGAGGTCAATTGACCATAATTAGGCTACTTTGACCAATTTGGGGTTAGGGTTGACTTTGGTCAATTTGGCCTCTTTGGTTGACCTCAATGGGTCCTTGGTGCTCTAAGGGGACCCCTAAAGGGTTAGGTATGCTATGGTGGGGTCAAAGGGTCAAGGTGAGGCCCATAAGTCCAACCATATGTTTGTTAACTAGAAATTGCTATTTGCAGACCACCGTGGTTTCCTTCTTCTTGGCTAAGGCCAAGTGGTCTCTTCAAGCATCCTAGGGTTTTGTCATGACCTAGTCATGACAAAACCACTCTAGGGGTTTAGTTGTTTGGGGGATGTTAGAGAAAAGAGGTTGAATAATTGGAGGCAAAAAATATGGAATCGAGAGACACGGTGTAAAATACGCATGCTCCAACTGTGGAGAAAGAGGGCATAATAAAAAGGGTTGTCCGGAAGAACCTCAAGCAACAATGTCTTCAACGTCAACAAAAAAATCAAAAATACTGGTAATCATTATTATTTTTGTGTATATTTTGCAATTTCTCTTATTCGTCGACTACTAATGTTTATTGTCTTCAAATGTAGGTGCGTAGGGACACATGAAGCGTTAAACTTTTGGAGCTCGCAGGACGATGACCATGGATGTTGCTGCAATTTTTGGATGATCCAGTTGGTGCTGCTATAAATGTTGTTACTGCAATATTTTGAATGATCATGTTGTTGCAATTTTTGAATGTAATGCAATTTTTGGAAATGAATTGTTTGGAATGATCATGTATTTGCAATTTTTGAATGTAATGCAATTTTTGGATTATCATGTTGTTTGAGTTCTATGATCGGTCTCTTGAAAAAAGTACTGTTTGAGATCATGTTTGAGATTCATGACTATTTGAGATTCATGACAGTTTGGAAATCAACTCTTTGAGATCATGTTGTTACTCTTATTAAAGGTGATTCGCTTATTGTTTGCTAGGGTTTTGTATAATGTCATTTAGGGTTTATTTGGCGCGGCGGTGGCGGGCAAGTGTTATGAAATTGGATCGAGAACCGTGGTAGCGCAACGGAAAAAATCGAGCACAAAGCAATTACGCAAAATAAAATGGTACGGGCGAGATATCAAGCATACGCACAGATGACAAGCAAATTTACGTGCTTCGGAGAGGAACTCCTACGTCCAAGGGGAGAGCGCGCCAAAAAAGATCCACTGATAAAATGAAGGGTTACAGAGAGGTTACACAGAGACCGAATCACGGTCGTAGACAAACTCAAGGTTGAAAATAGAGTACTGATAGAAATCCGATAATAATGGAGTCCCGGAAGCCGGCCGTCGGAATAGAGCCCGACCAGATGTCGCTCCACCTGGAGTCGCCTAGATACACTGTCGCTAGCTCAGCCAGATGTCGATCCCGCCTGGACCGCCTGGAGTTGCCGCCGCTAGCTCGGCCAGATGTCGATCCTGCCTGGACCGACCGGAGTTGCCGCCGCTAGCTCGGCCAGATGTCGATCACGCCTGGACCAACCGGAGTTGTCGCCGCTAGCTCGGCCAGATGTCGATCCCTCCTGGACCGACCGATGTTGCCGCCACTAGCTTCCTCCTCTATTTCTCTTACGGTGGGAATCAATCTTCACGTGAAGATGATGGCTCTTGATGTCATAATACTGTGAGCCCATGCACCAGTTACAACTGATGGCTTTCCTCTATTTCTCTGTCATAGATTCTAAGATAGCCTCCTTATTTATAGATGAATAGGAGACCATCTATTAATAACATGCATGAAGAGGAAACGAAAGGAAATAAGATGAAGATAAATAACTGCCTAATAAGGCAGAGGCGATAGAAGGAAGCTGTCATCTGGGACCGGATGGAAATAAAGACTTTCTTCCAAATATAGGACTCCTCCAAATCAGGAATTACATAGGCACACAGATCAGTAATGTGGCACGATCCCAACAATCTCCACCTTGATGCCTCACACGATAAACTCCACCTGCAGCTTGGATCTCTTCCCTTCGGCGAACTACCCCCTCTCCCTAGGGGTCACCCCAATTAACATGCGCGAATATGAGCCAAGTCAAGGCAGTGCTTGAACTTGACTCCTGTCAGTGGGCCCTTCTTGTGAAACTCCAGCAGTCCTCTCTCGCTTATGTGGTCAAGCCTGACATGCCACAACAAAGAGGAATCCTCATCTGACGTCGTAGAGACCGCCGCATCGCCGATGAAGGTAGTGTCGATCAGCTTGTAGAGAGTGCCAGAGCGCTCTCCTTTCATGATCACCAAAGCGCCTCTCTTGACCTTCAGATATCCACCCTCGCCGGTGAAGGAGTAACCGGCTGCCTCCAGAGTACCTAAGGAAATCAGACTTTTCCTAAGATCGGGCACGTACCTTACATCTGTAAGGGTTCTGATTGTCCTGTCGAACATCTTGATTCGAATGCTCCCTATTCCGAGCGTCTTGCACTCTGAGTTATTCCCCATCTGAATGCGACCGTCGTCACATTGCTTGAAGCTGGAGAACCATTCTTTGTTTGGGCACATGTGATTCGTACACCCAGTATCCATAATCCATGCATCTGTGGTGTCGAGAGTGGATTGTACATGAAGTACATCAACGTCATTCTCAGGGTCTGAAGCCACAGCCGCCTGTTGTGGTTCCTGATTCTTCTCTTTCGCCTTTTTCTCCGGACAATTGTTTTTCCAGTGCCCTTCTTCCCTGCAGTAGTGGCACTGGTTCCTGGGTCGATTGACTTTCTTCTCTTTGTTTGTCGATCTTCCTCTGACTGGTTCCTTGTTCTTCACGAGTAAACCCTCACTGGTGCTAGGGTCATATTTGCTCCTTATTTCATTTGAGAGCAGCGTTGTCATCACCTCCTCCATCTTAAGTGTATCTTTTCCGTAGAGGATTGTGGTGACCAGATGGTCATAGGACTTCGGTAGAGAAGACAGTAATAGAAGAGCCTGGTCTTCCTCTTCAACCTTTACGTCCATGCCCCGCAGTTGGGAGATAAGTTTGTTGAACGCGTTCATGTGCTCCAGCAGCTGATTGCTCTTGGACATCCTCAAGCTGTATAACTGTCTCTTCACGTAGAGCTTATTCGTGAGAGACTTAGACATGTACATCTCCTCCAGTTTCTTCCATAATTTTGCAGTAGTCTCAGCGTCGACTACGTTATACATGACCTCGTCGACTAGACACAACTGGATCGTGTCGATGGCCTTCAGATCCAGTTCCTCTTATTCGTCATCCTTCTTTACGGACTTCTCCTTGCCGAGGAGCGCCTTGTGGAGACCTTGCTGAACGAGGACCGCTTTGTCCGCTTTTGCCATAAACCGAAATCAATCTTGCCGTCGTACTTTGAAATCTTGAATTTTGCCGCCATTGCTTTGCTCGCAGAGCTACTGGGCAATCTGAATAATATTCACTGATCATATCTGAGAAGGTAGGGAGCGGACCGTGTCGTCACCTACCATTGAACCAGATAAAAAAATTGGAACGTCCAGACGATCACCCCCGCGGAACCTAGCTCTGATACCAATTGTTATGAAATTGGATCGAGAACTGTGGCAGCGCAACGAAAAAAATCGAGCACAAAACAATTACGCAAAATTAAATGGTACGAGCGAGATATCAAGCACACACACAGATGACAAACAAATTTACGTTGTTCGGAGAGGAGCTCATACGTCCACGGGGAGAGCGTGCCGAAAAGATCCACTGATAAAATGAGGAGTTACAGAGAGGTTACACAGAGACCGAATCACGGTCGTAGTCAAACTCAAGGTTGAAAACAGAGTACTGATGGAAATCCGATAATAATGGAGTCTCGGAAGCCGACCGTCAGAATAGAGCCCGACCAGATGTCGCTCCACCTGGAGCCGACTGGATGCGCCGCCGCTAGCTCGACCAGATGCCGATCCCGCCTGGACCGACCGGAGTTGCCGGCGCTAGGTCGGCGAGATGTCGATCCTGCCTGGACCGACCGGAGTTGCCGCCATTAGTTCGGCTATATGTCGATCTCGCGTGGACCGACCGGAGTTGCCGCCGCTAGCTTCCTCCTGTATTTCTCTTACGGTGGGAATCAATCTTCACGTGAAGATGATGGCTCTTGATGTCATAGTACCGTGAGCCCATGCACCAGTTACAACTGATGGCTTTCCTCTATTTATCTATCATAGATCCTAAGATAGTCTCCTTATTTATAGATGAATAGGAGACCATCTATTAATAACATGCATGGAGAAAAAACGGAAGGAAATAAGATGAAGATAAATAACCGCCTAATAAGGCATAGGCGATAGAATGAAGCTGTCATCTAGGTCCGGATGAAAATAAAGACTTTCTTCCAAATATAGGACTCCTCCAAATCAGGAATTACATAGGCTCACAGATCGGTGATGTGGCACGATCCCAACAGGCAAGAACCGGCGGGTGCAAACGCGACAATCGAACCGGAGGGAGGAGGCGGAGGATCGAAACTGAGCTTTTGCTCCGTTTCTCATGGCGCGGCGGGTGCAAACGCGGCAAACGCCGCCGCCCGCCATTTGGTTACGCGCCTTGCGACGACGTTTGCCGCAAACGTCGCCCGCCACTGCCGCGCCTAATGAACCCTCAGAATTCTGTCTCTGGTTGTTTTTTCTTCACGACGAGTTCAATTGATAATCCAAACAGTAGATTTCCGAACATACCCTCAATTAAACAGTTGATAATCCTAACAGTGGATTTCACGAAGGGTCCGTTCGTTTGGACGGAATTGGCTTTCTGGAATTGACATTGGCGATTAGAAATCCAATTCTAGTGTTCGGCGCAACGAAATTTACGAGGATATTGGCTTTTATATGAAAACACATGGCTTTAACTTTGAACTAAAAAATCAAATCGTCAATTCTTACCTCCACCCATGAGTTTTCCGCATAATCGAGGGTTTTTGCCAGAGTTTTTCGGCCTACGCGCATGTTTTCCTGTCGGGAGTGGGTTTTTCCCCCGGGCGCGTGTTTTTCGGTCGGTGTGTTTTTTCGGTCGGGCATTCATTTTTTGCCCAGGCTGGCGTTTTTCGCCCGGGCGCGCGTTTTTCGGTCAGCCGTGGGTTTTGCGGCCGGCCGGGCAATTTTCACCTGGGCGCGCGTTTGTTTTGCTCGGGCGTGCTTTTTTCGCTCGAATGCGATTTTTCCGGCTGAACGCGGTTTTTCCGGTCAAACGTGATTTTTCCAGTTGGAAGCGAATTTTCTGGCCGGGCGCAATATATTTTGCCGGGACGCGATATTTTTTGTCGGACGCAATTTTTTCTCCCGAGCACGTTTTTTTCGCCTGGCGCGATTTTTTCGCCCGGACGCAGTATTTTCCACCCGGGCGAGATTTTTGCCCTCGGGCGCGTTTTTTTGCCCGGTCGCGTTTTTTTCACCCGGGTACGCCCGATCGCATTTTTTTCAACCAGGCGAAAAAAGCGCGACCGGGCGAAAAAACGGGTCCGGTCGAAAAAAATCGCGTCCGGGGTAAAATCGCGCCCGGGCGAGAAAAACTCGCCCGGACGAAAAAAACGCGCCCGGGGGAAAAAACACGGCCGGGGGAAAAATACGCTCCCGGGCGAAAAAAACACGCCCGAGCGAAAAAAAAGCACCAGGGCGAAAAAAAGTGTCAGAGCGAAAAAAACGCGCCCGAGCGAAAAAACAGCTGAAAAAATCACGCCCGGGCGAAAAAATTGCGCCCGGGTGAAAAAATCGCACCCCGGGCGAGACAAACGCGCCCCGGCGAAAAAACGCGCCCCGGCGAATAAACGCGACCGGGCGAAAAAAGCGCGCCCGGCCGAAAAAAACGCGTCCGGGCGAAAAAAATGCGCCCGGGCGAAATCAACGCGGTCGGCCGAAAAAATCGAGCCCGGGCGAAAAAATCGCGGCCGGGCGCGTGTTTTTCGCCCGTGCGCTAATTTTTCTCCCGGGCGCGCATTTTTCGCCCGGAAAAAAGTGCGCACCTGGGCGACAAAATTGCGCTTGGGCGAAAAACGCGCGTCGTAAAACATATTATGCCATTTAATTCGTTCGGCGCTAACACATTTTGAGTTTTATAAAATTATTGTATAATGTCAATTCCAATACCAATTCCATTATTCAGCCGAACAACTTTTGTGCCTCAATTCCAATTCTGTTGACTGAATTCAATCTTACAGCCGAACAACAAAATTGGAATTCTGTACAAAGTCAATTCATGTAGATATTGGTTTTCGTCGAAAAGCCAATTCCAGAAAGCCAATTCCGTTCAAACGAACGGACCCGAAGAGTTCTATGCTGGAGTTCTATTATTAAAGTTGGCGGACGAAAATACCCTTAATTAAATAGACATGGGGTGCAAAGTGTCAAAGGAGGTGTAAATGGGAGGGTGCAAAGTGCAAACTTTAATAATTTGAAATGCAAATTGTCAAAATGGTGTAATATGGTGTGCAAACTGTCAAAAGTCCAGTTTTAACGGGAGGAATCCTGGGCACGGGTTGCGACGATGAGGATTTCCGAGAGATTCCGAAGCCATAAGAATCGTCTTCCATCTCCGTCCAAAATCTCCTCTCAAACTGCCTCACCCTCCTCTCCGGCCTCCGTTAAATCCCCCGGCGGCCTTCGACGGGGAGGTGGAAAGGGAGGCGAGGGAGCTCATTGCGTAGCCAAGTGCTATCCGACGTGGTCCGTTTATTTAATCGTTTCCTCGCAGCTGCCTAGAACTTACGTGGGGGTTACCACAAATTTCTTCCGCCGGTAATCGATCAATACCTGATTTCATGATCCTCTCTACCTGCATATTTTTGATCCGCTGCTTATTATGCTCCAAAATACTTAATGTTACCTAGGGTAGGCATTTTAGCCGATTAATTTTTTACAATTGAATTCAAGAAAAAAAGTTACATTGCTTTGTTATATTTTGCATGCCTCATTCTCTTGAGAGTGGTAGTTTTAGTTGTTCGTTAGGTGAGGTCGGGAGTTCACGAATGACGGTTCGTAACCACCGTGTTCACGACCGCCATCGCCGTGCCAAACAGGCCCTAAAAAGTAAATCATGTGTTAGACCTTACATGTGTGGGGGGTGTTGAGAATAATCCCACATTGAGAAATAGATATAAATTTGTGCAATTAATATAGATAGTGAGCCCCTCCACCTACAATCAATTGATTTTAGATTGCATGCTTGGATTCTAACACTTCTTTTCATGTATTTTTTAATATAGGTCTTACAATGCTTAAAAGAGAAATCTTTGGTTGAGTTTTGTTCCATCATTTCTGAAATGACAATTTGAAAGTTAAAAGGTTGTTCTCATGTTTTTCGAAATGATATGTCGGGTGTGGATTTAGTTTCTTCCCTCTTGTAAAGGAAAGAGTTTGACAGTTTTATATGGAGTTTTAGGACGTTGCTTGCTCTCTAGAGCTCTTGAAGAAGATGAATTTTAACAATTTAACTTTCAGGATTGAAATAAGCATTCATAAATCATAAATAAACTTGACTGAGTGGAAGAAGGAAAGAGGGAGGATTCCTAACACACAACTTAGCTTAAACAATTTGGATTAATTAGGAAGGAAGTGGTAGGAAGCCACAATCAACATTCATTCAATAGCATCATCAATAATAATAGCTCCATACAGTAGGTCTGCATATAAAAGTAATAATCCTAAAGTTCATCCAAACTAATTAAAATAGAGAATTGTTATCCGCAGAGCGAAAACATCTATTTGCAGTTTTAAAGGGGACCAAAAGTGTTATCCGCAGACCAATGCAGAAAATTAAAAAAATACAAAACACCCATGTACCGGGAAGAACAACATCTATGTTGGGCCGCACACTATATTTCTTCGGGTTGGTTATTTTGACCTGAATATATCGTAAAAGAGAATACCAACATAAATAGAAATGCATAAGATGGAAAGAATATCATAAATATTTGTAATAGAAGTGTCATGAAAAAAAAAACGCTAGTGAAATTTATCACCTTAAAGGCAACATAGTCCTCCTTGTCATTGCTCATTTGAATTGTACAAGTGATATGCCTGTTCATTTTGTCTTCACAAACCATATATAGTTGGATCATCACATTTTTGGAGGATGAATCAAAAGGATTCCGCACTGCAGACGAAGCACAAATTTAGATTTAAATCCCATAATCTTATATATTTCTTCCAAAAATAATTGGTAAGGGACAGAATCAAGGAAATTGATGTCCCTATGGGCTGAATGTAGACTAAAGACGACAACCCTCGATGTCACCGCGAAGTCGCACAACCAGTGAAAACAATCAAGAAGGTACCCAAATAAGAGTTTCTCCGCTCATGGCTACAATCGGAGATCTCTTAGACTCGTAAAGCTGGACAAGGATTGGAAGGTAGCCTAAAATTCCTTCATTTTTGTGAAGCATTCTTCCCACCCTTCTTACTTGTTTTTTCCTTTCTCTTTCTTGGAGTGAGAGAGTGAGTGAGTGAGTGAGTGAGTGAGTGAGTGAGAGGGAGTGGTGTATTCACGATTTGAGAGGTTGTGCGGAGAGAGTGAAGAAGAGAAGAGAGAGAGGGTGTCGCTAACCACTGGTGAGATCTCGTGAAAAGGGCATCACCGAAAATACGTAAAAAACCCTCTAAATATGTAATTTGTCGCCCGGGTGGCTGGACGCGAACAGACTCTTGAGGCTTGGGACGCTGAACACGACAGGGATCACATGGGGGGGGGATTGTGTTGTCGGGATCAAGGAGGCAAGCAAGTTCGCCTGTGGGCTCGGGAGGCTGGAGATGGGATCGAGCAACAAATCGCAGCTGGAGTAGAAGAAAAGGGCGACAAGAAAGTAGGATTTTTGGGTAGGGTTTTCTTGGTTTGCAAATAGAGGATTTCAAAATTAAATTAAGATCTTAAGCTCAAATAAAATGGTAGATATTTGGTTTGCGGATAGAGGTTCCACTCTGCGAATAACAGTTCCCTTAAAATAATGGTTGTAATAATATTGTAATACACATTCTTAAATAATAGTGACCACAACATCATTAAAGCCTAATGGCAAGCATTTGAAGATTGAATCTCTAATTTTTCTACTTTCTCGTGCCATACATCTCAATAAATTTTTTGTACTTATATTCAATACCTCACTGATGTCTTATGTGCACATAAATCAAAATGGATTCTTGGGTCTGCCCTCTCTGATGTCTTTGGCTTTGATTTGAGGGCATGATTCCGCAGCAAACGCGACGGTATAGGGGGCCACTATTTCAGTGGTACTCTGTGAGCAGCCACTTTGTGCATTTATTGTCAAAGGTTAGGTCTTTCTCCTCTGAGAGAAGCCACTTTGTGCATAGTGCCAAAGGTTAGGTCTGTTTCCAATCTTCCCCCGCCCATACCCCCAATGATTGGGGACTATATGGGTTATGTTGTTGTTGTTGTTGTTGTTGTATATTCAATACCTCACTATGATCATCATTTTTTGGGTGGAAGGCTGGTGAAAATTGCAGTGTTGCACACAATACTCTTCATAAGGTCCTTCAAAAATAGAAAAAGTGAAATCTTTATCAGACACTATGATGTTAGTAAACCTATGCAATCTAACTATTTACCTAAAGAAAAAGCTTGGCTACAAAAGATGCACAAGTAGTTATAACTTGGATAAAATGGTCATTTTATAAATTTGTCTATAACAACTAGTACACATTCTCGACCTCTCAGAATCCTAGCACAAAATCATACACAATCTGCTTGATCACAAGTCACCACTAGGGGGGAATTAAGATTTTGTGCGAGCTAATACAGTGATAAATAATATAAATGCACAACGGATAAGAGAATAAACTTAATCCAATTGATGCACGACAATCACTGATGCTATAAAGTTAGGTTTACCAAAGAACTCACTTTCTCTCGATTTTTACTAGCTTGACTGATACCGATAATATAAACTTTGATAGCCCATGCATTAAGAACTATGTCCACTAAGCATTGCCTCACAACCTCTGCTACAGAACAATGGCAAAAATAGACTTTGTCTACTTACCAGTTACCAGAGACACTCTATGCCGAAACTAACTTGGTCATCACCACACTTGCCACCAACACAACCTAGGTCAAAACTAATCATGACCACACTTGGACGAATTTGCTACTACCCTAGATAATCATCATCCAGTCGTCTAACACAATATGTGTTGCCACATACAATAATAAGATACATAATTGAAAATTACAAACTAAAAGGTGGCAACAAAAATACAACAACAACAACACTCAAGCCTTTTGGCAACAAAAATAATAAACAAAATTTATAACTGCAAAATAAAAGATATGAAGCAAACTCCCTAAATCCAGATTCTCCAGTAGAATTTGAGTTGAAGCCAAGTAGAGATTCTATAGGCGAGCTGTGAGTGGAAAATGCAAGCTTCCTTTTTATTCCTTTCTATGCTTTTTCCTCAAGCCAAGAACTTTAACAGAATCCAGCAACCTTCTTCAATCAAGATTCTTGAAATCTTTTCTTTAATGAATGATGAGAGGGCAAGAACATGATTCCTCCAATGAAATCTTCTCCTCCAAGGGTATTTACACCCAAAATGCTTTTAGAGAGTAGTGTGAATGGCTGCAGCACTTGTAATTAGATTAGCTCCGTAAAATGTCTAAATTAAGAGTTGTAATTATAATTTCATTGAAACAATTGAAACATAATGGTGTCCCAATAGGATACCGAGATCCCGGTAGATTTAATTTGTCAAATCAGTCTCTAAATTTTATCATTGTATGGATGCTTTATAACGAGAGTTCGATAGAATTAATTTATACTTGAACTGAATTTACGGTATTCTATATTGTCCTGATACCCTATCGTTGTCTCTATTGAATTGAATCTATCTGATCCTGCTTCTCTAGATTCTATCGGACTCCCTGTATTGTAATGGGAGTCGGATAGCATTAATTTCTGGAGAGCCGACAGTAAAATCACAACATAGTTATGAAATTGCAATCCAAGCACACACCATATCACACACCAACGATACCTCCATACAATCAAAATGTACCAATGTTTGCCATTGATAAAACACGATGGAGTCTCAACATAATCTACCCAACTTTTTGAAGCGATGTGATGCAGAGCGGATCCCCATCTGGATGCCTCTGAAAAGAAGTATATATATGTCCACAAAGTATTTGGTAGTTTTACTCATCTGTCATGCACAACTCTAATTATAAATCCTCAAGTTCCTCTTCTTAAGACGGCCATTAAGTGTACATTCAAGCAAATGTATTATGGTTCTATATGTCATATGTATCCAGCCATTCCTCTGGCTTCCATTTCCTAAACTATAAAAGGTTCTAGGAATACAAAGTCTGCAACCTTTTCAAAGATATTCATCTTGAATTATAAAGGTAACAAAAGGAATGCATGACATATCCATGTGCTCATTATAAATCAAAGTGTAACACAAGACATGATATTCTTTTCTTACCTTTCAAAACCAGACACATCGATTTGCATGGAAAATAGAAAATCCACTTAGCATGTCTACTAGCTAATGTCTCAACTTCTTTTGGGTATTTATGTGTCTTATTTCTCCATAAATGAAAATAAATTTATTTTATAATAAGCAATGTGGCCAATATCATAAAGCTTGAGTTAGAGCATACAATTCTCAATCTCAAGTTTAATATCTGTGTCTAGCCCCATTCAACTTCTCATTAAAATATCCTATCATCGGGTTTACTAGCTAAGAATACCACTTAAACCAACACTAGAGGAATCACAAGATGTAAAAACCTTACCAATGTTATCATCATCAACCTCTGTATCTATTCAAAGGCTCTAGAACTTAATGATGATCAAGCAAATTTGTGATGGGGATCAGTTGCATCACATTGAATGCGTGCATTGGGACCCGTTTAGAGGTGCTTCTTACTAATTGATGGTTATAAGATCGTCATTTGGACGATAAGAGACTACAAATGCAACTATTTGAGTTTCATATTTTCTGCATTTTATTTTATTTTTTGGAATTGTATTTTGAGAATTTGGTCAAATCATCTGATTGGACCATTTGAGCCGTCATATGCATTTGACCTAATTCTTCCTATTTTAGTTCACCAGTTGTAGTTGCAAGAGCCTAGGCCTCGATGGTTTCGATTGAACAAGCAGCCGCTCGGTTCTTGTCCTCGGTGTGAAACCGAGGACGCCGAAGCCGGTGGTTCTGCCCTCTTAGGGTGTCGATGGTCCTCATCGTCGTCTGCTACTCGGGCCTGCACCATTCTCCTCTTCCCCATCCTATCGACCTCCTCTAGTCGAGCACCTCTGCAGTCCAACATCCCCCAATGCCCCTATCTTTATTCTTCTCCCCTTCCAACCTTGCAACCTTAGCCGCAAACATTCCCCCCTACCTGCACCACTCCATCCACAAATCGACCCTTCTCCCTTACCCCAGTCAGTACAACATAAATCCCCCAAATCTCCAAACCATAGAAACCTATTGATTCCACCAAAACCGCATATCCGAACCTACGCGTTGCTCATATCCTCACCCAAATCCATCTACCACACACATTCTAGATCAGCTTCAATTGTTTGGCGAGTCATTTACACTTAATTTCATTTTGCTCGCATTGTACGGATAGTTGTGTATTGATATGGATATTTTGCACTTATATAATTTATTCACTTGATAATAAATTTCTGGCTCTTTTAATGTTGTGCGATTATCTCTTGTTAGTATTATTTGAATTAGTTGTGATCACTTGACATTTATCGCTTATTGCTCGTAGGAAACATGACGCAGGACGAATCTATAGGCGGCGGATAAACCGTGACCTAACCCTACATGCTATGCAAAGCCCAACGGATTAATCACAAATTGGATAATAAATATTAACATCCCACGCAAATAATTCTAAGCAAGACAATATAGTTTATTAAGCGAGCAAGCTTTGGTTTCCCTCCGCGTGGAGGGCCAAAGATAGAGCGCGCGACGAATAATTCCAATCCTGCAGTTAGAGATTAATCTAGGCACAAATAATTATAATAACATGAACATCAAAGCAAGCATATAATATTCCAAACGTTAACAATGTTTTACAACCAAAATCCAATACAAAATACAACACGAAATCTGAAATAAACTAGGGCTGTAGCGATTTGAAATAAATCTGAAGTTTGGAGGCAGAATGGGGTCTTTCCGGGCGGTGGAAGACTAGATCGGGCAAGGGGGAAGTGGTTCCACGGAATGGAGGGGCTGTTGCCTGCAGATATGGAGGGTGAGGGGCTGATTTGGACGGCACCGGACTGGATCTGGACTGTTCTGTCCAGATCTGGACAGATCTGCGGCTGGGTATGAGTGAGAGGGAAGGGGAGGGTTGGCTAGGGCAGGGGAGGGGTGGTTGAAGGTAGATGGAAAGGGGGAGGGGCTGCTGGAGGGTTGTCGGCAGGGAGAGGAGCGGCTGGAAGGGGAGGCGGCTGGAGGACTGGCGGCAGGTTCCTGGACAGCAAGGGGGAGGGGCTGCTGGAGGGCTGGCGGCTGGGAGAGGAGCGGCTGGAAGAGGAGACGGCTGGGGGCTGGCGGCTGGTTCCTGGACAGCAAAGGGGCGGCTGCTGTTTGAAGGAAGAAAGGGCGGCTGCTGGTTGCAGGCTGATTGCAGGAAGGACTGGCGGCTGGGAATCAACAGGGATGCTGGCGGCTAGGGCTTGGAGGGTGGCTGCGGGTGGAGGAAGGAGAGGCTAACAAAAGGAGAAGATACTTACCCAAGGAGTCGTCACCAAGGGGGCTCCACGGAGTCGGCACCGCGGAGGGGATCACCGGAAATGAGGAAGATGACATCCAAATTTCAGCAACCAGGAATTCCTGCAGCCCTATGTCCTATTTATAATGAAATAAAATTAGGGCAACCAAGATGGACGACTATGATTGGCCGTCGATCTCGGCGCCAAAACAATACTAAATAATATTCAAAATACAATATGCTATATATGAAAATTCATCAGAACGACGAGCCGGATGCAACCGCGGTGGCGGATCGGCGATCCGGTCACGCCATATATGGTAAGTCGCCAAATCAGCTCCGAATGGGCCCAAAGCTCGCCCTCGCCTAGGCTCCGCATCAATCTCCCCGGCTTGAAAGAATTCATCTCCCGATGAATAGGGGTCAGAATTCTCTCGCCGTATGCCGGGTAACAACTCGAAGAGGCCGCCAGAGGTCGTCCAAGTGTCGTCGCTGAAAAGTGGCCTCGCCAATCAACACCTCCGGACTGAAAGGCTTCCATCCCCGATGAGTGGAGACGGACGTACTGAAGTTGAAGCCCGGGGGCGAATCGATCAAGCTCATCTCTCAACATACTAGTAGAAGGATCCGGTGGGATCTGAGGAGCCAATGGTGAAGCCGTTGGGGAGAACATCCCGGGTAAGTAAAGGTCAGAGGTGGGCTGAGAACGGGGCAATGAATGTGGTGGCAAGGGCTCGGGGGTAGACTGAGTGGTGGGTGGCAAAAACAGTGGTAAAGGCTCGGGAGGGCCGCCAAGATGTGGGCCTGAATACTCGTGAAGTGCAAAGTATGGCGTCAGGTCCTCGACATTGAACACAGTATGGGTACCCATGCTCGCGGGGATGTCCAACTCATAAGCATTTGTCCCGATGCGTCTCAAGACTGAGTATGGACCCATTCGCCTAACGCTCAAGCTTTTAGCAAGCCTCGCACGGAGCCTCACAACGCAGATTCTCACCATCACCTGCTCGCCTTCACGAAGTACCTGCACTTGCCAATGTACATCCGCATGTGATTTACAAAATTTATTATCATTATGGATTCTTCGTTGGACCGACTCATGACACACATGCAAACGATGAATCGACAACACAACAAACTTATGCCAATGATGACAAAACGACGCGACAGACTCATGCAAATGATGACAAAACGACTCAACAGATGCATACAAATGATGTAAATGAAACATGATTGACACAACATGCTCTCTATGGGAAAATCTAATAATGACATGAAAACCTACTATAGGAGGTGGCCTATCAGGAGGCTCTCTCGGGGAAGTGTAGAAAAACTCATCTCGTGTGAGACGAGTGCTTAGACGATCGAGAGAGACAACTATACTCAAATACGCGCTCATAAAGATCCAAGTGTCTCTCAGGGAACGTGACACATCAGGAGGCTCACCAGGAGGTGTGTAAGAAAAGTCATCGCGAATGCGACGACCATCTGAATGAAGAGCGTGTGCACTGACTAGAAGACGTGGCTCTATAGTGTAGTGAGTGTCCTCGAAAAGAAAGAGCTCGTCTGGGGGGTCAGCAAGTGGTGCATCCCAAAACTCAGCGAGAGTGCGATGTGTCGGCAGGTCGTACCCTAAATATTGGATGCTCCTCACAATATCCATCCTCTGGGGCGGGACCAGGAACGATAATGGAAGAGGCTTCCATAAATCAATACTCATACATGCAAGGCTCACCTGAATCTCATCCTCATCAGGATGTGGCGGATCATCAGGAGGCTCAACTGGGGGGTCGTCATGGAACTCTTCACTAGGCTCAAGGTCCTCCAAATGAGTACCTACAAAGGGGGTAGTGTCCCCGGGAATGGATGACATGGCTACCACGAGATCAACACTAGGCTCTGGGCCCTCGGTCGCGATGTGACTCAGGGACATGATAATGGGAGAGCGACATAGACCTAGACTCAAGAATGGATCCGTAGGTGCTGTGTCAGGAAGTGAGTCTGTGGTTGGGGTGCTAATCAACCCATGACATGCCAGAGGTGGTGGTGTGGGTGAAGGACACGACACTATAGGCTCAAGAGGTCGCTCAAGCGGAGCATAGGCGAGGGCGAGCTTTGGGCCCATTCAGAGCTGATTTGGCGACTTACCATATATGGCGTGACCGGATCGCCGATCCGCCACCGCGGTTGCGTCCGACTCGTCGTTCTGATGAATTTTCATATATAACATGTTGTATTTTGAATATTATTTAGTGTTGTTTTGGCGCCGAGATCGACGGCCAATCATAGCCGTCCATCTTGGTTGCCCTAATTTTATTTCATTATAAATAGGACATAGGGCTGCAGGAATTCCTGGTTGCTGAAATTTGGATGTCATCTTCCTCATTTCCGGTGATCCCCTCCGCGTGCCGACTCCGTGGAGCCCCCTTGGTGACGACTCCTTGGGTAAGTATCTTCTCCTTTTGTTAGCCTCTCCTTCCTCCACCCGCAGCCACCCTCCAAGCCCTAGCCGCCAGCATCCCTGCTGATTCCCAGCCGCCAGTCCTTCCTGCAATCAGCCTGCAACCAGCAGCCGCCCTCTCTTCCTCCTCCAAACAGCAGCCGCCCCTTTGCTGTCCAAGAACCAGCCGCCAGCCCCCAGCCGTCTCCTCTTCCAGCCGCTCCTCTCCCAGCCGCCAGCCCTCCAGCAGCCCCTCCCCCTTGCTGTCCAGGAACCCGCCGCCAGTCCTCCAGCCGCCTCCCCTTCCAGCCGCTCCTCTCCCTGCCGACAGCCCTCCAGCAGCCCCTCCCCCTTGCCGTCTACCTTCAACCACCCCTCCCCTGCCCTAGCCAACCCTCCCCTTCCCTATCACTCATACCCAGCCGCAGATCTGTCCAGATCTGGACAGAACAGTCCAGATCCAGTCCGGTGCCGTCCAAATCAGCCCCTCACCCTCCATATCTGCAGGCAACAGCCCCTCCATTCCGTGGAACCACTTCCCCCTTGCCCGATCTAGTCTTCCACCGCCCGGAAAGACCTCATTCCGCCTTCAAACTTTAGATTTATTTCAAATCGCTGCAACCCTAGTTTATTTTAGATTTCGTGTTGTATTTTGTATTGGATTTTGGTTGTAAAACATTGTTAACGTTTGGAATATTATATGCTTGCTTGGATGTTCATGTTATTATAATTATTTGTGCCTAGATTAATCTCTGACTGCAGATTTGGAATTATTCGCCGCGCGCTCTATCTTTGGCCCTCCACGCGGAGGGAAACCAAAGCTTGCTCGCTTAATAAACTATATTGCCTTGCTTAGAATTATTTGCGTGGGATGTTAATGTTTATTATCCAATTTGTGATTTATCCGTTGGGCTTTGCATAGCATATAGGGTTAGGTCACGGTTTATCCGCCGCCTATAGATTCGTCCTGCGTCAATTGGTATCAAAGCGATCTCTGTACTCAGCGACGGACATGGATCCTTGCTGAAGGGAAAATAATTGGTCGAGCAAGCGATTCCGATACGACGAAGGCAGATACCTCTGACACAATGTACGCTTCATGTCCACCCAACTAGTGATGCGATGTAGACGGTCTCGCTCGCGGGTCTTCTCAACGCTAGACCAATATGCCCTCGCCTGATCTAAAAGTCTAAGTTTCACAAACTTGACGCGACGCTCACCGAATAACTCAAAATGATCGAGATAATACTTCATATCCACGAGCCAGTAACTGAAAGACTCGGGACACGATGAACCGTCAAAGGAAGGGGCAGCAGTACGAAACTGATTCTCAAGATCTCTCTCGGAACGACGATCCTCATAATAATCATTCCTAAGGTAACCGAGTCGTGACGAAGGATCGACACGATCCGCTCGCGTGTACGGATAAGAACGACGACAACCATCATACTGTTCGTCTCTAGTGTAGTGGTCTCGTGTCGGTGGGTCAACACGATCTCTAAAAGTGGTGTGCTGCGAATGAGAATAATCGTCGTAGTAACGTGAAGATCTCCATGACGGGGCTCTATGAGGGTGGGTGCACGTGGACTCGAGATCTCTAAAGTGAGGGGAGGTCGGGGGATCGAGCCCTGGCCTCAACTACTTATCGGCCCTATTGTGGGGCCGGGGATGGGTTGGGGTGTACGGTCCGCGGGACCTGATAAGGCTCATCGGGTGGACTCCCGGTGGGACCCCTGGGCCGTGGTGGGATGCCAGGTATCCAGGGTGGCAGGCAGGTGGTGATGCCCGTCCTGCATCATAAAAGTGCACTTTTATGATGCAGACCAGGCGTCACACCCAGCCCGCTCCCCTGGCGCCTGGCGTCACACCAGGCGGGGAGTCACACCCGCTCCAGGGGTCCACCCGGGCGTCGCACCCGTATGGCTTTAATCAAGTCCGCGGACCGTACACCCGGCTCAGTTGGTGATGAGAGTCTGCCTGAAGACTCTTTATCAAGGAGGTCGGGGGATCGAGCCCTGGCCTCAACAACCTATCGGCCCTGTGGTGGGGCCGGGGATGGGTTGGGGTGTATGGTCCGCGGGACCTGATAAGGCTCATCGGGTGGACTCCCGGTGGGACCCCTGAACCGTGGTGGGATGCCAGGTATCTAGGGTGGCAGACGGGTGGTGATGCCCGTCCTGCATCAAAACATTTGCATGATTGCATCATATATGCACATCGTAGCGTTAGAGGGGTATTTCTGCTTGTAATCTCATGTAGAGTTAGGTCTGCGCTGGAACCCATAGACTCATCCATAATATTCGTCAAACAGATGGTTATGGAATTGATTCTTAATGGACCTATTATAAAATTAAGCTAACCATGAGAACTCTTGTAGTAGGAAGAAATAGGAGTCGACCACCTGTCTAGGATTGCCTTGATTTTTATGAATCTACTTCTAAACATTGTAAAAGCACCACAAAATGAAAAATATGATTTATGACTACATAAATGTGCACATCTTGATATATTAACTTTTCATCCGTTAAGCAAAACTTGGTGTGCTCTCATGATGATGTCTTCCATTCATATAGATGGTGGATAAAAATGCGATGGTTCCAGCTCCAAAAATCAAAATTTGAAAAGTACAATGATGTAGACACGATGTTATCCATTCTCGGCAAGAAAAATATGTACTTAATAGATTTGTTATTTGATTGTGCTACTGCTACAGTGCTACTGCTACAGTGCTACTGCTACAGTGCTACTGCTAGTTCTCACAAACCAGAAACTTGTCGTTAATTTTGCACTTCTTATATTGAACTATAATTTTCCATCTTGTGAAGATGCCCAGTATGAATTGAGCTGTAAATCAGAGTACCACTGTTATGGGCCAACACTTTGGGCGGACATATCAACGCAATAATCCACCCGAGGCCGCATGATTACTTTTTATTGCCTTCATTTCTATTATGCTTCGTTTCTGCACTTTTAATTTTCATAATGTGCTCACTTGTAGTATTCCCAGGCGAGGGGCGCGAACCCTTATGTTTTCCATTCATATAGATGGTGCATAAAATGTGATGGTTCCAGCTCCATAAATCAAACTTTGAAAAGTACAATGATGTAGACATGATGTTATCCATTCTCGGCAAGAAAAAATGTACTTAATAGATTTGTTATTTGATTGTGCTACTGTTAGTACTCACAAACCAGAAACTTGTAGTTAATTTTGCACTTCTTATATTGAACTATAATTTTTCATATTGTGAGGATGCCCAGTATGAATTGAGCTGTAAATCAGAGTACCATAAAAATATATTTATTCAAAATATGCTGATGCAGGTCTAAGCATCTTATTCATCTATCACTGATAATGCATTTTTGCTGATGCCTTCCATTCAACTCTAGGATGAGTCTGAATTTATTTGTACCCACTTCCATCGATCTCTTGAAAGTAGTGACTCATCTATCATGTTACTCAATCTAGAGATTGGAAACTCGTGCTTAACAATGATCATATCTATTGCATTGTTGTCAACACACAGACATTAATAATCATTATTTTCTTGCATAAAAAGTAAGGAATCAATGTCTGATTCATACATTCTTGTAGAAGTTCGCTTTTCACTAGTCCATCCATTTACCTGACATTTTAGCTCACCATGCTCAGCTTGGTTCAAACCTGTAGCGTGCAATATCTATGAGTTGTGAACTCAAAAGAGTCTATATTTTTAAATAAAAAGGTTGAAACATAATCATCATTTGATTCTTAAGAATTATTTGCCTACTTACATATTAATTATGAGTGTAAACTGTGTTATAAACTTGTATTCTAATAATAAATGGGTCTCCGCAGACTAAAACAGCATAACGGTGAACTAAAGGGTGGAGCGAAAGCATCATCTGCTGGGAGGCCATGGTCTCTTGCATGCTTAATACGAGGATTCAAAGATCGTAGCGAAGGTAAATACGTATAATTTTTCATTATCCTTTACGTATGATAGTGGTGGGTTTGCCATATGGATAAGTGGGGACCATGTTTGTTGCATCAAATTATTTCAGTGAGAATTGTTGGAGAGAAACAAAGTTATTGTCTGTGGGACACTAGTGAGAAAAAAGTATGAGGAAATGTTTATGAAGTAGATGCTTACACATTCAGATTATGCTGTACTTGGAGGAATGAAAGTGAAATGATATGGGATTTGGATTAAAATTAGTTTCACCCATTTGTTATGGTGAGAGCAAAATAAAACATTAAATAAAAAAATTTAAGTAATAGGTTTTTGCACGAAAGCAAGATACCCTAAGCCCTAATACCTTTACGTATACAGTTTAGAAAAATCTAGTAGAGCTCTTACGCTTTGGATGAATTTCCCAAAATATCCTTTATGTTCGCTCTCATCGGTGAAGTTTAGAGGGTCGAGAAGCATCTTTATTAAGCACATGACCACTTTCATGAGATTTGTCAATTCATACTTGTTCCGGCAGAAGGCTAGGATTTCCAGTGATAAACTGAAGAAGTTTTTTTTACGACAGTAACAAAACCTTGACAATGGATATAAAAATATAAAACATTACTCCTGCGCTTAAGGCTCCGTTTGGCACGGCGGTGGCGGTCGCGAGCGCGGTGGTTAAGAACCGTCGTTTGTGAACGCCCGATCTCACCTACGGAACTTCATCCACTTTTATGTTCAAAACTAGTTTTCTTTTCTGGGCGGCGGTCATAACCGTTGTCATGCCAAACATACATTCTATGATGGTGACATTTTTGTCCAAACTCACCGGAGCAAAAGCACTGCGCTAAACGGAGTCTAAGTTGAATGCAACGCAAGAAAAAAGTTAAAGGCCATGTTTGGGAGAGCGGTGACAAAGCGTTGAAGGTTGCGAGCGTAGTTATAAAAAAAATACAAATAACGTTTTGGTAAGTGCGGTCACGAATGTTATTTTCTAAAAATGATGTTTACGCCAAAACGCTACTACGGTCATGCATGTGTGGCCAGTTTTTAGCGGCGGTGAACGCCCAGACCCTAGAAAATTGAATTTGAGCAAAATCTGTAATGAAAGTTATAAAAGTAGATAAATAGCCACCATTGTGTTTACTGCCACAATTTCACATCACCACCGCTTAGCACCACAGTTGTCCTAAACAGAGTCCTAAGTGAGCTAATTACAATTGTAAATGATAAAGCCTAAAATTAAGAGGTAATTACAATTTACCCCCATAAATTTATCATAATGTCTTGATCCTCATGTTTTTTAAATATTTGCTTAACCCCTATGTGATTTCAACGCAAGTGTCGCTTGTTATCCATTGCATAAAAATAATGCAAAAATGTTATTCCCCAAAGAAAACATATCAGGCTGGGTTTGCCACCATTCTCTTCCTTTTTCCCTCCAAAACCATATTTTTCTTCCCAAAAAGCCCTCAGCACCTCTTTTTCATCTCTCTCCTCCTCCTGGCTCCCGCACGAAGGCAACGATAGATGACGGGAAGGCAAACTGGAGGTGTCCATGAAGGGGTGCATTCAGTAAAATTTGTTTAAATTTTGAGTATAACCAGACCATAGATTTGACGGCTCATTCATCGCCGTGTTTGCCCTATTTACTGTGCTTATGCCTTAACAAAGAATAACATGGCATCAAAAGGAAAACTTGATTCTTGATCTCTACTGTTTTTTTATCCTGTAACAGCTTGCATGTTTGAATCAAAATGGAAAAGTCTGTCAAGAAAACTTTCCAGGAAAAAGAACAAGGAGTGCTCTTCCACAAGTTTGCTTTTGCAGCACAGAGAAGCAGCTTTGAGCCAAGCAAGAGCAGCATTTTCCCTCAGCTATTTGAGCATTGAGTGGCGATTGAAGCCCTAATTCTTGT
The DNA here is from genome assembly GCA_033032865.1 of Dactylorhiza incarnata. Taxonomy (NCBI): domain Eukaryota; kingdom Viridiplantae; phylum Streptophyta; class Magnoliopsida; order Asparagales; family Orchidaceae; genus Dactylorhiza; species Dactylorhiza incarnata. The sequence continues at coordinate 2,250,115 of JAWHQI010000110.1, read as the reverse complement.
TCGATTTGGGAAATATTTATGTCCTTTTCTTCGAGGCGGACGACGAATGTTGATATCTAGTAAAAAAAGGATTGTGAATAATAATGGAATGTAATTTATTTCCACTTGCAAAATATAAAAGAGAAAGCTTTTGATTTTACAGGCAACTATTTTATCAACACAAGAAGAGGATTCTTGATCTCTGGTTAATATGCAGTTGAGATTTCATATTTCTATTTAGGGTTGTAATTTTTCAGGTGTAAATGCTGGGAGCTTTTTTAGTCCATGGGCTTCAATATGCAATCTGTCTATATGCTTAAAAGTACATTGCTAATCATCTGGTGGTGAAACTTCCTTTTTGATCGAGTGTTTTTCTTCGTTTTTTTTTTCTTTTCACCGTTATTGAAGATTAATCCTTCAATAGTCGAGAGTCTTAGGCTCGGTTTGGTATGACTGTGGCAGCAGAAAAAGTAATGGCAGAGAAGCAAAATTGTATATGAGAAAAGATGTATGAAAGCAACTTTTTGATATAAGCATGGTGTGAGCCTTTGTCTACATATGTTGTAGTTTGTTGATTACTTCGGATGCTGATTAATGCTTTATTTTCTGAATATAATATTCTTTGTAGCTGTTGATACTTAATATTTCTTATGCAATGCTGTTTGTACATTTACTTTAAAGAAAATATTCTTATGAATATTTTTACAGAAGATATATTTTTCCTTGACCTTCTTTGTCATGAACCTAGAGTCGACTATTTTTGAATTTAACCAGAGTAATTCCGCCTGGATTGTAGAGTTATCACATACTACAACTTTCATGATGCAGGACGCCGGGGCCCCGCCGCACCCCGTGACATCACACCAACTAGCGGACCACGGCCAAGCACGCCTGCCAGAAGGACTGCAGTCCAGGCACCCCAATCCGTCTCCGCGCCTGTTCTCAGCACGGCGGGTTGTTGAGGCTGGGGCTCGATCCCCATACCTCCTTGATAAGAACCTCTCCTAACAAGCCTTATCACCAACTGACCTGCACTTTTTTGATACAGGACGTCGGGGCCCCGCCGCACCCCGTGGCATCACACCAACTAGTGGACAGTTGGTGATAAGGCCTTTTAGGAGAGGTTCTTATCAAGGAAGTCTGGGGATCGAGCCCCAGCCTCAACAACCCGCCGTGCTGAGAATAGGCGCGGAGACGGGTTGGGGTGCCTGGACTGCAGTCCTTCTGGCAGGCGTGCTTGACCGTGGTCCGCTAGCCGGTGTGATGCCACGGGGTGCGGCGGGGCCCCGACGTCCTGCATCATTTCAATTGTAACTTGATATGTCGATTGGATTGTAGAGTAATTCCTCTTCTATTGTGGAGTAATTCCTTTGTCGCCGACGATGTCATCTACTTAAGTTAGACTCTAAGATGGTCATGTTGAACTATTCAAAATTTTAGTTTGATGTGCATATATAAAATTGAGATGCAAATAATTTTTTTTTTGTTATACACATATTTCAAAGGTGTGCATGTAGCCATTTTAGATGTGCACTTAACATTGTTCTTTGAAAAAGAGTTCTCTTTAATTATTCATTTTACTTGTTAATTTTAATAATTGCGTTTAATGATGTAATAATGTTGTGATATAATTTTGATTTTTGATAATATATTATGGATATTGATTTCTTTAATATTTTTGTTGGTTTAATGTTTGAAACAAGTATGTTGTGAATTATCTTTAATACTTTTTGTTATTCATTTATCTTATGATCTTATCATTTATCTACTTATCTTAATTAGTTTTGCAAGACTATATCTCGCAGGCACTGCATATGTCGTTAACTTCGATTCAACCAGTTGAACCTTGAACCTCACCTTCTTCCGGTTCAATAAGCCGGACCGGTTCCTAAAACCTTGTGAAATATTAAAATGTAATAAAACTCATTAGTTTTGAAAATATGATTTTTAATTTCCGGGTAGAGGTGCAAATTTGGCCCGAGCTTCGATCTAAGGGGGCTCACAAGATCCCCTTATTTGGCTAGGGCACGACCTGGTGCCCGACCATGGTCTAGGCCCGCCCAAGCACCCAGTGTAAGCCTGCCCCATTTCGGGGTAGGCTAGCACGCGTAGCCTACCCAGCCATTAAAAGTTGGGTGACCGCCCAACTGTTGGAATATTTTTCATATATTCCTATATTTATATATATTTCGAATTTTAGAAACAGTAAATAATAAAATAGTAACAGATTTTGAATAAACAGATGAGTTAGAAATAATAGTAATCAGAATATAGAATGGATTAGAATCGAGTCTGGGTAAGGCGTGTGATCACTGCCCTAAAGAAGTTGCACCACTCTCCGGCAGGGCTTTCGACCGATGCTCACTCCTCCAAGGTACAACACCCGGCTAGATCCCGAAAACTCCGATGTGCGCGGACACCGAAAAAGCACAGAGCACCCGAACTCCCACTTGATGAAGCAAATGTCAAGAAAATGGAATCACTGTAAAATCGTCGCAAGAACCAGAGAGAGAGAGAGAGAGAGAGAGAGAGAGAGAAAGCGGATTTCTGAGAACGTCAAAAGCGTATGAAACAATTTAGAAAAAATCTCCTATATAGTAGTCTCGGAAAATAAACACGTAATTAATTCTAACAGTTATAATTGACAATAGATAATCGTGCAGAAAAACGTGGAAGATTTCCAACGTAAAAGAGTAATGACGAGAAAACGCGTAAAAGAAACGGTTAGTAATTACGCTTAATAATTGCGAAGAGAAACCGCAAAACGACAGGTTGCGTCGAATTCAATTCGACGTTGCGGCGAAAACATATCGACGCAACTCGACGGTACGTCGAATACTTATCGACGCAGGTCAAGATGACAGACCGCTTCGACTTCTTATCGACACAAGCGTCGAGAACTTATCGACGCAAGAGTCTGCTTCGACTTGTTTTCGACGCAATTCCAGTCGACGCAGGCGGGTGCGTCGAGTTCCATTCGACGCAACTCTAACTTTTGCTAGCTTGTCGACGCTGCTTCAAGTTCTACTCGATGCGACTTCGATTTCCATTCGACGCAACTCCGAATAAAAAATGTTGAAACTATTTTGTACAAAAAATACAATTCAATTCAATTATTCCCCAAATCCGAAATCCGGATCCGGTGCGGTGCGCGCGCGCACGTGTGGTTCATAGTTCCTCCTTATGTTCCTTTGAACAAATAAGAGAGTGTGAAGACATATATATACTTACTAACAAGAATGTAAAAAGGCAAAGTGAAACTAAAGGCTTCATCATTTCCTTCATGAAAGGTTCCCTCCAAACATTTGGATTCCCTCCATTTGGTTTTAGAGTTTTTCATTAATTATGATGATCCAAATACCAAACACCATACAAGGCTCCAATAAAATATTATACATTAAATGTTTTTAATTACAAAATTTCTAACAATCCCCCACAAAAGCGAAAAACCAAAAGCGAACTTTATAAGTTATGATATTAATAATGATAAATAAAATCAAATACAATTTTGCTTCATCAAGATTTAATGCAATGGGTATATGTGGAATGATTATCTTGAACCTATACTTAGTACTTATTTCCTCTACCGAAGAGTATAATGTGTCAGAGGCTTTGAATTATAAACTTTTGACCTGTAAATTAGATAAACACACAAAATATTGGTTGTTCATTGGGTTATGGCGGTGGGCGTGTTAATGGACATGCGCATTCCTTGATTTTTCATGAGGGTTATTAGGGTTCAGCTCGGATCCCAAAGTCACGGCCTTATGACTACCCCAACATAGGTAGTGCCTCAAGAGATATGGGGAGAAGGTTTTCTCTGTTATGAAATCAGATCGAGTACCGCGGTAGTGCAACGGAATAAATCGAGCAAACCAATTACGCAAAAATAAATAATCGAGAAAATTCCAAGCACACACAGACGACACAAAAATATACCTGGTTCGGAGATGAGCTCCAGCGTCCACGGGGAGAGCGCGCCGGAAAAGATCCACTGATAAAATGAGGAGTGAGGTTACACAGAGACCGAATCACGGTTGTAGACAAACCGACCCCGCCTGGACCGATCGGAGTTGCCGCCGCTAGCTCGGCCAGATGCCGATCCCACCTGGATCGACCAGATTCATGGGATCTCCAATCACATGGGTTGGGTATCCACCGTTGGCAGCAACTTATGTGGGCTTAAGCCTCATTTCCCTCGATGACAATAATATCTCCCTTCAGAACAATCCATTGGTAAGATTATCAGCCATATTCAATTCTGACTTTATATAATTTAGTGATATCACTTCTTTTTTTCTTGCTTCACGGACTTGTACATAATTCTCATGAACTTGTTTATTTTAGCATTAGTACTATTTGAAGCAGTTAAATCAATCACAGATTTATTATCACAATGCAAAGAAATAACAAGTAATGATTTTCCAACTAAAGGAATTTAATAAAGTAAAATTTTAAGCCATTCGGCTTCGGCACATGTAGTGTCTAAAGCTATAGGCTCGGATTCCATGGTACTTGTAACATCCCAACTTTAAAATAGGGTCTAGCATGTTCAATTGAACCCTTGAAGGAGCTTAGGTCGGGTCATAGGAACACCACGACCCGACCATCACCACATAATGGTGGTCATTTGGAGAAACGACTGTTTTGGGTAGCATTGTGCTTCGCCATAACACCAAATAGTTTAACGAGCATACGTGCTCCAAATTGATTTCCGTCAGTTGTGTTAGACTCATATGGTCGATACGAGTGCAACGGAATTCGTTTAGTTTCAATCCGAGGTCATTTGGTGAAAATGACCATTTTGAGTACCGTACCGCATCACGACGACGCTATTTTAGTATAGTGAGCATATGTGCTCCGAATTGACATCCGTCAGTTGCGTTAGACTCGTATGGTCGATACGAGTGCAACAGAATTCGTTTCGTTCCAATCCGAGGTCATTTGTTGAAAGTGACCGTTTTGAGTACTGTAGCGCGTCACGACGATGCTATTTTAGTATAGTGAGCATACGTGCTCCGAATTGACTTCTGTCAGTTGCGTTAGACTCATATGGTCGATACGAGTGCAACGAAATTCGTTTCGTTCCAATCCTAGGTCATTTTATGAAAGGGACTGTTTTGAGTACAGTAGCGCGTCACGACGACGCTATTTTAATATAATGAGCATACGTGCTCCGAATTGACTTCCGTCAGTTCAGTTAGACTCGTATGGTCGATACGAGTGCAACGAAACTCGTTTCATTCCAATCCGAGGTCGTTTGGATAAAACGACTGTTTTGAGTAACGTCGAGTGTCGCCAAAACGTCATTTTAAAATATTGAGCCAACGAGCTCCGAATTGAATTCTGTCAGGTGCGTTGGGCTCATATAGACAATACGAGTACAACAGAATTAGTTTCGCTCAATTACGACGTCGTTTAGTCAAGTAAATAAAAAATATTGTTCGTAAAATTATACGAAGTTTCGAGATACGTGAACGCTTGATTTCAACCCCGTCACGTCAACGTTGACTCGACACTCGACGACCGGGACTCATAATTACCTTGACCCACATAGGGGACCCATTTAGGGTTGACCTTGGTCAACCCTCAAAAGAGAAGTTTCCTTGAAATTTTAACCCTCTCCACTCATCCTCCACTCAACAAAACCATAATCCCCTTGCCATTCTCTCATTGGCTAATCAAAAATTTGGCACTAATCCCAAAGCCAAGAAGTTTAGCCATATGGCCCACCCAAACTCTCTCTCTCTCTCTCTTAGATATTTTAAAACAGACCAAACACTAACCCAACCTCCCAACCCAAGCTACCATAACCCAGCAAGTACACTCCCCCTCTAATGAATGACTGCCAGCTGCACCTTCCCTACCCTAGTTGGCCGGCAACCCAACCCCGATTCAAGTCTAGCCAAGAGAGAAGAGGGAGGAGGGCTCTCGACCATCCTATTTATGACCTCCCAAGGCTTCACCAAGGAGCCACCACCTCCAGGGAGCTCCTCCCAAGCTTTAAATTATATAAAGAATTCAATACATTATTAATTATTTAGTTGAATATAAAATATTAATGCTAATTTATAAATATATATAAACAACAATTATGTTTTATAAGAGGAGGATAAAAATAAAAAAAAACTATTTTTTTAGTAAGAGAGATGAAATTTTTTCAAAGAAAAATATTTTTTCTCCATATAAATATTTAGCAACAAAATAATCGTTGCTATTTTGCAATAAAAAATTTGCAACAAAATATTTTGTTCCTATTTTAGCAACAAATATTTAGCAACAAAAAAATTTGTTGCTATCTTTGCAACAAAAAAATTTCTTGATATTTTCGTAGGTAATGTAAAAAATTATTTACCTAGCTAAATTTGATCATAATTAGCAAGGAATTATGTTGCCTTCATAATTTTCCTTGCTAAATGTGAATTTTCTTGTAATGCACCCATGTGCCTGCCAGACCCGAAGAAGACAAGCCGGAGCTCTACCGTCACCTCCACCACCCTCCCATGGCAACTTCGCCGGAGGGCTCCCAGAGGACCCCAACCACATGGAACCTTCTCTTCTCCTCCCTCCCTAAATTTCTGACGCCTCGCATGTGAGCTCTGGCGGCCGGAGCGCCACCACCGTCCCTCTCCCTCTCCTCCGTTCGAAACTAGGAAGCGTTGGTCGGCGGTGGACAGCGGCGGCAGACCACCGAACCACTGCCGGAGGGAGCGTCCGACCCCTGGGAGTCGGCCGGGCGGAGCCATGGCCGACCGGCGGCCGGCCGGCGGCGGAGAAGGGCCGCAAGGCTCACGGCAATGCATTACTGTTCAAAATTTTTATTAAGTTTTATTATTTTCTTTATTTAAGAGTTTTGATTTTCTGGAGGGTGATATAGGGCTCTAATGGAAAAGTGATGAACATGAAAAATGTTCCTTTTATGAATATCTACCCCTCATGAAAATTTGGAATTTTTCGGACACTATTTGGTATTTTATTTAAATTAAACAGAGCAATTTTTCCTGTATTTGATTTATCATAGGGATCAAATGAGATCAAAAAATTATGAAATAAACCAAAAAATTATCAAAAAATTATCAAAAAATTATGAACATCGTTCAAACCTTAGGGTTGTACATAGACCCTATTGAAGGACATATGGTCATACGCCCATGGATTGACTTGGAATTTGGTAGAGAGGTTTTTAGGGTGGTATTATGCCCTAGGTAAATTATCTGGAATTTTTAGGAACATATATCCTCTCTGAATTAATTAAGATCCTTTTGGAGCACAACCTTATAAGAAGAATTTACATATTTATATAACCTTGGATGTTCATGAAACTTTGGCAGTGAGTTTGTGTTAATGATATTGTCCCTTGATAATTTTGTTGTAAATTTTAGAATGATTTATATAGTACTTCATTCACAAGCCCTTTGTGTGGCCTATTTATAAGGAGAATTAATTAAGGGTTTATTATACACTGGAAAATTATGGAAGGTGGTCAGAGGACTTTTTAGGCCAAGAACATGATCTGTTAGTTATAGTATAATTTTTGGAGTAATATATATATGGTTCCCTTCACAAAGTGCCCTCCGACTTGTTTATTTAAAAAATAAAATTATATAGTCAAATGAATTTAGAAAATTATGGAACTCAGCAGTGAACTTTTCTGACCATCTTGGACACCAGCTAATTTTCTTGTAATTTTTGAATAAGAATTTCTAGTACCTTCTTTGTTAATCCTTGATTTTGATTAATTAGTTAATATTTTAATTGGAGGTCAAAACCTTTCTGGAAATTTGTGAAATTCATATGTAGCTGTTATCTTACTGTATTATAGTTGTACACATTTTAGTGAGGCCATAACTTATCAGAAAACCATACTTGATGGTACAAATTCAAAGGTTCCCTGATTTGGGAGAAATTATAATAAATACCAAATAAAGTAGGAAAATTATGAATTTCTGAAGATGGTGTTAAAATGTCATAACACACCCCTAATAATAATCTTGGGTCATTTGGATGATTATTTGGAGTACCTCCTCTCATGCACCACATATAGTTCATTTGGTCTACGTATAGTGGAAAAGCTGAATAAGGGTAGACATGTAGGTCTTACATGGGGAGTTAAGAAGTTGGTGTACCTAGTCCGGTTGAGGAGGTTTGAGGTCACCAAGAGGAGTTTATGTGTGGAGTGTGCCTGGTGAGTTAAGGGGCAAGTTTGTGCGCGGGATTGACGATTGATCGCCTTTCCCTTAGAGCGTCATAAAACAATTAGGGTTAACTCAAGTGTAATGGTAAGAGGGGTATGGTTATGGGTAGTTATCAATAAGAATAAGTGCCTTGGAAAAGGAGCTTTAGGGTGTCATCCCATCATTGCTCCTAGTACTGTTGTGAGCCCCTCACACGATTGTTCTTGGGAAGTCCATGGTTAACCCAAAGCTGTTTGAATGAGTTGTGATGCAAGATTAACTTAACAACACACTCACCCACATCCCGTTGCTACAGATGGTTAGTTGGTTTGATCTTACAAGCGGTATGCTCGGTGGTTGTAGGTACGGACGGGTTAGTCTGACGAGCCAGTGGCTCCGAAGGTTGATATGATGGGCGGGTCAGCCCGGGGACCTTAAGGCTCGGAGTTGTAAGGTAATCATGTTTGCATATGCATAAAGGTGGTGGGTCTTCGGTATTGGACGATCGTTCACACCGACATTGATACACTGACTCGGCAAGTATGGTTTTGCACTTGGCCAAGGAAAGTCTGGTGGACCATCCAGTAAGAGTACGCAGGCGCTCCGCGGTTGTTCGCGTTGAGGCGTACGATAGGTCTAGGTTAGGTAGTGTGAATACCAACCTAGAGGTGGGCGATGCCCAACCCACCACTTCCATTTGCCACTACGGGGGTATCCTGGGAGTTTTGACAGCTCCAAAAAGGGGGAACTAAAGGTCTGTGTGCATAGAGTCGGGTGCGTGTGTTGCACTTGTGTGATCATAACATTAATTAGCATAACTCTGCATGTCATAGCATAAGCATTGCATTTCAACCCCTACCCATATCGTATAAATTGGTATGAGACTTTTTATACGATAGGCCTTGCTAAACGACCCCTTGATCTATAGGTCTGTATGGACATTCCTATAAATCAACGGTTACTTTTCTTACTTTACTTTACCTTGCTTCCCTTTACTATGTCTTACTTTACTCCACTTTACTTTACTGTCCTACTCACTGTTCTACTTTTATATATACACTGTCTAGTGGTAGACATTTCCTATAGACTAGATCCACCGTCATCTGCTTTGTTTTATACCCCTTGCCGTCCTCCGCTCCATCCTTTCCGCATGGTGCCTAGGAGCCACTAGGGATGGGTGGAGGGAAACGAGGCTTAGTCTTTTTGACTAACGGTCAGTGGACCATATCATTTTAGGGGACCGAAGAGATGCAGCTCCACCAGAGGCAGGTGCAGATGGAGGCAGGGTAGTCTAGCACGGGAGCACCAGTTTCGGGATCCGTGTGTGCTACTAGTAGATTTTGCTTCCGCGAGTGACATTGTAGTGAGGAGTTGATGTATTGGGCATGAGCCCTTTATTATTGCTATTTTTTAATCAGTTACTATATGTGGACCTATATTACTCTGAGATTTTTATATCATGTGATGTGGACTTGAACTCTTATATGTTCGCTTGTACTCTTCATTTTCTGTGATCGATATTGCCCGCAGGATCGACGTTTTGTAGTAGAAACCTTCCCGAGTGTTGGTGTCACCGCAAAGCGGCGGTTCTGGGCATAAGACCCGGTAGCGAAGCAAAAAAAGGGTCTTACACCCTCCCCTCTCGAATACTCCCCACAGACCCCCCACTCATCACTAGCCTGGTGAAAGAGCCTTCTGTGGACGGGCTCTCCTTCTGCTCCCGTAATTTCAGAGCACACAACATCCCTAGCTCGCAGACCCTGGGCGAGGAGCTGGGTGATGTTGAAAACTGTTGCCTTCTGCCCGACAATACCGTGAGGCGGCTAGGCCCCGACGAGTTTCTCAATACGCACTATAGCGGAGAGCTCGCCTTTCCCCTGGCTCACTCCAGGTGGGGCTGAGATTTCCTCTGTGGCCTGAGGTCCGTCAGGTCCTCCTCTATTTCGGGATGATCCCCACACAGGTCAACCCCAAAGCGATCAGCGTCCTGGTCGCTTACGTCTGCTATCTGCGTGAGGAGAAGATTGAATTTAACCTCTCCGCCTTCCACAAAGTCCTGACCCTGAAGGTGACCAGCGACTACACCCTATTCTTGTTGGAGTTTCTGAGGTGATCTCAAAGCAATCAACAGTTAGTCTTACTGCCAACGCAATATGAGCCTATAGGGTCGCACATAAAAGCGTTTGGAGAAGTTGGAGAAAGGATTGTGTTGGCCTTACTCATATTGGATATGAGTGGAGGACCAATCCTGTGACTGCTTGGCATTAACTTGAGAATGTCTCAATGGGTATTCGTTTAAAGGGTTTAAACGAATGGGTTTATGCTAGACAAATTCGGGTAAAGGGTTTAACCGAACTGTGTTAAATTCGGCTAAATGGTTTAACCGAATTATGTTGATTCGACTAATGTAATTCGGCAATATCGATTCGGCTAATGTGATTAACCGAATTCGACTAAAGAGTTTAGCCAAAATATATCAGTTCGACGAAATGGTTTCGACGAAATGATATAACCGAATTTATATAGTCGAATCGGCTATAGCATATAGACGAATTCGTCGAAATGGTTTCGCCGAATCTGAGTCGAATTCGGTTATAGTGATTAGTCGAATTCGGCGAATGTAAATCTGGACAGAAATGTTCTGGACTGCGGATAGCCTGATTTATGCGTTTTAGTATAAAAGGGCTTGCAATTCTAGGTTTACTGAGGACTTATCTTTTCACGATTTTGACGTGAACGGCCGACCAGAACAGTTCCGCGCGATGGTCTCGTTCTTCCCTTCCGCCGATCGCCTTCCGCTGCCGCTAGTCGTTGCCATCGGTCGCCGCCTCCCCTGGATCGGATCTAGCAGTCCGTGGGGACGTTGAGAGCATCCTTCTTTGACCTAGTTCTTGTACGACAAGAAGCTAGGGTTCCCCTTTGCTTGTGTGGACTTCTGTAGAGGGATCGATCTATTTCGATTCTTGAAGAACTCAAAGGCAGATTTTCGGATTTCTCTTTGGAGCACCTTGGTTGAGTATTGACTCAATCCCGCGAAGGTATATTGTATTTGCTTTCTTATTCTCTTGAATCATGAAAACCGCAAGATCCGTTAGTCTCTTTTGGGTTGTTCTTGTCTTTATTCCCGCTGCGCATATTTGATATGTCATCCCTTTCGAGGGGTATAGAAAACCCAACAGTTCTTCACCAGTGTGTGCGTCAAAGTTGCTGAGATGCTCAACAAGGTCCACCACTGGACCGATAAATTCATCCAAGTGCGAGGTGACTTTGGGAGCATTCCCTTCGCTCTAATTCAGAAGACAGAAGCAGAGTACAAGCCACCTCGCCTAAAGGGGGATGCACTGGAGCTCTATCTTTTCCTGAAGAATAAGGTCATGTACATCGTCTACCTGTGACGAGGCTTGGACCAACTCGCCTTTGTGAATCCGGGAGCGGGTTAGTCTTGGGTAGTACTCGTCACAATGGTCTCGCCTTTGTACTCTTGCTTGGAATGGACTTGAACTGTACTTTCTTTTCTTTTGTAGGTGAGCGCACCATCCCTACTCGCCCCCTTGTGACGCCTCGCGATAATGGTCGAGCGAGCCCTCCCCCCCTCGAGGAGGTTCTTGCCAGGGCTGTGATCGCGGTAGACAGCGAGACTCCCCCGGTCATTAAAAAGGGTAAGGGTCAAGTCGACCTTGAAGCCACCTCGGCAAGCGAGCCGAGGCGAAAAAAGCAAAAGATGGGGAGTTCCCTCCCCCACCTTTCGGCGAGCCCGCCTCCAGAGATCTCGTCCCATGCGAACTTCGGGTTGGGGATGAGGAGTGAACACTCCAAAGGCAACCCCCTGCTGATATGGGACCCAACGACGAACAGGGTCTCCGTGAGCTCGCTCCTCCCCACTTGGGAAGACTTTGAGGAGACCAATGACTGAGCGTACAACCTCCTCTTCGGGTTGTATGGGCCCGAGGACATTGAGGTTCTCGCGGAGGCTCCTATCCGCGAGCTGGACAAACTCAGCAGCCGCTCCGCCCTTCACATTACTGAGCTGGTTCACCAGACCGCGCGGCAGGGGCTTCAATCGAATAGGCGACTCCGCGACCTGGGTCTGGCCTACGAGGAGCAGGGGAGAGGTTTGCTCAAGTGGAAAAGGAGCTGGATGTGCTCAAGGCTAAGGACGTTCCTCCTCCTCAGGTATGGGATCTTACTCGCCTCCATCCTGCTCACCTGCCAACTTTGCCAGCTAACTCTTCTATTTCAGGAAACCACGGTCGCATTGGTGATGCGAGTGCCCGAGCTGGAGGAGCAGCTGGCCGCAGCGCAACGCGAAGCCAGTTATCTGGGGACTCGCCTTGCTGAGGTGGAGCCGGAGGTAGCGAAGTTCGGCCACCCAACCGACCGGAGGGGAGTCATCAACGCCCCCCCCCCCCCCCCCCACGCTCCTTCACTTCACCCCAGGCCAAGCCATCGAGACGCGCAGACAGCTGGCTATCATGACAACGATATTCGCGCGGGAGCGTCTTCGGCGATGGTTTCTCCTCACCGCGGAGGGAGCCAAGATCGATCTCGCGGCCCTTCTTCTGGAGCTATATCGCGAGTCGGTGAGCCCTATTCCGGCGGGAACCCCAAGCGACGGGTCTTCTGGTGAGTCAGAAGAAGAGGATCAAAACGATTAAATTACCTCTTTTCCTTTTGAAGTGCTGTAATAATCTTTTATTCATGAACATGCTCGACATACTCGTCATTCTTATTCTATTGAATAGGCGTCCTCGTCTTGGTTTATTTTGCGATTCTGCTATCTTTTGCACTTTTTTTATTCTTTCTTTTTCTCTGATGTACTCGCCCATACGACACGCTCACCCAAAGCTCTGATACGTATAGGAGCGCTCTTTCTGTAGGTCTAGCATCCGTGCGTCCTCTTATTCGCTGAGAGTGTGAGATTCTTAGAGGGGGACTCGCTGCGCTGGATAATCGTATACTCACGTTAGGAGTTTTCACGAGGTGGCAGGAGAGTGGTTTTGATGGCCACGGGTCAAGGGGATATCAAGAGTACTCGCCTCGCCTTCCTTCACCCCATCATGAAACTATCCTAGGGTTAGCACGTTGTAGGATTTGGAGCTCACTCGAGGGGGCAAGTAGTCGGCCTGCAGGGGAGGAGCCTAGTGCTACGACCTGTTCTATGACAACACTCTACCCGAGGATGCATAACTCACTCAAGGGGCCAAGTAGTCAGCCTGCAGGGGAGGAGCTCAGTGCAACGACCTGGTCTACGACAACACTCTGCCCGAGGACGCAGAACTCACTCGAGGGGGCAAGTAGACAGTCTGCAGGTCGAGGGTCTATTCTGGTTTTCCACCAAAAAGAGTGAGGTACTTTGTTCTGAGAGTCTGGCCTAGTTACTCAACTCAAGAGAATTAAGTGCAAGCTACACCCTTTGTTGAAGCCAGGAAAATCACGACTCCAAAATTCGGATCAATGCAGCTGGAGGCTACTCGCCCAGCGGTCCAACGAGACGAATTGGCTGACAACGACGAAGGAACTAAGACGTCAACAACTACAGGACCCCAGGCACTGCGGCAGGGAGGTCCCACCACATACTCAGAAGCTCAGAAGAGACTTCTCCTCCACAACCAAGAATGATCGAGTAGGGTACGAGGAAGGCACCAACTTGGCAAGAAACAAGAGAGTGACAGCCAAAGGGGGGACGAGTCCAAGAGTTTGAAAGTTGGGTTTCGAAAACTCAACCAAAGATGTCAATCCAAGTACCCCTGGGGTCCTATTTATAGGAAAACTAAAGGGGAGGGGGGCTTTTTATAGCCCAGCCCTGCCCGTCGACTATGCGACATTGAGGCAACCTCGCTTGCAAATAGGCGAGTATCACCTATGGTCGCCCACCTTTTGGCGAATATGAGGGATACTCGCGCGAGTCTTCCCATACTCGCCTAGGCCTCCTGCTCCTCCTGCTGGTTGAACTGTCTTGGGTCTTTGACTTCTGGCTCCTGCTTTGACCTCTTTGACTTTGACCTCCGCCTACGTGGCTTTGAAGGGGTCCCACCCTCGGAGAATAAGGGTTGTACACAATCCCCGCTCTTTGTGAGTAACGCAGTTGCTCGGAAAGAATCATCCAACCGTTATTCGACGAGCTGTCATACTGGCGAGTATCTGGCTATAGTCAGCATCTTGTTGGCCGACGTCTGGACTCAATATATAGAGGGGGGTGGGTCTCTGATTGGAACTGCCTTTCTGACCTCGCCCAAGATATCACGCAATTATGCTAAGAAAGTTGATGCTGACATGGCCGGCCTTCTGGGTTTGCTGTCGCCTTCTCGGGTACCTGCTCGCGTAGATGTCGAGCTTGAGGACTTCCTTGCCTAAAAAAGAGGAAGAGGCTTGCTAAGAAGAAGAATCCCGCTGTGGAGGATGTCGCCTATCCTCTGGGCGACCATCGTCAGCAGCTGCTAGACGATCTGGGTCTCTCCCATGGGAGCGACTCGCCCGCTCCTACTCCTCTTGCGCCAAAGGTCGCTCCGGAGGCGAGTATGGCTGGGGCCCAGACTCACACTCAACCGGATCTCGCCGCTGCGCGAGGTGAGAGCTCCCTACTCGCCACCTTCAGATTTGCTGGTATATTGTCGCCACTGGAGAGGTTCTGACACCCTTCTTTCTTCGATTCACAGATCTGCCGACTTCTGAGGCTCTGGGGGAGCCTTTGGCTATGCATCCCTTGCGATCATCTCCGATGATCTCGCCTAGAACTGGGGAGGGGTCTCGTGATAGTCGCTCAGTGCGAATTCTTCACAGCTCCTCTTTGGAGAGGAGGCCAATGAGCGAGCAAAGGGCTCCTTCGGCGGGTAGCGCGCCTCCACTGCCACCGCCTTTGTTGAGGCCAGGGCTGGCGAGCTGCTAGTGGGTGGGCTTCCGCCACCACCTCCATTGCCGCCTTCTGCCGGCGTCCCGGGCGATGAGCGCCCTTCGTCTTCCAATATTCCCTCAACTACTCTGGCGGAGACCTCGCGTCGAGGCAGGGATGGGGGATCCTCATGATTCTTCGCCCCAAGGGGTGGAGGGCGACCAGGAGATGGTCGCGGCCGGAGGAACGCACCTCCTAACCGGGAGCAGACTGTTGGGTCCCATCCTGGCCGGCGAGGTGATCACCATCACAGCCTATCTCACAGTCCTCGCCAGCAATCTCACAGTCCTCGTCGCGATACAAGGAACGAAGCTCATCGGCCTGGTAACTGGTTGCTGCTCCCATTTGTTGCGACCTTTTTTCAATACTCGCCACTAATGATCTGCCGCTCCTTTCTCTTTACAGCTCACGCCCATACTCTGGTGGGAGCCTTGATCGATGCCATCGGGCTCTCTTCTCGCAAGTACCAGGAGAGGGCTACTCGCGCCATCCTGGAGCTGGAGTCAAAGTTGGAGCGGTTGGCGATCAGCGAGCCTCATCGTCGTCTGACTGAAATGGAGTCGCGGGTTGAGCGCCTGGTGATCAGCGAGCCTCATCGTCGCTTGACCGAGCTGGAGGCGCGAGTGTCCCGGTTGGAAGAGTTTGATACTCGACTGATTGGTGCTGAATCTCGCCTTCAATTTGCCAGCAACTTGGAGCGCCGGGTCGCGAGGGTCGAGCATCGCCAACAGCTGCACCACGACGAGTTGGTAGGGATGCGCACGAGCATGGGCTCGATTGGGCGGCTGGCGAGGATCGAGGACCAGCTGTGGCAGGGCGAGGATGCGATGACCCTGGCCTTCGAGCACTTCAAGCGGGCTCGCGGCATGGGCTAGGTTGGGCGACATCCTCAACCTTAAGATCCTCAGGCGAACCTCCATGGGCCTCCTTAAATTCTGTCTTTTTTATTTTTTCTTTGTAGTCGCGATGTCGCCTCTTGGCGAGTAATTGTAATTTGAATATTTTTATTCATGTAATATTTGTATTCACGAGCTAAAGGTTGGCGATCTGATGCACGCTGTGGATTCGATAACTTTCTTTTAATACTCGCCACCCCCTTATTCGCAGTCGCGACGTCGTGCCCGACAAGCCAAGTATTCTCGATCCCTATAAATAGGGGGTGGGTAAGTATTAATTACACTTTTGACGATCTTCTCTGATTGACAGCGAGTATCTTCTGATTGCTCTTTTTCTCGCCTTCTTTGATACTCGCTTCCTTTCTCTTCACTCTTCAGAATGACTGACGAGGCGACTATTCGGCGTGCAAACCACGCGAAGAACATCGAGGCTACGATCTTCAAGATGCCGATTACTCGGCAAAAGGACTTGGACGAGTTCTGCGAGAAGTACTTGGCGCTGGGGTATGTCGCCAGGCTTCCTCGCCAGACCGAGCGACTAAACACCTTCTCGGTCGTCGGGATGGTGTTCCTTATTCGCCACTTCGAGGTCGGCTTGCGACTACTGTTGTGGACAAAATTCTGCCAGATTCTGCGCTACTTCGGGATAGTCCCCGCCCAGATCAACCCAAATGGAGTGGCGATGATCATTGAGTTCCTCTGCTACCTGCGAGAACAGGGGATCGCCTTTGATCTCTCCGTCTTCAGGCGGGTATTCCACTTTATGGCGACAGGCGGGGGCGTCCTCTTCCTGTACAGCCATGTATGCACGCTAGCCGGCACGGCGAAAAAGAACCATCGCTGGGGCGAGCGACTAGTCGTCATCAGCGACGACTTTGGAATCATTCCGAGCTCGTCCTTCCAGCCGCCAGAGAGCTCCTTCGCCGTTCTTTATCTGGAGGAGAGCAGGGAGAAGCTACTCGACTCCTTCCAGAATCGCCACCTTGACGTGGTCTTCTGGAGGAGGCAAGTAGATGAACTCACCGAGGTGTTCCCGGGCGAAGGTAACCTTCCGCGCGAGTATCGGTTATACTCGCCCATTGTCTTCAGCTTGGCGACTAATCGCTTTGTCTTCCTTCTTTTGCAGCTATGTACACTTTGTTGTACGAGCTTCTTCCCGCGGTGGTAAAGGCGATGAATTCCACTCAAGGGGGCGCGAAGACCTCGGCGCGCGGGGATGGATGATCCTCCCCGATCGTCTTATCGCTGGTTGGTGACGAGCCAAAGGTTGCCGACGATGATGCCGGGACTTCGAAAAAGAAGAAGGGCAAGGGCAGGGTCCCTGAGACCGCGAGGAAGAAGAAACAGGTCGTGCACATAGACCTGAACGTGAAGGCGAACCCTTCAGAGGCTGGCAAGCCCAGCGGCCATCAGCACTTCAAGGAAGGCATCCATGGCGAGGATGCCTATGGTCGCCCATTGGTGACCTGGTCGGAGAGCGCCCATGAGGTGACTCTAAGCTCTAACCTCCCCGCATGGTCGGAGGATTGGGAGGATAAGGGTGAGGCGTTCGACGTGACCTTCACCCTTTATGGTCGCGCAGATGCTGAGTCTCTTCAAGATGTCTCGGCCGAGTATCTGGCTCACCAGACCTCGTGCTCGCTCCTTCGATCTGCCGAGCTTAGCCATGCAACGACGAGGCGCCTGCTCGATTACGAGCAGATGATCAAGGTGCAGAACATGAAGCTCATCGCCTTGGGGCAACATGCCGCCAAGTGCAAGGAATATGAGGTACTTGCTTGCCGCTTTGCTCGCTTCTAGAATACTCGCCTATTATGCCGACTATTCCACTAATTCTTTCTTCTCATACTCGCAGGCTGCCGAGATAGATACGACGAAGGTGTCTCATCTGGAGAAGGAGCCGGAGGACACTCGGCTGGCCTTGGAGGCCTCCCAAATTCGCATCGCCGAGCTGGAAACTCGGCCTGTCGAGCAACAGCCAGTGGAGGCGGTCCCCTCCAGGGTCGGCAAGCAGATTTGGATGCACGGCGATGAGATGTCGTATATTTGCCGAGAAATCGCGTGAGCAACCAGGAAGGTCGTCCTAAGCCGGTTGAAAGCCGACGGTCACTTGAAGTCGGAGGCGATGGACCTGACGGTGGTGGATATCATCCCAGCGCTGCTCACCAAGGAATCCGCATCTCCCGTGCGAGTACCCTCCCTGCGGTCCAGTGATGCCGAGGATGAAGACTCTGAGGACGAGGATGGCGAGGAAGACGTCAGCGTTGATGGAGAGGACGAGGATGAAGATGGAGACGAGGACGATGAATAGTCGCCGGGGGCTCCTTTTTGATGGCCCGAGGGCATGTACATAATTTTTTGCTGGAGATGTAATTTAAAACTTGTAAATGAAATGAAGACAAAGATTTTTTGCTCGCCTTTTTCTTCTATACTCGCTTTCAGGCTTGTAGGTCGATTAGGCTCTTAGGCTCGAGGCGAGGTTGAGTGCTCGCTAGGGTCCTAGGCTCAAGACGAGGTTGAGTGCTCGCTTGATGCGATTGACGACAACGCCTTACTCGCATACTCGCATACGGATACTCGCACCTGCATACTCGTCTATTTTCAAAATTTCTTGATAGGGTCGATTTGTGAAGGACACTTGGGGGGTCCGGAGGGACACACGCTCTCAAGGCCTTTTCTTGTACCTGATGAAGAGTTTGTCAAGATTTTGCAATGATAATGGAGTTTAAGAGGAAAGAAGTAGGGAATGGCAGTCGGGGAGGTCCGAGGGGACACACCGTCCCGAGGCCTTCATCCTTCTTGGATGCTGAATGCCGATGAAGAACGACGTCAAGTAGGGAATGACAGTCGGGCAGGTCCTAGGGGACACACCGTCCCGAGGCCTCCATCCTACTTGGGTGCTGAATGGCGACGAAAAATGACGTCAAGTAGGGAATGGCAGTCGGGCAGGTCCTAGGGGACACACCGTCCCGAGGCCTCCATCCTACTTGGGTGCTGAATGCCGACGAAGAACGACGTCGAGTAGGGAATGTCAGTCGGGCAGGTCCTAGGGGACACACCGTCCCGAGGCCTCCATCCTACTTGGGTGCTGGATGTCTTCATCCCTTGGTCGGTCGAATCGACCGTCCCTTTTTCAAGTTGGGATGTCGGCATCCGGACTTTCCCCTGATAATCTCTCCGATCGGATGAGAAATGCAGTCGGCGGGTAGCTGTGGCCAACATGCAACGGGGGAGCTGATCTCGACCGTCAATGCAGAGGTTTGGACTTAAGAGAACGCACAGCCGAGGCACTGCCCCATCATCCATTCTGGGTTTTATGAGGGTTAAGTCGGAGGCTCGTTTTCCAACTTGTGGTGCCGAATGCTGATGAGAAGATCAACAAGTAGGGAATGACAGTCGGGCAGGTCCTAGGGGACACACCGTCCCGAGGTCTCCATCCTACTCAGATGCTGAATGCTGATCAAACCTGTTTCCTGCTGCTCAACAATTTAGCAGGGAGTTAAGCACACTTAAGCACACTAACCACGCGATTGGACGAAGTAATCAGAAATGAATCGCTTTGCTGCAAGCTTTTAGCTCTCGAGGGTACACGACGCCTTTATTCAAGGGTCCCCTGATCGGTTAAGTCGATCATCTCTTCGTCGAATTGGGAGGTCGGCGTCCAGGCTTCTTCCTGATAATCTCTCCAGTCGGATGAGAAATGCAGTCGGCGGGTAACTGCAGCCAACATGCAAGGGGGAGCTGATCTCGACCGTCAATGCAAAGGCTTGGACTTAAGAGAACGCACAACCGAGGCACTGTCCCATCATCCATTCTGGGTTTTACGAGAATCAAGTCGGAGGCTCGTTTCCAAACCTGGCGTGGAGATCGATTTCACATGCTTTCTTCCTTCCTTTTGGAAGCATTTGCCGAGATATAAAAAGAACTACTGCCGTCCCATGTTTCAGGGAGGTGAGAAATTTATTTATAACAAATAAATTTACAGAAGAAAGACACACACCCTCCCGCTCAGGGGTAAGACCTTTTCAGGTCGTCGCCGCTCCAGGTGTTCCCTAGTAGCTCCCCTTCGTGATTCTGCAGGCGACATCCTACTGTCATAAGTGATTCGTGGATGATGAAGGGCCCCTCCCAACTTGGGTTGAACTTTCCCACGACCGTGGATCTTCCTGCCGCGTCTACTTTCTTCAGGACTAGATCACCTGCTTGGAAATGCTTGAGGCGGACGTGCTTGTTGAAGTGCTTCTCCATTCGACGCTTGATCTCTTCTTGCCTAGCTGAGGCCAAATCTTGAAGTTCTTCGATGTAGTCGAGAGATAGCTTCTGAGCTTCCTCATTCTCCAGCTGTCATTCTTCGTCTCCGTCTTCGGCTGCAACCACCCTTGGACTTCTGACTTCAAACTCTACTGGAATGAGAGCTTCGGACCCGTGAGAGAGTTTGAATGACATTTCCCCGGTGGCAGAGCTAGGAGTGGTCCTCAAATCCCATAAGATCGAGGGGAGCTGCTCCGCCCAATTACCTCTTAGGTTCTCCACTTTCTTCTTCAGTAGGTTGATGATCAGCTTGTTGGCGGCCTCCACTTGCCCATTGCTCCTAGGATGGTGAACTGAAGCGAACCGAAGATCAGTTCCAAGCTGCCTGCAAAAATCTTCCAGCTCCAAGCTGGCAAACTGAGGATCGTTGTCAGTGACGATGGCGAGAGGAATCCCGAATCTGTAGACGATCTCCCCCCAAATGAAGTTCTTCACGACTTGAGAGGTGGTCTTGACCAACGCTTTGGCCTCGATCCACTTGGAGAAGTAGTCGATCATGACGAGAACGAACTTCCTCTGGCCACTAGCTTGGGGGAAGGGGCCAATCAGGTCCATTCCCTAGATGGCGAACGACCATGGGGCGGTGATCGAACGAAGTTGCTGGGCTAGCTACAACTGAAGGGTGGCGAATAGCTGACACTTCGGGCATTTCTTCGAGAAGACCTCCGCATCCTTCCGGATAGTAGGCCAGAAGTAGCCATGCCTCAGGATCCTCTGCTCCAAAGTGCAAGTCCTAGAATAACTTCCGCACTCTCCCGAGTGGATCTCTTCCAACACTCGGGGTACTTCTGCTTCAGAGACACATCTGGCAAGGGGGCCGGAGATGGTCTTACGATACAGCTCCTCATCCTGCAACAAGTAGTACGCCACTTTGTACCGAAACTTTCTCCGATCTCCGTCGTTTGCCGGGAGCTGGCCGGTGGCTGGGAATGCCACGAATGGATCCATCCACGAAGGGCGCTGCTCGATCTCCATCATCTCCCCTTCTTCGATGGACGGTCGAAACAACTCGGTGATAGTCCCTCCAGCCCTCGGCCCATACTTAGCCAAACGGTCTGTCGCCGAATTTTCTTCTCTTGGCACGTGATCGATGAAGAAGGATTGGAAGCCTCCAATCAATCCTTTCACCTTGACAAGATACTTCTGCAAGATGGCGTCGCGCACCTCAAACTCTCCTCGAATCTGCGACGCGACCACCATCGAATCCGTGAAAGCCCGGATATCCTGGATGCCCAACTCCTTGGCAAGGCGCAAGCCTGCCACTATGGCCTCATACTCTGCTTGATTGTTCGTGATGGGGAAGAGGATCTCGGCTGCTTGCTCGATCCTAGTTCCTTGTAGGCTGACAATCACAATGCCTTCTCCCACAGAGCTTTTGCCCGAAGCTCCGTCCACGAACATGTTCCAGGGAACCAGTTGGGAAGGTCCCTCACTTGGATTTGCTTCACCCGAGAAGTCGGCTAAGAAATCTGCTACCGCCTGCGCTTTGATCGCCACCTGGGGCGAGAAGGAAATGTCAAACTCACTGAGTTCTACCGACCATTTTGCGAGCCTTCCCTGTTGAAACCAATACTTGGTCTCTTGTAGAGTTCGGGGT
Organism: Dactylorhiza incarnata; assembly: GCA_033032865.1. Classification (NCBI taxonomy): domain Eukaryota; kingdom Viridiplantae; phylum Streptophyta; class Magnoliopsida; order Asparagales; family Orchidaceae; genus Dactylorhiza; species Dactylorhiza incarnata. Next base: position 2,228,269 of record JAWHQI010000110.1, on the reverse strand, counting down.
CCCCAAAAAGGGGGTGACCTCACACTTACTTCTCTCAAGGGAGAGCGCTAGGCCGAAGACTTAAGAAACTAGGAACATGACCGAGGGCTCAACGAGGAGGTCCCACCACACACCCGGAAGATCTTAGAGTGCTTCCCCTCCCAAGCCAATGCTGAGCTTGGGGCACCTTTGGAGGCACTCTTCTCCCACCAAAGAAACCTAGGGGGAGAGTATCCCAAAGAGAATGATGCCCCAAAAGGTGCCCTTGGTCCTATTTATAGATTTCCGAACTTGGTCTGCCAATAGCCATATTCTGGCCAAAGAGATTACAAAAATACCCCCAGGTTTGGCCAGCCAACAACCAAATCCCGACGTTCTGATATGCTATACGCAGACCCCCCTATTGGGTGGGGCGAGTGGGAGTCGGATGCCTCTCCGCTCACCCCCTTTTAGGGTCAGGCGAGCAGGGGGAAGACCGCCTCCCTTGCTCGCCCCCTATTGAGGCTGGGCGAGCAGGGGGCAGGACGCATCCCTCGCTCGCCCCCTGCTGGGTCTGGGCGAGCAGGGGGCAGGCCGCCTCCCTCGCTCGCCACCTACTGGGCTGGGCGAGCAGGGGGCAGGCCGCCTCCCTCGCTCGCCCTCAACTGGGGCCGGGCGAGCAGGGGTCAGGCAGCCTCCCTCGCTCGCCCCCCTGCTGGGGCTGGATGAACAGGGGGCAGGCCGCCCACCTCTCTCGCCCCCCATCCTTGGGCTGGGCGAGAGGGGGCTGGCTGCCCACCTCTCTCGCCCCTACTTGGGCTGGGAGAGAGGGGGCTGGCCGCCCACCTCTCTCGCCCCCCTCCTTGGGCTGGGAGAGAGGGGGCTGGCAGCCCACCTCTCTCGCCCCCCTCCTTGGGCTGGGAGAGAGGGGGCTGGCCGCCCACCTCTCTTGCCCCCCTCTTGGGGCTCGGCGAGCGGGAGGTCGGCCGCCTCCCCGCTCGCTCCCCTTTTGGGCCGGGCGAGTGGGAGGCCGGCTGCCTCCCCACTTGTCCCTCTTCTGGGAATAACCTTGAGCCTGCCCAAAGGCTCACCCACCCCTCATTCCTGGGGCAGTGCCTCTTAAAAATATTGAGCCTAGCGGCACCTTGGACCCCGGGGACCCACTTGGTGAACATAGGGTTGTACACAATCCCCACTCTCTTCGAGCGGGTCACACGCTCGGAAAGAAAAGTCCAACCCTGCATATTCGGCGAGTGGGGCTGAGTGAAGTTGTGAAACTCCACATCATCCCGGGAAAAATTTACTTAGCCTCCCAGAGAGGCCAATCCTGCCATGCCGGCTGGTGAGAGCCCAGTCAGCGGAACCATCTCGGGGGAAAAATTATATAGCTTCCCCGTGAGGTCAACCTGCCCTGCCGTCTAGTGAGAGCCCGGTCAACAGAATCATTTCGGGGGGAAAATTACTTAGCTTCTCCGAGAGGTCAACCTGCCCTGCCGGCTAGTGAGAGCCCGGTCAGCGTAACCATCTCGGTGGAAAAATTACTTAGCTTCCCTGAGAGGTCAACCTGCCCTATCGGCTAGTGAGATCCCGGTCAGCGTAACCATCTCGGGGGAAAATTACTTAGCTTCCCCGAGAGGTCAACCTGCCCTGCCGGCTAGTGAGAGCCCGGTCAGCGGAACCATCTCGGGGGAAAAATTACTTAGCTTCCCCGAGAGGTCAACCTGCCTTGCCGGCTATTGAGAGCCCGGTCAGCGGAGCCATCTCGGGGGAAAAATTACTTAGCTTTCCCGAGAGGTCAACCTGCCCCGCCGGCTAGTGAGAGCCCGGTCAGCGGAACCATCTCGGGGGGAAAATTACTTAGCTTCCCCGAGAGGTCAACCTGCCCTACCGGCTAGTGAGAGCCCGGTCAGCAAAACCATCTCGGGGGAAAAATTACTTAGCTTCCCCGAGAGGTCAACCTGCCCTGCCAGCTAGTGAAAGCCCGGTCAGCGGAACCATCTCGGCGGAAAAATTACTTAGCTTCCCCGAGAGGTCAACCTGCCCTGCCAGCTAGTGAGAGCCCGATCAGCGGAACCATCTCGGGGGAAAAATTACTTAGCTTCCCCGAGAGGTCAACCTGCCCTGCCGGCTAGTGAGAGCCCGGTCAGTGGAACCATCTCAGTGGAAAAATTACTTAGCTTCCCCGAGAGGTCAACCTGCCCTGACGGATAATGAGAGCCCGATCAGCGGAACCATCTCGGGGGAAAATTTACTTTTGAAAACTTCCGGCCACCGAGCGATCCTCGGCCCTGTCAGCTTGGTGGGAGCCTGGTCAGCGGGCCAGCATCGGGGCTAAGTACTTTTGAAAACTTCCGGCCACCGAGCGATCCTCTGCCCTGCCAGCTTGGTGGGTGCCTGGTCAGTTGGCCAACATCGGGGCTAAGTACTTTTGAAAACTTCCGGCCACCGAGCGGTCCTCGGCCTGCCAGCTTGGTGGGAGCCTGATCAGCGGGCCAGCATCGCGGCTAAGTACTTTTGAAAACTTCCGGCAACCGAGCGGTCCTCGGCCCTGCCAGCTTGGTGGGAGCCTGGTCAGCGGGCCAGCATCGGGGCTAAGTACTTTTGAAAACTTCCGGCCACCAAGCGGTCCTCGGCCCTGCCAGCTTGGTGGGAGCCTGGTCAACGGGCCAGCATCGGGGCTAAGTACTTTTGAAAACTTCCCGCCACCGAGCGGTCCTCGGCCATGCCAGCTTCGTGGGAGCCTGGTCAGCGGGTCAGCATCGAGGCTAAGTACTTTTGAAAACTTTCGGCCACCGAGAGATCCTCAGCCCTGCCAGTTTGGTGGGAGCCTGGTCAGCGGGCCAGCATCGGGGCTAAGTACTTTGAAAACCTCCCGCCATCGAGCGATCCTCGGCCCTGCCAGCTTGGTGGGAGCCTGGTCAGCGGGCCAGCATCGGGGCTAAGTACTTTTGAAAACATCCGGCTACCGAGCGATCCTCGGCCCTGCCAGCTTGGTGGGAGCTTGGTCAGCGGGTCAACATCGGGGCTAAGTACTTTGAAAACCTCCTGCCTCCAAGCGATCCTCAGCCCTGCCAGCTTGGTGGGAGCCTGGTCAGCGGGCCAGCATCAGGGCTAAGTACTTTTGAAAACTTCCCGCCACCGAGCGATCCTCGGCCCTGCCAGTTTGGTGGGAGCCTGGTCAGCGGGCCAGCATCAGGGCTAAGTACTTTGAAAATTTTCATACCATTAATTATCATATTACATGCAAGAAAAACTAAGTTCGAAAGTAAACTTCCCGTCAGCGGGCCTCCATGTAGAATCTAACACTTTCCTTCCACATGGGGAAGTTTTCTTTGGTGTAGACCGGCAGCTTGACGGAATCCTTGGCTTTATCCATTCCAGACATACTTGCTTTAGCAACTAGATGAGGAGGTCTTGTTCAAGGTGTTAGCCTTATAGCGAACAACCTGCCTCTGATACCAATTGAAAGTATCTAGTTGCGGCCTAAATCACCTAGAGGGGGGTGAATAGGTGGATTCAATGTCTTTACGCGGAATTAAAATATAACACAGAAATGCACACAATAAAGCACAGCACAGACACAAGGATTTTATAGAGGTTCCCCGATGCGGGTAGTCCTCTTTCCCGCCTCGCCTATCTAGCACTTCGAGGCTAGACTCGGCTACTTCATCAATCTCAGATTAACAATAATCTACAAGATTTAGAAAATGGTTATTACAACACAACGTAAATTGAAAAACAATCTTCTTAAACTTCTGATGAAGTTCTTCTTCAGATCTTGAGAGATAGATTTCTTTTCTTAGCAATAAGCTTCAGTCCTTTGACAATAAAGAATGAAGAAATCTTGAAGACGATTTGTAGCTAGATCTGAGAACTTGAATCGACTTGATCAATAGAAGATGAGAGCTAATCGGATCTTGATCTTGTCGATTGAATCTTTAGTAGACGAATCACGAATCGCTGGTTTTGTCGGAGACGAAACACTTGCGTGAGAATAGTCGGCTGTCAGTCGTAGTTTGCGAGAGATTTTTCACAATTCGCGATTAGGGTTATTTGGAAATAATCCTTAGGTATTTATAGAGTCTTCTTCCAACGGTCATAAGCGTGAATTAGGGATCTAGCTCCAAGTGTACTGTACATGGGGAATGCCCTAAAGAATACGTCGTCGAATTGAACCGGAAAATACCTGCAGACCGATTCGGCGAAATGGATTAACCGAATGGCATTAACCGAATTTATTCGGTTAAACCATATAGTCGAATTCGGCAGTTCTAGGGATTCGACTAAACAGATTCACCGAATTACATTAATCGAATTCGACTATTCTTTTACTTAGAAAAATAAACCTTTCATACAGGGATTAGCCGAATTCGGTTATATCCATTCAAACCATATAGTCGAATTCGACTATATGTTCTAAATGATATAATCGAATTTTACTTAAGTTCTTTTCCTTTCTCAAATGATTCCATCAACAACTCCAGTCCTTCTTCTCTAGCACTTTGTAAATGAAGTACATCCCAATAGAGAGATTTCACATGAGCCAATACTTTGGTCTGTACAATGAGGGATTACATTGCACAGGCCTGTGTTTGACGACTCATTGAAACCTGACATTGGTTTGTACTTAGAGTGGAATAACCTGTCACATCACAACTAAAGTGCATAATCAAATACAATTACAATTCGTCTTAGTTTGAAGGGGACTTCTTCAAATCAGGGCTATTGTGGTTACAATACCCAACAATCTCCCCCTATTTGAAGAAGTCAGAACCCTATCTACTAAGGTGAATTGCACAGGAAATAATAAATATAAGCAAATAAAGAGCTGAGCTATGTGGATATATAAAAGCATCATAAACAAAAACTTAAGTCCACCAAAAAATAATTAGACATCAATATATAAATGTTCTTAAAAGAGAAATAGAGTCTAGCGATCAAGCATCCATCATTTCTCTTTCGTCTTTCCCTTTTGAATCTTCTTCAATTGTCGGGTAAAATAGGCCCTTGGCTTTGGATAGTATCTTGGAGGAGGAGAAGGAGGCTTTTCATCATCTTGATGGTTCCTGTAGTGAATTCTTCTCTTGAGCCTGGCCATCTCCCATTTGTGGATCTCATCTCTATCATAGTGATTGTCAACAGATTCATTAGAGTTCATTACAAGATTATAAGTGTCCAAAATAATATTCCTGGATTCCGGACTCCACAGTTCTCCAACAATCTTCCTGGGATGAGGTGCTCTTGGTTCTAGAAATCTGGGACCTGCAGCCCTTCTAGCATCATGCATAAAACCACCTGAGCTTGATCCTCCTTGATCAACTCTAGCTCTTTTCCTGAAGTTTTCTTCTTCATCGTCTGACCAATGATAAACTTCAGGAGGAATAAAAGGTTCAGACGGAGCTGCAAATTAAATTTCTGGATGGAATTCTTCAGACGGAAATGCTGGCTGCGCAGAAGATTGGCCTGGCCCTTGGAAACCATGGGCATAGCCTCTTGACAATTCATTGTGCAACCACATTTGATTTTGATGCAGATAACCATATAAATCTTGAAACTTGACGTCAATGCCTCTTGAAATTTCTGAAAGCTGGGATTGAACATTCATATATGACTCTTGAATCCTTCCTTCTATTTCTCTATTCAAATCAAAAATTTGCGTTTGAATCCTTTCATGCAATCTTTCCTCCCCCTTTCTGACTTCTTCAGTCAGGGTTTGGATAATTTCATCCTTTGCACTTTGGAGAGAGTTCTGAACGGCCGATCTTCCCCTCACTGCATCCTCAAAAATATATTGCTAATTTTCAGAAAGTTTTGTAGTATTATCACAAATCGAGTGTAATCCATCCACTACATGCTTTAGGGTGGAGGCACCCATCGAGAAATATTCATCTTGCTTTTCTTTGACCTTGTCTAAACTGTGAGCTACTGAATGTAAATGATTTCCCATTCCCTTCTCTATGGCTCTGGTCTTGTCAAAAACCTGATGAAGAGCAAATTCAAAGAATCTTTTCTGCTTTACAAGCAGTTCTTCCAAATTGATCATCATGGAGTCTTCAGCAGAGGGAGGTTGAGATTGGAATCGAGAAGATATTCCAAAATCATCCTCAGCGACCAGAAAATCACTTGAATCTACATCATTCATATAGTGATAAAATTGAAGAGCATCGAGGGTGTCATCATTTCTAACTGGAGGAGGGGTGGAGCCTTCATTTCTCTTATCTTCAACAGTGATCTGAATTTTGTGAATTTTGGGGTGTGGTACTGATTTCTCTTTCATCCTGGATGTAGAGGCAGAAGGCCCTGCTTCATGTTCATCTGCAATAATGATTGTAATATTTTCAGGAGGCGGAGGTAGCTCTGTCTTATCTTGCTTGTCTGCTGCAGAATGAGAATGAGCAGAATGGACATTCTCCCCCTCAATCTGAGCAGGGATTTCATCTTCTGGAAGAGAATCTTTGCCCTTAGCTGACTTATCTATCTTCACTGTACCAGCATCAGGGTCATCTCCCCCTTCATCATTACTATCACTATCATCATTGCTACCACCATTGTCATCTGCCTTGGGAGGAGAGCTGTGAGGAGTAGAAATCTTTGGAGATGAATCTGGAGAAACCACAGGAGAATGTTGATTGCCTGATTCTGGTAGCTTAGAACACTCCCCCTTGGAGGGTTCACGTTCTTTTTCACTTTTTTTTTTCACTTTATTTTTCAGGAGAGGAGACTGGAGAGTTACTGTCGAAGTCCCTTTCAGACTCATCACGAAGGATCTTTTTAGCTTTTGAAACAACGGGAGTCAGCACCTTGGTCTCACCAACTTTCCTGGACCATCTTTCAATCATGGAGGAATCTATCCTTTTAAAATGGTGGAGAGGGGTACCTGTCTTCATGCTGAATCTGACTTTGTCCAAGCGATTGAGATATAAAGAGAGAATTCTTCCAAAGTTAGGAGTGTTCAGACTAACTGAAATTCTGTCAAACAACGCGCTGCCCCAATCAACCCTTTTCCTGCAGATTACTGAGCCGAGCAATTTGAACATATCATTTGAAATGTAATCATGAGAGCCAACTTTACACAAAAGAACTTTCCCCATAATATCTGAGAGCAGTTTCTCTTCCTCATTCATGTGCTTCCGATAGATGGATTTAGTTCCTTTAGGCAATCCACAAAACGACAATGCCTTCTTGAAGTCCTTGGAAGAGAAATCATCTGATTTGGTTACCACTGGAAGTTTGAGAAGCTTAGTCAATCTGGAGGGAGAAACTGTTGGGAAAATGATTTCTCTTAACCCCTGAAAAAGAGTTGAATATGAATTCTAAGAAAGGAAAATTAAGGTTAAGTAAATATGCGTCGAATAGTATTCGACGCAACGTCGAAGTAGTATCGACGTTCCTTTCAGAATGAGTCGAAGTACCTTTAAGAAGAATTCGACGTATCCTATGTCGACGTAGCTCCGACTTCCAGTCGACACATCTTGAGAAGTCGACGCACCTTAGTCGACTCACCTTCCTTATTCTACTCTCGACGTCCAGCCAGGACGAATTCGACGCGTACGTCGAATAGTAATCGACGCACGTCGATTTCTATGATTAATTCAAAAATCGCCAGATCTCTTTCCTTCTTTCATAGATTTGATTTATATGGAATCAAATTATTCTTTATAGCCGTTCTGAATTATTCTTTTCCTCTAATGAATTCTTGGCTAATTTGATTAAATCCATTATGGACACTATTTGAAATCAGAATGAATACTTTCCTTCTATGGATATAATTGTTATGGAAATTTCTCCTTCTTTCTTACTCTGCCTACTAATTGATTTCTCTCCTATAGTGTTATTTTAGTGAACAGAGCTATAAATAACAAGGTGGTCGGTAGAGAGCAACAACAAGTGATGCACCATATACACATTGAAAAAGAGGAAAGGCTCCCAAGAGAAAAAGAGAGAGAATTGAGAAATAATTCTGCAGCAACCATCAAGCTTCCATCTTCTCCTGCTTCTGAAGCCATACTGCTGCAAACTCTGATAGCTCTCACAAAAGAGAGAAAATGGCTACAATCTCCTTCTCACTATAGAAGAGAGATTGCATTCACTACTTCTTGTGCTTCCATTTTTCTTGCTAGGAAGAAGATTTCTTCTTGTCTTTATATTATCTCTCTTTCTTCTTTACCTTTATTTTCACATATTGTAAAAGAGTTTTTAGAATCTCTCTTCAAAAAATTCAGTTGTACTGGTTCTAAGAGTCTCCTTTTCAAAAGACTCAGTTGGTTCTAAGAGTCTCCTTGTCAAAAGACTCAGGGTGGTTCTAAGAGTCTCCTTATAGAAATACTCAGTACAAGATAGTGAATTTCCTACCAAGGGGGTAGAAGAGTGGACTACCCAAAGTTTGGGGAACCACTATATTTCCTTGTGTTGTGTTGTGATTTCTTTTCTTGCATTTATTTTCTTTACTTGTTTAATTCTTGTTGGTGTGTGGGAAGCCTTAATCTGTGATCACCACATATAAATATATATAATTGCACAAAATATTTTAAATCTCTATTCACCCCCCTCTAGAGAATTCTAGTGAGGTTAACTGTGCACTTTCAATTGGTATCAAAGCGAGGTTGATCTAAAAAGGTTAACTCCTTGATCAAAAAGATCCTACCTCTTATTTATATATATATATATTTCTAACAATTTTTTTTCACATTGCACAAATCAAAGATTATGCTTCCGCCAGACCACCAATATGCAATCTTGAAAAGTTTGCAGTTTGGAAAACAAGAATTAGGATTTATATGAATTCTATTGATGAAGATTTATTTAATGTTATCTTGACAGGTCCTCCCAAGCCTTATAGAAAAGACTCAAGTGGTGAAGTGACTCAAACACTTGTCCTAAAGGCTGAGTGGACAGTTGAAGAGAAAAAGGCAGGAACATGTGATGCAAAGGCTGTAAATATTCTGGTCTCAACCCTCTCTGATGAAATCTTTCAAAGGGTTGTTGATTGTGAATCAGCCAAAGAAATTTGGGAGGCTCTCATAAAGATGGTAGAAGGAAGTGCTGATGAAAGAAAAGATAGGAATGCTCTATTGATCTCTCAATATGAGAACTTCCAAAAGAAGAATGAAGAAAGCATCTCTGAGATGTATGACAGATTTAGTCTGATCATCAATCAACTAAGGGACTTGGATAGAGAAATCTCTCTTGCAGAGATCAATGACAAATTGCTGATGAGTCTCCCAAGCTCATGGGACTCAAGGATATGGGCAATAAGAGACACAAGAGGACAAAGAGAAATTTCAACAGATGCTCTCTTAGGAAAACTCAGATCCTATGAGCAACTGCATGCTGAAAACCAGAGAAGAGAAGAAGAGAAGAGAAAACACCCTAACTTCTTCAAAAGACAGGAACATTGCATTAAAAGCAACAGAAGAAGGAAGCTCTATCACTGAAGAAGAACTATTCAGTTTCCTGGCCAGAAAATTCAAGAAATGGGTCAGGACAGATGGATCAAGAAGGAGAGAGTCAAAACCAAGGTATGACAAAACTCCTACTAAAGAAATTATTTGTTATTCTTGCAGGAAACCTGGACATATTGCCCCAGAATGTCCAGAAAATGCTGAGACAAAGAAAGATCTGAAAAAGAAAGATCTCAAGAAAAAGGGGAAGAAGAAAGAAAGAGGCTTTATAGCAGAAGCCTGGAGTGATACAGACTCTGAGGACAGGTCCTCTTCTAAGAGTGACAATGAAGAACCTAAGCAAGAAGACCTATGCTTAATGGCATTTGAAGGCTCAAAGAAAGATGATGGTACCAACTCATGGAGTGAGATAGGATCAGAAGAAAACATATCTTCTGAAGATGAAAGAGAAAATAGCCTCATTCTCATAGAGGAATCTGAGGATGAGGATGAGGTAAACATTTTTGATGAAATAGATTTTCAAAGTGATATTTCAGAAATGATTTTATGGGAATGTGTCTAGATCAACTAAAAGCTACACAAGAAATTAATGATCTAAAAGATCAAATTAATATGGCTAAAAACCAGAGAAATAGAGAGGTTAAATGCTCTAAAAATTATGAAGTAAGGGCTAACATCATAGAAAAGAAAGTAGAAAGGGCTAGAATAGAAAACCAGCTCCTTAAGGATAAGGTATCCCAGGCAAAAGCCTTTGAAGAATCAATAAACATGAGAAGCCAAACTCTCAAGGAAATCACTGAACAACAAACAAGGAGACATAAAAATCTTGGTCTAGGGGCTGATCCCTCAACCAGCCAAATTCCATCCAACAAACCTGCTTGGATGATCCCTATAAAATTCACCAAACCCATCAAATCAAACAAGAGAAAGATTCACTAAATAAGGAAGAAGACTTCCTCAAGGAAATAAAACAATTTGATGAAACATTATATTATTCAGCTGATGACTCTCAAACTTCATCTGAAGAAGCAACCAAGCCAAAAGAAACAATACATAAAAGAGCAAAATCAGAAAAAGGGAAAAAGAAAATTTGTGAAGATACAGTTGCGTCGACTTCATATCGACGTATGAATGATAGTGCGTCGACTTTCACTCAACGCAACCTCTCAGATGCCTCGACCTCTACTCAACGCTTGAATAAAAGTATGTCGACTTCCAATCGACGCAACTTTTTCCATGCGTCGATATCAGATCAACGCTATCGGGAGAAAGCGCCGAATATAAATCGAAGCAACTATCAACATGCGTTGAATAGATATCGACGCACAAAAATTCAGAGCAACTTAAATGCCTATCCTCCAAAAACCTTCTATAATTCCCATTCAGGATCCATTCATCCTAACCATGATTTCCATCATAATCAATACCTCTATCCTAACCAAAATTTCTACCATAAACCTGGTAACCAAAATTCCCATCCTAATCAAACTTTCTATCCTAATCAACCCTTTTATCCCTCTCTAAACTCAAATTATCATACGAATAAGATAATCAAGTGCCATATATGTAACAAAACTAGCCACCTTGCCAAACAATGTTGGCACAACCAATCAAACTATCTGTAAAAATTAGTCCAAGACTGACTTAGAACTAGGAAGAGATAAAAAGAAATAAACACCTAAAATTCTTCAGGAAAATCAAAAGTCACGTCGGCTTCTAATCGACGCACCATCGATGACTCAACTCAATAAGTGAAATCGACGCATACGTCGATTACAATCAACGCATACGTCGATACGAAACCCTAGCATCTTAATGCGGGATGTATTGACGCTTACGTCGAATTCCACTCGACGTAACGTCGACTTCATAAAAACGAGCGGCAATGCTAAAATATTTTCGGTCACATCCACTGAAGTACCGAATAAGCCTCGAATTGAGTCCCGTTTCGACGCTTCACATGACTTAAAAAGACTCTTCAGTTAGAAACCTTCACTACTCTGCATCCTTTATCCTTCTTGCTCCTTTGTCCGGCCATTTCCTCCTCTTTTTCACTAACCTAAAATGGCTCCCAAGATAAACTCTGGTTTCGACATTGACCTCGACTCCTTCCAAGCCGCTGCAGAAAATTATAAGAACATCATAGCTCTCCTCACTGAAGCTGGATTGGACAAACTCATCTCCACAAGATGCAAGCTCCTGGAAACAGAGCTCACAGAGCTGATGACTCATGTTCAGATATCTGAACAAGGAGAAATCGAGGGAACAATCTATGAGGCACCAGTCTCAATCTCTGCAGAACATATTAAGACCACCTTTGACCTTCCATCAGGTATATCCTAATATTATCTTTGTTCAAATAAAATAGGGAAAGGAAATCAATTTCTAAAGAGTAACCTCATAAGTCTTCATCATTCCCTTATTAGGTGATGAATCTATTGACCTAACACCTGATGAAATCAAGCATCTGCTAACCACCATGAAGTTTTCAAAAGATAGACCAATCCATCTAAAGAAAATAGACTTTTCTGAGGAGTATAGACTACTAGCAGATATAGTAGGAAAGATACTACTATGCAAAATTTCAGCCCATGATGCAGTACCCAAGCAATAACTGAACATCGTGGGGGCCCTTGTGCTGAAGAAGAAGGTGGACTGAGCCACATGCTTGCTCAAGATGATAGACTCCAAATACTCACACAAAGAAAATGCATATATGAGGATTATGAGTCAAGTACTCTTCCACTCCTTCCATGACCTCTGTAGGTCAAAAGGAATCCCCATTCCTCCAGGGAAAAGAATGTAATAGCTCTATTCTCCAAGTGGACCAGGCAAATCCCTAAGCCTGGTTCCATTCCTGAAAAGACTCTCTCTCCTCCTAACTCTCCTGTTCATCCATCTCCTCCTCCTCCTCCTCAAAGAGACAATCCCTCTCTACCACCATCATCCACTCCAATTGTCTCTACCACCCTCACAACTCCTACTCTACCTACCTCTTCTCAAACACCTGCTCCTCAAACAGCAGTTTCTCCATCTCCTCCTCCTCATACTCTCTCATCCTCTTCACCTCCATTATCACCAATACCTCATACATCAACTAACCTTTCTCCACCCTCATCACCACCTCCATCACTCTCTCCTCATCACCAACCACAACATGACCCATCTGCATCCACTGAAGCCCTCCTTACTCAGTGCATTGCATCAGCAGCTCAAACATTCCAAGCAATGCTGGATGAGCACTGCTCCCAGATTCATTCCTCCATCCTTCACATGCACACCCAAATAGATGGGGTCAGTGCCTCTGTGAAAAATCTGAAGACCTCTCTCTTCCTCTAGAGTGACAAGGTCTTTCTTAACCTCCCTGGCCAGGAAGGTCAAAAAGGGGGAGAATCTAGATGAAGAGCAGCTCTCCAATCCTAAATCTCTCTCTCACAAGTCCCCTCCTTCCTCAAAAGATAATTGTTTTGCACTTCTCAAGACAATTGGAAATGAAGTTGTACCTGAGCTACACTCTGAAGAACAAACAATAGAGGTACTTAATATAGCAAGAGAGGCTGCAAATCAAGTAGTACTATTACAAGGGGAGGCAAGCAGAGCAGACAATGAAGCTGAAAAGGAAACTGTGGCAGATGGTAAGAAAAATAAAGAAACTGAAACTCAGGGAGAGCTGGATACTATTATGAATGAAGCTGAAAATGAAAAAGGACAACCAGATGCTGTGTTGGCTGAAGTAGGAGCTAAGGAGCCAGATACAGCTGGAGCTGAAGATGATAAAGAAATTGAAGAAGTAGAAGGATCAAAGGAAGTTCCATCCCAGGGGGAGCAATCTGCTCAGGGGGAGCTAGGTGAACTTCCTGCAACTGAGAAGGAGAAACCCTCCTCTCCAAAAACAGTAGTATTCAAGAGAAAGAGAAAGACTCCTCCTACCCCTCCTGAGTAATGTTTGAAAATAATACTGATATACTTTACCCTATAGTTAAATACTAATTGGTATGAACATGAAGTCTGTTTATATAATTCTGGAAAATTTGGTTATATGATCTCTCTTTCCAATTTCTTTTCTGCTTGATTGATATATTTCTTTTCTCTACAAATGCTGTGATGCTAGTACAATTTCCCTCTAAATATGGTTAAGATAAATAGGGGAAGATTGTTGGAAAAATGATTTCTCTTAACCCCTAAAAAAGAGTTGAATATGAATTCTAAGAAAGGAAAATCAAGGTTAAGTAAATATGCGTCGAATAGTATTCGACGCAACGTCGAAGTAGTATCGACGTTCCTTTCAGAATGAGTCGAAGTACCTTTAAGAAGAATTCGACGTATCCTATGTCGACGTAGCTCTGACTTCCAGTCGACGCATCTTGAGAAGTCGACGCACCTTAGTCGACGCACCTTCCTTATTCTCCTCTCAACGTCCAGCCAGGACGAATTCGACGCGTACGTCGAATAGTAATCGACGCACGTTGATTTCTATGATTAATTCAAAAATTGCCAGATCTCTTTCCTTTTTTCATAGATCTGATTTATATGGAATCAAATTATTCTTTATAGCCGTTCTGAATTATTCTTTTCCTCTAATGAATTCTTGGCTAATTTGATTAAATCCATTATGGACACTATTTGAAATCAGAATGAATACTTTCCTTCTATGGATATAGTTGTTATGGAAATTTCTCCTTCTTTCTTACTCTGCCTACTAATTGATTTCTCTCCTATAGTGTTATTTTAATGAACAGAGCTATAAATAACAAGGTGGTCGGCAGAGAGCAACAACAAGTGATCCACCATATACACATTGAAAAAGAGGAAAGGCTCCCAAGAGAAAAAGAGAGAGAATTGAGAAATAATTCTGCAGCAACCATCAAGCTTCCATCTTCTCCTGCTTCTGAAGCCATACTGCTGCAAACTCTGATAGCTCTCACAAAAGAGAGAAAAGGGCTACAATCTCCTTCTCACTATAGAAGAGAGATTTCATTCACTACTTCTTGTGCTTTCAATCTTCTTGCTAGGAAGAAGATTCCTTCTTGTCTTTATATTATCTCTCTTTCTTCTTTACCTTTATTTTTACACATTGTAAAAGAGTTTTTAGAATCTCTCTTCAAAAAATTCAGTTGTACTGGTTCTAAGAGTCTCCTTTTCAAAAGACTCAGTTGGTTCTAAGAGTCTCCTTGTCAAAAGACTCAGGGTGGTTCTAAGAGTCTCCTTATCAAAAGACTCAGTACAAGATAATGAATTTTCTACCAAGCGGGTAGAAGAGTGGACTACCCAAAGTTTGGCACTACAAGAAAACAAGCTTTTAGTGACGAAATATTTGTGACAAAATATATTTCGTCACTGAAGGTATACTTTTTGTGATGAAAGTAAATGTTGATCACTAAATAATGAGTTTCATATAATTAGTGAAAAAAAAAAAATATTTAGTCACTTAAAATATTTTTGTAGTGACCACAAAATTTTTTCGTCACTATACGTTATTATTTTGTGACCATAACTTTTTATCGTCACTAAACTGTTGACGGCAGGAAAATCCTGACCTCAAAATTCGGACCGATGCAGCCGGAGGCTACTGATCCTGCGGTCCAACTTCACGACTCTGATAGCTAAAATAGGAGAGAAAAAATGACTAAGCACACCCCAGATGCTCCAGCAGGGAGGTCCCACCACGTACCCGGAAGTTTGGGAGAAACTTCCCCTCCGCAACCAAAAGCTGGGCGAGGTACTAGACGGGCATGGATTTGGCGAGTATCCAACTTGGGGGGACCTCGACCACTTCCCAAAAGTGCCATTTCTAGTACCCCTGGGGGTCTATTTATAGAGAAATCCTAGGGGGGGGTACAGGCGAGTATACTGCCTCTGCTCGCGAGTTACAAGGGCTACTCACCCATACTCGCGAGATACTCGCCCATACTCGCGAGATACTCGCCCATACTCGCGAGATACTCGCCCAAGCTCGCCCATGCTCGCCCCTTGCTCGCCATACTCACCCCTTGCTCGCCATACTCGCCCCTTGCTCGCCATACTCGCCCCTTGCTCGCCCAGCTCGCCTCTTGCTCCTGCTGGCTGAGTTGCCTTGTGTCTTGGATTGCCGGCTCCTGTGCTGACCCTTTGACCTTGACTTCAGCCTACGTGGCTTTGAATGGGCCTACCTCGGAGAATGAGGGTTGTACATAAACGTTAATATTTAGTAACCAAATTTTTTTGTCGCTAAATAATTCTACTTAGGGACCGAAATTGATTTGGTCAGAAATAAAAATAAATGAAGATTATTTAGTGACCAAAGAATATTAGTCACTAATAGAAATACTTGAAAATTTTAATAAGGATTCAGTAAAAAGTGTTCCTTCGACACTAAATGAAAATATGTCAACTTCTCTCATAAATAAAAAAATCATTTAATTAAAAATATTATAATTAACGACAATTCTAGTCGCCCCAACATACCTTTTCCTGAAAACCACAACTCCAAACTTTCCAATTGAGTTTTGACGGTTTCGTCTCCCGCAAATCGCTCTTTGGCGGCATCTCAAGTACCTTATCGCAGGATTCCTTCAAGTCAGTCCCCACCAACATCCTTCAGGTAGTTTCTCACCACATCAATCTGCTTCCCTCCAATACTGTGAACTCTGACTCACCTCTGTGAACTTCAACTTCACTCCATCATCTTCGACTCACATTTGCCTCTCTGATGGGTTGTTGCTCAAACAACACCTTCCTTATTGCTATTCAATATTACTCGAAATTCATAAAATTGGAACAGGAAGGCTAGTCGCCTATAATTTCATAGCGTTTGAAGATTTTCTGCCCCCTTTTTCTTCCTAGGCTTCCCAATTAATTCATTTGATGAGGTTGAATTAATTTATTATGATATTCATTCTTAAAATCATCTATGAGCATATTTTTTGTGGAGTTATAAAAAAGTCACAATAAATTTAAAATTTTACAATGTTATTTTAAGAAGCTTCATTGTAGAGCCAAAAAATTTAAAGACGCGCAAGTTTTTATATTGCCGCGCTTATTTTCTTAGGATTTGTTTAACAGGACTTTTTTTCCAATCTAATTTTAAAAAAAACGCCACCGTACTTGTGATTCCGGCCACGTCCGTGAACCTCCAAAAAGGCCGATATTGTGCGTTTTCGAGCGGATACATACGCGCGTTCAACCCAAACCGAGCTGCGCGGTTTCCTCCTGCCGAGCAGCCCGATTTCTTCCTCCCAACCAGCACCCGATCTTCCTCCCAAGCAGCGCCATTTCTTCCTCCCAAGCAGCGCCATTTCTTCCTCCCTACTAGGCTCCCGATCTCTTCCTCCCGACCAGCACCCGATCTCTTCCTCCCTACCATCTCCATCTCACGATAGCTCTCGCTGCTACAACTCGTGCTCCACGAATCCTCCAGGTAACTCCCTAAATCTCTCTTTCGCATCTTCTTGATCCTCCAAATTTCGCTGATACCGCTTGCTACGACATTTCCTCCAGGTCGCACTGCACATCCTCTCTTCTGGTTCCACTGCTAGGGATTCGCATTTTCACTTCCAGGTCACTGTTAGGTCTGGGTATTGTCTCATCCAGGTGGCTGCTAGGGTTCCACATCCTCTTCTACTGGTTCCATATCCTTCAACTAATGACAGTATTCTGCTCTTCTCATTTTCTCCTTCACGCCCTTCTATACTTATGTTGTTACGCCACCATAGGATGTTCTTAGGTGGGAATTGAAGTAATGTGAGTATATTTTTGTGCATAGGATTATACTGATGCTTATTAAAATGCCAAGAATCTCTGTGATTTTCTTTACACACTATAATTTGTGTTGCCTTGATGAACATTTACACGTTTGATATTGTTATAACATATGAATATTTCATTTTATGATTCATTTTATTGATTCTTTTCTTTTTCAATGAATATACACTGAAATCAAGAGTCAATTATCCCCCACACATGTATACTTTATATGATATAAACATCTTTAGTTTTTTAGCCTATGAGATGGTGAATACTACTGATTCTTCATACCATATCATTTAGCCAATTCTGGTTTCAATTTGATTATTTATACTTGAAATTGACAACTCAAACTGATGATTAACTTCACACTAAGCTATCATATTTAATGACAATATTCATTAACTACTATAAATAAGTTATTGACAGTTAAAAAGAAATTATTGTCTAATCCAATTGAATAAATTGTTAGAAATTTTTACTGATATTTTGTTTTTACCATACTTTTTGTTTGTTTTGCTTGCCAATAATGTTTGGAATTTTGTGTATGTCATCCATTGTTACAATAAGAAGATCATTATAAAACAGATCCTACAAAAAGATCTCTTTTGCCATGATTTACAGATCTTTATAGTAAGAAATGTGCAACCGCATCTTATTTGAAAAAAATAGTTATATAGATTTACCTTTGTCTTTATGTATTGATTAATTATCATTTTGTTTATTACTTTGCATGCATATGAGTTAATATAGGCTTCGTTTAGCGCGACTTATTTGCTCCGGTGAGTTTGGTCAAAAACGCCATTATCATAGAATGTATGTTTTTGGCAAGTCAAAGATTATTACCGCTATAAAGAAAATAAACTAGTTTTCAGCAAAAAATGCCTGAATTTTTCTAGGTGAGGTTGAGCGTTCACGAACGATGGTTCATGACCACGGCGTTCACGACCGCCACCACCACACCAAACGAAGCCATAATTAGTGTGTTTTATCACAATCTTGGAGTCAGGCACTTTTTTCATATTACTATTATGCTATTGTATTGTTATGTTCAAGGGTAGAGTTTTTATTGATTAGTCAGGAACTCTCTTGATGTTTTGCTGGTGAGAATTTCTTCCGCTTTGATAGTTGCTTGTACAAATAATTTTAATGTTACATGGGAGTAATTTTTCTAATATTATGTATGAATGTTGTTGTGTTACTCTATTTAGATGTCTAATCGTAGAGAAATGGGATTATCGGCTTCATGGAATGGGAACTTTGTAATTGTTATAGAAAATTACCTACATTGTGCAAGTGTATTTCAAGAATCATCTGAAATGAATAAGCATAGTTGTCTTTCTTTGATATTCTACTCTTTCTTTTCACTCTTCTTGTGTGTATTAAAGCTAGCTTCCAATCACTCCCTTCATAGGACCATTCTAGGAATTAAAATTATGGATGACCTTTCTTCTATTTTCTTCTAATTTCAATTTCTTCGAGACTTATTGCTCTTAAGTTTAAATATATTCATTTATTCTATATGCTCATAAATTTTTTAATGACATGGAACATGTTTTAAATTTATTTTTGTCTTGTTATACAATGCATATTTTTGTCTTGTTATATATCTGTATTTTTTTCAACATTCATTATCATTGGATGATGTCTATTTCTGTTCGTTCAACTGTTATGTGGTTTTAATTTCTATTCCTTCACTGGATGATGCTATTACTATTTAAAAACCTGAGGTCGACTCATAGCCCACCTTATCACCCCAGGTTTGAACACAATCTCCACCTCACACTTCAAATCCTTCTCCCATTTCCTCTCCACCTTATATTAATACAACTATCCTGCTCAAAAATTGAGCTCAAGTGAAAACTCAAACTTCATGAAGCCTCTCTCTGTCTTGCTGATGGGTCTCATTTCCTCACTGGTTCCTTGGATAAATCAGCCAAGCTAGCTTTGTTTATATAACTCATTTTTTTATGTTATATATTCACTTTATTTTATTGTCTTTACTGATTTTGTTTATTTTCGTCCTAATTTATATGGGACTCAAGAACGTCAACTCTAATCAAGAATTATGTGATAGAGCGTCCAGTAAATGCATGAGTTATAACTCTGCTTCTTGATCATGTATGCAATCATTATTTGTTTTATGTATTTAAATCATTTTTGAAGCATTTCTGTGTTTATATTGTAATATTATGCATGAAACTCGCAATAAAGCAGGGTTCAGGAGGATTTTATACTTGCGACATTATTAGGATTCAAACCTGTACATCTTGTTAGAGGCTGCTCTTGGAGGTTGCTCCAGTGGGATGCAGTATGGGGATGCAATGGTTGTTTTTCTGCTACCCAGCAATTGCCTTACCAAATGTGAGAAGGAACTTGTCTTGTCTGAGCTGATTTAGGGCAGTGTGGGACTCAATTAATGGTGTAGGCATTAACATTATATTTTTGACGTTGAGAAATTCATTTGTAAATTGACATTCTGAGCTTTCTTCAATTAATTAGAGTCCAATTATACTTGCTTCTACTCTTCTTGATCGTGTTGATATCCATGATTTGCTTCAAAAATTCTTCTTTATTGGATAGGGATTTTGTTATCCGAATAATGCGGTGTAAAAAAAAATAGATTCATCAATATGAAGGATTGATAGTATTAATCTCTATGGATTAAGAAGCATATAGACTGAAAGTAATATGCATAAACTGTATAAATGATGCGCACACAATAGGTTTAAAATGATGTTGTGAGATACCAACTCCTGCCTGAACTTTATCATACACATCACATTTCAAGCATGAGCCATGCGTTTTTCATTTTGAACTTGTCAGTTTATGTGTATTGACCCTTGAACCGTAATGTGCGTACTCAAAATTTTTAATTGCAAACCTACTTATTGATTGAGTTAAAAATTACTGTCTTTTGGATTATTCTTTTGGATTACTCTCTATTAAGCAGCATCCACTAATCTGAGTCAGGAAGAGAGATCGAAGGGAGCTCGCCATCCTCGCTTGCAGGAAATGTTATTCCGGCAAGTTGATGTGGTTTCAGTTCAAGGGATTTCAAAAATCCCGCGACTTCTTCTCCTACATTCTCAAGAAGAAGAGCTGCAGAATTTTGGTTTGGTTTCTTTGAAGCATTGGTAAAGAACTCTTCCAATTCCAACCATGGCCGATAAAACCTGTAACACCATGTTTTATGATTGGATGCGGCTTTAGATTCCAGCCAGAGATTCTCCATATGTAAAGGCTATACACGTTCAGGTAAGAATCCATTTATTCCGTATAAGAAAATTAGGCGTTTGTTTCTTTGAAGTAATAAACTGTAAAAACTTTAATTTTCCTCCCATTTTATGAATTATATAGCTTCATAATTAAACTAAAACTCTATAAATTTTGTTTAGAGATAATTTCATGATGAAGAAATTTAGTTTTGTTTATTCCTAATGAATTATGTGGACTTTCAGTTGGTGGAGAAGGATCCACAAAGAGCCATTGCATTATTTTGGTGCCAATTAAATATATGAATCGAGTCGACAGTGACATGGCTGTTGTTATGAAACATATGAATCGAGCCGAAGAAGCGAATAAATCTTTTTGAGGATTATGCTATTGAAGAGCCTGGGAGCCTCTTGATTATGTTCTTCTTGACCTCTACAAGGCAAATTGCTGAATATAATGCTTTTGTGTGTGTAATTTTTGAAGTAACTGAAGAAATTCCATCAAAATCTTCTGATTTTTCTTGCATGTTTGCTGTATTTGGGCAGAAATGTGGGAGGATAGATAGATGTGCAAATTTATCTGTTGAACCGCATATGAGGATGATTGATGAAGAAATTGGCTTTTGGAGGGCGGATAATGAAAATGGCAAGGTCACAAGGCAAGAAAATCCATGCTACTATGGCAAGGTGACAAGGCAAGAAATTAAATTCCATTACCAACTATGGCAAGGTTTATTTCGCAAAAGGGCTTAATTGTGCAATCTTTGAGTAATTTTTGTTATTATTTTTATCAATTTGTTGGTTCTGGTTTATTTCGCATTCATTTGCATCCCCTCACCTTCCCATCATCTAAAACTTGAACTGATACGGTCTATACTTTTATAAGTTTCTATTTTCCTCTCCTTTGGTTCCAGGTCATACAAGGCATTTTGCTTCAGTCAATATAGTCAGTGGATTGCAATAGTTTCATCTATTTTACACTCTTGCAGTAGTTCTAAGAGCAGTAATTAAAGAAGAGAAGAGAATACACCATTTGGCTATCACAGATGTGTTAAAGATGCACGTTTATAGATTTTTTTCATGTATAATGTTTAATTAGTAATGAAAACTTTATTATTCTGTATTGAGGGGTTTGGGCTATCTCCCACCCTCTTTTTCCTTATTAATAAAATAATCTATGCAGAACAAGTTTTTGTTGCGATTTAGTATCTTATTTATTGTTGTGTTTGAATGTCTAAAGTTAAATTCTACTGAATAACAAATGAAATAATTCTATGAAATTTTATGACAAATTGAACAAAATTTTGGACAAATTCTCATTATTGTATCGTCTCTTTAGTGACTAAATATTGTCACTAAAAATACATATATTAGTGACTGAACTAATTTAGTCATTAAAATTTTTTTAGTAACCAAATTAATTTGGTCGCTGAAATATCTCTTAGTGACCAAATTAATTTGGTCACTTAATGGATTTAGTGATCAAACTAATAAGGTCACAAAATATACATATTTAGTGATTAAATTCTTTTGGTCACTAAAGACACTTAGTGACGAGGCTTTTGTGACGGCATAGTGAGGAAATAAATTTGGTCACTAAATATCGTTAGTGACCAAAATACAACATTTAGTGACAAAAATTTTCGTCACTAAAAGTCAATTTTCTTGTAGTGTGGGGAACCACTATATTTCCTTGTGTTGTGCTGTGATTTCTTTTCTTGCATTTATTTTCTTTACTTGTTTAATTTTTGTTGGTGTGTGGGAAGCCTTAATCTGTGATCACCACATATAAATATATATAATTGCACAAAATATTTTAAATCTCTATTCACCCCCCTCTAGAGAATTCTAGTGAGGTTAACTGTGCACTTTCAGAAATCTCGACTGAGAGATCACCGATCTTGCTCTTGATTACTGACCCTTGCTTCCTGAGCTCTGCATGCTTGAAGAATTTCAACACTTCCTTCTCAAGAACCTTGCAAGGATGCTCTAGAACAAAGCCTAATCCTGCAACTTCAAGCGCCAACACGACATTGCGTAATTCATCCATTGAACTGTCGAACCCAGTTCTTATGAGCTCACTGCCGGAGAGCAACTTGCTCGACTGCTTCTTAGACATTGCGAATGGAACTTTGGAGAAGAATCGATCGAGGGAGACGAAGCGGCAGAGGAATCGCACGAACGAAGTTCGGAGTCGGAAGTGAAGCGACGGACGAATTCGGGAGTGCGATGCGTTCAGATTTCTCTTTTAAGAATCATTTATATAGAGTTGGAAATTAGGAGAGAGAGCGCGTACCTGATATTTTGAATCGTGTCTCTTCGAATTCCAGTAAATGATAAGAAGGAAATTTGAATTCCGGAAGATTCGTCATTCGGCTATTGGGATTAGTCGAATTCGATTAATAGGATTCGCCGAATTCGGTTAATAGGATTCGCCGAATTCGGTTAAAGGGGTTCGATTAGCCGAATTCGATTAATCGAAATCGCCGAATTCGACTAAATGGTATAGTCGAATGCAATTCGATGATATCTTCTGAAAAATTCGACTATTCAAATTTCTGTCTTCTAGGAGAAGGAATTTTCTGATTTTCTGAGTTTGTTTCTAAGATTCTTTGTTTAATATGTCAAGCTCCATTTTGAAATAGTTGAACTTTGATTCGTCGAGCGGCTTTGTGAAAATGTCTGCAATTTGCCGATCCGTCGGGACATAGCTAAGATCAATGTCCTTGTGCTCCACATGCTCCCGGATGAAGTGGTAACAGATCTCAATGTGCTTCGTCCTGCTGTGAGACACCAGATTATTGACAATTGCAATAGCGCTTGATGAATCACAGTACATAAGAATTTCCTTAAGCTTCAAATTGTAGTCTTCAAGTTGGTTTCTTATCCACAGCAATTGTGCACAACAACTGCCTGCGGAGATATACTCTGATTCAGCGGTTGAAATAACAACACAATTCGGTTTCTTGCTACTCCAGGAGATAAGCCGTTTCCCTAAGAATTGGCACGTTCCTGAAGTACTTTTCCTGTCGTCTTTGCTTCCTGCAAAATCAGCATCTGAAAAACCTGTTAGCCTAAAATCATTACTTCTTGGGTACCATAAGCCAAGATTTGGTGTGCCTTTAAGGTATCTCAAAATCCTCTTTGCAGCGGAGTAGTGAGATTCCTTAGTGTTCACCTGAAATCTAGCACAAACACATGTTGAGAACATTATATCTGGTCTACTCGCAGTAAGGTAGAGCAAGGATCCAATTATGCTTCTAAACTTGGTTTCATCAAAAGGTTTCCCTTTCTCATCCTTGTCTAGAGACATAGCTGAACCCATTGGAGTCCTCATAGAGGTTGCATTTTCCATTCCGAATTTCTTAATTAACTCTTTGGCAAACTTCGTTTGAGAGATGAAAATTCCATCCTCTGATTGCTTTACCTGATGTCCTAAGAAATACTTCAGCTCTCCCATACTGCTCATTTCAAATTTCCCTTGCATCAAGTTAGAGAACTTTTTGCAGAGGTTATCATCGGTAGATCTAAAGATGATGTCGTCGACATAGATTTGCACTAGCAAAATCTTGCCTTTTACTTCCCTAAGAAATAATGTTTTGTCTATCTTTCCTCTTGTGAATTTGTTTTCAAGAAGGAAGCTAGACAGCGTCTCATACCAAGCACGGGGAGCATGCTTGAGACCATATAAAGCTTTTCGTAAGAAATAAACATAATCAGGAAAAGAGGAGTCGACGAAACCTGGGGGTGGTTCTACGTATACTTCTTCCTTTATATCACTATTAAGGAAGGCTGACTTCACGTCCATTTGATAGACCTTAAATCCTTTGTGAGCAGCATACGCTAGAAACAACTGAATCACTTCGAGCCTTGCCACGGGAGCAAATGTTTGATCGAAGTCGATCCCTTCTTCTTGTCTGTACCCTTGAGCAACAAGTCTGGCCTTGTTCTTGATGATCGCACCATCTTCGTCCAGCTTGTTTCTGAATACCCATTTTGTTCCGATGACATTCTGTCCTTTGGGTCTAGGTACAAGCTTCCACACTTTGCATCTCTTAAACTGATTGAGTTCCTCTTGCATTGCGATGATCCATGAAGCAACGTTCTTTGCCTCATCGAATTTCCTTGGCTCAACCTGTGATAGAAAGCTTAAATGCAAAACTTCATTAGCTGTACCTCTTCTTGTTCTTACACCGACATGGGTATCTCCAATAATTTGCTCAGCAGGATGGTCCCTTAAATGTCTGATCATTCCAGCATTTAGATGACCATGAGGTTCCTGCACTTCAGGTACATCTTCATCTTCTTGAGGTTCATCTTCCTCACATGTGGACGGAATATTTACTTCAATAGACTTTGGAACGTCTTCCTTTACAACTTCTTCTAAGTTTAGTTCCTTGAACCTTGCATCTGCATCTTCAACAAAGACACTAGAAGAGCTGCTTTGAAGCATACTCGTCTCATCAAATATAACATTGTAAGTTTCTTCTACAACCAGGGTTTTCTTGTTGAAAATCCTATATGCCTTACTATGGCTACTATAACCTACAAAAATACCTTCAAAACATTTTTCACTAAATTTAGTTTTGTAATATTTCCCGTTATTAAGTACGAAGCATTTACTACCAAAAATTCTAAAATAAGACAGAGTTGGTTTCTTGCCCTTCAGATAAGGAGTCTTATGATGATTCTTGTTGATCAGTGCTCTGTTTTGCACGTGGCAAGCAGTGTTGATGCCTTCAGCCCAGAAGTATTCTGGTAGTGAGGAGTCACTCAACATTGTTCTGCAAGCCTCTATGAGTGTTCTATTCTTTCTCTCAGCTACTCCATTTTGTTGTGGAGTACGGGGAGAGGAAAACTCATGAAAGATACCTAGGCTTTCACAAAATTCGGTCATAGCTCCAGACTTGAATTTTGTACCATGATCACTTCTGATTTTGACCACAGAACATTCCAACTCATTCTGGATTTGCTTGACGAATGTGGTGAACGAAGCAAAGGTGTCTGACTTGTGTTTCAGAAAGAATACCCAAGCAAAACGTGAGTAGTCATCAACAATAACCAACGTATAAGACTTACCTCCTAAACTTCGGATTGGCATGGGACCAAACAAGTCCATATGTAGCAGATATAAGCATCTGGTAGAATCTTTGTCAATAATGCGTTTAAAGGTAGCCCGAGTCTGCTTACCCATTTGGCATGCATGACACGATCTTTCTTTAATGCACTTAACATCAGGAGCATCATGAACTAAATTGTGAGAAAATAACATACTTATAGTTTTGAAATTTATATGTGCTAGTCTCTTGTGCCACTGGTCACAAAGAGATGCACTATCTTTTGCTAAAAGACACACTGGTGTAGAAGAGTCTAAACAAAGGAAATTTAAGCAGGAAATATTTCTACTCCGAGTGCCTGTTAAAATAGTTTCTGACGTATCAGACGACTTTATCAAGCACTTGTCCTTGTAGAACTCAACCATATAGCCTTTGTCACATAGTTGACTTATGCTAATGAGATTATGTTGTAATCCTTTAACGTAAGCTACATCTGTGAAAGAGACTATACCGTTGGTAATCATACCGTAGCCTTTCGTGATTCCCCGATCAGATCCGCCAAAAATAACTTTTGGTCCATCTTTCACAGGGGTATACTCTTGTAATAAACTTCTTGTTCCGGTCATGTGCCGAGAACATCCATTGTCCAAGTACCATATTGGATTTGAATTGGCCTTTGGACATACCTGCAATCAATAATCAATTGCCCTTAGGAACCCAAACAGATTTGGGTCCTTGGCCTCTTGTCAGATGACCGCCATTTGGAGTATTAACACTGCGAGGAGTCACTCTTGCATTGTTACCTCGTGGGGTCTTAACATAACTATAATTAAACCAGCAATCAATGGTGAAGTGACCAACTTTGCCACAGCACCAACAATCGAACCGATTGTACCTTCTCTTTGTCTCCTGTTTCACTTTTTGAACGGGAGGTGCAACAGGAGTAGCTTTCTTATAAGGAGCTCTCTTAGAAGTAGGGGCCTTATGGTGACAACACACACATGGCTCCAACTTCTTCTCAACAGATTTGGGTGCAATCGTTTTGATCTTTGGGGCCTTCTTACCAGCTGATCCGTGAACAAATGGACCGTGATCCTTGAGGATTACTTCTTCATGAGGAGCTTTGAATGGAGACACATCAAAGTTCCGGGGTCTGGTCCATCCTTGATATCTGTTGCTAGATTCAACATGTGTTGGTCTAGCAAAGTGACCAAAGGATGAGTCAAGGTCGAATGGATTTGTCGGAAAAACTACCTTCCTGAATGAAGGTTGACCTTGATTTCCAGTTCCTTTTCCTTTCATGGCTCTTTTCTCAGCAGCCTTACTAGTTTCAGCCTCATGACCAATGTCACTACCCTTCGCAGGAGCAGAAAACCTATCAATGAGTGGAAGAATAGTCTTAGGCTTCGAGAAGCTTTCTACGAGCTTTCTTTCTACCTTCAACTTATCTTCTAGTTCATTTATAGTTTTCTCCTTAAGATTCAACAACTCAGTGGAGCTTTTCAGTTCATCTTTCAAGAGTTGGATTTCATCTCTGAGAGGAGTTAATTGTTCAATTTCCTCCCTCAAAGTTAGTTCCACCGTCTTGAGAGATTCAATTTCTTTTGACTTGGATCTGACAACCTTGCGGCATTTGTCAAATCCCTTCACAAGGGCTTTGTACTGAGTCATTAAATCTGAATCCTCCTCTGATGAGTAGTTGTAATTTGCAACGGATGCAGTCTCGCATTCAGAAGCGGAAAGAGGAGTATGAGAGTTTACCTTCCCCTTATAAGAGGAGTCACCTACTTCTTCATCTGATTGTGCCATAAGCCCAAAGTAGGCTTCTTCTTCTGAGCTTGACGCATCAGTGTCGCTGTCGCTCAGAGTCTTGGCCTTTTTAGCGAGGAAGCTCTTTTCCTTCTTCTTTCCTTTGAAGGACCTCTTTTCTTCCTTCTTCGATCCTTCCTTCTTCTTATATGGACACTCGACAATTACATGTCCTGGCTTATTGCAGCAATAGCAAATAATGTCAGTAGAATCATGTTTGTTCGGTTTAGATTTATACCTGTCATTATTGTAGTCCTTCTTGTGATGATCACCATCACGTCTTGATCTTCTATGATCTAAAGCAGAAGATTGGCCTCTTTTCTGCTTTCTTTTATTCAGAAGTCTTTTGAATTGCTTGGAGAGAAGTGAGAATTCTCCGTCAGACATGTCAGAGTTTGACGAGCAGCTTGCAGACTCATCATCCTCTTCAGATAACGGAGTTCTTATGGATGTCTTGACTTTGCTTTTCTTTGATCCTTCAGCTTTCAGTGCCATGGATCTTTCCTTCCCGGAGGTCCTGTTGCCTTCTTCCTCAGCTTTCCTAATGCTGAGCTTGAGCTCATGTGACAACAGTTTTCCGAATAAGATTTGCGGCTCCATAGTGGTCAACTTGCCGAAATCTCTGATTGTAATGGCCTTGGTATCCCATTCTTTCGTCAGGGATCTCAAGAACTTATCATTCAGTTCGCCAACAGAAAATTCACGGTCATAGTTCCTAAGACCATTTACGATCTTAAAGAACTTCTCATAGGTTTCAGAAATGGAGTCTCTTGGATCTTGCTTGAAAGCTTCGTATTCTTGGTTCAGCAACGATCTTCGGTCATCCTTCACTTCTTTAGTACCTTCCATCAGAACAACTAGAGAATCCCACATCTATTTGGCAGATTTGCAGTGAATCAGATTTTGCAGCATCGAGTCATCCACTGCACCGGCTATGATATTTTTTGCCTTCTTGTCTAGAGCGACAAGAGCGATCTCATCTTTAGTAAGTTCTAACATTTTCTTCGGAATCATGATTGTAGAGTTTATTGAAGATGGCTTTGTAGGAACATGTGGACCTTCTTCCACTATTTGAAAAATCCTTGGATCGGCGGCCTCCATGTAGAATCTAACTCTTTCCTTCCACATGGGGAAGTTTTCTTTGGTGCAGACCGACAGCTTGACAGAATCCTTGGCTTTATCCATTCCAGACATACTTGCTTTAGCAAGTAGATGAGGAGGTCTTGTTCAAGGTGTTAGCCTTATAGCGAACAACCTGCCTCTGATACCAATTGAAAGTATCTAGTTGCGGCCTAAATCACCTAGAGGGGGGTGAATAGGTGGATTCTATGTTTTTACGCGGAATTAAAATATAACACAGAAATGCACACAATAAAGCACAGCACAGACACAAGGATTTTATAGAGGTTCCCCGATGCGGGTAGTCCTCTTTCCCGCCTCGCCTATCTAGCACTTCGAGGCTAGACTCGGCTACTTCATCAATCTCAGATTAACAATAATCTTACACCTCGGAGTCAAAACTCCTACAACTCGGAGTACACCACTCCTACAACTCGGAGTAAAACAACTCCTACAACTCGATCCTCAAACAAGGATCTACTCAGAAACTCGGAAGCAAGCTTCCTACAAGATTTAGAAAATGGTTATTACAACACAACGTAAATTGAAAAACAATCTTCTTAAACTTCTGATGAAGTTCTTCTTCAGATCTTGAGAGATAGATTTCTTCTTCTTAGCAATAAGCTTCAGTCCTTTGAAAATAAAGAATGAAGAAATCTTGAAGACGATTTGTAGCTAGATCTGAGAACTTGAATCGACTTGATCAATAGAAGATGAGAGCTAATCGGATCTTGATCTTGTCGATTGAATCTTTAGTAGACGAATCACGAATCGCTGGCTTTGTCGGAGACGAAACACTTGCGTGAGAATAGTTGGCCGTCAGTCGTAGTTTGCGAGAGATTTTTCATAATTCGCGATTAGGGTTATTTGGAAATAATCCTTAGGTATTTATAGAGTCTTCTTCCAACGGTCATAAGCGTGAATTAGGGATCTAGCTCCACGTGTACTGTACATGGGGAATGCCCTAAAGAATGCGCCGTCGAATTGAACCGGAAAATACCTGCAGACCGATTCGGCGAAATGGATTAACCGAATGGCATTAACCGAATTCATTCGGTTAAACCATATAGTCGAATTCGGCAGTTCTAGGGATTCGACTAAACAGATTCACTGAATTACATTAATCGAATTCGACTATTCTTTTACTTAGAAAAATAAACCTTTCGGACAGGGATTAGCCGAATTCGGTTATATCCATTCAAACCATATAGTCGAATTCGACTATATGTTCTAAATGATATAATCGAATTTTACTTAAGTTCTTTTCCTTTCTCAAATGATTCCATCAACAGCTCCAGTCCTTCTTCTCTAGCACTTTGTAAATGAAGTACATCCCAATAGAGAGATTTCACATGAGCCAACACTTTGGTCTGTACAATGAGGGATTACATTGCACAGGCCTGTGTTTGACGACTCATTGAAACCTAACATTGGTTTGTACTTAGAGTGGAATAACCTGTCACATCACAGCTAAAGTGCATAATCAAATACAATTACAATTCGTCTTAGTTTGAAGGGGACTTCTTCAAATCAGGGCTATGGTGGTTACAATACCCAACAATAACGCCACCCTATCCCCTCCTCTTCCTCTTCTTTCTGCTTTCTTGGCTATCCTCCTTCTTTCCCAGCCAATCGCCATGGTTTGCTGAGGCGGTGGAGGGAGTGCCATCGGTCCCTGCCTCCACCTTGGGGGGGGGGGGGGGGGTCTCTCCCCTTGGAAGTTATCCTCTCCTTGGTCAAACTTTCTTTCGGGATCTTCCATGCCCCCTCCCGGTTGCCTTGCCTCCGGCTCACTCAGCTTGGCCAACCTTTTTGCGAACTCCGGGTTGGCCTCCTCTCCCTCAATTTCTTCCTCTGCCCTTTCCATCAATTCTTCGAAGGATAGGGGGGTCTTCCGCTTTAAGCTCATCTTGAAGGACCCCTCCCGCAGCCCCACTATGAAGGCGAGCTGGAGGGTGAACCCGGGCACCTCCTGGGTGAGTAGGACCTCTTCTTGGAACCTGTCAACGTAGCGAGCCAGCGACTCTCTTGGCTCTTGCTTAATCTTGAAGAGTGCTTCAGCATCCTTCTTCCTCTTCTTCGACGTAGAGAAGCGCAGCAGGAAACCTCGACGCAGAGCCTCGAAGGCCCAGATAGACCCCACAGGGAGCTGGTGGAACCAATCCCTTGCCTTTTCCTTCAGAGTGGTGGCAAAGAGCCGACACTGGAAGGCATCTGATGTAACGGCCTAAACGTTTAAGCGAAATTGAAAGAGACATAAATGAATAAAATTCCCGATGATGAAATAATAAGAAATCAGTGTCGGGACGACGTCGCACTTTAATTTTTGAAGTTTGGAATTTCTCGATGATTTTGCGACGCTCGTTTCGTTTTAAGTTCCTTTTTATTTATTTCATTTTGCTTGGTACGAATAATTTTGGGTATTTGAAGGTGACTGAAATAATTGGCACTTATTGGTACCGGGCTACTTGGGCTGCTGATAGCCTTCTTGATGTTGAAATTTTGATTAGGCTGAGTTAATATGGCTGTTGCTGATGTTTTGGGCTGGCTGAATTATTATGTTGTTAGAATTCTTATGGCTGCTGCTGCTGTATTATTCCTGGCCGGTTTTGAATAGATATTTATATATGTTACTTCTAAGGCGGTGGATTTGGATGAGTCTGTAAGGCGGTTGTCTCGACATTACTCCTCTTGCCGCTAACTTCAATTCATCGTGGTCTGGAGCTTTCGTCGGGCTGAGCAGCGCTAGGGTTTGTTATCCTCTTTCCTCTTTCTGCTGGACGGCTCCTCTTCTCGTCGACAGTGCTGGAAGAGTTCATTTGAACTGTAGCTTGGCTCTTGTGTTGCTGCTGCTGGGCTGGGCTGGTTCTTTGCTGTTGGTTGGCAGTTTCAGCTCCAAACCTCCACTGTGAGACTTATTCCTCTTCCCCTCTTCTCTCCTCTTCATAAAAGCATACATTTTGAGCATCTAATGCAGTTAGGATTTCAGATTTGGGGCTTTTCATTTTGTTGGATTGGCCTTGTTTTTCCTTGAAATTGGGGGCTTTCTTCTTGTCACTTGTTGGTCGGCTAGGGTTGCTGCTTACAAATTTTATTTGGGGATTTTGATTAGTTGTTTTACATTCTTGTTGGAAAAGGAATTGGGTGTGATTGTTGGTTGTTAGTAGTGGCTAGCTGTTGGCATACTTGTGCCTTTGAAACTTTGATTTGGGGCTCTGCTTGTTTAGGCCGGCCAGCAGCTTTGCTTTTGGGTTGTTTCATAACTTTTTGTGGCTTCATTTAGAGAAGAGTGGGCTGCTGTTTGAGGTTCCTGTTTAGTGCTATTTTGATGGAGGAAACTCATTTGATAGCTGCCTTTTTGCTGGCTGATTTTATTTATGCTGTTCGGCTATGTTTGGAAGGAATTGTACCTTGCTTTGAGCTGCTATTAACAGCACTTGGAGCTGCTGTTTCCGCAGCCCTTGGAGTTGTCAATGGCAGCAAGATTAGGGCTGTTTTTGCCCCTTAGAATGGGCTGTTTTCTCTTGGGATTTTGAGTGGTGAATGTTACCCCATTATTCTTTGTGTTACATTTTCAGTGACTATTATCTTTGCCACCTTAGACAACTCCTATCGAGTCGTAGTTATAATCGTAGTAGGAAGTAGATCGTAACTAATTCGCGACGCAACCCTAAAGTAAATGATTTCATTGAAACTGCAGTGGATGGCGTCCGGAGATAGACCCGATGAAAATCCTGGTACGATTAAAGGCAAAGGACACGTGGTGAGTACTTATTTCTTTAATTATGCATAACTTTGAATTATTTTTACTATACATATGATAGATTTTGATACAGAAAGTATTTTAGTGATTGTGCATTAATATGAAATTGAAATTGTTTGAATTTTGAATCACTGATAAATCCAAGAATCGCTGGAAAATGTTGAAGTGGCAATAAAGAAGCGATGAATTAACTTCTGAGGGAAATAATTTAAATAAACCTATTATATGATTGAATAAGAACATTGCATCGTTGCATAAGAATAATTGAAATGATAAGGGTTAACCCAGTAGCCGTAGTGGGGGTGTGAATACGCTACGGCGGAATGCGCTTTTGATATTGATTGAGGCCGTTGAAGGCCAAGAGGTCGTTGAAGACCAAGAAGGAATGAATCTACAGTAACCCTTATGATTTCCAAATTAAATTAAGTTAAAGATAAATTGAGAAATCTGAATAAGAACATTGTGAAAACAGATTGAATGAGCTATGATTCGAAAGAACATGAAATCTGATTCCGAAAGTGAAACTGAATTGATAAAATGTTTGATACGAAAGAATATTAGATACGAATGAACGACATGATTTTGAATAGATCGAATACCAGAACTTGAAACAGAAACCATTGATGTACGAACACTGTAATTACTGTTATTCATTATTTCTGATACATGTTATAGTATTTTGTACACTGAAATTGAATACCATGCTGTTATTACTTATACACTGAAATGGAATATATGCATATTGCTACTAACGTTTGTTGCTTGCATGTACAGCAGTTAAAGAGGTATGTTACTCGCTTAGTCATATTCTTTATAACTAAATCTGTTGTGATTTATCTTTTTAGGCAGCGGATGCGACCCCGAGTGCGCCGTGGAAAGCTAGACTGACTCGAACTGAAGAGCGAGCAAAGGTATGAGTTTAGTTTATGTATTTGTATTGTAACTCATGTTATTACTGCTGTGATAATAGAAAGACTCAGATACAGAATTTCTGTGAGGTCTGGCTTGGGGCCTCACAAATTGGTATCAGAGCCAGGTTTATCCAGCAGGTCAATAGGCATGAGTACATGATACATAAATGATCTCGAAAATATTTATGAAAAGCTAATTGTATTGTTTTCCAAGGACCCCGTCCAGGTCTATACTAGTAAGCGAGTTCATGATGGTCGAGACGAACAGGAGGTAAATAAAGATACGTTGTCAGCGGAGAGTGATAATGGAAATCAGTCGCGTCCCCCAGTGAATGACCTCACCCAAGCTCTTGTCGAAGCTTTAAAGCTGGTCTTGCCAACCCTACTTGCACCTGGTCCAACTGCCCCTCGTGTTGATCCTGTACCCCCACCAGTCCAATTGCCTCCTCCTGTGAATCCAGTTCCAATTAATTTGCCGATAGTTCCTGTAGTTCCTGCAGTGCCTGCAGTTCCGCCTCAGCACCGTCAATTAGATGTGGATCTTAAACAATTCCTAGAATTGAAGCCGCCACCGTTTAGAGGAGGTTTACCCCCGCTCGAAACCGAAGATTGGATTTTGCGAATGGAATCACTTTTCAAAGTAATGGAGTGCCTCGAGAATAGGAAAGTGGGTTTAGCTGCATTTATGTTCGAAGGGGAAGAGAAGCGATGGTGGAATAACATTATGAAAAGAAAGTATGAAGTACGTGGTGTCTCTGCCATTACTTGGAGGGAATTTCTGCAAGAATTTACGCCGTGGTTTGTCCCGAGATCTGAGAAGAGGTTGCTGCACGATCAATTCCTCCGTTTAGTTTAAGGAAGCAAATCGGTACTGCAGTATGAAGCAGAATTTACCAAGTTAGGTTATTATGCAGATTCCTTAATTGCAACAGAAGAGGATCGGTGTCGTCAATTTCAGCAAGGTCTTCGTGATGAAATTCGCGCTCTCTTGGTGCCTATGGATATCCTTGAATATGGAAAATTAGTGGAAAGGGCCAGGCTGGTTGAAATTGATGCAGAGAAATCTAGGTGGAGACGGGAACAAGCTAGAAAGAGGTTTAGAGAAGGTTCGAATAAGGAAGTGATTGAAAATATGAGCGAGCCGCAGTGGAAAGAAAGGAAGGTGTCGCAAGCTGCGCCTGCAGTAAGTAGCAATGTATCCCAAGCATCCCAGACAGCAAAGGTTTGCGTAAAATGTGGAAAGATTCATAAGGGAGAATGTCTTACGGGCGTTTGTTTTTATTGTCGTCAACCAGGACATAGGCGAGTTGATTGCCCAAAGTTGAATCAATCGAAGGAAGGTAGAGACGCTCCAAGATCTTCACAGCAGAAGCTATTCCAGATCGGGGCTGAATCATTAGCTTCCACCCCAGCACCAGAAGAAGCAGTTCCAGAAGAACGTCGTATCGAGCCCCGAGCTTTTAATTTAGGTCAACCTTGGGAAGGACGGAAGGAAGGAAGGAAGTGAAATCATCTTTTGCATTTTGTATGAAAACTCGTATGTTGTGTTATGTAGACGTCTTATCTGTGAATAGTGTAAATCGAACTGCTTTTGAACTGCTTTTGAAATTATCTTTCAGTATAAACAATGTTCTTGTTTGACGTAATGTCAATTTTGCTGTAATTTTCGAGGACGAAAATTTCTATTAGAAGGGACGAGTTTGTAACGACCTAAACGTTTAAGCGAAATTGAAAGAAACATAAATGAATAAAATTCCCGATGATGAAATAATAAGAAATCAGTGTCGAGACGACGTCACACTTTAAGTTTTGAAGTTTGGAATTTCTCGATGATTTTGCGACGCTCGTTTCGTTTTAAGTTTCTTTTTATTTATTTCGTTTTGCATGGTACGAATAATTTTGGGTATTTGAAGGTGACTGAAATAATTGGCACTTATTGGTACCGGGCTACTTGGGCTGCTGATAGCCTTCTTGATGTTGAAGTTTTGATTAGGCTGAGTTAATATGGCTGTTGCTGATGTTTTGGGCTGGCTGAATTATTATGTTGTTAGAATTCTTATGGCTGCTGCTGCTGTATTATTCCTGGCCGGTTTTGAATAGATATTTATATATGTTACTTCTAAGGCGGTGGATTTGGATGAGTCTGTAAGGCGGTTGTCTCGACATTACTCCTCTTGCCGCTAACTTCAATTCATCGTGGTCTGGAGCTTTCGTCGGGCTGAGCAGCGCTAGGGTTTGTTATCCTCTTTCCTCTTTCTGCTGGACGGCTCCTCTTCTCGTCGACAGTGCTGGAAGAGTTCATTTGAACTGTAGCTTGGCTCTTGTGTTGCTGCTGCTGGGCTGGGCTGGTTCTTTGCTGTTGGTTGGCAGTTTCAGCTCCAAACCTCCACTGTGAGACTTATTCCTCTTCCCCTCTTCTCTCCTCTTCATAAAAGCATACATTTTGAGCATCTAATGCAGTTAGGATTTCAGATTTGGGGCTTTTCATTTTGTTGGATTGGCCTTGTTTTTCCTTGAAATTGGGGGCTTTCTTCTTGTCACTTGTTGGTCGGCTAGGGTTGCTGCTTACAAATTTTATTTGGGGATTTTGATTAGTTGTTTTACATTCTTGTTGGAAAAGTAATTGGGTGTGATTGTTGGTTGTTAGTAGTGGCTAGCTGTTGGCATACTTGTGCCTTTGAAACTTTGATTTGGGGCTCTGCTTGTTTAGGCCGGCCAGCAGCTTTGCTTTTGGGTTGTTTCATAACTTTTTGTGGCTTCATTTAGAGAAGAGTGGGCTGCTGTTTGAGGTTCCTGTTTAGTGCTATTTTGATGGAGGAAACTCATTTGATAGCTGCCTTTTTGCTGGCTGATTTTATTTATGCTGTTCGGCTATGTTTGGAAGGAATTGTACCTTGCTTTGAGCTGCTATTAACAGCACTTGGAGCTGCTGTTTCCGCAGCCCTTGGAGTTGTCAATGGCAGCAAGATTAGGGCTGTTTTTGCCCCTTAGAATGGGTTGTTTTCTCTTGGGATTTTGAGTGGTGAATGTTACCCCATTATTCTTTGTGTTACATTTTCAGTGACTATTATCTTTGCCACCTTAGACAACTCCTATCGAGTCGTAGTTATAATCGTAGTAGGAAGTAGATCGTAACTAATTCGCGACGCAACCCTAAAGTAAATGATTTCATTGAAACTGCAGTGGATGGCGTCCGGAGATAGACCCGATGAAAATCCTGGTACGATTAAAGGCAAAGGACACGTGGTGAGTACTTATTTCTTTAATTATGCATAGCTTTGAATTATTTTTACTATACATATGATAGATTTTGATACAGAAAGCATTTTAGTGATTGTGCATTAATATGAAATTGAAATTGTTTGAATTTTGAATCACTGATAAATCCAAGAATCGCTGGAAAATGTTGAAGTGGCAATAAAGAAGCGATGAATTAACTTCTGAGGGAAATAATTTAAATAAACCTATTATATGATTGAATAAGAACATTGCATCGTTGCATAAGAATAATTGAAATGATAAGGGTTAACCCAGTAGCCGTAGTGGGGGTGTGAATACGCTACGGCGGAATGCGCTTTTGATATTGATTGAGGCCGTTGAAGGCCAAGAGGTCGTTGAAGACCAAGAAGGAATGAATCTACAGTAACCCTTATGATTTCCAAATTAAATTAAGTTAAAGATAAATTGAGAAATCTGAATAAGAACATTGTGAAAACAGATTGAATGAGCTATGATTCGAAAGAACATGAAATCTGATTCCGAAAGTGAAACTGAATTGATAAAATGTTTGATAC
The DNA here is from genome assembly GCA_033032865.1 of Dactylorhiza incarnata. Classification (NCBI taxonomy): domain Eukaryota; kingdom Viridiplantae; phylum Streptophyta; class Magnoliopsida; order Asparagales; family Orchidaceae; genus Dactylorhiza; species Dactylorhiza incarnata. The sequence goes on along the minus strand of JAWHQI010000110.1, from coordinate 2,191,520 downwards.
GAAAGAATATTAGATACGAATGAACGACATGATTTTGAATAGATCGAATACCAGAACTTGAAACAGAAACCATTGATGTACGAACACTGTAATTACTGTTATTCATTATTTCTGATACATGTTATAGTATTTTGTACACTGAAATTGAATACCATGTTGTTATTACTTATACACTGAAATGGAATATATGCATATTGCTACTAACGTTTGTTGCTTGCATGTACAGCAGTTAAAGAGGTATGTTACTCGCTTAGTCATATTCTTTATAACTAAATCCGTTGTGATTTATCTTTTTTGGCAGCGGATGCGACCCCGAGTGCGCCGTGGAAAGCTAGACTGACTCGAACTGAAGAGCGAGCAAAGGTATGAGTTTAGTTTATGTATTTGTATTGTAACTCATGTTATTACTGCTGTGATAATAGAAAGACTCAGATACAGAATTTCTGTGAGGTCTGGCTTGGGGCCTCACAAATTGGTATCAGAGCCAGGTTTATCCAGCAGGTCAATAGGCATGAGTGCATGATACATAAATGATCTCGAAAATATTTATGAAAAGCTAATTGTATTGTTTTCCAAGGACCCCGTCCAGGTCTATACTAGTAAGCGAGTTCATGATGGTCGAGACGAACAGGAGGTAAATAAAGATACGTTGTCAGCGGAGAGTGATAATGGAAATCAGTCGCGTCCCCCAGTGAATGACCTCACCCAAGCTCTTGTCGAAGCTTTAAAGCTGGTCTTGCCAACCCTACTTGCACCTGGTCCAACTGCCCCTCGTGTTGATCCTGTACCCCCACCAGTCCAATTGCCTCCTCCTGTGAATCCAGTTCCAATTAATTTGCCGATAGTTCCTGTAGTTCCTGCAGTGCCTGCAGTTCCGCCTCAGCACCGTCAATTAGATGTGGATCTTAAACAATTCCTAGAATTGAAGCCGCCACCGTTTAGAGGAGGTTTACCCCCGCTCGAAACCGAAGATTGGATTTTGCGAATGGAAACACTTTTCAAAGTAATGGAGTGCCTCGAGAATAGGAAAGTGGGTTTAGCTGCATTTATGTTCGAACGGGAAGAGAAGCGATGGTGGAATAACATTATGAAAAGAAAGTATGAAGTACGTGGTGTCTCTGCCATTACTTGGAGGGAATTTCTGCAAGAATTTACGCCGTGGTTTGTCCCGAGATCTGAGAAGAGGTTGCTGCACGATCAATTCCTCCGTTTAGTTTAAGGAAGCAAATCAGTACTGCAGTATGAAGCAGAATTTACCAAGTTAGGTTATTATGCAGATTCCTTAATTGCAACAGAAGAGGATCGGTGTCGTCAATTTCAGCAAGGTCTTCGTGATGAAATTCACGCTCTCTTGGTGCCTATGGATATCCTTGACTATGGAAAATTAGTGGAAAGGGCCAGGCTGGTTGAAATTGATGCAGAGAAATCTAGGTGGAGACGGGAACAAGCTAGAAAGAGGTTTAGAGAAGGTTCGAATAAGGAAGTGATTGAAAATATGAGCGAGCCGCAGTGGAAAGAAAGGAAGGTGTCGCAAGCTGCGCCTGCAGTAAGTAGCAATGTATCCCAAGCATCCCAGACAGCACAGGTTTGCGTAAAATGTGGAAAGATTCATAAGGGAGAATGTCTTACGGGCGTTTGTTTTTATTGTCGTCAACCAGGACATAGGCGAGTTGATTGCCCAAAGTTGAATCAATCGAAGGAAGGTAGAGACGCTCCAAGATCTTCACAGCAGAAGCTATTCCAGATCGGGGCTGAATCATTAGCTTCCACCCCAGCACCAGAAGAAGCAGTTCCAGAAGAACGTCGTATCGAGCCCCGAGCTTTTAATTTAGGTCAACCTTGGGAAGGACGGAAGGAAGGAAGGAAGTGAAATCATCTTTTGCATTTTGTATGAAAACTCGTATGTTGTGTTATGTAGACGTCTTATCTGTGAATAGTGTAAATCGAACTGCTTTTGAACTGCTTTTGAAATTATCTTTCAGTATAAACAATGTTCTTGTTTGACGTAATGTCAATTTTGCTGTAATTTTCGAGGACGAAAATTTCTATTAGAAGGGACGAGTTTGTAACGACCTAAACGTTTAAGCGAAATTGAAAGAAACATAAATGAATAAAATTCCCGATGATGAAATAATAAGAAATCAGTGTCGAGACGACGTCACACTTTAAGTTTTGAAGTTTGGAATTTCTCGATGATTTTGCGACGCTCGTTTCGTTTTAAGTTTCTTTTTATTTATTTCGTTTTGCATGGTACGAATAATTTTGGGTATTTGAAGGTGACTGAAATAATTGGCACTTATTGGTACCGGGCTACTTGGGCTGCTGATAGCCTTCTTGATGTTGAAATTTTGATTAGGCTGAGTTAATATGGCTGTTGCTGATGTTTTGGGCTGGCTGAATTATTATGTTGTTAGAATTCTTATGGTTGCTGCTGCTGTATTATTCCTGGCCGGTTTTGAATAGATATTTATATATGTTACTTCTAAGGCGGTGGCTTTGGATGAGTCTGTAAGGCGGTTGTCTCGACATTTTATACTCCTCTTGCCGCTAACTTCAATTCATCGTGGTCTGGAGCTTTCGTCGGGCTGAGCAGCGCTAGGGTTTGTTTTCCTCTTTCCTCTTTCTGCTGGACGGCTCCTCCTCTTCTCGTCGACAGTGCTGGAAGAGTTCGTTTGAACTGTAGCTTGGCTCTTGTGTTGCTGCTGCTGTGCTGGGCTGGTTCTTTGTTGTTGGTTGGCAGTTTCAGCTCCAAACCTCCACTGTGAGCCTTATTCCTCTTCCCCTCTTCTCTCCTCTTCATAAAAGCTTACATTTTGAGCATCTAATGCAGTTAGGGTTTCAGATTTGGGGCTTTTCATTTTGTTGGATTGGCCTTGTTTTCCTTGAAATTGGGGGCTTTCTTCTTGTCACTTGTTGGTCGGCTAGGGTTGCTGCTTACAAATTTTATTTGGGGATTTTGATTAGCTGTTTTACATTCTTGTTGGAAAAGAAATTGGGTGTGATTGTTGGTTGTTAGTAGTGGCTAGCTGTTGGCATACTTGTGCCTTTGAAACTTTGATTTGGGGCTCTGCTTGTTTAGGTCGGCCAGCAACTTTGCTTTTGGGTTGTTTCATAACTTTTTGTGGCTTCATTTAGAGAAGAGTGGGCTGCTGTTTGAGGTTCCTGTTTAGTGCTATTTTGATGGAGGAAACTCATTTGATAGCTGCCTTTTTGCTGGCTGATTTTATTTATGTTGTTCGGCTATGTTTGGAAGGAATTGTACCTTGCTTTGAGCTGCTATTAACAGCACTTGGAGCTGTTGTTTCCACAGCCCTTGGAGCTGTCAATGGCAGCAAGATTAAGGCTGTTTTTGCCCCTTAGAATGGGTTGTTTTCTCTTGGGATTTTGAGTGGTGAATGTTACCCCATTATTCTTTGTGTTACATTTTCAGTGACTATTATCTTTGCCACCTTAGACAACTCCTATCGAGTCGTAGTTATAATCGTAGTAGGAAGTAGATCGTAACTAATTCGCGACGCAACCCTAAAATAAATGATTTCATTGAAACTGCAGTGGATGACATCCGAAGATAGACCCGATGAAAATCCTGGTACGATTAAAGGCAAAGGACACGTGGTGAGTACCTATTTCTTTAATTATGCATAGCTTTGAATTATATTTACTATACATATGATAGATTTTGATACAGAAAGTATTTTAGTGATTGTGCATTAATATGAAATTGAAATTGTTCGAATTTTGAATCACTGATAAATCCAAGAATCGCTGGAAAATGTTGAAGTGGCAATAAAGAAGCGATGAATTAACTTCTGAGGGAAATAATTTAAATAAACCTATTATATAATTGAATAAGAACATTGCATCGTTGCATAAGAATAATTGAAATGATAAGGGTTAACCCAGTAGCCGTAGTGGGGGTGTGAATACGCTACGGCGGAATGTGCTTTTGATATTGATTGAGGTCGTTGAAGGCCGGAGGCCGTTGAAGGCCGGAGGCCGTTGAAGGCCAAGAGGTCGTTGAAGACCAAGAAGGAATGAATCTACAGTAACCCTTATGATTCCCAAATTAAATTAAGTTAAAGATAAATTGAGAAATCTGAATAAGAACATTGTGAAAACAGATTGAATGAGCTATGATTCGAAAGAACATGAAATCTGATTCCGAAAGTGAAACTGAATTTGATAAAATGTTTGATACGAAAGAATATTAGATACGAATGAACGACATGATTTTGAATAGATCGAATACCAGAACTTGAAACAGAAACCATTGATGTACGAACACTGTAATTACTGTTATTCATTATTTCTGATACATGTTATAGTATTTTGTACACTGAAATTGAATACCATGTTGTTATTACTTATACACTGAAATGGAATATATGCATATTGCTACTAACGTTTGTTGCTTGCATGTACAACAGTTAAAGAGTTATGTTACTCGCTTAGTCATATTCTTTATGACTAAATCCGTTGTGATTTATCTTTTTAGGTAGCGGATGCGACCCCGAGTGCGCCGCGGAAAGCTAGACTGACTCGAACTGAAGAGCGAGCAAAGGTATGAGTTTAGTTTATGTATTTGTATTGTAACTCATGTTATTACTGCTGTGATAATAGAAAGACTCAGATACAGAATTTCTGTGAGGTCTGGCTCGGGGCCTCCATAGGTCTGATAGAGACCATGTCCTCGAACCACTGCAGGTGCAGGACTGGGTCATCCTTGCCGGAGTAGTAAGACATCTCCGGCCCCCTGAACCCCTCTAGAATCGGGGCCGAGAGGATCAACTCACAAAAGGGACTTTCCCCCTCGGCTCGGCGAATGGCTCGCTCTCGCGGAGTAAGCTCGCAGGCCTCTGCGCTCGCCGGGCTACTGGATAGCCGCTGCCCGGGGGGGGGGGGGGGGGGGGGGGTCTCGCCCACCCACATCTGCTCGACCCCCTTCTGGGCGGGGCGAGTGGGGGTTGGATGCCTCCCCGCTCTCCCCCCTTTGGGGCTGGGCGAGTGGGGGCCGGATGCCTCCCCACTCGCCCCCTTGGGGCTGGGCGAGTGGGGGCAGGCCGCCTCCCCACTCGCCCCCTTGGGGCTGGGCGAGTGGGGGCAGGCCGCCTCCCCACTCGCCCCCTTTGGAGTTCGGGTGAGTGGGGGTCGGATGCCTCCCCACTCGCCTCCGCCGTCACCTCCTTCCTAGTTTGCTGGTCGGGAGTGTTCTCGCCTATATACTGGGGCGGGACCTCCAGACCGCCTTCTCTCTCGCATTCGCCTATCGTGGCAAAAGCTAGCTGCAAGGTCTGCAGGACCTCCCGCATGAAGTTTTCGAACATCTCCATCGTCACCACAGCCACCGACGGCTGCGAGTGGCCTGGATCGGGTCCATCTCCAGCCATAGAGCTCAGCTTAACATTTTCTGTGCTGGTCACTCTTCACGCTCACCGCACCATAAATGTTGAAACCAATACTTAGTCTCTTGTCGAGTTTGGGGACCCCCAAAAGGGGGTGACCTCACACTTACTTCTCTCAAGGGAGAACGCTAGTTCGAAGACTTAAGAAACTAGGAACATGATCGAGGGCTCAGCGAGGAGGTCCAACCACACACCCGGAAGATCTTAGAGCGCTTCCCCTCCCAAGCCAATGCTGAGCTTGGGGCACCTTTGGAGGCACTCTTCCCTCACCAAAGAAACCTAGGGGGAGAGTAGCCCAAAGAGAATGATGCCCCAAAAGGTGCCCCTTGGTCCTATTTATTGATTTCCGAACTTTGTCTTCCAATAGCCAGATTCTGGCCTAAGAGATTACGAAACTACCCCCAGGTTTGGCCCGCCAACAGCCAAATCCCGCCGTTCTGAGATGCTATACGCAGACCCCCCTATGGGTCGGGGCGAGTGGGAGGCGGATGCCTCTCCGCTCACCCCCCCCCCCCCCCCCCCCTTTAGGGCCGGGCGAGCAGGGGGCATGCCGCCTACCTTGCTTGCCCCCTACTGAGGCCAGGCGAGCATGGGGCATGTCGCCTCCCTCGCTCGCCCCCTACTGGGGCTGGACGAGCAGGGGGCAGACCGCCTCCCTCGCTCAGCCCCTACTGGGGATGGGAGAGCAGGGGGCAGGCCGCCTCCCTCGCTCGCCCCCAACTGGGGCCGGGCGAGCAGGGGGCAGGCCGCCTCCCTCGCTCGCCCCCCTGTTGGGGCTAGGCAAGCAGGGGGCAGGCCGCACACCTCTCTCTCCCCCCGTCCTTGGGCTGGGCGAGAGTGGGTTGGCTGCCCACCTCTCCCCCTCCTCCATGGGCTGGGAGAGAGGAGGCTGGCCGTCCACCTCTCTCGTCCCCCCCCCCCCCCCTCCTTGGGCTGGAAGAGAGGGGGCTGGCCGCCCACCTCTCTCGCCCCCCCCCCCCCCCCCTCTTGGGGCTCGGCGAGCGGGAGGCTGGTCGCCTCACCGCTCGCTCCCCTTCTGGAGCCGGGCGAGTGGGAGGTCGGTTGCCTCCACACTCGTCCCTCTTCTTGGAATAACCTTGAGCCCGCCCAAAGGCTCACACGCCCTTCTTTCCTGGGGCAGTTCCTCGTAAAAATATTGGGCCTAGCGACATCTTGGTCCCCGGGGACCCACTCGGCGAATACAGGGTTGTACATTCCCGAATGCTCCACTCCCTCTAGGATGCTTCAGAGAGGATGGTCAGTCACGACCCGGATGGAGTGAGCTTGAAAATAAGGCCGGAGCTTTCGTGCTGACACCACCAGGGCAAAGACAAGCTTCTCCAGGATCGGATACCGAAGCTCTGCCTTCTTCAACACCCTACTAACATAGTAAATCAGTAGCTGCTTCTTCCCTTCCTCTCGGACTAGCACGAAACTTACTGCTTCCACTCCTACTGCCAAGTAGATGAGTTGGTCTTTGCCATCTTACGGGCTCTAAAGGAGAGGTGTCTGGGTCAACTGCTCCTTCAGCTTCTCGAACGCCTTCTCGCATTCTTCGGACCACTCAAAATCTTCATTTTTTGGAGCGTCTTGAAAAATGGAGAGAACTTCTCTCCTGCCTTTGACAGAAAGCAGCTAAGACCTGCCAGCCTTCCAGTCAACCTTTGAACTTCTTTTACCATCTTCGGCGAAGACATCTCCAATATTGCCTTAACCTTGTCAGGGTTAGGCTCTACTCCCTCTGGGGTGAGGAGATGCCCCAGAAACTTCTCCCTTCCAGCTCCGAGCACACACTTTGCCGGATTAAGCCTCATCTTGAACTTCCTCAGCGTCGCAAAGGTCTCAACCAGATCAGCTACATGCTCCTGGACGCTCTTGCTTTTGATTAAGAGATCGTCTACATACACTTCCAGATTCCTCCCCTTTTTCTCCTTGAAAACATGATCCATCATCCGCTGGTAGGTGGCTCCTGCGTTCTTCAACCCGAAGGGCATCATCTTGTAGTTGTAGCAACCATCGCCAGTGATGAAGGAGACGTCGCAGCAATTGGGGGGATGCATCCGGATCTGGTGGTATCCTGAAAACACATCAAGGAAACTCATCACAAAAAAACCGACGGTCGAATCAACCAGCACGTTGATTCGTGGCAAGAGATAACAATCCTTCGAACAGTTTTTATTCATCAACAAAAAATCTACACACATTCTCCAGGTGCCCCCAGCTTTCTTCACCATTACAACATTGGAGACTCAGCCTGGGTACTGGATCTCCGACACGGAGCTTGCCTCCAACAACTTCCTCACTTCTTCGCGGATCGGATCGGCCAGCATGGTGGCACTGGACCTCTTCTTCTAACGAACGAGCCTGACCGATGGGTCAAGATTGAGGTGATGGCAGGCAACCTGAGGATCGACCCCTGACATCTCAGCAGCACTTCAAGCGAAGATGTCGACATTCTCTTGCAGACACGCAGCCATCTCCATCTTCTCGCTGATCTTCAGCGATCCTCCAATCTTCAGCAATCCAGATACTCCTGCCTCGTAGAGTACCTCGATTTCTTCCACCTCCTCGGCCACTTCCAGCCTGGTCGTGCCTCCCAGAACTCTTTCGAACTCTTCTGCATCAGCCATCCAGCTGATGGTACTGACCGCACTGAGGTTGCACTCGCGGGCGGCTCTTGGATCGCTCCTGATCCTCACCTGGACATCTCCTTGGCAGTTTTTGAGGCACTGATGGTAGGAGGATGGGACGGCTTTGAAGGAATTGAGAAGCGGCCTCCCAAAGATAGCCTTGTAGCAGCTCGGGGCGTCGACGATTACGAACCGACACTTGATGGAGGTGCCACCGAGTGTTACAAGGAGATATGCTCCTCCCTCCACCTCTTTCTTCTCTCCTGAGAAGTCAAAGAGGGGACCATCCGACGCCCGGACTCTTTCTGCTCCGACGCCCAGCCCGTCGAACATCTCCTTGAAGACGACGTTCACGGAGCTACCGTTATCGATAAGAATTCGATCGAAGGTGAAGTCCTCCACTGCTGCCTGGATCACGAGGGCATCATGGAAGGGATTCTCATTCCCCGGCATGTCCTCCTCCGAAAAGGTGATTTCCTCCAACGGGGGCGGTGCTTGCGAGGTTGAGGCGACACTCCTTCGGTAGATCTGATGGAGACTACCCTTGCGGGAAGCACCCATCCCTGCTCCCCCGTGGATCACCCCTACTCCTCCTCCTCTGCCTCCCTGGCCGATATCCCCTTGACCTCCATGGTCGATCCGATCTTCATTCCTCCTTCGAGCGACGGCTTGCACCGCCGACGGCTCGATAGGGGCTTCTATCATCCGATGTTCTCCTCCCACTTCTCTTACTGCCAACCTTCTCCTGGCTTCCCAAAAATCTGGGCAAGCCATCGTCACGTGCCCCTCCACCTGATGCAGATCACAATAGAGGGGGACCTCCTCCACCTGTGGCCTCCTCCGCCGATTCTTCCGACCCTGTCGGTGGCCATGCCTGGCAACCGCCATCACTTCATCCCTTCTTCTCTCTTGACGCCTCTCCGGATGATTGAAGTTCCTTCTCTCCGGGGATCTCCTCTGATCCTGACGCTGAAACCGTCCCACTGGCCTCCAAGGTGGCTGGTTAACGGGGACCTGGTAGTGCCTTTCTTCTTCCCGACGCTTCAGAGCCACGATGAGTCTCCTCTCATCGTTTCTTCTCGGCTCATCCTTCCTGGGCTCCTCCCTTCTCTTCTCTTCCCTTCTTCTCTCCTCTGGCTTCCTCCTCTCCGCCCTTCGGGGCTCTTCCCTCTTCCTTTTCTCGGGGGTCTTCTCCTCTTCTTCCTCCTCCTCCCTGGTCAGCTTGGTGAGCCTGGCCAAGAAGCCGCAGTTAGAAGCCTCCCCCTGGACAAACTTGTTGGCTCTCTCGATGAGATTGTCATAAGAATAGGGACGATTCCTGCCGAGCTCTAACTTGAAGAGGCCTTCGCTTAGGCCAAATGTCAGGGCAAGCTGCAAGGTAGAACCATCCACCTCCTGGATGTCCAACACTTCCTCCTGGAAGAGGTCGACATAGTGCCCCAACGTCTCCTTTGCTCCCTGCACCAGATGGAAGAGGGTCGTTTCCTCCTTCATCTTCTTGGTCGTGGCGAACCACATTGTCAACCCTCAACACAGATCCTCGAAGCAGTAGATCAAACCTGCTGGCAACTGATGGAACCAGTCTCTGGCCTTCCATCTAAAGGTGATAGCGAAGAGCCTACACTTGAAGGCATCCGACATGGTTCGTATGGAGGCTACATCCTCGAACCACTGGATGTGACAGATAGGATCATCCCTCCCTGAGTAGTAATTCATCACGGGATCTCTGAACCCTTCCGGCACGGGCGCGGCAAGGATCTCCTCACAGAATGGGCTCCTCCCACCTGTCTGGCGATGATCCTCCCCCTGGCGAGTATCACCTCCATACTCGCCGTATTGGCGAGTATCATGGTACCTCGCCTGCTCCTCTGCCTCGCGGAATCGGATTCCCTGCGAGGTCTGTGGGTAGAATTGCGGCCTCCTTGGTCGCTCGGGCTCCTCCTCGTGCTCCTTCCCTGCGCGCTGAGGGGGACCACCATCCTCGGTCAGAACCAGGCGATGAGGCGAGGTCATCGTGCCCTCCGTGCGAGGTTGGAGAGCTGCTCGCACGGTCCCCTCTAGACGCTGCGCGAACTCTTCAAAAACAGTTAACGTCACAAACTCGCCGCCTCCGACCAAGTTGCCGACTAACTCCTCATGGTCGCCAACTACAACCATCTCGCCTTTCTTCCAATCTTTCTCCCTCTGGCTACGATCCACGCTCACCGCACCAAAGTGTTGAAGCTGGGAAAATCCCGACTCCAAAATTCGGATCAATGCAGCCGGAGGCTACTCGCCTAGTGGTCCAACGAGACGACTTGGCTGGCAACAACGAAGGAACTAAGACGGCAACAACTACAGGACCTCAGGCGCTGCGGTAGGGAGCTCTCACCACGTACCCAGAAGCTCGGAAGAGACTTCTCCAACACAACCAAGAATGACCGAGCATGGTACGAGGAAGGCACCAACTTGGCGAGAAACAAGAGAGTGACGGCCAAAGGGGGGACGGGTCCAAGAGTTCCAAAGTTGGGTTTCGAAAGCTCAGCCAAAGATGCCAATCCAAGTACCCATGATGTCTTATTTATAAGAAAACCAAAGGGGAGGGGGGCTTTTTATAGCCCAGCCCTGCCCGACGACTATGCGACATTGAGACGACCTCGCTTGCAAATAGGCGAGTATCACCTATGGTCGCCCACCTTTTGGCGAGTATGAGGCTACTCGCGCGAGTCTTCCCATACTCGCCTAGGCCTCCTGCTTCTCCTGCTGGTTGAACTGTCTTGGGTCTTTGACTTCTGGCTCCTGCTTTGACCTCTTCGACTTTGACCTCCACCTACGTGGCTTTGAAGGGGTCACACCCTCGAAGAATAAGGGTTGTACACCCTTGGTCTGAACTCCTCGTTGAACCGTGGTTTCTAGGTTCAACACTAAGGTAAGCCCATGTTTTCTCTCTTAGACACTTCATTCCTTTCCCATGCTAGGCTATCTTATGATTTTCGTTGATCCATAGGCCTCTACTGAAACTTGCAAGCTAGATTTCCGGCCGGTTTCCCTATCCCCTGCCCCAAAGAGTGCTTATACTGAAACAAACAAAATTATTGATGATAATTACTATATTGATGTGAAAATAAAATTTATGCTAATATAATATAACAGTTAATTTCGAATTCTGAGCTGCTAATAACATTGCTTTTTAGGCTTCGTTTGGGGCGGCGTTTCGCCGCCCCGTTTGGGGCAAACGCCGCCGGAAGGCGGCAAAATAAATGCCCCTCCGGCGGCGTTTGCTCTGTTTCCACCCGCCCGCAAGGAAAAACGCCCCAAAAAGGAGCTTTTGGAGCAGCCACCTCCCCCCTCAAGTTCGATCCGCCGGTTCCATCCGCTGGTTTCGATCCGCCGCCGCCGAACCAAACGAAGCCTTAATTTATATGCTCGTAAACTCATAGCATCCACACACCCCCAATATATCTATACTAATATATAAGGCGTTTTCGATGACTACAATGCCAGCCCGTTCGTCTGTTCGCACTTCTTTTTGAATTCCGAAACTATCCCTGGCTATCGCGCATCAGAGCTTTTCACCCCCTCTCTCAGAGCTGCGTGGCGGAGAGAGGGAGAGAGAGAGCTGCGTGGCGGAGAGAGGGAGAGAGAGAGCTGCGTGGCGGAGAGAGGGAGCGATCGACGAACGCGGGCTTAGTTCGACGAACGGCCGCCTGGCTGCGTTCGACGAATGGCCGCCTGGCTGCGTTCGACGAACGGTGGCGGAGAACGCGCCCGATCGATGACCGCGGGCTCCCGTTCGTCGAACGGAGCCCGCGTCCCCGTTCGACGAACGGTGGCGGAGAACGCGCCAGATCGATGACCGCGGGCTCCCGTTCGTCGAACGGAGCCCGCGTCCCCGTTCGACGAACGCGGGCTCCCGTTCGTCGAACGGAGCCCGCGTCCCCGTTCGACGAACGCGGTCTCCCGTTCGTCGAACGGAGCCCCGTTCGACGCCGTTCGACGAACGGGAGCCCGCGTTCGTGGTGAGTGGCGGAGAGAGGGACAGAGAGGATCTTATATATTAATTAATTCACAAATTAATGTACGAGCATCTTCGCACGGGCTACGCCCGTGCTCGATGTTCTCGGGCGGCCTGCAGTGATGGGCGTAACACGGTTTTTATGCGGGCGAAGCCCGCATTGATGCGGCCGAAGATGCGTCCGAGAGCACGGGCGTAGCAGCGAAGATGCTCGTTATTTTGTAATGTATATTCTACATAAACTATAATGATTTACTGAAAATATTAAACATAAAAAAAATCAAATAACTATTAGGTGGTTTAGTGCGTAGAAATTTGATTTAATTTTACAGAAAAACATAAATGTACATTAGAATAAGCTATTGGAGTAATGTGAAAGCATCGTGGTCGTCCAGTAAAATTTTGGGGAGTTGTTAAAGGCACACCAGAAATGGCTATTGGCAAACCAATTTCTATGAGTTATTACGCGGCTTTTGAAAATATGCTTTGTACATGCATTTTTAGGAAAAGTGTTCAACACGAAAATGGTTGATCTCGTCGAGATCTACAACTTTCGTGTTGAACACTTTTCTTAAAAATGCATGTACAAGACGTATTTTCTTGTTATTTTCAAAAATTCACTATAGTAACAATCAGGGCGATTTTAGGGCATTGTGCGTGCATTTTTAGGAAAAGTGTTCAACACGAAAGTTGTAGATCTCGACGAGATCTACAACTTTCGTGTTGAACACTTTTCCTAAAAATGCATGTACAAAGCGTATTTTCAAAAGCCGCGTAATAACTCATAGAAATTGGTTTGCCAATAGCCATTTCTGGTGTGCCTTTAACAATGCCCAAATTTTGAACGTTTGGATTAAATTAACTAAATATTTAAATATTTAATGGAAGAAAGCTCCACTATTAATTATAACACCCAAGAGGCGTTGAACAATTGACAAATGGAAAAATGATGAGGGCATAAATAAAGCATACAAATATAGTTGAGAGCCAAACAAAAGAACGACTAGGAAAATCCAATATTACTAATTTGTCAAACCCATCTCTTTTCATTTGTGGCCATTAATCTTGGTAGATAATTTTTATAGAGCGTTTACATTAGGACATCTATTCCCGCTTTCAGCACACCCCAAAAAATCCGATTCTACCTAAACCCGCACAAACTGAGCCTCAACTCCCCTAATAGGACCCGTCAAAAACTAGACGTGCTCGTGCTCTTGGGATCCCGTCGAACCTGAAAGCCATTGATACCGTCGATCCCTTCCTCGCCGGCCATCTTATGCCAGACGTAGTAAACTCTGAGAAATACATTGTGTAATTTAGAAGTTGAGGAGATTTATCATATATATATGTGCTATCCGCAAATACATCAGCAATTTGATATGACTAGTATTTGACAAGGGAAAAATATAAATCAAAATTTTTCGGTGTGCGGTTAACAAAATGAATATACATTTTTGAACTTCAAATATCAGTTGGCTACGAAAAAAGTTTGTCTGCATACATACACATTATTCAGTTCAAATTATTCCAGTATAAATGATCTATTTTTCCCTCCAACTTATTTGGTTTCCAGGCATGTCATGGTCTTCAATAATTGCTTATAAAATAAAACATGTTAAAAATGAAAGCATGGTTAAAGTAATGATTAACTGATCGTTACTTTAATGAAAACATATTTAAATCTTTCATGAAAACATATTTAAATGCAGTTTTGGCATCAACTATGGTGGACTTGTTGACCACAGCAATGATGATTCCTTTCCTGGCCATTTTAAAAGCAACGATGGCATGCCCTGCCTTTCCTGGCCATTACTAGAATGAACAGAGAGCGGAGAGAAGGAAATTAATGTTTAGCTCAAAGATGCGAGCTTGGTGGTATTCGCTCTCTGCCTTCTTCATCTCACTAATTGCTTCACACCATTCTTCCTCGGCATGCCCTCTGCATCATAAGCAAGCTCTCCTTCAAGTCAAAGCCATGCTTTCCGCATATCCAACAAATTCATTCGATGAGTTGAGCTCGTGGATCAATTCTTCGAGCATCGATTGCTGCACTTGGGAGCGTGTAAATTGCAGTATATGGTCTCCCTTGAAGCCTGTTACAGAGTTAAATCTCTCTTCCTTCACGACTCGTTCCTCCCCTTACATTAGTTTGGAATCCTTATTGCCTCTCTTTCATATAGAGAGCCTGCGTGTTCTTGATATTTCAAAGAACTTTTTTATATATGGATCCATTCCGTCTCAAATTTTCGGTTTGAAAAACCTTCGCTACCTCGACTTGGGCGGTAATTCTCTCACTGGGAATTTGAGTGGGAATATCGGTAACCTTTCAAATTTGGAGTACCTCCACTTGGGATTCAATTATCTATCTGGAAATATTGCACCAGAGATTGGAAAATTGTCAAAGTTGCAGTCATTATATCTTTTTGGTAACAAATTCGATGGAGGAATCCCAATGTCCATTTTTGAATTGAGCGAGCTTCAAGAGCTGGATTTAAGATCTAATTTGCTATTTGGGAATTTGAGTGGGAATATCGGTAACCATTCAAATTTAGAGTACCTCGATTTGAGTTCCAATTCTCTATCTGGAAGCATTCCACCGGAGATTGGAAAATTGTCCAAGTTGCAATCACTAAATCTTTTTGCTAACAAATTCGATGGAGGAATCCCAATGTCCATTTTTGAATTGATTGAGCTTCAACAGTTGATTTTAAGCTCAAATTCGCTATTTGGGAATTTGTGTGGGAATATCGGTAACCTTTCAAATTTAGAGTACCTCCATTTGAGCTTCAATTCTCTATCTGGAAGTATTCCATCGGAGATTGGAAAATTGTCCAAGTTGCAATCATTATATCTTTTTGGTAACAAATTCGATGGAGGAATCCCAATGTCCATTTTTGAATTGATTGAGCTTCAACAGCTGGGTTTATACTCAAATTCGCTATTTGGGAATTTGAGTGAGAATATCGGTAACCTTTCAAATTTAGAGTACCTCAATTTGGGATCCAATTCTCTATCTGGAAGCATTCCACCTGAGATTGGAAAGCTATCCAAGTTGCGATGGTTAGTTCTTAGCAAAAATAATTTTGATGGAGGGATCCCGATATCCATTTCAGAATTGAGCAAGCTTCAAAATCTAGATTTAAGCTTTAATTTTTTATTTGGAAGCATTCCATATTTCAGAAAAGTAGAGGTAGACAAGCTTGTGGAACTTTATCTCAACAACAACAAACTTTCGGCTGAAATTCCATCATGGTTATTCGATCTTAGGAATTTGAATTTTCTCAATCTTAGCCAAAATAATCTTTTATGGAATAGTACTGCTGAAATATATCCCAAATCATCCAGTCTATTGTCCCTGGGTCTTAATTCCTGCAATGTTTCAGGAAAAATACCAAGTTGGCTCTCACAACAGAAACATCTCGAGGTTCTAGATTTGTCCAACAACAAACTCTCAGGAGGCATCCCGCCCTGGCTTTGTGAGCTACATCTTTTCAGTATTAACATGGAGTCTAACAATCTTACAGGGTCAATTCCCTCATGCTTGTTCCCCATGCAGAGCATTAATTTGTCCAACAATAGTCTCATTGGTGAGCTTCCCAGTACAGTTGGCGATAAAAGTCTTTTATTTTTGGACTTATCACACAACAAGCTTTCTGGTGAAATATTTTCCAAATTTGATTACGAATCAGGTGCCCTTGCTATCAACCTATCCTTCAACTATTTCTCCGGTGAGCTTCCATTAAACTTCGGTGTCGGCATACGATTGTTAGTACTAAATGACAATGCTTTCTCGGGTAAATTGTTAATGAACTTTAGTTTAATGTCAAATATAGTAATCCTTGATCTTCATGGCAATATGATAGTCGGTGAAATGCCATATTCCCTTGGAAGCTTGAAATCCCTCTTCATTCTGAACTTACGAAACAATCTTATTCATGGACTAATCCCAGATTCTCTTGCAAACCTAACTACTTTGAGTATCATTGATCTATCAAATAATAAGCTCAATGAAAATATTCCTCCATTTTTTACAAATCCAAGGGGACTGCCAAATTCCAATTTTTATGATTCTGTGGCAAGTCCATATGATATAGGAAGTATAATCTTAACTTGGAAGGGCTTTCTACAAGGTCTGAATGTTAACATAATTATGGGTTATGTCATCATTGATTTGTCAAACAATAAATTATCAGGTGCAATACCAGAACATTTAGGTGAACTCGAAGGTCTCAAATCTCTTAATTTATCTTATAACCATATTGGTGGAGCTATTCCAGCCAGTATTGGGCAGTTAGAGAGCCTAGAAAGCATGGACTTGTCACATAATAAGCTTTCAGGAGAGATACCAAATTCGTTTGTGAAACTTCACGATCTT
Source organism: Dactylorhiza incarnata (assembly GCA_033032865.1). Classification (NCBI taxonomy): domain Eukaryota; kingdom Viridiplantae; phylum Streptophyta; class Magnoliopsida; order Asparagales; family Orchidaceae; genus Dactylorhiza; species Dactylorhiza incarnata. Next base: position 2,175,119 of record JAWHQI010000110.1, on the reverse strand, counting down.
ACCAAATTAGATCTGAGTAACAACATGCTCACTGGTAAGATACCGGAGGGGGGGGCAGATGTCTTCAATGGATGACCTGAGCAGCTACGCAAATAATAGTGGATTGTGTGGAATTCAGATCAATACACAATGTGTTTTACCAAGACATGCCGATGAGGAGGAGGGGAAGGGAGGGATACAATTAATATGGGAGGCAGTGTGTTTGGGCTATGTATTTGGACTTACTTGGGCCCTTTGGTTGGCCTACTTTTGTGGGATTGTAGGCCCAAACTTACTAAATAATGTCTTCTATCGCATTAGAAATCGGTGGACCAACCTTTAAGAATGATAAATATACATATGATTTCATGTTTTTTTCGTAATTGAGAAGTTTATTTATATGATAAAAAATCTTATATTAAATTACTCATTAATATGACTTCTTCAAATGATAATGATAAATACATATTTACTTTTCTTCTATGCAGGACAGTTTTTTTTCATGCCAATCTATTATTTTTTGTGTAATTCATTGCAAATAAACATACTCCAGAGTCCAGCCTATCATTTAGTTTCTTTAACTTATAAATTATATACAATTTTAAATAATGTAATTTACTTCAAAAATATTATTTTATTAATTATATTCAGACAATTATTGAATTACTTCATAAATGATACATGTATTATGCGTGTTAAATATGCTAACAATGCACATGGCACGGCAAGTGATTAAATAAATAAGTGAGAGGAGTGCTAACCTCTAAAATTAATTAAATTATGCATAATTAATTATTTTTCTCTTTTGTCAACTGAAAATAATATCAAATTGGTGAGTTTGTTAATTTTAAAATTTAACATTTGAAAGCATGCAATTGGTTATTTTGTACTCAAACCAAATATATTTATTAAAGTAAACCTTGTTGCGGCTCACTCGAGGCTTCTAAAATCGGTCGAGACTAGACCGTCTTAGCCCGGGAACGGTCGAGCGCGCAATCAGTCACAGAGAAATGAGACGGCTGTCAAGTGACCCTTATATTTTTATCGTGGAAAACCCCGGAAAGGGGGTGAAAAAACACGTAGCCTGGATGGTGCCCACCAAACTTCACTATTTGATGGTGTTGTATAGAGGTTTTTAAGAGAAGGCGAGAGCGACAGGCCGCTCCTCGTTATAATTGTTGGGGGAGAGAGAGGTGCTCACGGAGCTAAGTCGTTTGTCTGCTGCAGAAGGGAATGCTGCGCTCTGAGCGCTCTGGAGTCTTCGACTGCTGCTTGAAGGTTGGATCGGTGTGTTCTGCACGCCTTTGTCTCTGTGGCTTGTCTCCTACTGCGTGAGAGGAGTCTGCAGTGCTGCTCTTGTTGGTAGTTGGAACACTTGTTCTTAAGTGCGCAGAGTGCTTGTTGCAGAGTACGCGGGGGTGCGTGAGTACGAGGGGGGGGGGGGGGGGGGGGGGGGGCGCGTTTGGAGCCGTCTTGGGAGCGAAGCGCACGGTGGCGCGCTTCGAGCGATCTTGAGAGCGGAGCGCACGAAGGCACGCTTGGAGTGGTCTTGAGAGCGGAGCGCACGGAGGCGCGCTTGGAGCGGTCTTGAGAGCGAAGTGCGAAGGTGCACTTCGGAGCGGTATTGAGAGCGGATTGCGCGAAGGCGCGCTTGGAGCGGCCTTGAGAGTGGAGCGCACGGAGGCGCACTTTGGAGCGGTCTTGAGAGCGAAGTGCACGGAGGCGCACTTGGAGCGGTCTTGAGAGCGGAGCGCGCGAAGGCATGCTTGGAGCGGTCTTGAGAGCGGAGCGCACAGAGGAGCACTTTGGAGCGGTTTTGAAAACAGAGCGCGCAAAGGCGCATTTTGGAGGGAGCGCGCAAAGGCGCGCTTGGAGTGGTCTTGAGGGCGGAGCGCACGAAGGCGCGCTTGGAGCGGTCTTGAGAGCGGAGCGCACGGAGGCGCACTTTGGAGCGGTCTTGAGAGTGGAGCGCGAGAAGGCGCATTTTGGAGGGAGCGCGCAAGGAGGAGCAGGCGCGCGTGGGAGCGCGCAAGGAAGAGGTGCGCGCGGGAGCGTGCAACGGAGAAGCGCGCGTGGGAGGGCGTGAGGACGAGGCGCGCGGGGCGCGTGAGGAGCGGGGCGCGCGGGGGAGGGGGCGGGGGCGCGCGAGGGAGCGGCACCCACGAGGATGCGCGAGGGAGCGGTGCGCGGGGGGGGGGGGGGGGGGGGGGGGGGGGGGGGGGGGGGGGGGGGCGCGCGAGGGATCAGCGTGTGCGGGATGCGCGCGAGGGAGCAGCGCGCTCGGGGGCGCGCGGGGGGGGGGGCGTGTAAGACCCCTACCCCCCCCCCCCCCCCCCCCCCCCCCCCCCCCCCCCCCCCCCCCCCCCCCCCCCCCCCCCCCCCCCCCCCCCCCCCCACACACACACACACACATTCTTAATCTCGGGGGAGACCGAGGTCTTACCGCCCAGAACCGCCGCATTGCGGTGACACCGATGTACGGATTGGTTGCCACCACACTACGCCGATTCTGCCTGCTCAACAACATCAAATCAGGCCAACCCATATCACAAGTAAAGAGAAGTATAAAGCGCAGCACAAGTCCACAAAATCACATCAATACTAATCAATAATAGATTGCCCACAATGAGATATACAAAAGTATAAGTGATAAAAGAAGGGCCACGACCCTTTACATCATGTCCTCACTACAAAGTCACTCATGAAAGAAATCTCTCTAAGCTGTAACTGCTGCAAGCCCTGCTGCTGCTACTCTTCGGGGTCGGGTCTCCTCCTTGGACACTACCCTCCAATGGTGCTGGTCATCAGGCGTTGTAGTCGTATCTGCTCCTGATCTTCTGCAGGCTTTTCCTAAAATGATATGGTCACCACCGACCGTTAGTCATAAAGACTAAGCGGATTCCTCAATTCCCCTCCTCCCGCGACTCCTAAGGACCGGGCGGGGAGGAGGAAGAAGGAGGGACATCAAAAGATGAAGCATAATCAAGCAGGTGACATGGACCTATCTAAAAGTTATTGTACATGTATAAGTATAATAGGGCCTACATTATCGTTGGGGAGAAACATTACACGACTAGGTAGGTTTACTTAATAACAAGGGTTGGTACAGTAGTACTTACCTACTTGTAGTACTATAAGCAGTAGGTATACATATCCACAGTAAGTAACAGAAGTACTAAAGGTAAGTATGCACCAGTAATGAAGTGTACACATCTATTATCACAGAGAAACTAACCTTAACTTATAAAAGTGTCCATACAAATTTATAAGTTAAGGGATCGTTTTGCAGAGTTCCCATTGTATTAGCTATCCCATACTAGTTTATACGATGGGGTGTCAGTTTAAATGCAAGTTATAAAAGTAACTAAGGAGCTAGCTTTGTCACAAGGAATTGAACCTTAACTTATATGAATGTCTCTAGTAGACATGTAAGTTAAGGGGTCCGCCTCAACGTCCTGATCATATGAAAAACACCATAAATAATTCATATGATAGAGGGTATGATATGCTCAAACATATGCTTGATATGCCATGATTATGCAGTCATGCAAGTGCAACACACGCACACGACTCTGTACGTGCAGACATTTAGTTCTCACTTTTCGGAGGTAACTAACCTCTCGGGCACCTCCCGTCGTGGTCAAACGGTGGCAGAGGAGCGGGCGTCTCCTCACCTAGGTGGGTATGACACACTACCAAACCTAGGCCCTAACGTATGTTGTGATACTGGTACCCGGTACTCACGAGCTCCTGCGTACTCTTGCTGGATCTGAAGAAATCAAACATTTATTTGGCCAGGCCGGGTTTAGGGAATTCGTCCCGTCGGACGCGCAGTAAAATAACCCAGCCCCTTTAAAAACCTCTAGCACTGCCGATTCAACGAACTACTGTCGGTGTGACGACTAAGCCAGAACTGAAGACCCACCACATCTTATGCACATGCAAATAAGTATTATCTCTTACCACCGAGCCTCCAGCTCGCAATTCTAAACCAACATTTATAAAAAACGAGTCAACCGCTCGCAGGACTACCCTAGTACTTCCTTATATCTCGAGCCTACCTCTCGCAGGACTACCCTAGTCCTTCCTTATATCTCGAGCCCCCCTCTCGCCCCCGCCTCAGCAGGGGGCGAGAGGAGGGGCGGCCAGCCCCCCTCTCACCCCCATCCCCAGCAGGGGGGGCGAGAGGAGGAGGGGCGGCCAGCCCCCCTCTCGCCCCCGTCCCCAGCAGGGGGTGAGATGGGGAGGGGCGCCAACCCTCCTCTCACCCCCGCCCCAGCAGGGGGGTGAGAGGAGGAGGGGCGGCCAGCCCCCCTCTCGCCCCCGTCCCAGCAGGGGGGCGAGATGGGGAGGGGCGGCCAGCCCTCCTCTCGCCCCCGCCCCAGCAGGGGGCGAGAGGAGATGGTGGCCTGCCCCCTCTCTCCCCAACTCCAGTAAGGGTGGCCTGCCCCCTCTCGCCCAGCCCCGAGGAGAGGGGGCGGTCTGCGTTTAGCGCCTCTGAATGGCGGGATTTGGCTATTGGCAGGCCAAACTTGGGGGCATTTTCGTAATCTCATAGGCCAAAATGTGGTTATTGGCAGACCAAGTCCAGAAAACTATAAATAGGACCAATGGGGCACCATTTGGAGGGATCTATCTTTTGACAACTCTCTCCACAAGTCTCTTTAGTGGGTGAAGAGAGCCTCCAAAGGTGCCCAAGCTTAGCATTGGCTTGGGAGGGGAAGCGCTCTAAGATCTTCCGGGTGTGTGGTAGGACCTCCTCGCTAAGCCCTTGGTCTTGTTCCTAGTTCCTTAGCCCCTTAGCCTAGAACTCTCCCTTGGGAGAAGTAAGTGTGAGGTCACCCCCCAACTTGTTGAGGGCCCGAACTCCACAAGAGACCAAGTTATTGGTTTCAACAGTACTGGGATGACATCCCAAACTCCCTGCTTCCCAGGGCACTTAGTTTTAGTTGGTGTCTACCCTTCTTTCGGTCCCTCACACTCTTGTGTCGCTTTAGTTACCTAGGTGACTTAAACCATTCCTAGGAGGGAAAGGGGGTGGTCTTTTGATCACCCCTACCCCTCACCATGTGACCAAGTGCTAGCTCACTTGACATCACCTCTAACTCTCAGCCCTTTATTCTTCCGGGCTCTAGCTTAGGTCCTATGTACTCTACTCCTTTTTGGCTATAAGCAAACCACCGATTAACCTTACTTAGACTCATGGCCCATCAAGGGATTCCTATGAGACTTCCTTCTCAAATACATCCCAATGTGTTTCCCAATTTCTATATGCCCTAGGGAAACTATATTAATGGGGTCCTGGTGTATCTTGCCCCTGTGCCCTTAGGGTATACTTCACTCCCTAAGGCATTTTCTCCCTTCTCCTTAGGGAGGGTGGTTGCATGGGTTAGAATGTTTCTAAATTTTTATCTGAGCACTATATGGCCTATCTAAGGTCAATTCCAGCTAGTGCACTTTTTCCTTAATTTGTGAAGGCCATAATTAATTTTTCTTAACCATGGGACTTGGGACTTTTCCAAGGGTCCTCATGATCCTGTTATCCTATGGTTCTAAAACTTTTTCAATGTCATGGCTATGTTCAGAAAGTGCCTCTGTCCAAATTCCACCTCTTTATAAATTAATTCACTATTTAAATAATTTTTCTCAAGAAAATGTCCAATCATGAATTTAATAGCTAAAAATTATAAGATCAACTTTAATAAATCCCCGAAAATTTCCAGAGGTGTACTATTGTCTAAAGAACATAATTACAGAGGTTTATCTATATGGTTAAGTATAAATTTCTTCCAAGTCATGCAAAATACTAATAAGGTGTTATAAGCACTTTATGAATAAACTACCAGAAATATTCATCCATGTGGTTTGAAATTTATGCTACTGGTTTATCATGAATAAAACCACTAAGTCCAGAAATTCATAGTTTTCTATTACAATTTATATCAAAAAATAAATTAAATACCCATAAGTGAATTTCCATGGTTTGTGAAAGAAGTATCAAAATTTATGATCAAAATGATTTGAGATTTATATCACTGATTAATCGAGCCATAAAATTAACAACTCCAGAAGATCAAATGATTCTACAACAGTTTACTTCACTAAGTTCTTAAATGCCCAAAATGGGTTCTTTCCACGGTTTGTGAAGGGTCTACCAAAAATGTCATGGAATTGATTCCCTAAATATATCCTGATATAATAGGGCTATATCTAGCAATTAGGAATTTTCCTAGATGCTTTGACCCTAATTATTTTATTTATTTAAGGGTGTGACAAAATGAAATTAATAAAATAATTATAACAAAATAATTCCAAATTGTCCAAATTTAAGGGGTGATATTGCATGGACCTCTAGCATGCATGGCCAAGTTTCAGGAGCATACAAGATGATCTCCACCCTCAATTTCATCAAAAACTTCAAAAGCCCAAAATGACTATTAGCACCCCAATTTCACTCTTAAGTCCTATATTTCAAATTGAAGCTCAGAGAAATCCACTCATGCACATGAGTTGAAATTTTAACCAGAACCTCCCTAAGCTATAAAGAGTCCATCACCCCAATTTTGGGGTGATTTGGATCAATTAAATCACTTAAATTAATCATTTGGTGAAAATCATATTTTGCTAAAAACCATGGAACATGTGCTCCCAACAATCTAGGTTTTTGGCAGCACCATGGTGGGATCATGAAATCATCATGCTCCAATTTTCAGAGCACTTGGATGTATATAACGACCAAAATAATTTTTCTAAGATCCAAGCTACAAAAATACACCAATTATTCTAAAATAGATTCAAGGGGGCTACAAAGCTCAAAATAGCTCAAAATAAATTTCCTGAGTTGGTTAGGGTCTAATCACACATGTTTCATGTTGATGACATCTCCATAAACTTAATCAGTATTTTTATAAAAATTCCCACAGCTTGCATGCAATAGGAGTATTTATGGTCTACACTAGAAAAACCATATAATGAGTTGTAGAACTCCAAATTGAGCAAAGTCAATTTCTATGAGCACCTTGGGTTCTTAGCTACAACATTCATGTTGGACAGTACCCCTGATTCAAAGCCTATAGTTTTCCAAATTTATTTTAGGGTCGCAGCCCTATATTAGTCTAACATTTATAATTCACAAGCAAATTCATACAGGCTACTATGTTGCTCCAAAAATCACAAAATTTTTACTGTAGATAGCTGGGAGCATGGGCTACAACTTTTGTATTCAAAGTTTTCCCTAAGGGTCAACACAAAATTTTCTATAATTTTATAAGCTTAGGCAGCGATTCATTCCAACTAAAATAAATTCAATTAATAAATTATTTGCTAAAGAAGAAATCAGACGATCCTCCTGATTTCGTCTTCGTCAAGGCGCCAAGGGCTGAGATTTCTCGCGTCTGGGCAATTTTGCGGGCCGTTTTCTGGCGGCTCCAGGGGGTTTCCGACGAGACCCTTCCGCCACCACCACCAGTCGACATAGGGCTTTCGACTAGTGGTGGCTGTTTGGCCTTAGGTGGCTGGAGCAACCCTCCGGCACCCTTCATTTTTCGTCCAAATCTTGAGAAATCAAGATCGGGAAAATGCCAAGGTAGGCATGGAATCAAAAGGAGAAAGATGCAAACTTCTAACACGAAGGGAGGGGAAGAGGAGTCCGGCCTTAGGGGTTGATTGGAGGTTGGTTCTTGAGTTGCCATGGCCGAATTTCCAAGCTCCAAGCCCATGCTCCATTTCTCTCCTCAGTGCTCGAATCCAGCAATTTACCTAGGGGTTCTCTTCATCTCATCTCTCTGAAGGTAATGAGGGGTTCTAGAGGGAGAGGGGGAGCTTTAATGCATGTTCCCCATTGAAGGGGGCCGGTCATGGGTGGCACCTCCCATGGCAACCAATGAGGTTGCATGCACAGCCTTGGGAAGGCAGGGGGCTGCAGGAATTCAATTCCTGAGCTCAATTAAGAGCTTGAGAAGGCCAATTTGTGACACATGGAGGTGAATTCATGCACCCAAGCTTTGTCCTATTCAAAAATTAGGGAATTTCCATTTTTACCCCTCTTGCATGGCATCTCCATCCAATTTCAGAGGGCAACCCAGGTCATTTGACACATGGGTTGTAGGATGGGTCTTGGTTCAAGGTCTTAGCACAATTGGATTGAGTTTAATTTAACTTTGAGCCCAATTTAGGCTTATTTGACCAAGTGTTGACTTGGTCAAAATTGGGTCAACTGAAGACCATATGATTGGGCTTTTGGGTCCATTGGGTCTCTCTTGGGATTAGGGACTTATTGGCATGATCAATTTGAGTTGATGAATCCAAATTGAGGTGAATTGACCTAGATCACCAAAATTGTTATTTACAGACCAAAGCCCTTTCACCTAGTTTTGAGCTCTGAAGGTGACTCTGGGTTACATTAGGACCTTGTCCATGACAAAACTCACCTAGGGGGGTCTAGTAGCTCCTGGGATGTTACACGGCGCACGCGGGGGAGCGGCGCGCGTAGGGGCGCGCAAGGAAGAGAAATGGTGGAGAGAGAATCATAGGAGGAGAGAAAAAATCCGTAGGATGATTTTCCGAGCCGAGAAGAGAGAGAGAGATCCCAGATAAAGTGGAATGAGGGACTATTTATAGATTCCAAGAGGGTCAACCCGGTAATTTCCCCGATAACTGCCGGGCGGACGAATAGGAACGCTCCGTTTAGACAACGCAGATCACCAATTTTACGAAAATGACGAGATCGCCCCTGGGCGGTTACGGGTTCAATGGAAAAGCAACCACCGCTCATGCGAGAGGAGGATCGGCCGGCGGGGCCGGTGGCCGCGATGGAGCGCCACCGGCCAAGGCGGGCGGCCAATTTGGCCGCCCGACCTTGGAGAAGGGAAGGCCGCCCCTTATCAGGGGCGGCGGCCAAGGATGGGCAGCCGGACGGCCGCCCGTCTTATGCGACGAGGAGGCCTCCCCTGCTAGGGGCGGCAGCCGGGGACGGGCCGCCGAATGGCCGTCCGTCTACAGCGACGGGGAGGCTGCCTCTGACAGGGGCGGCGACCGAGGACGGGCGACAGAATGGCCCCCCGTCTATGGCGACGGGGAGGTCGCCCTTAACAGGGGAGGCGGTTGAGGACGGGCGACCGAATGGCCGCCCGTCTATGGCGACATATTTAAATGCAGTTTTGGCATCAACTATGGTGGACCTGTTGACCACAACAATGATGGTTCCTTTCCTGGCCATTTTAAAAGCAGTGTTGGCATAATGCTAGAATGAACAGGGAGCGGAGAGAATGAAATTAATGTTTAGCTCAAAGATGCGGGCTTGGGGGTATTCACTCTCTGCCTTGAATTCTTCATCACACTAATTGCTTCACACCATTCTTCCTCCTCATGCCCTCTGCATCATAAGCAAGCTCTCCTTCAATTCAAAGCCATGCTTACCGCATATCCGGCAAATTCATTCGATGAGTTGACCTCATGGATCAATTCTTCGAGCATCTATTGCTGCACTTGGGAGCGTGTAAGCTGCAGTATATGGTTTCCTTTGAAGCCTGTTACATATAGAGAGTCTTCTTGTTCTTAACATTTCAGAGAACTTTAATATATATATGGATCCATTCCGTCTCAAATTTTCAGTACGAAAAACCTTCACTACCTCAACTTGCGGCTCAATTCTCTCATTGGGAATTTGAGTGGGAATATCGGTAATCTTTCAAATTTGGAGTACCTCAACTTGGGATTCAATTATCTATCTAGAAATATTCCACCAGAGAATGGAAAATTGTCAAAGTTGCAGTCATTATATCTTTCTGGTAACAAATTCGATGGAGGAATTTCAATGTCCATTTTTGAATTGATCGAGCTTCAACAGCATATTTAAGGTCTGATCATCTATCTGGAATTATTCCACCTGAGATTGGAAAGCTATCCAAGTTGCAAGTGTTAGTTCTTAGCCAAAATAATTTTGATGGAGGAATCCCGATATCCATTTCAGAATTGAGCAATCTTCAAATTCTAGATTTAAGCTTTAATTTTTTATCTGGAAGCATTCCATATTTCAGAAAAGTTGAGGTAGACAAGCTTGTGGAACTTGATCTCAACAACAACAACTTCTCTGCTGAAATTCCATCATGGTTATTCGATCTTAGGAATTTGAATTTACTCAATTTTAGCCAAAACAATCTTTTATGGAACAACATTGCTGAAATATATCCCAAATTCAATATAAGTTACCTGGGTCTTAGTTCCTGCAATATTTTAGGAAAAATACCAAGTTGGCTCTCACAACAGAAAAACCTCAACTCGCTAGATTTGTCCAACAACAAGCTCTCGGGAGGCATCCCGCCCTGATTTTGTGAGCTACGTCTTTTCGACATTAACATGGGGTCTAACAATCTTACATGGTCACTTCCTTCATGCTTGTTTGATGGCTTCGTGCAACGCATTGATTTGTCCAATAATAGTCGCATTGGTGAGCTTACAAGTAAAGTTGGCAATATAAGTCTTTACATTTTGGACTTATCACACAACAAGCTTTTTGGTGAAATATTTTCCAAATTTGATTACGAATCAAGTGCTCTATTTATCGACCTATCCTTCAAATATTTCTCTGGTGAGCTTCCATTAAACTTCGGTGTCGACATGCAAGTGTTAGTACTAAATGCAATGCTTTCTCAAGTAAATTGTTAATGAACTTTAGTTTAATGTCATATATAAGATTCCTTTATCTTCATGGCAATATGATAGCCAGTGAAATACCATATTCCCTTGGAAGCATGAAATCCCTCAACATTCTGAGCTTAAGAAACAATCTTATTCATGGACTAATCCAAGATTCTCTTGCAAACCAAACTACTTTGAGTATCATTGATCTATCAAATAATAAGCTCAGTGGAAATATTCCTCCATTTATTACAAACCTAACTACTTTGAGTATCATTGATCTATCAAGTAATAAGCTCAGTGGAAATATTTCTCCATTTTTTACAAATCCATGGCTACTGCCTGAATTTTATATTTATTATTCTGTGGGAAGTACATATGATATAGAAAGGATAATCTTAAATTGGAAGGGCTTTCAACAAGATCTGAATGAAATTACCATAATTACGTGGTATTCCATCATTGATTTGTCAAACAATGAATTATCAGGTGCAATACCAAAACATTTAGGTGAACTTGAAGGCCTCAAATCTCTTAATTTATCTTATAACCATATCAGTGGAGCTATTCCAGCCAGTATTGGGCAGTTAGAGAGCCTAGAAAGCATGGACTTGTCACATAACAAGCTTTCAGGAAAGATCCCAAATTCGTTTGAGAAACTTCACGATCTTATCAAAGTAGATCTGAGTAACAACATGCTCACTGGTAAGATACTAGAGAAAGGGCAGATGTCTTCAATGGATGACCTAAGCAGCTACACAAATAACAATGAATTGTGTGGAATTCAGATCAATGTACAATGTGTTTCAGGATCAACACCAACTGGAGTTTTACCAAGACATGCTGATGAGGAGGGGAAGGGAGGGATACAATTAATATGGGAGGCAGTGTGTTTGGGCTATGTTTTTGGACTTGCTTGGGCTCTTTGGTTGGCCTACTTTTGTGGGATTGTAGGCTCAAACTTACTAAATAATGTCTTCTATCGCATGAGGAATCGGCGGACCAACCTTATCGCATGAGGAATCGGCGGACCAACCTTTAAGAATGATATATATATATAATTTCATGTTATTTTTTCGTAATTGAGAAGTTTATTTATATGATAAAAAAATCTTATATTAAATTACTCATTAATATGAGTTCTTCAAATGATAATGATAAATACATATTTACTTTTCTTCTGTGCAAGACAGTTTTTTTGGTCATGCCAATCCATTGCAAATAAACATACTCCAGCCTATCATTTAGTTTCTTTAACTTAAAAATTATATACATTTTTAAATAATGTAATTTACCTTCAAAAATATTATTTTACTCATTATATTTACACAATTATTGAATTACTTCATAAATGATACATGTATTATGCGTGCTAAATATGCTAACAATGCACATGTCATGGCAAGTGATTAAATAAGTGAGAGGAGTGCTAACCTCTATAATTAATTAAATTATGAATAATTAATTATTTTCTTTCTCGCAAATGAAAATAATATCAAATTGGTGAGTTTGTTAATTTTAAAATTAAACATTTGAAAGCATGCAATTGGTTATTTTGTACTCAAACCAAATAAATTTATTAAAATAAACCTATTTCCTAAATAAACTATTGCTTATTGAATTTGGGGTAACAATCCAAATTCAGGGGCATTTACCGGGACCTCCCCCTCTAAGTTTGCAAAATTAAAGATTGCACCCTTCTAATTATTGAAATTACAAAAACCTCCCCTGAATGTTATAAAACATAACATTTATCATCCCTGAAGTTCACATTTCATAACATTCATGCACAAAAATACTCTCTTCGGAGTACATTTTAAGGGGGTGTATTTTATGCATGGATGTTATGAAATATGAACTTTAGGGGAGGTAAATGTTATGTTTTATAACATTCAGGGGAGGTTTTTTGTAATTTCAATATTAAGAGGGGTGCAATCTGTAATTATGCTATCTTCCAGAGAAAATTTTGGTAATTATTATTCGTATTATATTATAAAAATGTATGCTTTCATTTCCTTTCAATGGTATTTGTTAAAGCCCAAAGATTTACTTGTATATATGCATGTGTATTTGATCGCAAAATAAAAGAATTCTGTCTCAACATAGTATTAGAGTATGCCAAATATTTTTTTGTGCTAGTTACTACTCTTGTGTGACCTAGTCCACATGACTGTTTGCGTATGCGCAAGCTCGAGCACTCGTCGAGATCTTCCACCATACTGCCTACCCCTACGAGATCGTGCCCGCATCTACCTTACTGCCTTACTTATGATCCCTCATGCAAGCTCCCACACTCGATCACATCATAGTAGAGCTCTTGTACCTCACTCGTGAACTCCTACAATGGCGCATATTGTTCTCATAATCGTCCCTGCAGCATCAGCTATCAACAATCTTTCGAGGTTTAGTCTACCTGATTGCGGCTAGGATCAACGGGCTTGGTATCTGCATGTTTGTTCATGTTCCTGCACTCATGATACCAGGATTTGTGAGCTCAGGTCGTCGCAAGCAGAAGTCCTCGCCGCGGCGTTCGGGGGGCTTCGTCGGCGCTCGGGAGTGGGGCTTCGTCGGCGCTCGACACGGGTAGCTAGGTCATGGATTTTGCGAAAGAGGAGAGTCGTTCGGCACGGACTCAGCTGTTGCGGCGCGAGAAGGTCCAGAGGGAGTCGGGATTTGGGAGAGGGGGAGGCGGAGGAAGCTGGCGATTAGAAAATGTTAGGTTTAGGAATACGGTCGGGATTTTGGAATGGGAGAGGTGTTAAGAAAATTTAAGTTTATATTTGGTAATAATTAATCATTTTAGTAATTTAGGAGGAAAGTTTTTTTTGTTTTGGTGGGAAGATATTTTTATTTGAGGGGGATTAAATTAGTGACTAATTACTTTAGTCACAAATTAAAATATTTAGTGACGATAATATTATCTGGTCACTAATAATTAGTAATTTGTGATGAATTTTTTTTTTGGTTGCTAATTAAAATATATTTAGTGACTAAATTTTACATATGGTCACAAATTAATACCTCTTAAAAATTTAGTGACCAAATATAAGATTAGTCACAAAAAGTAAACTATTAGTGACCAAAAAAATTTCGTCACAAGTTTTTTGTCACTAAAAGCCAGTTTTCTTGTAATGCCTGCACTCACGAGTCCATGTTTTTGCACTAGCGATTTCTTGTTTCTGCACTAGCGAACCCGCAGGATTGTGTACGTCCTCCTCTGATCAGTGATCTCTTGCACTCACGAGCCCTCTGCATCTTTTGCATTGACATTCAAAGCAATTGAGATCGCGAGTTCTTATATACCTCACTCGCGAGCTTTGGTTCTCACGATTGCCTCTGTTTTCGCAGCCTAAGTTTTGAGCGTAAAAGCAACAACCTAACTTGATGGCAACATCATTATCTTCCCCAGACCACCTTCGTTTGTCACTCCATGTCACATAAATTAAATTGTACGAGACAAATTTCTTTGTCTACTCACGAACATTTAGGATTTATGGACCTCCCGGGAATGCCTCTGTCTTCTCCTTGTGGCACCTCCGGTTCCACCCGTGTGCGGTGCAATTAAAAATTGGGAAAAAGAAATTGGCCCAAAAAAATGTCATCGTTATCGGATGACTTCTTACAATGTTTACCCTTCCATAGACAATACTCTGGTGTGTCTAGAAATTGTGAAGGAAATACGGGATCACCTTGCGTATTCACCAAACACATGGTTTGGCTAATAACACTAAGTATTCAGTTCACTCTGGCATCACGAAGATGTATACGAACCTGCAAAGGACGTTGTACTAGACAGGAATGAAGCGGGATGTCATGAGGTTCGTGAGTCACTATGGGGCATGCCAAATGATGAAGGCTGAGCGCAGGAATCCGGGAGGGATTTTGCAACCTCTATCGGTGCCTGAATACTTTGTCCACGGATTACCTCACTCCTGGGCAGATAATGATCCTGTGTGGGTGATTGTGATTGACTCACAAAGGTCACCAAATTTATATCAGTAAATAAGGAGAAGAATGATGATCCATTTTGCCTCAATTGTCCACTACAACAAGATCCTTCCCTCCCATTCAGTTCTCAACTCCTCATGATTACTTGCTCATCTAAGAACCAACCAGACATCACTTAAACCCTGTAAAAGACCAAATCAGCTCCAGAAAATATCCCCAAATCAGTTATATTCAGGGCTCAATGAGTCCTGTTGGATCTCCGGAGAATCCCGTCGACCTCCGTTCAATCTCCACAGGATCCCGTGGACCAACATGCTCGAAACATCTTCGCCATGTCACATACAACCTCCACCAAATCTGGGCTCAACATTGTTTAGGATTTTGGAATGAGATGGCTAACTCTATATTCTAGTTGGTCCTAACAATTCCAGTTTGATTACTTTTCTTATAATCCTACAGACTGATCATGCGAAATGGCTCTCGATTTTGTAGGACGGGCATCCAGGTCCAAGATTGAACTCAAACTGACTGATTGTCGGAGCTTGATATGCCAAAAAAAGTTTGAAATCAGTGTTCCATCACCCAAATGACTACTCTCAATCGAAGAATTTGACGAAGTTATTGAAACTTAAGACAATTAACAATTGAAATCAAAAACTTGAAATAGCACTTTAGCTTAATAATCATCTTCGAGCAGACAGCAGATCAACAGCAGGTCCACAAAACCAAAACCATAAATTTTATTTCATTTACAATCCAGGCTTAGGAAGAGATACAGATGCAAAATAAAGAAGATGGTTAGTAGCATCCAGCCTCAGATTAGGTTATAATGCCAAACCACAAGGCCAAACAAGAGTGCTTAAGTTAAAATCCGCACCGATACGACTTTATACGGCCAACAAAGATCCCGACGTTAGAGTCGATCCCCAAAACGGGAGCGAGCGGCGAGATCGAAGCGAAGTTTATGATATCCTTCGCCGCCTCGGTGTAGTGGAACTCGATCTGGAGGCGGTGATGAAGAGACGTGGAGGCCATGATCCCTTTCTTGATGTCGGCATGGAGTTCCCTGATAGGAATTGCAGCAAGGAAGCTCTTTATGTACTCCTTGCATGATTCCTTCCCCCTACATCCTTGCCATGCCTGCTCTCTTTTTCTCCTTCTTCCTTGCCACCGGGACCGGACGCCTTTGCCTTAACCGCTCTCTTCTCTTTCCGATCCGAAACTCTGTCAATTTTCGTGCCATCGTCAAACTTCAATATGTAAGCCTGGTCGCAGCCCTCGTAGAGCCTCTCTCTGAGCGTGTCGATGATGTAATACGCATCTCGCTCAACCTTTAGGACGAAAAAGTGATCATTCCAGCTTACTATATACAGGCAACCCGTCCCCGCCCAGGCTATCTCATCCGCACAAGCCGCAGAGATCGCAAGAAGGCAGGCTGACGATTAAGAAGGCTGAGACCGCTCAGACTGCAGAGAAAAAAAGGAAGAGGAGAGCGGGCTGTAAGAGAGGAACCGACGATTAGGCGAGCAGACGAGCTGGCGCCGAAACAAAAAGTTCACAACCGAATGATCGGTGTTATCTCTCATACCGTGTGAGAACTTAGAAATATCTTAACCGCAAAGGTACGACCTCCTTTATATAGAATGAAGGAGGTGAGAGAGATTATAAATTGGAGATGTGAGACTAATATTATACAAAACTACAATGGCGAGAAGGGCGATCAGGGCGGTCACAGATGTCCTGACCGCAGATGATGTGTGGTTAGACAAGCTAACCGCCCACAACACATCACACCTGAGTAGGTACTAAGAATGGATCTGCCGATCTTCATCAACACAATATGCGGTTAGACATGGCTAACTGAACAGACTGCAAGGTGCGATTAGATAAAGCTAATTGCACTAACCGCAAGACGCGGTCACAGGTTTTAACCGCGTGATCACATTTATATTCTAACATCCACGTAAAACGACTTATTGTTCTATTGTTAGTTTTTTCTTTAACTGTTTGCGCGCTTGACTCACTCTCGAGCTAGGACGATCTGATTCGATTTATCCGTGAGAGCACTTAGCGATACGCAAAAAAGTTCTATTTACCAAATGATGTAGAGCTTAAACACTATAAACACTCCATGAAATGATAATGAAATTATAAAATAAAATTCTAAGAGCGCATGATTCTCAATTAGCATCATCAAAGTAATCTCAGTTTTTTATAATAAATATGATTGAACTACTCCCATAATTGAATATTGAATAATTCGAAAAATTATAATAAAACACATAGAAAATGAAAGCATGTTTAAATTAAAGATTAATTGATGACTTGCAATGTCAAAGTAGTCTTGACTCCAAGTCTTCTATAAAATCAGCTTGCAATTTATTTACATATTTTCAGACCATGGTAGTAGCTCAAATATATAATAATAAAAACATATTGATGTGCCATGACTCTTCCTCCGAGGTCTATCCTCCGAGGTCTATCCTCCTCTGACCAAGGTTCATGCTCACCACATCAAGATGTTGGAGCCAGGAACCTTACTCATACTGTTCAAACCGAAGGGATGACGGGAGTGAGAAGGTTACTAGCCTTGATATTAGCAAGCACAAGCAGAATGGTAAACGATTCTTAGAAACAAATATTTTTTTTCCAATTAATGTACAATTCAGTATTATGCCCGGTGTTTGATTTAGAGTTTGCAAATCTAGAATAGTTTACAAATGATGTCTATGTGAAGATAAATTTTTGTTTTAGATTAAAATATTATCAGAGAAGATCACCACAAAATGTTGAGAAAGGGACTTCTTTAAAGATTGATAGCCAAATGACTGTTAGGATGGGGAATGACCCCCACGGGCGCAACTGCAAATAGAGTTGAAGAAGAACACAGACAAAAGTTTGCGATCCCACCGATAACATTCACAACCACGCAGTTTATATCATAATAAAATGCAATGCAAATACAGCATGGATGCACTGATCACGCGCAATCCGCGGAAGAATAAAAAATCTGGACAGCAATCCGCCTAGCAGACGCACAACATTCGCTGGGAACTTTCGTCGTTGGACGACAACCAAATCACCGACCACCACCACCGGAGGAGCCCAAGCCAGATCGGCTCACCCACTGCAGCCTTGCCGCTCCAAGAGAAGCTCGATGCTGCTGATAATGCATCATTTCTAGTTATTTTATATAATATTTTATTAATAATTAATTTATTTTTATTTAGTTTTAATTTAATTTATCACTAATTTACATTATTTTTGTATTTTCAGGTAATTTGGGCTGCCAATAGCAATTTCAAGCTCATAGAAGTAATCGGGAGAATATTTGGAGCATTTATGCCGAAATCGCAAAGTGCACGCCCTTGGTCACGAGCGTGACCAATGGCGTGACTCCAAGTCACGGCCGTGAACCAGCCCAGCCGCCTTCCAGCTGCCAGAACTCGTTGCCACGTCGGATTAAAATTACACGCCCTCTGTCACGGGCGTGACAGAGGGCGTGACCTCATGGTCAAGGGCGTGACTCACCCGTCAAAGCTTTCAATGCATGCAGTTCAGCTCGCACCGTTTCCAGCCTACACGCCCTCAGTCACGGGCGTGACCGAGGTCGTGACTCCTCCTGCAACCGCCAGATTAACTCCAGATCGCGACGTTTCCCGCCGTTTCCAGACCCGGTCAAGACACGCCCTAGGTCACGGGCGTGACCTGGGCCGTGACCCGCCATGCAATTGATTTCTAACGGTGTCTCTTCCCCAACGTTCCCGGGCTTTCAAGATAGCAATTACGCAGCTTACACACCATTGGTCACGGGCGTGACCAAGGGAGTGACTCTCCGATTTTTCACCTATAAAAGGCAGCAATCTTCAGAAGTATAGGAGTTCGATTTTGGAGTTCATTTCCAGCTTTTGTTTACTATTTTAGTTTACTATTTTCACCGGGTAGACCTCGAAAAATCTAAGACTAATAAAATCAAAAAAATCAAGAAAATTATCTCTTTTTATTTATTATTTCTCTTTTTCTTAATTCCTACGTTTTTCTTTTTCTTTTTGGTGTATGACCCGAAGAAATCCGTCAGATCTTCTTGAATTGGTTCCGGAAATCGAGCAAGCCATTCGGCGACGCTTAAGATTTCAAAGGCCAAATTCTCAAGATCTGATTGAGAAATCTGTAGGCGACACTTCTTTTCCGAATACTTTTTCTTCTTCTACTACTTCTTCTCCCTCCTCCTCTTCTTCTTCTAATATAGGTTATCCAAATCCGGAACCGGCCGCGCAACGGACTATGTCATATTATGCCCGACCTAACCTGGACGATGCCCCTTCTAGTATTGTTCGACCTGCTATTGCGAACAATAATTTTGAGTTGAAGTCGAGCATCATTCAAATGGTACAACAATATGTACAATTTGATGGGCTTCAAGACGAGGATCCCAACGCGCATATTTTTAGTTTTCTAGAAATATGCGATACTTTCAAAATTAATGGGGTATCCGATGACGCAATAAGGCTTCAGCTTTTTTCCTTTCACTCTGTGCAATAAGACTAAGCAGTGGCTAAATTCTATTCCAAGAGGATCTATCACCACATGAGCTCAAATGACGGAACAATTTCTTACGAAATATTTCTCGCCCGCTAAATCGGCTCAATTGCGTAAGGATATTATTTCCTTCTCCCAAGTTGAATCGGAAACACTTTATTATACTTGGGAGCGCTTTAAGGAATATTTGCGTCGATGCCCCCATCATGCAATCCCTGATTGGTTCAGATCCAAACTCTTTATAATGGCCTTAATCTCCAAACGCGTCAAATGATTTGACGCCGCCGCCGGTGGTACCTTAAATAATAAAACACCGGCGGGCGTGCAAGAACTTTTAGAGGGGTTGGCTATGAACACTTATCAATGAAGTACACCCCGGTCTCGCCCTAATAAACCGGCCGGGATGTATGAAATTGATTATATTTCTAATTTGTCTCTACATGTTGAGCTCCTAAATAAGAAAATAGAAGGGATGACTGCTCCCTCTTCTACACTTACCTGGGAGCCTAATCAAAATGTGGCGGAACATGTGGATTACATGGGTAATCCAAACCGGCCGCCCTTCAATCCGGGCAACAATCACTACGGCAACACATATCACCCGGGTTGGAGGAACCACCCCAATTTATCTTGGGGAAATCAAGGTAATACGGGTAATGCTCCCCTTGCTCCTCCAAATTCTTCTCTTCCACCGCAAGCCCCAAAACCGCCTTCTCTCGAGGAGGTTGTTAATAAATATATTTTTAAAAATGATGTGGATGTCCGCAATTTACAAGGGTCCTTGCGGAATTTGGAGAATCAAGTGGGGCAACTTTTAAAAATGGTTGTCGATCAACCTAAAAGGACACCGCCGACAACTTCAAATGTCTTGGCGGTAACCTTTGCGGGTGATTCGGACATCGATCTTGGAGAGGAAATTTCACTTACCACACCATCTCTTCCTCTTCAAGAGTTTCAGCCATGTATTCCTTATCCCGCTCGTTTAATCGAGCGGTCTAATAATATCAATTCTAATTTTAATATTTCATGCACTATATGCACTAATCATTGTCCAAACTCTTTCGCCGATCTTGGCACTAGCGTTAATATTATTCCCTATAGTTTAGCCCAAAAATTAAACTTAGGAGAACCTACCCCCACCGACATTAAATTACAATTAGCTGATCGCTCCATAAAAACTCCTTTTGGGGTAATTCTGGATGTGCCAGTTGAGGTTGGCGAGTCTACTTTACCGGTAAACTTCGTTATCCTTGATATGGAAGAAGACGATGGGATCCCTCTAATCCTTGGTCGTCCCTTCTTGGCCACTACGCGAGCGATATTTCATGTTTGTGAAGGAACTCTTCTCCTCCGTATGGGGTATGAGAATATTTTAATTCAAGCAACTAATTTGCCAACCTTACATCTTTCAAAGCCTTTATCATCATTTGATGATAAATTTAGAACAAGGTAATCCGCCACGCAACTATGGTCGAGCTCAACGACCGTAACCAAAGAGTTCTTGGGAGGCAACCCATGTTTTTATTTTTCATTTTTCTTTCGTTTAAAAAAAACTTAAAAAAAGGAAGTTTTTATTTAAATATTTTTATTTTTCAAAAAAATCATTTAAAACAAAAAAAAATTGTTATTGTTTTTATCATTTTTACTAAAAGTTCTGCAGGTTTGGAGGAGATTTGCGAGATAACGATCGTTCGCCTGTACGCATGAAACTCCGCTCTCCAAGTGAGTATTTTATTATTAGTATTTTTCTTTTTATTTTACTGTCTTGTTTTTATTTTTGTTTTCTTTTCAAAAACAAAAAGATAAAAAATTTATATAACAAAACAACAACAAGAAAAAAAATCTGAAATTTTTGTGTTACACGGCCTAGGTCACGGTCCTGACCTAGGCGTGACACGCTCTGTCGAGATTTTCTATCTCGCTGTATCCGATCACGGGTGCCATTCCGCAGTTCGTGAAAGTCACGGGCGTGACCCACAATGGTCACGGGCATGACTATCACGTTACGCCTTCAAGAATTAGATTTGACGTGAATACACATTGTGCCTTCGAGAATTACTTCTGCGGGAATATATTGTGCCTTCGATAATCATTCCAACGGGAATATATTGTGTCTTCGAGAAATGTTCCTACAGGAATATAGTGGGCTTTCGAGATTTATCCATACGGGAATACATATTGTGCCTTCGAGAATCATTTCTACGGGAATATATTGTGCCTTCGAGAATCATTCCTACGGGAATATATTGTGTCTTCGAGAATTATTCCTACTGGAATATATTGTGCCTTCGATAATCATTCCTACGGGAATATATTGTGTCTTCGAGAAATGTTCTTACGGGAATATAGTGGGACTTCGAGATTTATTCCTACGGGAATATATATTGTGCCTTCGAGAATTATTCTTACGGGAATATAGTGGGCCTTCGAGATTTATTCCTACGGGAATATTAATCATTCCTACGGGAATATATTGTGTCTTCGAGAAATGTTCCTACGGGAATATAGTGGGCCTTCGAGATTTATTCCTACGGGAATACATATTGTGCCTTCGAGAATTATTCTTACGGGAATATAGTGGGCCATCGAGAATTATTCCTACGGGAATATATTGTGCCTTCGAGAATCATTAATCCTACGGGAATATATTGTGTCTTCGAGAATTATTCATACGAGAATATATTGTGCCTTCGTGATTTATTCCTACGGGAATACATATTGTGTCATCGAGAATTATTCTTACGGGAATATAGTGGGACTTCAAGAATTATTCCTACGAGAATATATTGTGCCTTCGAGAATCATTCCTACGGGAATATATTGTGTATTCGAGAATTATTCCTACGGGAATATATTGTGCCTTCGAGAATTATTCCTACGGGAATATATTGTGCCTTCGAGAATTATTCCTACGGGAATATATTGTGTCTTTGGGAATTATTCCTACAGGAATATAGTGTGCCTTCGAGAAATGTTCCTACAGGAATACAGTGGGCCTTCGAGATTTATTCCTACGGGAATACATATTGTGCCTTCGAGAATTATTCTTACGAGAATTTATCGTGCCTTTGGGAGAAAATCGGATGGCTGATGAGTCATACTCTGAGGCAACCCGCACGAAGGACGGTCTGAAAAGACAACCCGTGCGAAACTAATAGAACTACGTGGGTCTGAGACCGTATGCATACTAATGCGGAGTACGTAGGCGACGATCACGGGAAGACTGTCACGACCCAATAATAGTTCAGATATCTCCTCCCTTATAAATGTTATGCTACACTTGATGCTAATAGGGATTGGATTCTATTCGTGGTTCTAATAATTTATCATTAGCACTGGTAATAGGTGCGAGTGGGAGACAACACCCATGTGTGGAGGAAGTCACAGAGCGGGATACTTCAGGTAGAAACTCGTTAAACCGCATCTCCTTTTGTTGTGCCCTACCGCATGGTATATATAATGGCAACGAAGCCTTGATTGGTAGAATTTAACAAGGCGGAGATATTGATATTTAATCATATAGGTCTTGAGTTTGAGGTTTCTGTGATATTTAATCTTTTGCTATAATACTACGTCTTCCGCTAAGTGTTATAATGTGCACTCTTTATTGGTGCCTTCCACTAGAGAACGGCTTCACTACTCTGTGGTGTGTCGTGAGATTCGCTTAACATCATCTCTATGCGTGGCAACGGAGTGTTCAAGGAAAGAGATTGGAGAAGGAAGTACCTTCACCCATCATGGTCGCTTCGACGTCATGCAAAAAAGGGTGGTGTGCGATATGATCCCCCGGTTGGACCGCCGATTTGGGGGGGGGGGGGGGGTCATACAAATGGATCAGAACGCAAACGATCTTTTCGACCAAAAGTGATCACAGAAACAACTCTTTCTCCACCGGTCGTTGTAGCATGGTTCGAGGCGAACCACTGCAGCAGAAGCGGTGGTGGACCTAAAAGGTGAACGTTTACAACAAACTTGGCATATATATGTAGTTATCCACTCGAATTTATCTAATTAAGCGTTAGTAATACAAATTTTAAAAAAACTCATATCGACACTTAAATGTCTTTACCACATCTGATCTCAAACGATGATTTATTTTGTTCCCATAAAACACTCGTTAAACCCTGCAAATGACCACTTCAAATTTTTGAACCCCGAGTTTAAGCCACTTTGTTTTATTGGGATTAAATTCTCGTTTTCAAAATTCCATTTGAGGTAAGCTAATCAAACGGAATTTTGTGTGCAGATTGAGGATTTCATTAATAATTTTGAACCCCGAGTTTAAGCCTATTTGTTTTATTGAGATTAAATTCTCGTTTTTAAAATTCAATTCAAGGTAAACTAATCAAATGAAATTTTGTGTGCAGATCGAGGATTTCATTAATAATTTCAACCCCGGGTTTAAGTCTCTTTGTTTTATTGGGATTAAGTTCTCGTTTTTAAAATTCTATTCGAGGTAAGCTAACCAAATGAAAATTTGTATATAGATTGAGAATTACTTTAACGATTGCAAATATGAAATATGTTTTAACTTGATATAACATCTATCAATTTGGCGACCTGTTTAAAATAAATTCGTGCAATCGTAGAAGAACTATGAGGAAAATATTAACCATTTCAATAACGTTAATAATTCAGGAAATAATTACTGAGGCGATGCTCTGGATTTGAAGTAAATTAGTGGCAAATCTAGAAAAACTTATATAAAAGCAAGAAAAACTTTTATGCACCCCATCCAGAAGTACATGGTTAACATTCATGGGACTTGCGATATTTGCATACTCGGCCAGCCAAAAAGCCTCATTAAAAAAGGTAAGCCACTGCGGACCCGAATGTGCCAGTTACTTGTTTATTCATTGCTTTTATTGTAAATTATTTGCGGTGGGAAAAGTGGTGGGTCGGTCATGCCCGTAGACCGTACGTACCGGTGCGGGAAGGTTGACGACTCTAGGCGACAGAGTATGCACCTCGGGAGCTCGATTGTATCTAATATGCCATGTTGGGTCCCTCCACTAGTTGGCCAAATTCAGTTATTGTTGGACGTCTCCTACGTCTGAGAGTACACAGGGTTGTACGTTAGGGCATGGGTAGTGCGGTACATCCACACCCAGAAGTGGCAGGACCGGCCACGGTCACCGACGACCACATCGGTGAGGCCCGCGGGGTTCGCTACCCTACTGGAAAAGAAGCGGCCAAACTATGTCAACATAAAGTGCAAACTGGTACACTACTGTATGTGATTACTGTGGAGGGTCAGTCATGCCCAAGGACCGTTCATACAGGAATGGGAAGATTGACGACTCATGGTGCACTAGGGAGTGTGTGAACCCCGGGAGGTTATTTATTATTTCCCCGAAGGGTCCCTCCGCTGGATAGCGGATTTTCGTAATTGTCGGATATTGCTCGCATCCAGGAGTACACGAGGTTGTACGATAGGGCATGGATTGTGTGGTACGTCCACACCCAGAAGTGGCTGGACAGGCCACTGTCACCGTCGGCCACATCAGTGAAGCCCGCGAGGTTCGCTACCCTGCTGGGAAAAAAGCGGTCAGACTATGTCGATGTAGGGAGTTGTGACGAGTCGTGAGAACTCATTGTGCATGGTTTACATAAACATCATTTGCATCGAAACACGTATTTACATGTACCGTTAACATATAACCTTCGTATGGGAGTTGGTTATATGTTCATGGATTTTCACTACTTATTTGTAATTCTTGTCTGTTCTGCTAACATATAACCTTCGCATGAGAGTCGGTTATATGTCGATGGATTTTACAATGCGTATGTAAGTTATAACGTTTACCTGTTCCACTAACATTCAACCTTCGGATGAGAGTTGATTATATGTTAATAGGTTTATACTGCTTACCTTCAGGATACAACTGATAAAAATTTGTGTTTCAGTTGTGCGTACATTGGTAAGATCCAATTATGCTAGAATTACTTACTCAGTATAACTATCTAAGCTGGTAATTCATTATACATACAACTTGCCCACGCGAAATATTCTCACGAATAATATATATCAGAGTTACGACAGAATAGACATAACTACGGTAAAGCTACCCCTTGGGTCACTTAAGCTACTTATTATGTTACACGGCAGGAGAAATCAACGTGGCTCATTAGATAAGGCCAGATCTATAAATTCTTAAAAAATTTGGATCGCTCGACACTTTAGTTGTCTACAACACGGTCCGTTTGAAACCCCCATGACCCACTCGCATTTTTGGGACGAAAATTTTCTTTGTTTTATTGGTGTGTAACATCCCAACTTTAAAATAGGGTCTATCCGGTTCAATTGAACCCTTAAAGGAGCTTAGGTTGGGTAATAGGAACACCACGACCCGACCTTCACCGCATAATGGTGGTTGAAGTATCTAGTTGCCTACCTAAATCACCTAGAGGGGGGTGAATAGGTGATCTCTACGTCTTTTGCGGAATTAAAATATTAAGCGTAAAGCACAGCACAGAAAAGAAATTACAGCCACAGATAACACAGGAATTTATAGTGGTTCCCCGTACTTGGGTACTCCACTGCCGGCCTCGCCAATCTAGCACCACAGCTAGACTTGACTACTTTCTGAAACTCGGATCAAGAACGATCCTACTGTCTCGGAGTCAGAACTTCTACAAACTCAGAGAAAAACTTCTCTTACAACTCGGAGATAACAACTCCTACACCTCGGAGAACAACCTCTCCTACAACTCGGAGAACAATCTCTCCTACAACTCGGAGAACAATCTCTCCTACAAGGATGATAAAAGTTTTGAACAAAACAATACCAGATCTGAAAGATAGAGGTGTATTCTTCCTTCTTCTTGAATGGCTTTAGGGAACGGTGAGGAAGAACTAAGATCCTTCAAATCTGACCTTTGCAATCCGAAACGATCCAATAGAGGTTGTAGTATCAGACCTTGGATCAATCGAATCTTCCCTGAATGAAATCGACAACTCCTATGAGAAGATCAATCTCCAAACGTAGGCGACGGCGAGGCGGCGCTTTTCTCGTTCTTCTAGATCGGGAAAGAGACTTAGGGCTTGAATGATTGGAGAACTTGTCTTTGAAACCCCAAAACTAATCCTATATATATAGTGAAAGGCAATTAAGGTATAAACCAGCCTTAAATGCTCTCAAGAAAGCCGTTAGGATCGGAAATGAGCGAACACGGGTCGTCAAGAACAGAGAACAGAGAAAATTAAGATTTAGACAGATGTCTCGAGACAAATGGGACTTCTCGAGACATGAAGTGTATCTCTCGAGAACAGAGGAAGAAGTAATCATCAGACCAAAGTCTCGGGAAAAGATGGATCTCTCGAGACATAAGGAATAGCTCTCGAGACCTACCAAATATCTCGAGACATCAGAAATCTAACTCTCGAGAACTGAGATAAAGAGGTCAAAAGATTGCAGACTCGAGTAAAGCAGGATCTCTCGAGACAAAGGAAATCTCTCGGTCCAGTAGTTCTCGAGACATGGTTGATCTCTCGAGACATCCAGATATAGTTTCCGGAAAGAGCAGAGGCTGAATCTCGAGACAAGCCTTGACTTCTCGAGACAAGCTCGATCTCTCGAGACATCCCTTTAGAAAAATTATCTTCTTTTTCTCCTTTTCTTTTCTTGACCACTTGCTGCAGCTGCACTCCAAGGTCTTCAATAGTCTTGAAAATGAGGTGTATCTCAATAGAGAGATCACATATAAGTCATCACCATGTTTCATAGAATGAGGAATTACATTCTATGAAACTGTGTTTGCAGACTCATTGTGACCTGACATTGATTTACACTTAGCAATGGTCATCTGCAAAACCATACTTGGAAAAGCATATCAAATACAAAAGTAATTCAATCTTAGTTTAAGGGTGACTTCTCACAAATCAAGGTAATTGTGAAAACAATTCCCAACAATCTCCCCCTATTTGTAGAAGTCAGAACCCTTTACACTAAGGTGAATTACAACAATAAAGAATAAATATGCTATACTACACAATGATATGGAAATAGACAATTAGAGAACATCAAATCAACAATTATATATATATGAATTGAATTGTTTGGTAAACTTGATGTTCACAAAATCAGCATCAAAACAAATAGGTCTTGGCAGCAACAGCAACATTCTCCTTCAAGATCTTCTTTTCAACTTTTCTTCTTGTCTGGAGAAATAAGCATGAGGCTTGGGATGGTAAAACGGAGGGGGTTCCGGAGCATCAGCATTATTATACCCAAAAGCTCTGAAATGAATCCTTCGCTTCCTTTGAGCTGTCTCATGCTTCTCCCATTCAGAAGAACTGTAACATTCAGATCTGCTCATCTTACCTTCATAAACTAACTTATAAGTTTCAAGAATAATATCTTTTGAGACTGGGCTCCAGAGTTCTGGATAACTTTTCTCAACTTTAGCCTTGTAAGAACCTGCAGAACTGGAGGAGGGAACAGATCTAGTAGCAGAGGGACCCTCACCATAACTTCTTTTTCTTTTAGACCCAGTCCTATCTGACTGATCTGCAACAGAAGGAGCCTTGCCAACAAAATCTTCTGGTCTAGGAGAGAACTGAGGAACAGGAACATTAGGATCAATTTCCAATTCAGGAAAGATCTGATTATGCAGCCACGTTGCTGTTTTGAAAGAGTAAGCATTAATATCAGCAACTTGCTTCAACATCCTGGTAGAGAACTGCTCAAACTGAGAATTCCATGAGCTTTGAAGAGCAGATACTGAGCTTTCAACCAAATCTGTCATTTGAGCTACTATATTTTCCTCCCCCTTTCTGACTTCTACAGATAGGGTTTGGAGAGTATCATCTTTAAACTTGCCCACTTCATCAACAACTTTGAAAGTCTTGGCTTCAGCATCATTCAGCATAGTTTGTTGAAGTTGAGTTATGATTACAGTCTGCTTCAGCACAGTGCCTACACCGGCAGTTGCATGCTCCACTGACTTGCTTCCATGGCACATCAAATCTGAAAGATGTTCATAATTTGTCTTGATCTTGGCTAGCTCCCGACCAAACTCACTTTCCACTGAAGTAATCCTCCTGTGGACAGTCGTCAAGGAGTGTTCAAACTGTTCACTTTGCCTTTTTAGCATAGCCTCTATTTGTCCCAGAAGAGAACCTGCATCATGTACTGGAGGAGAAGAGTGAAAGGATGGTAGAGGAGCAGTAGGAGCAGCAATATGAGTATCTACTGGAGCTTCTTCATCACCAGGAATGTCTTCAATTTCACAAGAAGGTGCTACCTTATCGTCTTCACAACCTAGCTCATCCGGAGCATGCTTGGTTGTATCAATTTCTGACTCCCCCTCAACATGTACTGGGGAAGGTGTTGAAACATGTACTGAATCAACATCATCATCTTGAATGAAGGCAAAATCAGCACCAGACCCTGCCTGCTGGCCACTGGGACTGTGCACAACAGAGGGTTCTTGTTGAATATCCATGAGAACAGCTGCCACTGCCTCATTTGCCAAGGAGGCTTCTTCTTCAGTAACTGAAGGAGGAGGAGATGGAGGTGGTGGAACTGAAACTGTAATGGGAGTTTGAGATGGTGAAGGAATATTATCGAATGGAACTGATGAAACTGCTGGATCTGATGGAACTGGTGGAGGAATGGGAACTTCTGGAGCTGAGGAGGGCTGACCTTTGGTCTTTGAACGGATTGGCAGCTTAGCTCTGCCTGAGGCTTTAGGTCTAATCTGAGGAGGAAAGGGAAATGAGGGTACTACAGGTACCTGGCCTTCAGAGGGAATACCAGCTTCTGCAGACTGCTGAGGCTCCCCCTCAGAAACTGCACTAGCCACTCCCGGCTTCTTGATCCGAATGTCCCATCTCTGCATGGTGACGACATCGATCTTCTTGAGGTGATGAATAACTGCACCTTTGGACATGTCAAAAATGGCAGAATTGAGCTGATTCAGAAACAGAGTGATGATCCTTGCAAACTTTGGAGAGCTGATTGAGGCCTTGATGTTGGAGAACAAGATTGAGGCCCAATCTCTCTTCTTCCCAGTGACTATTCCAACCATCAGAAGAAAGGTCTCTTCAGATACATGCCCCTGTGTGCCTTGCTTGCAAAAGAGAACTTTTAGAATTATATCCACCATGAGCTTGCCTGCATCATTCATCTTGCTCCTTTTAACAGCAGAAAAGTCTGATTCCAGACCACAGTATCGAGCTGTTCTCAACCAATCACTGTCACTTAACTCTTCTTCAAAATCAACTTTAGTGAGGTGCAAATGTTTCACAAGGGTCTTGGGAGACATCTTGATTTTGATCCCTTTTACGAAAGAGACCAACATCCTTCCGTCCTTGATAGCCTTTGCATTCTTGAAGAATTCTTCAACCTCATCAAACAGGATACGGCAAGGGTGCTCAAGAACAAATTCCAAACCGGCGGCATCAAGCATACAGAAGAGATTCTGGAAGTCCTCGGATAAATCGGCAATACCCGAGCGAACAACCTCATTGCCAACTCCGATCTTGGGATTTGAGGAGGGAGCCATCGAAGGATTGGAGAGGAGGAGAAGAACAGGGGAGACGATCCACTTCCGAGAACCACGAAGTCGTCCAGTCGCCGCTCGAGAGGAAGTCGAAGGGTCGAGGTCTCGGTGTCGAAGGTTTAGTGAACATCAAAGTTTCCGATAGGATGTTTATATATATATAACCTTGATTTGACGTTTTAGGTGACATTTTTGTTTTTTTTTTTTTTTTTTTTTTTTAAAAAGGGGAAACGGCACATACCTGAGTTCCGGAATAGTTTAAAACAGACCTATGTCTCGAGACATCGGCTATGTCTCGAGAACTCTGGAAACTCTGCGCGGTTTGACTTGTCCTGATGTCTCGAGAGATAGATTAAGTCTCGAGACATTACCATTTCCCGAGTTCTGACTATGTCTCGAGAGACTTGTCATGTCTCGAAAACTCCCAGAAGTCCTTTAGATTTGTTTCGAGATCTTGAAGTGACAGAGTTATCGAGAGACGTTGTAGTTCTCGAGACAATCTATAGTTCTCGAGACATCAACTTGAAATTGTCCAGGAACAGGTTTTGAGTCTTGAAATCTCCAAGTCTTCATGATTTGCTTGAATGAACATTACTCCATGTTGAGCATTCCAAGTTCCGTCTTGAAGAAAGAGAACTTAGTCTCATCCAGCGGCTTCGTGAAGATATCTGCAACTTGCTTATCCGTGGGGACATATCTCAGACTTATGTCACCCTTCTCCACATGTTCCCGGATAAAGTGATATCGAAGCTCGATGTGCTTTGTCCGACTGTGAGAGACTGGATTGTTTGCGATAGCGATTGCACTGGAAGAGTCGCAAAACATGGGAATATCTTTGATCTTCATGTTGTAGTCTTGAAGTTGATTCCTTATCCAGAGAAGTTGTGCGCAACAACTGCCAGCAGAAATGTATTCCGACTCGGCGGTTGAAATTGCGACACAATTCTGCTTCTTGCTACTCCAGGAAATAAGTCTCCTTCCGAGGAATTGACATGTCCCGGAAGTGCTTTTCCTGTCGTCTTTGCTGCCTGCAAAATCTGCATCTGAAAAACCAATTAATTCGCTATCATTACTTCTTGGGTACCATAAGCCAAGATTTGGTGTGCCTTTAAGGTATCTCAAAATCCGCTTCGCAGCAGTATAGTGGGATTCCTTAGAGTTCACCTGATATCTAGCGCATACACATGTAGAGAACATTATATCAGGTCTACTGGCAGTAAGATAGAGCAAAGAGCCAATTATGCTTCTGTACTTGGTTTCATCAAAAGGTTTCCCTTTTTCATCCTTGTCCAGAGACATAGCTGAGCTCATTGGAGTCCTCATAGAGGTTGCACTCTCCATTCCAAATTTCTTAATCAACTCCTTAGTGAACTTTGTCTGAGAGATGAAGGTTCCATCTTCTGACTGCTTCACTTGAAGTCCTAAGAAATATTTCAGCTCACCCATACTGCTCATTTCAAATTTCCCTTGCATAAGTTTGGAAAACTTTTTGCAAAGGTTATTATCCGTAGAGCCAAATATGATGTCATCGACATAGATTTGCACTAGCAAAATCTTGCCTTTTACTTCCCTAAGAAATAATGTTTTATCTATCTTTCCTCTTGTGAACTTGTTCTCAAGAAGAAAGTTAGACAGCGTCTCGTACCAAGCTCGAGGAGCTTGTTTCAAACCATATAAAGCTTTTTGTAATAAATAAACATGATTGGGGTGATCAGGATCAACAAAACCTGGGGGTTGTTCAACGTATACTTCCTCTTTGATGTCTCCGTTTAGGAAAGCGGACTTGACATCCATCTGATATACGGTGAAACCCTTGAAAGCAGCATAAGCAAGGAAGAGTCTGATCGCTTCGAGCCTTGCTACTGGAGCGTACGTCTGATCGAAGTCGATACCTTCCTCTTGTCTGTATCCCTTAGCTACAAGTCTGGCTTTGTTCTTTATAATTGTTCCTTCTTCATCCAGCTTGTTTCTGTACACCCACTTTGTTCCAATGACATTCTTGTCTTTGGGTTTTGGAACAAGTGTCCAAACCTTGCAGCGTTTGAACTGGTTTAATTCTTCTTCCATAGCGATTATCCAAGATGGATCTTCATTTGCCTCTTGAAATTTCTTTGGTTCAACCTGCGAAAGAAAACTTAGGTGCATATTTTCGTTAATGGTACCTCGTCTTGTTCTTATTCCTTCATGAGGATCTCCTATGATCTGATCAACTGGATGATCCCTCAAGTGTCGTAGCCCGAGGTTCCTTGCATGATTTTGACCAATAGGAGTTTCTTCTACAGTTGGAGTATCTTCCTCCACTTGGATTGGCTCTTCAACAGGATTATCTTCTTCATAAGTAGTTGTTGGGGGAATCTTGATGAACTGTTGAGAACTTCCTTCAACTGACTGATCCAAGCTTAAATCCTGTAGCTTTGAACCTGTGTCTACAGAAGAAATGCTAGAAGAACTGCCTTGTAGCATGCTCGTCTCATCAAATACAACGTTAATAGATTCTTCTACCACCCGGGTTTTCTTATTAAAAACTCTATATGCCCTACTATGGCTACTATAGCCTACAAAAATACCTTCAAAGCTCTTTTCACTGAACTTAGTTTTGTAATGCTTTCCATTGTTTAGTACAAAGCATTTACTACCAAAGATTCTAAAATAAGAGATGATTGGTTTCTTGCCCTTTAGAAGTTCATAAGGAGTCTTTTCATGGTTTTTGTTTATGAGTGCTCTGTTTTGCACATGGCATGCAGTGTTGACAGCTTCAGCCCAAAAGTATTCAGGTAATGAAGAGTCACTCAACATGGTTCTGCAAGCCTCAATGAGTGTTCTATTCTTTCTCTCAGCTACTCCATTTTGTTGTGGAGTTCGAGGAGAGGAGAACTCATGAAAGATACCGAGGCTTTCACAGAATTCTGTCATGGCTCCAGATTCAAATTCTGTAC
The DNA here is from genome assembly GCA_033032865.1 of Dactylorhiza incarnata. Taxonomy (NCBI): domain Eukaryota; kingdom Viridiplantae; phylum Streptophyta; class Magnoliopsida; order Asparagales; family Orchidaceae; genus Dactylorhiza; species Dactylorhiza incarnata. The sequence goes on along the minus strand of JAWHQI010000110.1, from coordinate 2,142,573 downwards.
CATGGTCACTTCTGATTTTGACCACCGAACAGTTAAATTCATTCTGGACTCGTCTGACAAAACTAGTGAAAGTGTCAAAGGTGTCTGACTTGTGTTTCAGAAAGAATACCCAGGCAAAACGAGAGTAATCATCTACAATAACTAATGTGTAAGATTTTCCTCCTAAACTCCTAATTTGCAAAGGACCAAACAAATCTGTTGAAACCGATTTCTCGGTCTCGAGTGGAGCTCGGGGCCCTCACCGAAATGAGGGGCAGCTAGCCCTTACCGGTCCCTCGGGAGAGGTAAGGTTGATGACTCGAGCCAAGAACGAAGACCCTAGTCTCAGCGAGGAGGTCCCTCCACTAACCCGGAAGATCGTTGAGCGCTTCCCCTCCCAAGCCAAAGCTAAGACTCGGGCACCTTGGAGAGCTAGAGAGCTCAAACCAAAGCGACCTAGGAAGAGAAGAGCTCAAAAATAATGAACCGGTCTTCCTCCAAGGTGCCCTTTGAGGTCTATTTATAGATTTTAGTTTTGTGGCCTGTCAATAACCAAATCCCGCTGTCCATTCTCACTATCCGCACACCGGATTGGTCTGCTAACAGCCAAACTCCGCTGTTCGGAGAGGCTAAACGCAGACCACCGGGGGCCTCTTGGTAGAAATCCCTTCCTGGACTTTTACGGGGCGAGCCAGCCCGCTTCGCGACCTCCCTCGCGAGTGGAGCTCGCGAGCCTCTGGGTCAGCGAATCCCAGAGGTATTATCGACACATTACATGGCTCGCTCGCCTGCACCACCTCGGCGAGTCCCAGGATGGCTATCCGCTCTCACTCTAGGCGGGCTCGCCTAGCGAACTCCTTCCTCAACTGGTTGGGCTCGCCAATTGCGACCCGGCCAAGCCCCAAAGTGGCTATCCGCACCCCAAAATGGCTAACTGCACCCCAAAATGGCTAACTGTACCCCAGGTGGGTCTGCTAACAACCAAGCTCCGCTGCTTGAGACCGTTACGATCGGAGCTCTCGCCTGCCTTCTCGCGGATCCTGTCCGCGACCCCTCCTCGCGGGGGTTGCGTTGTGAGAACCCCGCTGAAGGAGCTCTCGCGAGCTCTCTCGCGAGTGCCGCCAGCGGCATCCCCTTTGGAGGGTTGCCTTGCGAGGACCGCGCCAGCCCATGGTGGTGGTCTGCTGAGGTCTCGTCGGCTGGGGGTTGATCTTAGCGAGGTCTGGATCTCGCCACTCCCGTCTCGCTTGATTTCTTTATCCGGCGAATATCGGGGTTGTACACAATCCCCGCTCTTCGCGAGGACTAATGTCTTCGCGAAGAATCGTCCAACCCCTGATATTCGACCGCTCCTGGATGACCTGTCATTAATCTTTTGTGGGACCCACCATGCAGGCTATAAATATCATCACGAACCCCCATGGGTGCGCGTCGCTTCTTTTCCTTCTTTTGCCGTTCTAGCTGCCGGGAGATGCCGATTTCCGAAGAGGCAGAGGCTCGCCTGAGGGCGATGAGAGCCGGCGGGCTACCTCCCACGACCAGGGTACCCGCCTGGATGAACCGGCAGCCTCCTGCCCAGTCGCCAAAAACCAAGAAGGCGAAGGCGGTTCGCCTCTCTGGAGACGACTCCGTGACGCTGGACTCCTCCCCGGATGATCGCCGCCCCGCGAAGGTATGAGTTGTTCGAATTCACGTCTATAAATTGCTCTTCATTCGTTTTCACCCGCAGGATACCTTGCCGAGCGAGATTTGTGAGGAACGTGCTGAGGGGTCTCGGAAAAGCCCTCAGGTGGACATGAATCTCGCAGGAAAAGACATCACTGGTACGATCTGGATCTCGCATGCTGTAATATTTATGTCTAAACATATGATCTCTGTTACTATTTTCTTACAGTCCCGCCTCTGAAGTCCCCGATCCGCCCGTCGTCGCGACCTCCATCTCCGCTGCCTCCAGATAAAATCGTAGAGAAGCCCGGGTTCCAGCTCCTCACGAGCGAGGAGACGGGTGGCCCCGCACCGCCAAAGATTCCCCCGACCAACAGTACAGCTCATCCTGCCGGACTGGGCAAATCCCTCTACCCCCATTATGGAAACGTGTTTCAGGGCCGTCCTTCGGGTTCTCGCCCCCCTCTAGGTAAGCGTTATGACCTCGCCGACAGTTTACGTGATCTTTCGCTCATTACCTGACCTTTGGAGATCTCGCAGATTCTGCCGGGAACCCGCACACCGATTCTGAACTGGGCGACGACGAAATGTCCCCCCTTCCTGATCAGGTGGAAGATTTCTTAGGGGATCCGCGAGATCCTGAGATGATGAAACGGCGGGCCGCGGAGCTTTTGCGAAAGCACGGGCGAATGTTGATGGATCTCAGCATGCAGGCGAGACGGGACAGGGAAGCTGCCGAGGATAGACATGCGGTCCTGATGGAGGAATGTGCGAGGCTTCGTCAAGCGAGACACCGTGATCAGGATGAGATCGCCTCGACGCCGGAGGTACACATAGCGAGGATGAGGGACTACGCCTTTCTCACGGATCGGGAGGGTCGTTTGGCGGAGGAATATTATAACTCTAGGGCTCCGCCGAGGTCAGGGTCGCGGGGTGGTGGTCGGTGGAAATGGCTCCCCCACGATTCCCGCTAGTTGTTATGTCATGGATTTAATTGCAATGGATGTCGCTTGTTGTTAGAATATCTCGCTACTGTGGGTGACTTGCGTAATTGCCATTTATATATATTGGCTTTATTTCTATTGACTAAGTTGTATCTGTTCTTTATGACTTCTCGCTCGGCTGCTGGCTAGTCTGCTTTATTTCACATTACATTGCTCGTGCGAACCCTCTATTTTTGCCAAAGATATGTCTTGAAAGTGTTGATTACGCTAACCCTGCAGGTATTTATCCCTCGCGGACATGACCCGATGTTTTTTGTTGATATGCGTGCTCGCCGGCGCTTGGACTTCTTCCCGCCTTTTTGCTTTTGCTATAAATAAGCGGTGTTTATCGAGCCAACCACCGCATTTATTCTTGATCCTCTTCTTCTCCTTTTGCAGAGCTCTCGCTATTTCTCGTTCTCGCCTTTTTTCGCTTCTCGCAGGTTCGCAAGATGGGTGGTGATGCGGAATCGGAGGGACGGCGAAGGATTGCGAAGGCCTTCGCCGAGCACGGATTCTTTAACTGCAACCTAACAGACGAGGAGTATTTCAGCGCGGTCGCTGATTACGTCACCCCCCCATTCGAGGCGCGCCGCCCCAGCGAGGATGACACGATCAACGATCCGTTGGTCGACGAGTTGGCCATCCCCATCGCCCACTTTGCGGTTGGTTTGCGCCTTCCCTTGTGGCCGGAGGTTCGCCAGGTAATCCTCGCTCTCGCTTACCTCTTACTCATTTTGACACTCTAGTCTCGCTCGCCGCGTGAATTAATCTCGCTCTCTGTCCTTAGGTGCTCAAGCACTACGGCGTAGTTCCCGGTCAGCTCACACCCAACGCCATGGCGGTGATTACTGCCTTCGCTTGCTACCTCCGCGAAGAGCGAATAGAGTTCAGCCTTCCCGTCTTCAGGAAGGCGTTCTCCTTCCGCGCCTACAAGGATGGGACCGCGTATTTCGTGGGTACGGGCCCGAAAGTGGTTGAGACTGTCAACAAGGCCCACTTCTGGGCCCAAAAGTTCGTCATCGTCAGGGGGAACTTCGGCAACGTTCCCTTTTCGCCGGTCCAACATGGCGAGACCACCTATCGGCCCACCGCTCTGGGCGGGCATGAAGCCCTCCTCCATCAATTCCTAAACAAGAAGAACTTCGAAGTCGCCTACCTCCGCCAAAACCTGGACACGTTGCTCCCGGTTCTCGCCGGAGAAGGTATGGATTTTTGCCTAATATGTCCGCCTCAATTCGCAAGTTTGTCATATTAATGCACCTGTTTATAGGCGAGCGAGATCTCCCCCTCCGTCCCCCTTACGCGAGCAACCGGAAACCTGATGCTCTCATGTCCCTCGCTACCATGGGGGCCGAAGCTTGCCGAGGCGAAGCCACCCCGGCCGAGCACCCCTCTCGCAAGAGGCAGGGAGCTTCCGGTGGTCACGGCGCGCCCCCAAAGTCTCCGCCAAAAAAGAGGAGTAAGAAAAGCGCAGCCTCGCTTGCTGCACCGAAAGGTAAGGAGCCTCGCGAGGCTGCCTTTGATGAGTTTGACCTTACTGGTCTCTCGGTGGGCGAGGACGAAGAGCCTGGCCAGGAGCCGACCAGGACCTCGGTCCTCCCTATCCCGGTGAATCATTACAATTTCGGGCTCGGCCAGAGGCGTCGAGACGAGACTGGCGAGCCCCTTGTGACTTGGAAACCAGAGACCAACCGGGTGGACATTTCTTCTATCCTCCCCTCCTGGGTGGAGAAGGAGACCGCCAGTGGCCACGCCTTTGATTTCTCATTCGCTCTCTACGGTCGCGAAGACGCGGGGTCCTACAAGGATGAGACTGCGAGGACTCTCGCCTATGAGAGCGCGAGGTCCCAACTGCGCTCTGCTGAGCTCGCCCACATGACGGGGAGGCGCTGTCTACAGCTTGAGCTTCAGAACGTGGAGCTCGCGAGGGCCTACCAGGGAATCCTTGCCGAGAACACGCAGCTGAAGGAGAAGCTCCTCGCCGCGGAGGGTGGGGTGGTGAGTTATCTATACCTCCAATTTCCTTTTTCTCTTAGCCCCTTCATCTCTCTAACCGGACCTGCTAGCAGGATGTCGAGGACGCCGGGAGGGCCAACGCTCGCATCAAGGATCTGGAGAGCGAGGTGACCGGGTTGAAGGCTTTGAACAGCGACCTTACCCGTGCCGTTGTCCCCCCCTCGCCTCATCGTGTAAAGGAAGACCGGCGAGCGCGAGACGAAGAAATCCGCGTGGGGTCGATAGAGTCGGCTCGCTACATTTTCTCGGTGGCGAAGGCGATTGGCCTCTTGGCGGACGACGCAGCTGACATGACCCTGGAAGACATCGTTCCAGAGCTCTTCCTCCCCCTCCCGCCAGTGAAGGACAGCGATGATGAAGAAGGATCCGCAGGCGATTCCTGAGGCTCGCCGACTTTCTCATTTTGTGTTGTAATTTTTGATTGGCGAGGTTGCCAAGAAGTTGTAACCAAAACTCTAAAGTGTTGAATATAAATTTTTGCTTTGCTCATCGTCTCGCCCCCTCTCTTTTTTTTTGTATTGTTATTTTTATGTGTTGAATGTCCCGCTATTGTTTATCTCATCCTTCGCTTTCGCGGAGGTCATTCTCGCGCCGCACGCTATTGGGTAGGTGCGCTCCGGACGCTCCGGCTGCTTGGATCTCTCGCCGTTTGCCTTAGGCTTGTTGCGCTTTTGGGTATGTCTCGTAGGGTATTTTTTCTCTTGGCGAGAACTCGCCTCTTACCTAGTGCAGGCGACCTTTCTGCCGAGGACTAGATGTTTGGGATCGTATGAGATTGATCCTCGCTACTTGCGTAGTATTATACGCGACCTTTCTTGGCCGAGCGAGCATGTCCGACGAGCGAGACGGTTTGCCGACAAAAGACGTCAGCCTACCATTTCTCCCGAAACCGCCCGGAACCCCCCGTCTAGATGAGAGCCCGGGAGCGGGATCGATCTGGGGCATTCCAGCTCCAAAGTATCCAACCTTGCCAGCCTCTCCAGAGATCAACCAGAACCCCCCGTCTAGATGAGAGCCCGGGAGCGGAATCGATCTGGGGCATTCCAGCACCAACATATCCAACCTTGCCAGCCTCTCCAGAGATCAACCAGAACCCCCCGTCTAGATGAGAGCCCGGGAGCGGAATCGATCTGGGGCATTCCAGCACCAACATATCCAACCTTGCCAGCCTCTCCAGAGATCAACCAGAACCCCCCGTCTAGATGAGAGCCCGGGAGCGGAATCGATCTGGGGCATTCCAGCTCCAAAGTATCCAACCTTGCCAGCCTCTCCAGAGATCAACCAGAACCCCCCGTCTAGATGAGAGCCCGGGAGCGGAATCGATCTGGGGCATTCCAGCACCAACATATCCAACCTTGCCAGCCTCTCCAGAGATCAACCAGAACCCCCCGTCTAGATGAGAGCCCGGGAGCGGAATCGATCTGGGGCATTCCAGCACCAACATATCCAACCTTGCCAGCCTCTCCAGAGATCAACCAGAACCCCCCGTCTAGATGAGAGCCCGGGAGCGGAATCGATCTGGGGCATTCCAGCACCAACATATCCAACCTTGCCAGCCTCTCCAGAGATCAACCAGAACCCCCCGTCTAGATGAGAGCCCGGGAGCGGAATCGATCTGGGGCATTCCAGCACCAACATATCCAACCTTGCCAGCCTCTCCAGAGATCAACCAGAACCCCCCGTCTAGATGAGAGCCCGGGAGCGGAATCGATCTGGGGCATTCCAGCACCAACATATCCAACCTTGCCAGCCTCTCCAGAGATCAACCAGAACCCCCCGTCTAGATGAGAGCCCGGGAGCGGAATCGATCTGGGGCATTCCAGCACCAACATATCCAACCTTGCCAGCCTCTCCAGAGATCAACCAGAACCCCCCGTCTAGATGAGAGCCCGGGAGCGGAATCGATCTGGGGCATTCCAGCACCAACATATCCAACCTTGCCAGCCTCTCCAGAGATCAACCAGAACCCCCCGTCTAGATGAGAGCCCGGGAGCGGAATCGATCTGGGGCATTCCAGCACCAACATATCCAACCTTGCCAGCCTCTCCAGAGATCAACCAGAACCCCCCGTCTAGATGAGAGCCCGGGAGCGGAATCGATCTGGGGCATTCCAGCACCAACATATCCAACCTTGCCAGCCTCTCCAGAGATCAACCAGAACCCCCCGTCTAGATGAGAGCCCGGGAGCGGAATCGATCTGGGGCATTCCAGCACCAACATATCCAACCTTGCCAGCCTCTCCAGAGATCAACCAGAACCCCCCGTCTAGATGAGAGCCCGGGAGCGGAATCGATCTGGGGCATTCCAGCACCAACATATCCAACCTTGCCAGCCTCTCCAGAGATCAACCAGAACCCCCCGTCTAGATGAGAGCCCGGGAGCGGAATCGATCTGGGGCATTCCAGCACCAACATATCCAACCTTGCCAGCCTCTCCAGAGATCAACCAGAACCCCCCGTCTAGATGAGAGCCCGGGAGCGGAATCGATCTGGGGCATTCCAGCACCAACATATCCAATCCGAAGGCCCGCTATCACTGCTTCGTACTCCGCCTGGTTGTTGGTAATTGGAAAATGGATGTTCAAGGCTTGCTCAATCCGAGTCCCCTGAGGACTCACCAGGACTATTCCCCCCCCCCCCCCGAAGGAGTGTTTTCCCGACGCTCCGTCCACCAACATCTTCCATGCTTCCGGGGAAGGTGGCTCGTGCTCCTCCACTTCGGCCGCGTAGTCGGCCATGAAGTCTGCCACTGCTTGAGCCCTGACGGATGTCCTGGGTACGAAGGTGATATTGAACTCGCTTAATTCCACGGACCACTTTGCCAACCTTCCTGAGTGTTCCACCCCTTCCATGATTTTGCGGAGCGGATGGTCGGTCACCACTTTAATTGAATGGGCTTGAAAGTAAGGCCGGAGCCTCCGGGCCGATACCACCAAGGCGAAGGCTAACTTTTCTAGGATTTGGTATCGGAGTTCCGCCTTCTTCAGCACTCGACTAACATAGTAGATCGGGAACTGTTTCTTCCCCTCCTCTCGGATTAGCACGGAACTTACTGCCTCGGATCCTACCCCTAGGTATAGAGATAGGTCCTCTCCCGGTCTCGGTCCCTGGAGTAGAGGGGTTTTAGTGAGCTGTTCTTTCAGGGCTTGGAAGGCCCTCTCGCACTCCGGGGTCCATTCGAACTTCTTGTTTCCCCGCAGTACTTTGAAAAAAGGTGCACATTTCTCTCCCGCCTTGGAGAGGAATCTACTGAGCCCAGCCAATTTCCCTGTGAGGCTCTGGACCTCCTTCGGGTTCTTCGGCGACTCTAACTCCATTACCGCTTTAACTTTGTCCGGGCTGGGCTCCACTCCCGTGGGGGTGAGCAAATGGCCCAGGAACTTCCCTCGGCTTGCCCCGAAGACACACTTCAAGGGATTGAGCTTCATCTTGTACCGCCGCAGGGTCCCGAATGTCTCTTCGAGGTCTCGGAGGTGGGTCCCGAGGTCTCGGCTCTTAACCATGAGGTCGTCGACATAGACCTCTAAATTTCTTCCTTTCTGTTCGCGGAAGACCCTATCCATCATCCTTTGGTATGTTGCCCCGGCGTTCTTGAGCCCGAAGGGCATCATCTTATAGCAATAACATCCATCCCCCGTGATGAAGGAAACGTCCTTAATGTCCGGGGGATGCATGCGGATTTGATGGTAACCTGAAAAAGCATCTAAGAAGGACATTACAGTAAAACCGACGGCTGAGTCAACCAGCGCGTCGATTCTAGGCAAGGGGTAGCAATCTTTCGGGCATGCTTTATTAAGAAGTGAAAAATCGATACACATACGCCACTTACCTCCGCCCTTCTTTACCATAACGACGTTGGAGACCCAGCCTGGATACTGGATCTCCGATATAAATCCGGCCTGCAGGAGTTTGCCCACCTCCTCGCGGATGGGCCCTTCTAGCTTGTCTGCGACGGCTCTCCTCTTCTGGCGGATGGGACGGGCACCGGGGTCGAGGTTGAGGCGATGGCACGCCACATCTGCATCGATCCCGGGCATTTCGGCGGCGCTCCAAGCGAAGACGTCCACGTTCTGTTGCACGCAGGCTAGAATCTCCGCCTGATCTCCTGGGCTGAGTCCTCCGCTGACCCGGACTTTTTCCACCACCCCCAGCCGGGTGACGACCTCGAGCTCCACGACCTCGTCCACGGCCTCCAACCGGGACTGCTCCCCCCAAGCCTTCTCTTCCCCGGCACAAGTGGGAGCTTGAGTCTCTTCCTCGGCCTCCTTCCCTATCATTATCAGCCCTTCCGCCCTTTCCTCCTGGGCCTTCTCCTCTTCTTCCTTTCTCTCCGCCCGGGGTATCTCAGCCACCCCTTCCTGGGCATGAACTTCTCCTCCCTTCTTCTCTCCAGCCACCTCCAGACCCCCGACTTCGGCTACCTCTTCCATCACCTTGTCCCACTCCTCGGCCTCTCCCATCCAGGAGATGGTGTTGACAGCCGTCACGTAGCACTGTCTTGCCACCTTGGGATCCCCCCTGACCCGCACCTGGACCCCTCCGTCGTTGAACTTGAGGCACTGATGGAAAGTGGAAGGGACGCAACGGAATGCGCTGATGAGTGGCCGTCCGAAGATGGCGCTGTAACTGCTCGGGGCGTCCACTATGACGAAGCGACAGTTCCGAGACTGCCCACCCAGGGTCACATGGAGCCCCACCCCTCCTTCTACTTCCTTCCTCTCCCCCGAAAATCCGAACAGAGGGCCATCCGAGGCCAACACCCTTCTGGGCTCCACCTCCATTTTGCCGAATGCTTTCTTGAAGATGACATTGACCGAACTCCCATTGTCCACTAGGATTCGGGAGACGGTGAAGTTCTCGATCGCCGTCTGGATGACCAGCGCGTCGCAGAACGGGTCTTCGTAGCTCGGCATGTCCTTTTGGGTGAAAATAATTTTTTCGGTCGGGGGTGGAGCGGTGGATGTTGACGCTACGCTCCGGCGGTAGATGGTATGGAGGCTAGCCTTGCGGGTTGCCTCCACCCCTACCCCCCCATGGATCACTCCGATCCCTCCTCTATTCCCCAGATCTGCTCTATCCTCACATCTTTCCTTCTCCTCCTCCCGAGGTTCCACCTCCACGATTCTTAATGGCTGCTGCGGTGGCGGCGCGGGTGCTCGACCCCTCTTCACCTCCAGGAACTCCGGACAGGTGTCCGTGGAGTGGCCTTCCACATCGTGGAAGATGCAGTAGGGCACCGCCGTTTCCCTGGCCTCGGCCTCCGCCACCCTATTTCTCCTTCTCCTAGCGGCCGCCGTTTCCGCTTCTCCTCCCCTCCCTCTTCCTCTCCCCCGGCCAATCGCCATGGCCTGTTGAGGTGGGGGAGGTAGCTGCACCGGGCCTTGCCTCCACCCCAACTGGGGGGGCCTCCACTGACCCTCGAAACGGTTACCCCTTCCTGGGCCGTAACCCCTTCCCTGCCCCTGCATTCCTCCACCTTGCGGCCTCCATCCCCCTTCCGGGGCCCGGGGCTCTTCCCTTCTTCTGACCTCTTGCTGCCTCAACTCCGGCTCACTGAGCTTTGCAAGCCTCTTGGTGAGCTCGGGGTTAGCTTCTTCGCTCGCTACTTCCTCCGCCACCCTCTCCATCAACTCCTCATAGGAGACGGGGGCCTTCCTCTTCAACGCCATCTTGAAGAAACTTTCCTTCAACCCGACCGTGAAAGCGAGTTGAAGTGCAAACCCAGGCACCTCCTGAGTGAGCTGCACTTCCTCTTGGAACCGATCCGCATACTGAGCCAACGTCTCCCGGGACTCCTGCTTCACCGCGAAAAGAGAGTCAGCGTCCTTCTTCCTCCTCTTTGAAGTCGAAAACCTTAACAGAAAACTTCGGCGCAGGTCCTCGAACGCGTAGATAGAGCCTGCCGGAAGCGAATGAAACCAGTCCCTGGCCTTCTCCTTGAGAGTGACGGCGAAGAGCCGACACTTGAAGGCATCGGACATCGGCCTAATGGAGACCGAGTCCTCGAAAGACTGCAGATGCTGAACTGGGTCATCTCTGCCATTGTAGTACACTCTATCCCATTCTCCGAATCCCGCCGGAACGGGCGCAGACAACACTAACTCGCAGAAGGGGCTTCCCCCTCCTACCATCTTCTCTCGCTCGGCTCGCGGACCCAGCTCGCTCGCCAAGCTCTGGATCGCACTCGCGAGGGCGACGCTCGCCTGAACCACCCCGGCTGTCGTCGCGTTTTCCTGGCGTGCGTTCGCCTGTGTCGTGCTCGCTGGGGCAGAGCTCGCCGGCACCGAATTCGCCGGCGCGGAGCTTGCTAACACCGGGCTCGTCGGACTGGCGAACAACACTCGCCCTTCCCTGTCATGTCCTGGTTCAATGGCAACTTCTTTTCCAGCCCTTCCTCCTGGTGCCTTCTCGCCGACTGTTGTTGGGGGAGTGGTCGCCTGAGGTGCCGGGGTCGCGAATTCGCTCCGCAGAGCCGTGACCGTGAACCCCAAAGTGTCGAGCACCTCCTTCCTGAAGTCCGCGAACATCCTAGCCATGGCCTCCTGAGGAGTCTCGCCGAACTCCTCGCCCTGCTCTTCATCTCCAGCCATAACTCTTCTCTGGGACTTTCTTGAACCAGCCGCGCTCCACGCTCACCGCACCAAAATGTTGAAACCGATTTCTCGGTCTCGAGTGGAGCTCGGGGCCCTCACCGAAATGAGGGGCAGCTAGCCCTTACCGGTCCCTCGGGAGAGGTAAGGTTGATGACTCGAGCCAAGAACGAAGATCCTAGTCTCAGCGAGGAGGTCCCTCCACTAACCCGGAAGATCGTTGAGCGCTTCCCCTCCCAAGCCAAAGCTAAGACTCGGGCACCTTGGAGAGCTAGAGAGCTCAAACCAAAGCGACCTAGGAAGAGAAGAGCTCAAAAATAATGAACCGGTCTTCCTCCAAGGTGCCCTTTGAGGTCTATTTATAGATTTTAGTTTTGTGGCCTGTCAATAACCAAATCCCGCTGTCCATTCTCACTATCCGCACACCGGATTGGTCTGCTAACAGCCAAACTCCGCTGTTCGGAGAGGCTAAACGCAGACCACCGGGGGCCTCTTGGTAGAAATCCCTTCCTGGACTTTTACGGGGCGAGCCAGCCCGCTTCGCGACCTCCCTCGCGAGTGGAGCTCGCGAGCCTCTGGGTCAGCGAATCCCAGAGGTATTATCGACACATTACATGGCTCGCTCGCCTGCACCACCTCGGCGAGTCCCAGGATGGCTATCCGCTCTCACTCTAGGCGGGCTCGCCTAGCGAACTCCTTCCTCAACTGGTTGGGCTCGCCAATTGCGACCCGGCCAAGCCCCAAAGTGGCTATCCGCACCCCAAAATGGCTAACTGCACCCCAAAATGGCTAACTGTACCCCAGGTGGGTCTGCTAACAACCAAGCTCCGCTGCTTGAGACCGTTACGATCGGAGCTCTCGCCTGCCTTCTCGCGGATCCTGTCCGCGACCCCTCCTCGCGGGGGTTGCGTTGTGAGAACCCCGCTGAAGGAGCTCTCGCGAGCTCTCTCGCGAGTGCCGCCAGCGGCATCCCCTTTGGAGGGTTGCCTTGCGAGGACCGCGCCAGCCCATGGTGGTGGTCTGCTGAGGTCTCGTCGGCTGGGGGTTGATCTTAGCGAGGTCTGGATCTCGCCACTCCCGTCTCGCTTGATTTCTTTATCCGGCGAATATCGGGGTTGTACAAAATCCATGTGGAGCAGGTATAAACACCTGGTGGAATCTTTGCCAATAATGCTCTTGAAGGTAGCTCTTGTTTGCTTGCCTTTTACACAAGCATGTCAAGGTCTATCTTTGATGCACTTAACATCAGGAGCATCGCGCACCAAGTTTTGTGAAAACAATTTATTAATAGTTTTGAGATTTATATGTGCTAATCTCTTATGCCATTGGTCGACAAGAGATGCACTATCATTAGCTAAAAGACATACGGGTGTAGAAGATGATATGCAAAGAAAATTTAAACAAAATATATTTCTACAGCGAATGCCTGATAAAATCGTTTCATTATTTTCAGCTGACTTTATCAAACATTTATCTTTATGAAAATCAACAATGTATCCTTTATCACAAAGTTGACATATGCTTATCAGATTATGTTGTAATCCTTCCACATAAGCTACATCGAAAAACGATACATTACCGTTAGAAATCATACCATAGCCTTTAGTTATTCCTCTGTCTGAACTGCCAAAAATAACTTTTGGACCGTTCGCAACTGGAATGTAGTTTTGCAAAAGGCTTCTTGTCCCGGTCATATGCCGAGAGCATCCACTGTCCAAATACCAGATAGGATTCTTGTTGGCCTTTGGACATGCCTGCAAAAACAGATTATTTTGCCTTAGGAGCCCAAACATATTTGGGTCCTTGGTCCCTTGTCAGTTGAGCACCACGATAAATGTTAACATTGCGAGTGGTCGGTCTTGCAACGTTCACTTGTGGTCTCCCAGTATACGTTGTATTAAACCAACAATCAACGGCAAAGTGACCAATCCTGCCGCAGCACCAACAGTTGAATCTGTTGTACCTTCTTTTTACACTTTCCTGCTTTACTTTTTGAGCGTTAGCTCTTGCAGGAGCAGCCCTTCTAGATGAGGATGCCTCATGAGGGCAGCACACACAAGGTGGTACTGTCTTCTTTGGCTTTGGTGCAACAGCCTTCACTTTTGGTGCTTTCTTAGCACTCGGGCCATGAACAAATGGACCGTACCCTTTTCGATTAATCTCTTGATAGGGTGCTTGAAAAGCACTATCACCAAAGTTTCGGGGAGGAGCCCATTCCTTATGATCATTCACAGGTGAACAAGGAATTGGTCGTGTGAAATGACCATAGGAACTCTCCATATCATAAGCATTCGTAGGGAATATGACTCTCTTGAATACTACAGGCTCTTGATGAACTTTCCCTTTTTCTTTGGCGGTAGCTTTCTTAGCAACAAAACCATTTTTCTTAGCAATTGTATTTTTTGAAGAATTGCTAGTACTAGCTTCATGCCCTATACCGCTTCCTTTTGCCTTAGTGGTAAAAGTACCAATAATTGGCAGAACAGTTTTAGGTTGAGAGAATGCTTCAACCAGCTTCTTCTCATCCGCAAGCTGTTCCTCCAATACATTTATCGAATGATCTCTCAGGGCAAGAGTCTCTTCCGAGCTTTTGATCTTGTCTTTCAAGGATTGGACTTCCTCTTTGAGAGAAGAAAGTTCTCCAACTTCTTTTCTCAATTTAGATTCCATCTCCTTGAGAGCCATGATCTCCTTACCCTGAGTTTTGACAACCTTTCGGCACTTGTCAAAACTTTGGAGCATTTTGGTATATTGAGACATGAGCTCAGATTCATCGTCTAAGGAGTTATCCTGTTGTTCAGCCGAAGCATTATCAGAATCAGATAGAATAGTGTGATCATTTACCTTTCCGGTGAACGGGGGTGCTTCTTCATCATCAGACATAGCCATCAGACCGAAGTAAGCTTCTTCTTCATCACTCGACTCATCGGAGTCACTGTCGCTCAGAGTTTTGGCTTTCTTAGCGACAAAGCTTCTATCTGATTTCTTCTTTCCATGAGTGGATTTCTTGTCTTCTTTTCTTCCACCTTCTTTCTTTTTGTAGGGACACTCAGCAATCATGTGCCCTGGCTTATTACAACAGTAGCAAATAATGTCAGAAGAAATATGTTTGTTCTGTTTGGATTTATACCTTCCATTATTGCTTGAGCCCTTCCTGTGATAGTCGCCATCACGACGAGAATGTTTATGATCCGAGGAAGACGGCTTGTTGTTCATGTGCCTTCGTTTGTTCAGCAGTTTCTTAAATTGTCGGGAAATTAAAGAGAACTCCCCATCAGACAGTTCGGAACAGGAGGAGCTGGCTTCCGATTCTTCTTCAATATCAGATTCCTTTTCTCTGATCGGTATCACTGCTTTGCTCTTCTTTGAGTTCTCTGCCTTCAAAGCTAAGGTTCTTTCTTTGCTTGAGGCTCGATTTACATCCTCTTCAGACTTTCGGATGTTCATTTATAATTCATGAGACAACAGCTTCCCGAACAGATTTTGAGGTTCTAGACTTGGCAGTTTTCCAAACTCTCTTATGGCAACAATTTTGCTATCCCAGTCTTTCGTTAGGGAACGCAAGAATTTGTCATTTAGTTCACCATTTGTGAACTCCCTGTCGTAGTTCCTCAAACCATTGACTATCTTGAAGAATCTTTCGTACGCATCAGCAATGCACTCCTTCTTATTCTGCTTGAACGCCTCGTACTCTTGATTAAGTAGAGACCGTCTATCTTCTCTTACCTCGTCAGTACCTTCCATTAGAACAATTAAGGATGTCCACATCTCTTTGGCTGATTTGCAGTGGATTAAGTTTTGCAACATGGAATCGTCCACTGCACTAGCAATTATGTTCTTAGCCTTCTTGTCAAGAGCGACAAGAGCTATCTCATCCTTATTCAAATCCATCATTTTCTTAGGTATCTGAACAGTAGGATTTGTTGACGAAGCAGTCATAGGCACATGCGGACCTTCTTCCACGACTTGGAAGATTCTGGGATCTGCAGCTTCCATATAAAAACGGACCCTTTCCTTCCACATAGGAAAGTTGGCCTTGGTGCAGATGGGCAATTTCAGAGAGGATTCCTTGACTCTATCCATGGCTTGCTAGCAACTAGAAGGATGGATCCTGTTCAAGGTGTTAACCTAGCAACGAACAACGAACCTCTGATACCAATTGAAGTATCTAGTTGCCTACCTAAATCACCTAGAGGGGGGTGAATAGGTGATCTCTACGTCTTTTGCGGAATTAAAATATTAAGCGTAAAGCACAGCACAGAAAAGAAATTACAGCCACAGATAACACAGGAATTTATAGTGGTTCCCCGTACTTGGGTACTCCACTGCCGGCCTCGCCAATCTAGCACCACAGCTAGACTTGACTACTTTCTGAAACTCGGATCAAGAACGATCCTACTGTCTCGGAGTCAAAACTCCTACAAACTCAGAGAAAAACTTCTCTTACAACTCGGAGATAACAACTCCTACACCTCGGAGAACAACCTCTCCTACAACTCGGAGAACAATCTCTCCTACAACTCGGAGAACAATCTCTCCTACAAGGATGATAAAAGTTTTGAACAAAACAATACCAGATCTGAAAGATAGAGGTGTATTCTTCCTTCTTCTTGAATGGCTTTAGGGAACGGTGAGGAAGAACTAAGATCCTTCAAATCTGACCTTTGCAATCCGAAACGATCCAATAGAGGTTGTAGTATCAGACCTTGGATCAATCGAATCTTCCCTGAATGAAATCGACAACTCCTATGAGAAGATCAATCTCCAAACGTAGGCGACGGCGAGGCGGCGCTTTTCTCGTTCTTCTAGATCGGGAAAGAGACTTAGGGCTTGAATGATTGGAGAACTTGTCTTTGAAACCCCAAAACTAATCCTATATATATAGTGAAAGGCAATTAAGGTATAAACCAGCCTTAAATGCTCTCAAGAAATCCGTTAGGATCGGAAATGAGCGAACACGGGTCGTCAAGAACAGAGAACAGAGAAAATTAAGATTTAGACAGATGTCTCGAGACAAATGGGACTTCTCGAGACATGAAGTGTATCTCTCGAGAACAGAGGAAGAAGTAATCATCAGACCAAAGTCTCGGGAAAAGATGGATCTCTCGAGACATAAGGAATAGCTCTCGAGACCTACCAAATATCTCGAGACATCAGAAATCTAACTCTCGAGAACTGAGATAAAGAGGTCAAAAGATTGCAGACTCGAGTAAAGCAGGATCTCTCGAGACAAAGGAAATCTCTCGGTCCAGTAGTTCTCGAGACATGGTTGATCTCTCGAGACATCCAGATATAGTTTCCGGAAAGAGCAGAGGCTGAATCTCGAGACAAGCCTTGACTTCTCGAGACAAGCTCGATCTCTCGAGACATCCCTTTAGAAAAATTATCTTCTTTTTCTCCTTTTCTTTTCTTGACCACTTGCTGCAGCTGCACTCCAAGGTCTTCAATAGTCTTGAAAATGAGGTGTATCTCAATAGAGAGATCACATATAAGTCATCACCATGTTTCATAGAATGAGGAATTACATTCTATGAAACTGTGTTTGCAGACTCATTGTGACCTGACATTGATTTACACTTAGCAATGGTCATCTGCAAAACCATACTTGGAAAAGCATATCAAATACAAAAGTAATTCAATCTTAGTTTAAGGGTGACTTCTCACAAATCAAGGTAATTGTGAAAACAATTCCCAACAGTGGTCATTTAGAGAAATGACTGTTTTGGGTAGCATTGTGCTTCGCCACAACACCAAAGTAGTTTAATGAGCATACGTGCTCCGAATTAACTTCCGTCAGTTGCGTTAGACTCGTATGTTTGATACGAGTGCAACGGAATTCGTTTCGTTCCAATCCAAGGTCATTTGATGAAAATGACCATTTTGAGTACCGTAGCATGTCACGACGACGCTATTTTAGTATAGTGAGCATACGTGCCCCAAATTGACTTTCGTCAGTTGCGTTAGACTCGTATGGTCGATCGAGTGCAACCGAATTCATTTCGTTCCAATCCGAGGTTATTTGGTAAAGGTGACGTTTTGAGTACCGTAGCACGTCACGACGACGCTATTTTAGTATACTGAGCATATGTGCTCTGAATTGACTTCCATTAGTTGCGTTAGACTCGTATGGTCGATACGAGTGCAACGGAATTCGTTTCGTTCCAATCCGAGGTCATTTGGTGAAAGTGATCGTTTTGAGTACAGTAGCGCGTTACGACGACGCTATTTTAATATAATGAGCATACGTGCTCTGAATTGACTTCTGTCAGTTCCGTTAGACTCGTATGGTCGATACGAGTGCAACAGACTTCGTTCCGTTTCAATCCGAGATCGTTTGGATAAAACGATTGTTTTGAGTAACATCGAGCGTTGCAAAAACGACATTTTAAAATATTGAGCCAACGAGCTCCGAATTGAATTTTGTCAGGTGCGTTGGGCACATATAGACAATACGAGTACAACCGAAATTGTTTCGCTCAATTTTGACGTCGTTTAGTCAAGTAAATAATAAATACTGCTCGTAAAATTATACGAAGCTTCGAGATACGTGAATGCTTGATTTCAACCCCGTCACGTCAACGTTGACTCGACACTCGACGACCGGGACCCATTATGACCTTGACCTGTTTAGGGTTGACCTTGGTCAACCCTCCTCAAAAGAGAAGTTTCCTTGAAATTGTAACCCTCTCCACTCATACTCCACTCAACAAAACCATAATCCTCATGCCATTCTCTCATTGGCTAATCAAGAATTTGGCACTAATCCCAAAGCCATGAAGTTTAGCCATATGGCCCACCCAAACTCTCTCTCTCTCTTAGATATTGTAAAACTTAACCAAACACTAACCCAAGCTACTATTGCCCAACAAGTACACTCCCCCTCTAACGAATGACTGCCAGCTGCACCTTCCCCTACCCTAGTTGGCCGGCAACCCAACCCCGATTCAAGTCTAACCAAGAGAGAGAAGAGGGAGGAGGGCTCTCGGCATCCTATTTATGGCCTCCTAAGGCTTCACTAAGGAGCCACCACCTCCAGGGAGCTCCTCCCAAGCTTTTCGAAAATTGCCCACCACCCATGCGCCTGCCGGAGCCGGAGAAGACAAGTCGGAGCTCTACTGCCACCTCCACCACCCTCCCATGGCAACTTCGCCGGAGGGCTCCCGGAGGACCCCAACCACGTGGAACCTTCTCCTCTCCTCCCTCCCTAAATTTTTGACGTCTCGCATGTGAGCTCCGGCGGCTGGAGCGCCAGCATCGTCCCTCTCCATCTCCTCCGTTCGAAACTAGGAAGCGGCGGCCAGCGGTGGCCGGCGGCGGCAGACCACCGGACCACCGCCGGAGGGAGCGCCCGTGTAACGCCCCGACCCTCCCCTTAGGGGCCACGTAGGCACGCTACCGGGTTGCAGCCCAAGCACCCCAAAGCCTCTCCGCGCCACTATTTCTCAGCAGCGGCGCATTGTTGATGCCGGGTCTTGAACCCGCAACGCAGCCCGGCAGCGTGCCTACTGACCCCTAAGGGGGAGGGCCGGGTCGTTACATCCCGACCCCTGGGAGTCGGCCGGGGTCGAAGCCATGGCCGGTCGGAGGCCGGCCGGCAGCGGAGAAGGGCCGCAAGGCTCACGGCCATGCATTAATGTTCAAAAAATTTAAAAGTTTTATTATTTTCTTTATTTAAGGGTTTTGATTTTTTGGAGGGTGATATAGGGCTCTAATGGAAAAGTGATGAACATAAAAAATGTTCCTTTTAAGAATATCTACCCCCCCCCCCCCCCCCTATAAAATTTTGGGATTTTTCTGACATTATTTGGTATTTTATTTATATTAAACAGACCTATTTTTCCAGTATTTGATTTATCAGAGGGATCAAATGAGATCAGAAAATTATGAAATAAATATGAGATATTCCTAGAGCCCATGTACACCTGTGGTAATTATTTGAAAAGTTTTAGAGGTCATCATGACAATTTAATGATTTAATCAAGCTTGTTCCTTTACCGGTAAAAATTCCAGGGGAAGATTTTCATGACCCACATTGCTCAATTTTTTATGTAATGTGTATTAGAGTATGGCAAAGCTTAGGAAAAATAATCAGATTTTTATATTGATTCCTGATATTTTTCAAGGATTTAATCAAGCTGGGTCCTTTACTTGTAAAAATTTCAGGGGGAGATTTTCATGACCCACATTGCTCAACTTTTTATGTAATGTGTATTAGAGTATGGTAAAGCTTAGAAAAAATAATCAGATTTTTATATTGTCTCCTGATATTTTTCAAAGATTTAATCAAGCTGGGTCTTTTACTTGTAAAAATTCCAGGGGGAGATTTTCATGACTCATATGACTCAACTTTTTATATGATGTGTATTATAGTATAACACAATTTAGCAAAAATATTCAGATTTTACTGAGTATTTCTGATATTTTTAAAGATTTAAAGGAGGTAGAAATTATTGGCTTAATAATATCAGAGGCTTTTAACTTTGTTATAAAAATCTGAGAAAATCTCTAGATAACAGTGGATCTGGTGATTACCCACTGAAAATGTTTGGGAATTGTTGAGGCATTCGTGGTATTTTAAGGTTTTAATACAATGACCCGAGCCTACTTTATAATTTCTAGAGGTTATGTAAGACCTCAAAAGGATCTAAAATATTTTGAGAAAACGATAAATTGCTTTGAAACTCACTGCCACACTTTGGTGATTTTGATAGGTGGGCTTATTTTTAAATATAAAATTAAGAGCTTATTTGAGGCAAATAAATCATCGAGCTGCACTTAGGAAAATACTCGAACATTGGAAGTTACCTCTGTTCAGAGAATTTAAGGGACACATAATAATGTTCCTCTAACCCGTTTAAGCCATGTTTAAAAGGTGCAATTAAAACCCATGATCGGACTGTAATTAAAGAGGCTGAATTTGGAAGAGACTCCTATGAACGGAGATAGAACGGAACTTTCCTCCTATGAACGGAGATGGAATCGAAGCCTCTTATATGTGGGGTGAAGGACTACCAACCCTTTTATTCTATTGCACTTTCTTTTATTCTAGTCTCGTACTGGTCCCGCTCCTTTCAGTTTCAGTACCTTTCGTTTATTTTCTTTTCAGTACCGCTCCAGTCTCGACTGGTCCAGTTCATTTCTGTACTTTATTATAGTATTACCTGTTGACGCCAGAAAAATCCTGACCTCAAGATTCGGACCGATGCAGCCGGAGGCTACTCGGCCAGCAGTCCAACGAGATGACCTGACTGGCGACTACGACGAAGCTAGAAGAGCAACGAACCGGACCCCAGGTGCTGCGGCAGGGAGGTCCCACCACGTACCCAGAAGCTCGAGAGAGTCTTCCCCTCCGAAACCAAAGTGGCCGAGCTTGGTACAGGGAAGGCACCGACTTGGCTGAAAGCAAGGGTGACGGGCTCGAGAGTTCGGGAATCGGGGTCCAAAAGCTCAAGTCCAGGTGTCAATCCAAGTACCCATGGGGTCCTATTTATAGGAAAACCAAAGGGTAGGGGGCTTTTTATAGCCCAGCCCCCAACCCGGCGACTATGGGTTACTCGGCGAGTACCATGCCATAGTCGCCCATCTAGCGAGTATTGGCTGCTGCTCGCACACGCCGGGCCAATACTCGCCCAGGGCTTCTGCTGTCTTCTGTGCGCCACGCGCTCCTCTGGTCGATACTCGCCTACCTGGCGACTATCACCTGCATACTCGCCAGGGTCTCTGCTGCTTCTGCCTTGGAGAGCTGGTCTCTGTGTTGACTCTTTGACCTTTGACTTCTGTCTACGTGGCCTTGGGAGGGTCCACCCTCGGAGAATGAGGGTTGTACACAATCTCCGCTCTTTGCGAGTAACGTAGTTGCTCGGAAAGAATCATCCAACCTTCATTCGATGAGCTTGCCTATTGGCGACTATTGGCTTATACTCGCCATCTCGCTGGCCGACGCTCGAGCTCTATAAATAGAGGGGCGGGGTCTCTGGTGGCACGTCTTTTCTGAACTCGCTCAAGATGGCGCGCGACTATGCTGCAGAGGCTAAGGCGGCCATGGCTGGTCTTGTGTGCTTGTTTGATGGTCCTTCGCTCCCTCCACGCCTAGATCCCGAGGTTGAAGACTTCCTCGCTACCAAGAAGAGGAAGAGGCTGGCGAAGAAGAAGAAGAAGTGGAAGAAGAAGGTTGCCGAGGACGATTCTGCCGCCCCTTTGGGCGACCAACATCAGCAGCTGCTGGACGAGTTGGGGTTGTCCAACGGCTCGCCGGTCCCTGATTCTTCTGCTCCAAAGGTCGCAGAGGAGGCGAGCATACCTGGGACCTCGACCCAGAATCAACCGGAGAATCCCGCTCCTGCGCGAGGTGGGAGCTACCTACTCGCCACCTTCTTTGATTAATCTCGACTTTGCCCGTGTTGCTGAATGCTTCTTCTATGCTCGCAGATTCGTCCACCATCGGTGCTCAGGAGGAGCCTCTGGTCGTGCCTCCTCTGAGATCATCGCCCATGATCTCGCCTAGGGGTGGTGGGCGCTCGACGCGAGTTCTCCACAGCTCTTTGCTGGAGAAGAGACCGATGAGCGAGCAACGGGCTCCTCTGGCGGGCAGCGCGCTTCCACCACCACCGCCTCTTGAATCTTCGGGGTTGGCGAGCAGCTCGCAGCTGCCCGCGGGTGGGCTTCCGCCACCTCCTCCTTTTCCTCCTCCCGTCACGACTCAGGGCGAGCAGCGCCCTTCGACTTCTACCGCTCCCTCAACCCACCAGGGCGAATCCTCGCGCCGTGGCGGGACTGAGGGTCCTTCGGGCTTCTTTCCCCCGAGGGGGGGAGGGCGACAATCTGATAGTTGCGGTCGAGGGAACGGGCCTCCTAGCCGGGGTCTGGCCGCTGGGTCCCATCCTGCTCGGTGAGGCGATCATCATCGTGGCGCGCCTCCTCAGCGAGGCAGGGGTTCTCCTCGCCGTCACTCTCGCAGTCCTCGGCCAGGTACTTGGTCGCTGCCTTCGATAGTCGCCACTGTCTTCACTCTGTTCCTTTAGTCGTCAAAGCTCTGACACTTTTACCTTTTTTGCAGCTCGCGCTCGTACTCCCATAGGAGCCCTGATCGACGCCGTCGGGCTTCCTTCTCGCGAGTACCAGGAGAAGGCCACTTGCGTGATCCTGGATCTGGAGGCGAAGCTAGAGCGCCTGGCGGTCAGCGAGCCTCATCGCCGCCTGACTGATATGGAGTCGCGGGTTGAGCGCCTGGCGAGCACTGACGCTCATCGTCGCTTGACCGAGTTGGAGGTGCGAGTATCACGGCTAGAAGAGTTCGATACTCGCCTGGCTGGTGCAGAATCTCGCCTGCACACTGTCAGCGACCTAGAGCGTCGAGTTGCGAGGCTCGAGCATCGCCAGCAATTGCACCATGACGAGATGGTGGGGATGCGCGCGAGCATGGGCTCGGTCGATCGGCTGGCGAGGATTGAAGACCAGCTGCGGCAGGGCGAGGACGCGATGTCCGTAGCCTTCGAGCACTTCAAGCGAGCTCGCAGCTTGGGCTGGGTTGGGCGACATCCTCAGCCTCCGGATCCTCAGGCGAATATTCAGGCGCCTCCTTAGATGTTGTCTTTTCTTTATTTTCTTCTTTCTATGTTGTGTCGCCCTTGGCAAGCACCCTTGTAACTCTGAAATATTTCTGATTGATGTAATATTATTTAGGCGAGTATTGGAAACTCGCCTTTTATTACTTGCTCTGCTTTCTTTTTCTGTGATGGATTTTTTGTCAGATTTTTCTATCTTCTTTAACTTTGGCGAGTATTGTCTGTATGTCGTCTATGTCTGGCGAGCTTCTTTCATGCTTCTTCTTGCAGGTCTTCGCGCCTTGGAAGTCAACACATTGCTAACGCTCGTTGCTGAGTTGGCGACTTTAACTTAATACTCGCGACCCCCTTATTCCTAATAGCGCCGTCGTGCTCGATAAGCCAAGCTACCCGACTACTATAAATAGGGGGGGGGGGGGGGGGGTGAGTATTTCTTACGCTTTCGGCGATCTTCTAATTCACATGTGAGTATCTCCCGTCTTCCTCTCCTCTTCTTGTCTTCTTTGATACTTGCCTTTCTTCCTTCCTCTCCTCCAAGATGTCTGACGAGGCGACCGTTCGGCGTGCCAATCACGCCAAGAACTTCGCGGCGACCACCTTCAAGAAGTCCGTCACGACTGAGAAGGACTTGGAGATCTTCTCGGCGAAGTACATCCCGCCAGGGTTTGTCGCTCGGCTTCCTCGCCAGGGCGAGCGACTAAACACTGTCCTGACCACCGAGCAGGTGTTCCCTACTCGCTACTTCGAGGTGGGCTTGCGACTACCACTGTGGACGGAGTTCTCCCAGATACTTCGCTACTTTGGGATAGTCCCTGCTCAGATCAACCCCAATGGGGTGGCGATGATCGTGGGGTTCCTCTGCTACCTGCGCGATCAGGGGATCGCCTTCGACCTTTCCGTCTTCAGGCGGATATTTCACTTCATGACAACAGGCGAGGGCGTCGTCTTCTTGTGCAGCCATGTTTGCACGCTGGTCGGCACGGCGAAGAAGAACCATAGCTGGGGAGAGCGACTAGTCGTCATCACTAGCGACTTCCAAGCGATCCCCGACAGGTCCTTCCACCCGCCGGAGAGCGTCTTCGGGGCTTCCTTTCTAAACGAGGGTGGCGAGAAACTGCTCGAATCCTTCAAGAATCGCCGCCTTGATGTGGTATTTTGGAGGAGGCGAGTATACGAACTCGATGAGGTGTTTCCGGGCGAAGGTAACCTACCGCGCGAGTAATCGTAGTACTCGCTCTTCGTCTTCGATCTGGCGACTAACTGGAGTTATCTTTCTTTTTGATGCAGTAGTCCATGTTCTGTCGCGCGAGCTTCTCCCAGTGGTGGTGAAGGCGGCGGCTTCCACACAAGGAGGTGCGGGGACCTCTGCTCGCGGGGATGGGGTCTACTCGCCCATCGACTTGTCGATAGGAGGCGATGAGCCCGCGATTGTCGGCGACGGCTTTGGGCCTTCGAAGAAGCGGAAGAAGAAAGAGGTCGCCCACAGGGACCTTGGCAAGACGGACGCTTCTGAGGCTGGCGAGCCTTTCACCCATCCGAACTTCAACCTGGGTGGGCGTGGCGAGGATTCCTATGGTCGCCCCTTGGTGACCTGGTCGGAGAGCGCCCACGTGGTGTCTCTAAGCTCCAACCTCCCGCCATGGTCGGAGGACTGGGAGGACAAGGGCGAGGGCTTCGATGTGCTCCACTCCATCTATGGTCGCGAGGATGCCGAGAGACTGCAGGAGGAGTCCTCCGAGTATCTCGCTCACCAGACCTCGCGATCTCTGCTGCGAGCTTCCGAGATGGCCCATACGACAGCAAGGCGATTGCTCGAGTATGAAGGGGTGATCAAGACCTAATGCAAGAAGATGATCGTCATGGGGCTCAAAGAGAATGAGCATGAGGTACTCGTCTCGCTTCTATACTCGCTTCTAGGATACTCGCCACTTTGCCGAATAGTTTGCTTACCTTCCGCGTTTTCCCATTTTTGCAGGACGCCGAGGTGGAGATGGCGAAGAAGACCTCCCAGCTGGAGAAGGAGCTGGACGACACTAGGCTGGCCTTGGAGGCCGCCCAAGTTCGCATTGCTGAGCTGGAAACTCGGCCTGCCGAGCAACAGCCAGCGGTGGCGGGCCCCTCCAGGGTCGGCAAGCAGATCAGGATACTTGCGACGATATGCCTCGCATTCGTCGGGAGATCGCGCGAGCAACGGGGACTGTCATCCTGAGCCACCTGAAGGCGGACGACCTTCTGAAGCCGGCGGCGATGGAGCTGACAGTGGTGGACCTCATCCCAGTGCTGCTCGCCGAGGAGTCCACCTCTCCCTTGCGAGCATCTTCCCAGCTGTCTGGTGACTCCGAGTATGATGATTCCGAGGACGAGGATGATGACGATGGTGGTGATGAGCCAGACGCTGACATTGATGGCGAGGATGACGCATAGTCGCCTGGGCACCCTTTTTTGCTCGCCCGGCGACCTTTTGTAAACCCTTGGAAGATTCTTTAGTAATTTATACGAAATATATAAATGAAAAAGGGACAAGATTTTGCTCGCCTGTTTCTTCTGCCTTACTTCCTGTCTTGAATGTCGCTTAGGCTCCTAGGCTCGAGGCGAGATTGAGTGCTCGCTAGGCTCTTAGGATCGGGGCGAGATTGAGTGTTCGCTAGGCTCTTAGGCTCGAGGCGAGCTTGAGTGCTCGCACCTGCATACTCGCACCTGCAGACTCGCACGTGTATCTCGCACATCTGGCGAGTATTACCTACATACTCGCCTTCTCAATGGTTCCTTCTGTTTGAGTCGAGTCGTGAGGGGCACTTGGAGGGTCCCGTGGGACACATGCTCTCAAGGCCTTGCCTTGCACCTGGTGAAGAGTTCATTAGAATCATTTAATAATAATGGACTTTTTAAGGGGAAAGAGATAGGGAATGGCAGTCGAGGAGGTCTCCAAGGCACACATCTTCCCGAGGCCTACATCCTACTTGGATACCGGATGTCGACGAAGAATGTCATCAAGTAAGGAATGACGGTCGGGGTGGTCCAAGGGTACACACCGTCCCGAGGTCTCCATCTTACTGGGATGTTGGAATGTATCCGTTCTTTGGTCGATCGGATCGGTTTTTCCCTTTTCCAAGTTGGAATGTCGGCTTCCAGACTTTCCCCTGGTAATCTCTCCAGTCGGACGAGAAGTGCGGTCGGTGGGAACCGCGGCCAATCGTGCAAGGGGGAGTTGATCTCGGCCGTCATTGCAGAGGTTCGGACTTAAGGGAACACACACCCGAGGCACTGTCACATCATCCGTTCTGGGCTTTTACGAGGGTTAAGTCGGAGGCTCGTTTTCCAACTTGCGGCTTCGAATGTTGATGCAGGACGACGTCAAGCAGGGAGTGGCTGTCAGGAAGGTCCAAAGGGACACACCATCCCAAGGCCTCCATCCTACTTGGATGCTGGATGTGGATCAGACCTGCTTCCTGTTGCTCAATAATTTAGCAGGGAGTTAAGCACACTTAATCACACCAACTCACATGATCGGACACAATAATATTAGGAAACGGATTGCTTTGCTGCGAGCTTTTAGCTCTCGAGGGTACACGACACATTTATTCAAGGGTCCCATGAGCTAGTTAAATCGATCATCTCTTCGCCGAATCGGGAGGTCGGCGTCCAGACTTTTCTCCTGGTAATCTCTTCAGTCGGACGAGAAGTGCGGTCGGTGGGAACCGCGACCAACGTGCAAGAGGGGAGATGATCTCGGCCGTCATTGCAGAGGCTTGGACTTAAGGGAACGCACACCCGAGGCACTATCCCACCATCCGTTCTGAGTTTTTACCAGGGTTAAGTCGGAGGCTCATTTCCCAACCTAGCGTGGAGATCGACTACACTGGCCTTCTTCCTTAAAAGACTTTTCTGAGATAGGAAGGACTGTCTCATCCCGTATTTCAGGGAGATGTAAATTTTATTTATCTGTAAATGAATTTACAAAAAAAGGGGGGGGGGGGGGTGTACATTCCCTTTAGGGATAAAACCTTTTCAGGTCATCGCCGCTCCAGGTGTTCCCTAGCAGCTCGCCTTCCTGGTTCTGCAAACGGTACCCTCCGGTCAGGAGAGCTTCCTGAATGATGAAGGGTCCTTCCCAGTTCAGGTTAAGCTTCCCGACGGCTACGGATCTTCCTACCGCGTCCACTTTCTTTAGGACCAGGTCACCTGCTTGGAAGTGCTTGAGGCGGACATTTTTGTCAAAATGTCTTGCCATTCGGCGCTTGATCTCCTCTTGCCTAGCTGAGGACAGGTCTCGGAGCTCTTCGATGTAATCGAGGGACAGCTTCTGGGCTTCCTCATTTTCTAATCGCCATTCTTCGTTTCCGTCTTCCGCGGCTACCACCCTTGGGCTTCTGACTTCAAACTCTACTGGAATGAGAGCTTCCGACCCGTGAGAGAGCTTGAACGGTGTCTCCCCGGTGGCTGAGCTAGGAGTGGTCCTCAAAGCCCAAAGGGCCGAGTGGAGCTGGTCCGCCCAAT
Organism: Dactylorhiza incarnata; assembly: GCA_033032865.1. Classification (NCBI taxonomy): domain Eukaryota; kingdom Viridiplantae; phylum Streptophyta; class Magnoliopsida; order Asparagales; family Orchidaceae; genus Dactylorhiza; species Dactylorhiza incarnata. The sequence goes on along the minus strand of JAWHQI010000110.1, from coordinate 2,115,277 downwards.
TACCTCTCAGGTTCTCAACTTTCTTCTTCAGCAGATTGATGATCAGCTTGTTGGCGGCCTCCACTTGACCATTGCTCCTGGGATGGTGTACGGAGGCGAATCGAAGATCAGTTCCCAGCTGCCTACAAAAATCATCCAATTCTAAGCTGGCAAACTGGGGACCGTTGTCGGTGACGATGGCGAGGGGGATTCCAAATCTGTAGACGATCTCCCCCCAGATGAAGTTCTTCACGACTTGAGAGGTGGTCTTGGCCAAAGCTTTGGCCTCGATCCACTTGGAGAAGTAGTCGATCATGACGAGAATGAACTTCCTCTGGCCACTTGCTTGAGGGAAAGGGCCGATCAAGTCCATCCCTCAGATGGCAAACGACCATGGGGCGGTGATTGATCGGAGCTGCTGGGCCGGCTGTAACTGAAGGGGGGCGAAGAGCTGGCACTTCTGACACTTCTTCGAGAAGGTCTCAGCATCCTTTCGGATAGTAGGCCAGAAGTAACCTTGCCTTAGGATCCTTTGTTCCAAAGTGCGAGTCCCAGAATGGCTTCCACACTCTCCCGAGTGGATCTCTTCCAACACTCGGGGTACTTCGTCTTCAGAGACACATCTGGCCAGGGGGCCTGAGATGGTTTTGCGGTACAGCTCTCCATTTTGCAGTAAATAGTACGCCGCCTTGTACCGAAATCTTCTTTGATCTCCTTCGCCCGCTGGGAGCTGGTCGCTGACCAGGAAGGTCACAAAGGGATCCATCCACGAAGGGCGTTGCTTGATCTCCATCATCTCTTCTTCTTCAATGGATGGACAGACTAGTTCGGTAATAGTTCCTCCAGCCCTCGGCCCATACTTGGCTAAGCGATCTGCTGCCGAGTTCTCCTCTCGCGGCACATGCTCGACGAAGAAGGACTGGAAGCCTCCAATCAGCCCTTTCACCTTTACTAAGTACTTTTGCAGGATGGTGTCGCGCACCTCGAACTCGCCTCGAATCTGCGACGTGACCACCATCGAATCCGTGAAAGCCCGGACATCACGGATCCCCAACTCCTTAGCAAGGCGCAAGCCCGCTACTATGGCCTCGTACTCTGCTTGGTTGTTTGTGACGGGGAAGAGGATCTCGACGGCTTGCTCGATCCTTGTTCCCTGTGGGCTGACGAGCACGATGCCCACCCCCACAGAACTTTTTCCCGAAGCTCTGTCCACAAACATCTTCCATGGGATCGGATTGAGAGCTTCTTCCCCCGGTTCCGTTTCCACCGAGAAGTCAGCCAGGAAGTCTGCTACTGCCTGGGCCTTGATCGCCACCCGGGGTGAGAAGGAAATGTCGAACTCGCTGAGTTCTACCGACCATTTCGCTAACCTCCCAGAATGCTCCACTCCCTCTAGGACATTTCGGAGAGGATGATCAGTCACAACCCGGATGGAGTGAGCTTGAAAGTAAGGTCGGAGCTTCTGCGCCGACACCACCAGGGCGAAAGCAAGCTTCTCTAGGATCGGATATTTCAACTTCGCCTTCTTTAACACCCGACTGACATAGTAGATGGGTAGCTGCTTCCTTCCTTCCTCTCGGACCAACACGGAACTCACTGCTTCTGCTCCTACTCCCAGGTAGATGAGCAGGTCTTCGCCTTCCTTCGGGCTCTGAAGGAGAGGTGTCTGAGTCAACTGCTCCTTCAGTCTTTCGAATGACGTCTCACATCCTTCGGACCACTCGAAACTTTCAGTTTTGCAGAGTGTCTTGAAGAATGGAGAACACTTCTCCCCGGCCTTTGATAGGAAGCGGCTAAGACCCTAACCTTGTCGGGGTTAGGCTCTACTCCCTCCGGGGTAAGGAGATGCCCCAGGAACTTTCCTCTTCCAGCTCCAAAGACACACTTAACTGGATTGAGTCTCATCTAGAATTTCCTCAGCGTCGCGAAGGTCTCCACCAGATCAGCCACGTGTTCCTGGACGCTCTTTCTTTTGATCAAGAGGTCGTCCACGTACACTTCCAGGTTCCTCCCCTTTTGCTCCTTGAAGATGTGGTCCATCATCCGCTGGTAGGTGGCTCTCGCATTCTTCAAACCGAAGGGCATCATCTTGTAGCTGTAGTAGCCATCATCGGTGATGAAGGAGACATCGCGGCAATCTGGGGGATGCATCCAGATCTGGTGATATCCTGAAAACGCATCAAGGAAACTCATCACAGAAAAACCGACGGCTGAATCAACCAGCGCGTCGATTCGAGGCAGGGGATAACAATCCTTCGGGCAGCTTTTATTCATCAAAGAAAAGTCAACACACATTCTCCAGCTACCCCCCGCTTTCTACACCATTACAACATTGGAGACCCAGCCTGGGTACTGGATCTCCGATACAAAGCCTGCATCGAGCAGTTTTTTCACCTCCTCCCGGATCGGCTTGGCCAAGATTGTGGCGTTCCTCCTCTTCTTCTGGCGGACGGGCTGGACCGCGGGATCCAGGTTGAGGCGATAGCATGCAACCTCAGGATCGACTCCTGGCATCTCGGCGGCACTCCAAGCGAAGATGTCGACGTTCTTTTGCAGACACGCCGCCATCTCGATCTTTTCCTCCATCTTCAGCGACCCGCCGATCTTCAGCAACCCAGGTACTCCCTCTGCGGAGAGTACCTCAATTTCTTCAACTTCTTCGGCCACCTTCAGCCTGGCCGGGCTCTACAGCACCCTTCCGAACTCTTCTGCGTCAGCCATCCAGCTGATGGTACTGACGGCGCTAAGATAGAACTCCCGAGCGGCTCTTGGATCGCTCCTGATCCTCACCTGGACATCTCCCTTGCAGTACTTCAGGCACGGATGGTAGGAGGATGGGACGGCCTTGAAGGCGTTGAGAAGTGGCCTCCCGAAGATAGCCCTGTAATAGCTCGGGGCGTCGACGATAACAAATCGACAGCTGATGGAGGTGCCACCGAGCGTTACAAGGAGATCTGCTCCTCCTTCCACTTCCGTCTTCTCTCCGGAGAAGCCGAAGAGGGGACCATCAGCTGCCTGAACCCTTGCTGCTCCGGCTCCCAGTCCGTCAAACGTCCCCTTAAAGATGACGTTTACGGAGCTACCGTTATCGACCAGGATTCGATCAATGGTGAAGTCCTCTACTGCGACTTGAATCACGAGGGCATCATGGAAGGGATTCTCATTCCCTAGCATGTCCTCCTCAGAAAAGGTGATCTCCTCCATCGGGGTGGTGCTTGCGAGGTCGAGGCGACACTCCTGCGGTAGATCTGATGGAGGCTCCCCTTGTGGGAAGCTTCCAGCCCCGCTCCACCGTGGATCACTCTGACTCTACCTCCCTGAACCAGGTCTCCCCGACCACCCTGGTCGACCCGGTCCTCATTCCTCCTTCGAGCAACGGCTTGCACTGCCGGCGGCTCGACAGGGGCTTCGATCCTTCGCTGCTCCCCTCCACCTTCTCCTGCTGCTAGCCTCCTCCGGGCTTCCCAAAAGTCGGGGTAGGCCATCGTGATATGCCCCTCCACCTGGTGGAGGTCACAGTAGAAGGGAACCTCCTCTACCTGCGGCCTCCCCTGTCGCTGCTTCTTCCTTCCTTGATGGCGGCCACGCCCGGCTACCGTGATGAGTATTCTTTGTACTCATCTTTTAGCATAATTTCAATGTAATTTTAATATGAATTTATATCAATTATTTGTTTTATCTTATAATAATCATTCCTTTTTATTTCTGTCACTAATATAAGTTTAATTTATGTTTTGCAGGTTTTCTGGGCACTTTGAGCAAAAATATCAAGTACACGCCCAAGGTCACGGGCGTGACCAAGGGCGTGACATCCAAGTCACGACCGGGACCACGCCACCAGCATCCAGATCGAGCCGCCGCGTCATTTAAGTTACACGCCCTCGGTCACGGGCGTGACCGAGGGCGTGACCTCCAGTCACGGGCGTGACTCGCCCCGAACTTCTTCCCGCCAGAGTTTCCCGCCAGCAGCACTATTTCAAGATTACACGCCCCAGGTCACGGGCGTGACCTAGGGCGTGACGCGTCCGAAACACCTGCATTGAAGCCAGAACGCGCCCTCTCCGCACCAGCATCGATCACGCTCCTTACACGCCCTAGGTCACGGGCGTGACCAAGGGCGTGTAACATCAAATTTCTGCCTATTTAAAGGGAGCTCCTCCAGATCTTCAGGAGGAATTATTAGGATTAGAATTTCATTTTCTTGTACTATTTTCATGTTTCTAGTAGTTCTTATGCTCCTCCTTTATTTCTTATGATGGTGGCTATTTCAATTCAAGGCTTGTAGTTTCTCTTGTAATCTTAATTTTATGTATCCTTCTTTTTACAATTGACACTAATAAAATCGTAATTTTTAGTCTCTTATTTCCCCGTTCTTTTCGCTATGTTTTCTTCCTCCTCTCCTTATGATTCCTCTGTGATCATGAGCAACTAATCACTTTAGTGCTCGGCTTAGATGATCCAAGGATGATGCAATCTCTTTTTGTGTTTTAGAATTTTGTTCTTAATGTTAAAACGCTTACGATTTACCGTGGCCAACTCGTTCTAGTAACGGTTTTCGTCTTTTGATGGTCGAGAGGCCCTTAAGTCGGATCGGTCATTGGTAAAGAGAGTCGAACGTACCCCTCGAGAGAGGACATACGTAACTCTTCCGGACGGGATTAACATCCCAGTGAGGTCCTTCTCTTAAAGCAAGTCTTAAGCCACTTGATTATAGAACGAGAGTTCGGTCGTGTGCAACTTAAGCTTAGTTGAGCCAACCCTCGAGAGAGGAGCACTCATGCTTTTGGAACCTCCGCGGTCAAGGCCACTTTAACATGAGATCGATTTCTACTACACGGTTCTTTTTGCTTAGTCTAAGGTGATTCGAAAGCCGTGCGCTAGTTCTTATTAATTAGTAAAATTAAATTACATAAACCCAACCCTATTCTCCTATCGGTAAAATAATAAACATTCACTCGAAGTAGAAGTACTTAACATGACCCGAGTCTAATACGACCTTGATCTTGCGAGATCCTATACTTCACTCGATACGGTACACTTGCCGTTATCGTTTGTAGTTATAATTTTGCACGTCAAGTATTTTTATAACTGCGACGCATTTTTATGCATCATACCGCCATCGCTTCGTCTCTCCTCCTCTCCTGACGCCTCTCTGGCTGGCGAAAGGGTCTTCTCTCTGGGGATCTTCCCCTTTGATCCCGACGCTGGTGCCGTCCAGCCGGCCTCCAAGGTGGCCGGTTGACGGGGACCTGATAGCGCCTTTCCTCCTCCTGACGCTCCGGGGACTCGACGGGCCTCCTCTCAACGCTCCTCCTGGCTTCCTCTCTCCTGGGATCCTCTCTCTTCTTCTCTTCTCTTCTCCTTTCCTCGCGCCACTCCGGCTTCTTCTTCTCTGCCCTCCGGGGCTCTTCTCTCTTCCTCTTCTCAGGGATCCTGTCCCTCTCTTCTTCCTCGCCTCCGGTCACCTTAGCAAGCCTGGCCAAGAAGTCAGGGTTGGAAGCCTCTCCTCGGACAAACTTGTTGGCCCTCTGAATGAGGTTGTCATAGGAGTAGAGAGGATTCCTACTGAGCTCCAACTTGAAGAGGCCTTGACTTATACCGAACATCAAGACCAGCAACAGGATGTTGCTATCCACCTCCTGGATCTGCAGAACCTCCTCCTGAAAGCGCTCGATGTAGGGTCCCAACGCCTCATCCGGCCTTTGCACCAGATAGAACAGGGCCATTGCCTCCTTCTTCAGCTTCCGGGCCGTGTCGAACCGGGTCGTCACTCCACGGCACAGGTCTTCAAAGCAGTAGATCGAGCCGGCGGGCAACTGGTGGAACCAGTCCCATGCCTTTGCACGGAAGGTGATGGCAAACAGCCTGCACTTAAAGGCATCTGACATGGTTCGGATAGAGACTATATCCTCGAACCATTGGATGTGTCGGACAGGGTCATCCCTCCCTGAGTAGTAATTCAAGACGGGCTCCCTGAATCCTTCTGGCACGGGCGCGGCAAGGATCTTCTCGCAGAAGGGGCTCCTCCCTCCTGCCCGGCGACGATCCTCCACCTGGAGAGTATCACCGCCATACTCGCCATATGGGCGAGTATCCTGGTACCTCGCCTGCTCGCCCGTCTCGCGGAAGCGAATCCCTTACGAGGTCGGCTGGTAGAACTGCGACCTCCTTGGTCGCTCGGTCTCATCCTCCACGTGCTCCTTTCCTGCTAGCCGAGGGGGACTCCTTCCCTCGGTCAGAACCGGGCGATGCGGCGAGGTCGCCGTGACCTCGGCGCGCGGCTGAAGCGCTGCTCGCATGGTTCCCTCTATGCGCTGCTCGAAGGCTTCGAAAACTGCTAGCATCACGAACTCGCCACTCGCGGACGAATTGCCGACTATCTCCTCATGGTCGCCAACTATGACCATCTCGCCTTCTTACTGAACTTTCCTTCTCTGACTACGGTCCACGCTCACCGCACCAAAGTGTTGACGCCAGGAAAATCCTGACCTCAAGATTCGGACCGATGCAGCCGGAGGCTACTCGCCCAGCAGTCCAACGAGATGACCTGGCTGGCGACTACGATGAAGCTAGAAGAGCAACGAACCGGACCCCAGGTGCTGCGGCAGGGAGGTCCCACCACGTATCCAGAAGCTCGAGAGAGTCTTCCCCTCCGAAACCAAAGTGGCCGAGCTTGGTACAGGGAAGGCACCGACTTGGCTGAAAGCAAGGGTGACGGGCTCGAGAGTTCGGGAATCGGTGTCCAAAAGCTCAAGTCCAGGTGCCAATCCAAGTACCCCTGGGGTCCTATTTATAGGAAAACCAAAGGGTAGGGGGGATTTTTATAGCCCAGCCCCCAACCCGGCGACTATGGGTTACTCGGCGAGTACCATGACATAGTCGCCCATCTAGCGAGTATTGGATGCTGCTCGCACACGCCGGGCCAATACTCGCCCAGGGCTTCTGCTGTCTTCTGTGCGCGACGCGCTCCTCTGGTCGATACTCGCCTACCTGGCGACTATCACCTGCATACTCGCCAGGGTCTCTGCTGCTTCTGCCTTGGAGAGCTGGTCTCTGTGTTGACCCTTTGACCTTTGACTTCTGTCTACGTGGCCTTGGGAGGGTCCACCCTCGGAGAATGAGGGTTGTACATTACCTAAATTTAGAGTTGACGTGAAGATGAAACATTCCTTCTGGGTCAACCCAAAATAGTGTTGAACCCAAAATAGAGCAGAGCGGACAGATCGATGTTTGGCTTTATTTCAGCATTTTGATTACTGCACCTTTTTTCAGTATTTCAGTTACCCTACTTTATTTCAGTATTGCCTAAATTTAGAGTTGACGTGAAGATGAGACATTCCTTTTGGGTCAACTCTAAATAGTGCCGAACTGACCGTCGCTCTTGGAGCTGAGCGGACAGATCGATGTTTGGCTTTATTTCAGCATTTTGATTACTGCACTTTATTTCAATATTTCAGTTACCATACTTTATTTCAGTATTGCCTAAATTTAGGTTGACGTGAAGATGAGACATTCCTTCATGGTCAACTCTAAATAGTGTCGAACTGGTCGCCGCTCTTGGAGCAGAGCGGACAGATCAATGTTTTGGCTTTTGTGTTTGAATTGCCTATAATTTAGGGTTGACGTGAAGATGAGGCATTCCTTCTGGCTCAATCCTAAATAGTGTCGAACTGGCCGCCGCTCTTGGAGCAGAGCGGACAGATCGACGTTTTGGCTTTTATTTCAATATTAGCTGTAATTTAGATTTGACGTGAATACATATTGTGCCTTCGAGAATTATTCCTACGGGAATATATTGTGGCATCGATAATCATTCCTACGGGAATATATTGTGTCTTCAAGAAATGTTCCTACGGGAATATAGTGGGCCTTTGAGATTTATCCCTACGGGAATACATATTGTGCCTTCGAGAATTATTCCTACGGCAATATATTGTGCCTTCGAGAATCCTTCTTACGGGAATATATTGTGTCTTCGAGAATTATTCCTACGGGAATATATTGTGTCTTCGATAATCATTCCTACGAGAATATATTGTGTCTTCAAGAAATAATCCTACGGGAATATAGTGGGCCTTCGAGATTTATTCCTACGGGAATACATATTGTGCCTTCGAGAATTATTCTTACGGGAATATAGTGGGCATTCGAGAATTATTCCTACGGGAATATATTGTGTCTTCGATAATCATTCCTACGGGAATATATTGTGTATTCAAGAAATGTTCTTACGGGAATATAGTGGGCCTTCGAGATTTATTTCTACGACAATACATATTGTGCCTTTGAGAATTATTCTTACAGGAATATAGTGGGCCTTCGAGAATTATTCCTATGGGAATATATTGTGCCATCGAGAATCATTCAATAGGGAATCTATTGTGTCTTCGAGAATTATCCTACGTGAATATATTGTGTCTTTGAGATTTATTCCTACGGAAATACATATTGTGCCTTCGAGAATTATTCTTACTGTACAACCCTCATTCTCCGAGGGTAGGGCCCACTCAGAGCCACGTAGACCGAAGTCTAGGTCAAAAAGGTCAACTCAGAAGTCAGCCGATCAAGCCACAAGATAGTTCAGCTAACAGAAGCAAAAGAGGGCCTAGGAGAGTAGGAGTGCACTCGTGCGAGTAGCTCGGATACTCGCCATTAGGCGGGCGACCATAGTCGATACTCGCCCATTTGCCCGGGGAGATCGCCTCAATGTCGCTGGTCGCCGGGCAGGGGCTGGGCTATTAAAAAACCCCTACCCCTTGGTTTTCCTATAAATAGGACCCCAGGGGTACTTGGATTGGCACCTGAACTTGAGCTTTTGGAACCCTGCTCTTGCATTCTGGAAACCGTCATACTTGGCCGCTACTCCCAGTACTAGCCAAGTCGGTGCCTTCCTCGTACCCTGCTCGGCCATTTTTTGGTCTTAGAGGGGAAGTCCCTTTTGAGCTTTCGGGTACGTGGTGGGACCTCCCTGCCGAGCACCTGGGGTCCTGTTCTGTTGCACTTCTAGCTTCTTCTTATTCACCAGCCAAACCGTCTCTTCGAGCCGCTTGGCAGGTAGTCTCCGACTGTATTGGTCCGAATTTTGGAGTCGGGAATTTCCTGGCTTCAACACTTTGGTGCGGTGAGCGTGGATCGTAGCCAGGGAAAGAAAGCTTAGTGGAAAGGAAAGATGGTGGTAGTAGGCGACCAGGAGGAGGTTGTCGGCAACTCGGCCGGTGGTGGCGGATTTGTGACGTTAGCAGCCTTTGAAGACTTCGCGCGGCGAATCGAAGGGACCCTGCGGGTAGCTCTCCAAACTCGCGCAGAGGGTACGGCAACTTCACCTCATCGCCCGGTTGTGATCGAAGAAGGCGCTCCCTCTCGGCGAGTAGGGAAGGAGCATGAGGAAGAGCCCGAGTGACCAAGGAAGTCGCAATTCTGCCCGCAAACCTCGCAAGGGGCTGGCGGGATCCAGTTTCGAGAAGAAGAGGAGCGGGCGAGGTACTATAGTACTCGCCCCTTTAGCGAGTATGGAGGTGATACTCTCCAAGTGGAGGATCGTCGCCAGATCGGAGGAAGGACCCCCTTTTGCGAGGAGATCGTTGTTGCACCAGTGCCGGAGGGGTTCAGAGATCCCGCGATGAATTACTACTCGGGGAGGGAGGACCCTATCTGACACATCCAGTGGTTCGAGGATGTAGCCTCCATCAGAACCATGTCGGATGCCTTCAAGTGCAGGCACTTTGCCATCTCCCTCCGAGGGAAGGCTAGGGACTGGTTTCACCAGTTGCCAGCAGGTTCCATCTACTACTTTGAAGACCTTTGCCGGGGGCTGACGATGCGGTTCGCCACAGCCAAGAAGTTGAAGAAGGAGGCAACAACCCTCTTCCACCTGGTGCAAGGGGCCAAGTGTTAGACATGTGTGTCACATCCCTTTGTTTGAGAGTAACAAATCCCATATTGTATTTGATATTGCTTGTAGTGTGTTTATAGTGTGCAGGAACTATAGGTGCAATACTCCACAGGTATAAAGCAGCTTGGAACAATCTTTTGAAAGGAGCAACACTAACGCCAGCGCTATCGCTAACGCCAGGCGCTAGCTCAGTTGGTTCCGTCTCAGCGGTTTCATCTTAGCTTCCGTCTCAGCGGTTAGCCACGTCTCAGCGGTTCCTTAGTGCTACCGCCATCGCTAGCGCTACCGCCAGTGCTAGCGCTACCGCCTGGCGCTATCTCGAGTTCGTGCACAGCGCCACGCCTCCGACGGTTCCGCAACCGCTCAACACAACCGCTACCGCCAGCGCTAGCGATACCGCCTGGCGCTATCTCAAGTTCGTGCACAGAGCCACGCAGCCGACGGTTCCGCAACCGCTCAACACGACCGCTACCGCAGGCGCTATCAGCTACGGCAGGCCCTAGCTCCAAGAATTATAAAATGATGTATTCTCTCTCGTTTTGGGTTAGAACTTCCAGAGACATTACTTGTGCCCAAACTCTCGTGCTTCTACTCTGCCGAACATCATCTCCCACTCAAAGCCAAAGAAGAAATTCTGGAGAAGGAAGCCATCACGCTGCATCCGAAGAACGACCGCTTCGACCTCGCTTGTGCTTCAGCGATCCTTCATCCTCATCTCCAGAAATCTCAAGAGGGAGTTTGCTTGTTATTTACTTCACTTCTTTATTTGTATCTTGTAGTGAAATCGCCTTGTTTTTGGCGACTAGGTCCTTGCGCGGCTTAGGGGGAATTCACCGCGTGAGTTGGCGACTAGGTCTAGGGGATTAGATCTAGGGGTGCTCGAGGCCATATCCGAGTTTGGGTTGGCTAGAGCGGCTTGAGGCTTTATCCGGGGAAGGATAGGCTAAAGCCAACCGATTTGTGGGGATACAAGTCGGTATAGAAAAGGAAAAGAAATTCACTTTTGTACGCCTCCGATTTCTAGCGATATTGAAATCAAATTTTGTAAACACCCTTTTTATACAATGCAATTATGATTATATTTGTGTTTATTTGATTTCTCTCAATTGGCGTAAAATTTCATTATTGCAAATTAGTTATTACTAAATTGTCATCTTATTTCCTATTAATCAAAAACAACTTGGTGATTATCTTAAAAATTATAAAAAGAATTTTATTCCCTTATTCACCCACCCCCCCCCCCCCCCCCCCTCTAAGGGCGCCGTAAGATCCAACAAGTGGTATCAGAGGTAGGTTATTCCAAACGGTTTAAAAACCAGGAATAATGGCGTGTTTTGATCTCGCTTTTTTCGAGGGTCAGGGAATTAGTAGACCTCCACTCTTTACTGGGTCAGATTATAATTATTGGAAAAATAGGATGCGTTGTTTTCTAATGACTCTAGATATTGAGGTTTGGAACATGGTAGAAGAAGAATACACTCCTCCTACATTTGTAGTTGGAGAGGTTATGTTAGAAAAACCCAAAGATAAATGGGATGATCGGGATAAACTCAAATATAAAAATAACGCAAAAGCCATGAATGCTCTATTCTGTGCGTTAGATAGAAATGAATTTAATAGAATTTCTGCATGTACTACTGCATATGAAATTTGGAATTATTTGGAAGTTACTCATGAAGGTACATCGCAGGTTAAAGATTCCAAGCTTTTCCAACTGGAGTCGGAATATGAAAAATTCCGAATGGATGAAAGCGAAGATGTTGATGGTATGTACACGCGCTTCACCAAGATCGTCAATGCCTCCAAAGCTCTTAGAAAGACCTTCTCCAACGACGACTTGGTCCGAAAGATCCTTCGTTCCCTTCCACCAAAATTCAACCCGAAGGTGACGGCCATTTCAGAATCGCACAATCTAAGGACGCTCCAAGTTGAGAGCCTCATTGGGAATCTCAAAACCCATGAGGTGGAACTCAAAATCCAATTTGATGAATACAACAAGGAGCCAAAGAAGAAGGCGTTAGCACTAAAATCAAAGAAAGAGTGCCAAGAGGATGAGGATGAAGATGAAGAAAGTCTTTTGGTGAAGAACTTCTGAAAGTTCATGCGCAATCCGGAAAGGAGAAACACCTTTCGAAAATATTTCCAAAAGGGTGAAAGATGGAAAGGGTCGTCTTCAAAGAAGGAAAAAGAGAGCGACAATGAAGAAGAGAGACCTCCACCGGAATGCTATCGTTGTAGGAAGACGGGGCACATTCGGAGCCAGTTCCCAAAGTTCTTGAAGGAGAAGAAAGAAAAACGGCACAAAGGGAAGGAGAAGAAGAAAGTGCTAAAAGCTAGAACATGGGATGACTCCTCCTCCTCCTCCGAAGAATCAAGTGGGTCTTCATCAAGCGAAGATGAGGAAGCAAACATGTGCCTCATGGGTCATGGAAACGACGGCGACGACACGGGTGTTCATAGCGACACTGAGGTAATTCCTCCCACTTATGATGAACTCTTTAATGAATTCCTTGAAACTTGCAAAGCTTCTGATAAAAATATGAAAGATAGTATTTTATTGAACCGTGAAAATGAATCTCTTATTAAAGAAAATCAAAAGCTTTCCAAAAAATTAGTTGTTTTAGAAAAGAGAAAGGTTTCTTGCCAAGAGTGTGATCACTCCACTAAATTGGCAAAAGATATAGAATAGTCACTTTCTAAAGCCCTCTCTCATGCCAAAACTCTTACAAAAGAGAAGGGAGAATTAGATGTAACACCCCCATCCGTTCGGGAGCATATAGCAGAAGGTCCGGCCGGGGCCCCACGCCATATACTACAAAACAAACGGGAGCGTCACTATTGAAATATCGAATGACAATATACAACGATGCCTAACTAAGAGCATTCTATGCGGAAGCTGAAAAGAGACAAGATAAACCACCAAAACCCGAACCCGGGTATGTCCACTTCTATTAATAGGAATAAAAGGTTTTACACAACAAAAGAGGCACGACGGCCTTACAGTTTACTAACATCGGCGCGAAGGCCGTCCATACATGAAAAGCAAAAAGGAACATCAAAAGGCCTTCAAAGGCCGCAGCAGCACAAGGGCTCCAGCCCGCTATGAGCCCGCTATGTTCCCGCTCGGTCCAGCACCTGTACAACAAGCCCACCAAAGACGGTGGCAAAACAGGGCAACGGTCAGCTAGGCTGACCAAATTATAATGACTCCACCCCTTCGAGGGGGTGGCAGTTCTAATCATCCCTGCAAAACAACCTCAGCAGCATAAATATATATATAAGAGTGCGACTAACAAAGTCCACAACAGTTCATACATATGTAACAATCACAAATATGGGAATGGCCTCCACGTCTCGTGCTCTCAGACACACTTTGGTGTACTCCGCCTTCCACCACCATCCACTCTTGATGGCTTTTGCCCTTCGAGGCTAAAGTCGGTGGCCCGAATACCAGGGCTCTCCCGTACTTTAATTGTGAACATTCCGTAGTCCGAAGACTCTTTCCCATTGCCTCCCGACATGATGTACGAGACTCACTAATCAGGTGCTGCAATGGTGCGGTTTCGGGTTCGCCAAATGCCCGTTGTTCACAGCTCTCGTTGTACAACACGAAGAGCGGGTATGGCGTCCCCTCAGCCCAGGTATTCTCAATTAGCCGGCTCTACGGGCCGCTAAGTCATCCACCAGGACACCCTCACAGGTCGGGCACACAGGCCTCAGGTCCTCTCAATAGGTGGGCACGACAACATCACCAGAACCAAGTCTGGGAGCTGTCGCCTAGCGATAGCCAATATCGCCAGCGACAGTGAACAGGACTCCAATTTGGCTTCTAGCTGTGGGTGCTTCCCGGGGCACACCTCCAGGCATTGCTGCACATGCAGTAGCACTCCCACTACCTCAGAAAGCACAAACTCACAAGAGCCAAGTCTGGGGACTGTCGCCTGGCGATAGCCAATATCGCCAGCAACAGTGAGCAGAACTCCTTTTCTGCTTCTAACTTCGGGTGCTTCCCGGGGCACACCCCCAGGCGTTGCTGCGCATGCAGTAGCACTCTCTAATCCTACGAAGCAGGATATCAACATGGGGTTTTCCCCCGGCACGCACAATATCAAAATGCATCACCAATCCGGACGCACCGTCTCGGATGGGCTTCACACAGCGCGCCTACGTCCATTTCACGCATGGACTCTACATGTATGCAAGTTTTGACGGGGATAACACAAATAGACCCGTCGGAGGCCACGACCTCACCCTTTTGGGTAGGGGCCTCAACGATGCAAGGAATGGACTAGAACATGTCCAAATGAGGGTAGAAGTGATCGTTACCCTTAAACGCCGCTTCGAAGCCATGGCTTGGATTTTGGCACGGTTGGAAAGGAGCGTCTTGCCCTCCTCTACGCGTAGCCACCAACGACGAGGGAATCGGAGTAGTGTAGCTCCACCAAAGATGAGCTCTAGGGTTGGGAAACCCTATTCATCTCCTTCTCCAAGCTCTCTCTCTCTCCTAATTAAACCCTTAGAGAATAATGAAGGGAAGAGAGGTTTCGGCCTCCTTATGTCATCCCCCGAGCCTCCCTGTCCAAAACAAGGCCCCAAAGTCAAAGTGCCATCAATGGCCTCGATTTCGGCAATAAAGTACGATATGGAGTTGTCGCCCGGCGACAGCCGCTGTCGCCTGGCGACAACGTTAAAGAACCGACTTTGACCCGTCAACGCCACCCGACAGCCTCTCCAGAACCCTTCTCAACAGAACGCTATCGCCGGGCGATAGCCGCTATCGCCGGTGACAGCACTGGATTCCAGAAATCTGATTTTTCTGATTTGGGTCTTACAACCCTCCCCTCCTTATAAAAATTTCGTCCCGAAATTTGTAAAAACATGCATATATATATCCAAAAAGGTCTTTACATAAATGGGAAAAAGAGAGATAAACGTCACCGAAACAGCTCGGGGAACTCCTCCATCATGGTCTGCTCACGCTCCCATGAGAGTTCCTCGCGATCGCAGTTGTCCCAACGGACCTTTACCATACGGATCGCCCTGTTCCGCAACTAACGCACCTCAGCATCCTCGATGCTAACGGGCCTGACCGCCGTCTTAAGCCCACTATCCACAGGCACCTGATCCGCCGCGACCACATGCGTAGGCTCTTGCACTGCCTTTCGCAACACGGAGATGTGGAATACATCGTGCAGCCCGCTCAGTTCCGCTGATAGTGCAAGCCTATAAGCTGCCTCGCCGACACGCTCGATGATCTCAAACGGTCCAAGGTATCTCGGACTCAGCTTTTTCAAGCGTCGAATCCTGGATACACCCTTGAACGGCCTGATCTTCAAGTAAACCCAATCGCCAACGGCGAACTGGACGTCGCGGTGCTTCGTATTATAGTACTTCGCCTGCCTATCCTGCGCAACCAAAAGCCTCTCCCGGATCATACGTACCGTCGAAGTCGCCTCTTCGACGTCTTTCCTCTTGAAGAGCTTCGTCTCACCCGTTTCCGCCCAAGCTAAGGGAGTGCGGCACTTCCTGCCATAGAGGGCCTCGAAAGGCGCCATCTGAATACTCGCCTGGTAGCTGTTGTTGTACGTGAACTCAACAAGAAAGAGGTGATCTTCCCACCCCTTGCCAAAATCCAGGACGCACATCCGGAGCATGTCTTCCATCGTCCTATTGGTACGCTCAGTTTGGCCATCTGTCTGAGGGTGAAAGGTCGTGCTAAACTACAGCTTCGTACCCAATAGACGGTTGACTAGCCTCCAGTCGCTCGAAGTAAAGCGTCCATCTCGATCACTGACGATGCTACGGGGCACACCGTGCAGTCGTACTACTGTATCAACATACAGCTTTGCCAACTTCTCCACCGAGTCATCCCTCCGGTTGGGGATAAAGTGCGCCACCTTCGTCAGCCGGTCTACAACTACCCAGATGGCATCGTTCCCGCTCTGTGACCTCGGCAGCCCATGCACGAAATCCATGGAAACGTCATCGAATTTCCACTCTGGAACCGGTAATGACTTCAAAAAGCCACCGGGCTTCTGACATTCCGCCTTCACTAGCGCACAAGTGTGGCACTTGGCCACGTAGTGAGCGATGTCCCTCTTCATACCCGGCCACCAGAAAAGGACCTTCATGTCCTTGTACATCTTCGTGCTCCCCGGATGAACTGAATACCTGGTACGATGCGCCTCGTACATCAACTCATTACGCAGCTCACCCACCTTGGGGACGCACAAACGGTCGCCTCTCCACAGCAACCTGTCACGCACCTGAAACTGGGCATCCGACCCACCACCAGCCTCCTCCGCATAGCGCTTTAAACTCGGATCGAGTTCCAAAGCCTGGCGGACTCTATCTGTGAGGTCGTACTGTACCTCAGTCCAACTCAAACAGGCACCAACACTGCTCCTCTTCTCTACGCAAGAAATACCCAAGGCCTCCAGGTCACGTATCAGGTGCTCATCATGCATCTGAATCTAGTTGGCCTGCGCTGGAGCCCTGCGACTGAGTTCATCTGCGACAACATTCCCCTTCTCGGGAGTGTAGTGGATCTCGAAAGTGTAGTCCCCAAGGAACTCCATCCACCTTTGCTGACGCATATTCAGCCCTTTCTGCGTCAGAAGGTACTTCAGGGTCTTATGGTCCGTGAAGATGTCGATCTTCAAGCCATATACATAATTCCGCCAAAGATTCAGGGCAAATATCACGGCCGCCAACTCCAAGTCGTGGACCGGATAGTTCCGCTCGTGCACCTTCAGCTGGCGAGAGCCGTACGCTATTACCTTGCCATGCTGCTGCAGAACACAGCCAAGGCCGCTCCCAGAAGCGTCGGTGTAGATCTCATAGCCCTCTGTGCCGCAAGGCAAACATAAGATCGGAGCCGTGGTAAGCCGCCGCTTCAACTCTTCGAAAGCATGCGCACACGCGGGCGTCCAAATAAACTCCTGCATATTCCGTGTCAGCGTCGTAAGAGGCAGCACGATCCGTGAGAAGTTCTCCACGAAGCGCCTGTAATAGCCGGCCAGCCCGAGAAAGCTATGGACCTCCGCTAGAGAAAAAAGAACAGGCCACTCCCTGATGGCCGCAACCTTCACCTGATTTACCGCCACACCCGCTCCACTAACCACATGGCCTAAGAACGCCACGGAAGGTAGCCAGAACTCGCACTTCGAGAACTTGGCATACAGCTGGTTCCTCCTCAGAACCTCCAAGACTACTCGCAGGTGATCACCGTGCTCCTCCTCGTACTGAGAGTAGACTAGTATGTCATCAAGGAAGACGACCACAAACCGGTCGAGGTACTCTCGGAAAGTCCGGTGCATCAAGTCCATAAACACCGAGGGCGCATTAGACAGCCCAAATGGCATTACGGTGAACTCATACTGCCCGTACCTAGTAGTGAAGGCAGTCTTCGGGATGTCGCACTCCCTGATCCGCACCTGATAATAGCCGGACTTCAAGTCCAGCTTCGAGTATACTGTCGAACCAACGAGCTGGTCGAACAAGTCGTCTATCCTCGGAAGAGGATACTTGTTCTTCTCGGTCAGCTTGTTCAGCTCCCGATAATCGATGCAAAGCCGCAGGCTACCGTCCTTCTTTTTGACAAAGAGGACCGGTGCACTCCAAGGTGAGGAACTCGGACGCACGTAGCCCTGCTCAAGCAGCTCCTGCAACTGTAGCTTCAACTCCGCCAACTCCTTCGGAGCCATACGATACGGCGAGCGGGCCACAGGCTTAGCGCCTGGCACCAACTCAATCGTGAAATCTATCTCCTGCTGCGGTGGAGCACCAGGGAGCTCACTCGGGAACACACCGGGGAACTCCGAAACTACCGGAACATCCACTAGGCTGGGCCTCGGCGTTGAAGCCTCAACTAGAGCAAAGAATAACTCTGCTCCCTGACGCACTGCCTTGGACACATGGAGAGCAGACATCATCATCTTGCTCGATCCACGCATGCCCGCAAAGACTGCCTCGCGATCGGCACACTGCCCAAACCTCACCTCCTTGTTGGTGCAATCGATGCACGCACGCTGTTCCGACAGCCAGTCCATGCCAAAGATTACATCGAACTCAACCAGGGGGAGTAACGATGCTTTCAGGTCATACTCCTGACTTCCAACTAGAACTTTCACGCAGCAACTCCTCTCCACACGCATCGAATATCCATTCGGCAGTAGGACCTCCAGTCCATCTGCAGAAGCAATCGACGGCGCACCAATACGTTGGACGAAGTCCGACGATAAGAAGGAGTGCGAAGCTCCAGTATCGAAAAGCGCTCTCGCGGGAACGCCTAAAACATAAACAAAGCCTACGCCGCCAAACAAGGTTAGCATGAACACTAAAACAGGTATATAAAACAGTAAGGACTGTATCTTAAATTATACCTGTCACGACGTCTTTGGCTTTGATAGCCTCCTACTGACCAAGGTTGAAGACTCTGGGCTGCGGGGGAACCATACGGGAGGCAGTGGACTCAGCTGCCTTCCCCTTCTCAGAATAAGCTGGCCCAGTCTTCTTCTCTGGCCTTGGAAGCCCACTGCGGCAATCCCGAGAGAAATGGCCAGGCTTTCCACAAGTAAAACAAGTAAGAGGGTCACGTCCAGACGACGCGCCCGAAGCAGAGGGAGCTGGCCCAGATACACGAGCCTTCTTCCAGCGATTCAACCTCCGCAACTTCGCCGCACCCGGTGCCTTGCCCTCCGGCACTGCCTCGACCACAACCACCTTGCCCTTCTCCCTGAGCATGTCCTGCTCAAGCGCTCGGGCTGAACCAACGAGGGTCGTGAAACCCTGCGTCAACGGCCCTGTCAGAAGGTACCGCAACTCACTACGCAATCCACCGTAGAACCTGTTCACCCTTCTCCCCTCATCATCGAAAGAAGTACCAGCGTAACGCCCGAGGCGGGTGAACTCATACAGGTAGTCATCAACCAGTCTATCACCCTGCGTCAGAGCCAAGAACTGGTTCTCCATCGCGATCTGGTGCGACGGAGGCACATACCTTGCCAGGAAGATTTTCGAGAACTCTTCCATCGGCACATCAACCAGTCGCCTTCCCACGAACTGGCGCTTCTCTACCTCATCCCACCACCGCCTGGCTTCCTTTTCCAACAAGAAAGTAGCGAAGGTCACTCTCTGCGCTTCATCCGACTGTGTCGCTGTCAGAATTCGCTCCACATGCGATAGCCAGTCCTCGGCCTCAGCTGGGGATTCAACCCCGGTAAACGGAGGAGGTCGAAATCCCAGGAAGTGCTTCAGTTGTTGCTCAGCAGCACGCCTCACGGGGACCTGCTCCACTCTTAGTGGCTCCGGGGCCACTTACTGCACCGGCGGTTGACCTTGCCTTTCAGGCTGGCCATTCAACGCAGCTAGAACGACTTCTGTAACTAGCCGAACCATCTCAGCAGACGGAGGTGTAGGAGCCTCAGCAGACCCGCTACTCTCGTTCACATCACGGGGACGCGACGATCCCGCTGCACTTCGAGTGCCCTACACAAGTGCATCACACAGTTAGGCGACATCACAGTCGCAACTAACAACAAAAGAAACACCCAGGTTCCAAAATCATGCAATAATTGTTGGTTTGTTGTTACATTTTATTCCTAAGTGGACATTTTTGGGTTTATTTTACGTCTCGACGGTAGCCACACACGTGCTCACCACCCCTTAAAAGAATTCGTCCACGAATTCCTTAGAAGGACACAGAACCTTAGAATCTGTTACCAATTTGTAACACCCCCATCCGTTCGGGAGCATATAGCAGAAGGTCCGGTCGGGGCCCCACGTCATATACTACAAAACAAATGGGAGCGTCACTATTGAAATATCGAACGACACAATACAACGATGCCTAACTAAGAGCATTCTATGCGGAAGCTGAAAAGAGACAAGATAAACCACCAAAACCCAAACCCGGGTATGTCCACTTCTATTAATAGGAATAAAAGGTTTTACACAACAAAAGAGGCACGACGGCCTTACAGTTTACTAACATCGGCGCGCAGGCCGGTCATACATGAAAAGCAAAAAGGAACATCAAAAGTCCTTCAAAGGCCGCAGCAACACAAGTGCTCCAGCCCGCTATGAGCCCGTTATGAGCCCACTATGTTCCCGCTCGGTCCAGCACCTGTACAACAAGCCCACCAAAGACGGTGGCAAAACAGGGCAACGGTCAGCTAGGCTGACCAAATTATAATGACTCCACCCCTTCGAGGGGGTGGCAGTTCTAATCATCCCTGCAAAACAACCTCAGTAGCATATATATATATAAGAGTGCGACTAGCAAAGTCCACAACAGTTCATACATATACAACAATCACAAACGTGGGAATGGCCTCCACGTCTCGTGCTCTCAGGCACTCTTTGGTGTACTCCGCCTTCCACCACCATCCACTCTTGATGGCTTTTGCCCTTCGAGGCTAAAGTCGGTGGCCCGAATACCAGGGCTCTCCCGTGCTTTAATTGTGAACATTTCGTAGTTCGAAGACTCTTTCTCATTGCCTCCCGACATGCTGTACGAGACTCACTAATCAGGTGCTGCAATGGTGCGGTTTCGGGTTCGCCAAATGCTCGTTGTTCACAACTCTCATTGTACAACACGAAGAGCGGGTATGGCGTCCCCTCAGCCCAGGTATTCTCAATTAGCCGGCTCTACGGGCCGCTAAGTCATCCACCAGGACACCCTCACAGGTCGGGCACACAGGCCTCAGGTCCTCTCAACAGGTGGGCACGACAACATCACCAGAACCAAGTCTGGGAGCTGTCGCCTGGCGATAGCCAATATCGCCAGCGATAGTGAACAGGACTCCAATTTGGCTTCTAGCTGTGGGTGCTTCCCGGGGCACACCCCCAGGCATTGATGCACATGCTGTAGCACTCCCACTGCCTCAGAACGCACAAACTCACCAGAGCCAAGTCTGGGAGCTATCGCCTGGCGATAGCCAATATCGCCAGCGACAGTGAGCAGAACTCCTTTTCTGCTTCTAACTTCGGGTGCTTCCCGGGGCACACCCCCAGGCATTGTTGCACATGCAGTAGCACTCTCTAGTACTACGAAGCAGGATATCAACACGGGGTTTCCCCCGGCACGCACAATATCAAAAAGCATCACCAATCCAGACGCACCGTCTCGGATGGGCTTCACACAACGCGCCTACGTCCATTTCACGCATGGACTCTACATGTATGCAAGTTTTGACGAGGATAACACAAATCGACCCGTCGGAGGCCACGACCTCACCCTTTTGGGTAGGGGCCTCAACAATGCAAGGAATGGACTAGAACATGTCCAAATGAGGGTAGAAGTGATCGTTACCCTTAAACGCCGCTTCGAAGCCATGGCTTGGATTTTGGCACGGTTGGAAAGGAGCGTCTTGCCCTCCTCTATGCGTAGCCACCAACGACGAGGGAATCGGAGTAGTGTAGCTCCACCAAAGATGAGCTCTAGGGTTGGGAAACCCTATTCATCTCCTTCTCCAAGCTCTCTCTCTCTCCTAATTAAACCCTTAGAGAATAATGAAGGGAAGAGGGGTTTCGGCCTCCTTATGCCATCCCCCGAGCCTCCCTGTCCAAAACAAGGCCCCAAAGTCAAAGTGCCATCAATGGCCTCGATTTCGGCAACAAAGTACGATCTGGAGCTGTCGCCCGGCGACAGCGTTAAAGAACCGACTTTGACCTGTCAACGCCACCCGACAGCCTCTCCAGAACCCTTCTCAACAGAACGCTATCGCTGGGCGATAGCCGCTATCGCTGGCGACAGCACTGGATTCCAGAAATTTGATTTTTCTGATTGGGGTCTTACATTAGAAATGAAATTAGAAGCCTCTCTTTTGCAAATCAAAAATAACAAAAAAGGTTTTGAAAATAAGTGTGTCATGATTGTGAAAGAAAATTCTTCACTTAAAGCACAAGTTCATGATCTCACTATGTCCATTAAAAAATTTGGTATAGGCCAAAAATCACTAGAAATGATTCTAGGGTACCAGTGCCATGGATCTGGAAAATTTGGGCTCGGATATCGAGGAGAGGGCTACCGCCCAGCGTTAGCCACTAACGCCGGCGCTAGCACCTCATACCAGAAACCTGAATTTTCTTTAGCAAAAGATTTTTATTCTCTAAATCCAATTTGTTCCAGCATGAAAATATTCCAGAAAAGGGCCTCAACCCCCTTTATTTGGTGTGCAAACTGTTATAGGTTAGGTCACACATCTAGTTCTTGCAGGAAAATAAAAGGAAATACTTTAAAGCAAATATGGGTACCTAAGGCTTCCACTTATTCTATGGGTGGTTCCACTTGGGTATCCGGATCTTTACTCTCTTCTTCTTTCTAGATGTGCAGGCAGGCTAAGGACAATGAAGACGTGTGGTACTTGGATTCAGGATGCTCCAAGCACATGACGGGCAATAAAGCGAAGTTCCTTAGCCTAGAAAGGAAGAAGGTAGGGATCGTGATGTTTGGTGACAACGGAAAAGGAAGGATCATGGGAATTGGTACAGTTGGTAACAAATCCTTCACTATATCAAATGTTCTTTATGTAAAAGGGCTAAAACATAATCTTATTTCAATTAGCCAATTATGTGATAAAGGATTAGATGTTTTATTTGAATCTTCTACTAATCTATGCAAAATATCTAATCCTATTACAAACAATATTTTACTAACTGCACCAAGAATACACAATGTTTATATAGTTTCATTTCATGATCTTTCAAAATCATCTTTAAAATGTTTTATTACCAAAAATGATGAACTTGAACTTTGGCATAGAAGGCTAGGACATGCTAGCACAAAGCTTATTGTAAAACTTGCCAAAAGAGATTTATGTTGGAACAACCCTATTACTGATTTGGGCTAGGATCACTATATGTTGATTAGGATCTGTATTGACCCCATTGTATAGCCTTAGGGTCAAGTTTTAGGATGATTAGATTAGCAGAACTTAGGAAAATTCAAGCTCAACACATGGCGAGTGGTGTTCGACGAATGGCCAGATTCGTTCGATAAATTGCTTCCAGCAGACTGAAGAAACTCACAGCTCCAGCGCTCGACAAATGACTAGCAACGGTCGACAAATTCTAAGCCAGCGCTCGATAAATGACTAGCAGCGGTCGACAAATTCTAAGCCAGCGCTCGACAAATGACTAGCAGCGGTCGACGAATTCTAGCCAGCGTTCGACAAATTGCTTTCTGATGTTCAGACTTATATTCTCAGTGGATGTCAGTTCTCTGAATACAAATCAGCAGAATAACGGATATATTTATTTCTCCTTGGACGTATTCAGGCAGCCATGTAAGGGTATCTTTCTTATTTATTATATCCTTATATTCCTTCTATTACAAGAAGAAGAATAGCCGTTGACATTTAATGTCAAGGCATCTTTCTCGACAAAAGGAATTGAAAGGACCTGCCAAAGTCATTTTTGGGTGGCTACCTAGTTCCAATAAGGATTTAAGTCAGAAAAATATATTCCTTAAATAGACAGAGGATTTGAATTTGAAAAAAAGTAGAAAACGAGCTATCAAAAACAAACAGTGATCAAGTATTCTCGAAAGAAAAAGAGAACAGAAGTAGTTTAAGAGGAAGAAGAAGAAGAAAATAGATTTATTCTTTCTTTCCAGCATTCTTCCTCAGCCAAGCAGCATCCTCTTCGTTCTGAGAACAAGATTCAATCTCTCAGATCTGCTGTAAAATAAATTCTTTCAAGAGCAACAACAACAATCTGAAGATTAACTTCTTCCAGATAATCAGCTACAAAGACTTCTGTTTGTGAAAGCTCTGTCCTCAAAGCTGTCATCAACTCTCATCAGATAGGGGGAGCTTTCAGCTTCAACACCTTTTGTCTTCTCTCAGATCATTGACAGAGAAGAACACTCTATACCTTTTATCTCATCCTGTACAAGATTAATACTCCCTTAAAAAGTTTACCCAGTGGTGACAAGACACCTTATCAAAAAATCCTTGTGTGGTTTTTAAGCACCTTATCAAAAGCTTATTGGTTATAAAAAACCCCTTGGTGCCTGGGCACCTTATCAACCCTCCTAGTTGATTCCTACCAAGGGTGGTAGAAGAGTAGACGTACCCAGATTTATTGGGGAACTACTATAGCTCCTTGTGTCTTCTGTGCTTGATTGTTTTTGTGTGCTTGTGCTGTGTGCTTTTTATTACTTCTGTCTCTATCTTTAATTCTCACTGATTACATATATATTTATTCTGTATTTTAAATTCCGCTATAAAACTAAACAAAAGGTTTTAATACTCTATTCACCCCCCCCCCCCCCCTCTAGAGTAACTTAAGATCTGACCTCCACTTTCAATTGCTATCAGAGGGAGGTTGATTCTTTACAGGCTAACACCTGAATCACAAAGATCAACCAGATCTTAATTTTTCTAAGAGTTTCCTTCTCTAGAATTTTATCTTATTTAAAACCCATGGCACAAAACAAGGAATATTCCAGCACAAGACCTCCTATGTGCAATCTCAATAAGTTTGCACTATGGAAATCAAAGATTAGGCTTTATATGAACTCCATTGATGAGGAGATTTTTAATGTTATTCTTACAGGGCCTCCAGCACCTACAACATCAGCTAGTACTGCAGCAACAACAGACAACACTGTTGTTCCACCTCCTGAGTGGACTGAAGCTCAGAAGAAGCAGAGAAATGCAGATGCAAAGGCCATGAACATTCTGGCCCTAACTATATCAGATGACATTTTCCAGAAGGTTGTTGAGTGCACCTCAGCAAAAGAAATTTGGGAATCTTTCAACAACATGGTGGCAGGCTAAGCAGATGAAAGAAAAGCTAGAAGATCTCACCTGATCTCTCAATATGAGAACTTCAAGAAGGGAGAATCAGAAAATGTTGCTGATATGTACAATAGGCTCAGCCTCATAATAAATGAGTTGAAGTCTCTGGACAAAGTGATCTCACTCACAGAGATAAATGACAAAATTCTTATGTGCTTCCCCAGCACATGGGACTCCAGAATCTGGCCAATCAAAGAAGCCAGAAGTCTCAATGAGATCACCACTGAAGCCTTGTTGGGCAAGCTCAAGTCTTATGAGCAGCTCATCAAAACTAGGGAAGCTGAAGAATCTACTTCATCCCCAGCACCCAAGAAGGAAAGAAGCATAGCCTTCAAGGCTGCAGAAGATAAAGGAAAAGCTCCTGACAAAGAGAAATTTATGAATCTGTTAGCCAAAAGATTCTATAAGATGGCTAAGAAAGACATCAGAAAACAGCTATCCAGAAGTCATGACAAGCCAAGGTATGACAAAAATCACTCTAATGAAATTATATGTTTTGGCTGCAGGAAACCAGGACACATTGCTCCTGAATGTCCAGAGATTCAACACAAAAAGGACAAGAAGGAAAGAAGAAAAGAAAAGGAAGAAAAGAAGGGCTCCAGCAAATCTTCCTCCCACTCTCACAAAAAGAAGGGAAGAGGATTTGTAGCAACATCCTGGAGTGAGACAGAATCTGAATCAGAATCTTCATCTTGTTCTTCTGATGAAGAAGAAACAAAAGAAAATAGCCAATGCTTAATGGCTATTTATGACTCAGACAATGAGTCACAATCATCATCATCATCCAGCTCCAGTGATGATGAAGAAGAAAAAAAATTTTGTATGATGGCAATCAATGCCTCAACCAACAATTCTGATGAAGAGAAATCAGAATTAGAAACAGAAGATGATATTGATCAGGTATTATCTGACTTTGGTTTCACTTCTATTGAATTCAAAGATGATTTCAAAATTCTTTGCCAAGACTTAATAAAATCTAAGAAATAAATAATCTCTCTCAGAACTAAGTTAGTTGAAATGAACAATATAAGTGAAGAGAATGCTAATCTTAAGAAAGATTTGGCTGCCTCCAGAGAACACATTACTACTCTTGAGAATAAGTTATCTGAAGCCAAAGAGTTTGAAGAATCTCTCAATGGGAGAAGTATCAAACTGATGGACATCACAAGCACTGTCAATGCTAGATTTAATAATAGCAAACTGGGCTTGGGTGCTTCATCAAGTGAGCCATCTCTGATTAAGAGAAACATCCTCTCCACACCCATAAAATTCATTTCTGCTAAAAGCAAAGAGGCTGCAGAAAGAAATAAAGACATTTCAAGCAAGTTTGTTAAGGATAAAAGAATTCAGAAGAATTCGTCGAACGAAGCTCGACAAAAGGACTCAAATCTGTCGAACGAGGCTCGACGAAAACTGAGAACAGATTTTCAGTATAGTTATAATATGAACAGTAGTCGACGAATTTATTCAAATTCCTCGAACAAGCACTATACAGAAAACTCTAAGAATTCTAATCCTAAATATACTAAAAATCCTTTTACTGAGTGGACTATACCTCCAAGGAGATATCATCCACAAGGCTACAAGGATCAGCCTGAAATGACATTTATTTCTGAATTTTGTGGTAACATAAAAGGACCCAAGGTAGTCTGGGTCAAAAATAACTAGTTTATGTTTTTGTCTTTGCGGGTACACAGCTATCCAAGATTAAATCAAAAATGGTACTTGGACAGAGGATGCTCAAAGCATATGACAGGGAACAAGGCCAACATGAACAACTACAAGGCAAAACTTGGACCCAAGGTGATCTTTGGAGACTCCAACTGTGGACAAACCAAAGGCTATGGTCAAATTAAAGTTGGAACTGTGACATTCAAGGAAGTAACCTATGTCAAAGGTCTAAAGCACAACCTCATCAGCATAAGTCAGTTATGTGATGAAGGTTATCAGGTAACATTTAATAAATCAGAATGCATCATTAAATCATCTGATAATGTTATTGTTCTTTCAGCAATTAGACAAGGAAATATATATTTGGTAAATTTCAACTCATCTAAATCAGAAATTTGTTTATTTAATGAGTTAAGCAAATCTAGTGAATTATGGCATAAAAGATTAGGACATGTAAACCTTAGGACCATTGCTAAATTAGCTAAGGATAATCTTGTTAGAGGCTTACCATCAGGATCATATAAGAAAGAAGGTCTTTGTAGGGCATGTCAATTAGGTAAGCAAACCAAAAACAGCTTTAAATCATTATCTAAAAGTGATTCACCTAGAATCATATACTTGCTACATATGGACCTTTTTGGACCTATTGCAATAAAGAGCTTAGGGGGGAAGTCTTACACTCTAGTTATTGTGGATGACTTCTCTAGATTCACTTGGGTGTTCTTTTTGAGAGAAAAGTCAGATAACTTTAAAGTTCTTACGGACTTTCTTAAGAGCATACAGATTGAGTACTCTACTGTAGTTGCATTGATCAGAAGTGATCATGGCACTGAGTTTGAGTCTCTTCTCATGCAAGAATTCTGTGAGATGGAAGGTATCAGGCATTGCTTCTCAGCTCCTAGAACTCCTCAACAAAATGGGGTAGTTGAAAGGAAGAATAGAACTCTAATTGAATCAGCAAGAACATTGCTTGCAGATGCTAATTTGCCCCTATCCTTTTGGGCCGAGGCTGTCAGCACAGCAAATTATGTTCTAAATAGAAGTTTGATACACAAACTTAAGGGTAAAACTCCATATGAATTGCTTAAAGGGAAGAAACCTAAAGTTGATTATTTTAGAACTTTTGGATGTAGATGTTTTGTTCATAACAATGATAAGAAATATCTTCGAAAATTTGAACCAAAATCTGAAGAAGGAATCTTCTTAGGATATTCAATAGTTAGCAAAGCATATAGAGTATTTAACAAATCCTCTCTTAAAATAGAAGAGTCTATGCATGTTTCCTTTGATGAAACTAATATGTTTTACAAGGAGAAGAACTCTTCTACCAAGAACACTTTGCAGGTACCAGCTCTATGTGAAGAGCTTAAATGGTTAAATCTACAGACAGGAGATTCACTGCATCCATTACCTCAAACTCTTGAAGACAGTGAAGAAGAAGATCATCCAGATCTTGTTGATTACCTGAATCAAGCAACAACAGAACATCCTCCACAGGATGTAATAGCTGAACAAATTCCCAATGTGGATACTGCTGCTGAACCAATTCCAACTGCTGACCACATAACAGTTAGAGATCATCCAATTTCACAAGTGATTGGTGATATCACAGCAGGTGTTCAAACAAGGCATCAACTACACTAAAATCAGATGCATACTTATTTTCTATCACAAGTTGAACCTCAAACCATAAAAGATGCAGAACAAGATCCAAATTGGATCCTTGCAATGCAAGAGGAACTCAACCAGTTTGAAAGAAACAAGGTTTGGGATTTGGTTCCAAGACCAAAAGGCCATCCAGTTATTGGCACTAAGTGGGTCTTCAGGAACAAGCTTGATGATCAAGGAAATATTGTGAGAAATAATGCAAGATTAGTAGCTCAAGGATATTCACAGGAAGAAGGCATAGATTATGATTAGACATTTGCCCCTGTTGCAAGGCTTGAAGCTATAAGGATTTTCTTGGCCTTTGCTGCATTCAAGAAGTTCAAGGTATATCAAATGGATGTGAAAAGTGCTTTTCTCAATGGAGACATCAAAGAAGAAGTCTATGTGGAACAACCACCAGGTTTCATCTCTCCAACTCAATCCTCCTATGTATTTAAACTTAATAAAGCTCTCTATGGTCTCAAACAAGCTCCTAGAGCATGGTATGAGACTTTAGCTAACTTTCTCTTGGAAAACAATTTCTGTAGAGGCATGGTAGACAAAACATTATTTTACAAAGTACATAAAAATCAAACTCTACTAGTTCAAATATATGTAGATGACATTATCTTTGGATCTACTAATTCAAATTTGTGCAAAAGATTTTCCAATTTAATGCAATCAAGATTTGAAATGAGTAGTATGGGTGAATTATCATACTTCCTTGGTCTTCAAGTGAATCAAACCCCATCAGGAATCTTCATCTCTCAATCTAAGTATGCTAAGGAATTAGTGAAAAGATTTGGAATGTCTGATTCTTCTACTATGAAAACACCCATGGCCTCTAATGCTGTTATTAATACTGATGAATCAGGGAAACCTGTTGATCAGAAATTGTATAGGGCAATTGTTGGCTCTCTACTCTATTTAACAGCCAGTAGGCCAGATATAATGTTTGCTACATACATTTGTGCTAGGTTTCAAGTTAATCCTAAAGAATCTCATCTTACTTCTCTAAGAAGAATTTTAAGATATATAAAGGGTTGCCCTAATCTAGGACTTTGGTATCCAACAACATTTGAATTTGAATTAACTGGATTCTCAGACTCAGATTATGCTGGATGTAGGGTAGACAGGAAAAGCACATCAGGAACTTGTCAGTTTCTTGGTGATAGGCTTGTGTCTTGGTTTTGTAAGAAACAAACATCTGTGTCTACATCAACAGCTGAAGCTGAATACTTAGCTGCTGGCAGTTGCTGCTCACAGATATTGTGGATACAAAATCAGCTCCTAGACTATGGTGTCAACTTAAATAATTCAGTTATATTTTGTGACAACACTAGTGCAATATCTATAGCACAAAATCCAGTTCTCCATAGTAGGACTAAACACATAGAAATTAGGCACCACTTCCTTAGGGACAATGTGGATAAAAACAAAAATTTGCCTACAATTCATTTCTACTGATTTGCAAAGAGATGATATTTTCACCAAGCCCCTGGATGAAAAGAAGCACATCTTCTTTATAAATCAACTAGGAATGATAGATGGAGACTCAATCTGCTAAAAAATAAGTATTTCTATTTATCTCACAAATTCGTCGAACGAAGAACGACAAATTTGAATCATTTGTCGAACGGTGGTCTCTGAAATCTCTTAAACGCAGAGTCAGTTAAGGCAATTTCATTTGTCGAACGACGGTCGACGAAAAAGATGTTCTCGTCGAACGCTTTCAGACAAAGAAATAAAGCCTTTTCGAATTCTAACTTTATTAGGTTTTGTCGAACAGTGGTTTACGAATGCGCCCTCATTCTTCGACCCTTCTATATAAGCCTTATTTTATTTTATTCTAAGGTTTGCGCCTACAGAAATCGTCTTTCCCTACAGTTCCCCTCTGCACTTGATCTTCAACTCTCTTTGCAGGAATAATGGCGATTCCTCAGGCTTCTCTGCACGTAATGAAGTTTGACGCAGGTTTCGACATCGACATGGACTCGTTTGCACAATCGGACCAAATCTTCAAGGATATTCTTCAAATGCTGGATGAACAACGTCTAAGGAAGTTTCTAAGCACCAAGCAGAAGATAGCTGTTGCAGAGATAAAAGAATTGGTTTACACTACAAAACCAGTCGATGAAAGCTTGTCGGAAACAATCTCAGGTCATCATGTCTCTCTCTCCCACCATCCTTTCTGAAATCTTTGGTTTTGAAAATGGTGAAGACGACTTAGACATAAGCTCAAATGAATTTGATGAAGCTTTAGTCAAAATGGGCCATTTGACTGGAAACCCTAGCCACCTTCTGAAAAAGAACTTGTCTCAGGACTACAAGTTCTTAGCAGATATTGTTGGAAAAGTCTTGCTGAGCAAGACTTCTGGGCATGACTATATCAGTAGGCACCAATTTCTGTTAATGGTGGCCTTAATGGAGAAGAAGAAAGTCAACTAAGGATCAATTCTTTTTGAATTGATTAAAAAGAAAAACTCTAAAGATAATGTATGCTTTGGAAGAGTTATAGGGATTTTTCTGCAGGAAAAGCATCCAGAGCTTCTGGTGTCACCAAAAGTGACAATAAAT
Source organism: Dactylorhiza incarnata (assembly GCA_033032865.1). Classification (NCBI taxonomy): domain Eukaryota; kingdom Viridiplantae; phylum Streptophyta; class Magnoliopsida; order Asparagales; family Orchidaceae; genus Dactylorhiza; species Dactylorhiza incarnata. Next base: position 2,084,704 of record JAWHQI010000110.1, on the reverse strand, counting down.
GTCAGCAAGAGGCTGACCTCAGCACTCTTTGCTAAATGGGATAGGGTAATTCCCAAGAAGAATACAGGAGTTGATGCCTCTAGAAAAAGGAAAACTTTTGAGGACACAAGGACTGATCAAGTCACTCCCTCTACCCTTCTAGAAGCTCCTTCCTCAGTTCCTTCTTCCTCTCATATCCCCTCTCCTCCTGCTCAACAATCTCCTGCACATTCTCATTCTTCACCACCTCCTTCAACTACAATATCACCCATCAATGATATTCCACTTACAACTGCCCACATCAATGATGTTCTACCTCCACCTCTATCTCCAGAACCACTACCTACCACACCTCCATCTCCAATACATAATGAATATCATTCACCCATTCATTCTCCTAGTCCAATCCATCTAAACATTCCTACACATACCACCAACATCAGCAATATCATTTCTCCAATCTCATCCCCATCCACTTCACAACCATCCTCTAGTCATCCATCAGATTATCCTTCCCTCAACCTCCCCTCCATTGCTGATCAGGTTTTTGATCATATCCTTCCTAAAATAAGCCAGCTCCTGGATGCAAAATTTGCTCCAGTCCTTCAGGAAATTTTTGCTCTATCTGCTAAGATAGCTTCTCTTCCTTCCTCTACTGTTGTCCCTTCTACTAGGGGCCTAGATTCAGGCTGCCCTGAAGCTAGGCAGGGGGAGATGTCCTATGAAGAAGCTCCAGAAACAGAAGAAACTCCAGAAGATACAGAAATTACAGTTTTTGATACAGATATGATTGACTCATGTACAATATCAGATACACAAGTTATAAAAGAAATAAATAGTATATGCATTCATCCATCCTGTGATCTATATAGTTTATTATCAAAATTTGATGTCACATATACTTCAAAGGTTTCACCAAAAGTATACATAGAGGATCTATCAAAGGCTCTGATATGCCTTCCTCAGAAGACTCATTCTGATATCATACAAAATTACATCTCCTCTATTCCTTCATCCACTGATCAAGATATTCAAATGAAGGATCATTCTGCATAATATGAAGATGATCTTGCAGAATTCCTTAATGATACACAAGATCACCCCACTCCACCAGATACAACAGCCTCACAAATTACATCTTCACCTCCAATTCCTGTATAGAATGAAGAACCAATGCCAAGCTTTGATGAAATCTGGAAAGAAGCAGATGCAGAGTTTGACAAAGCTGAAGAAGAAAGATTAAAGGCTCGTGAAGCAATCAAGAGAATTGATGATTTATATAATAAGCCAATCTCATCTTCTGACTCTGATGATGATGATGACAACAGTGATTCTGATGATACGCTTTCAAAGAAAAGAAAGAAGAGAACAGCTAAGTCAAAGGCTGCTCCCAAGCCTCCAAATCCAAATAATGACATTCCTGTGTCCATTTTGTATAATGTTCCTCTTAATGAGAAAACTCCTCACTGGATGAAGCTCTCCAGAAATGAGAACAACTGGAGGAAGAAATTCAAGAAGACTGGCTACATCCCTAACAAACCAGTCAAGCACAATCATCCTCCTCCTCCAGCAGCTGGTGCAGCAGGATCAGCAGGCGTATCTTCTTCCTCTCAGAAGTCAAGCTCTCAACATTCAGGGAGACCTGGTAGTTCTAGTGGTTCTCAAGCCTCTGGATCAGCCAGTGATCCTCCTTCTAAGAAATCAGCACCTATCTTTCAAGAAAGTCAAACGATTTCTTCTTCTCAAATTTCTTCAGAATACAAACTTCACATTTCTGATGGATCTCTTCACAGAGATAGAGTACCTCAAAAGGTCATTCAAGATAAAAATGATTCAGAAGATATTTATTACATTCCAGATCCAGAAGAAGAGAAAATATGTCAGATGGCAAGACTGAGAGAAACAATTGCATCTGCACAGATTAACAAGGCTAAAGCAGAAGGTAAAGACTTCTCAAATATCTCAACCATGTCAGAATACAGAAGAAAGGAACTTGAAAAATACAAACCAGTTAAAGCATTCAATGCTGAGGAATATATTGATATGCATCCAAGCATTTATCCCTCATGTCAAAGAACAGAAAATCATTGGAGCTCAAGATTTGTTTATCAGCAAAAAGAAATCAGAAGACCCTAACAGGAAAATCATATTCAAGCCACCTTCTCAGGACAAAAAGTCTTAAATAAATTGCTTGGTTATGAATGTAAAGTTTCTAAACTCAGAGCATTTTTTTTATCTGATGATTTATTTTAATCTATCAGATATATTTTATTTCATTGTTGCTTTGTTGATTATATTTTCTGCTGTATTTATTCAATTATTTGTCAAATAGTATCCTAACCCAAATAGGGGGAGATTGTTGGAACAACCCTATTACTGATTTGGGCTAGGATCACTATATGTTGATTAGGATCTGTATTGACCCCATTGTATAGCCTTAGGGTCAAGTTTTAGGCTGATTAGATTAGCAGAACTTAGGAAAATTCAAGCTCAACACATGGCGAGTGGTGTTCGACGAATGGCCAGATTCGTTCGACAAATTGCTTCCAACAGACTGAAGAAACTCACAGCACCAGTGCTCGACAAATACCTAGCAGCGGTCGACAAATTCTAAGCCAGCGCTCGACAAATGACTAGCAGCGGTCGACAAATTCTAAGCCAGCGCTGGACAAATGACTAGCAGCGGTCGACGAATTCTAGCCAGCGCTCGACAAATTGCTTTCTGATGTTCAGACTTATATTCTCAGTGGATGTCAGTTCTCTGAATACAAATCAACAGAATAACGGATATATTTATTTCTCCTTGGACGTATTCAGGCAGCCATGTAAGGATATCTTTCTTATTTATTATATCCTTATATTCCTTCTATTCCAAGAAGAAGAATAGTCATTGACATTTAATGCCAAGGCATCTTTCTCGACAAAAGGAATTGAAAGGACCTGCCAAAGTCGTTTTTGGGTGGCTACCTAGTTCCAAGAAGGATTTAAGTCAGAAAAATATATTCCTTAAATAGACAGAGGATTTGAATTTGAAAAAAAGTAGAAAACGAGCTATCAAAAACAAACAGTGATCAAGTATTCTCAAAAGAAAAAGAGAACAGAAGTAGTTTAAGAGGAAGAAGAAGAAGAAAATAGATTTATTCTTTCTTTCCAGCATTCTTCCTCAGCCAAGCAGCATCCTCTTCATTCTGAGAACAAGATTCAATCTCTCAGATCTGTTGTAAAATAAAGTCTTTCAAGAGCAACCACAACAATCTGAAGATTAACTTCTTCCAGATAATCAGCTACAAAGACTTCTGTTTGTGAAAGCTCTGTCCTCAAAGCTGTCATCAACTCTCATCAGACAGGGGGAGCTTTCAGCTTCAACACTTTTTGTCTTCTCTCAGATCATTGACAGAGAAGAACACTCTATACCTTTTATCTCATCCTGTACAGGGTTAATACTCCCTTAAAAAGTTTACCCAGTGGTGGCAAGACACCTTATCAAAAAATCCTTGTGTGGTTTTTAAGCACCTTATCAAAAGCTTATTGGTGTGTGGACACCTTATCAAAAAACCCTTGGTGCCTGGGCACCTTATCAACCCTCCTAGTTGATTCCTACCAAGGGTGGTAGAAGAGTAGACGTACCCAGATTAATTGGGGAACTTTTATAGCTCCTTGTGTCTTCTGTGCTTGATTGTTTCTGTGTGCTTGTGCTGTGTGCTTTTTATTACTTATGTCGCTATCTTTAATTCTCACTGATTACATATATATTTATTCAGTATTTTAAATTCCGCTATAAAACTAAACAAAAGTTTTGAATACTCTATTCACCCCCCCCCCCTCTAGAGTAACTTAAGATCTGACCTCCACTTTCAATTTAATTAGAGGATTGCCTAGATTAAATGGAAATTTACCTTCACTTTGTTCACCATGTCAAAAAGGTAAAATTACTAGATCCTCTTTCAAAAGTAAAAATGTTATTTCTACTACAAGACCTTTGCAATTAATTCATATGGATCTTTTTGGTCCCGTTAGCACCGCAAGTCTTGGTGGTAGATTATATACATATGTTTTAATAGATGATTTTTCTAGATATTGTTGGACAATATTTCTATCATCCAAATCTGAAGCGTTTTGTGAATTTTCAAAATTATGTACTCGTATTCAAAATGAAAGTGATTTAAAAATTGCATGCATTCGCTCGGATTACGGAGGAGAATTTGAAAATGAAAATTTTACATCTTATTGTGATATGTTAGGCATAAAACATGAGTTCTCCGCACCACGCACACCACAACAAAATGGTGTTGTATAAAGAAAGAATAGGACACTTCAAGAGCTAGACGCACTATTTTATGTGAATATAAATTACCTAAGTCCTTTTTGGCCGAAGCCGTAAACACATCATGTTATGTTATAAATAGAATCATGCTTCGCCCATCTTTAAATCTCACACCATATGAACTTTATTTTCAAAAGAAGCCTAATGTATCTTACTTCAAAGTTTTTGGTTGTAAATGCTTCATTTTAAATACAAAAGATAGCTTGGGAGAGTTTGATGAAAAATGTGATTGTTGGGTCCAGCGTTCCCTCACTTGACCCGTAGCGCCCTTCCGTTGATATAAAGATCAAGTTGCGTCTTCACCAACAGTCCGGGCTTTTGGTGCAGTTGGTTGCGATGGGTCCTCTCAATTGGTATCAAAGCAAGTTGCGGGTTCGAGACCAGGGGGCGCTGATAATTCCTAAAATTCTCTCTACCTGTGTGGGTCCTGGCGGGTCAGGCGGTCGGAGCCATGTGTCAAGCCACCTCTGAGCCATGTGGTGCGCCACCTCTGAGCCATGTGGAGCACCTCTGAGCTTGCGGGTCGTGCTGGACGCTGGGGGGGGGGGGGGATTGTTGGGTCCAGCGTTCCCTCACTTGACCCGTAGCGCCCTTCCGTTGATATAAAGATCAAGTTGCGCCTTCAACAACAGTCCGGGATTTTGGTGCAGTTGGTTGCGCTGGGTCCTCTCAGTGATGAAGGAACATTTCTTGGATACTCTTCAACTTGTAAAGCTTATAGAGTTTTTAATAAAAGAACTAGAAAAGTTGAAGAGTCAATTAATGTGAAATTTGATGAGCTTGTTCCTTGTATAGAAAGACTTTCCGCAGGCAAAGAGGATGATCTATTACCTTCTTTGGAGCATGGTGATGAAGAACCTTCCAAAGAAGAAGAAGAAGAGGAGGCCAAGAAAGATGAATATGTACCTCCAAGCGACTTAAAATTCACAAAGGATCATCCACGGGAACTTATAATTGGTGAAGCATCCATCGGGGTAAGAACTCGCTGTTCTCTTCATGAATCTAATTCAAATGTTTGCTTTGTTT